>OX637572.1:5988233-7364547 GCA_951800085.1 Comarum palustre | reverse complement strand
ACCAACGTTTCTCCTTTATAGATCTCAGTCTTCAACCTTTGGCGTAGTCACCAAGCTCCAACGCCTGTGATCGAGGACGACGGGCCGACGACAGAAGACTTGACATCTTTGCTCTTCTCAAAATCATGAATTTGGTATGTACTCCTCCTCCTCAATTTTTCATTGATAAATTGTATTTCTATAGTTCAATATATGTAATTGAGTAGTTAAACTTCAACTTCTCTATTGAAATGATAGGTCAAACATGGTGGAAACATGTGTTGCATATTTAAAACTCTGACGTTTGATTCCTTTCCGGAGACCGAGGTCATCAACTGGACTGAATCTCAGTGGTGAGGGCAACCTCGAGGGCATGGGAAACCTGACTATCTTTTGAAGTCGCAGGTTAGGTGGAGGAGCAACAGAGAAGAGATGAGAGTTGAGAACAATGGAAGGGAAATAGGAAATGGGATGGTTGAATAGTGAATTTTGACAATGAAAAAGATAAGGTAGGATTTTTATTGGTGCTGGACTGTTGGTGCAGTGTTTTGTATTTTTCTTTTTTCTATTACAATAAGCTTAGATAAGTTGATTATAGGGGTTCAGTAATTGATGATCAATAACTGAGAAAATCTGGGTTACTGGTGATCAGTAACTGAGAAAATCTGAGTTACTGGTGATCAGTAACTGAGAAAATCCGAGTTACTGGTGATTAATAACTGAGAAAATCCGAGTTAATGGTGGTAAGTAACCAAGAAAATTTGAGTTACTGGTGGTCAGTAACTAGATTATCGGTGTTCGGAGAACTTTCGAGTTATTGGGTGTCAGTAATCGAGGTATCGGTGGTTATTGGGGGTCAATAATTAAGTTACTAGGGGTCAGTAACCAAATTACTGGTGACTGGAATCCGATAACTGGAGAAATCTCCAGTTACTGGGTGTCAGTAACTGAGGTACTGGTGGTTATTAGGGGTCAATAACTGAGTTACTGGGGGTCAGTAACCGAATTATCGGTGACCGGAATCCGATGATCAAAGAAATTCCGACAACTGGTGACCGAAATCCGATAACCGGAGTCCGGCGATGGAATTCCGACGACTAGTGACCGGAGTCCGACAATCGGTGACCGGAGTTCGACAAAGTCTTCTCTCTCTTCCATTTTATTTCTCCAAGTATGTACAAGAGTCAAAGGTAAAAATGTCTTAAAAAATATTATTTTAATATAGTTTTAATGAATATTTGTGTATTTAGGCACAAATAAGTGTATCTTTAATTTAATTAGGTTTCAAAGTGTTATTTTTATTTGAATGAGGTTTGGCTTTAATTTTTTGTGCTAACGGTCATTAGCCCTATATATAAATAGACTGTCCGGAAAATAACAATGCCCTTTAATTATGAAATTGCTTGCTTTAGTTAGTTTCTTTCTCTTTTCTTCTTTTTTATTTTTATTTTTATCCTTCTTTTCTTTTTCTTTTGTCAGGAATAATTGAATAATTGGTAACTTGAATATGATTTACAGGAGACTTGATGAATCATGTCTGGAATTCAACAAGACTAGCCACCTAATCTAGAATGTTTTGAAATGAGCTACCTAATATCTCGCTTACCCCAATTTTTTTTTAAAAAAATCCCCATTTTGGAAGATTGTTTGGGAAATTATGTTATGGCTAGCGAGGCAAATTTAGGGATCAAAATTTGACATGCACATCGGGTAGACAGTCAAGCTAATTCTGAAGAATTGTTGCGTCTCATGAGAAGCATTCGATGAATAGACCAGACCAAACCATAGATAGACTTCAATTTACGCACAAAACAATCAACTCTACTTGTATGCAAATTAAGTAATTAAGCAGCTAGAGAGTTTGATTGATATTGTTTAAAGCAAATGTTTATTTAGTACTAATTTAAACTATTTATTGCTCATTTGGATATTAGGTGTACTTATTTGTATCCAAACACATAAATCTTTATTAAATTCGTAGTAAAATAATAGTTTTGAGACACTTTTACCCTTGTCTCTTATACACATTTAGAAGAGAGAAAATTGAAGAGAGGGAAGACTTTGCCGGAGCCTCACCAGAGTCCAGTCACCGGTCGTCGGTCTACGGTCACCGGATTTTCTTTGGTCGTCGGATTCCTATCATCGGTAACTCGGTTACTAGCCCCAATAACTCGGATTTTCTTTGGTCGCTGGATTCAGGTCACCAATGACCAATCACCTATTTACTAACCTTTAGAAACTCAATTACTGAACCCTAATAACTTAATTACTGACCCTCAGAAATTGTCCAGTCACCGGATATTAGACACCGATTACCGGATTTTCTCAAAAGTTAAGTTACTAACCCCCAATAATCGAGTTACTGATTTTCAGTAACCTCTAGTAATCAGTTACTGACCTTTAATAACTCGGTTACTGACTTCTAGTAACTCAATAACACTCAGTTACTGACTCAATTAATAAGCTTTGGTAACTCAATTACGAGACAATAATTGAACAATGCAACTACATGCATTTTAAACCCAAACATCCAAGCTTAGTCCTATATTTTAAAGATCTGAGCCGGAGAATTCAAAAAACAAAAAAGGATCGGTGGAAAGTATGAGAACATCACAGGCCTTTGGACATAGGCAGGCTCGACTTTGTCGGCGTTTCGTGAAGGACTCCGGCACCTCTCCGCCGCGTAAATGATCAAAGATATTGATCCAATTCCAAAGCAACCTGATTTCCTCCAATCATCATCCTCAACTGCTCACCACTGAATCATCATCATCACATGAACTAATCTCTCTCACAACTGAATCATTATCATATGTGAATCGTCTGACAGCAAGAGTGATCTCCAGAGCTGACTCAAGATTGGGCGGCGAAGATCTAGGCAGCATCGCCTCAGGTTGAGGTTTCGATTAGAGTCCTCGTTGACACCGTCGACGAGATCAGGGTCGAGAAGCTCGAAGAAGAAGAAGAAGAAGAAGAAGATGGGAGAGAAGGATCAAATTTGTGTGGGTAAAGAGAGAGTTACTCGGACGAGAGAGAATAGGTAGTTGACAGAGTACATTTGTCATTTGTCTAAGATTAATTGAAATGGATATAATAAACAAATTTTCATTGGGCTTTAATTTTGTTATTTTTGTGGAAATATCATTCTCCCTATTGTTTATACTTGATTAATTTTGCATATATATGCTGGATTTGATCAACGTTACTCTCGCATATAGATCGACCACATCAATTAGAGGAAACAATTGAAACAAAAAGAAAGGCCAACTATGACAAACGAATTAATTACATTATAGAATGATAAATTAGAAAAGATTTTATAAAGAGATAAAACAATAAAAACTCAAAATATCCCAGCATGCATGCACTTGTCCATGTGTACCTTAATTTGAGAAGCTTGAATGTCTACAGTTTGGAGCTAGCCAACCTTGTCACTCTATCTCCAGAGCAGCAATAGTCATTTCTCATTGGAAAGATGGAGAGAAAACTATATGCAAGATATGCAGCAACCCCATGCTATGAAAACATAAATATATAGATAGTCCGGATTCCAAAAAATAACAGTGTCCTCTAATTATATATAATTGTGGTTATTAAAATAGTTTGCTTTAATTTAGCTTGTTTATCTTTTCTTTGTTTTATTCTCACTCTTATCTTTTTCTTTTGTCGGGAATAAATTGCTTTTCTCTTTTATGTTCGGCGTAAAAATGTATTTTTTTCGAACAATCCTGACTTCAGGATTGCAGGTCGTTCGCCAAAGGGTTCCTTGACAAATCGTGGATATTTGCTAAAGTTCTCACTCCAACAATGGTTTTGCGGGTATTCGCCTACTGATAGGGCTTTATGAAGCGGTGGTGGATTGTTCGCTCACGGATGAAGTTTGGTGAGTAGAAGCGGATAATGCTTACGGATGAGGCTTTGGTGAGGTAGCAGCGGATAATGCCGACTGGTCGGGCTTTAGTGAGTAGCAGCGGGGCATGCATACGGATAGGGCTTTGGTGGACAAAAAGACTCGAGGAATCTTTCTGGTAGAGGTGCTCCGGAGAGGCATGTTTTGCAGTGTGCAAAAGTTGTGTTGAATCGTTGAGATGTGTTTATGATCTTGTACCCTGACCCCTTTATATAGTGAATACTAGGGTTTGTTCTTACTTGTGGATCAAGGCATATCAAATCTTCTTCAGATCTTTGGAGGATTTCTTAAGCAACTGCAAATCCTTGCCAAACATGACTTCAAATGGAAAGAGAATCTTTACAATTACTTAGACCGTAAGAATCAGTCCAATAGGCTCTCTTCTTAAGCATTCGCTGAAAGATCATATTTTAGCTCAAACAATTTGTAACTTTTCTTTTTCTTTTATCCTGCTACGAATGATGTACTTTTCTTTGTTCTGGACTGAAATATGATCTACAGGGCAAGTGGATAAATTCTATCTTGTATTCAACAAGACTAGCGACGTAATCTAGAATGTTTCGAATTCAAGCATACCAATGGTCTAAAAGTAGTTCTCATTTCTCGACTCACACTAAAGCATATCGTTTAAATCTGACATAACTAAAATCTAATTTCTTACCCTAACCATCAATTTCAATCCCTTCTAAATTCTCACTTAATTTAAGAATCAAATTATGTCTCTTACAGACCAATTTGAGCGACCAAATTAAGAAAGAGTTTAAAATGAAATATGTAGTTGAACAACGAATTCTCGTTAAGTAATAACAGTGAGACAAAAAAATATCTGGGCCAAACAAAATAAAACTATCGAACTTAAGTCTAACAAAGAGCAAAATTGTCATTCTTGAAAACAGCTTGGCTCAAGTCGAGCAAAAGACCGGCTCCTTATGAATATAAACGGCTTCTTCCACAATTGTTATATAGGAAATATCTTCATAACAGTAACAGTAGTTTTTATGATATCTTAATGGAAATATGAAGAGAAAAGCTATCGATGGTATGCAAGATACGTAGAACACCATGAAAACATATAGAATATAGGAAAGTTCATTGTTTGCTTTAGTTAGCTTGTTTCTTTTCTTTTCTTTTTTTATCCTTCTTTTCTTTTTCTTTTGTCTGGAATAAATGGCTTTTTTCTAAGAGTTTCAAATCGGGTGTGTTCATTGCGAAAATGTGGTTTCTTCGAACAACTAAATTTGAGGACGTACCAGTACCTATGGGTCAGGTACAACCTTGGTATGGATGCGCGTTCGCCTTCTGACTTCTCTTCAAACGACTGTATACAGACGTTGGTCAGGCCTGCATTCAGGTTCTATAGACCTAGCTGAAGAGCAACTAAGATTTTTCTCCTCTTCCTCTGAAGCGGACGTTCCTACTCAGACCGATATGGTTGAGCAGAGTTAAAAAATCACGGGAGCTAGTGCGTTCGCCAAAGGATCTCTGACAAACTCTTGATATTTGCTAGTGCTTTCACTCCAACAATGGTTTTTTGTGGGTATTCGCCTACGGATATGGTTTAATGAAGCGGTGGTGGACTGTTCGCTCACGGATGAGGCTTGGTGAGTAGAAGCGGGTAGTGCTCACGGATGAGGCTTTGGTGAGGTAGCAACGGATAATGACGACGGGTCGGACTTTGATGAGTAACAGCAGGGAATGCCTACGGATAGGGCTTTGGTGGACAAAAATACTCGAGGAATCTTTCTGGTAGAGGTGTTCCGGAGAGACTTGTTTTGCAGTGTGCAAAAGTTGTATTGAATCGTTGAGATGTGTCTGTCTCTGTATCTTGACCCCTTTATATAATGAACACCAGGGTTTGTTCTTACTTGCGGATCAAGGTGTATTAGATCTTCTTGGATTCTCTAAGGATTCCTCAAGCAACCACGAATCCTTGCCAAAAATGACTTCCACTCAAAAGGAAATACATTAATGATAACATAGACCCCAAAAATCGGTCCAATGGGTCTTCTGACAAAACATTCGCCAAATATTAATATTGTGGCCCAAATAGGATGTTCCTCCCTGCAAGGAATAATGTACTTTTCTTGGTTCTGGAATTCAGCAAGCCAGAAAGGCGACATAATCTAGAATGTTTTTAACTAGAAAAAGTGTCCATGCAGTGCTACGGGCAGGGGCGGATGCAGTCCAGGTGAGATTTTAAAAATACAAAAATTAACTACATGACATCTATAATCAAAGTTGAGTTTAGTTCAGTTGCTTTGGTGTTTTCATTTACTTCTAGTCTTCTACCATGTCATACCTTCGAGCCTCAGCATAGGCAGTCTAACTTTTTGTTTGTTTTCCTTTCTCTAATTGGTTCTCCCTATTTTTCTATTTTACTTGTGTTTTCCGCACCCATTACCTATTTTTCTTCATTTTTTATTCTGTTTTTCTTTATGGATACAAGAAACATTCTATCTAGGTGTGGTTTATATTTTTTTAATTAACAAAATTGTTCGTACCATGGAGTTCCGTTGAAATTTTTTTGGGTGTTACAGTTAGCCTAGGTAGCAGTTCAATCATAGATCTGCCACTGGTTGCGGGTTTGTTTCTCTTGTATTTCTAAGCTTCAAACATAATAAATGACTATTTCTGCAATCTAAGAAAGATTGTCACTTACTTGAAATGAGAAACGTTGCAACATAAAGTTACAAAAATGAGGAACAGACCAGAGAGTGAAAATAAAGAGATCGACCCAAGTCCCAAAAATACCAAAAATGTCGCACATTATTAAGGTAGTACAACAAAATTAAACTATGTTTCACAAAATTGTGACCAAGTAGACTCGATCACATAAAATATGAAATCATTCTAATGTGTTCCAATTCCAGATCACCTTATCTCCATCAAGGTCAGTAAAAGATTGACTGTGAAGGGGGAATGAATAAGTTAACATGAAAAAATCAGTACTCACGTGTTAACAATTAAAAAAGTCAGCAACCCAGGAAGCATGCACAATCCTGATAATCTTCTCTTGCTGTGTCAAACACAATTTGTATTACTCCTTTATTGTGCCTCAATTCTTGTTCGGCTGAAATTAGAACAGAACCCAATTAGCTATCTACTTCCTGATGGAAATGCCAACACAGAAACGCAAAAAATTGCCAACAAAAAAAATGAAATGAAAATCAATATAGAACTTAAAAGCTTTTCAGAACTAAAAAAAGCGCAAATTATAATCGAAGAGCAAGCAAAGGGGCTTAAAGCTAATGACCAAATTGTTACTGACCTTCAACGAAAAGCAACCAACAATTTTTCATCCTTCAAACACAGTATTGTATCAGAAAATGGCTAATTAAGAACTATCAAACAATCTCATCGCTTTCAAGTTGCACACTGAATTCTGCTATTAAAAATTTCAGCACACCATTGCAGCCATTTCAGCTAAACCCATTGCAGCTATCAAACATACTTATATTCACCATCCTCCAGTTCCCAGCCAGCTCCAGTTATGTCTCCAACCTTTTATTCCGGTGGCATGCAATAGCCAAAAAATAATAGTCTCAGATTGACAAAACATGAAAATTAAATCAAGAATTTCTTTGCTTAAAATCAGAAAATTCAAACTCGATTCACTTGAGATCATCAGAAAATTTTACACCCAATTCAAATTTTGATGGTTGTTTGACGGGAGGCTTACTTCCAATATGATCGGTGTTAAATCAAACCTAATCGTCTAGCTCGATATGCAAGCTATCGTGTAATTTGAAGGTCTCCAACTGCATCTAGAGATCAAGCGGAGGGCACATCTAGGAATGCAAGACCCAAAATTGAAGCCCATAAATATTTTTTTACTGTTCATGAACAGTAACGTGAATAGTAATCAACAAATACTATAGAAGCCAAACAGTAGAGACAATAATCTGTTAAAAATATTATGCAACAAAAGGTCTAAACTTCATACCAATCTGCAATCTTATGATCAAAGCCATCAATCATTACTGAAAATCAAAACCCGGAATTAGTATAATGCAATATGACATCTGCAATAACAAATTGGATGATTCAAACCTACTGTGCGTTCAGTTATTTATTTATTTATTTTTTTAAAATACAATCACAAATTATATGCATTACCTTGGCGTTGTCTTTGGTAGTGTGCTTGGCCAAATGAAGAGAGATTCTCAAGTACATTTTCCTCTGCAATTCATATGAAGCGAATAATTACAGTAATTGTAAAATATATATTATCATTTAAGAATTAGTGATAAACATAAAAGTGAATACCCATAACTATCTTAACATAATATTGAATTTAAAAAATCTAAACACAATACTGTTAACATTGTGAACAAAGTAGTTCATGCTACATCTAACAATATTTAGATGACATATTTAAAGTGGATGACGATATCCATGTCAAATTTCATGTTAATAGCTATGTCAAGATATGTAACATTCTCAGAAGATGCGTGCTACAATTTAAAAAAAATAATCTGATCCTTTGTCATTGCCATTTGATGCAGCCCCAGCAATTGAATTTCTCTCAATTTCATTTATTTTGAAAAAAGGATTGGTCCTAAGCCTAATTAGACTCAGAACCGCTCCATGTTTGATTTATTGAGAACGAAATATGCATCGGGGAGGACATGAGCCTAATTAGACTCAGAACCGCTCCCAATTTTTCAACGAACTTCCTTCATCCTAGCCACTGTGCATCTAGTTTCAGACAAAAAAAAATCAGTTTGGGAATGGTTAGGGTTACCAACTCTTTAAGAGCATTGACTGTTCAAGGGTTCCCAATCCCTTGACAGTTCCAACATAAGGCATTCATTTCTCGTGAAGGGTCGAATCCGGACCCATCACAGAGAGGTGTTGATCACACCATGAGCTAGTGATTTGTGAAACTTCTTTCCCTTTCTCCGGCTGCGTTTCTACAACTCTAACTGCCTCAACATGCAACTGAACACTACTCCCAATTGGGCCTGCCGGTTGGGCCTCGCCATTTAGTTGCAGTTGGGTCGGGTTCAGCTTATTACCACTCGGTCCACTCAGAGAGCCCGCAGTTAGCAATTTCAAATTTCCTGCCTTTTACTATCGAGAAACTCTGTTTGAAGAAATTGAGAATTTCAATAACAATCTATCAATCAAAATAATCCATTACCCAGAGCGGAAGAACCTGACAGAATTAGGTCAGAAGATCAGATAATAGCACGACCTCTTCTCTACCTCTGTCTTTCGTTATCCGACGAAACAAAAAACTCGTAAGAACAGACAAATTCCACATCAAAGGAAACAAATTTCAGAAAAGATAAAGCTTACTCAAAAACTTGAATTCACCAGAAACTCACAGTCGCAGAATCTCTGGTATCCCTCTCTCTTTTTGCAGATGTGCTGAATTCTGAACACTCGAAACGAAACGTGGGGAATGGGTTGCAAAGAGATGTTGATATTTGGGGTTCAGATCTGATGGAAATCGTAAGAAAAAATAGTCTGGAATTTCCAGATATATCGAGAGAAAACAAAGAAAATAAAGAAGAGAAGTTATATTTTGAGAGTAAATCGAGAGAGAGATAAGGAGAGAATACAGAAAGTGAACAGGCCCGACCCAACACTATCAAAAAACTGTTAGTTACTAAATATGAATGTTGATTACAAAGATACTGCTTTTACGATGTTATATAGATAGCAGAATTTATCCCAAACAGCGGACAACTATAAAGAAAAACATAAATCCAGTTTGGTTGCGTACATTGTTATTAGAACACCATACAAAATTATGCAAAAATATGATGCAAAATTATAGGCACTCCTGTCCAACTTATTTCCGTAAGGCACAATGATGAAACTGGTTCTACTATTCCCAAATGAACTTCAACTTCTGTATCTAATGGACCAATTACAGCAGTAGGATCTTCGGATACTCCTACCTGGGACAGGACTGCAGCAGAAGGGTCTCCGGATATTCCTAGCTTGGATAGGACTCCTCAGCTGGATGGATAACTCTCCACTGATGGATTCTATCCTTCTGGTATAACAACATTATAGGAGATAGATCTTGTGTAACTAATACTTATCAAATGATTGTGTAATTGTAATCCAATTCAGTATATAAATGAACATCGGCCGGCCACTTCTGGGCGGTGAAAACTTCTTCAAAATCCTCTTCTGTTCTTGATCTTTTATGGTATCAAGAGCCTAACGATCCTATTATTATTATTTTTTTTTCTTCCCTCTCAAATGGCTTCATCTGCTGCTACTTCTTCTACCACTATCTCTGCTCCCATTCGATCTTCTTCCGATCAAAATCCTAGCATCACCAACTATCTGTCCATCAAACTTGACCGCACCAACTACTCTCTTTGGCTCGCTCAAATTCGACCCCTTCTCAGAAGCCGAAATCTCATGTGCTATGTAGACGGAACCAAGAAATGTCCTCCCTGTTTCAAAACAACTGAAACTGGTCAGTTAACAGATGAACTCGATCCTGCCTATGAGGAGTGGATCACACAGGATCAGATGGTGCTCGGCTGGATCAATAATTCTCTAACACCTCCTGTCTTGGCAACAGTTGCTCGTTCCACCAACTCATTCTCCACTTGGTCCTCCCTAGCAAAACGCTTCGCCTCCCAATCTCAAAATCGAATCCTTCAACTTCGCGGGGAACTCCTGCGCACCATGCGAGGCACACTGAGTATTTCTGATTTTCTTGATCAAATTAATTCCATTGCTGATAATCTTGCTCTTGCAGGCAGTCCTGTATCTGACTGTGATTTAGTTTCAATTATAATGAACAATGTTGGTCCAGTGTATGAAACCACTGTTAGTTCTGCTCAGGCTAGAGATACTCCGATAACATATGATTCCTTGGAGGCACTCCTTCTTTCCGCTGAACGTCGACTCAAGGATCAGCAACAGGCTGTTTTTGATATCAACTCGGTTACCACTGCTCTTCATGCAACTCATATTTCTCATCGACCACGTGGACGTGGACATTCTAGTCCTGCACCATACAACTCTCGTGGATTTCCTTCTTCCCGGGGACGAGGTTCCTCCATTCTTGGTGCCCCTCCATTCAACATATCTTCTGGCAGCTCAGGCACTTCCAGGCCACTATGTCAAATCTGTAATCGAGCTGGACATACTGCCCTTGACTGTTACAATCGCATGAATCTTGCTTATGAAGGACGAGTCCCATCCAAGAAACTGCGTGCCATGGCAGCTTCTACCTCCACCTCAGCTCCATCTACTTGGCTGCTAGACACTGGAGCGAATTCTCATGTTACATCTGACTTGGGGAACCTACAAAATCCCAAAGCTTATACTGGTAATGATCAAATCAATGGCATAGGTACACACACTCTCCCTATCTCTCATACTGGCTCCAACACACTCCACCTTCATAATCACTCTCTCTCTCTGAAAGACATTCTACTTTGTCCTTCTGCTTCTATGAATCTCTTATCTATACATCGCCTTACTTCTGATAATAATTGCTACTTATTAATTCATCCCAATTTCTTTGTTATAAAGGACATCCGGACGGGGAGGATCCTCTATAGAGGACATTGTGAGAATGGTCTGTACCCTCTGCGATTTCATCAGCAACATGGTCTCTTGCCTCAGCAGCATTTTGCTCTTGTTGGCGCAAGGGTGTCTGCTCCGATTTGGCATTCTAGGCTAGGTCATACATCTTTCAAAACTCTTTCTAAGGTTTTATCAAATAAGGCAGTGCCTTTATCCGGCAGTCTTTCAGTTCAGTTTTGTCATTCTTGTCCTTTAGGCAAAAGCACCAAGTTACCTTTTGTATTGTCTGATTCCATATCTAGTCATGTTCTTGATTTAATTCACTCTGATGTATGGTCCTGTTCTACTCCTTCTGTGCAAGGTTTTAAATATTATGTTTTGTTTGTTGATGATCATTCTCGGTATACATGGATATATCCCATGAAACATAAACATGAAGTCTTTACTCTTTTTGTCCAATTCAAAACATATGTTGAGACTCAATTCTCTCGGTCTATCAAACAATTTCAATCAGATGAAGGTGGCGAGTATACATCAACTGCATTCAAAACCTATTTTCAAACTCATGGCATTCACCATCGTTTCTCCTGTCCTAAGCATTCTGAGCAGAATGGTCTTGCCGAGAGGAAGCATCGACATATTGTCGACACTGGTCTCACTCTCCTTGCTCATGCTCATCTGCCTTCCTCATATTGGATGGAGGCTTTCAACACTGCTGTCTACATAATCAATCGTCTTCCCACCCCAGTTCTTCAAAATGCAACTCCTTATACACGACTCTTTCATAGGTCCCCTAACTATACTTTCTTACGTACTTTCGGTTGCGCTTGTTATCCATATCTTCGACCATATAACAATTCTAAGCTTCAACTTCGATCCAAAAAGTGTGTTTTCATAGGCTATTCATTGAATCACGTTGGTTACAGATGTCTTGACTTATCTACTGGACGTGTATATCTGTCTCGCCATGTTGTTTTTGATGAGGAGACCTTTCCATTCCAACAGACCATTCTCTCCTCTCCCACAGGTATGTCTTCTCCTACCTCGTCTAATCTCCAGTTCTTCTCTCTTACTACTTCTAATACATTCAGTTATCCTTCTACTTCAACATCACCTAATCTTTCTATTACTCCATCTCTTCTAAGCTCTCCGGTTCCAACTACATCTGTCTCTTCTCCACATACATTGTCTGCACCTCCCATCACCACACCTTCACAGGATGTTCCTACTGATACTGATCAAGGTCATCTATCCCCTCAGTGTGCCGACCCCCCTCAGGCCATTCCTTCTCCCTCTTTGGATGTTACAGGAACTTCAAGTCCAGTGCCTGCCTCTGTCAACAATCATCGAATGGTGACTCGCCTCAAAGTTGGTATTGTTAAACCTAATCCTAAGTATGCTTTAACTGGTGCACTCATCACTGATATAACAGAACCTACTTCATATACCAAGGCTGCAAAGGCTGAATGTTGGCGTCAGGCTATGCAAGATGAATATTCTGCTCTTCAAAACAATGCCACTTGGGAACTTGTTCCTCTCAAACCTTCCATGAATGTCCTTCCCAATAAGTGGATATATAAGATCAAAAAAAGAGCAGATGGCACGGTGGAAAGGTACAAGGCTCGGCTTGTTGCTAACGGATTCCATCAACAAGAAGGTGTAGATTTCAGTGAGACATTCAGCCCTGTGGTTAAACATTCCACTATCCGCATGATTTTGGCTCTAGCAGTGAGTAACAAATGGCATGTTCGACAGCTTGATGTTCACAATGCGTTCCTTCATGGTCACCTTCAGGATGAGGTCTATATGAGACAACCAACAGGCTTCAAAGATCCAAATTTTCTCCAACATGTCTGCAAGCTTAAGCGCTCTCTTTATGGTCTTAAGCAGGCCCCTCGTGCCTGGTTCCAATGCTTTGCTGAGTACCTCGAAAATTTGGGATTTCATGAGTCCTTGTCTGATTATTCGATGTTCACTTATACTTGTGATGGTATATTTCTTGTCTTACTCATCTATGTTGACGACATCCTGGTCACAGGGAATAGCACTTCTCATGTCTCTCAACTGATTCGTGACCTCGGCAAGAAATTTTCAATGAAGGACCTCGGTGCTATTCATTATTTTCTGGGAATTGAAGCTTCTTACGATGGCAATGTCTTGTACTTGACTCAAAAAAAGTACATTGTTGATCTGCTCAAACGGACTGGTATGCTTGATGTACGCCCTTGCTCCACTCCGGCTGTTTCTGGTCAAAAACTTAGCATTCATGATGGTTCAAAACTCACAGATCCTAGTGAATACAGGAGTGTTGTAGGTGCTCTTCAGTACCTTACTCTCACCAGACCGGACGTATCATATGCAGTCAACCAAGTATGCAAATATATGCATTCCCCTTCCACAGTCCACTGGTGTGCTGTCAAGCGTATTCTTCGATATTTGAAATCTTCGGTCAATCATGGCTTAAGGTACCAACCTGGATCGTTGTTTCTCAGCGCCTATTCTGATGCTGACTATGCCGGTGATCCGGATAATCGTCATTCCACAGGGGGCTATTGTGTCTACTTAGGCCCTAACCTCATCTCTTGGAGCTCTAAGACACATAGGACGATATCTCGCTCTAGCACAGAGGCCGAATACAGGCAACTGGCCTTCACAGCTGCTGAGCTTTCTTGGCTGCGTTCTATGTTCTGTGACTTGAGCATATTTCTTCAATGTCCTCGCATTTGGTGTGACAACCTCTCTGCAATTGCTATTGCCTCTAATCCAGTCTTTCACGCAAGAACCAAGCATGTCGAAGTGGATTACCACTATGTTCGAGAGAAGGTTGTTAACAAAGAACTTCAAATACATTTTGTTTCTACTACTGATCAGGTGGCTGACATTTTTACGAAAGGTTTATCCTCCTCTCGTTTTCATTTTCTTGTCTCCAAGCTCCCAGTTCTGGAACGACCAGTTCGCTTGCGGGGGAGTAATGGACCAATTACAGCAGTAGGATCTTCGGATACTCCTACCTGGGACAGGACTGCAGCAGAAGGGTCTCCGGATATTCCTAGCTTGGATAGGACTCCTCAGCTGGATGGATAACTCTCCACTGATGGATTCTATCCTTCTGGTATAACAACATTATAGGAGATAGATCTTGTGTAACTAATACTTATCAAATGATTGTGTAATTGTAATCCAATTCAGTATATAAATGAACATCGGCCGGCCACTTCTGGGCGGTGAAAACTTCTTCAAAATCCTCTTCTGTTCTTGATCTTTTAGTATCATCCTAAAACTTCAGCTTCTGCATTTCTTCATTGAGGTAATCCAAGGTATCTCCTACCTGATATAGCAGTACACAAACCAGAAAACAAACAACACAAATAGCTCATCAAAACATGAACAGCAACATTAGAACTTGGTATTCCAAAACACAAATAGCTCATCACCTCTAGAATTAGGCCAATTATTTACCGCACCGAACTCTCGACATCACTGATCCCTTAAGCTTTATTATAATCACACGGTCTCTGCACACATAAATTGTATTTACACAACCACAATTGGATTGAATTAACAAAGCTAATAATGAAACAGACGCCACAAAGAGTTACATATAGCTATGGCGCAGGCGATTTCAATGGTGGTCTTACATGCTTCGTGAATCTTCTAGAGGCCGCAGCCTTGTTTACCGACGGGTAGACGGAACCCTCTGATGGTTGTAATCGATCCGAGAAATCTGAGGGAAAAAAAAGACGAAGAAGAAGAAGAAGAACAAAAACAAATTAACATATTCAATCTGACAGTTTCTTCGTCTACCCGTCGCCCTATTCACCTTCTCTCAGTCTCAGGATTTGAATTACCGTCTCCCTTGAAGGAGTAGCCAACGAAAAAGAGCAAGAAGAAAAGAAGGGAAAAATTGAGATCACTCTGGAAAACAGATGACAAAACAGGGTCACAGAGAGCAGAACTATAAGAGAGGAAATATGGATGTGCGGAGACTCGATTATTCAGAAAGAGAAAAAGATCAGAAAGGAAAAATGAAACCGCTCTAGAACGTTCAGAGGCGGCCAGTGAGCCTAAGGGCCTCTCTCCTTATATCTCCAGAAAGCTCGAACCAACACTGTTTAACCCAACACTGTTAAAAACTGTTCTTTATGAACAGTCCTACGGAAAATATAAAAATCGTATGTTGATCTGTTTCTGCATGCAAAACTGAAGCTGCTTGTGAGCCAAAACAGTATTGAAAGAAGGAAATACTTTTGCTTCACCAGGTTGTAAAATAAGCTTAACCACTGTACCTGAGGCTTGAATTTCGTTTCTCTTTATTGATAAACTACCAGTTTCATAAGTTCCTCCCCTTTTGATAGAATGATTGATGAACTAAATTTCATTTGTGATAGAAAACAGCTCAATGTTAGTAACTTAGTATCATCTGTTGTAAATGTTTTTACTTGTGATAATACTATGGAATATCAAATAGTAGAAAAAGGAGCAAAAATGTATACCTTTCAATCAAGTAGAAGGAAAAGAAATTGTCTTCTAGCGCCTAATTGGAACCTACAATAAATAGAAATTTTATTAGTATCTGATACAGTCACCAAAATGTGCTCATATTTTTCATTCATGTTCAAAGAAGAAATTAATTTTCATTGTTTCATATTTAGATAGGAGTGACGATTCAAAATTCGGTAATAATACTTAAAGCTAATAAAGAGATTAAAGAGAGAATAACAATGTATAAAGAGAGAATTGGTGTTCTTTCAATTTTTGTGAATTTATCATAGTCTGATTAGTACTTTTTTTGTTTTCCAAGTACTTTCTTCGTTTAATATGCTATTTGCTACGGCTAAAATAGCCTCACAATTTAACCCTGCAAAAGATTGTCAATCGTAGTATAATGTAAGCAAGGATCGTTCATTGCCAAAGATCGAGGGTATTTAACTTCACACACCAAAAACAATGTCACAAAAACGTCTACTGTTCCTAATGAACAGCAGACGAAAATCTAATTAACTACCTAACCTAAACTACTCAGAAAATTATGAAAATTTACAGACCTATACTAGACACACAGATGAACTCGCATACAAAATTTCAAAGGATTCGGAGTTCGTTTGCTATACTAAATAAATCACGAAATACAGAGAACAGAAAGAGAAAAACTAGGGAGTTTTGAATGTTTGAGAAATAAGATGAACAAACAAGAAATAACAAAAACACTTTAATAACGGAAAAGAAATCAGATGATAAAGATGTTAGAGACTAAGGTTTCCACCACCAAATATGTTCCAAAACATGTGAATCAATCTAGGTTTCAATTATCAAGTCAAGAAAACGGTTTCAATCAAGGACAAACCGTGAACGCACTGCATAAATCCTTACTACCCTTAACTACTTAAGCAAGATGAACGCACCGTTACCAAGCCTTTAGAATAACCAATCCAGGTATAGACACTATCCTTTCAATGAATTATCCTAAGCATTGAACACATTGGAAGTTTGATCGAAACAAGTATGCAAAACTAGTGTGGAACGCCTACCTAGCATGCAATTCTTTCTATTTGGTTTCACATATCGTCCAATAGGTTTTACTACCTTGAACTGAGCCATACTAACCGTTTAGGAGATTACTCAACTCAGTCCTAGCCCTACTTACAAGTTCATAATGCCCTGTGTCGCGCTCACACGAACATAAACAAGTAAGTAATATCCATAAAACAAAACCAAATAAACGTCTTCAAAAACTGAATAATATTGAAACCAAGAATCAAATCGTCATGTTTATCACATAATTGGGGCTTCTAACCTCGCCCCTAACTAAGAGAAACTAGCCACACATAGTTCTAGCAATCATACAAGAAGAGAGTTAAGGATTACAACGAGAAGAGAACTATGGAGGGAAGAGGAATCGATGATGTTCTTCGCCGCTTCTCCCTTCGTTGTTTCTCTGTGTCGTCCAAGTTGTCTCCGCTCCGATCACGTCTTTAGGGTTAAAAACCCTTAAATCTCGTCCACGGGCTAGCCATGTGGGTCGGGCCTTGACATAAGAATTTTTGGTCCAAGTCAGGATTCGGGTAAACTGACCTTCGTCCACTAAAATGGTCATAACTTCTTCCTCAAAATAGGTATTGACGATTCGTAAAAATTTCTGGAAACTAGACTAATGTAGATTTCCAATGATATATAGCACACCTCCTGGATCGTTGTGAGCTGATTACAATCTTCTGTCGAAGTTGACTGACAATTTCTGGCAGATTTTGGACTTCTTTCCTTGCACGACTTGGATTCCTTTTCCTTCAAGATTTCCTCTCTTTCTCCTCTTTTGAGCTTCTTGGCTTTATTTGTGACCTAAAAACATAAACTTAGTTATAATGATCATTGTTAAAGGAATTACATAGCTAAATAGGGTTGGAAATACATTAAAAACGTTACATATAATGCACCTATCACTATTTGCTGGTCTCTATAAACAAATAATTTGAGGAAGCCAGGCTGCGCGCAGAACTGTCACTTTATATGTTAGTCCTACTTCAGCATGCTTGGTATTTGATTTGTATATGTATATAGATATTCGATCAGTTACTCGATCATAAGGTTAGTTAATTGTCAGTATTGTGTTCTGTCCATGTTTGTTTATTCCTAATTTTGGCCATTAATTAATTTAGACATAACAATTCCTTGATCCTAATCCCTGCCCCCTTGCATTCACTTCTATATAAAACCAAGCAATTCCATCAGCCTTTTTATTCATCATCACAAACCACTCGATATCAACTCTTTACTCCCATCAACTATACAGCCATCTACAAACTAAGAACTCTACAAACTAAAATTGATAAAGGTCATCAGACAAAATTTAACTTTATAAACAACATTAAATTGTTGTTGCAAAAAAGAACACACATGATAAAAGAAGAATATTCTTCACAGGGTATGAGAAACTATGAAAGTGATAAGATAATACATACCTAAGTCAATAACTGAAACAAAAGCTGACACTAATCTATTTTCCAATTTTGCAAAACAAAATTAGCAAACACTGAAAAGACAACAAATTTTTAAGTTAGGAAAATAGCAAATTCATTAAATTTGATTCAATATATATGTAAAGAATTAGTCTGTAGATGGACAAAGAAAGCAAGGGAATCCATTAATAACTAAATTTGATCCAATACTCCTGATATTGGTGAAACCATAGACATAAATTTGTTAATAACTAAGCAAGTTATCTATGAATCAATTCAAAACAAACCCAACTGTATCAATCAAATTTCTTTTATTTAGAAAATAAACACACTAATCAATTTCTTTTAGCTCACTTTGGGGCGACAACAATAATGCACAGCGATGTTATTGTTTTTAATGAACTGATATAAGTTACTCCGTAGCTACAAAGTATGAATGTTGAATTGTTGATTACAAAGATACTGCTTGTAATCCTTGTATGATATTATATAGACCACCAAGCATAGACCACCAAAACAGACACAAACACAATAGCCAAGAACATTTGTGTAAACAGACACAGTCAAGTAAATAATACTTCAAATAGCATTTAACCGAATTGTTGATGACAAATCCTATATCCTATCCTTGTATAATTAGAAAAAACATTCTCAGTTTTATTAGCAACTGACCACCCTACTATTTCATTTTGATCCACATTATTTGTTTCATGATTCAGTAACATAAAATTCACACAACCTTTTAACATTAAAGGATACTAAAACAAAATTATAGTGCGGGCAAGCGAAACTCAATCTACTCTGTATGGTAGAGACATGGGTATCATGCATCTTATAGGATATTATCCAATTACACGGCATTATGTAAAATATGAATGTGTAGATTGACATTACCTGTCTATTTTTGAAGTATGAATTCAACAACCAAAACAGCAGCTACATGTCTGGGCAGAAAAGAATTGCAACGAACTGCTGCTCTCAGTTTCCAAAGTGTGCTATGCAGTGTTCAAAAGCAGTTTTGCGAAAGAACTTCAATCTCCAGAATCTATTAAAAAAAATAAAGACGGTTAAAAGCTAAGCAGATGTAAATGTTTATACTTATAAATACTATATAGAATCAGGTACAGAAATAGTAACTACTATAACAAATTACATTCAAAACTTTTATTACATTTTTTAAAAAAAATCTTCACATTTTTCTTGTAACTATTATAAAAGATAACACTCAATAGTCTTCACATCACCAACAATAGCAGCAGAGATTAGCAGGAATTCCACCTGAACAACTTATGCTAATTGCTTATAATAGCAACAAAAATTACTATTCAATCCAAATATACTGTTTAGTCCACTAACTCCAGCATCTTACTTCATGAAATATTTAGCCGACTAAGCCATGTAATTGAATCAAGCACTAATAAAACTGATTCACTTTTCTATTTATTAGTTAGTGTAAAATAATTATTGTAAAAAAATTGAGTAAAGTCTATCTATTTTTTATGAAAAAACCCATAGCAACTCCTACAGATAATAAATTTAGTTTAGTAGAATACTGTACAGATTTGCAATCCTAAAAAGTAAATCCTACCCTGTTACATATGGTGAATTTACCCGGGGCTAGACATAAAACAAACAATGTATTACCTAAATGTTCTGATGGAGACCTGCAAAATTAAGAGTAGTGGGACATTGAGATCAGTAAGAAGATGCATTGATTTATGGGATCAAAAGTACACTTTCAGAAAACCAAAAGAAACTCATGTCATATCAAGTAAAGAAACTCAAGCACAACTTGTAGATAGAAACCAATCTCTCCTCCCTTCCTTTATAGGTGAAGAGTGAAGCCTATTTATTAGTTAATCAAATTAATAATTACAGATCGATATAATAATTCCCATAGACACAATACATGTTGGTGTTGGTGAAAATTGTAGTCTACTTCTACAATTTGGTTATCATCTAGTCAAAATTGAATTATTGAATACATTATGCTTCATTGTTTGTTACTGGTTTGTTACAGATATGGGTACCTTTCATTATTTTCTTGCTATCCCGGCCTAGTGCTTCTCCTGCACCTCTGAAGATATATTTATACACTCTAGAGAAACATAATATCATATTATTACATGGTATCATGTATATATGAATGTGCATATTTACATTAACTCTCTTTATTCTTATTTTAAAAATGTCATTCCCCATTTGACAAAAGACCACAATACTTTTCATTCTCCTATATTGAGGTCTTCTAAAGCAGACAACTTTCTTTGAGTTTAGTTCATATGAAAAATTTGACGACTGTAGGTATGTAATTGAAAATGAAACACTTAACAGTAATGAATAGATGGTAGGAGTTTGAGGTAGTTCAAAGTAAAAATTTAAGTTCAGGGAATAAGATCTTTACTAAGCAATTGACGTTGTTGATCTTAAGGAAATCTTGTTACTCCAACTCAACAAATTCGTCTATTTCCTGCACAATAAACCAAATGAAAATGTCATGGGATCCCATATAGGAAAATACCCTTTTAGTGACAAAAATTTAGGTGACCCAACTCATTTGCGTCACTAATACATGTTATGGGGGACCAAAAATTTCAGTTTTTCGCTAAAAATTGTCATCGTAAATTAAATTTGTATAAAGTTTGCGTGACAAAATAATAAATAAAGGCGACAAAAGTTTTATGTCGCGGTCTTTTATCAGTGTCAAAATTATTATATGGCCTCCAATTCTTTCTCAAATCTATTTTATTTTGTAATTCATGGTTTTGTTCATCAGTTGCAACTCATCCCAATTTCGATTCGACAAACCACTGCTCCATCTACTCTCGCCACAACTGTCTCCCTAATCTCTAATCTTCACTACGTCTCCACCCTAGTAGTTACTCTCTAACTCATGCTGATCGAGTACCAACGCCTAACCTCGTTTGTTCTTTGATCGATCAGGTAAAGTTAGTTTATATTTTGATTCGATTATTTCAATTGGACGATGGGTTCTTATATTTGGGTCTGATCCTCTATTTTATCAGGTCTATCAACATTTGGAGAGACACTCGTTGATGTTGGATTTTCTTTCCCAGAAAAAAGGTTCTTTTTTCTTTCCCTCATTCATTGCCTCGATTAATCTTAGAGCTGTTGGTTTCCCTCGTTTATTGTTTCGATTAACTTTAGGTTCCTTTGTTTATTGTTATGGTTCTGTGCTGAAGTACTTTTTGTGGGTATTGGTGGTGATCTCTCACTCATATTAAGTATGTTATGGTTCTTTGCTGAAATACTTTTTGCTAGTATTGGTGGTGATCTCTCACTTATATTAAGTAACGAGTCAACTGTTTTAAAGTGTTGTCACTTTCATTCCCCAATGATGTTAAATAGCAAAACACAGCTGATGACATCTTTATAGGATTTTATGATACTGGCAATACAGAAAGGGCCATAGCTATCAACTTGGTAGTTTGTTGATATGATTCCTGAGATCCACAGATTTGGGGTTTGATGTGTCTCATGTGGGTGTAACTCCTTTTCACCTCTAAAAAATGAAACTTGTTCTTGAGGTGTAATGAAACTTGTCTCATGTGGTAGTTTCCGGAACAAAACATGTCTAATCTGAACACGTCGGTCAATTTGAAAAAAAAAAATCTCAATCATGAAAGTACCATGATAGAACCTCTCCCTTGAATTGAATATGGTCCACAAACAAAATCCAAATCTTTTATCAACTAAGCTATCAAATTGAAACTTTCATTACACCTAATATCATTTTACATGAAGCTGTACTTACTCATTTTATTTCTTTGCTTTTGCATAGACATTACTTAGAAAAATATGATTTAATGGAAATCACTTCTTGTATGCAAAGTCTGGTAGTTATAGTTTATTGATCTCAAGTTGCATGCAACTTTATTAAATAAATCATCAAACCAATAAGTTAATGACCTATATACAAACTTCTAAATATCTTCTGTCTTATATGATCCAATCCCATAGAATATGTATATACAAATAGCTTTTTATCTATTTATATGTACATATAAAGCCATTTTTGACATATGCATTCACAGAAAAGCAAGCATGCAGTTTGACTGTCATCCTATTTATGATAGAATGAATAAATATGACCCTATTTTGTGAAGATACAATCATAAAAATCAATTCACCAATGCACCAATACACCGTTCTATTAAGGACTATCACCCAATTTGAAAACCTACTGCTATTCAAAACATACATATAACTCTCAAAGTTGGCAGAAAAAAAAACAGGAGTGATGAACTGATAGGTACTGAAGACTTACCGATCAGCAGACAAAGAGCAATCTCAAAAGAAGTGAAACCTTCAAAATCAAAATTCACACATAAATGTCATCAACACGTCAATGTTTCTCTGTTTACAGGAGAGAATCTAAATTGAGAAAAAAAGATACCGATTTGAAAAAAAACCTGAAACATATTAAAAAAACGAAACTAAAGTGGCAACTCATGAAATTCATCAGAACAATTTTGGGTTACTTGAAAAATAAGTATAAACATACGATTACCTAAGCTGATTCTTGTGCACCACTTGAAGTTGAATCCCAGGAATATCTCTTATCGCTAAATCCAATCACCAAGCGATTCACCTAAAGAACCCTGTAAAACAACAAACAAAATCAAACATCCTCGAGATCCGTGCATGCAAGATGGAAAATCTCACCGAGCTTATGTCATTATCGACATTGAGGGAAACATTCGATCTGTAGAGAAGAGAAAAGAAGAGATCAAGAGCGACAGACTCTCAGACATAAAAGGTAAAGGCGACGAAGCTAATAAAAAACTTATATACCCAAACGCAGAAGGACCCAGCTTCATACTTGTCCGCCCAGAGAAGAGAAATCACCAACCTACTAACCTTCTCTCATTTTCAAATAGAGGAGAGATCATATTGGTCAAATCAAACAACTTTTGCACTAATCACCCAGAAATCAGACCAACGAAGATAAGCAACCATAATGGACTCATAAACCGATGATTCAAGATCCAAATAAATGAAAATTTTCAAATCATCTGAAACGATTCGCCGCTCTTTCCCTCCTGTTGTGATCAGTGACTAAACCAAAACGAAGGAAAGAAAAAAATAAACAACGGCGAGGGAAGACACACGTGAGCTACTGAAAAAAGCCATGGGATTTGGATACTCACCTCCGAGCTACGATCAAAGGATTTGGATTGAGACACCTCTGAGCTACACACCTCCGAGCTACGACCAAAAGAAAGGAGAAAACGAAGGTCAAAGCGGAAACTTGATCAAGCGATTCGATCGAGTTTTGAGGCAGATTTCGATCCAGTTTTCAGGCGATTCTTTGATTGGAAGCGGCAATTCTTTATAAATATGGAGAGCATGAAAATGTGTCGAGATCTCTGGAAGTTTCAGAGGCGGCGAGCTATAGGACTGAAGTTAAGGGTAAATGCGGGATTACACAACCATAAGCTAGGGCAAAGACGTCCGCGCACTGCAGATGTGAACAGTGTCTTATGAACAGTGTACGCAAAATAGATATAGGTTAAATAGGTTAAACTAAAGAGATGCCCGCTACATCGTATTTCTACTTGTTTAAAGAAGCATTATTGTAGCTATCGTGAGACTTGAAATCGATAGTAACATTTATAGGCGGGGTATATAACTCCAATGTTTCAACCAACTACAAATATAATTGAGTTGTTAATCGTTTGGTATACAGAGAATAATAGACAATAAAAATAAATTACATTGGTTGATTTCTCTTCAATTGAATTTGAAAGAGTTAACAAATTCAACTTCATTTCAGTTACAACCTACTTGTCAAGCCTGTTTTTAAAGAAGCTGTGCTGATATCTGCAAATTAAGTAAGTAATTATGAGTACTTCCTTTGAGCAAAAAATAGAGAATTGATTAGTGCTCTAAAACACAAACTTTACAGATTCTAAAACACATAATATTTTATGAGTACAAAACTTACTTAAACTTCAAGACTAAACTGGTTAGTACCTAATCTATAGTGATCAGAAAACTAATAAGTGTCTTAGGTTATTATCTTCCTCTTTATTATTTATTAAAAACTATATTGATTAGAAAACTAACTAAATTAAGTAGAAAACTCATAATAGTAACCAAAGGTAGCATTTCAGCAATTCTGAGGGATTAGAGTATCGATCAATACCTTAGGTCAAGGCATCAAACTATAAAATTTAATCTGGCTCGGGTATATTTTCTTACTAAAATCAAATTATAGCCAAAGTCAGGGTAAGTGCTATCAATTTGATTCAAAGTCAAGATAAGGCTCAAAACAAGATGTTCTTTACATCATATGCTTTTGGCTATTAGGAATGAATGTAGGGAATGAGTGCAAGGATTATATATAAAGTGCCTTCAAAGTATGAAAAGTTTGGTAAGATTGATCTATACTTCAATAATCAATGTTACTTTAGTCATTATCTAGACCCTTCTGTATTCAAAACCAAAATAAAAAGTTCACAATGGAAAAATGGAACTTCCACACATCCAGAAAAATCATAAACATGCATTAGAGAAAACACTCTACGAAGCTCTTCCTTAACGAATTTATTCGTATAGTTCAACACTGCCGTCAAAATTGGAACGCAGAAGAAATTTGATACAAACAACAAAACATAAACCTACAAATGAAGGTTGAATGAAAAAGTACCTAGATTAGACTGTAATCAAGACGCAAATTCTTCTATCTTCATCTCTTACTTGAAAGGGTTTGAGAAAGCTTGAAAAGGGATTGAGAAACCAATGGGTTCTAACGAAAACAAAAACATCAAAACTCAATTTGACAAAGACAACGAAAACTGATAAGATTCTTAAGAGATGTAAGCATATCTAGAACCTTATATATCTCACCTTGATCAATCGTTGTTAAATTCAGTGGAAGATGCACGAGAAACTCATATCAGACTTGAAACCGGTGGAATCGATCCTTGAGGTCTCTGCAAAGCGACAAAACCCGATTCAGCTGAAATCAAGAGAAACGAAAAACCTAATCAAAAAATTCAATGACTCGACCTGGCACGAGCATTTTATATTCGAGGCCGACCAGATACGAATTTGTAAGCCAAACAACCTGCATTTGCGAGAGAGATGGAGCAGAGTTATCAATCCTAGTGAGGAGAGATCGATTTCCAGTTCTCGCTCTTATCTATATTTGGAACTTAAAGAGCGAGAAAGATCTAGAAACGTTTTTTTCGATGAAGGATTCAGAGTTTTTGTTCCAATTCTCGCAATTTATCTCTATTTGGAACTTAAAGAGCGAAAAGGATCTAGAAACTTTTTTTTCAATGAAAGATTCAAAGTTTTTGAGACAGAGCTTGAAAAAAAAATCATGTGAACAATTATTGTGAGCAGTGATTATGAATAGTGTAAGGGAAAAAGAGCGAGAAGGATCTAGAGACGTTTTTTTCGATGAAGGATTCAGAGTTTTTGAGAGCTTGAAAAAAACCATGTGAACAGTGATTATGAAGTGCAAGGAAAATATACATACTAGACATGTAGCCGGGGCGTTGCTGTAGGTGTAATTCCGATTTTAATTCAGACTTTCATTCAAGATCATGTGAGGTATCATATTCATTTATAATTTTTTCCAACTTAAATCCTACATAGAAATCAAAGAAAGTATATATATATAAGGTTTTTGATTTGGTCACAAAATCCAGTAACATTATAACAAAAATAAGAATTATCAAACAATATCATCAAAACACGAATCTATCAGCCACTATATTTCAATGTATATGATCTGAGTTTCAATTGGATTATTAACCCACCCTATACATTCATCAAACTATGCTGAAATCCAAGAAATGACAATAATTCAGTGACCATGAACAGAACAGATAAGCTGTATTGTAAAAAGGATGATTCCAACGATCCAGTGTACCTTCAAAAAGTTTAATTGTGATTTCAACACGAATATAGAAAAGAGGTATAATATACCTTAATATGAAGAAGCTGTATATGAGCTCAATGTTCCGCAAATTAGCTACGCACTACAACAAATGCACAAATCTGCAAAACGGAAAAAGGAAAAAAGTAATTACATAACTCAGCATAAATACAACTATATGTTATGAGAAATAATATAATCGTGTTCCTAATGCAATCAGACCACACTCCTCTTGCTAAACCTTTATCACAGAGATATGATAACACAATAAACTGAAAACCTAGAGATAGAACATAGCAAAATTATACCTTTAAAATTCACAAAAAAAAAGAAGCTATATGCTAGGAATTTCTTCTGACATTCACGTTTACAATATATATTGTCTAAACACAAAGAAAGGGTTGAGGGTTAGTAATTACAAAGCAAGTAAATTCTTAAATTAAAAAGCTGCGCAATTGGAAACGTGATTAGTTCATGAAAACAATTGAGTGCGGACAATAATAGACTTCCATGCATATGCAATGAAGTGAGACTGTAATAGTACCAACACTGTTTAGTGAACCAACTGAACTGAAGCAACAAAAGAGGAAACTAATCAGAAAAATTTACTAAAAAGAAAAAAGAGATACAACAACATCAAAGTTTATTAGCAACAGACTACACAATTTACATTAAACCACTTGGGTCCTCACAATGTAAAAATTTGTTTTCCAATCAGCAATGTAAAAAGCCTGAATTTGAAATCTGTCCGGGAGTACAATTTGTATAAAAACAATGAGAAGATGAGGCAGAACCGAAAATACGTGAAAGAACTTAATCACATTTCACAAATGACACTAAATCCGACTTCACGTGAACATGCACTTCTCCAATTTGTTTACACTTCCCCTAATTGATTGGGGAAAACAATCAAAATGCTTACTGTTCTTACTCCTAACTTGGATAGTGCTTTCTAAATCTGTTAATTAATTTGAAACTTATTAATGCTTTTGACTGATAAAAAATTGGTCATAAAGACTACACCTAACTAATAGTGTATCCGACATAACATAACAACTCCAAGTGAGCCCTAAATGGGGTAGTTTTACATAAAATGGAAAGGAAAAGAAACTGTAATATTGAACATTAAGAAGAAAGTCATTGTCATTTTAAGTTGACCTATTCCCTGGTTTATTTAGGGAAGCCACAACCATGCATCTGTAAGACAGATAAAGACAAACTAAATGCTTTCCTCTATCTCATATTTAGGTGCTAATCAAGTTTAATGCCCATATGGTTGAAGTAAGCAAACATATGACCGTTATAGAAGAACAGATGAAGATTTTATACTCCTGGTACTCTGCATATATCTATGTCACAGAAACTGGGATGATTCCAAGCAAAAAGGACTCCTAGGACATGACATCTGTTGTGTTTTTTGGCTCATTGATACAATCTGGGAACTTAGGATTCAGCAGGTAAATCCAACTATAGAATGGAAAGGGGACAACGCTGCAGCTTTTTTATAAGTCCTAGAAAAGTTAGTCTTTCAAGATTCTATTAGGATTTGTAATAGATTTATGTCTATTAGGTTTAGGAATCCTATACCATGTTGTATCAACAGCTCTTATTCAGTATAAATAGGAGCTGCAAGGGGTTTTCTAACGTGAGGACAGATTACACAGAAAATCGGGAGCCAAGGGTGATAGAGAGATCTAGCAGGGAGTTGGGGATTAGCATAGGGATTTCAATAAGTACTTGTAATCAAGTTGTTATTCTCCATAGTGTTACTGATCTCTCAAGAGAGATCACATAAGACAAATTTTGGCCGAACCACTATAAAAATTGGTGTGTGTGCTGTGTTCTGTTCTCCAAGTTCATCTATCATATAGCTTGCTTAAATCGTATAAAGTACCAGTAAAAACCAGAAGAGATCCTAGGGTGCTAAACCACATAAGTGGTATCAGAGCTTCGGCTCTGGTACTTTGTGATGGAAGGTAGCAAAGGCATAGTCGAAGCAGAAGATGCGAGATCGTTTATTGAGCCTTTAAGAGGCAAAGAGGACTTCACGCTTTGGCGGAGGAAGATGAAGAGTGTCCTGAATCTACAAGATCTGTACGAGGTTGTTCTCAGGTTAGAGAATAAGTCAGATAAGGTTTGGCAGAAGATGGACAAGAAGGCAAGGAGTACAATAGAGTTGCATCTTGCAGATCATGTACTGGGTCGTGTAGTGGCTGATGGAGGTGACAATATGAGCAGCAAAGAGACTGGGGATTATATTGAGAAGGTTTATGCGGGTAAGTGTCATATTGAGAATATGGACAGCAGCAAGACATTGGACAATGTCAAGGAGGCTAACGCGGATAAACTCTTCTTGAGGGAAGAACTCTTTAGTCTTCGAATGGAAGAAGGCAGCGATCTGCAGGAACATCTGAATAAGTTTCAGAGTTGTGTTGCCAGTTTATCATAGGTGGATGTGCTAGTCGAAGATGAGGACAAAGCAGTTGTGTTGCTTACATCTTTACCAACTTCATATGAGCAGTTTATCACCACACTCATTTTAGGTAAGGATTCTCTTAAGTACGATGAGATTACCGAAGCTATTCAATCTTACATTAAGATGAGTAGTGAGACCGAGAGTTCTCAAGGAGTCCTTTATGACAAGGGCAAGGAGGCAGGTCAGTTGACGAGTAAGGAGGATAAATCTGGCAACAAGGGTACAACAAAATCCAAGAAGAACAAAGAAGGTTGCTTCAGATGTGGTGTTGTAGACCACTTGAAAAGAAACTGCAAAGAAGGGAGGATGGAAGCAAGGGTGACGGCAGTGAGTTCAAGCACAGCCAACATAGTCATCAGCGATGAAGATGACTATGAACTTGTGGTAACGTCGAGCTCCAACACTTCCAGAGATTGGATTTTGGATACCTGTTGTATATTCCACATGTGTGCAATCCGAGAACGGTTTGACACATTGGAGAAGAGTAGCAGCGGAGAAGTTTTTCAGGGGAGATGACTCACCATGTAGGATCCTAGGTATTGGATCAGTGAAAATCAGAATGCATGACGGAGTTGTTAGAAAACTGGAGAATGTTATATATATTCCTAAGTTAAGAAAGAACTTGATATCTTTAGGTACTTTGGACAAGGCCGGATATAGGTACAACTCTAAAGAAGGAAGACTCAAGGTTTTCAAGGGATCACTTGTTGTGATGAAGGGTGACATTCAACCTAACAACGTGTACAAGCTTAAAGGGACTACCATAATAGGTGGAGTTACAAAATCTGCTGAAGTAAATGACAAGAGACGCATGAGTCAAATAAAGATGCAGGACCTCTACAGGGAAAGCAAGGCAGAAGCTGTCAGTGTTTTCTGCAAGGATGGCAGTCATGGGAAGCAAAAGGTGTCATTCAAGTCGGTAAATTGTAAGAACAATAGCAATAGATTGCTGGATTAGATTCACTCAGAAGTATGGAACGCATCACAGTAAGGTGTACGGGAGGCTTCCAGTACTTTGTTACTTTTCTACGTGATTTTTCAAGGAAGAATTGGGCTTGCTTTATGAAGCAGAAATCTAAGGTTCTCTTCAAGGTCAAGGAAGGGAAAGCAAAATAGGAAATCTGAGAGACAGAAAAATCAAGTATTTGATAAGTAGCAGTGGGTAACAGTGGCAGTGAATATAGACTTGAAAGTTTCTTACAGTTTTACCAGGATGGAATCACAATATGCATCATGGTGAAGGATAGTCTCATGGAAGATGAGGCTGCTAGAAGGATGCAGAAAACTCTCTTTGAGGGAGAAAGAGGCATGCGGCTGCATGAAGGATTACCGGACGCGTTTTGGAAAGTAGTTAACCATGGGCATTGTTTGGTTAATCGGTCACCATCAAAGGTCTTAAACTTCAAGTGTGCAGAGGTATGGTCTAGAGAACCAGCTGACTATTTTAACTTAAGGATGTTTGGTAGCAGTGCATATGCTCATATTTCAAGCAAAGAGCAGACCAAACTCAAGCCAAATTTTCTGATTATTGAGGAAGGAGTTAAGGGCTGTTAGCACTGCGAACTTGCTGGCTATTCATCTGCAGTATCACCCAAAGTTGTTATTTTTATGTATCCAGTAAAAAGATGCAGCTCCTCTTTGTTTGAACAGCTTATAAAATCTAAAAACTAAAAAAGAGAACTGTTTATTTGTCTAAATATGGTGCACATTCAAGTTTTCATGTCAATAGATGCATGCTTTAGTGCAATATAGGTATATATTTAAACCATAATAAATTAAACAGACTCGTTAGAAGTGAAGAGAAATTTCAAATAATGTTATTATCACGTATGTTCATAAATTTCCTTGTCTTTCAATCTACACTAGGTAAACTAAGCTGCATTATGAACGAAACAAAAAGACAAGGAGCACGTCCACAAGCCTTCAGCTAATACAGTGTCAATGACATGATGGAAGAAGCTAACTTCTTTGTATAATGATAAAGTAGTCTGAGGTTCAACTCCAAAACCAATTGGCTATAGAGAGAATAGCCCAAACCCTTATAAACCCACAGGCAAGGTCTCATATTCCCGATGTGGGATATATATCTCAACACGCCCCCGCACGTGTGGCGAATCTTTAAGCCTAACACGTGGACAACAACTTGGGTGGTGGTGGAGTTCGTGTGGCCTTTGGGCTTCACACGTGTACGTGGGCAACCTGCTCTGATACCATGATAAAGTAGTCTGGGGTTCAACTCCAAAACCAATTGGCTATAGAGAGAATAGCCCAAACCCTTATAAACCCACAGGCAAGGTCTCATATTCCCGATGTGGGATATATATCTCAACATATAATGCCTGAGATTGGTTATGATGGTCCAAATAGAAAGACCCTGTTACAAGATTTCTTTTGTAGAGACCAAATACTTGTACGCATAATTTTGCAATTTATGCTGTATTCTGATTGCACTTCTGGTGCTCATATGTGGGGATATGCCTCTACCCTTCTGAGTTCTGACAGCATGACAACAACACTGGGAAGTTCCACTAAACTTGATGATGCAGTCATGCAGACATTTGAGAAGCTCTCTTTTTTTACTCCTGAACACTCAGGCAAGGGTTTCCATTTTGACAGGAGCGTTCTAGGCTTCTAGCTATGGAGGAGATCGGCAGAATCTATTATATGGTGTCAATATGGGTTCCAGATGGATTAAAAGGACTAGGAATTAATGTGGGAAACAGATGGACGTTATGAAATTTCAAAAGCGTGAAAACGTGTGAGCAAACAAGTTGGATATGCTGATCAAGTTAAACAACTTGTGCTCTCAATGCAAGGAAATCATAAGAACCTCCCAGGTAATTGACCAGAATACATCTGCGACACTTGCCCCGTAAAGGTGGTAAATAAACTAGAATGCTCTTGTTCCAACAGAATTTGGTATGCTTTGAAGATTTTTCTTTTGACTGCTTTTTCAGTCAGCAAAGACTTAGCAAAGGATGGTTCAGTTGATGAGACTACATTACTCAGAATAGACTCCACATGTGATTGTGAACCAGGTTTTAAAAGTTATTGGGGAGACGTAACCCCAATAGATCGAACAAGTTGGAGTTTCATTGTTTTATGTTTCACTAAAACTCTACAAATTAAAAGCACCAACAGAAAGTTGTGCAATTTATGAGCTTATTAAAAGGCATATCAAATATTTGTCCTTTTGGTTAGAGCTGCCAGGAAGGCAAGAACTTCCAAAGCACAAGCTTATGTGGCTGGTATTCACCAACCACACACATTGCAGCCTTCTGCCACATGGCTACTGGATAACATCTACCTCCATGTAAGAATTAGTAAGGAAATTTATATCTGATCAAGAAACAATAGAGCTCTGATGATGTGTAGCTATCCTAATCCACATCATATCCCATTCCCATTATATAAATACCCGCTCTCTGCTAGTTCTAAACATCTCAATTCGTAGCTCAACACCATCCAACCTCAAACAGAAAGTAGTCATGGCAACCTCTCAAATCCAGCAGTCAGCATTTGCCGGTCAGACCGCATTGAAGCAGTCGAATGAGCTCATCAAAAAGATTGGAGGCCTTGGTGGTGGCCGCATCACAATGAGGCGTACCGTTAAGAGTGCCCCCGAAAGCATATGGTAAGTTGGTTACAACCAGTGACTAAAAGTTGTTTTCTCGAAAAGACTATTACTACAACTTCCAATTCAATAGTCAGTAGTAAAGGTTAGGATTGGAGCACAAAGTGAACATAGTCAATAGTAGAACAACTCTTGGCATTGAAATAGTAAACGATCAATATACTATGTTAGTCTTTTAGCAATATATAGTACTTCATTGCCTATAAGTATAAGAGTATAGAACCAACATTATCATATATGTTCATTAGTAAATATACATCATACCTTTGAAGAGCTTGAGCTCATGCTAACACACTTAGACTCCAAATGACAAAACAGGTATGGTCCTGACCGCCCAAAATACTTGGGACCATTCTCAGAGCAAACTCCATCCTACTTGACTGGTGAATTCCCAGGTGACTACGGATGGGACACTGCTGGACTATCTGCAGACCCCGACACTATCGCCAAGAACCATGAGCTTGAGGTGATCCACTGCCGGTGGGCCATGCTTGGTGCATTGGGCTGTGTCTTCCCAGAAGTCTTGTCCAAGAACGGCATCAAGTTTGGAGAAGCTGTTTGGTTCAAGGCCGGGTCTCAAATCTTCTCTGAGGGGGGCCTGGACTACCTAGGCAACCCGAACCTTGTCCATGCACAGAGCATCCTGGCCATCTGGGCTGTCCAGGTTGTGCTCATGGGATTCATTGAGGGATACAGAGTTGGTGGAGGACCATTTGGTGAGGGCCTTGACCCACTTTACCCAGGAGGTGCCTTTGACCCACTTGGACTTGCTGACAATCCTGAAGCCTTTGCTGAACTGAAGGTGAAGGAAATCAAGAACGGGCGGTTGGCAATGACCTCCATGTTTGGATTCTTTGTCCAGGCTATTGTCACTGGAAAGGGTCCTATTGAGAACCTCTGACCATGTTGCTGATCCAGTGGCTAACAATGCATGGGCTTATGCCACAAACTTTGTCCCCGGAAAATGAAGCAGTTTAAGTTGATACTTTTGGTCTGCAACACTACCCAAACTTCTCAATTATGTTGAGGTGTTTCTCTGGGAATCCATTAGTTCTGATGTTATCTATTTTCCAAAACAAGTTCTGACGTAATTTCCTAGTAGAAACTGCTTGTATCAACAGAACTTTATCCAGTAAAAAGACCCAGCTCATTTGTGGTTGAATTCCTTATCTGTCTATATTACCTGCACATTCAAGAGTTATCATGAAAAAATGCATAATTTGCTGCAAAATAAGGTAAATCCTAGCTATGAATCAGATAAAAGGAAGACATGTATAACTTTAAATATCAAATCAGAAGAGAAATAAAAAACTGAAACCACATGATTATCTTATAAACCCTAAGTTTCCACATCTTTATCTGTACATCGAGCGTACTAAGATCAATGATTACACATAGAGAAAGTAAAACAATAAAACTGCCCAACTAAATAGTCCTTTTACAAATGATGGAAATCATTTTTCACTCTAAAGTTTGTTAAAGATGCCTGGATTGCTAAGGCCAATGCACGAGTTTCTAGCTGATACAGTACTAAGCAGGCAGTACACATCTGTGATACATGCAATGAACAAGTTGTACCGTCATGTCAAGACACGCCTTAAGAATAGCCTATACTACTCTATGTAAATGAACACATATATGAATGCCAATGACTGAAGTGATACCAGTGGTTACCCTAAATTGCAAGACGAGTATAGGTGTGGGGTTCAGCACATTAGATTCAATCGGTTCAGCAAGAATATACAAAAGAATAACTTTATGTTTTTCCTATGAAAAACACACACACGGGGAAAACAAAAAACAAAAAGAAAACAATAAATTTAGGAAATTGTTCTGCAAACTTTTACCCACAGACTACCCTGGAAGACGGACTAGCTATTTTCTCCTGTTTAATTTCATTATAATGGAGATCGCCTATGATATCGGGGAGTCTACAAACCTTTCACTAATGCAGATGAAAGAAAATATGGCAAATGAGATAATCTCTCAATACAACCTGAGTAGGAGGAACAGAAATTAAATATGATGGCAAGGCCTCTGCAATGATATGTATTACAAAAGAGGCTGTTTTTCATGCCTCAAACCTATGACCGCGAAGTCAGTTCAGAAAGTAATGTCATTACATCAAGACTGCCTATACTGCTAAACATATCTAAAACGAAGACAGCATAAATGTTTAATGGGTAGAAATTATACCATCTGCTGCTCCAATTTGAAGAGCACAAGCACATATGGGTGAAGCTGCTTCTTGCTTGAGGAAATTATCACAGGCATGAAAGCCAGCTGGTGAAGAAGTCAGTCACCAAAAATCTTTGCAAGAACATGACCCATTGGCAAAGTGATGGAAACGGCTATTATCTCTGACAACAATTTCACGATTATAGATCTTGGAAAGGAGTTTAGTGACAGAATGGCAATCATTACAGACGCGGAGATTCTTTATGATGCGAATAGGACTCCTAGGTTCCAAATTAATGAGACCAAATGCAATGGCCAATCTCTCGCTATGGTTTTCCAGTTCAGCTTCCTTCTCCTTTTGATCCTCAAGACACAATAAAACTTGGCTCGTGTCAGGAACATGTCCTGCAGCTTTCAGTTTCTCTCTCACCTCACTCAACTTGGAATATATCTCTTGTGTCTGGGGATGGGATTTGTCGCCTACTATAAACTCATGAAGCATACCTCTATGCTCTATGCTACTGCATCCCGGGTCCTTTCTGACACCTTTCTTTTTCATCATTTCTCTTACCTGTGAAACTTTCTCCCACTGATCAGCTGCAGCATACATGTTAGAGAGCACAACATAGCATCCAATAGTATCTGGAGACACCTCAATTAGATGTTTAGCAGCATAATCACCAATCTCCACATTTTTATGGATCCGAGCACCACTCAGTAAACTCATCCAAATAACTTTGTTTGGTTCCATTGGCATACTCCCAATAACATCCTTTGCCTCGTCCAAACAGCCAGCTCGACATAAAATGTCCACGAAGCAACCATAGTGCTCAATTGTGGGTTCAATACCATAATCTTTTCTCATCATATTGAAATAGTAACGACCAAGATCAACCAATCCGGCATGGCTGCATGCATTCAAGACTCCGATAAAAGTTATACCATGAGGTTCCAACCCATTTGTGCGCATTTCCAGAAACAGCTGAAGAACCTGGTCGGCCATACCATGCATTCCCAGACCAACAATTATAGCTGTCCAATGCCCCACTTTCTTTCTATGTATCCTTTCAAACACAGTCATTGCACCGTCAATGCTTCCACACTTAGAGTACAGCTCTATCAACGACGTGCCAAGCACACCCTCCAGCTCAAACCCATGCTTCACCATAACAGAATGCACCATCCTGCCCTTACTCAACGCAGCCAATCCCGAAACAGCAGAAAGCACGCTGACAAATGTAGCTGGACTCGGCCTAACATCTTCCTCCAAAACTTGTCGAAACAACTCCAGCGCCTCCCCAAACCGCCCATTAAACTCGTAACCTGCAATCATCGAATTCCAACTTATCACATCTCTACTCCCCATCCGACCAAACAACTCCCTCGCCTTGTCAAACTGTCCCCCTCTCATGTACCCATTAATCATAGCATTCCAAGACACCACATTCTTACTCGGCATCCTCTCGAAAACCTCCCTAGCCTTCTCCACCTGCCCACATTTGGACAACCCATCAACCAAAACCGTCCACGAAAACTCATCCCTCTCCTCCATCTCCTCAAACACCTCCACCGCAACATCAACCCTCCCACACCTGGCGTACCCATCAATCAGCGAGTTCCACGCCACCAAATCCCTCTCACGCATTTCATCAAACACCCTCCGTGCGCAATCAATTGCCCCGCATTTCGAGTACAGGTTGACCAAGCTGCTCTGCACAAACATGTCCAAAACTAAACGACTCTTGACGGCGAGCGCGTGCACCTGCTTCCCTTCTGAAACGGCGCCGAGGCGGGAGCAGGCCTTGACGACGGGGGGGAGGGTGAAGTTGTCGGGGGAGTGGTGGTGGAGGAGGCGGGAGAAGAGGAGGAGGGCGTCGTGGGAGCGGTGGTTGAGGAGGTGGGATTTGAGGAGGAGGTTGAAGGAAATGAGGTTGGGGTTGGGGAGGTGGGAGAAGACGGAGAGGGCGTAGGGGAGGTGGTTGATGGAGGGGTGGGCGTAGAGGGACAAGAGGCGGGATGTGATGGAGGGGTTGGTGAAGGCTCTGGTTTTGAGAGAGAGGGCGTGGAGTTGGGTCACTTCTTGGAGGGTTTGGCAGCTCTGGAGGAGGGAGAAGGAGAGGGGCTGAGAGGGAGTGAGCTGAGCCATTGCTCTCTTTCTGCGAGGAGTTTACAAGTAACGTGGCTTAAATCTTCCAAAAATTAACAAAAACAATTGGAAATGTCTGGTTGCGATGAGAGTTACCTGTCGGGTCACTCGGGTCCTCTTCTAACCCGCCCGAGTGAGACCGTTGAGAATAACGATCTGAACTATGTCTGCAAGTGATCTGTACTATGTCTGCACAAACTTTATTTTCATTATCATACATATATTTTTGTATTATGTAGGGTCAAAAGTCTAATTATCTCATCACGTTTCATATATTAAGTTTCATTGAAATTGTCTCTATCCAAATTTGACGAATATATGTTTTTGTCAACATTCAGATGAAAATGTGGTATTGCATCATACAGTCCTTAATGGTCTTTTGTAGCTATCATTTACAAATTTTCATAAATGATCATCATTCATAGATCTCACACGTTCTTATATGCATACATTAGCTACTATGAGCTTATTGATATTAGGTACACATGTCACTTCAGGGGAAAATATTGTTACTTCTAGAACAAACATCTCTCATAGATGAATAATGTCTAGCGAATATGAATCTATATTCATAATATCATAAACCGTTATAGGACATGTATAGACTTCCATTCTTATGAGCTTAAAACTTTTAGATCTGGTGGATACATTCCACTCAAATTCACATCGTTATTCAAATGACATCTTTTCTCTCCCCCTAACAACATAATACTATTTTAGTCTGACCATACACAAAAATGAATAGATATATCACTTTCTTCTAAGTGAAGATGTTTATTGGTTAGTGGTGAACTCAAACCAAGTTTAAGGTCAAAAACATCAAATTCATAAATATCAGCCATATTGATGTATAATTGTATCACCAAATATCATTCTCTGATGGTGTACTTTAACCTTTGTATGTGTAACATTATAGCCATAGTATAAACTCTGATATTCTTTAATGACAATCTATTCAGGAAAATAATGTCAGTTAGATACACATGTCTCCCACATATCAAATGGGGGCTACGTATTCTATCAATATGGTTAGTATGAGGGATTTCAACCCAATTAAGCACATGCTTTTAGCATATAAGTTTGTCATCACTAACTTTTGTTAAATCACTGGTTGAAATGCTTATCAAGCTCGAAATGAGACAATAGGGAAATATCCTACGACAATTCATGTCGTTCTTTAAGAACAATTTTTTCTCCCCTCATAACAAGAGGAGTATCCATACCTGAAAGTGTCTCATTAAGGTGATAAACCAACACAGATATATGGCAAATGAACCAGTGACATAGCCACTAAGATACAGACGGGGGCTCGTGCCCTACTCAAATTTATGAATAAATTCATCCATGTTACGTAAGAGATGCATACAATGGGTGTGCCCCAATGGTTGAGCAGTCTACATGTTTGTGGAGGTTTGTGGTTCGATTCTCCCTTGCAGGTAGACAACATCATTATACTATTATAACAAGGACAATTAAGTTCATTCAATTTAAATATAAAAATTATGTTCTAAACACTCACTGTAACATCATTTGATCATAATAGAAATTTCATTTAGAGATCTTTAAATTGTGCCCCACTAAGTCTGTAATTCTGGCTCCGGCACTGAAATGAACAATTCGCTCAGAGTAGCGTTAGCTAGCGATCATCAAGAGTCGTTACTGATTCAAAGTAACTTTTTATGTAAAATATAATGTAACTTGCTATGCCAAAATAGTATATTTAGTTCAATGAACTTCTAGTTCATGACATGATGTGCCTCAATTTAATGTAGAATTTAACCCGTAATAGCTAGACCGCATAGCAAGATACTGTGTGCTTTAGACCTCGCTTCACAATTTTGTACTTAGGTTGAAACCCAAAACGTGTCACAATATGGGAAGGTATATTTGCAACATGTTAGACACATCTCTAGCCTTTCCTTGGGCGAGGGGGGATCTCACATCACAATACGTGTTACATTTTGGAGACATACTGGAGGCACTTAATGTAAAGAAAAAATAATATGTGCTCTTTCGGAGCCATCATTCACATATGTAATCCAAACTTCAGGTTCGGTCTTATAATGTTAGAACTTCAGGCTCTCAAAATGTTAACTTCAAGTTAATTGTTGCTCGAAACTTCAAGCTAGAGTAACTCAAGTGAAACTTCAATTTACTTAATATTCATTGATATTTCATACTCAAAGCTTCAGGTTTGAGTTTCTTGCTGTTAGAATCCCTGCAACTCTTATAAAAAAAGAATATTTCACTTGAAAATTTAAATGTTCAGGATATAGAACTGCGTCCCTTATGAGGAACAATAAAGTTAGAAAAATAAGTATAGTACTGAGAGTAAATGCAAAATAAGATAATTGTATAGAACTAAATAAATAAAATTCACATTGGAAGCTTCTTGTTCCATAGGTAAAGAATATACCAAGAACTTCTGGTTTAGTTAACTTCCCCAAATTTAATTATCTTGTTTCTCTCCTCTAGTTAAACAAAAACACAATATCAAAGTAAAATTAGAAACTATAGGCTCTAATTTTATGAGGGGGATCATAACATGTCATTCATTATGTAACTTGAGAAACTTCTAGCCCTCAGTAATTACATAGGCTTTGGTAAAAACCATATGTATGATTGCACTATATATGTGGTTAACATAACATCTTCATTTATGATATGTCTCAAAATTTAGAACTTGAGGTTCTTAATTTGTATAAGCTCATTTAAGAACCAAATCACTTGAAACTGTAGATTTGAGGAAGAAACATACTAAAACCCTTTTATTTTAGATCTACTCTAATTTTCTTATTCGAGTCTACACAATTAGAAGCTTCAGGTTCTAAGAGTGGGTGAACTTGAGGTTCAAGCATAATTATTAGTATATGTGAGATCGCATGCTTATTTTCATGAAATACCGCATTGAGGAACTTCTAGTTCTCTTATGTTTAGGAAAATTAGGTTTCTATCGAATATTTACTCATAACATGTGGTTCGAGTTTTACAAATTCGAACTGAACATTCTAAAAGTAAGGTATATGTCATGATCACAATATGTCATGATCTTATGATAAATTTTTCTCGTGAGCAAAAATAATAGACGCGGTTTACAATGCATGTGACCATTAAAATTTGTACTAATCCCACAAAAGATAAATAAAATAAACAAATTTACACTTAAGTATATGTCAAGAAAGTCTCAGCTTGTAAAGGACCCTGAAACATGGTAATGGGAGAAACTCTTCTTATATCATTTCCTTTATGTCCATGGTGTTACCATGACACACTGCATCTCATATCACGCACGAGGAACTTCGGCCCCTCTAGAGGCTTCAGGTCATGATTATCGAGTTTACTGTAATTCATAAAATATAGTATATATCGTGAAATGAATTTAAAAATAATAAATTAAACAAATATCTACCCGAATCTCATTGATAATCTATGTTATGAATAGCTGGAATTTGGTATAGCGAGAATATAAAGAGTATGTGTGTATAGATACATAACTATCATCAAAAAATAGTCATTACAATGAGACATATAAACGCTTGTAAATAGTGCATACTTATGAATAATGACCTTTAACTACCAGGTTAATAATTATGTACACAAATTATGAAGTAAAGTAACTATAATCCCTCATATAATAACTTTATATCAACCATTCCAAAAGTAAGAGAATTGGTAACAATTCTCTAAACAATAATTACCATTATTATATCAATTAATCAAGATGAACTAGATGCTTACTAAAACAATTAAGCATGATAATGCAAATAGTAATAACATGAGTTATTTATTTCAGTAACTCATAAATAAGAATAGTAAAAGTGGTAATGAATAGAGTTAGTAATAACAATAATTATCAGATATTGATGATTATACTGGATAATAAAAATGGTAATATGAACAACCAACAACAAATAAAATGTACCACATAATAGTAATAAAAAGGTAACGTTCACATTATCATAATATTTCCAACAAAAATAAAACTCATAACTAAAATTATGTAAGAGTTTATCACAATTATTTGGCGTTAAGAGCATACATGCTGATCATGTCTTCAACATTTTTCAATTAGCCACAAAAATATTATCAATTTTGGATTGAGTGACATCCACTTATGACTCATATTTCTAAGAAGACTGATTGTAGTCATATTGTCTTTGAAAGCTTTGTAAAGTGTCACTAAATGTTAGGGCATGTGTTAAATGTGTCAAAATGCTTATCTTCACTGGCAAACTCTCCAACAAAATTTTTAGTTGGGAGGTAATTAAATGTATAGCATATTTGAAATCAATGGCAAAGTGGAAATCGTGAAAGGCGTAAATGAGTCTGTTCATATTGTGCTCTTGGAAAAACAATGGTTTTTTGGTGGGCAAACCGATCAACCAATTCTTGCCAAAACTCAAGCGGCTCTTTCACCGTTAAATACTGGTTTTCAGACTCTTGTTAACTTGATGACACAAAAAAATCATATTGTTGGCATGATCTTGCCCATATGCCTTATTGCTCAATTTGACGACATCTTCAAGTTTGTCAGCCGTGAGGTAAATTTTGGCATCAAGGACCCAACTGAAATAATTCTTGTCACAAATCTAGAGCATCAAAATCCAATATTTTTAAGAGCTTCAGGCTCATAATATATATCAATATCAAACTGCAAGGTCGAATTCAGTGAACAATATATGGATCACATAAATACGTACAAAATTTTTGGTTTATGCAAACAATAAGAATTACGATTCTAATGTAATATTGAACTTCGGGTTCAAAATCTTGAAACTTCAAGTTCAAGTATCATGAGTGAAACTTCAGCCTCACTAATATAAGCAATTGTTATGGTAGAATTGAGCAATATAAACAAACATACATGTAGACAAATTATAGAGAATTAGATATAACAAAACTAGAGATGAAAACTCATAGATCATGAGTGTGAATAATAAACAACAAAAGTTGCACCAACATCTCGTAGATCATCATGGAGTTTATAAAACTGATGAGCGAAAACGTACTGATAACGTGTTATAAACTGAAGAACAAGATGAAGATAATAGAAAAGAAAAGGATGTATGAGAATGAAGAAGTATCTTGCTACGTGCCATATGCCTCATTGCCTCATTTATATAGAGGTAAGGATTACATGATAAGTCCATATACTATTGTGATATTACATATAAGTCCTTAAATATAAATGGACAAACACTTTATTGTAAATATATACAACAAATAACAAGATATCGTAAATAAACTCATGAGTTGTGTTCATTAGTGTATCCCAACAAAGTCAAACTAATTATAGAGCAAATACACCAATTTTAGGTGGCTTTGATCAATTCTCAACGAGGGATAATGCACTATTCATCCAAATTAGTTTTGGCATTTGGTTTCATAATACAATGACCACGTTCACCAACTCGCTGAGTCGACTCATCCTCCCCTACCAACCAACCCCTCTCCAGAACTCTCAAAACCCAGAAAACAACTCATCTTTATCATTTCATGACCTCCACATAGCCCATGATGTTAAACCCCATCAAAACCCCAACTCTCCTTCACCTAAGAACCCTCCGATCTCTATCGGGTTCTCACCATTTCCCTAAATTCCCATCAAGAACCAAGCTTTTCACCCATCTCTATCACTCTTTTCCAAACCCTTCACCAAACTTGGTCTCCACATTCTGTGACATTCTAGGTGACCCCAAATGGGAAATAAGCTCGGAGGTGATGTAGGACAAATAGAATGACCTCTAGAATAAGAGTTTAAAAATATAATTAAGAAAATGATAGGTATATACTAGCATTACACCAGTAGGTTTCTAGGCATCACACATAAGGATCTCAGACATCACACCCTTGCATCTCACAAACCTGGATAGAAAGCAAAACTCTCAAACTTTTATTTATTCAACTCTAACCAAAAAAGACTACAAATGACTTTTTATATAAAGTGGTTAAAACCCTAGGTCAATTAGGATAAAGCAACCATAATATTCTAGAACTTAAAAGATTTCCTAATAAAACACAAATCTAAAATAAGAAAAAAAATCATAAAATACTGACATACTATATTCTGCTCCTATTCTACATTATTCTCTCCTGATTGAAAAAAACTCGATTCCAATGAGTTATGGGCGTAGAATCCTTCCATTAAGCCACAGGCTATGATCCCAAATGATTTCATTTTGAACATGTGAATAATTGTCTTCTTGGTTGGTGCATGTCTCCTTAACATCTTTTCGTTGTTGAGCATCATGTCAAATTTTTTCATAGGCTGCAAGAAAACTTTGTGCTTGTGAAACATAAAAGAATATGTATTTTCTTTTTCACAATGGTGCACATCAGGATCAAATAGCCAGGGTTTTCCTACAAGAATGTAGGTTGTCTTCATAGGTGATACTGGAATATGGGTGTTGACAACCCAACCGACCTTGTATGGTTGTTGGTGTTAGGGGTGGGTATAAATCCCGTAAATCCTGGTCCGATCTCGATCTTGTCCCGATCCTGACGGGATTTGAAACTAAAAACACTTATCTCATCCCGTCCCATCGCGTTTGAGAAACAACGGGATGAGATGCGGGACTGAAATTTTGAGTCCCGTCAGGCCTGTCCCGTCCCGTCTAACTTTAAAAATTCATAACTATTTATAGAAACCTTATTTCCGAGTGATTTCAACTCTCAAATGGTCTTAAAGATGTCATCTATAACTTTTATGAAGATACTAAACTCATATAACAAACAAATTTGTATAATTTTTGAAAATAAGTCAATTAGTACAAAATCTCAAAATTGATATGCATAAGTGACTAATACAAACTTTAACGTTTAAAAAATCATAACTTAATTTAGAAAATTCATTTTTAATTGATTCAAATTCTGAAATGAACCTTAAATGTCTACTTCAAATCATATAAAGATACCTAGATGAAACTTCAAATTAAACTGTACGATTTTAAGAGGAAACGAAACTAATGCAAGATGGCTAGGATTAGACTCATCTCTCTTAATTTCAAAATTCATAACTAATTGTAGAAACCGTATTTTTGAGGGGTTCCAACTCTTAATTAATCTTTAGAATGTCCTCACTTTCATGAAGACACTAATATTAAATAATCAACTGTTAAAGTAAATGACAATCAAAATTGGTCTACTCATCTCATTACGTATCTTCTTTTATATAGAGGTGTGATTACAATGGTAATTACAATAAACATAATGACTAATTGATAACTGATTGAGTAATTACATCTGTTAATCGCTAATTGCATAATCAACTCTTCGTCAGTTACTTTGACGAAGGCACATAATACGTATTTCCTTTAACACCAACTAATTTATATAGTTTTTTTAAAGAATCCATTTGGTTCTGAATCTCAAAATTTACTGATGCAGATCCTAAACTTTAAAAAATCATAACTTAATCTAGAAAAATCGTTTTCAAGTGATTCAAATTCTGGAATGAATCTTAAAATGTCTACTACAAATCTTATGAAGACACCTAGATAAAAAATCAAATGAAACTGTATGATTTTCAGAAGAAAAAAAATTGATTCATGATGGCCTAGATTAGGTCGTCCCTGTTAGATCCAAAAGTAAAAAGCCCATTTATGGAGAAGCAAGTGAACCGATACCTGCGGTCAAGAAGGTCAGAGGACGCTTAGAAAGTCAAATGCGCTCGCGAGGAGCATAGTAATCAAAACACGTTCGCGAAGGGAGGTAGTTTGCTCGTTGAGGGAAACGCGCTCGCGGAGGGGGCTGTGTATTAATGAAATACGTTCGCGGGAGGAAAAGCGTTCGCGAGAGTGTTTTAACAGGTAAAGCACGTGGTCACAAGAGATTAAGTTACCAACAGAAGAGTGTTGGGCTTAAAGGTTTGGGCTTCAAAAGGTTGTCTTGCATTACAAGAAGGATTCTTAACCCTAGCAGTATGGTGCCGTGCCTTGACAAACAAGTAAATATCTACCCTGGTATTCACTATATAAAGGGGTTAAGATGCAAGAAAAAAAAACAACGACATCTATCAACAAACAGACAACAACTTCGCCACGCGAAAGTCTTCAAGCCTCTCCGGAGCAATCAAGCCTGATCCGTCAGCAACCGTAGCCTGATCCGTCAAGCTGCACAAGGGACTTAATCCGTTAAGTCTGACAGGTTTCAATCCGTTGAAATCTCACTATTCCCCTGTTCAATCCGTTGAGCAGTTTTACTCCCGCAACCAGTTCTGGAGAATCCGTTCACCAGTCCATATCCTGCATATCTTGATACCCGCTGCTTAGTTTCATTGCATACTAAGTAAGATTCGGCCATCCGCAAAGGTTGGAGAAAAATCCTAGAGGGACTTTTCCCTTGTAGGTCTATAAAGAGAACCCAACACAGAGGAAGAAGATCGGCGTCTGTCACGGTCGCTGTGAGAAGAAGTCAGAAGGGGGACGCGAGCAGCATCCAACTTCAAGGTTGTACCTGACCCAAAGGTACTGGCACGCCTAGCACAAATTTACAAGCCGGTTGTTTGAAAGACTGCAAATTCTACACCAAACAGTCCCGTCCCGATCCTGTCCCGTCCCATCCGGGATTAGGTCCGGCGGGATCGAGTCTAAAAAATGTAAGGTCTGTCCCGATCCCGATCCCATCCCATGTGTAACAACCGGGACGGGACGTGGGATGACCTCAATCCTGTCTCATGCCCACCCTTAATTGGTGTGGTAGTGCTTGAAGTGCGAGGTGCTTAACGGAAGAATTTGAGGCAAAATCAACACAGTTCCTTCCATCCATAATCACCTAGTGAGCTTTATCGTCACAACAAACTAACTTGGTGATATCTCCATCAATATCCACTTTTTTAGGCTCATCACTTGCTTCAAGGAATTCTGTGACCCAAGCCCCAAAAGTTTGCTTGTTCTAGGGCTGCTCTTTTTCATCACTAGCTTGGTTATCCTCAAATGCCGGTGTGAAGGCCTTCCCTCTATCTTCTGTCTTAGTCGAAGATCGAATGATCAAGTCGGTCAACTATCGTTAGTAACAAAGCATCTCGCTGTGTGTTAATCAAACGACCCTAACGAGTTTTCCCAGTTTGTGTATCCATTGGATCAATAAGTTTTGGTTTACAGACGACGCCAAGATGATATAAGATAAATAGAATGAACTCTAGAATAAGGGTTTAAAGATATAATTAAGAAAATGATAGGTCTACTAGTATCACAACAGTAGGTTTCTAGGCATCACATCTATGGATATGCGACATTACACCTAAGATTATATTGCATCTCACAAACCTGAACAGAAAACAAGCTATCAAACTTTTATTTATTTAACTCTAACTAAAAAAGACTTAAACCCTTAACAGAAAACAAAGCTATCAAATTTTTATTTATTTAACTCTAACTAAAAATGACTTAAACGCTAGATCAATAAGAATCAAAAAATCCTAATATTCTAAAATTGAAGGCACCCTAATAAAACATAAATCTAAAATAAAAAATAAATCATAAAATGCTGACCTAACATATTCTGCTCCTGTTCTGCATTAGGAGCTTCGGTTCTGATCCTCAATCTCAGGACCTATCACATGGTGAAGATCATTCAGACACACAGGAACACAGACTCGGCCTTGAGATTCTTCTTCTGGGTTTCGAGGAGGAAGCCCTACAAGCATGAGCTGCTTCGTTTCAATGCTGGATAGGCTTGTGAGGGAGAAGGTCTTCGGGCCGGCAGACCTTGTAAGGCTTTTGCTTGTTAAGGCTTGTAGGAATGAGGATGAGCTTAAATGGGTTGTTGGGTATTTGAATCAAAAGAAAAGAAAAGAAAAGAAATGGTTTTGGGTTTACATTGTATAGTTTCAATACGCTTTTGATTCAGTTGGGCAAGTTTGGGATGGTTAGTGAAGCTAAGAGTGTGTATAATGAGATAGTGAGTAGTGATGGTTTGTTAACATTTAATACTATGGTCAATATATTGTGCAAGAAGGGCAAGGTTCAGGAAGCAGAGATGATTTTCAGCAGGATTGTTCAGTGTGAAATGTTGCCCGATGTTTTTACTATTACATCGTTGGTTCTTGGGCATTGTAGAAATGGTAACTTAGATTTGGCATTTGAGGTTTATGACCGGATGGTGAAGGCGGGTTGTGATCCGAATTCGGTTACATACTCAACACTTATTAATGGGTTGTGCAATGAGGGGAGGGTGGATGAGGCAGTGGACATGCTTGATGAAATGATAGCGAAGGGGATTGAACCTACAGCTTATACTTACACTGTCCCAATTACTTCACTTTGTGAGGCAAATCGACCATTGGAAGCAATCAGGCTTTTCAGAAGTATGACGAACATTCATACTTATACAGCATTGATCAGTGGTTGTCTCGGACAGGGAAACTCGGAGTTGCTATTGGTCTCTAGCACAAACTGTTGAAGGATGGTATGGCTCCAAGCATGGTTACCATAAACACAATTATGAATGAATCAATTGAGGCAGGAAGATATGACATTGGTCTGGAGAGTATTTATTGGATGGAAATACATGGTTATGCTATCTCATAAAATGCCCGAACACACAATCATATCATCAAGGGCTTGTGCTTGATGGGTAAGATTCACAATGCTATGGCTCTTTTAAGCAAAATGCTTGAGGTGGGACCGTCTCCAAATGTGATTACATATAACACACTGATCAATGGATACCTCAATAGAGGTAATCTGAACAATGCGCTGAGGTTATTAGAGTTGATGAAGGGGAGAGGATGTAAACTAGATGAGTGGACGTACACCAAAGTTATCTCTGGGTGTTGCGAGGCGCACAAGTCTAAATTTGCATCTGATCTTTGCCATGAGATGTTAAAACAGGGCATTAGCCCTAATCAGGTCACTTACAATGTTTTGATTGTTGGATGCTGTAATGAGGGGAAGGTAGATGATGCCTTGTCATTTTTCATGCAGATGGAAGAGACTGGTTTCTCCCGGAATATTGAATGCTGCAATGCTATTATACATGGTTTGTCCAAAGACGATCAGTTTGCTAAAGCCAAGCATGTGTTTAAAAAGATGGTAGATCAAGGTCTGCTTCTGAATGTCATTACCTACACATCTTTAATTGATGGCCTCTGTAAGAATGGTAGTACCGACCTTGCATTCAAGATTTTTCATGAAATGAGAGAAAGAGATTGCTTGCCGAACTTGTACACTTATAGTTCACTTGTTTTCGGATTATGTCAAGAGGGCAAGGCTGATGATGCTGAGAGGTTACTTGATGAAATGGAAAGGGAAGGATTGGTTCCTGATGTGGTAACGTTTACCACGCTCATTAATGGTTTTATTATGCTTGGCAGGCTAGATCATGCATTCTTACTTCTTAAGTGAATGGTTGATGTTGGCTGCAAACCCAAGTATTTTACTTTTACTGTCTTGGTCAAAGGGTTGAAAAGGGAAAGTCAATTACTCACAGAAAAGGTTGTGGACCTTGCGACCCAATATAAAGTACAGTGCGGTTCCAGTTCTAAAAAGAGATGCAACGACCTTGAGATATTGTGTAATCTCTTAGATAGGATATTAGAATATGGGTGTGAACCTACTGCAGATACCTACCATAGTTTAGTGAGAGGCTTGTGTGAAGATAGAAAATATGAAGAAGTAAATCAGTTGGTGGAGCATATGAAAAGACAACACCTGTATACCAGTGACGAGTTTTATAGGCCTATGTTCTTTGCTTAGTGCAAGAACTTGAAACTGGACTCTGCTCTGGAAATCTTTAGCTTCATGGCAGATAGAGGCTTTAAGGTTGACATTTCAACCTATACAGCACTTATTTGTGCTTTACGCAGGGAAAAACAGATGGAAGAAGCTGAAAACTTGTTGAAAAGTATGCTAGAATGCCAATGGAATGCTAACGAGATTGTTTGGACTGTACTAATTGATGGGTTACTGAAGGAAGGGCGGTCAGATTCATGCATGCATATTCTTCATGTTATTGAATCTCAAAACTGCATTCTCTGGGTTGAGACATATGCAATTTTGGCCAGAGAATGTTCTCACGTAAACAAAAGTTTGGTGGCTTCTCAGATTGCTAACAGAGTGGTAGAATTAGAAGTACATTGTGTTGTGTTTTTTGGCTCAATGATACAATCTGGAGAGTTAGGATTCAGCAGGTAAATCCAAGTATAGAATGGAAGGGGGACAGCGTTGTAGTTTTTCTATAAGTTCTAGGAAAGTTAGTCTTTCAAGATTCTATTAGGATTTGTAATAGACTTATGTCTATTAGGTTTAGGAATCCTAAACCATGTTGTATTAGCAGCTCCTATTCAATATAAATAGGAGCTGCAGGGGGTTTTCTAAGGTGAGGACAGATTACACAGAAAACCGGGAGCCAAGGGTGATAGAGAGATCTAGCAGGGAGTTGGGGATTAGCATATGGATTTCAATAAGTACTTGTAATCAAGTTGTTATTCTCCATAGTGCTAGTGATCTCTCAAGAGAGATCACGTAAGTGGACGTAAGCCAGGTTTTGGCTGAACCACTATAAAAATTGGTGTGTGTGCTGTGTTCTGTTCTCCAGGTTCATCTATCCTATAACTTTGCTTAAATCATATAAAGTACCAGTAAAGACCAGTGGAGATCCTAGGGTGCTAAACCACAATACATTGATCATGGTCTCTATATACACATGAACTAGGCAATGCTGTGATCCTCAGGAGGAGATATGGTAACTGAGATCCATTGCTAACTTATCCAAATGGCCCGGTATTCCTTCTGCGCTGTTGTTATTCTCATCTATGATCAGTTTGCAGCTTGCTCATACATAAACGGTAAGTAGATGAAATTTCCTAACCTTAAAAACATATGTTTCTTCCAATTACTTTATATGGTTATTAAGTGTGGGCTTCAGTTCTGTTAGCTTGTGATTGATTTGAATGGAAAAATATTTGTCAAGGCTCACCAAAAGGAATAGTCAGGGGTTTTTGCTTTGGGATAGATTGAAAATTCGGTCTGCATGAAGCGGCTTCCTGAGGTAGAGATACAATTTAGTTTGGTAAAATATACAGTTAATATTAATTGCTTTTGGTGTGTAGTGTGATGGTTGGGTGCACCATGTACAAATTGCATATATTCTGGTAGTTAGCTTAGGGTGTTCTGTGCATAGAGAAGTGTCAAGTAATGGTTTCACGACGTGGTACAATAAAGAAGATTGAGATGCAAGAATTTTCCAGTTACTTATACATGAAACATAGTTTAGGGTTTTGGATTGGGCGGAGGTTTGAAAGCTTGTATGGTGGTGGGATGGTCCTGCTACCAAATCAGAAACCCAGAAAATAATATAAACAAATGGTCATCTCATAACCATCTGCTTAAAGTATAATCAAATTATATACATTTGTTAATAAAAGGAAGGTGATATATGATATATGATCATCTGGCTTGTTTGTTGCCATTTTGCACCATATTTCTGCTGGCATAACTAAATGGACTGAGGTTAGTTGTGGCTTTATGTACTTGCAGGGGATGCAGCTTGGACGTTCTAATTGGAAGGCTTCGCCTTTCTCAATAATTAATGACAAGAAGGTGTTAAGGTACACCTTGATACTTACATTGGATTATTTCGATGTCATATGTAAACCATGGAATTGATTCATTGTATTCTTTACACCAAGATTCATTAATAAAATATACGCAGGGTACAGTGGTATATGTTGAGGTCTGATTAGTTACAATTTTTGTTCTCATTACATTAAATTTTGATTTTAATTTGCATTCAATAGATTTCCCTTACTAGTCCTCTCATATCATTCTTATCAAAGAAAAGGAAACTAAATATTAAATAATTTGTTCGATCATTGGTTATTGCTTAATTGTACTGTCAGGATTACCAGTTAATTATAAATCATAAAAGTTGCTTGCAGTTGCAACCTGATTTAAACCAATAGTTGGTTATTGCTTAATTGTACTGTCAGGGTCACCAATTAGTTATAAATCAGAAAAGTTGCTTACAGTTGCAACCTGATTTAAATCAATATTTTTTATGATTCAGGATTCCAAGATGCTGATCATTAGTAGTTTACATGACGACATTCACTACAGTAGACATAGTTAGTGAGGTTATTTTATATAAAGCTCATTATGCACCAAGACCTTTTAGAATAAAATGCTAAGTTCCATATTACTGAATGAGTGAATCACTTTTGAGTTTGCCTCAAGTGGTTCTGATATAGCTAAAGGGTGAAACACTGACAGCCCCAGAGGTGAGAACTACTGCTAGATGTACAACTTGAATTCTTGGGTCAAGATGAGCTCAAGTTCTGCTGTCTCTGTAAGTAAAGAGGATAAATTACCTACAATAAGAGAAAGGTTGAGTTCCCAATGAACATAATACAAAGTTCACCTATATCTTGCTATGGTGTTGGCTTTATGACTAATACCTAGCTATAAGCATAGTGTCACATTGTATTCCACAAGTGGATGAAGTTCTCACGTTTGTATCATGTCACTGATGTCTTGATTTTTTGTCGCTCTGGGCATTCTTTGTGTTTTCTTTTATTCTCATTCACAATTGATTTGCAGTTGGAACTTTTTCATTTCCTCCTTATTTTGTATATAGAGAAAGGATTCCTTGTATTCCACTCATTTATGATAGAAGTTTATTTTTGGCCTAATATTGGTGGCATTTGATTGGTCAGTCTCTTATGCTGCTTGATATTTGTCTGGTCTAATTACAGAAGGATGAGAAGCCATTTGGTCTATTATATGCAGCTTTCCTTCCCAATAGTATCAATTCTATGGATTATTTATTTCTGCAATTCTAGCTGGATTGCAACAGATGTTTTTCTCAGCAGATAGAAAATAAACAACCATTACCCTTATATTATTGGTGTCTCATCCACTATGGAAAATTTATTGCTTTTCTGATTCTTGATAGAGTCCATGGGTTGCTAGAGACTATAACCCACACTATTATAATTTCTACAGTAGCTAGTCACTCTCAACTTTGTTCTTTTCTCTTTGTAACAAAGGAAACCTTTGGTCTTTTCTTTTGAAACAATATTATCAAAATGTGTTTATAATATTTTTTAGGTTCTTCCAAATCATTAATGTTTGATGTCTTACTCAATTTATTTGGTTACTTTTACAGTTCTACCAAAACAATCATGGCCTTGCAAACATAGATGTAGGGAAGATTTTCTCATTTTCAGACTTTCTTACATACAAATTGGTTGTATCAGATCAATCACATACTAGGTTGCATTATGAGGAAAAAAATTATAGTTTAACTCTCTAAGTTACACTTGCATCGAAGATTTTCTCCAGTTTTATTCACAGGACCCTATTGTTTGGTGTATAGATTCTGTGTGATTTTCATTTTAACCTGCAACTGTTTTTACCGATTAACCATTTACCACTTCGATAGACCCAAAAAGTAGAAACAGGATGAAAGATTTACTCAATCACTTCTCTCATTTACTTCTCTCAGTTTGGAAGTGATTGATAATATGCTTAAAGATCTAAAAGACCAGCATGCATGTTTCTTGTGCTTAATCTTTTAATGCTAGCCTTTGTTGCTCAGCTGCATATGCAAAGTGGATGAAATATGTAAACTCATCAAGGATTCCTTTCCATTTTGCCATGTGCAAGAGTCTCAATCAGAACCATCATGCCTTCAAATATATTCCTTCTCACCCTTGCCTTTTCTATATAACCCGCAAAACCTCTCACTTCATGAACTCCATTTTCAAAAGTCAGAATTGAAAGGTACAAAAGAATCAATATTACCCCAAAGACCACCCAGAGATAAATCAGATCCATCGATTCCAACAGTCTTAAAAGACAAGACAAATCATTACCCAATTATTGATTCCTCTAAACTCACTTCCAAATGCTACTTCCATTTTCGATTTGGACTCACTCCTTTGCTCTCTTCCTCCTTCATAAAGTCCTTTTGCCTACCCATCCACCAACCCAGCCTTCTCTAGACTAACCTTTCAGCCCTTTCTCCTTGTAATTTTGCAGGCTTGTAGCACAGCAGTCGATTCGTTTTGTATTACATCATCATAAAATCATTCAGAAATACCCAATTTGCATAGTTTAGTGCTAAAGACAGCACAACACAGTTTCTATATAAACTTTTGAGTTCATTTTGGCCCTTCACAATCAATCATAGCCTAAACCAAACAAAAGACCACCCACCCCTTACCCTTCAAAGTTCAAACTCTTCATCTTCAATGGGGAGGCAAAGCTCTGATCCGATTATGGTTAGTTCTTCCATTGCTCTCTTGCAAGAGAGGTTCAGACAGTTGCAGAAAGTAAAGGAGAGGAGGGAGGAGCAACAGCTTCTTCAGCTTTTGTCCGAGACAGAAAGAGTGGCGCCCTCAACGAGGCATATTGAGCCTGCAAGTGCAAGGCCCTCTTTCCAATCCGATATGGTGCTTCCTCTTTGGCCAAGTACTACTACAGCAGACTCATCACTCTCTCTGGGGCTCAACTTGCAACCTAAGCATGTTGATTATTGTGGCATGAAGACTGCACATCCATTCTCAACCTCATCAACCACGACAAGTGCTTCAAGAAAATATGGCAATTCAGAGCTTGATACCTCTCTTCATCTGTAAACAGATCATCCGTCCACTATCTCTGTGGCTCTCCATGTTTCTTTCATCTTTTTTATTTTTTCTTTGTATGTAATATAAGAGGAGTCTGTAACTAAATATGACCAATGTTTATTCATCTAAATAATGGAAGAAATAAAAGGAATGGAGGAGCAAGCTGGTCTTGCTTGACCAAATTAAGAAACAATGAGACTTCAGAAAGATTTACAATCAAGAAATGGATTGCAGTAGATGATTTCTATCTCCAAATTTGTCGCATGTATTATAATTAACGTAAGTATTAGTAAAGGTCTTTGCACGGCCTACAGCCCCCAAACCTAAAGGGTTCTTGAAAAAAAACACAAGCTTTTAATCTTTCTGAAATTGATGTATATTTCATATAATAATATTAGAATATGTATTTGTGACAAAAGTCGTGTTGCTCTAGCGGGAAAGTGGGTGATATAGTTATACGTTGTATATGGGTTATCTTCATCCCAAGTTCGAAATGGGTCTTCAATTTTTTTTATTTTCTTTTTTAGCATTACAATGAATCTTGTTTTTCTTTTCTTTATATTAAAAATATTTTTATTTTGATCAAGTTAACAATATTATTTCTTAGTGAGAAATCATTTAAATGGCTAAAAACCTTACATTTGATTAATTCTTACCTTAATTTGAAAATATTATTTGATTATTTTAATATTTATATTAATATTTTACGTATGTAAGTAAAAAAAGATTTCTTGAACTTTGAGTGTCTCTTGTAATTGGTTTATGGCTCTGTGTTAATGCAATCTTGTTTTCATAGTAGTATATATTTAAAATATTTTAAATTATCTTAACAAAAAAAATTATGAGTTTATTTGAAAATGAAGAGGCTCTAGTTTTGTTTGTCGCCTAGGGCCTAGAAAACTCAGGGCCGGCCTGGGTCTTTGATTGAGCAAACATGATTATCAGTCTGCAACAATTGATAAAAAACAACCTACTAGATTCTTACTCATAATACCAATGAAAATTGCAAAAATCTAGTGCAATGATTTCATGGACTTAAAGATCAATGATTGTTCATACTAATTATTGTAGTTTTTCTTGTAAATGATACCTACTTACAAAAAGATGTCACTAATTCTCATAAATTTTCACTCGAACTCAGTCACAAAACTTAATATGTAACAATCGTCCTTCATAATAACCGCGTAGATGTTACATGGGTTCGAGTGGTTATAGCGCTGTGGTAAGCGCATCCACTTCCTATTAACGAAGTCATGAGTTCGAGTCACAATGAAAATAAAAGTAAAATCCTTTGATCATTTAAAAAAAACCACGTAAACTTTACATGTTTAAAAAACACGTAAACCACGTAACCGGTATACCAATTATTTTTCTTTCTCTTCGCATCCATTTCAGATGTTTTCCACAAAATTTGCTTAGTATAAATTTCATAGATCATCCTCCATTGTACAAAATCCAGAAGCAACTGAAAAATATGTCCAAACCGCAACAATGCTAGGCCCAAATTGGTATTGGGCCTCATATAGTATCTCAAAAATACCCCTATCCCTCTCCAGAAGCTTCCCAACTCATCCTCTCTCTATCAGAAACCCTACTAAAACCCCAACCCGCTGTTCCTCACTCACACTTGTGTGATCCTTCTCCTCTCCGATCAAATCTCAGCCACCATGCACCGAATCTCTCGCCGCTCTCTCTCCTCCATCCTCCGCCACGGCGCGCCTTACCGGAACGCCGCTGCCCCTATCTCCTGCTCTTCTCCTCACTCTGGCTCGGTGAGCTCCGATCCCAATTTGAGAAAATAGAGTACAAAAGTCTCAATTTTTTTTCTTTTGGTGGTTCAAATTGGTCTTTATATTACTGGGTTTTCAATTATGAATCATTTTGGGTGCTGTCAAAATTCAATTTTTCCTGTCGATTCTAGATACCCGTTTTGTTTCTGTATTGTTTTAACTTTGTTTCATGTGTAATTACTAAAAACTGTAAATCCTAGTTGAAAGTTAATTTATTTTTAAGGTGAGTGGGAGAGGCTCAAGTTTCAAGCTTTGTTATTTTTGCATTGGATTTTTAGGTGGAGACTGATACCAAAGTCAGATGGCACTCGGTTTTAGTCGGTGGGAAGTGTAACCCTGCCAAGTCCGGAACTCAATTGAACTTGAAAAATGGCTTTTATTTTCGGAACCGGTATGAGTCCACTGCTGCAGCCTCCTCGGATGCGACAGCCGCACCACCTGTTGAGAAATATGAGTATCAAGCTGAGGTATGTCATTTGAAGTGCTTTGCACTTTTGAGGTTTTGGTTACAATCTTAGTTTTGTTAAATTTTTGTTCTGTTTCTTTATGACAGGTTAGTCGCCTTATGGACCTCATTGTTAACAGCTTGTACAGCAACAAGGAGGTGTTCCTTCGTGAGCTTATCAGGTACCCTCCATGTTATATGTTATGTTGATGCTTATGCAAGGTTTCTTATTATGAAACGTTTTCCCAACACATGATGGCGTGTGAGAAGTTGCTCTTACTTTGAAGTTCTGTTGACACTAAGTTATGGTTTTGATTGTAATGCTTGATTGAACTTTGTGTCTCTCTGTAGCAATGCGAGTGATGCCTTGGACAAGCTCCGGTTTCTTAGTGTTACAGAACCTGACCTTTTGAAGGGTGGAGGTGATCTTGATATCCGTATCCAGACTGATACCGACAATGGAATCATAAATATCATGTAAGTTTTCCTGCTTTTTACCATATGTTCCGTGTCCTTAATAGTTCATTTTCCTTGTATCATTGTTTTGGTCTTTGCTTTCTGTTAAGTGATTCTGGCATTGGTATGACTCGGGAAGAGCTTGTGGATTGTTTGGGAACAATTGCACAAAGTGGGACTTCAAAGTTCTTGAAGGCGTTGAAGGTCTAGAAATAGTTAAAATTGCTTCTTCTTTTTTTAAATTCAATGCATTGGGTTATTTTATGTGCTGACAAGTTTGTATAAGCAGGATAGTAAAGATGCCGGTGGTGATAACAATTTAATTGGTCAGTTTGGTGTTGGCTTTTACTCCGCGTTTCTGGTTGCTGATCGGGTAAGCCGTTCAATAGATTACATTCTCCTTAAATGAAGGAGACATCTCCCTTAGTTATGAGGGATGATGGCGGTCCACCAGCCCCAGTAACAAATTACTATCGATCCCTTCAGTTCTTGATAAACTCTTGTTGGGTGTAGGTTGTTGTCTCCACAAAGTCTCCGAAGTCTGACAAACAATATGTATGGCAAGGGGAGGCAAATGCTAGCTCTTATACAATTCAGGAGGAGACTGACCCTGAGAAGATTCTTCCTAGGGGAACCTGCTTGACCCTTTATCTGAAGGTCAGTTCATATACGTATACATTTTATAACTTATCGGAAGTTGCTATGACTCCCAATTTCCAAGTTGATCAATTTATTTGTCTTGTGTGTTTTTTACCTATGTGTCTACTTGCAGCGTGATGACAAAGGTTTTGCTCATCCAGAACGTATTCAGAAGCTTGTGAAGAACTATTCACAGTTTGTTTCTTTCCCTATATACACGTGGCAGGAAAAGGGATACACTAAAGAGGTTAGCATTCTATAACCTATCTTCCCACTGCTTCTGTACGAGTTTAGAGATATACTGAAACTATTTATTTTCAGGTTGAGGTTGATGAGGATCCAGCTGAATCCAAAAAAGATGAAGAGGGCAAGACTGAGGTACTTCTGTGCTTTGCAATATTATTTGATCTGTCAAACCATTGACTAGTGTTGGTCTCTTCAAGCGAATTTCAGTATACCTCTTTATGTGTGACTGATGTCCGCTGTATGAATTAACTGTAACAGAAGAAGAAGAAAACCAAGACTGTTGTTGAGAAATATTGGGATTGGGATCTCACTAATGAAACACAACCGATATGGGTGAGTCTGACAAGTTTCTTATTCAGTTATCTGCTCTGGTTTGTACGTTAGCTACTGTTGTAGTGATCGTGCGTCAATCCCAATTGGTATGTGCAGCTTCGTAATCCTAAAGAAGTCACGACAGAGGATTACAACGAGTTCTACAAGAAAACTTTTAATGAATACTTGGACCCACTGGCTTCTTCACACTTCACAACAGAGGTACCCACGACTATTACTCCCTTGTTATAACCTTAAGTCCCTCTCGGTAATTATGCATGTGTACCTTGACATGATGTCTCCTTTTAAGATAATAATACCCAAGTTTCTGAACTATGTTTCTCTTTGTTGTATGTTTCTGAACTACCTTTCTCTGTTGTATGGTGACACTTGTCAGGGTATCTGTTTAAGTTGTGTTATAATAAGCTGAATAATTGAATGGTAATCAGAAAAAGTTAAGGGGCATTGTTAATACGCTATAGTTTGGATAGAATGAGATTTTCTGAGCTTTGGTGGTTGTTATTTTGCAGGGTGAAGTAGAATTCAGGTCTATACTATATGTGCCAGCTGTTACTCCTATGGGAAAGGATGACATGATCAATCCCAAGACCAAAAATATAAGACTCCATGTGAAACGAGTGTTCATTTCAGATGACTTCGATGGAGAATTGGTAAACAAAAGTGAACTTTTTTTTGGTGCAACTGTAATGTGTTGTTCTCTTAAACATGGGCTTCGTGGGTCTGATTTGTTTTGCATTGGCGTGTACAGTTCCCGCGATACTTGAGCTTCGTCAAAGGTGTTGTGGATTCAAATGATCTTCCACTCAACGTCTCACGTGAAATTCTTCAAGAGAGTCGCATTGTATGCATACTTGTCTTTAAACATTCTCAGTTTCAGTTAGATTAATTTGATCTTTATAATAAGCTATTGATCCTCTGCTCTACTTGAAGGTGAGAATTATGAGGAAGCGTTTAGTTCGGAAGGCCTTTGACATGATTTTGGGAATATCCTTGAGTGAAAACAGAGAAGTATGTTTCTGCTTGTCTATTCTTATTCTGCCTTCTCTTGTATATTTTGTATTCTCTTACAAATGTTGTCAAAAGACTTGGCCATTACTCCTCACAATAATTATGACTACCTCTAGTCTATCTCATGAACTGAAGTTTCTTCACATCACTCTGCCCTACTAGACTTGAAGGCCTACCTCTTGCATGCATTGATGTACTTTTTGGATTCAGCCTCTTGCAGACTATTCATATTCCTTTCAAATACCTTACCAAATTACGGCCTCCCAAACTGGATCATGGCCAATCTACATGTAAATGGTGCTTCTCCTTTATGTTCTTTGAACTTATCCTTGTGGGTTGATGCAGGATTATGAAAAGTTCTGGGATAATTTTGGCAAACACTTGAAACTGGGTTGCATTGAAGATCGTGAGAACCATAAACGTCTTGCCCCATTGCTTAGATTTTTTTCTTCCCAAAGTGAAGATGTTATGATCAGCTTGGATGAATATGTTGAGAACATGAAACCTGAGCAGAAGGATATCTATTACATTGCTGCTGACAGTGTGACAAGTGCAAGTAATACACCATTCCTGGAGAAACTTCTTCAGAAGTATCTTGAAGTATGTATATATTATTTGATATGTAAATGGCTTGATGTATTCTATTTAGCTCCTATTCTAATGTGTTGATGAGCATTTTGTTGTGTGCCATTCTTGCAGGTACTGTATTTAGTTGATCCTATTGATGAGGTTGCCATTACAAACCTAAAATCATACAAGGATAAGAACTTTATTGATATTAGCAAGGAAGATCTGGATTTAGGTTAGTTTATTGGGCCCTATCCAATTTGAACAATCTGTTCCACCAAGGGTGGATGGAATCTTTGTATCTTGCTCGGCCTAGCTGATTAAGATTTTATGAATGTGATTTCTGCAGGGGATAAGAATGAGGAAAAAGAAAAGGAGATTAAGCAGGAGTTTGGTCAAACATGTGATTGGATCAAGAAGCGATTGGGTGATAAAGTTGCCAGTGTTCAGATTTCAAACCGTCTCAGCACCTCACCCTGTGTTCTTGTTTCTGGGAAGTTTGGTTGGTCTGCCAACATGGAGAGGTACAGTACTTTCTGCTGAATGCTGATTAAACATATGTAGGACTTCATATAAAATAGGACCTCATTGTTATCCTCCTAAATTTGTTGAACTTTTCGCAGGTTGATGAAGGCACAAACTGTTGGGGATACTTCTAGCTTAGAGTACATGAGAGGCAGAAGGGTCTTTGAGATTAATCCTGAGCACCAAATCATTCAAAACTTGAATGTATGTTGTACAAACAAACCTAGCTCCTAACTCTTGCAATCACTGAAACCCAACACACAGTAACCCTCTAATGTTTGTTTTGTAGGCTGCAAGCAGGATCAACCCAGATGATGCAGATGCTTTGAGAGCTATCGATCTTTTGTATGATGCAGCTCTGGTTTCTAGTGGTTTCACTGTGAGTATTCATTCTCATCTGTAACTGGGGAAAATAAGAATTTGTTAAAAATGTTGTGTAAATGTCTGATCTTCTAACACACTCTCCGACATGTCGATGCAGCCTGAGAATCCAGCTGAGCTGGGCGGAAAGATTTATGAAATGATGGGGTTAGCTCTTTCGGGGAAATGGTCCACACCTGTCGCAGAGGTGCAGGAGGCTCCAGTGGTTCAGCCTGAGCCCACCATGGAGACATTAGAGGCTGAGGTGGTTGAGCCAGTCATGGCTGATAGCCAGAAATGAGGAGCACAAGCAACTGTTTCTGTTAGAGTTTAGGGGTGCACAAAGAAATTTTCCTTTGCACAATTCCAGTGGTTGGTGTTCATATTGTCTGGAGATGAGTATCATGGATTGTATTCCTCGAGAGTAGGCACTGTTAAGGCTATGGCCTTATTTAATAATAATTATATATTTTGACTGGTTCAGTTTCATCCTTTGTGTTGAAGTGGTGGCTGGAATGACTATTATCGCGGTTTTCCAACACAAACCGTTAAAAATTGGATCAAGGGAAAAAATTAAGCTAGTTTCATTTTGGTCTGCCGGCTGTAACATTGTGTCAGAAAGACGCGGTAAAAAAAGACGCGGTAAAAAAAAAGACGCGGCGGCCTTAAAGTCAAAGCAGACGGGCGCAAATGACAAGTACACCCTCGTCAGCATAACTCTTATGCCAAAGAGAACTCAAACTGTTCGGCGGTGGACTCATTTCCCGTTACCTTGTTGCAGGGGCAAAATTGGAACGAGAATATAATGGAAATGAATAAAATAAAACAAGTCCCCCACTTCTCTCCGCGTCTGGAATTTCTATCGTCAATCTCTTCCTCTGGTGATTTTTCTCTCGCTAACTTCCTATTCCTCTCTGTGTTGAAAACTCTTTAACAAATTAAGTAGCTTTGTTTAGTACTCAATTTTGGGTTTGCTTTCATCGCGTGCAGATTCAATTGAAATTTGATACATCTTTGACGTTTTTGTTTGTTTCTTTTCGCTAATTTAGGGTTTTTTTCCTGGTTGTTTAAAGATTGTAGAGTAATCGGTTAGATTCGGCTTCAAATTAAGCTTAAACTTGTAGATGTATCGAGTTTCATGCTGCACCCATACATGTAAATACCAGGTCTTAATTTAGCTCAACAGATCTTTGTATTGGGTGTGGATATGTTTTCTTTTGAATTCAGAATGTGTGTTCTTTAGGGAACTGGTTGTTGAAACTTTTTTTTCCAGCATCTGCAGGAATTAGCAGAACTAGTGGATGGGTACGTCATCTGGTTCCAATATAAACCAACAACCTTCATCAAGAATGCTGCCTCCACGTCAGCAACCACGAGCTGGGGGACTACAGACTTCACTCTCGCTTGTCTCTTCAGATCCTCGGCTATCCCCTGAAGAGCCCAGGTCAAATTCCGATCACGTACACGAGTCCCCAACTGAGAGTGCTAGTTCTCGGGAAACTTGGCCTACTGCTGAGGCCATAATGGCTAAGAAAATGGAAAATGGGAAAGTAGAAAATGACTTTACTGAACAATCCGTCATTCGCCGTCTTTCCAGTGCTGATAAGATATCTCTTCGGGACATAGCGAGAGAGAGGGTTGATATGGTCTGTGAGAAGATGAATCACTTACCCCATGAGTTTCTAGAAGAATTGAAGAACAGCCTCAGAGTCATCCTTGATGGGAATGGTGGTTCACAGCAAAGGGAGGAATTTTTTATTTTGCAAAAGCTTGTTCAGAGTAGAACTGATTTAACCGCTAAGACGTTGATTAGAGCACATCGAGTACAGCTTGAAATTCTTGTTGCTATTAATACTGGGATTCTGGCATTCTTGCATCCGAATATCAGTCTGTCGCAAACTTCCCTTATTGAAGTTTTTGTGTACAAGAGATGCAGAAACATAGCATGCCAAAACCAGATTCCGGCTGATGATTGCACCTGTGAGATATGCAACAAAAGAAATGGTTTCTGCAACCTTTGTATGTGTGTAATCTGTAACAAGTTTGATTTTGAAGTGAACACTTGCCGTTGGGTTGGTTGTGATTTGTGCTCTCATTGGACTCACACCGACTGTGCCATTCGTGATGGTTTGATCAGCATGGGTGCTTCTGTTAAGAGTGGAGCAGGGCCTGCAGAAATGCTTTTTAGGTGCCGAGCTTGCAATAGGACATCTGAGTTACTGGGTTGGGTCAAAGACGTGTTTCAACACTGTGCACCTGCTTGGGAGAGGGAGGCATTGATGAGGGAGCTTGATTTTGTTAGTAGGATTTTTCATGGAAGTGAAGATCCTCGAGGGCAAAAACTCTTCTGGAAATGTGAGGAGCTTAAAGAAAAGATTAAGAATGGAGTTGCAGATTCAACAGCAGCTTGCAGAGCAATATTGATGTTTTTCCAAGGTACTAATTGGTTTGTTGCATTTTAGTTCAATTCCTGCATGTTCTGAAATTTGATTTGCTTTCTCGGGAATTCATGGTGTGCTTACTTTCAGCTATGTGGAAGAATAATAATCATGGTTCATTGACTAATTAAATTCCAACTATAAGATGATTTTTTGGTGAACTTATGGTTTGGATTCCAATGTCTGCATACTGTGTTTATGTCTATTCTTCTTCTTTGACTTTTTTATGTATTCTACTAATATTGTCATGATTTAATGTTCTTAATGTAGAGCTAGAGGTCGACTCTCCAAAGAGTCTGGAAAATGGGGAAGGTGGACGGCTGATAGCCCCACAGGAGGCTTGTGACCGAATTGCTGAAGTGGTACAGGAGGCCATAAGGAAAATGGAAATGGTGGCTGATGAGAAGATGAGAATGTACAAGAAAGCCCGTATGGCTGTAGAAGCTTGTGATAGGGAACTCCAGGACAAAGCCAGGGAAGTTCAAGAACTAAAGCTTGAGAGGCAAAAAAAGAAGCAACAAGTCGATGAGCTGGAGAAAATTGTGAGGCTAAAAAATGCAGAGGCTGATATGTTCCAACTCAAGGCCAATGAGGCTAAACGAGAGGCTGACAGGCTCCAGAGGATTGCTCTTGCCAAGTCAGATAAATCAGAGGAAGAATATGCTACTAGTTACTTGAAACAGCGATTGAGTGAAGCTGAGGTTGAGAAGCAGTATCTGTTTGAGAAGATCAAACTGCAAGAAAGTTCCCGGGCATCCCAGAACAGTGGTGGTAGTATTGACCCTTCTCAGATGCTGATGTATTCGAAAATGCATGATCTGCTTTACAGTGGTGCTCCAAAAACGGACTGCCTGCCAAATGAACGCCATCCTTTCAGAAAAAATCCCTGAGTAACTTTTTTTCTCGTATGTTCTGTATTTTATCTTAATAGTAGTAATGTTATTTTCATGGTGAAAACTAGTTTGAATGTGGGGACTCTTGTTTATTATGATATGCAAGCATCTGTGGTTTGTCCATCTGCTGATGCTAGTTAAATGCACCTGATTACTTTCCCTTGTGTATATCATAGTACATATTTGGTGGTGTTTTGTGTCATACAGCATCTTTCTATTATTGAAGAAAATTTGGCTGTGGACAGATGAGGAACTTTATATTTGTTTTCATTAGTGGGTTATTAGTTACTTACCTCGTGATCTGATAAGTTTAGCTTCTTCAAGCATTTATCTAGCAATCTAGCTATACCCATAACTTGCTTCAGGCTCAATGCCGTGCCGGGGTTGTCTTTATGTCAGTAGGTGGATCAAGCCTGTTACATTTCTGTGTGGTAAACATGAAATTCTCAAATCTCATAGCTGTGTTAATTCCATGACACCTGATGGTAGTAGAGCTTCTACACACATTTGGAGTTACAACTTTGGCGTTGTTTACAAGCAGGCCTGAACTTTTGGAATTGGTTATGCTGATGATCTTGCTTGGAATCTTAGATGGAACAAGAGTTCCATTTGGTAGAAGTAGCAAATGCTCGAGGTGCAGCGCAGTTGGCATTGAATGGCTGAAGATGAATTCTGGGAGATGGCCTGAAGTGATGGCAGCGTCTGATAATTCCTCATGGAAGTTAAGTCGGAATTCCAGTGAGTCGGGGATGCTGCTGTTCGTGATTTTCAGGAGAAGAACAAATCCGTGGTATGACTCCTTTCTCATGTCGGCCATGGCTGCCTGCAGATGAGATTGGTTGATGGGAGGTACATGTTTAGAATCTCCAGCTCCAAATAGTAGAAAGGCTAAAATCCAGAATTCCATTTGGTACAAATCACAAATGGGTAGTGCAAGTTTAACTCCTCGAACTACTAATGTAATTTATAGCTTAGTTTGCCTTTCATGCTCTTTGATTATCAGCCAAAGAGGATGGAAGGGATGTTTGGTTTCATGCATTTTGTGTAGGCTGGGGTTTAGTTGGTACGTGGTTTAAGCATGCAATAGCTGTATACAGCAGATTGGTTCTGAATTGAATCTTCCTTAATTTATTAAGTACAGTTTGTTAAAAGGTAAATATCTCTATATTACCTTAAGTATGACCGATTGGACAATTTGATCTTTGACTCATATTAGACATACCACCCGGAATTCCACTCGTCTAAACTCCTTTACTTAGCACACATTTTTTAATGTAAACTCTTTTAGTTAGCAGGTTATAATCTTATTCTAGAAAAATAGCAAAATGAAAAAGGGTGTACAAGCATATACGATGGGTTACTATGATCTTTATTAGTTAGTTTAATTTTTAAATAGTTAAAATTACGATTTATCTTGAAAAACATATACAAAAAAGAAACTGAAGTGCTCTAACCTCTAATAATTGGACCAGGTACATATAACGCAATTGAGGGAATCGTCAGTTGGGGTACCAAATTTTTGTCGTAGTTAGACTCACTTTGCTTGTAGAAAGGGCAACAATTAATAAATGTGTATTTCTATCTATGTAATGTAGGAACTATACTATTATCAGTATTATTGATGGTATGTGAGTTTGTGAGCTAGGTACTATATGTAATGCATGGTATTTTCTGTTATGGGATCGTTTCTTGAGTAGTTGGGAAGCAATTGACATTAATCATTGACAATTGAGTGAATAGATAACTAGATCTATGTGTAAATCAAGAGAATGAAAACGAAATAAGTGAGTTGTTACATAGTTTAAGAATGTGACTATTGTTGATGCAAATGTTGATACGTTGGTATCTATGTGTATTGTGTACGTATGTAGCGAGATAGAGACAATGAATACGAGGTTTATAGTGGTTCACCTTACCATCGGTGGGCAAGACTACATCCACTTAATATATATTGTGTTGGGTGTCTTGATGGCTCCTCAAAGTATTACAATTAGTAGTAATGGTGTGTAGAGTAAATGAGAAGGAGTCTCCTTTTATAGGAGAATGAGACTTCTTCCTTTACATGACTTCTGATGTAAGACAAGAGTTCTAGTAGTGTTGTGTGAGGGCATGTTGGTGAGACCGGCAATGTGGCTTCCCAATGTCAAGTAGGCCGGTTCCGGGTACCATTACGTAGCTTGTATGTTAGGCGTCGTGATGCATATTGTGGTCGGGTCTCATCATGGCTCGTAGGCCCTGTCACTTATGTTTGACGATATAGACATATCCATGTCTACCCTAACAACTACTAACTGCAAATTCATCTTAAAAAAACATACATTCGTCAAAAGGAAAATGTAGATACGATAGAAAACAAAACAAGCTAAAACGAATGAAACATCAAAAATTCGGTAAAAAAATCCCAAAATACTGAAAACGCTAAATACGAAATGAGGGTGACAATATCTTCCATGACCAACCGAATAACAAATAGCATGTTGCAAACTTGCAATGGTAGCTAGCCGGCGTTGGGCATTGGCACCTAAATAAAATGCGACCTTTTTGAAGAGAACATGGCGATCGCGGAAGAGAAGGCTTTAAGCAACATTTTATATATGCTATCCTACAACACCACACGAAGCAATGTCTGTTAGATTTTTGGACTAGTTTGAAAGTGCATGCTAGCCTAGATGTTATATCTTTTTAGCTTAGCAGATAGGCATTATTTTTTGTGGTCTTGTGGATCATGATTATAGTTCATGGGACTGCCAAATGAAACCAACTTACCCTACGACATGCATTAAAAAAACCCATACAAATATGGACTCGTTGCCCAAATCGTCTTCAAAATCCATGATTCAATATAGGGATGACTTCTCCAATTTTTAGGTTAGTATGTAGAATTTGTGATCCATATACTCGGCTGGCGACGGTTCAGACTTTATGTGGCGACGCTCGAGAAGAAATGCAGAAGACGGTGTCGGGACTTTGTTGGGCCGAGTGGAGCAGGTCAGGTCTTCCAAGAGAATGGTTGTGTGGGCTTGGGCCAGAAGTGTGGTTTGAGGGGTAATTTTGGTACTTTTTTGGTTAGTGTTTTGGTCACGTCTAATAAGTCTTCTCTTTTTTGAGCGAAGGTTTTGGTGTGATGTTCATGTCGGTGTTGGTTGGGCCAAGGTTCTTTATGGGCCTAGGTTGTTGAGTTTTGTTTTGTTGGTTGTTTATTGTCCCTCCTCTTTGAGCGAAAATTTAGGTGTTTTTTAGTAGTTTGGTGTCGTAAGTCACGTCGTGGGGGGCTATGGTTATGATGTCGTTTCAGGAATTATTTTGATGTCGGTTAGTTCTTGTTGTCAATGTAATTAGGAGGTTACCTATGCATATATGCTGCTACGTTTGACATGTAATGTTTGAAATGGTTGTTTCTTCTTGAGGTTGACTGTGGGAATGTATCAGGATTTCTGGATTAGGTTAGGTTACAGTTGAACCTTTATTGATATCGGTTCTTATCCACTGTAATCGCTGTTGTTTAGGGTACGTAAGGTGGAGAGTAGAGAATTTATGTCCATCACCGTTATTCCTCATGGTTGTAAATTATATTCTCGTTTATCAATAAAAACCAATGTTCTTCTCAAAAAAATATACATGATTAATTGATTATCACATATGATTAATGGATGACAAAAAACTAAAATTGTTGGCATTAAATTGTTGGCACTAATATTGTTTAACAACCAATCACCGGTTAAGGAGTATGTAATATATATTTTTTCGATGCAGAGTATGTAATAATTTGCTATTGAAGTTTTTTTTATCACATTTTAGTTTCTTTAATTCAGTCGGTCATTGCAAAAGTAGGAAACCAAGAACCTTAAAATTTAATCACCGCTGGTAAGAGTTTATATACATAATTCTCATACGCAGGTTCAAAATCCACCAACGCTAATAAGATTAATCTCAATTTATTTTTGATTATCAATAAAAATGACACGTTATTTTTTATTAATCTTGGGTGTACCCAGCTTTGAAAAAAAAATCTCATAATCTTGATTAAAAAAACAAAAAAACCTCCAAAGTCAACATCACCTTCTATCATCTCATTTGTTTTTAGAGCAGAAAACACATCACACGTGGTCAGAATTATAAAGCTACCCATCACGTTTACAGAACCGCAGCGAAGCCTAGAAAAGAAAGTTAGACCCTGTTTGGTCATTTCAAATGTACAGAAACGGAAACGTGCTGTAAAATTTGTCGCGTACTTAGGTGTGGGTTTGTCTGTCGGTTCAGCTTTGGCCGCATACGGTTTTTTTGTTCGAAACGATACTCTCCATCTCGGAGGGACCCCACCCACGTAGATGACGTGTCGCCCTCAGATTCTTTCTTTTCTGTTTTAGCTATTCGTCAGAAGTAGCTGTTCTAGCGTGTGGTCCCCACACTGTCAACTTCGTCACGACTAACGAGGAGCAGCCGAGGATTTGAGTTTTGGCGCCTTCTCTGCTTTTCCTACGAAAATAACACCGTGTTTGGCTGTGTACTTAGAGAAAAGTTTTTTTTTCGTTTCATATCTCTAAAATCTCATCTGATTTACTTTTACATAAAACAAAAATGCAATCTACATCTTCCTAATTTTTCCAAAATGTCCATTGTTCAATATAATCAATAAAGGATAAATCATTATATAAAAATACAATTTAATAAAAAATCAAATATTTTTTGAAAAAAATAAAGTGATATATATATATAGATCTTGAATCTTATCAAGAACAATCAATTGATCTAGTCGTTTGCTGTTAGTCTCATCTTATTTAGCCGAAATCTCATCAACTATTTTTTAGATGCATCATCTCTTCGTTTTTTATCAAAATCATCTCTCAGTAATCCATTTTTTTGTGAACCTATATTTCGCATTCATATGAAATCATCTATGATCAGTCAATTTCATTATCTATATACATTCTTAATCTGTATATATTTTAGAATGAGATCTTAATTTATTGTTGTAAACTTGTATTTTTTATTGGAAAATAATTAAATTTTACATGTCTTTATTAGTAATTTTATGTGTTGATAAAGTTAACAAATATTTAATAAGAAAAAGAGGTCCAAGTAGCATTTTTAGAGGTATGAATAGAAGCTCTCATTCAGTATTTCAGAGATTCTATTCCATCAATTTATCCAACTCTAAATTTAACATGTAACCAAAAATAAATAAATAAATAAAATAACAGTAAACTTTACCATATTTTGGTCATGGTCTAGTATTGAATAAACTTATAATCAATGAAATAACTTGATAATCAGATTATAGATTATAAATTCCGTAACAAAATACTAGCAAAACGCCAGAATTTAACACCTTGACTAGCAAAACTATGGCTAAGTTTGCAAGTTCAGAATCAAATTAGATTCTTGCTCAAAATAATAGCACACCATCATAATCTACGGTACTAAAAAGTAAATGAGAATGTAAGAAAATAGATATGGATCTACAACTCCATGACCTAGTGTATTTTTTCGATAGAACAATGTAACATTACGACGAAAAATCCATATAACATGCTAAGTTTAGAAGATTGAAACATACAGCATAACATATAACATAAGTTTAGAAGATTGAAACATATAACATAACCACAACAAGTGGTTCAGTGGAATTAGTGAACTCTCATCACGGGTATCTCTGTCTTGACTTACTATCAGATCTGGAGTTCAAACACTAGGGGACACACTCTAATTTCGTTGAATTATCAAATGTGACCAGGGGAGGGCTGCAATACCCAGACGGGCCCCTGCAGGGATTAGTTCTTGAGCCTAAGAAGCCTTTGGGATACGTTGCTGACCAATCCGAGAAATTTTTCGGAGGGTGTCAAAAAAAAGAAGAAGATTGAAATTCATAAAGCAGGAAAAGTTGCATTAAACAAAGTAGTAGTCCATTAACCACTAATGTTTGATGGTTAAGAGTAGCTACGTCCATTAACCAGTAGTAGTCCATACTTCTCTTCAAGCATGAGTAAGTTTGATATGCTTACAATTATGGTTTTGATGTGCGGTCCTAATGTATTACATAGGGAGTCATTTTAATGAAGACTTTTAAATTGAGAAATTTTTGGTTCATCCAGCTTTTTGATCTTATATCCATATATAAATCATTCATTTTATTGGTATATATAACTAGATTATTTCAACAAATTTTAAGTCATATTGAAAATCATTAAGTTATTTATAAGTGTGATTTATAAATTATGAACTTGAACGGTTCATATTTGACAAATTTGGCTTGTTCATCGATTTGATGTAGTTCGATACCTTAACTATCACAAATTTGATTGAAAATTTGTATAAGTAATTTACTCATATGGATCTATAAATTGAACGGTTAAAATGTCAAAATGTGATCGAAAAGTTTGTCATTTAACTCATTAAGTACAATGTCATGACATAGTTATTAACTTTAGAGTTCTCGTTAAAAAGACTCCCGTAATATATAATATGATCACCTCTACTTCGTTAAAATTATATTTACAGCTGTCATATGATTAAATACAGTACATACACCTCTCATAAGTTTAGCTTACCTATGAAAAAAAGAGAGTAAGATATCAAGAAGTAAAATCATTAACATAATATACTTTGATAGGCAATCTTGATTGAGAGAAGAATGTACCTAGTGGTGGGTCTAAATCCAACTTGATAAAGTGATTATGGAGCCTCACAATAAACATTCTTAGTGCATGTGGCCCATAGATTATTGTGGCCATTTTCTTAGTAATGTACTTGGTAGTTTCTATCACTCGAACTCTTGATGTGAAAAAGGAAGGTAGGATAAGATAAAAAAATAAAACCAAACAGTTGATGCCATTATGTCAAAGTGGATTGAAGCATCTTGCCATGACATATTTTTTTATGATTATAAGATGTGGATACGTTTTCATGGTAAATTAAGTATTTTACATCTCCTCCTATTGCTAAGTTTATTACAATTCTAAAAATCAATACAAACTAATGAAATTGAATAAATGCATTTTCAGTATATTTTGTATTCCAATTGGAAAAGAGCCAACACAACCAATGACCAAGTACCAGATAAACTCAAATGAAAGTCTTACGCATGGGTAAACAGGAGCTAAATTGTGATACAAGCCTAAGAAACTCTTATTCAAGACAAACATAATTTCAAAGTCCGAAATTGCTGTTTTAATTTAAACCCTTGATGACAAGTTCAAAATAGTAATTAAGTAGACGTTACTGTATTGATTGATGAAAACCTGTAATTTAAATTCTTTTTCATTATAAAAAACGTATAAATAAGAAATATGAAGAGGAAAGAAAGTTCATGCCTATAGTTATATGTCCCACTTGATGGACAAAAACTATGATGCTGAGTTGTTGAGTCCATGAAACAGGGGATATATAGTTTGAACAACATTTGAGTTACTTGAAGTTGATGATGACTTTATTTTTGTTTAATTTTTGGTGTGGTTGAGTTCTGTCCCAAATTTATGTCATATGATTATGTGGTAGACTCATTAACGACACTTAATCAAGCAATATATTAACCCCTTAATGATGGTCAAACTAATCATGGCTCTAATTCATTTCATAAATTTAAACTTGTGCATTCTCAATAATGAAAACATATTCCCATTAATTTAACTATATGGTGGGTATGGTATAGAGCCGACACGCATTTTCATATAGATGCCCACATCATTAGTTTATCTTTTTCCAAACAAACCACTGTGGCTGTTTTAAGAATCTTCACACACTAGCACATCGTTCATGGCGAGTCAATTTAATCGTCTCCCGAGTAATTCCCGATCTTTTTAACTAGAAGTGGAAGGAAGAAGAACAAGAAGAAGCCTCTGCTGCAAGAACCATCATCATCATCATCATCATCATCATCATCATCATCTCACTTACAAGCAAGAAAGTGCATCTGGCTGCAGCAGAAAACAAAGAAACCTTCTTTAAACACAGAAGGGTGTGGTCTCTTTCAGCTCTTACAAGAAAGTGACAGAGACCAAGAACAGGACATTACATGGAGTTGTAAAAGATGAGGGCTTTAATACTAAACACTAAAAACTGGAAAAGTTTATGCCATGAAAATGTGGGTTTGTTTGATTAATTTTGGGTATTTTTGATGTAGGGTTTTTGTCTGCTTTGGCCTAAACCCCGCTTTATAAATTGTTGGCAAATAAACCTCCCCTTTAGATGATATGATATATGGAATTATGGATGTGCCCAGTGCCCAGTGCCCAGTGCCCAACTTCATATCAACATGCTGGACACCAAAACTGTGAAGAGAGAAAATAAGAGGGCGTGGGGTTTAAACAAACAATAAAAAAGAAAGGAAGGGACACATATGATATTTTTTTTCTTTTTTTCTCTTTTCTCTTTTCTCTCTCTCACTCTGATAATTGATTCCAGTTGGAATTTTATAGAAACCAACTCGAGTCCAATCAATTTTTTTTCGTGCAGGGTTTCTCTCTCTTTTTTTACTGTGGATGCTTCTCTTTGATTGAACAGAACTGTGGGTGGCATAGAAAGAGCCAGATACAGAAAAGACTCCATTTTTTCATATTAATGATTTCTTCACAGGTTGCCCAAATAATTATCACAAGGGTTTGTTTCAGCATTATTGGTAGGTACCTATGTTCAGTGTTGTACCCGAGAAAAGTTGTGGCTTTGATGGGTTTGCATGATTCACAGATGCAAAAAATGCACTTCGTGTTGAAGTTTGAAGTGGGAAAAGAAACAGAGAAGGTTTTGAAGGGTAAAAAAGGTGTTGGACCACTTTGTCTTTTTTGTTCAGATTTGGTGGTCTAATTCAGTTGAAACCTTAAGTGGGTTCCATTAGATTTCAGTTGTTTGTCTCAAAGCATTGATCTTTATGGGTTTGGTGTGCTCCTTCTGGTGAAGATTCATCTGGGTTTTTTAGCTTAGGGGATTAGCTAGAGTTGTGTGTGCTTTAGTAGCATCACTTCCATGTATCTGAATTGCAGGGTGTCTGGGTTTAATGGCAGATTGCCTGCTAATTTCAAGTTAAACAAGGCAATGGGGCCATCGGATGGGCCTAATTTTGTCATATATTCAAGAAGAAAGCTTATACTTCTTGGGTTTTTAGGTTCTATTACAGTTTTTTGGTTCTTATTGGGTTTCAATGAGGGAATTCTGGGTATTAAAGAGAAGACAGAGTTAAGTGGAAAGAAAGCTCCAATCTTGCAGCAGCATTTCAATGTCAGCAAGAACCATCTTCTGGCTTTAGCTTCCTTATTCTCTGAATCAGATCAGGTGACTCTTAAGCTCTTTGATTCTGCCCTTCTCTTTTTATCTGTTTCGGAATTCCTTCAAGTTTGTAAACAATATCATAAACTAAAACATGGTAGCTTCTCTCTACTATTCTTCATGATGTTCCTTTTTAAAATTGGCTTCACACCTAGATTGTGATCTTTCACTTGCATGCACTTTGATTTTGGAGTGAATTGGAATGTCTGGTAGACACGAGACTAATTTGGTAACTTGGCTTCCTCTGGTTTTTGGGAGTTCCTATAGTTAGTTGGGATCTCACCTTTGATCAAAGGAGTTTCTAGCTGTATTGGTTCACTTCATTATTCTTAGTTGAATTCCTCGTTTCTCTAAAACCTTAAGCTCTTAAGTTTCATGTACTTCAGTATGGGTATACATGCAGGATATAGTCTAGGCAAAATCGGTAGATTATGGTATAGTAAGAATACCAAACAATCTTCTATCAGCTTTGGTAAGGGATGGCAGAAATATATCCAATTGACACCCATCTCATATTCCCTCCTTCCATCCTCCCTTCCTTGCTTAGGAGAGGTTATGGGGGGAGGTTCAGGGTGGCTGGTAGGTACCCAGCTGGAAATCTTAGTAAAAACCCTACAAATTTCCTATATGTCATTGCGTTGTGATGTTGCAGTTTTTTTTCTTATGGCAATTGTATGAACTAAGTTGTGAATTTTGATCAATTACAATGAGATGGTGTCTCCTTAAGCGATCATATGCTAGAAGCCTCCCGAGATAGACTCGATCATAGCAATTCATTCCCCTCGATCAATTGCATATGTATCGAGTGTAATGAATTGCATAGTTACAGTAAAATGTGTATTGAAGCTTTTACATGTTGCCTTCCAGTTTGTCTTACTAGTCTCTGTGTGCATTGCAGATAGCATCCCTTGAATGTACCAAAGAAACCGGACATGGGATGCTTTTAACTTATGGCATTTCCTGCGTTCTGAAGGCAGCGTGTTCAGATGAGAGAAAATTTCAAGAACATCATAAATGGGTGGCAGAATATGTTGAATCCGAGGACCAATGCCTGGTTCAAGATGAAAGCATCCCCAAGATTCTTGACCTATCATTGTTACAAGAAAATTCATTGGCAAAAATTCCACAGTCTACAGTATCTACTAATAGGATTTGTCAAAAGGTAGAACTTTGACTTGGAACAATTCAGATTCCAAATTTTCTATAATTTTCTATACATTATATGAAAACAACCCCTCTTGAATCATTAACGAAGGAGGTTCTGCTCCAAATATTATTACTAGGTTAAGGGGTTGAAAGACTAGAAAATATAACAATGCTGAACAAATGGAAATAGAAAAGCAGAGTAATGAGTCTTGGAGATCTAAATGGAACCTCATGGACCCTTATGTTATCAATCATGATTACATAGCGTTCTTTCCTACTTGAGTCATAGGTATGGTATCTTTCATGGATCATGCATCTATTTTGCGTTCCAAAGTCCAAATTTGTATAGTTTTTATTTTTTTTTTATTTTTTTAAATAGATAAGGGATTGTTTATCTGAGGATAATCTCCAGTACATTACATGTCCTACTCTGGAAAGAACAAACTAATCATAGTTATTTTTTGTTTGTTTGTGCTTGTGCTTTTATTAGGACGCATTGGGATCAGGGGCAAAGGTAGAGTGCGCAAAAGTGGATTCTCACATATATTGTTGTTTGATGAAGGGTTGTTCATGGGTTTTTGTTGGGATGATTTTGTGCTACCAATTATCTGGGTTTTCTTTAAAATTATGGAGGACCCAGAAGCAGAAGCTGGTTCATGAGTGCTCCTGCCAGCGGAAACTGGTCCAAGAACAGTCGGTTGGTAGTAGGAAGCAGCCAGAGAAACAGCAACAACAAACCCAAAGTCCTCAAAAGGTTGCATGCACGTGGAGGAAGAAGCTCCTAATCGTATTTGTCGTATGTGGAGTTTTTATTTCAATTTGGTTATTTTTCCACTTGAATGGAAGAGATTTTTTGTGGAGAAAGGAAACACTTGCCAACATGTGTGATGAACGAGCCCGAATGTTGCAAGATCAGTTCAATGTGAGCCTGAATCATGTTCATGCTTTAGCTATTCTTGTTTCCACGTTTCACCATGGGAAGCATCCTTCTGCCATTGATCAGGTATGTCCCCTACCTATCCTTATGTTGCTTTTGGGTACTGGATTATATTTCTCAAGTCATCCATCATATCAATAGATTAAAACATTTCAGTGCCATCTAGATTGCTTTAGTTGTGAATCAAGACCAATGTTTTGATAAATCCATCTTAGAAATAAACATTTTACCAGTGAGTTATACACTGATACAGTATAATACTGAAAATCTTTAAGCACTGCTTCTATCTCTAGGATAGGTTGTTGTGGGAGTGAATGGGTTCCACCAACATAGGTAAACAAGTTATGAGCATCGCAGTAGATAAAGGTTAAGGCAAAGGGTTTTGTACACACACACACCCACACCCACATATACTACAGTTGAAAATACTGTACGAGTTAATTGGCACTTTTACCGAATATTATATTGTAGTTACACCCCTGTTTTGGTCTATATGTGGTCAATATATAATTGACTTTAGAGTAAAGGGATGGGGTGGTCATTTGTCCCATTGCCTACACTCAGCTTATTAGCTGCTGTGTAAATGCAATTCAAGGATTTTATACTATGACGAAGAATTTGGAAGAACACAAAAATGCAATCAATTTTACTCCTATCGTCTGCTATATGAGTGTGAATGATGATTATTATTATTATTATTTATTATTTATTATTTTCAACAGAAAACATTCAGTGAATACACAGAAAGAACAGCTTTTGAGAGACCACTTACTAGTGGTGTTGCTTATGCTTTAAAAGTTACTCATGCTGAGAGGGAACAATTTGAGAGGGAACATGGATGGACAATAAAGAAAATGGAAACTGAGGACCAGACTCTTGTCCAAGATTTCCTTCCAGAAAGCTTGGATCCTGCTCCTATTCAAGATGAATATGCACCAGTGATATTTTCTCAAGCAACGGTCTCCCATATTGTCTCAATTGACATGATGTCAGGAAAGGTTGGCCTTTTTTTCTTCTCTCTCTCATTTTCATTTTTTTAAAAATATTTCCTGCTGTACCCCAGGGCCCTAACACTTCCATCTTCAACTCCTCAGTTCATATGTATGCCTAAATTAAAACCGTATTGGAATGTAAAATTAGTACATCTTCACTAAATTAGAATCTGCATATGTATATTGTATATAGTTATTGATTCTTTTGCATTCGCATGGTAACGTGGTTTTCAAAAGACGCACTTTTGGTTCTTGTGGACCTACTTATTGGTCAGTTCTTTTTTAGTTATAGCCAGCCTTTTAACGAGGAGGTGTATCTACCCATGGTCCAAACTTGTGTACAGAATATTTTAATAATTGCGTTGACATCCTGTTTCTCTGAAGCCATATTCTAATTTCCTTTAACCATTCACGTGTGCTGATATTAAAAACTGTTGAATAAACAATGTAGGAGGACCGTGAGAACATCTTGCGGGCAAGGTCAACAGGGAAGGGAGTACTGACTTCCCCTTTTAAGCTATTGAAATCCAATCACCTGGGTGTTGTTCTCACATTTTCTGTGTATAATATGGACTTATCTCCAGATGCTACATCAGAAGAACGGATTCAAGCGACCGTGGGGTACATTTGCAATCATGTTTTTTACTCTATTTTTCTTTCTTTCTTTCTTCTTATAATGCTATAATGCTTATTAATAGGTATCTAGGTGCATCTTACGATGTTCCATCTCTTGTGGAGAAGCTCCTGCACCAACTTGCGAGCAAGCAAACAATTGTTGTAAATGTTTTTGATACAACAAACACATCTTCTCTTATCAACATGTATGGAACTGATGTTGTTGATACTGGGCTGTTGCACATTAGCAGCCTTGATTTTGGTGATCCACAACGCAAACATGAAATGCACTGCAGGTTAGATCCGATACATAATTAATTTATATATTAGCCTAAATAAGTGGATTTGTTTTTTTCTTTTCCCAGTGAAAAAAAATTCCATTGGATTGCAGGTTTAAGCACAGACCTCCTTTTCCGTGGATGGCAGCATGTGCATCAGTCGGAGTCCTAGTCATTACCTTGCTAGTTGGTCATATATTTCATGCGGCCATAAGCCGTATAGCAAAGGTAGAGGCAGACTTTTGTGAGATGATGGAACTCAAAGTTCGGGCAGAAGCTGCAGATGTGGCCAAATCTCAGGTACTAGTTGTCCTTTATGTAGGTTAGCTATAAAAATTTCTCCTTCAACCTATAGTTATTTTTCAATTAAAAGACATTTCTGTTTGATCATGTTGCCTGACTTCTCCCTCTACTGCAGTTCCTTGCAACTGTTTCCCATGAAATCCGGACACCAATGAATGGTGTTTTAGGTAAGTGCGAAAATTCTTTGTGAAACAGTTACTATTTTACAAAAATTTCAGGTTTACATATTTCGATGATTCTTCCTATCAAAATCCAGGTATGCTGCAAATGCTGATGGACACAAATCTTGATGCAAATCAACAAGATTATGCTGAGACTGCTCATGCTAGTGGACGAGATCTTATCTCGCTTATAAATGAGGTTCTTGATCAGGCCAAGATAGAATCAGGACGGCTGGAACTTGAAACTGTACCTTTTGATCTACGATCGGTGCTTGATAATGTGCTATCACTTTTCTCAGGAAAAACGAATGAGAAAGGGATTGAGGTAAAAAGAAAAAAATAAAAAACTCAAATTATAGCATTTTTATTTGATTCTTTCTATTGTTTTAAATATCAGTTCTTACAAAATTATGGTTTTTGGTTTGTTTTGTGTGAGAAAAGTTGGCTGTTTATGTCTCCAATATGGTTCCAGAAGTTGTCATTGGAGATCCAGGACGCCTTAGGCAGATAATTACGAACTTGGTTGGGAATTCTATTAAGGTTAGATATGTTTCCTGATGTTTGTTTGGAGATAACTCTTCCCTTCTCTTTGCTTCTCTTTCTAAATTTCAGAAATGTTTCCAAGTTCATATGTTTTAGTTGCGGTGCTAATTGTTTTTGTTTGAACTGAAGTTTACCCATGACAAGGGACATATATTTGTCTCGGTGCATCTGGCAGATGAAGTGAGGGGTCCTCCTGATCTTATGGATGAAGTTCTAAGACAAGGCTTGAATTTAGTTGGAGACCACTCAAACAAAACTTACAATACATTGAGTGGCTTTCCTGTGGTTGATAGATGGAAAAGCTGGGAACGTTTCAAAACTTTAAGCAGCACAATAGTGGAGGGACCTGATATGATAAAATTACTTGTAACAGTTGAGGATACTGGTGTAGGTATTCCATTAGATGCACAAAGTCGCATCTTCACACCTTTTATGCAGGCTGATAGTTCCACTTCTAGAACTTATGGTGGTACTGGAATCGGATTGAGCATTAGCAAACGTCTGGTAGATCTCATGTGTGGGGAGATAGGGTTTGTGAGTGAACCTGGCATTGGCAGTACCTTTTCATTTACTGGATCATTTGAGAGAGGAAAAACAAGTTCTCTAGATACAAAGTGGCCCCAGTATGAACCAGCTGTGTCAGAATTTCGAGGACTGAGAGCACTGGTAATAGATAAGAGAATCACCCGAACTGAAGTCACGAGATATCATATGAAGAGATTGGGGATAACTGCGGATATTGCTTACTGTCTAGAATCAGCATGCTCTTATCTATCTAGTGCGAGCAAGACAAGGTGAGTCTTACCTTTTTAATTTTGGTTTATTCTTTGAGGACATTTCATATACTGCAACAAGATAAGAAAAGAAAGAAATTCGTATTATGATAAACATGGTTTGGAGTCTTCTTCCAGATATAAGTTTTTAACAGTCTTCTTCAGCATTTTATTTTGATAAACATGATTCATTTTCTTATGCGATGGACTAAGAAAATTTTGACCAAAAAGAAAATCAATCTTTGAGCCCCTCAAAACTGTTGCATGTTTCCTTGCTTTCCCTTGAATTTAAAATAGAGGAGCCGGAAAGAAATGATGGGCAACTTATTGCTACTAACTAATTTTTCGTGTCATCCCCCAAAAAAGGGAAACTGCTGTTAATTTTATTGGTTGCAAAATAGAAAAGCAAAGAAAAAGTGGTGTAATATCTCATATTTCTTCTCATGGCACATCCATCAATGGCTGGAATTTGTTTTAATATAATAATTATAAACGAAAGATAACCAATATTTTATGCTTAAATATTTGATGAAGAAGAAGGTATTAAAATATAACTTGAGTTTTGTGAAGCTTCTACATGCAGCTATTCAACGTCTGCATGGTTTTACTAATGCACTGTTAACTGTCCTTCATGCAGCCTATCCACATGTTTGGCCATGGTTCTTATCGACAAAGATGTTTGGGATAAAGAAACTGGTCTTACATTCCATCAGTCAGTTAAAGAGCATAGGCAAAATTGCAGTGTGGAGTCTCCCCTGAACTTTCCGAAGATATTTCTCCTGTCTACCTCCATTAGTGCTACGGAACGTAATGAACTAAAATCTTCTGGTCTTGTAGATAATGTATTAATGAAGCCTCTTCGGTTAAGTGTCTTAATTGCCTGCTTCCAAGAGGCCCTTGTAAGCGGTAAAAAGAGGCTTGTAAACATCAAAAAACCAACTCTTGGAAAGTTACTACGAGGCAGGAAGATTTTGGTAGTGGATGACAATGCAGTCAACAGAAGAGTGGCAGAAGGTGCTTTAAAGAAATATGGAGCAATTGTCACCTGTGTTGATAGTGGAAAGACTGCTTTAGACATGCTTAAGCCACCTCACAACTTTGACGCTTGCTTTATGGACCTCCAAATGCCAGAAATGGACGGGTAATTTATGTGCTTGCTATCTATTCTCTAACTTGTATTTGAATACAAAAGAATAAAAGATTACATCATATATACTTAAGGTTACTACAGGGTTACCACCCTTGTTTAATCAGCTTATAGAACACCTGATTGTAGCCTCAGTTGGATTCATCGAGGCCAAATTTCAGATTGCGAATGACTTGGCAGCACAATTTCTTGTATACTAGTTGATATGCTTAGGCATTTCTTATATGTTAGTTTTTCAAGTTTAGCAAGTGTAGAGGTCTGAAATTTTATATCATTATATACTATCTTGTTTATTTTCATATTAAGGAAAGACCGGGAAGAAATTTAGGTGTTGTGCATATGTTAGCAAATTTCTCCCATTATATATTCCTCCTTTTTGAGTACTGTTTGCACTTTTAACACTCTTTAATATACAGATTCGAAGCAACTCGTCGAATCCGATGTATGGAAAATGAGGTAAATGAGAAAATTGCATCTGGGGAAGCACCAATTGAGATGTTTGGCAATGTGGAAGATTGGCACACACCAATATTAGCCATGACGGCTGATGTGATTCAGGCTTCAAATGAAGAGTGCAAGAAGTGTGGGATGGATGACTATGTGTCAAAGCCATTTGAAGAAGAACAATTATATACAGCAGTAGGAAAATTCTTTGAGTCTGGTTAATAGAGAGGACTACTATGATTCTGGTTTTACTGGCAGTCTAGCCCATTGATCTGTTTTATTTCGGATCAATGCCCAGAGTGGATCATGGGATCTCCAAGTAACAGCAGGCACCATGACCTGGTTGAGAGAAAAAAGTTCTATCCACATTACTGTTTCTTTGAATCTGGTAAGTATCAGTCTTCTTGGCATGTTTTGCATGTAACCTTTATTTTATTTTATATGCAAATGGCCTTTATTTTATTGACCTTTATGTTTTGCATCATGGATTGTGACAATGACCTTTAGTTTATTGAAAGTCTCTGCTAATGTAGTGAACTTAATGTAGCTCACGCATATCAGAATATCACCTGCATTCTTCTTTAAAATTATATACAAAAAAGGCTTAATCATTCCTCTTTTTGTTTTTCCAGGAGTAGTGAGCTTGTGGCCACTAACAATGCATTCGTGTGTGTATGGGGAGGTTGGCTAGTCTATGGTCATTTAATAATGATCATCTGCAGTGGATAAATGAGGGGCATTTCCTGTACATACTCATCTCTCTATAGATTAGTTATTTCTTTTCTTTTTTCCTGTGTCCATTTAAGAGACAGATGTAGAATTGTTGCGATACCAGTATGATCACATTCCTCAACTCTGATCAGTCTGATGAGATGAAAAGATCTTTCGTCTTCTGGGGCAAATAAACTGAATCCTTGAAGGTTGGAAAACCTGATCATCCAATCGTAAGAGTTGATGATTGCTGCTTCGACATTATGAGGGATATAGACTGAATAAGATGGTGTATTTAAGGAAGAACTTGTTGTAACCTTGTCTACAAAGTGTAACACATTTGTATACTTGAGTGAATAAAGAATTTCTTGCTCAATTGCAATTGTCACAAACCTTTTGCCTATTCCCTTTATTTTGTTGCTCTCCTCACGAACCTTATTTAGCAAATGAATCACATTTTGTCGACTGTGTACTGGGTTTTGTTCTCTTCATATACTTGTGCTGGGGTTTGCTATTAATGCTTCCACCTCACTTCATTATCTGAAGTATAGCAAGAGCCAAGATGTTTACTTAAAAGTTAAAACTATAGAGTAAAATATGTTGGCAACGATGAGTTGCATTACATAAATATGGAGCATGCAGTCATGCACCAAAAAGGTTCTGAATTCTTGCGGATGCATATACAGATTAAAATTCTTTAAGTTAAACTTGATCAATTTATTTGATTTTATCTACTATTTAGTATATGAAAGCCTATATACTGTTGTAAATTATTAAACTCATTACTTTTTGTCTGCCAAGAAAGAAACTTGGTGTGGTAACTTATTAAAAGAGGTCAAAGAATTGAAGCACTAGTTTAATACTTCAATATAATATAAAGGTGTGTCTGGCCATTACATTTCCATATGGATATATATAGGTCATCCAGGTTATACAATTTTAGATCTCTAGCTCTCAAACACACAGCAATGTCTACCATGTTGATAAGGATAACGCTTGCTCTGCTCCTACTCTCACTTGTTTCACTCAAAACAGGTAAAACTCATCATACCCTTGTGTTTCATGTCCATTTGTATCAGCTAAAAGCTTCATGGAAAATTTAGTCACACTGTAGGATGTTATACTTCTTCTGGCATAGTCTTTTAATTTGTGCATGTGTGTGCTATCACATTGCAATTTACAGTGGATGCGGATTATGAACAATGGTGTATTGCTGATGAACAAACCCCCGACGGTGAGCTGCGGGCAGCAATAGATTGGGCTTGTGGTGCAGGAGGTGCAGATTGTAGTAAGATTCAGTTGAACCAACCTTGCTTTTCCCCAAACACTCTGAAAGACCATGCTTCCTATGCTTTCAACAACTACTACCAGAAGTTCAAACACAAAGGTGCATCTTGCTACTTCAAGGGAGCTGCCATGATTACAGAACTTGATCCCAGTAAGCAATTAACTCAGCTAACCTTTTGTTTTGGACAATGCATCAGTTAACCTTTTGTTTTGGACAATGCATACAATCACATGGTGTTGGAGTCAAGATAAGGCAATGTCCATGTGCCTAGATAGAAAATGTAGGAATTTTTTGATCTGTTATACTATCAAAGCTCAAGAGTTACTAAATTTGTTCACCAAATGATGCGACAATATTTACACTTCGTATCTAATTAGCTTCGATAACAATGCATATAGGCCCATTATTTGGTGAACAAATTTAGAGTTAGGATCTCTTCATTAAGATTAGGAGCAGCTTTCAACAGTTGGGTTGGAGTTAGCTAGCATCCAGAAAACGAATCTGGGTTAATTTTAGTTGCACAAATCAGTGGTTTACCTTTGATCACGCCAAAAAGGATATATATAAAAACAAAAAGAACCATAATGTGGGATCTACTCAAACTTGTTTGCTTATGTTGTACACAACAATTACAGCACATGAAGGCTCACATGCATTGTTTCAATGTAGATAAAAGATTTTCCAGGTTCAAGCGAAAATTTCACTTGAAAGTTGCATAAATTGACATTACCTTGATGAAATTACAAGAGGGGAATTGGCAAAGATACAGGGTTGGAGAAAACTTGACGATTTTCGATATGTTTGCCTGTAGGTCATGGCCCTTGCAAGTATGAATATTTTCCATGATGCAAAGGGAATGGAAGATTTCTCATGATCAAAACTTTGAAATAGAGAATGCTGTGATGTAAGGATCAAATCCTAATAAAGTTTGTCCTAGCTAGTTGGCTGTTGCAGCAGAGGATAAGATATATTTGAATTTTGTGTCGTTTACTTTTTCTTTAGTAGGGCTTAGTGCACAACCTACTCAAAGTAAGGTTCAAATCATTCTGATCTCTCGTATTTTCTATATGCCTTCAAGGGAACACAGTAACGTTAATGATGCTTTTGAAGAACAGAGAATCAGAGATTACTAACACCCATATTACACATTGAATCCCAAATAACATGAATGAATATATGGTGCTTCAGAAATCAAGAATGAACATCATGATCCCATTTCATCTCAATCTGCTTATACCTCTGTGGATTATCAGAGGATGAGCTTCTGTGAAATTAATAATTGAATAATTCCCTTTGTGGGCTTTTGGGGCATGACTTGTCAGGATTTTGGATCTTACAAATTTTATTCAGTAGCAGAGGCTTCCACCCTTTCCGGCCTTTTAGGGAATGGTGGGTCAGTTATCTAGTATTCTAGTTAAAACAAGTTCTGGTTTCCTGTGAGATGATAGAAGCGTCTGTGTTGACTATATTGCAAATTGTTTCACATAACATACCCAACGATTCAGCAGTTGTGACATGTTAGTTTTTTCTTCTTTTGCACAGAACTCAGTGACACTGTAACATTCGACCATGGCTGTCACATTTTTATAGTTACACAATTTATTTTGCTTTTATTTGTTAGGTGCATTTTATGCAAAATTATTAATGTATTTCTGACCCTATTTAGCTATGTAATTCCTTTAGTAATATTCATTGTAACTTAGTTTGTGTTTTTAGATCGCAAATAAAGCCGAGGAGCACAAGGAAAGCAAAATAGAAGAAATCTTGAAGGAAAAAGAATTCATATTGTGCAAGGAAAGAAATCAGAAAATCTGTCAGAAATCATTAGTCAACTTCAACAACCGATTAGCTCACAATGATCTAAGAGATGAGCCTTATGTCAACGGAAAGCTACAAGAGTCTACTTTCTAGAACATTTTCTGGATCGTCATTACCTATTTTTATGAAGTTATGACTGTTTTAGTGACTGAATGTCAGTCTGTCTGAATTTTTGATTTGGACCGAAACTTCAATTTCAAAACTCAGACCATAAAAACAAGTTCATAGATGAAAATTAGAGTTTTCTATCCCTAATAACAGATGCTTATATATAAAAGGAGGACTTGACATCATTCCAGAGGGTTTTGGAGACATCTATCTTTGGACGCACAATTACAGTCTATTGTCGTCATCATTTTCTCATTCTTCTTCTAATGTTTTATTTTATTTTTCATATGTCTTTCTAGTAGTCTTTGATAGTTAAGGGCTGTCTAAGCCCTAAATATGTGTAAACCAAGATTTTGGTGTTGATTCTATAGTTTCTTGGATCTTAAATGTTTGTTGATTCATTGGTTTCTCATTGATAAATTATGGCTTTGTTTATTATGGTTGCAAACGTAGTAATCATGCTAGGATTTTGTGTTTTGATCATCATATCAAGCATATTATCTAGAGTAGCACATGAATGGCTTGAGCCTCATTCATATGAATTGACATCTAGGTAGATTAGGACAACATCAGTACTGAAATTGTCCAGCTTTATTCATAATCTTTTCGATCTTAATAACTTCTATGTGAGAGTTGTACAAGAACATCACTATAGGTTTCATGTTAGAAGCTAAGTTAAGTTGAAAACATCATTCTCTTAACATACCAAATAAGAAATGTTGATAGGTTAAGTTCAACACATCATTGGCTTAGCTTAGATAAAGTCATTCGATTGAATATGAGCATGTAAATTGACAAATCTTTGGTAAAATATGTTCTAGTGGTGTATGGTTGTTCCTAGCTATTGTTTTTCTTAACTATTTCAAAACCCAAAAACATTCTTTTATTTTCGTAGGATTTTTGTCCTTTGTATTGTTGAATTTATTTAGCATAGTAAATCAACCCCAAAAATTATGAAATTTTGACAATAGTTAGTTTATCGAGTCTAGTTAGAGTTTGTAAATTTTCGTCATGTTTGGAGTAGTTTAGAGTTGTCTGCCGATCAGTTCTTTCTGACTGGACAAATTAGGTTTTTAGTTTAGATTGGTGATTTAGACACAATTCTCTGTGGGAGAGTCCTACTTTCCTATACTATCACCAACAACGTAATTGTGATTGTAGGATTTATTTATAAGTCTATTTTTAAGGCTTATCACTATTTTGCTAGTTTGTTTTCGAACTCTAAACTTGAATGTAAGTTTACATGTTTCCTACCACTCGAACTACAGGTTCCATACATTAATAGCAAGTTCCATTGGTATTATATACAAGTACATATACTCACAATCTACTTACAATTCACTCCTCTTCTGCGTAGTGTTGAATTCTTTATTTACACTTGTCGGGAAACAACCCATTGTTAGTAAGAATGTTACATTGTCCTCATCCCAGAAGCCATGCATGAACATTAAACAAACAAGAGCTCATGAACCCGAGTAAACAATCCCAACATTTTAGGTCCAAAAACTTAGACACATAATTAGTAAAGAGGGGTTGTTACCAAAAACAAGAGGAGAAGATAACAACAACTAACAAGGTCCTACATGTAACCCTAAATGCAGAACAAGCTCGGAGTTTGGACCCAAAAATCTTGTATTTGCAGAGAGCAGACAGAGCATGCAAGAAACAAGAAATCAAAACCAGAAAATGCAAAGCATGCAGGAAGAAGATGCTGCTCCTATCAATCTAGTCTCTCTCCCAAGTTAGAAAGCTGAAAACATGGTCGGCGTGATGATAGGGGAAACTCACAATTGTGGTTCAAGAAGTCAAGCCCTCTCAACCTTCACTCATTTCATTTCTATCATTTGCTTCACTCATTTCATTTCTATCATTTGCTTCACTTCATGTAACTTTGGAAAGCCAAGTGAAAACGTCCTAGTCGTGTGTGTCTTAGTTGAGAGAGACCATGTGTTCCTTATTGCATATCATGAGCCCTATCTAACTAATTTTTGGGAGCCTCTACCCTAAGTTTTATTGGTTAGGCGACTAATTGGTTTTGATTATATCTATTAGCATTCATTACAAGTTTCCATCATTACCATAAGATTGTTATTTCAGGATTGCGTTCACTCCATACGCAAATAAGCTATCCTTTTAAACAAAAAACTAAATGCATTAATCTCAATTTTCAAGTACAATTCACCTTAGCTTTTAAATAATTATTATGCTCAATTTTAACCAATAACAATAACAGAGCTGGCCTAAATTAGAGTACATCCACTAACACCAATATTGGAGAAGATTAGAGGTCCTTTTAACTTGAACCTTAATCTTGATTCTTGAGGTAAAATGCTACTCTGTCTCTTTGCCTTTTTCTTTTGCATGAAGAACAAACACAAAATGCCAACTAGGGATTGAGAATGGGTGATTGGAGATAAGATAATGGGCCACTTACTACACTCAGAGGGGACAAGGAAGCAACACGATACCCTTTTTTAATTTGGGTTCTTTTGCACATTTGATTCTGCTAATTAACTAACAAATTTAAGGATTTACAATCACACTTTTGCATGCTTACATTCATGGATTCAAGGCCTAAAATTCTCTCTTGGGGCCCCAAAATAAACACTTGTTAATGTTTCATTAGCATTAGAATTAATTACAAATTGCCCCTGAAATAAAATTTGATGTTTGGGTTCTAAAATCAAAATATATTTATAACTCCGGGATCTAAGGACTAAAATTTCCTTAATTATAGAAATATCGACCATCAGAAAAATGGATATTTCAACGAAAATATCGACTGCAATAAAAAAATTGAGAAAATTGATGAAATTTTGAAGAAAAATTCGGAAATTTTAAATGCAATTTTAAGAGATGTTTGTTTATTATATTATGTACTACATTTGAAAATAAAATCTTGAATAAATATTGATCTATAGGGAGTTGTAGTAATTTAAAGTGAAAAAGTAAGTGTTCAACCGTTAATAATGCTTAAAAGTTTACTTTAAACATTTTTTTGTGGCTGAAAACCCAAAGGAAGGCTAGGTCATCACGCTTTATATACATATGATACATTTTACATGAAATTAAATAACTACTTTAAAACCAAGTAGAAGACCTATGATGTACAAAGTTTTTTTTCTATAGCACCTATGTCGGCTTCTGCTTTCCTACTTCCATGATTTTCATCTTGTGTTGCATGTGTGAAGTGTAGTTCACTAGTGAATGAACTCATATTATCAACTTGATTTCCACTATAACTATGAACTCCATCATCACCTCCACCACCGCCGTGACTTCCACTATCATCACCTCTGATACTTGATGAGCCTCCTGATCTGGTAGTTATAAACATTTGAGATAAACATTAAAATGTAGGTAAATAGTTGTAATATGAATTAAGAAGTATAGATAAAAATAGTTGTAAATTGACCTATGGATTTGAAATTTTTGAGAAAAAAAATAAAAAAATGGAAATTTTCGGAAATTTTTGAAAATTCTCAGAAAATTTCGGGAAATTTCAAAAATTTTGGACGAGAAAATTTGGAATGTGAAAGATATTTCCATGGTTCAAAAACGAAAATTTCGACGAAATTTCATCAAAGCTTTCAATTTTTCAGACCTTGCAGGGATCGTATGTAATTAATTCTTATCATTAATCTATGTTTCTCCTAGAATAAGAATTTTGTGACTGATTTTATAGGGTCCACTTTTTGTTCTAGCTTTCAAAGTTTATATATATGTTTATGTAATGTCATATAGTTGCATGCGCATAAAGTGGTTTTTATAGAGAAGGGTTTCTTCTTTGGGGAATTTCATTGTGTGCTCAATTTCTTACTCTCAAGTTAGATTAAACCAACCACAAGATTGCTTATCAACATGTCAATCAAATACTTTGCTTAAACCGGCATGCATTGTCTTACTTCCGAATCCTTCTTATGGAAATGTTGAGCTCAATTGAAGAATGAATGACTGGAAGGGCAGAGCATGTTATCTAAAGTGGAAGGCACTACTTTCCAACGTCATCTCTCAACTTATCACTTTACCATTATTAGCTGGAAAAATCTAGCTAATAAATTCTCCTCTTCTCAACCATCTATGTCACTTTCCCAGATGAACCGTCACCACCCCCACCATCTGGTTCAAACTCAACGCCAAAAATCCCACTTCAAACCAAATGGTCCATATCTAGTTATCTCCTCCAAGACTCTGTTTGGAAGTCTAACTCTAACACATTGAACTGTACATGGCACTAAATCAGTTTCTTGTAACAAGTTTTTTAGGTACCTTCTTGAAGGATCAAAGAGACAAGTACATACATGTACACAGTTTCATAGGTACACGTTCCACAAACCCAACTAGAGATTCTTCATTCGTGATCATGTCATGTAAAATCTTCAATGAACTTGGTAGTTAGGTCACTCTTAAAGAATAATTAAACAGCTGCCTTTTGTGTTGCTATATATTGTTAAAATGACACTCATATACGATTAAAACAATTTTGAAAATTCAAACATCAACGACACATTCAAATTGTTAGTATATATTTGTGTTGCACTCCTATATAAAACTAAATACATTGAATATATTATTTGAGTGATTTCAATTATATATACAGATGTATTTAAACATGGTGAAGTCCTAATTATATTAAACTTCCTTACGTAGCTAATTTGAAAAAGGAAAAGGAAGATTTTCTTTTATTCAATATAATGAGTTGTATCTAATTGATGATCTTAACGGTAAAGATATTTCCTTATAGGAAGTCAATTAGGGTTGTGACTTTAAACCAAGGTGGAGTCATTGCTCGTATATATGTTGCGCATCAAAGTCTACAGTCACCACCTTTTTGCATGCAAAATTAAAGAGTTTTTCTACTGCAAAACTCATTAATAGGTCGAAATTCACTTGATCCTTGTAAAAATGAATTTCTGTTTCGTATGGTTATCATTCTGTCGAGGCCAATAGAAAGTGATTGAGAAGACTCAAGGACGCGACCAGTTCCTTGAATATCGAAGAGAAAATTGAAGAACTAGATTGTTGGGAATTTGTAATAGTTGTCAGTTACAATCGTGGTTTGTAAACTCTATTCAAATTCATCTAGTAAAGTTTAATTTTCTGGGTGTGTGCCCCGCTGTACTTTTTTCTCTAATTTGAGGTTTTTACACAACGTCAAAATTCTGGTGTTTCTGCTTCAAATTTTTTTATCTGCTCGTCGAGGATTGAAACTGACTTTCAATCTCCAGTGCACGTTTCAGTACATTCAATTGGTACCAGAGCGGGTTCTAGAAGCGTCTAGAAGATTCAAGGGAAGATGGAACGTGACAGGAACAGTACTACAGTCAACACACCTCTTTGGTTTGATGGTGAAAACTATCTTCATTGGAAGATTATGATGAAGTCATTCTTTTATGCACAGGATGATATGTGTTGGTATGCCATTGAGAAGGGCTGGGCTCATCCCATGAAGGCAAAAGGTAAAAGAGAGGAGGGATCTGAACCAGAATTTTTGGAAAAGCCGCATGAAGAATAAGATAAAGATAAAATTTGTCGGTATGCAGCTGATAAGAAAGCCAAGAATAGTCTCTATTATGCATTATCTCTGAAGGAAAGGAGACGTATAAGCCATTGTAAAACTGTTAAAGAAGCACGAGACTTGCTAAAAATGGCACATGAAGGCAACAAGAAACTCAAGAACCTAAAGCTTCAAAGATTAACTCAAGAATTTCACACGATGCCCATGAATGAAGATAAAACTGTTGACGACTTCTATGCGAGATTGATGGATGTTGTAAACTAACGTCGGAGTTGGGAGGCAGTCATTGAAGAGCACGATATCGTGAAAAAGTTTCTGAGAGAGTTTTCAACCAAAACAGATAGTCATTGAAGAAATGCAAGACTTGGACATGTATCCTCTAGAGGAACTTGTAAGTAATCTTAAAACTTTTGAGTTGAGAATAAGTAAGGTTAAAAATTTGGCCTTTTCTTTTGTTAAAAAGAAAGCGGTTGATGATACTATAGATTTGGTTTTTCTGTCAAAAGAATTCAAAAATTACTTGAAAACTAAAAATACATCTTCTAGCTCTTCAAGAAATTTTTCCGATAAAGGAAAAAATAATCATTTTGAGAATCGATTTCAAAACAAACCAAAATGATTTGAATGTGGTGGTGTTGGTCATATGGCTATTGAGTGTGCAAATAAGAAAAGGAGCTCTGAGAAGAAGATGACATTGAAATCCACATGGAGCGATAGTGATGAGGAGTTACCAACAAAGCATTTTGCATTTATCTCGTCTCTTCATCTTGAGAGGTTTGATGATGATTCCGATAATGAGGGTTTTGATAATGATGGGGAGATATCAGATAAAGAAGATGACAAGTACCTTCAACTTCTTGATGATACAAAACTTATACATAAAAAATATTATGAGTTGAAAGAAGATATGGAATGCATTAGGAAAGAAAAAGAAGAAATTAAGGTTAGTTTTGATTTAGTCCATAATACTTGGTTAAAAGAACGTACTAACTTGATTGAAAAGATAAATTCTTTATAAGTTGAGAGTAAGTCACAAGTTACGAGAAAAAAAATGGACTGATTTTGGGGACAAAATTAAAACTATGCAGGTTGAACTCAGGACTCAGATTAACCTAAATGTGGTGCTAACTTGTGAGAATGAAAAATTACAGGCTAAGTTATCTAGAGCTCTCAAGAGATTCAATAAATTTGAAAGTAGCTCAGACAAAGTGACAAAACTGATTGGACTTGGGAAGAGCTATGGAAATAGAGGACTTGGATTCAAAAGAGAAACAAGCAAATCAACCCGGTTTGTAAAAGAAAATTGTAAGAAGGATATAAACGAGTTATCAATCCTAAAGAAGAAAGCTGAGAGTGAAGACTTAGAAACTGAAGGTGTGCCTCTGAATTTATCTCCACCTCATATTAAGGTTACTCAGGTAAGCACTGACAATCATAAATTTCAATGTCAGCCTAGGTATGACTCTAAATTCAAACTTTTCATTTTGGCATGTCATTTTTGTGGAAAATTGGGTCATATTCGACCAAGATACAATATTCTTCGTAAGAATGTTCAAAAACATAGAAAAATGACTAGATTTAATGATGCTGAGTCACTACGTGCAGAATTAAAGATCACTTGATCTTGATGAACATGATTGCAAATCTGGTTTCAATCCCCAAATAATATAATTCAAAGAAGAAGCAAATCTGGAAGAAAAAGGGTACACAAAATTGCTTCTCTGATAGCATTGATAATATTGATTGTCCAGAAACTGTGAATGCTCATTGCTTGTTGGCTAAGTGTAATTCAAGTCAAATTGATGAATCTCTTAGTTGTGACATTGATGCGTGCTATTAATGGTTTCCCTTAGATTGATACATTTTGCAGATTGGGTTCAATCATGAATTGTTTGAAAATGTGAGTTGAACTAAGATTATCAAGTTAGTTGCCATGACTTTATATGTATAAAATTGATAAACTTGTTTACATGTTTCAATATTGGTTGACATAGTTTTGTAATCTTGGAGCATGTTAGAATAATCATTGTTGTCTTGAAACATTCACTTGCACACTCTCTTTTGTTGTGGTGGTATGAGATTATCTTGATGTGTTTATGTGATATATTGATTGAGTGCTCCAAGACAAGTAAGTATCAGTTTGTAATTAGACGGAGCTGGATACGACTATTTCTAAAGTAAATATGTCTTGGTCGTGGCAAACGATATGAAGTACTGGGATAGATAAGAGTGGTCTGAAAATAGGTCAGGCTATTCCCAAAATAAACATGTCTTAGTCGTGAAAAACGATATGAGGTACTGAGATATAAACAATAATGGCTTGGTCCCTTGATGATGCATGGACTTTGACTCGAGTAACTGCCCTTCGGGTTGTCCTTGTTATATCTAGTACCCTAAAACCAACTAGTTTGGGAGCTATTGACAGTTTACTTGCTACATGGGTCATGAAGTCAAATAAAAGAGAAGGAGAAAGGAAGGCGAAGAATATGTAGTGCTGAAACAAGGAGATATAAGGGGCAGCAATGTTTTTTTTTGATTAATTTTGTTTAAACATCAGATATGTCTCTCACCACATAGCAAAGATTGTTCATTTATTCACACAAGGTACATGATTGATCAATCTATGCTTCTTGCTTACAGGGTTGTGTCAGTTGAGTACAATATGAAAATGGAGTTTATCTATTTTATATGTGCAAAGCTATGTCTTGTACCTTGGTTGAACGCTTTGCTTCTCCTCTTCAAATATTTCATGGAAGACAACCTAATTCATTATGTGTATGCGTGTGTGTGTTTGCATATCATTCTTGAATTTTTCATATCATGATCACTCTTAAGGGGAGTATCAATATTTGAAGTATATTGCTTGGCTGATTCACTTGTCGTTCTATGTTGTTCAATCATTTGTGAGTGTATTTTTATCATTCCTAGAAAAAAGGGGGAGATTTCTTCCTAGGGGGAGAATCAATTATATCCTATATAGAATATGTTATGATCATGTATGTGTTTGACATTCTTATGAGTATCTATTCCTCTTGCTCTTCACTTGGTTGTTTGCTCAAAGTGATGCAGGTTACATGAATTGGATGTGAGTAAGAAGACACGGCGAACCATTCTAGTATGGTTTTGTATAGGAATGTCAAAGGGGGAGAATGTTATATATATTTGTGTTGGCACTCCTATACAAAACTAAATACATTGAATATATTATTTGAGTGATTTCAATTATATATATACAGATGTATTTGGACATTGTGAAGTCCTAATTATATTAGACTTCCTGGGTAGCAGATTTGGAAAAGGAAAAGAAAGATTTTCTTTTATTCAATATATTAAGTTGTACCTAATTGATGATCTTAACGATAAAGATCTTTCCTTGTAGGAAGCCAATTAGGGTTGAGACTTTAAACTAAGATAGAGCCATTGCGCATCAAAGTCTACAGTCACCACCTTTTTGTATGCAAAATTAGAGAGTTTTTCTATTGCAAAACTCATTAATAGGTCGAAATTCACTTGATCCTTGTAAAAGTGAATTTCTGTTTCGTATGGTTATCATTCTCTCGAGACCAGTAGAGAGTGATTGAGAAGACTCAAGGACGTGACCAGTTCCTTGAAGATCAAAGAGAAAATTAAAGAACTAGATTGTTGAGAATTTGTAATAGTTGTCGGTTACAATTGTGGATTGTAAACTATATTCAAATTCATCTAGTAAAGTTTGATTTTCTGGGTTTGTGTCCCGCTGTGTTTTTTCCTCTAATTTGAGGTTTTTACACAATGTCAAAATTCCAGTGTTTTTGCTTCAAATTTTTTATATGTTTGTTGAGAATTGAAACTGACTTTCAATCCACAGTGCACGTTTCAGTACTTTCACAAATACTGGCCTTCAAATCAAAACAAAATGACGTAGTATCCACAAAAATCATAGTTGTACTATTTTAAACCTATAACTTTAACTCATAACCTTCCCAATTACATTAGCAATCCAACTTTAGCTGCTAAATGCACAATAAACAATGCACAATGGTTTATCATTAGAGCTGGTTATGTTTGTAGTTTGAACCATTTTGTGGAGAACATGGTTTGAGTATTTTGGTAACTTCCACAAAAACCTATGTGCAAACATATCCTAGTTGTAGTGATGTAGTTTCAAAGCATTTGCTGGGCTTTTTCTAATTGAGATTTTTTTAGTCCACAGGTGGATTCACTTTCTCCTCTCTCTCCTCCCTCACTCAGAAGGCTTCTCTGGTGTTGGAGTGGAATTCCAAACCTTGAAATTCCTCCAATAAGGTATTCTTGTTGATTTTGAAGTTTGAATTTTTCTTACCAAGGTTCTATCATTTATGAGATTTTAAACATCCACTGAAATTCCTCTAGCTTTACACTATGGCAGTGGTTGTGATAAACCATTCCATAAATGGAAAGCTAGAGGTCTAAGGTGTGTTATCATGTCTGCTTGTTTATTTCTAAAACTGGGTTTGTGATGTTTCTTCAGATGTCATGTATGACCTTTGTGTTCCTGTTGATTTCATGCTGCTCTGTTTTTGTATGTTTGCTTTTTTTCGCTGCAAAGACTCGAACTTGAAGCTTGAAAACGATGAAATGGGTTGTTGTTGCTGTTCTGTTATGTATATAAGCTCATCATCGGCTTTAAACAAAATGGGTTTATCATGAAGGGAAAATTTGATCTCAGTTTGATTGTGTGAGGCCAAAGATTTGTGCTTTTCTTGTTCTCTGATGATATATTGGATAAAATGTGGTAATTGTTTGTTTCATAGTGACTTAAGCATCAGGACGAATACTTGAGAATGCCCCAAGTTGTTTTTAGAATTTGATGTTTCTCAATATTTGTTGTGTCCAGCACTTTTGGCTGTTGCAACGGAAATGTGTGTGAGGTTGGGTTTGCTGAGATCATTCAATTGGTTGAGATAAATCACTTCAGGGCCTTCGGGTGATTTTTTCTTTCTAAAATCAATCGAGGGATGATACTCTGAGGATGTCTCACCTTCATCAGTTGGATGTTAATAGGTGTAGAAGAAAATGTTTCAAGTAAAACATGTCACTTGCAATGATTGAAGGAAATGAAGGTCAAGAAGTAACAAAAAAAAATTGTATTGTACAATTTGAGTTATCTTACACTAGCTGAGTATACAAGGTGAACTGGGAAAATGGTTTTTTGATCCAGTGGTGTCTTCTCTGTTGCCAGATATGAGACTTAATTCAGTCCTGGAAATTTGAAGTTTTTGTTTGCTTTCGGAAATGCATAGGCTTAGTTGCTTTTTACCTGCTATCTGTATGGTAGGCTTGTTCACAGATCTCCTCATTCTTTGATGCAGATATTGCTGTATGCTTGTTCTATAGTAGGCTGTGACCTCTTTGTCCCAGATATTGGTGCAACCAAGAACTTTTGTTGTCATAGAGGTACTGTTCTACCAAGAGAATCCAAGGTGTTATATATTGCTCCCATGAATACTGAATAACATTAGATAGAGAGAGAGCCAGCTTTTGGCAAGAAGAGACGAATCCTTCATTGCTGCAGTCTAATGCAAGCATCAAAGCAGCTCAGAAGTACAGGTATGTCGAAACGGTTGCACTATCAATCGATGCAAGTAGCAGAAGCCTATTGCTTGCCTCCATTCCGAATCTTGGACCACCAGCCACCATACAATGAGAGCAGCCAAAGTACCCACTCCACGGCTCAGAGTTTCAATGAGAGGTACTGCACTTTAGAGTCATCCTCAGCAAATGGCAGCTACAATGCTCTTTATAACACCTCATCAACTGTCAGTTTCTCACCCAGTGGAAGCTCGATGTCACAGCATGAGCAAGATTCTCATTACCAGCACCATTCTCCTGATCATACGTATGGCTCTCCAATAAGTGGCTCCTGCATAACTGATGATGCTACCGACTTCAAGTACAAGCTAAAAGAACTAGAAACTGCAATGCTTGGTGATTCAATTATCTTTGACAACTATTGCAGTTCCCTTCAGAATGGGGCAAGCAATACCAGGCCAGAAGTGGACAGCTGGGGACAGATTATGAACTCAATATCTAAGAAGGATTTAAATCAAGTCCTGATCTTCTGTGCAAAAGCAGTTGCGGATAATGATCTATTGATGGCACAATGGATGATGGATGAACTGCGCCAGATGGTTTCGGTTTCTGGAGAACCGATTCAAAGGTTGGGAGCATACATGTTGGAAGGACTAGTTGCACGTGGAGCATCCTCAGGGAGCAGCATCTGTAAAGCATTGAGATGCAAAGAACCAGCCAGTTCTGAACTCCTGTCTTACATGCATATTCTTTATGAGGTCTGTCCCTACTTCAAGTTTGGGTATATGTCTGCAAATGGAGCCATTGCAGAAGCCATGAAGGATGAAAATAGAGTCCACATCATTGATTTTCAGATTGGTCAGGGGAGTCAGTGGTTGACTTTAATCCAGGCTTTTGCAGCAAGACCTGGAGGACCACCCCATATTCGAATAACTGGGATTGATAATTCGACCTCAGCTTATGCCCGAGGTGGACTCAATATTGTGGGAAAGAGGCTATCTAGGCTTGCAGAGATGTTTAAGGTGCCATTTGAGTTCCATGCTGTTGCTGTCTCTGGTTGTGATGTTCAGCTGGAGGATCTTGGGGTTAAACCTGGGGAGGCTTTGGCTATGAACTTTGCTTTCATGCTGCATCACATGCCAGATGAGAGTGTCAGCACTCAGAATCACCGTGATCGGCTACTGAGGTTAGTTAAGAGCTTGCCTCCAAAAGTTGTGACCCTTGTAGAGCAAGAATCAAACACAAACACTGCTGCATTTTTTCCGAGGTTTGTGGAAACACTAAATTACTACACGGCTATGTTTGAGTCAATAGATGTAACTCTTCCGAGGGATCACAAAGAGAGGATCAATGTTGAGCAGCATTGCTTGGCCAAGGAAGTTGTGAACATAATAGCCTGTGAGGGAATTGAGAGGGTGGAAAGACATGAGCTTCTTGGAAAGTGGAGGTCTCGGTTTGCAATGGCAGGATTTACTCCATACCCTTTAAGCTCCTTGGTAAATGCAACCATCAAGACACTGCTCAAGAACTACTCAGACAAGTATAGGCTTCAAGAGAGAGATGGGGTGCTCTATCTCGGGTGGAAGAACAGAGATTTGGTTGCTTCTTGTGCATGGAAGTGCAAACCTGGCACCAATTAATGGTTCCTTTTTAAAATGCGGCAAGGCAAGCTTAGAAATTAGAACAGAGCATGTTTTCCTCATCTGCTTTGAAACTTTTGTTAGCTGCTAACTGCCTGTAAGGGTGCCATCTGCTGTGTACACTTCATAAACTGGAGCTAGCCGTTCTCTTCGAGGCCATGAACCTCTTGTTTGACTGGTTGGGGGAGAACTGATTTCAAACGTTTGTACATGGTTGTTGAGAAACTGGCACCAATGCTTTTTCCTTGTCCCCTTCTTTTGGAAGGAGTTTAATTTAAAACCAATAAACAAAGTGAATTGAAAATGATGGTTTGGTCCTTTTCCTCTGGGTTTTTAGTCTCTCAGACTGATTCAAAATTGTATAGTGGACAGTGGACACAAATTCGACTGATAGCAATCTCAACTGATCTGCATATTCTACCTTAATATTTGGCATACATTTATCTTCACAAACAGTTTACTGAATACTACTACAATACTACACTAACCATAGCTATCATATTTAGGTACTCCAGAGTCCCCAGTCTAATGACCTACATCTTTCAATTTGATCCAGATAAATAACTTACACAACTTATGACACTGTCAAACATCAATGTGACTCGTTCCATCAAACCCCTACTGTCCTACCCTCCAACTAAGAGTACCTGCCTAAAGGTCATTCTCTCCCAAAAGGAAAATTTAGGAAGAAAGAATAAGATAAACCCCAAGCTGCAGAAGTGTCCCGGTTCAATGAGTATATTATTTAGTCTTGACAAAGCATGGCAAGTTAACCTTGAACAGGCTCTGTTTTTCACTTTTGAATTTCTTGCTTTGATGGGATACTTCCTGACTCGCCACTCTGCAGTTTAATTGCTCTACAAACAATAGTTTCAGGGGGAGTACCTTCTTCTTGGACACTTGCTTTACCAATCAATTTTCTTTCAGGTCCCAGATCAGTATCAACGACCATTTCAGAGGCAGCAGCATCAATCCTTTGTGATATAGTTCTTGACTCAGAATCAGGTTGCTCGAATGGTTTACTTTCATGTTCTGGGCTAGTACATGCAACAATACCATGGCTGACAGCATGCCCTTCTATTTTGGTTCCAGAGTCACCAATGTGGACTGCTGGCAACACATTTGATGCCGCAGCATTTAAAGTGGCGGTCCTTGAGGGGGGCACATCATGGTCATGTTGCCCCTCATATGTGGCTATAACCACTTTTGAATCATTAAACGCCCTCTCTACATGTTTCTTTACAGGACATCCAGGATGTGAGCATCTATAGTAACTCCTAAACAATGCAATTGCGACAAGCACAAAAGAGTGAGAAGAAAGTACTAAAGAAATAGCTCATACCAGAGAAATCAGGACCAACAAAAGATAAACAAACTCCCTTCTCATCCGTCTCCAACAAACCCATCAAATAGATTAAAGCATATAGAACTGCATGTGCAAGTTCAATGAAGAAAAAGAATGCCTTACTGAACTACCAAATACACTCCTAACATCCAAAAAATATGTGGACCATTAAATATATTATACCTGGGATTTGGATTCCCTTTCACTAATTTTTGCCCATATTTGCGCCATCTGTACCCATCACTGACAATATCAACCTCACTCATAGTCTGAACAACACGCACTTCACCAGTTCGCTTATCCACCGGAATGGAGTTTCCATAATGGTTTTCCTTCTTCCTGTTTTTTTGGCACAGGGCAATTAAACAAAGGTGAGGTGACCATAATATCGTGTAGGAAAAAAGAAAGAATAGGATAATTCATGCATTAACATACTGTCTTTTTGGGTCTGGGTCACCATCTCTTGTTCTGTTAGATAAAGAGATCACACCCTGCACAGCTTCATTCTCTGCAACATTTGAAAGCTGAAGGAGATCAACTGGCTCAGTTTTGCTGGGTGAGTTGCCATGTGCCTCAAATGGTTTATCTTCAAATACGAGAATATCAGATAAATAAATGAACCAAATTTCTCGATGCAAAAACCAGACCAGATATAACAAAGTTTCTCACCTTCAACACTGGTTAACAAGTGCTGTTCTGCTTTCTCTTCACCAACGGACACAGCAAAGCCAAACGCTCTACGGACATTAAGTTGAGGTTTAGGATGATCATGCTGACCAAAGTAAACTGTATCTGTTATCTGCCCATTATGGGAGCGTTCTACTTGCCTCTTCACAGGACATTTAGCATGGGTACATCTGTAGTAACTTCTGACATATATATTTGCCCTAACAAGTTTCTGCCCATACTTTCTCCAGTTATAACCATCCTCTAATGGTTTCTCGCGCACTCTAGATGAAGTGGTTCCTTCATGGCCGGATTGCAAGACAACAGAACCAGTCTCAGGTGTCATCAATGCTTTCTCAGATGTTAATGAGGAAACACTGTTTTCTTGATTGGATTGCAATGCAGTAATACCACCGTCAGGCATTTGCAATGCTTTATTAAGTACCTTAGAAAAAGCGCTTCCTTTATCATCTAATTTCAAAGGACACACCCCATTAGTAGGAGTTTGTTGTGGCAACCCAATGATTGCAGTGTCAATATTCTCCTTCTTCGGTATACTATCAGATGCAACTTCATCCGTTACATCATTCTCCTTCTTCGGTATATTATCAGATGCAACTTCATCCGTTACAACATTCTCCTTCTTCGGTATATTATCAGATGCAACTTCATTTGTTACATCTTTCCCCGGCGAAACCATATGCCCTTGATTCTTTATCAGACACACACAAGCTTGCAATTCAACCCACAGTTCTTTCAATCACACAACTGGCCTTACAAGTACAAAAACAGCAAGGTCAGGACTTGCTACAAACAGAGTAATCAGAAAAGCAAAAGAACTGAAATTGGACAGTCGTATGAGTCGCCATAACCATATCTGCGCTTGTTAGTTTAAATTTGGTTGCTGCAGATTAATTAAAAATTTTGCAGACAGAGAATAACAGAAACAATACTCCACATTACAACCTGACAAAGTCGATATTTTTATTATTTTATAATAAATTCAACAATTAAATGGAGCAATCCTACTAGTACTACCCTACTGGCTCTCAGTTCTAACAGTTTTAGAAAACAGTAATGGAAACTCTAACAGCTCAATTGAGCTATTTTTTTAGTTTTAGTTTTACATTTTCTCAGCTACCATAGTCAATCAAGAGCTACACCTTCAGCAAATTAATTTAGCAAAAACATTAAATCCCAACCACACAGCCGTATGTAAATTTCTACACCGAAAATTAAAAATTAATGAAACAATAATACGCAAAGCAGTAAATTGAGAGGGTGGGACTACAAACCCTATGAATTTCGCGACCAGGTGGGTGGGCGGAGAGGCGCAGATCACGACGGAGGTGGGTTTGAGCTGACGGTCGGAATTGAAGAAGCTGAATCTAATCCAGAATTACGATGGGAGGAGAGAAAGAAGAGGGAGGAGAGATGGGTTTAGGTGGAGGTGCAGGGAGGAATATGAAGAGCATCATGTGGACCCACCATAGGGGGAGGGCTGTTCCTCTTTGGGGTTTGGACTTTGGACGTCTATCCTATTTTCTGCCTTATAAAAGATGATGCTATTAACATACTTATCTTACTAAACTATAGTTTAATCATCAATCAAATTATAATTTATAAATATACCATTTAGATAATATTTTATACTTTTAAGTACATAAATTAATAAATTAAGACAAATTGATATCTACTTGACATCTGTCAGTTATGTTATTTACCATACTACCTTTATTTTAAATCAGTCAAAACAAACGTATGCATCACTTTGTTACTATTACTGTCACCGACCAAAAGTTTACTGCTACTTCCAGAGACCGGAAATCTTCTGCTACTGTCGCATATCGAAAATCTGTTGATATTGTTGTTCATCAACTAGAGGTCAACTATTACTACCATTACCATTAAGTTAAGATCTGCTGTTACTACCGTCGGTTAATACTTATTGCTACTATCAAACTACTGTCATTGAGTAGAGATCTACTACTACTACTACTACTACTACTACTACTACTACTACTACTACTACTACTACTACTACTACTACTACTACTACCACCGATTAATACTTACTGCTACTACCAAATGCATAGCAGCAGGACTAAAATGTATAGTAACAGTAATCTTACTGCTACTATCAAATGCACAGCAGCAGGACTAAAATGTACAGTAGCAGAAATCTTACTTAAAGGCAGATGCGTCGTCGACTGTTGTGCTACTGTCAACGGAAAATTCACAAGGTGCTACTGCCAACAACAAATTCATCACGTCATCGTCGCGACCACCCTTGCCGCTCGCATCTTCAAAAATTTTACCTTCATCTACGCCATCAACTATCGAGGACTATCAGAAAGAGAAGCATAACAAGCGGTGACGAGAGATATCCACTTTAAGAGGTTGTGGATCTGACGACCGGTAAATGGACGCGAGGTGCCGGCTAATCTGGTACGACGATCTGCATTTGGCTCCGATCTAAAACAAAATCAAGAGCAAACCGCGACCTCTGGTCCGAATCCACCGTCCAAGGCGGCCGTGTTGTTGTTGCAGCGATTGACATATGTGACGCCGATGATGATCTTTGATCTGGATTCTAGAGTGGGTGTTGAGCTCTATAGAGAGAGAGAGGGAGATGTTTTATAAACAAAGAAGAGCATGGAAGACGAGAAGATGATCTGATCGGGTTGTAGGGTGGAGAGGCTTCATGGCATAATGCATAATTTAGTTATTAAATTGGGTATTATAGTCATTTTAATATAAAATTAAGAGTCATCTCTGATATTTATTGATTGTGGGCCTAAACCAGTGTCCTTTTCTGTATAAGAATTATTCAAAATGTTTTTTTGTATTTTCAAATTTGATCGGGTAGTGTTTTGTAGTTCTCCTTACTTATGTCGCATCCCGGGACTATTTCCGGCCTCGGAACATGACGGTAACCGTCGTAATCCTGGACTAGTAATCAATATGTCATTTGACGTATTAACTACCATCTAGACCGAAACTACAAGGCTATGAATAAAATAATTATCACACAATAATATGAATGTCAAATATGAAATGACAAATGCAGATAAGCATACAAATATTTTACAAGCGGAAGATAGCAAATGAAAATACACGAGACAAATATAGTACAAAGAATGTCTCGGAATAAACAAGCCCGAAAATGTTTGAAAGTGCGCAACAAATTATTAAATATCAAATACGTAGATCACAAGAAGTGGAGTCCACACTAGAAAGGGTGTTCCTGAAAACGGAAGTGCACGATAACCGACGCCGCTCCACGAGTTCCTAGTCTAGCTCCTCTAGTGATGGGTGTTGAAGACCTGAAAATATGTAGGGGTGAGCAACTCGTCCTCGCTAACCCAAATGAGGCCGAAGCCCAACCAAATCAGGGTTTTAAACCCATGAGAAAACATATAGCTCATATATGTATATATGCGTATAAGTATACGTCCAGAGCATTTAAAAAACATATGCAATAACCACGCACACAAAGCTCAAGTAAAAGCACGTTAACCACACATGAAAGAACTCTCTGGATCCACGCGACCGAAATCCCGGGTTTGTCTTCACAGCAAACCGGGGCCAACTACCTATGCGTCTGAAAACGAATAGTAACCAGAGCGTCCATTTACAGCTAATGCCCAACATATCTCTCATAACAACATACCACACTTACGTCTCGCTTAACTCTGTGCGAGACGAGCTTATGTGGGATGAATACAATAAACAGGGCATTACCCCTCCGGAGGTTCACGGTCATCGACACCGTGGGAAGCGTACTAGGTCCCGTCGCTCTCAAGCAAAGCACCAGAAATCAGGACAACGGTACTACTTTTTGATCCAAACACAAACATGCACACCAAATGCTATAAGAAGCGTGTGGTCATACAGTAAAACAATGCAGCTATACTTTTATATGTATAAATAAAGAAAAGCCACCAACCCGGGAGGGTTACGACTCGTCTATTAGGTGTGCCCCCTACTACCTGGTATGACGATACAGATGGCTGCGTTCTAACTCCCGATCCTCCTGAAGCCGACGTCGATGCTCTCCTGAGTCTGTGGGTGAGATAATAACGACATAGTCAGACAAATGTAATTCGAGGATTTACTTTCTACACTTTACGACTTGATAAACATTTTCTGTTTATCTTTCTGACATTAAAGTCTAATTTATTTAACACTCCGATTCTCGAACCGGTGAGAATTCGAGATTATTTCTTATTCGATACTTGCGTCGTTTTCGTCGCGCTTTTAATTTAAAAATATTTAAATCATTTAACCGTAGTGATTAAAAACGTAAAAGTAAGTGTTCTACGGTAAAAGTCAAAAATCAACTTTGGATTAGTAAAAGTCAACAATAAAGTAAAAGTCAACGGTCAAAAGTCAACATATAAATAGTAAAGTCATCCGATGAATAGTAAAGTCAACAAGTGAATAATAAAAGTCAACGTTCAAAGTCAACCAATGAATAGTAAAAATCAACAGTCAAGTCCGTTGAATAGTCAAAGTCAACAGTCAAAGTCACATGATAAATAGTAAAAGTCAACAGTAAATGATAAAAATAAAACAATAAAGGTAAAAGTAAATCTGTAAATGTCAATAGTAAATCTGTCAAGGGTAATTAGGTAACTTTATCACACGGTAAAACGGTAAAAGGTAAAACTGACGCGGTAAAAACCAGTGTTTTTATCGCGTTGTCTCCGATAGACTGTGTCGTCGGAAAACGAAGCTTTTCCGGCCAAATTGAGCTTCTAGACCTGTTTTTTCATCTTGTTAACATCCTAGGCAACTCAACAACACTTAAAACACGATAAATGATCGAGTTTTCATACCTCGAAGCTTCCTCCTGTGTTTTCCGGCAGACCTCCTCCGGCGGAACTCCGCTGGCCTCCTCCTCACTCCTAGGCAACTCCTGGTGGTGCTTGGGAGCTTCCTTGCTCCTCTGGTGGACTGAATCAATTCGAGCTTGAATGTACAATGCTTCGGGTTTCTCTCGACTGGACGACGCTCGCAGCGGCGCTGGCTTGGTTGGTTGGTGGTCTGAGCTAGGTCGCCGGGACAGCGCGTAGCCACTGGTGGTGGCGGTGAGGGTCGACGTGCGCCGGAGCTGGGCGACTGGACTGCTCTGTCGAGGAGAGAGGGAGAGAGAGAATGTCTCTCTCTTCGACCAAAAATAGAAAGGATAAGAAAAGGAAAGAGAAGGAAAGGAAAGGTAGAGAAAAAGGAAAGAAGATAAGAAGATAAGGAGAGAGATGAGTTTTTATAGAAAAATCAACGATCATGATTCAACGATCGAATCAACGGCCACGATTCAATCAAACTTTTAAAATAATGTTTAAACTAAATTCATTTTCGAAAAATCATTTAAATACAACCGAACGACAAATTGAATCGTAAATTGTACGAAAAATACGTGGAGTGCCGGAAAATATTCTGTAAATACTCTCACGCATTTGGCGATGTGTGTTCTAACGTAAAAGTGTTAGACAAAAATTACGACGTACCGAAAAGTAACCAAAATTAAACCCTAAGTGTGTCAGAAAATCAAATAAAATAATCGGGGTCTCACAACGTATTTTTCCTATTTAACACATCTCATGTAAAACAAAACCTACACGAAGTAATTCCCTCCGTTTTCATTGGAGCTGCGAAGACCAAACCTAGCATCTGGAAGCAAAGCTGTAACGTACTCCGTGTGACGCGATGGTTTAGATCGTCGAGAGTTACTAATGGCAGCAGGGAAGAAACTCGGGGCTGTGTGAGTGGAAGAGAAGAAGAGAAGACGGGTTGGCTCTCATGATATCCCTTCCAATGAGACAAACAAGCAGGATTGCGATCTGATTCTCTCAATTCTCTATCGAGATCTGATCTGGTCCGCCCTTGAGCTATATAGTGGACATTATCATGAGAGACACGTGCCCTTGCTACATTGGATGTGACAGCTCACACAAAATAACACAACTAGCCGCTAAACACAGCATTTAAAAGAGAGTACTGGTTTTCCTAGTCAAGCTAGGAAAGCTACAATTTTTATTATAACATTATATCCCTTGCAAGAGCACACTTATCCTCAAGTGTTTCAGCAACACCAACTTAGTCAGAGGCCTGAGTTCTAGAAGAACCAACAACATTGAATTTTGGGAACCTTTCCATGATGACATATTCATCTTCCCAGGTGGCCTTTTCCTCAGCTGTCCATATCCAGTGAATTAACCATTTTGTGCCAGCTGCAACATTCTTTTTGAAAATCCTCCTGTTCAGTACAACTGCTAGTGCCTATTTTGGATTGTTTGGGTCCATAATTGGTGCCAGTTGAGGAGACACTGCTGCAGTACTGCCAATCTTTTTCTTCAGCAATGATACATGAAAGACATTGTGAATGTTAGTTATTGCTTGGAGCTTCAGCCTATAAGCCACTTGCCCATCCTCACAGTCACCAAGAAAGGTCCAAAATACCTAGGGAAAATACGTGTTGCCAAGCTGTTTGATTCACTGAATGCTGCTTGTAATGCTGCAGCTTTAAGTACACAAAGTCTCCCACACATAACTCCCTTTTAGTGTGCTTTCTATCATAAAATCCCTTCATCTAACTGCAAATTCCTCTTAATAACAGCTAACAACTCTTCTCTAGTTCTTAATGATATCCATATGAGGAATGACTGATGGTGGCTAATAGCCATAAAAGGCCTAAAATGGACTCATTTGTAACGCAGAATGATATGCTGAATCGTACCACCATTCAGCCCAAGGCAGTGCTGCAACCCAAGTGTGAGGCTTCTATCTTGCTACACATATAAAGTATTGTTCCAAGGTTCTGTTCAAATTTTCAGTTTGACCATCAGTTTGGGGATGATAAGCTGGAGACTTGGCCAATAGAGTTCCTTGTAACTTAAAGAAAATTTTCCATAACATGCTCATAAAACTGGATCTCTATCTGAAATTATCTGTTCAGGCATTCCATAAAGCCTCAAAATTTCTTTCACAAACAGGTGTGCTACTGAAGCAGCAGTGTATAGATGTGCCATTAGGATAAAGTGAGCAAACTTAGTAAGTCTATCAATTACCACCCAAATAACAATTTATCAAGCCATCTATAAAGTCCATTGATATGCTTGTCCAAACCTTCTTAGGGATGAGATTAGGCTGCACCAAATTTGGTGGAGAGATAGTCTCATAATGGTGCAACTAACATGTGTGACATTATGCAATATACTGTTTGATATCAATTAGCATTCCTGGCCAAGCAAAACTCCTTTTGATCCTATGATAAGTCTTGGTTCTTCCGGCATGTCCTCCCATCACTCCTTCATGAAACTCTTTAATGATTCTCTCTCTCCGGTTTCCATTTTTTTTGGAACAAATGCCCTCTTTTTGTACATCAAGTGTGAGTCCAGTATAGAGAAACTGTTTCTTGCTACAAGTTTCAGAAGCTACTACTTGTTAGATCTCCTCTAAATATGTATGAACTTGAGTGGATATTCCTGTTATGGCAGCCAACTCTTGATGTCTGGATAAGGCATCAGGGGCAGCATTATTTTTCCTTGTCTTATACTGGATTGAATAATCATACCCCATTAATTTGATAAGCCACTTCTGTGTTGATGGGGTTGTGATTCTTTGCTTCAAAAAGTATTCAATGGTTTTATGATTAGTGTAAATCTTGAAGTGCTTCCCCAACAAGTAAGGTCTCCAGTGCTGAACTGCATACACTATATGTGAGACCTCGATAATTTTATTTAATTTTCTGATATACTTAGGGTTTATTGAATCACTTGATTGTCATTATTATGAATTAATTTACTTTTCTTATGAGCAGAATGAGTTGTTCATTATTATACTTCGGTTAATGAATGACTTGTAGCAATTTTCTTTTTTCTTATGGAAAAATGAAATTTCTATGTTGTGTGGAGTTTATTGAAGGCAAAAAGGGGGTAATAGGCAAGTAGGCAACATACTGGAGGGTAATAAACGGCATACTAAGAGTAGTAGGCGACATACTAGTGATAGTAGAAGCCACATTGAGGGTAACATGCGGCATACTAGGGTAGTAGACGACATATTGGTCAACGGTCGTCGAAATCAGGTCAACAGCCGTTGTAGTCTGATTATAAATTTTTTATTTCATATTAGACGTTTACAATGATCAATTATAGTTTATTTAATTCATAAAGGATATAATTGTTTTTTTTATTGTGTATGTTTGCTAGTAGGAATTTATTAATCTAATTTTGTTAATAGAAAGAAAGATCTCAAATTTTAGACCGAGGACATTATCTCTATTTTTTTTGCTATTTTTTGTTATATATATATATCTATTCAAAATATATATATATATATATCAAATCATAACAAAAACCTTTATATATATATATATATATATTAAATTATAACAAAAACGTAATGATATTAAGTTAAGATACACATAATATCATACAACATATATAGTGTGATTGAAATATAGTTTACCAAACGGGTTAACTGGTATTAACAGCACATATCTGAAACGGTTTACGGGTCTACTTTACATAAAAAATTTGTCATCACACTGTCCCAATTCCTTTCGTCAAAATCAGTCTTCGATTCCGATCCCAATTCCTACAAACCCAAATCTTCATCCTTTAATCCCAAACCCTAACCCCAATTCCCGCATCACCAACCATGCTCGGCACTCCAGGTCGCTCCCCGCGCCACCTCTCCTCCCCTTCCCCCTCTGCAATTTCCGATTACACCCTCCAAACCCCCACCACCTCCTCCGCCGCCGCCCCCAAAAATTCTAGACCCGCCTACCCCAAGGTCCTCGACGAAGACACCTACGTTGCCGTCATCGAGCGCATCATCGAGCGCGACTTCTTCCCCGACCTCGCCAAGCTCCGCGACCGCCACGACTGGCTGGAGGCCATCAAGACCCGCGACCCGGTCCGGATCCGAGACGCCCAGTTACAGATCATCGAGCGCCGCGGCAACAAGGTAAGCCGTACTACTACTCCAAACCCTAGCGCCACCAAAACCCCCGGCTCCACTTTCCTCCGTAGCTGCACTCCTCTCGATGATTTCGATTGCAAAACCCCCCAAACCCCCGCCGCGATTCCCGCCGCGGTTGACTCCGGCGGAGGGATTGAGGACTCGTTGAGTTTGGACGAGTTTGTTAGGAGGTACACTAGTGAGGATAATGATAGCTTTTCGAAGATTCTAGAGAAGGAAAATAGGAAGAGGAAGGAGAGGTATGATTATTTGTTGGAAGGCGAAAAGGCGCAGGATGTGAAGGCCGTTGAGGATGTGAAGAGGGATAGGATTACAGATGGTTACGGAACTTCGGACCAGCCGCCTAGTACATTGGAGGGGTGGAAGTATACGGCCAAGAATCTGTTAATGTACCATCCTGCTGATAGAGGTGAGGCACCGTTGACGTTGGAGGAGCGGGCGGTGAGGATGAAGAGCATGGAGAAGGAGATTAGTAGGACGAATACGAGGTTTCATGGCAAGATGATGGATAGGCCCAAGGAGGAAGGGAGCTTTGAGGTGTTTTATGCTCCGGTTGTGGGGGGAACTCCGGTTGTTATGGATAGAGATGGGGATAAGATGAAGAAGTATGATTTGGATGATTTGAGGAAGACTCCGAATCCGTTTTATGTGGAGTCGGAGAAGAAAGCTGACAATGGGTATAGTTTTGTGAAGACGCCGTCCCCTGCGCCAGGTGTTGATGAGTCACCGTTTATAACGTGGGGTGAGATTGAAGGGACGCCACTGAGGTTGGAGCCTGAGGATACTCCTCTTGATATTGGTGGGAGTGGAGGACCTCATTATAGGATCCCATGCCCGGCTTCAAGAGACGAGAAGGCTTACTCACTGTCAAGAGTAGCTGCACGGAAATTGAGGGAAAGGGAGAGATTGTTTCCGAAGCCGCCTTTGCCATCGCCTTCTAGAGCTGGCAGTGCCAGTCCAAGTGTAAGGACACTCTCTCCTGCTGCCCAGAAGTTTGTAAGGAATGCAATTGCCAAGACTTCTTCTACTGTTGATGAAACTCTGCGAGCCAGTTACCGAGGTGCAAGTCCTGGTTTGGCTACTCCTAAAGGTGGTAGGAGTGTATCAAGGTTTAGTACAATGAAATCAAGATCACCTTCTGCAAGGGAGGGCTCACCTTGGTAATTTGTTGTTCTCTTCGTTTTGTGTTTCATCTCAGTGATTACTCTCGATTCGGCATTAAATAAGCCTTCTGTTTTGAACTACATGTGTAAAAATTCAACTGTTTTTCCTTTATTGACAGGGAGTTCACTGTATTTGTCTGTTTTAAGCTGTTTAACAGTATGAGTTGCTCTGTTGCTACTCCATAATTCACTCAAGATCCTTGTATCAATTGTTGCATTCCTACCTGAATTTATGTAGTTATTTGCTTTCTTAGACATTAAACATAAGCATTGCATAGACTTCTATATTTTGCAGCATGAATTACAAAGTTGTAGTGGATGTAGTTTCACAATATCTGCATTGAATTCAGCAGTACTGTTTGTTTTTTTTTCTTATTGGTTGATTTAGTTTGGTCTCCCATTGAATGTATGTCTGCTTAAAGTGGTTCGGTTAATGGGATAGCCATAACTGGCTGGGATTCATTTAGGTGCATATAAAAAGTAGTTGCATCTGTCCAGGGAGCTCATTTTTGTGATATGAACTGTTTTCTGTCAGTCTGTATTTTCAGAGCACAACATAACCTTACCATCAAGTAGGAAATTAGTTCTAGAAATTGGTGGTCAAAGTTTATATCATTTACTTTCTTGCATGAGATGAGTCGGAAACTGAAGATTGCATCTGGTACCTGTCTGTGTCCAAGTCTTTTGCAGGTATACTAAACTAAAGTACAGATTCTTTTCACATGTTTCCTTACTGGTTGCTTTTAAGGTCAATTACCTGTAAAGACTGGTTTATATCTCATGTTATATGTGATTCCTAGACATAAAGGTGTTAGCCTGTATTGAAGCCACTGGACTCAGCCTTTGTCGAGGTGCTTCCTATGCTGAGGCAGGAGAATAGGAATGCCTTCATTGAGAAAATTCATCTTGGCATGTTTTCGAGTTAATTGTGTTTTTATTTGTCTATGATGAGCTTTGCTTCCTGATGTCCCTATCTACAAATAATTTGGATCCGTGCTATTTCCTTCTGCATTTTGAGTAAATCTGGACTTGGGATCCTATGACCTGCATGACTTTTTTGTATTCAAAAATAAATAAACCCCAGCCAATGAGATTACAAGCTCATATTCATGTGCTTCACAATGTCAGTTGTGGAAAAGAAGAGTGGCATCTTAAGGAGTTGCAGATATATGATTTTGACACGGGTAGTATATGAAGTTTGGAGGCTCATTAATTCAAGCACTTGATGAGCAGCTATGGACCAATCTCAAATAATCTTGAACCTTCCAACTGCATACTGTTTATACAATACGTTGTGTGACACTTTCTCAGGCTCCACAATACAATTGCCCTATTGATTCAACGCCTTCGTATGGAATAAGATATTGTTTGGGAACCTACTTGCATTCTTACAATGCGTCCTTACATGGCTATGGCTATGGCTTCTAGACGATCCACAAGTTGCTCTAATGTCGGGTATAACGTGAAAATTGAAATGCAAAATCATTAGTATGTATTGAAGGGCAATAAAACTGATGTAAAGCAAAGGAAACCATATTTATATCAAGTATCAGAGAACAGGGTGCCAATGCACTAAGGCCTCGTTTGCTTAATGGAAAGGAAATTGGTTCCTTGGTCTTTCCTATGTACATAAGAAAGTAAATTTTCTACTATCTTCCATATGAAGTGTTTGAAAACGTCAGGAAAGTAACTAGGTAATCGATTTTTCTTTCCTTTCAAATGTTTGGTACAAGTAACATTGATTTACCAATTATATCTTTAATATTAAAATATAAAATATTTAAGTTTAAAAGTTTTGTGGATAATTTTGTAGTAACATTCATTATATTTATATTCAAAAGATGCAATTATTGTGCTAAAGGAAATTGAATCCCATGGTTTGTGGGAGGATCCAATTTCCCATCTATTTTTCCTTGTTGTAGTAAAGTCTTTCCTTTCCTTAGATGTGTCAAACAAAGGAAAAGAACAACTTTCCATTCACAACCTTTCCACTCCATGAACGAAACGAGGCCTAACAGAATCAAAGACAGTTATTAAAAGGAGAGCAGCACCATGTATTGGAAGAATCAATTGAAAGAATGACGTGACAAAGTCTTGGTCCAAGCCGTGAAATGAGAGAAGCATAATCACCAAAATATGCAACCCGAATGAATCAATGGATTCTACATTGTATACTTTGACAGAACTTAATGAATCGTCGTGCTTAGAAGGGTCCGGTTGAACGGTGTTTTTCAAATACAGTTTCCTGCTACCATTGGGAAACTGGTTGAGTACCTGTCAGGAAATAATAAGTTTCAAGTTTTGGACTTCGTATCCGTAGCTAAATCAGCTGAATGTAGCAATGACGTCAGCAAATAGTGACGGCGTCGTTTTGCAGAAACTGAACGCCGTGTTTCCTATAATAGCGCTCTTCCATTTTCGAACACAAATTCTCTGGGCAGAAAATCGAGTACGTTCGAAGAGTTTTGACTCGCGTTTACTAACTCAGGTACTCGAGTTTTAAAGAAAAAGTAAATTCTGCTTCGAATTGCCTTCAATTTGATCCCTAAATCATTCACATTCTGCTGTGTAAGCTCAGAATTCTTTAGGTGATTCTCAATCTTGTAGTAATCAAAAGCTTACTTCTTTCGGGGTCGATTCTGGTTCTGGGTGTCTCTAATTCCATGTTTTCCAACGTTTAATCGCATAAAGTTACAAACTTTACTGTCTCTATCTGTTACTGATGATGCTCAGGATTTGATTTTTACTATCACATATTGTGTTTCCAGCTTTTTTCAATTTTATTAATTTTTTTTTTCAAGTTAACAACAGTAATGAATCAATGCTTTGTTGGAAAATTTTGGGTTGGTCAATACTCAATAGTTTTGTTGAATGTTGTCAATGTTAGATTTTAACTGGTTTCTGTACAATTTCAGATTGATTTTTGGAGATGGCAGTGAAGGATACTAGTACTTTTGTTCTAGAATCCAAGACGTTTGTGGAGATTGATCCGACGGGGCGGTTTGGGAGGTATGATGTGCTGCTTGGTCAGGGTGCTGTGAAGAAGGGCGTTTGATCAGCACAAGGTAATGAGGTGGCGTGGAATAAGGTGCGGTAATGCTGTTGAATCATCTTTACGCAGAGGTTAAGTTACTGAGCGAGTTGGAGAATAAGTACATTATTGAGTGTTACAGTGTTTGGAAGGATGTGGAGCGTCACGCTTTGAATTTTGTTACCGAGGTGTGCAATTCTGGGAATTTGAGGGATTATAGGAAGAAGCATAGGCGTGTGAATATTAAGGCTTTGAAGAAGTGGTCAAAGCAGGTGCTTGAGGGATTGGAGTACCTTCATACATGTGAGCCGTGCATCATTCACAGGGATCTCAATTGCAGTAACATATTTGTCAATGGGAATAATGGACAGGTAATTGTAGATGGTACAAATTTCACATTCGCATTGAACTGTGAAAATTGCTGTTCTATTCCTGCACTAGTCTAGAATTTGGTTAGCAATTGAAGTTTTTTTTACTTGACTGGTCACTCCCTTAATCCTTGATGGTGTTTCAATTGTTTGGTTGCATGTAACATGACAAGCACTAGGTATTAAGTTATAGGAGCAGTGGCAGAGCTATATAGCGGACTAAGGTGGTCCTTGTCCCCACAAACCTCAATATACTATGCTTTATATTATTTTACTTGTGCAGTCCTAGCTCTGCTATGAACTTCACATTTATTTTTTAGGCATAGTTTTCTCAGATGAAAAATGGATTGGGGAATAATGAGGTAGAATTCTATATGTTTGGTTAACAAACTATTGCATCTAACATTGAAAACTATAATTCCTATATCAGTATATCTACATTCTTCACAGCATCATATTATAATTGATTGTAACTTAGGATCTTTGATATTCTTCATTCCAACATCTAGTTTTCCTGAAAAAAAAACATGCAGTACCTTGCTTGTTTTGACTGAAGAATTCAACCTCTAATGTAAGCAGTAAACCACTATATCCAAATCAAATTTGGCTCTCTCATATCCATGCAAAAGTTTATGACCTTTATAGGTGAATTCAATTTATAGGTGAAGCTCGGTGATCTGGGATTTGCAGCAATACTGGGGAGGAGCCACAAAGCACATACTGTTCTAGGGACGCCCGAGTTTATGGCACCTGAGCTCTATGAGGAGGATTACAATGAGATGGTGGACATATACTCATTTGGGATGTGCTTGCTGGAGATGGTAACGAGGGAGATACCATACAGTGAATGTGACTCTGTTGTCAAGATATACAGGAAGGTCTCGGCTGGTGTAAGGCCCGATTCCCTAGCCAAGGTGGCTGATCCAGAGGTGAATGCATTTATCGAGAAATCCTTAGGCCAGCCAAGGGCAAGACCTTCAGCCTCTGAGTTACTGAGAGATCCCTTCTTTTCTGAAGTTGTTGATGAAGAGCTTTTCGAAACTACTGGTGTTTTGAGATGAAAAATACTTCGCCTGTGGGGCTTATCTCTCTTGTCTGAACTAGCAGATGAGGTTTTTATATTCTGAGTATATGCCTGTCCGTCTCTCTAGGCTGAGGTAAATGATGGTAGTATTGCAAACATTTGTCGCTAACCCCCTGTTGTTGGATTTCACTAAAATTGAATCTATTTATTTCTGTAGAGGTTTATTTCACAATTTATTTATAAACGTTGAAGCCAGAAGTACTTTGGTGTTAGAGCAAGACCAGTGACTCCCATTCCATGTTACTTCCCACCTGAATTTATCATCACAGTAATACTTATGGTTGAGAACAAAACAGCAATCCCTTGACAGATCAAAAAAACAAAATGTATTTCTGCATTTTTAAAGGAATAGTCTATGAGATGAGCTACCATTAGACTTCCCAGTTGGGCCAGAAACCTTTGAGATGATTGCATTGTTCATCTATGGCTCCCCTACATTGATTGACCCCTTCAATGTGTTAACCCTGAGATGTGCAGCTGAGTTTCTTGAAATGACAGAACTCTCTTGTGGCACCTCTGTGAGCGCTTTGAAGTGGTCATGCAGAGTTGGAATGACACCCTAATAGTACTCCAGAAGTGCCAAACTTTGCTTCCATGGTCTGAAGACTTGTTAATTGTGAGCCGCTGCACTGAGTGCCTAGCGTTCATGGCTTGTATTTCTTAATCCGGATAGAAGGTGTGACACACCAGTACTCACATTGGACACATTGTGCATCCGAAATTGGAGCTGTGAAATGGGAAAGGAGATTATGAGGCAGGACCTTTGGATCAAAGATCTCATTGCTCTACCATTTGAATTCTTTAAGGGAATAATAGGGTCCGTGAGAAGACAAGGTATGAAAGAAAAGTATTGGACTCCCATTATTGTTTTCTGTGCTAGCAAATGGGTTCTTTCAAAGAAGACAATCCAATTTTGGGAGAAGTCTGGTCACAAAATTGGGGATGATCATAAAGTTTCTGTTATCCTTCAAGGTGTTCTTGATTTGCTTCCCAAAGGCCAAAAGCTTGTCGAGCAATCCCCGTCCGGTTTTACTTTGCAATTCTCTCTACCTCCCTTAAAGTAGGCCTGAGAGGTGATAACAAGGCAAAGTTGCAAGAGCAGATTGTATCTCAACTACACTGCTCAAATGGAAGACTATCTTTCAGAAAAGTGGAACTGAGTCAATATCTTCTAGCATAGAGCTGGCTACAATGGAGAGCATAATTTCGACATATGTATCAGCTAATTTGGACAAGGATCATAGCCTCTCAGCAGGGAACCCAATTGTTGCAGAACTGCGGGATGCATATCTCACTCACATAGCTACTGATACCAACATGCAGCCTAAAAGATTCATGGAACTCATTGAAAGATTACCTATATCCTACAGACACTGTCATGACAAACTCTACAGGGCAATGAACACCTTGCAGGTAAACATTATCATTGGACCTTCCTATCTTCTTAAAATTACTCTAAACTTATTATTGACACAGTTTTTTTTGGGTTCAGGCACACCCATCTGTCTGCCAAGAAGAGAAGTGGGCAGTGTGCAAGTACCTTAGCTGCCAAAAACTGTCACAAGAGGCGTTGCTGTTCAAAATGAGCTGATGCCGCTGCGTTTGATTGTTCAAGCACTTTTTGTGCAGCATATCAGTACACACGAAGCTTTCAAAGAATGCTCAGATTCGTTTCGATATGTACACTGCAGAGAGTTTTCTGGGAGTCTCTCAAGCTCTAGGTGCCCAAACTCTAAAAGTCATAATCTTGGGGATAGTCCTAGTACATATACAGATGGAGCAGAGCCAGCTAGCAGCAGACCCTTTCTCCAAAAGGACCCTGTCAATCAGAGACCTGAGCTGTCAAGGAAAGAATATGAGTCAACAAGCTTCAGAATCTTGACAAGAGCTCATGTCACTGAAGCGAAGCCTTCAATGGCAGAGCATTTCAAAGAAACAAGAGCCAGTTTCAACCACAGTACCAAGCATGAAGGTCTGCATTGGGTAAGGAAAGCAGATCGAGAAGCAAAAAGGGCAATCCACCACTTCTTCATGCAACGGGCTGCATTGGCTCTCCTGAATTTTGCTTCTCAAAGAAGGTATGCAAGTCGACTACTGAAGGTCTTTCGCATACTTGCCTTGTTTGGAAGCAAAAAAGCAAAGAGGAAGCCAGGTTCTAGAGCAGCGGAATACTCATCAGCATAATGTGCAGGAAAATTAGAAACAGCGATGAACATACACATGGTGTCAATAATTTCTTACGTAAATTTTTTTTGGAAAAAAATTTACTAATACACATGCTTTTTAGCCACGAGTACTTAAAGCATACTCATATGTTCAAATGTCCAGCATGTAGGAGTTGAAAAACATCAGGGATAAGAAAAAGGTTTAGAGAACTAAAAGATACTGATATTTCTAACAAAGGATCTGATTTCTAGCTTAAACTCAATTGCAGAAAGATGTTTTCGAAAAGAAACTTCTTGCATTGACATAAAGAGGATATACATCAGATTTCATGACTACAGTCCAAGCCAAGGAAACCATTTCATAAAATGTCCGCCTCTTATAATACATGGCAGACCAAAGAAACAGATAATAAGCAGTGAAAAAGCAACTGCTGTTTTCTAAAAAACTGGAGCTGCTTCTGAAATGGTGCCAGTCTTGGATTTATGAGACTCCACAACACTTGCAGATTTGAATAGAACTTGTCCATTAACATAGTGTTGGCGACAAACAGGCATATAGACATCAGCCCCACCAATCAGTTCAATCTTCGTATCCTCAGTCTTCCTCAGGGTAAAGAAAGCTCGTTTGCCACACATTTCACATCGAGCTGTCAACTTGGTCACTGTATCAGCAAGAGGCACAACATCAAGCACCGAGCCAATGCTCCTCCTGTCAATAAGAATCAGATACACCATTACAACCAACTTCAGCACTCTAACATCACAAACAAAACAACCAAACACAATATAAAACTTCCAAACAAAAAAAATCACCTCAAGTAATCACCATCTAAGCCTGCAACAATCACAGTCTTCCCATCCTGATCAGCAGCCGTACAGCAGAAATCATATAGATCTTCAAAAAACTGAGCTTCATCAATACCAATAACATCAAGCTGCAAACACACATCAATAACAAGAACACAATCAGATCCTCTAATACACCGAATCAAACACACTCAATTGCCCAAAATCTTCAGTACCCATAAGCCCATTACCATCCATAACAGCACCACAAACACAATCTCTTCAGTAACTATTAACTAAACAATTTCCTTAGACCCAATTTCCATAACATGTATCACAATAATCACATCATCCAAAACCATCAAAAACCCAAAACCCAGATCAATCATAGAGTAAATTTTCCTTGAAAAAATAAAAACTTTACAAAACCCCAAGACAACCCAGCTCAAAAAACTACCTTATCATAAGCATCTCCTCCAAATTTGAGCCTAAACGACGACAGATCCGGCAAAGCCCAGCATGGAAACCTGGCCCCATCATGAGTCACAACCGAATCAACAGCATATCTATTATCCTTGCATGACTTTATCATCACCACATTTCTGAAATCAACAACAATTAAAGTCAAAGTTGGAGACTTTAATCTCATCTACTCATATATTTGCTCAAAAGTTTTGATCTTTACCTGCCGCTGGCGCCCTCGGACTTGATCCGGCGGAGGAGAGCGGTGGTCTTGCCGGCGAACATGGGACCCATGATGACGTGGACCTCGCCGGAGGGGATGGAGGGTTTGAAGGAAGCCATGGGTTTGGGTTGGAGTGTGGAAAGGGGTTTGAAATTAGGAAAGAGGAGGGAGGAGATGGGAAGTGGAGGGATTTCATTGGTTGGGAATAAATAGAGAAGAAAGAGGGGGTTTTGAGTTTGAAAGAGTCGGAGGGAACTGAAATTTTTGGGTTTTGGAGGTAAAGTTAGATTGCTCCCTACACTTCTTCAAATTTCAGTCTTAATTTAAATTGTTCGGTACGCTTCTTAAATTTCGGCATATTTTCATTTTCTCTTTCGATTTTTTTGAGATTTTTAGATATGATATATTTGTGGACAGACATATACCAACAAATAATTTGTCCTATAAATCAGAAATGTATGTCTTGTCTCGGTTTAATGTCTAGGCTTACTACTGAGACAACAAACATGTTGTTGATGAAGGTGTATTTTTTTTTCAATATGAAAAATGTATTTGGGACTAAACGGATTGATAAGGGAGTTGAATAATTATGTCTAATTTCGCCCAAATTTAGGATTAAACTAACATTTTGTTTACATGTTAAAATGACCAATTGAGCAAGAATTGACAGTAAGTCTCCAATAAGTTACGATATTAGTTTTACAAATGAAGACCTTTCTAGATGATGTATTCATAGTCAAGGCTCACTTTGGCTCTAATTGTTTTCTGATTTACACAAATATTATTTCAATTTTATCTTCTCCTAGCTCTCAAAAGGAGAATGAGTCTCTTGGTATAATTATTAACTCGTTGTTAGACCGTGATCAATAGCTCCCCAAGATTAATTATATCTAAACCTGAAAAGTAAACTGCAAGTAATTAGAGACAAGATATTCCAGAAGATGATTACAACGAAAGGTGATCGGATGAAGGGGACAGTGCAACAGAAGGCATGCATGTATATTCCTCTTAGAACTACAAAAACTAATTATAAGTTGCATGTGAAAGCATGATGCCCCTTAATTTCGATTGATCTAGTTCCATGATCATGATCAGCACATGCACACCAACCAGTGGTTATAAACTTAAAGCCATTACATCAAAGACCTGGATAAGATGATGAGGACCAAACTGACCTAGCTTAGCTAGCTCGATCATCCTTGTAACAAATGGGATGGTGTATCTGCTGGTGTTTGTGTAAAAATTGGGTAAAGATTAATAGAGTACGTACGTATGTCAAATGAAGAAATGTAAGAAGAGGTCAAACTTAAAAACAAATGTAGATCGATATGGTACATATAATGGATGTCGTTGTATGATATGGAAGTCAAGTTAGGTTAGAGTTCGATCGAAGTTGTACCGATACTTATCCACCATTAAGAAAAGAGCTTGAGAATTCATTTTTATTTTCTTAAACGATAACTCGAATCATTATACTTTATTCAGAACAAATAAATAGGATAATACTCGTGATACTTTTCTATTTCTTGGCTCAAAACTGTCCTTTGGCCCATTTTTTATGATACTATTCTCTTTGATAAAGCAAAATTAGGGTTAATCTCTAAATAAGATGAATACTAACTACGAAGTCTTTTTTGTCTGTTTGGCCAAGGATGGCACTAGCTCATATTCTTTTCTTTTATTGGATTTAATGGCACCACTGAAAATGAAATAATGAATCATAACTTGATCACATGCAATCTACATTCTACACACCAAAACTAATCAAAAAGTGATGGAATCAAGGGCTAAGCTGGTTTCAAATTTCTTGCAGCCTCATGTGATACATGACACTGTATGCGGCTACAATGGTGATGTTCTGTTTTCCATCAAGTATAAAAGCAACAGAGGGAGGAAAAGGAAGGTCCAGTAAATCTTCCCAATTGATCAGATCAGAGAAATCCCACAATTTTCACTGCCAAAATCTCTCTGATTTCTCTCTGTTTGGGACATTTTCAGAAAACAAGTTTGTTCAAATTCAACCCAAATTCTACAAAATCCCAAAAGGTTAAAAAATAGGAAATATATAAAGGAGGGGTGAAAATCTTCATCTTCCCAATATTACAGAGTGAGTTGCCTCTTATATTTTCCTTCCGGACCAACACCTTATCTTTCTCTGTACAAATTGTTGTCTCTCCCATTCTTTTTTTTTTCTATTTTATATTCTCCTACGCATCTGTTTGGTAACTGAATTTGCATTTGGTAATCAAATAAACACCATTGAAAGAACAAATAAAAAAGGTTGGAAGGGGCAATATATAGAGAGGAGGTTTGAGCATGCCCTCTGTTCTTATTCCTACACTACCTCCTCTCAGATCTTAGTTTCCTTCCAAGATTTCGCATCTGGGTTTTTCTTTAACCGGTTCGTATGTCTTGGATTCATGATTTGTTTATTTATTTTTAATTGTGTGTAGATTTGGATCCTGTTCAACTTTTCTGATTGATGTTGTATTTGGGTTTTCTTGTTTGTACTTAATTAAGGGTGCAGTGTTTGATCGGTGAAGGATCGGATGCTTCGTAATTGAATCCAGGATTGCTCTGTTTCTTGAATCGGATTACATTCTGTGTTTGTAATACTTCACATTAAGGTAGTGTTCTTTCTAGCTTGATTGGTTTGATGTGTATCAATTCGCATTTGACTTCGCTAGCTGCCAGATTGGATTGGATATTTGTCTGCATTGATTGTGTTGAATTCATATTGGATCAATGTTAAAAGAGTAAAGATAGGATCTTTATTTGAATTGATGTCTGATTTTGTTAAAGTTTGCATCTTTTGTTTGAGTTGGATTCAAGTTTTGGTTGGCATTCGTAAATTTTGCTGAGTTTGAATTTGTGTGGCTTGTCTTGCAGAGAAAATGCAATCCGACAGTGGTAAATTGTTTATTGGTGGCATATCTTGGGACACAAATGAAGATCGTCTGAAAGAGTATTTTAGTACTTTTGGGGAGGTGGTAGAAGCAGTGATCATGAAGGATCGGACCACAGGCCGTGCTCGTGGTTTTGGTTTTGTAGTTTTTGCTAACCCTACGGTTGCGGATACTGTCGTAATGGAGAAGCACAACATTGACGGAAGGATGGTAATCAAAATGCTTTTCTTTAGATTTATGAATGAATGTAGTTTTATCCGTCAGTTCTGGTTTTAATTGAATGCCTGATTATGCATTTCTGTCTGAAGCACTCCAAATGTGAAGGATAGTACAATGTATTATAGGAGTTAAGGTCTGATATTATAATTTCAGTTTTTTTTTCTTGAAAGTAAGATTGGTAAATGCATTACTGTATTCATGTAAGCTGATTTCTTAATCCCAGATCTTATTTAATTTGATCTCTGTTCTCAGGTTGAGGCTAAAAAGGCTGTCCCTAGGGATGACCAGAACATTTTGAGTAGAAGCAGTGTGAGCATCCAAGGTTCTCCAGGTCCAGGCCGAACAAGAAAGATTTTTGTTGGAGGTTTGGCATCCACTGTCACAGAGGGTGACTTCAAGAGTTACTTTGAACAGTTTGGGACAATCACAGATGTTGTAGTTATGTATGATCATAACACACAGAGGCCTAGAGGCTTTGGCTTCATCACTTATGACTCAGAGGAAGCAGTGGATAAGGTTTTGCTTAAGACTTTTCATGAACTGAATGGGAAGATGGTTGAAGTTAAGCGTGCAGTTCCTAAAGAGTTATCACCTGGACCGAGTCGCAGCCCACTTGGAGGATATAACTATGGTCTGAGTAGGGTCAACAGCTTCCTTAATGGCTATACTCAGGGATATACTCCAAGTACAGTTGGAGGCTATGGTCTTGGTAGATTTAGTCCAGTTTCTGGTGGTCGAAGTGGGTTTCCTCCATTTGGTTCAGGCATTGGAGTGGGAATGAACTTTGAGCCTGGTCTGAATCCAGGATTTGGAGGAATTGCAAACTATAATAGTAATGTCAGCTATGGGCGTGGAGTGAGCCCTTATTATATCAATAATTCGAATAGGTTTAGCAGTCCCATTGGATATGATGGTGGTAATGGAGGAAACTCATCCTTTTTCAGCTCCGTGACTCGGAGTTTGTGGGGGAATGGGGGGCTGAATACAAATTCTTCAAATTCCAATGCTTACATGGGTTCAGGAAGTGGCAGCATTGGAGGAAACACATTTGGCAATACTGGAGTTAACTGGCGGTTTTCGGCAATTTCACCTCAAGGTGGAGGAAATAATGTTTCTAACAATAGTGGGAATCTTGGTTATGAAGCCAGTGACAACAGTTACGGTTTGGGAACAGTAGGGTATGGAAGGAACAGCGGTACAAGTGTAGCCCCTGTGTCATCGTTTGGTACATCAAATGGTGGGTTTGATGGAGCCTTCAATGACTTCTATAGTAGTGGCTCAGTTTATGGAGATCCCACTTGGCGATCATCAAACTCTGAGCGAGAAGGGCCTGGACCCATTGGTTATGGACTTGTCAGTGCAGCTTCTGGCGTTTCAGCTAAAAGTTCTCCTGGTATTGTTGGTGGATATAGTGTTAATAAGAGACAGTCAAATACAGGTAATTGCAATGTATTTGCCTAATAACTCACTCAACATTCTGTGCTTTCATTGTCTAGTCAAAAGATATAGATAGTTCATGGTTATATTTCCCATAGAATTTTTTTAGTTTTTGAAATGATGTTGAGTGCTGATAATCTTGTGTAGAATAATCTGGATCCATTTCACACTCCTTTCCTCTATTGTGTTGAACTCACAAGAATAAAAAAGCAAAGATTTTTGAATAGTTTAAAAGAAGGGAAAGGAGTGTTGATTGTAAAATGGGGGTGGATTTCACTTCCTCCATCTTACACTGATGATTTATGACCAGTCCAAACCTTTCCTTGAAGTTGCTTGCTTTGCGGTGCTCTGCACTGCATCACAAGAATGAGGAAATGCTGCATCTGAGTAATAGTTCATGTTAATATGTTATACTCGGTTTTTGATCCATGAAGTTGACTACTATAGCATTGGATCTTTAATTTCCCAAGTCCTAGTACACAAGTTTTTTGGGTTGTGGTTATTGTTGTTAACTTTAACAAGAAAACTAGAAAAGTATTTTCAAATTCATGGTGTGCTATATAAGTTGATCAGTGTCACTGGATCAGGTATTATATTGCACATTCTGAAGTTTGTGCTCATCTAAATATATAAGCCTAATTTTTAATTAAGCCTTCAAACGATCACATTAACGAGAACATGTTTTTGATGTTATATTGGTATAGATTAGATGACATTAGGGTTTAGCTTGTTGCACGAACACTTCTATGGTTATTTACCTCATGCACTGTCCACACTTACATGTATGTTAAATTTTTTACCGCATGGATGGTGGCTTTTCCTTGTTTTAAAATACATCGTATGGTAGGATCCTTTAACTGTTTGGAGCTCAACCCTGTTAGTAGAAGATTGAGCTGAGCTTAGTTCAGTTTAATTAAGAGATCTAACAGTAAGAGTATGCGAGTTTATTGATTAATGAATATACAGTGGACTTTGTCATAAATGAAAACGACTTCGAGTGTGTATCGGTGCAATCATTTAATTCGACACTTTAAGGTGTTAAGGACGTTGCAGCTGGGCAGTGGCCTTGTCTGGTTGACTCCATATTACTAACCTCTTGGTTATCTGGGGTTTGACAGTCCCAACTGCCAACCGGTTATTGCTTGTGTAAGGCCGAAGAGACGTTAAACCATGTTCATGTAGTCAGTTAGTGTTGATGGGGCAGTATGGTGTCTCCTATGTTCACTAAATCACTTGGGCTAGAAATATAAGAATTCCAACTTGAAGACTATAGAGTCTGCAAATAAAAATTTAGCTGTGCATTGTTTGATCATTACAGTGGGTTCTTTCTGTGCATTTGCTCGCATTATGATATGTTTCACCAAAATTGCAACTGTGGCTCCTTATTCAATGTTTTCATCAACTCATAGCAGGGACCTACTAATGTTTTAGTTTAATTATAACTGAAAATGTGTTGCTCACTGGGATTAATTATCAATATGGTGACTTACAAACTCCTTTCCTTTTTTCTTTCAGGAATTGCTGCTTAGGATCACCATTTCTGATATCATGATATTGTAGGTGAAGATAATCTGATGAAGCAGGTGAATTGTGAATTTTGCACACCACCCTCATTCATATAGCTCAGATAAGAGAAATTTGGTGTTAGTAAGAGCTAACTGGAGTTGCCCGTTTGAAGAATTAAAAATAGAGTAGAAGTTAAAATGGATTTTGTGTCAATGCTTGAGTTTTGAGTTATCATTTTAGTTTTATTTTTATTTTTCGTTTTGGTCTTTGAGTGAGATGTAAAATCAGATTGCGGGATATAGTCTGAAGTGTATCATGTATCTCTGGAGAGGCGGCGATACCAAAAAGAAAAAAAAAAGAAATAGACTGATATATATCTTTTTCCTTAGATTTTTATCTGTAACATCTCTGGCATAGCTGTGAGTTCTGGTCAGGGAATGCTTTTTTAATTCTTTTCTCCCATCAATCTGGCTTGTTCTTTGTACCTAAGAATACTGTTGATTTATTAGTGTGAAACATTCAAGGGTTTACCCATCTAGGGACCTCATAATAAGTAATGCATATTCTGATGCTTAGTCTGAGGGTTTGTTTGCAACATTTAAACTTTTCTTGCCTTCTGCTTCTGTATGGTAGTTTGGAAATAAAGCCTTTGTTTCTTAGTGTCTTACACCTAAGGGGTGCTAGCATTCATACCAGTCGTACGTCTTACTGACAATATCTCCTTGCAGTGCTAATGGTATTTAGTGTTTAAGGTTCTTGTTGACAATGAGTCACATCCTCACTAGAAACAGATTAAAAAAATCTAGTTCTTGGCTTCTTTCGGTAAATATATCTTAGTAAAGACTCGTATCGTATTCAGTTACTCTAGAAATCAACAGTTCTCAAATGAAGAGAGAAAGAAGGTTAGTCTGCGCTTCCTTTTCAATAGGTTTAGTATCACTCAGTAGCTGCATCTTTGCTTGAGACTACTTGAATTTCATTGGAATGAAGTCATAGAGCACGTATTTCTCTGTCCAGCATAAGTGTTTGATTCTTGCTTTCTTCTCCGGGATAGAGGCTTTAATTCAACGAACCAACGAAAACATAAAGATATGCATCAGTTCATTCTGTAAATAGAATCATGTCCACCATCCACCAATTCCTTAAGAGGATAACAGTGAAGGCACCTAGTACTCTTTTTTCCCATCAAGAATATGTCCAAGTGGACTGTGGCCAGGCAAATTAAGAACATGAGTTGAACTATCATGAAAGCACTATAAATGGAACCTAAAAATCCGACCTCGAAAGCCTTTTTTGTATGATGGCGAAGTCTTAAAGACAGACAAAATTCTTGTAGTCTCATTTGCTCCTTTTTTAGAAAGTATCTTTAATATATGACCTTGTAAATACACGACACATGAACGGATGTGATTAGAGAATATAATATTGATACGAGTGTTCAAATATATTACTTGTTATGAATAACTAAAATTATATCATATAGAATTTTCTCATTTTTTGCTTTATATCATTCCGTGATGGGTATTCTTGAGAGAACTGGAGACGCGAATACAACAGGCAAAAAGTTCAAAACAGAATGGGACGGGAATTGAGACCTTTAGAACTTTGTGGACTTTTACGTTGAGCTGGTGGTCTAATCTATTTCTGATAATAAATATCAGAGAACTAGTTTCAAACTAATAAAAGTAGTAAAGAAATAAACTAGTTATGTAATAATGTAATAAAAGTAGTAAAGGCAATGTAATAATGGTCGAAACTATGAGTTTCATGTTATAGGTTAAGCGAAGAGAATATTTGACTTAGGGTTCACTTTGTTCTTCGTGTGGGGCTTGTGCGGTGGCGCCTCCACCCGGCATTTGGCTTCTAGCCTCGTCTTTGTAGTTAGGTTCGCTGTCGGACGGTCGTTGAAGGTGGTCGGTGACTTAATCCTGATAGGAGGGGTGGATCGAGTGGGTCTTGCTTTCTTAGGGGCGGACTAGAGAGGTTTGTTTGGATCGGGTTTAGGGAGTGCGGTGGGCTCGACGGTGAGGCTTTATCGTCAGCGAGCGACGATTCAAGGCCTATGGTGAAGCGGAAGGGTGTGGCGGAGCAGCGAGAAGGGTAGGACGAAGCAGTGGTGGACTATCTAATGATTTGGTTTAGCCAATCATTTGTCTCGTCCAGGTGATGATGTCGAAGAATAGATGGTTCACTTCTCCATAGAGGGGAGTGAGTGACGTCGACACCACCAGGTGATGGCAAGGCGTCGACGGCGTGGATAAAATTCAGTTTGTTACATTGAACTTTAGGGTTAAAATCAGTTCAGTCTTTTTTTTTTGAAAATCCATCTTTTTAGTACCTTTAACTTTTAAATGTCTACACATTGATCTAAATTTTCATCTTGGGCTCCAAATATGACGTCAGATGTTAATGTGAAGTCGACAATGAGACTCTACAGATTAGTGTTAGCTCTCAATATGTATGAATATGACCGAAATAACTCTTACGGGTCATAAGGGTTATTTTTGATCGTTTCATATATTTTGAGAGCCAATAATACTAGTATGTACGGCGCTGTACCAATGTGTTATTTAACAAAGTTCAGACGCTATAATTATCAGTGGAGCAAAGTTAGTCTACTGTTTTTATAATTTTCTTTAAAAAAAGAAAGTTTTTACTTTTTAGGGTCACCGTTCAGTTCACCATGACCAAAGATGCCAATTCCCTACACGACGTCGTTTCATGCCTAATGTCTCGAGGGATTTGAGGAAATACTGACGGCAAGAGAGAGCTGGGAAAGGAAGATGATGAAAGAGAAGGAGAGTGTGAGCTTGGAAGGAGCGAAAGTGATACTGGTTCCTTACATGAAAGAACACGTTCCCAAATACCATGAATGGATGAAAGACCCAGCTCTGCTTCAAGCCACCGGCTCTGAGCCCCTCACTCTCGACCAGGAATATCAGATGCAGCTCACCTGGACTCAAGATCCCAACAGTTACTCCTCTCTCTTTCTCTGCTTTAAATTTTTATTTTCATAACAATTACTGAACTGGGTCGTCTTGGTTTTGGTAGAAAAGTTCATAATTCAATGTTGGGTTAGTAAGGTTTTGATCTTTATTCAAAACAAAAAGTAAAGGTTTGATTTTTGAGGACAATAGTGTAAGGGGTTCATTGGTTTTGAAATGATTGGGGATTATATTTATGATTGCATTGTTGAGTACTTGTATTCCTGGCCTCATGATGGATTAAAGAATTGAACTTTGTGTTTTCAGAGCAGACCTTCATTGTGTTAGATAAGCAGCTGGTTGTGGGAGAGTTCAAACATGGAGAGGCTCATGAGGAAGGTTAGACAATTTTTCTGTCTTTTTCATGAAACTACTACTACCTGCTTGGCTGTTGAGATTAGGAGACATGTTTGTTAGTTCTTGTGAGCGGAGAGAAAGGAGATATTGTTGAATGAGTTGTGTAGATTGTAGCTGTAATCATCTTATAGATTTTTGATTAGTTTACTTGCACGGTGGACTTTGTTTTGCATTTTGATTCATGAGTAACGGTGTGCTCTTTGTCAGCCATGGTAGGTGATGTGAATTTATATATGAATGACCTGGATGATCCCCAAATGGGAGAGGTTGAAATAATGATAGCTGAACCCAAAAGGTACTTGCCTGAAGTTCTTGATTGATTACCAATCCCATTTCCCTTGGTTTTCTACTTGTATTTGTGGATGCTATTTAAATCAATATAGTCGTCTGGAATGTACAACTACCGAGTCGCATTTTGATTCACTTGCAGAACTGTATCCCTCCATCTTGATCTAATTATTGAACTTTTTGCTCTTGCTAGCATAGTCGTGGTAAAGGACATGGGAAGGAATCTGTCATGATGATGCTGGCATTTGCAGTTGTGAATTTGGGAATTCACCTTTTCCTTGTTAAAATTGGAGAATCAAATGGCGCATCTCTTAGCTTGTTCCAGAAACTGGTATTTCTGTCTGTCTCTCTCAAACTGCTCCAAATTATGATGTGATGTTGCCCTCTCGTATTATAAATGCTTTAAGTAGATTTGGACTAGTCTGACTAAACTCGCCTACTGTTGGTGTAGGGATTTGAGGAGACTTCTCGTAGTGAAATCTTCAAAGAGGTGAGCAGAATTTTTTCTTTACAAATGTTCACTGCCTTTACTTAGCATATGTAGACTCTTGTTGTTTGGAGGGATGTCTATGTGGACTTTTTATGTCTCTGGAATTTGGATTGTTAAGGGAATACTCATTTTAATACTCTTACTTCAATTCTAACCTTGGAATGGATCAGGGTAATGCGATAGTGGACAACTTTTACAGTACAATTAGGACTTTTTCAATAGCTTTGTGTTGTTTAGAAGACCCCGGTCTTTGTTTTGATAAGAATATGAACCATATAGAGTATAGGGGCGAAGTCATATCAGTTTCTGGTCATCAAAGTCTTTCTCCTCAAATATGTATTTACTAATTTTAGCAATTGATTTTTTTCTGATTTCTTTAAAACCTTCAAGTGTGGACTGTGGAAATTGTCCTGGAAGAGAAACCTTCTTACCTGTTTGCCGGAAGAGAAAAACTTTTTACAATTTTGCTTAATTTTGTAAACTAATTCAGTCTTGGAGTTCCGTCTATCCATTTTAACATATTTTGCGGACATATAGGTAACATTGGAGCTAAATTTAACAAAGGCCAAGCATGAGGAGCTGTTGCATTTGATGGGTAGCTTGGTTACCCATACCTAACTGTCAATAACCTACGTATTCAGGCTATTATCCCATAACATTATCAAATCAACTGCCACCGTTGTGCTTTCCATGCCAAAAGGATTTGATGCCGGTAGGCTGAACAAGACTTCACATGAACATTAATGCTAAACTAACATTTAATCCCCTATAGAAAGATCAAACTAACTGGTCTGTTACCTCTCCTATCCATATTTCACCTTATTTACTTATGTCCTTACCTGCTGGTTTGTTTGCTATTGTTATAATTTTGAATTTTGTGATCATGTGGAGATTCTAGTTGTTTTCTATTGTGTTTGGGAAAAGCTTTTGGTGTTTGACAATATGGTAGTCATTGTGATTGAAAACGTGTAAGATGTCAGTCTTATCTCGACTTCATCAATGCTACAAAGTTGTAGAATCCTTTAGTTCCTATCCTGTCAGAAATTTGCTTGATTCAGTATTTGGCCCTCAAGTTGGGTGATTCTGCGGGACATTGTTTCCAATTGAATTCTTAGCATGCTAGACATGATTGACCGTATTCACTCTCTTGATTGGCATATTCACCAGAGTTGTTTGCGGCCTTTTAAGGCTAGGAGCCTCTTGCTTGCATTGAAGGGTTGACACTGATAATAGGCATCACATAAACAGTTGCGAAGAGCAACAGTATTGGTCTCAGAAACTCGGACTGCTCTTTAAGAAACTTTGATCCTATAGGTAATTAGGTATTGTAATAATGGTGATCTTATCATTGAAATGTGGGCTAGTTGGGGGTCCAGAGTTGGTTCACTTGTTCAACCAGCCATTTTACGATAGGTAGGAGGAAAATTTATCTCAGTCTCTGACTGCTTTGTTTTCCTTGAAGTCTTTCCCTTTGAGTTCTGTTTTGTCATGTTTTCTAGTAATGTATTATTTTCCAATTCCAACATATGTATGCATATCTGCAGTCCACCTCATCCTGCAGTAGTTTACCTATGCATATGCAAATTGATCCAAAATCCAACTAGAATCTGGATGTAGCCAAATCTGGACTAGATCAGAATATGTTTCGATGTTCGTCACTGTATGGCCTTACCTCGCATGCTTGGTTTTTCTGCATTTTGCCGAGAGTAGTCTAACACGCCGGGCAAACCAAACTAAAGCGTGACGGTATGGTGTGGAGCGGTTTTTAGAGCATATGCACCCGTTTTTTGGCTTGCTCCTCCTATTTTGAGGAGCAAGCACTATTTGAGCAAGTGCTATTACTATTACTATTTGAGTAATAGGAGATGCAGTGCAGTATTTTCGTGTAGCGGTAGGAAAAAATAGCACCTCCTATTACTATTTATTGATTTTTTTTTTTAAAAAAAAATTCATGACTTGAAAAGAAAATGTGATTTTATTACTTGAAAATATAACGTACATAATGAAAATACATAATTTAAAGTACATCTTCACTCACACATTATGCTAGTGACAAATCTATAGTACAATAATATACTCATTTTCATCAAATCGATCAGACAATGAGAACTAACTTCATAAATAAATTACAAAATACTAGTCTCTGTACATGTCCAAAAATAAGAAATAGAGATATGTACCTGGTTTAACTTCCTTGCTGTACTCCACCGAAACAATGAATCAATCCAGTTCCAAATATTGTAAATACGAAAAGACTACACCAATGGAAACAAATGGAAATGGTTAGTCATCGACCGGTTTCTTTGGCCGAAGCCAAGCAATAAACAAATTGCTCCTAGATAGACACAATCAGGGGAGGTGGTGTAGACCAGTTCCTGCCGAAGACAACAACAAAGAAGAACATGTAGATCGAAAAGGGTTGTGAAAACAATAACATGCCAGAAGACAATAACCGAATTCGAGATGAACGTATATGAATAAGAGCTGCGCAATAGAAGATCTGTAATCTTACCCAGTCAATCAAGTTTCTTCGATATGTAACCGACCCTGTTTATAGATCTTTTCCGATCAATCAAGCTTCTTTGATCTTCTTCTTTTTTGATCTGGTGAGAAAAAGTTTTGGGTTTAGAAAGAAACGATTTGGCTTTTAAAGTTAACGAAACGTGTGTGGGCTCCACCAGGTCGGACGAGCAACGGAACGAGTAAAGATTGCTCGAGCAGCTGCTCGACCTCCCCGTCAACGAGCAGTCACCGGAACCGTGCCTCACCGCTGCACGGAAGCTTCAGCTCTGCTTCTGCTATTTTCCGGCTGGCCCACCGCTTGGCTCCTCTGCTCGTGCCCAAAACAGCACCGCTGCAGATTCTCTTAATGATCACCTGCTTAGAATCCAAGTCAAGGGCTAAAGGGGCAGAGTGGTCAAATTGCAAATGTGATGAAAAATATGTGACTGGTGTCTGTAAAGGGCAAAGTCCCTTTCGTGGAGAGCACGAAGAAAGATGCTGATTGATTGCTACTCCTATTCTTTCCATATATGGTCCCGATTTTAATTGATTTAATTAATTACCAGAAAACTAATTTACTTTTTTTGTGTGAATCTGACGCATCCAAACTACAGTGAAGAAATCCAGATGATTTCTGAGAGTGAGCGCAAACCCTGACCTAACTCACTGACACTCGATCTTGTCTTCTTTTTATTTACAGTTTTACCCTTCCCTAATATGGTGGTTGGTGGACAATGATGTGATAAATGTAAAATGGTAAATAATCAAATAATTACTTTGGTTACTGGCATGTGAAGTAGTAAATTAAGAAAACATGGTGTGAATGATAGATATTACCAACTCCATATTGCTGACTCCACCTTTTTTAATGATGTTTTATTACATAATTTACGTTTGCAGCAACTTGGTTTGGGGGATATGATAAGCTGGATAATTTTAATTAAGGAAGTTGGATGGAATTTGAAAAAGTAAACCAAAAGTTTAAAGCTCATTGGGAAGAACAGATTTGGTCATGGAGTTGGAGTGGTGGCTAGTGATTAGAAAAGAAAAACCATAAATATTAGAACGTGAAAGATCAAGGATGTGTGTAGTGTTGTTAAATTGACTCTCAGAAAGAAAATAAAATTGATATTATTTAAAGAGTCAAGATTGTTTCATTCCGCTCAAGTAATTAAACAGAGTTCCGTTTCGCGTAAGTAAGAGCTCAATTTGTAATATTGATAACTAAACCAAAATGTTTCCAAATTATCTACACATTGATCTTATTTACAAAGTCAAGATAATTTCATTTCACTCAAATAATTAAACAGAGTTATGTTTCACACAAGTAAGAGCTCAATTTGTAATATTTGTAAGAGCTCAATTTGTAATATTGATAATTAAACAAAAGTGTTTCCAAATTATCTACGTATTATGACGTTAAATATTGGTGAAATTGCCACATTAATATGGTAAAATCTTGCCTAATGACGAGTTCAAGATCCAATCGATATGCTTCGAGACACAATCGCATGAAGAAGAGCTCACAACTGATCACTTTCCCATAGAAAAGTCGGCACCAAGTGATGAGCGAGGCGAGTGATGATCATACTCTTTCCTTATGTGCAATGACGTAGCTAGAACTTCCCTATATGACGGTCAAAAATTCTTTATAACATGACCAAAATAACTTATGATTATCACATATGATAACACATAAAATTCTAGAACATTATGATTTCTTAAACAGTTGTAACAATCATTTGAGAATTATTATAGCTCAGAAACCATTAAATTTTAACTAATGTATGTAATGTATAATAAAAATTGAAAGTAGTGTCCTAAGTGGACTAACCATGTTTAGTAAGAAGTGAATTTTACAAGCGATAATCTTATAGCATTAAGAAAAAAAATTAGTTGAACATTAGAAAAGAGCATGGGTGGATATTTTGCACCTAAAATACAGTTACTGATCCGAACCGCACAGAAAAACACGATTCGGTAACCGCACTGAACTAAAACAGTGTCGTTTTATGGTCACACCGCACCAGACCACATAAAAGAGGTTCGGTTGCGGTTTGAGGTTATAATTCAACTAATTTAAACCGAACCACACCAAAATACATTTATCTTATTTTTTAAATTTGTAATATATATATATATATATATATATAATTTATGTTCAAATTTTTAGTTTGTAAGTTGTTGTGTTTGCATGATAGTTAATATATGTTGATTTATTAAGTTATCAAATATGATGTTTTGATAGTTAATTGATATTCTGATGACATTTGTAGATTTGTATGGACTCTAAATGCTTTCAAAATTTGGTCATGCTTTATAAGAATTGTTAGACAAAGATTTGAACAACCTTTGTTAAAATAAATAAATCGGTTTACACCGAAACCAAACCGCATCAAAAAATTATGTAACCGAATTATTCGAAAACCGAAAAAAACGATGTAGTTACAGTTTGAAATATTGTAAAAATCGAAAAAATTATTCGGTTACGGTTTGAGCCTCAAACCTATCCAAACTAAACAGAGTCCACCCTTAAAAAAAAGAAAAGAAAAATAAATAAAGCTCAGTTAGAATTGTTTATAGCAAAATGAAGGCAGATTTAATCAATTTGAGTCAAAAATGTAAATTTGATATCATATATGTTAAAAGTGAAAAAAATCTATCAATTATTTATATCTTTTTTCTTCTATTTTCTAAACGTTAAAAGTCAAAAATATGAATTTGATATTAAATATGTTAAAAAGTAAATAAAAAATCGAGGTGACATTGTAAAAACTTGAGACCGGGAGGACAAGTCTCTCTCATTTTTCTTTTTTCATAAATTTTGGTTGGGCATTTCAGACTGACATTTCTATAAAATTTCAAATCAAAGGAAATAAAAAAATGAAAATCTTCATTTCCCATTTACAGAGCGCCTATATATTCCTCACAGACCTCCCCAATCGCTTCTCTTTCTCTCTCTACTTTGTGTTTCTCCCTCTAGTAATACACATTCTTTGTTTCCAATCCCTTCATCAATTTGCATTTGGTAATCGAATTTACACCATTGAAACAAGCCAATACCAAGTTTTGGAGGGGGGCAATAATTTTTGAGAGGAGGTTGAACATGCCCTCTGTTCTTATTTTCATAGTGCCTCCTCTAGATCTTAATTTTCGTCAAGGTTTGCCATCTGGGTTTTCCTTAACCGGTGCGTGTGGATTTGGGTTTTCTGTTTTTTTTTCTGATTTGGGTGTTGGATATCCTGGTGAGTTTTTTTTCTGATTGAAGAACTTTCTGGATTTTTTTTATAGGATTGCTGAATTGCGCGTCCAGTATTTGATCAGTGAAGGATCGGCTGTCACTAAATTGAATCCAGTGTGTTTGTTTTGAAACATTTTAGCAAAAGGTACTGTTCTTTCTAGTTTGGTGATTTATGTGATTGTCTGCATTTGGTTTTGATTAGGTGGATGTTTGATTGTGGATCAAGATTGTGGTTTTATTTCAGCTGAGGGTGGTGTTTTGAGATTGGATTGGATGTTGTTTTAGTTTTACAGTTCCATGAGGAATTGTGTTGGATCCACGAATAAGACCATTAGTTTTCTGAATTGGGTTTGAGATTTCACAAGGATAGCCTCCTTGTTTGAGTCAATATTGATTTGCGTTTGCAGCCTTTATAAGATTGAGTTCATGTTTACTTCTAGGAAAAATGCAGTCCGATAGTGGGAAGTTATTCATTGGTGGCATATCTTGGGACACAAATGAAGAGCGTCTGAAAGAGTATTTTACTGCTTTTGGGGAGGTGGTAGAGGCAGTGATCATGAAGGATCGGACCACAGGACGTGCTCGTGGATTTGGTTTTGTAGTTTTTGCTGACCCAGCTGTTGCAGATACTGTCATAATGGAAAAACACAGCATTGATGGAAGAATGGTAATTTCAATGAATGTAGTCTTAGACTTCATTTTTAAGTCTGTTTAACTTGCAGGAAAAGTAAGTTAAATTCAATTTCCTATAGCAGTCACAAGTATGAAATTGTAATTGCAGGAAGTCTCTTACAGTGTGTTTCTGTATTCAAGTAATTTCACATTGATGAACAGTAAATCATGCTCCTCATTCTCTTATACTTTTCAAAATCATTTTTCTGCAGTAATTTATCCATCTAAGTTGATCAGTAATCTGTGGATCTGTTAATAGTTTGATTATTTCTTTATGACTGCGATATGTAATCTCAGGTGGAGGCAAAAAAGGCTGTTCCCAGGGAGGACCAGAACACTTTGAGTAGAAACAGTGGCAGCATCCATGGTTCACCAGGTCCAGGTCGCACAAGAAAAATATTTGTTGGAGGTTTAGCTTCTACTGTTACAGAAGGTGACTTCAAGAAGTATTTTGAACAATTTGGGACAATTACAGATGTTGTTGTAATGTATGATCACAACACCCAGAGGCCGAGGGGCTTTGGATTTATCACTTATGATTCAGAGGAAGCAGTGGACAAAGTTTTGCTTAAGACGTTTCATGAATTAAATGGTAAGATGGTAGAGGTCAAGCGTGCAGTTCCAAAAGAGATATCACCTGGTCCCAGTCGCAGTCCTCTTGGTGGATACAATTACAGTCTCAGTAGGGTCAATAGCTTCCTCACCGGCTATACTCAGGGGTATAATCCAAGTACGGTTGGAGGTTATGGACTTGGTAGGTTCAGTCCAGTTGCTGATGGTCGAAGTGGATTTCCCCCATTTGGTTCTGGCTATGGAATGGGAATGAACTTTGAGCCACGGTTGAGCCCAAGTTATGGAGGAAATGCAAATTTTAATAATAATGCAAGCTATGGACGGGGATTGAGCCCTTACTATATCAATAATTCAAATAGGTTTAGCAATCCCGTTGGATATGATGGTGGAAATGGAGGAAACTCATCCTTTTTCAGCTCAGTGACTCGGAATTTGTGGGGGAATGGGGGTCTCAATACAAATTCTGCAAATTCCAGTGCTTACATGAGAGAAGGCAGTGGTATCATTGGAGGAAGTACATTTGGCAATGCTGGAGTTAATTTGCGTTCTTCGGCAGTTTCACCTCAAGGTGGAGGAAGTAATATCCCTAACAATAGTGGGACACTTGGCTATGGAGATGGTGACAACAGTTATGGCTTGGGAACCGGAGGGTATGGAAGAAACAGTGGTGCTGCTGTGGGCCCTACATCTTCTCTTGCCGCATCAAATGGTGGTTATGAGGGAGCATTCACTGACTTATACAATAGTGGCTCATTGTATGGTGATCCTACTTGGAGATCATCAAATTTTGAGCGAGATGGGTCTGGCCCTTTTGGGTATGGGCTTGGCAGTGCAGCTTCTGATGTTTCAGCGAAAAGTTCTCCTGGTTATGTTGGTAGTTATAGTGTTAATAAGAGACAGCCGAATACAGGTAAGAGCCAATTTGTTTGTCTTTCATGCAGCTTCTATTTTCTATTTTGAGTTATTCTTTTTTTCCTTTTTGTTTTTTTAATATAGGGTACTTCGTTTAAATAGTTTGAACAGGAATAATGGCTGTCTGTAAACAACTTCCTCCTTCTAAGTTTAAAGTTTTGTATTTGGCATTGGTAAAAGTTTGTGTCACCCTTTCTTGAACTTGCTTGACTCCTTTGTCTCTTCAATGCATCCACATGCATGAACTATTTTTTAACATTGCTGTGTAGAAATGCTTTATGAAATTTGTTTTTCGGGTTAGAGATCTGTACTACAGAAACGATTGTAGCTACTTAAGAAAATAGGACATGCTATTGTTAAGTTGATGTGGTCTGTTGTATGGTTCAATTAATTTGAATTAGTGATCAGGTTTAGTTAGTGGTTACATAGATTTAGTCAAGCACTTTTTTGTATTTCTGAAGGTTGTTTTCATCTGAATTCATGATGCTAAACTCATGAAATTCTTTATCATATTGATTAACTTGACCATAACACAACATATCTACCCACTAACCCCTTTAATGGGTAGATATGTTTGCATATTCGTTGGAATTTGCATACCTGGATACTTATACTTTGTGCTTCCTTCTCTATGTTTTCTCATTATTTGGTGTTGTTGGAAGCTTGTCATAGCCTGTGACATTCTTGGACATATGGCTAGTCATAACTACTAATATCTTGGTAATCTAGAGGACTATGCCCGAATGGGATTTGATTGTGCAGGGTTCTAGATGAAATTGAATCTTACATTAGGATATGGTGTTCATAGGATATATAATTTTTTCTTGGAGAGTGTTCATAGGATATTATCGGGTTTTCTAACCAAAGAAGAACTAAATGTAGAGCTTTATGGGATCTCTCTTTTCTTGTGTAGGTGATGTCAAATAATCTACCGCTCCTTGATTGTATTTTGGTATTCCCTTGGATTGAGATTGCTTTCTTGAAATGTTGTCTCAGCAGATGTTCAAGTTCTCTCAGGTTTATGGCTCTTGTAGATTTTGAACTTCTCCCTCTGTCTCTTTCTCTCTGCCTCCTCCTGTGTCTCTGTGTGTGTGCAGGCATGTGTCTTGTTTCATAAAACTTTGGTTTCAGTCTTATGTTCACCTGTCACATAAGTTTTTTATTTGTGCATTGAAGTTACTTAGTGAGGAAGGAAAAGTAAGATAAGAGGGAGAAAAGAGACATTTTCTTTTTCCTCCATATCTTTCATTTGTCTTTTGAACTGAAATGAATCTGAAAAACAAAACCCACATTTGTATCATCGGCCCTTATTGGTTGGCATATTAAGTACACATCCCTCGTATTTGTTGGCATTATCTTTGCAGAATTTTTGCCTTTTATATAAAACATTGCTCATTTTCTTCTTCTCCACTTTCTGAATATCAATATCAGAAAAATGTGGTTTTGATGGTCATAAATGCAGAACAAAAGGAAAGTACAAACATTTCAGCTTATGGCTGTGGCTTATGTTATAAAGTTTGGTTTGCTACACTTGGACACAGAATAAAGCACTTAAGTTTAATCAATTGTTGCATTGAAGTTGACTGTAGTGTATAATGTGATGCTCTAAGATATACCTCTTTTTTTGTTCTTTTTTCTTTTTGTTTGTGTCTTGTCAATTGGTTAGGAAATATAGTAATCTAAAGAAATCCAAGATGAAGAATTTTGGCGCCTTCAGATACACTTTATGCTTGGCTTATGGTTAATGTGCTTGACCTATGCTCCACCTGCATGATATCTTGTGTCTGTTTGTGTTTCTTACTGAGTTTTTTAGATCTTGTCTTTTGGAAGAGGATCTATTGAGGATCTTGTTGATGACTTGTTGAGGACTTTGTCCTTAATGGTTTATTATACATCCACTTTTTAATCATATTTTTCCATCACAACCGTTCAGTTTATATGTTTATATAAGTAGATCACTTTTATAAATTTTCAGCCAGATTGGTAATCGTTAAGGTATCGAAATAGATCAAATCAACAGATGACCCATATATGTCAAACATGAGCCGTATCACATTTATGAATGCATTAATGATTTTCAATTTGTATGAAAATTTGTAGGGATGATCTACCCATATATCTACAAACTAGACTGTATATGCGATCGAAAATATGGTGAAACGAAAAAGTGCTCAACTAGTCCTCAATAGAACCTCTCCCCTTGTCTTTTTATGCATCTCCTACCAAGTTTCATCTGTTTTACTCAGTTTGACCTTTCCATAAACTCTAAGTACTTTATGAGACCTCAGTCAGATAATCTAACATAAATCTTCTTAGTCTGAGGTGGAAAGAAAATATATAGCGGTTAAATAATATGGGGATACATATTCAGCTATTTAAGTTCAGTAATCAAAGAGTGCATTAAGGGAAAAGTAATAAACAAACAAGAGGGTCGGAGAATTCAGTTATTCATTCAAATGTTTTATTCATGAAGCTTACAATTCTTCAAATCTAGGGTCATTTCCATATTGAATAAATGTCATTACACTGTACTTTCTGCATATAGAAGGATAAAGTATTGCGTTAGCATTGGCTCTCAGAGTGTGAAAGTCGATCTAGTTTTAGTGTTATTTTCTGTTTTTTAGGATTTACCTGGAATGTTAATAAGTTTCTGGATACTTCTAAATTACTGGCCACATTGGTTTTCAGAGGAATATTATTGCATCACATAGAATTTTAGGGAAGTTATTGTCATATATTTGATCCTAGGAAGCTGCTGCCTGCTGGTATGGACAGGTCTATGCTATTTTCTCAAATAAATGATAGGCGGGAAGTGGATTCCAAGTGTGATGTACATGTGTGTTTTGCTTGCTTCATTAGTTATCATACAACATTGTTTGTCTTTTAGCCATTGTACATATATGCTGGTACTTAACAGCTGTTTTTTTACTTTTTCCAGGAATAGCTGCCTAGGATCATTTCGATATCACGTCATAGTAGGTGAAGATAATCTGGTGAAGCAGGTGAATTGTGAATTTTGCAAACCAACCTCATTCATACATCTCAGTAAAGGAAATATGGTTAGTAAGAGCTAACTGGGAGTGCCTGTTTTGAAGGATTAAAGTTAGAGATAGAAGTTAAAATGGATTTTGTGTTAATGCTTTTGTTTTGAGTCACCTTTCTAGGCTTTTTTGTTTTGATCTTTGAGTGAGAAGTAAAATCAGATTGCAGGATATAGTCAGAAGTGTATCATGCATCTCCGGTGAGGCGGATACCCAAAAAAACAAAAAAACAAAAAACAAAATGAGGATTGATATATATTTACTATTTTCTACTTTAGAATTTCATCTGTAATCTCTGGCAAAGTCATGGGTTCTGGTCAGGGAATGGTATTTTTCTTATTCTTTGATCCCATCATTTGGTTTGTTTTTCTTTTCTTGTCTTTTTGTACCGGAGATTACTGTTTATTTACTAGTGTGAACATTGAAGGGTTACCCATCTAGGGACCCCATATGAATAAGTTTTATCATATTCCGATTCTTAGTCGTCGAGGTATTTTCTGAGAGAAAAAAAAATATTTGAGTGTTTTTTGGCCAAAAGGTCTGAGTAACTGATTTCTGAATGCTTGAAATGTTCCTGTACCCAAGTATTTCTTGCTTTACAAAAAAACGAAGTATTTGTGGAAATCCTAGACTCAAGAGACTCTGAACTAGCTTTCTTTGAAGGTTTGCAGTAGGGTTGGGTATTTCGTACCGTAATCTCGATCTCGTTTCGGTTTCATACCGAAAATTGGCGGGATGAGACGGGACAAATTTTTTTAAAATGACAGTAGCGTCTCGTTTCGATAGTCTGGAAACTGGATAGGATTGGATCGAGACAAGACTATTCTGAAAGTATAAATGTATTTGTATTCGATCATAACCGTCTGATGTTTAGAGTGTATAATATCTTAGAATGAACTCAAAACCACTCAATGAGACGTCTAAAACCTAAATATAAATTCACAATACTAGTTTCATACAACAAGAGTTAAATAATTCATTCATATATTCACATTTGATGATGATGATGATCATATGAAAGAGATCGACATTCACAACGAAGCTATGTAGTGATAAATAGAGCTCATTTGATTTTTCAAACTTGAGAGTTTTTTCGAGATTTTAATTAATTAGTTAGATACGAATTACAACATTTAATTAATTAGTTATTGATTCCATTTTCATTTCTACAATTTTTGTACTTATATAGAGTTAGAAGTTTAGAACTAGGACAATTATACCATGAAAAAAGTAACACTATAGAATATATATATATATATATATATATATATGAGAAATTAATACACAATATAACCATCATCAATATTGGATGAGTTCATATTGACTTTATAAAAATAGATATAAAATTTCTTTAAGAATTTATGATCAATTTATGTCTTCTATGTTTTTTTAATTTTTTTCTATCGTTGCGGGATCCCGGTCCTCAGTGGCGGATCCAGAAAAAACTTTTAGTCAGGGCAAAGCTCAAATCAACTAGTAACATACATTTTTTTTAAATTATTAAAAAACAATTAGTAACATATAAAAAATAAAGAAAATACGAAATAATAATGTTTATAAATAATGACTGAAATCACTTAATAGTATTGACATAATAAGAAAACAAAACTCCTATTACAAGTTTTCAAACAATACGAGACGGTAATTATCCACGACGCGATTTCATATTTTGAAATCAATGCATTATAGCATTATTATTAATGCTCTTGAATATATCTTTCTCAATGTAAACGAGTAAGCTATCATTCATCCATTGATCTCCCATTCTATTACGAAGTGGATTTTTCACAATATTCATAGCTGAGAATACTCTTTCAACTGAAGCTGTCGCAACTGGTAAAACTAAAGCCAAAGTTAAAAGCTTATAGACTGAAGCATGTGTTGTGCTTTCTTGTCCTCACCATTTCTTTAGCAAGACTATCGAGTCCTTTCAATTGAGAAAATTCATTGTTAGATCTCATTTCATTGATATAAATTCAAGCTTGTCTTTAAGTGATAAAACATCTCGTTTAGTAAAATCTCTCGGATAGAACTTGACAAGACGAAGTAACTTTTGCTTGTCAAAAGCGAAGAATGAATTATCTGGACTTAAACTTGCAACACAAACTAGAAGCTCAAAGTTTACCTCATTAAAACGATCATTCAAGTCTGAAAGTTGTATATCAATCACAGAATAATAGACCTCCACTCCATAATGATGAAGGATCATTATTTTTTCAGCTCTACGTTGAGATTTCCCTAGAGCAACGATGACATCATCCATATTCGGAATATTGATTTAATGCTTGCCACAAAAAGAGTAAACCTTGTCAAGAAGATTATCCCATCCACCTTCCTCTTGCCTCATTGATTGTAATTGTTGCTTGCATGCCTTGACTAAATCCATAGCATTGACATTGTCTTGATCCTTTTTTGTAATGCTTGTGATAGATCATTTGACTCCTAACACTTGTCTAATTAAAAAAAAAAGACAAAATATGAAGTCAAACGATTGCATTTGTGCTAGCAAAGATTACATTCCCCTCTATGATCAGCATATGTCTCATCTTCAATAATCATTCAATTACCTTAACTGTGAAAGAAAACATAGAAATAATACTCAGTAGGGTACCAAAATGTGAACCCCAACGTGTATCACCAGGACGTTTCAGAGTAGTTTATTGATTCAATCCTCTTCCACTTAAAAGATCATCATTGTGAAGGGCTTCCATCACTTCCTTTTGTTGTTGCTCCTGAAGAATATCACGTCGTTTACATGATGCTCTAACAATGTTAACCACTCTTGTCACCAAGAAAAAGAAAGAAGCAACTGGAACATGATTCTTAGCTAATGCAACAAGGGCGAGTTAAAGTTGATGTGCAAAACAATGAACATAAAAGACAGATTCATTTTCTTTCAATATAAGTGCCTTAAGACCATTGAACTCACCTCGCATATTACTAGCTCCGTCATAGCCCTGTACTTGAAAATTTGATATACTCAATTTATTCCTGGATAATAGCTCATCTATTGCAAATTTTAAGGATTGTGCATCTGTACTTTTAACCTGTTGGATGCCAACAAACCTTTCAATTACTTGGCCTTTACTGTCTACATAACGAAGAACAACTACCATCTGCTCTTTTACTGAATGATCTCGTGCTTCATCGACCAAAACAGAGAATGGTGCATCACCGATGTCGGACATAATTGCATTGAGAGTTTCAACTGCCACTGCATTTATAATATCTTTCTATATAACAGGTGATGTTAACTTTAGATTTCCAGGAGCATTTTCAAAGGCAATAGCATTCACACTGTCATTATGATCTGCAAGAAATTCGAGAAGTTCAAGAAAATTTCCCTTGATATTGGATTCTTCAAATTCATCATGACCGCAAAAAGCAAGACCTTGTTGCAACAAGAAACGAACACAATCTATTGAAGCATTCAATAGTGCAATAGTTATGCTTAGAGAATTTCACTTGACGACTGATAACTGACTCAATATGGTGTTTCTGATTCATGAGAGCATGACAATTTTTTAAAGCTTGGTTATGAGCACTACCCATAACTCCGACATCATCTTTAAACCTTTTCTTATTCTTCCAGTTATTGTAACCTGTGCTAGTAAATGTATCGCTGCCTCCTTGGTCACCATGATATGGTTTAAAGAGATAACAAAAGAGACAAAACACAACATCTTTTTCTATGCTATACTCTAACCATTCATGATAATCATCAAACCAGGAAGTGTCAAAACGTCGTTTAACTTTATTTATTTATATTTAAGGAAACTGATGGTTTCGTGGTTGACAAGGCCCTTTGAGTAAATAATGTCGTCTAACTTGATCGCGAATATTTAGATCATAATCTAAGATACGCTTTCGACGCGTCGGGTGTGAAGGGAGATTTTCCAAAATTGCTTCAAGTTCCATTTTATTTGAGCTTTCACTATCAACATCGATCTTCTTATAAGATGAAGGAATGAACGGCGGGCGACCGGAGGACAAGTAATCTTGCTCATTTTATGAGAAGCTCTCTCTTTTTTTTCATAAATTTTGGTTCGTGTTAAATGAAATATGCATTAAGTGTGTCTTCGTCAAAGCAACTGACGAAGAGTGAATCATACGATTATATGTAATTGAGCAATTAGACATTATTAGGTTTTATTCTATTGTAATTACTATTTATAACTGTTACATTCATCTCTTATATAAGGGAGTTATCTAATGAGAATGGGTAGACCAATTTCGATTGTCATTTTCCTATAACACATTATGAGACACTATGCTCTAACTTTTTAAGTTTTTGGTCGAAAAAACAACCCACCTGGCCAGCAGCTGAAACCGGCACCCAGAAACCCTTTTGGGCACCCAACATCTTCTTTGACTTCACATTCCAGAAATCTGCCGACCGTCTCTGCCGGCATCCCTGCGCACCAACGTTACCGCACATCACCTCTATTTCTCTCTTTCCAAATTTTCTCTTTAGATGATTGATTTTATTTGTCTGACATTGTTTTTGCTGTTTTAGAATCGAATCATATCTATCTCACCTTCGCCTGCCGGACAACCCCGCCTCCATGGATCCCGACCTGAACAGCTAAGCACCAGTAGTGACATGCATCCAGCCTTGCGCGCTGCCCCGATCTAACCATGCACGCTGACGCCTTCTGGTTGTCTCCCCACTCAGCTTTGCCATCGTCCAGGGCCAGCTTCCTTGTTGTCATGGATGCGCAACCCCGAAGCCAACCCACTAACCGACCGGCCCGACCCTCTTCGATCCCGGACTGCCATACTTCTGTTATGAACTCGGACTGCCTACGGAGCCATACTCCACCTCTGACCCAGCAAAGAAGCCTCAAAGTCCGCCAGCACCATTTCCTTTCTACGGCTGCAAACCCAACAACCTAGATCCAGGCCGACTCCCTGGATCCGAATCCATGAAAACAAGCATCTTACCCTAATGGTAAATCAGGATTTTTTTTACTTCCATGAAAATACTATATATTACTTAATATTATTTATGGTAAATTATAATAAGTATGTATGGTTAAATGTCACTAATCATAATCTTATTGTTTTTTACGTATGATATACAAATGTGGTGGCAACCTGATTTATCATTAATTATGAGAGCAACCGTTTCACACATAATTTACTTGGCAAACTACAAGTAATGATTCAATTAAATTATACCACAATTTGTTAACTTTTAATACATGTTAGTGAGCAAATTATTTCATAATTATTGTGTAAAATATTATATGCGAGGCCTACTTTATTTTTATTAAATAATTATTACACTACCGGAATCAGTAGTTTGACCGACGAAAGATTTCGTCGGCCTGTTAACCAAATTTGTCGGCTAAGATCTTAGCCGATGAGTTGTCGTCGGCTAAGATATCGTCGGCAAAGCCTCGTCGGCTATGACTTTAGCCGATGAAATAAAAGTGGTCGTCGGCTATAGTTTAACACTTAGCCGATGACTTATTTTTATATTTTTCGTCGGCTAAAGTAAGACTAAAGCCGACAAAATAAATTGTCGTCGGCCTCAACCTAAGATTTTGGCCGACGAACTATAAATATTTCGTCGGCCAATTTAAAAACTATAGTCGACGAAATTTACTATAAATCGTCGGCTAAATATTTAGAAAAAAAATAAAAATTAAAATAATATAGCAGATGAAATATAGTACATTTCTTCGGCTAAAATACAACTATAGCAGACGAATTAAGCCATATTTCGTCGGCTAAACGTTGAAATAAAATACTATAGCCGACAAATTATGGTAAATTTCGTCTGCTATAGTACTTTTTATACAAAAAAACCATAAAATTTCTAAATTACCATCTAATAAAGCTAGAAATTACACAAACAATTTCATATAACCAACAATGTACACCATCAAAAGTAGTCTATACGTTTTGCATTAAATTATTAATTTATAAATTGTTCATAAACCCATAAAACTATATAAAATCTATATCATCTAAATCTATATCCGCGCCAGGAGGAGGTTGCTGTTGAGGAGGTTGCGGTGGCTGAGGTAGGGGAATAGGCGTAGGCATGGGCGGAGCCGGAAGTCCCTGAAGCTGGGCAGCTGAAAACTTTTGCAAGTACTAGAACATCTGCTACTGTTGTGCCTGCTGGGTGGCATATACTGCTGCATTATACTCTTGTAAAGCAGCTTGGTGTTCCCGTAACATCTGAACTTCCGCCTCTAGTTGAGTCGTTCTGCTGCTGGTCGAGGCTGCCTTTTTTGAAATCCGGGAGTGGTCTTCAGTACCCCCTCGCCCTTCTTTCCTAAACCCAGGCAGTAAAAGTTATTTTCTCGCGGTGTGAATGTTGTGCCCATGATCCTCGCCCCAACCCTGAGATCCGAGACATGGCTTCAGACATGTCTTCCTCTTGCGTGTCTGGCCATGTCTCCGTCACTATAACAGTCATCACCTCGTCTGCCTCACCCTCGCCTAATTGGATAAAAAAAAATAATTAATTAACATTTTGAAATATATATATATATATATATATATATATAAATATAATTTAAAATTTTGAAAACGTAAAACGACTTACAATATCCTCCTAGGCGTCAGGATGTGCCTTCTCGCACGTATAGACTTACAATATCCTCCTAGACGACAGAAAACGGCCTACAAAAGAAAAAAAATTAGTAAAATATTTTAAAACGTACTAATTAATAAAAATATAAGAAATTATTATTTTTAATTACCTGTTTATGAGGGTTGTTGAATTCCGATATCAGAAGCCAACGCCACTCGTACTCCCTGAACTGGAACTCAAAGGGGATACCAGAACGTTCGTTCTCATGCGTAGTCCAATGGGTCCGTAACTCGTTCTTCCACTCCTTGTACCTATAGATACCACAAAAAAAATTATAAATATTATTAATTACACATATAATTTTGTTTTTTCGTTAACTTTCTAACGTACCTTCCCTCATGCACAACGTCCGCCCAGGTGTTCCTCAGGTGCTGGGGAACGTCAAACCACACATGCATTAAAACGTTTATTAGTTTAATTTTTCATAAATCAACAATATAATACATAATAGTAATTACGAATTTTTTATACTTACCGACATTCCGTTGTGGACCATGTCCTTAACCTCCTGTGGGACCTCGTCTCAGTCTGACCTCAACATAGGGACTCTATCCCTAATGAGCGCTCCCACACGGCCGGAGTACATCATCGTCTTCCCATCCGATATTACGTTCCCATCCCCGTCAGTATCGATGACGATCCTTCCCGAGGTACTCATGGTCTTCTCGAGAGTCTTCCCTGTGACAGGGCCTCTCTTGGCTTGGCTCCGACGGTGCCTATCACAAATTGATTATTAATAGATTATTCTTATTATGACATTATAAGAAAACAAATTATTTATATTTCATTACCTGAGGGCGTTGGGACAGACGCGACGGATTCTGACTCTGTCTCCGATAATGATACGCTCGCAGAAATTAGATCCGTACCAAAAGGCACGAAGAGGTTCGCCGCTGATTGGGTCACCTGCGTGGGCAGTGGATAAATCGGTGCCCCTGAGTCATCGACTGCTGGTAATGCCGGTATCAACCGCTGAAGATAGAGAAAAGGCGACGACATCTGTACCCCAGAAGACCCACCATCTGAAATAGTAGGGTCCGAAGTCGGTGCCCTGTATATCTCAGGCATACGTGGTGCAGACACCTCAACTTGAGTCGGAGGCCACAACTGCCTCAAGGAGTGAGGGACGCTCGGCTGTCTCGAGGAATGTGTGCCCCCTGGCTGTTTGGTGGAATGTGTGGCCCCAAGCTGTCGAGAGAAATGAGTGGCGCCCGGCTGCCTCTGCGTCGGCTCCAGAAGGGACGCACATCGGGCTGTCATGGGGCCCTGAAACGACGCTTGAGGGTTGCTAGACGTTTTCTCAGACGATTCAGACCTTTGACCCTTTGAACTCTTTGTTTTACTAAACAAGTCTTTCATCATGTTTATTAAATTATTAGAATTTTTAATTGTAATTGACATTTTAAATATATTAACAATCTTTTAATTTTAATTCCTATAATTTGTACAGTTAATAAAAATTAATATTTTAATACACAAATATACCAAATTATCAAAAATTAACAACATTATCACAAATATATTAAATATAACAATCAATATTTTAATATACCAAATTTATTAAATAAACCAATTAATAACAACTTATATTTTAATACACAAATATACCAAATTATCACAAATTAACAACATTATCACGAATATATTAAATATACCAAATAATATTTTAATATACCAAATTTATTAAAATAATAATAACAATTAATATTTTAATACACAAACCAAATTATCAAAAATTAACAACATTATCACAAATATATTAAATATACCAATTAATATTTTAATATACCAAATTAATTAAATAAATTAATTAATAACAATTATATTTTAACACAAATATACCAAATTATCACAAATATTTCAACAACATTATTATCAATTTCAATAACAAATATACCAAATTAACAAAAATTCAAAATATATAGAATATATACAAAAATTAGAATTTGTTACCTAAATTGCTTGAGAATTCGAAAGATAGAGAGAGATGATGTGGAGGTGGAGGAGAGGAGTGGAGGAGGCGGTAGATGAGCCGAGGAGGGCATTGGAGGAGGAGGAGAGGAGTGGAGGCGGAGAGGAGAAAAATTAAAATAGGGTTTCTGCATATCGGGCTCGTTGGGTTCTGCCTATATAGGCAGGAGTATAGTCGTCGAAATAAAAAAATCGTTGGCTTTTTTTTTATAATTTTCGTCGGCTATAGTGCAATATTAGCCGACGAAATAACAAAATTGTCGGCTATAGTTAAGCTTTAGCCGACGAATACTGAGGCAATTCGTCGGTTATAATACTTTTTATACTAATTTATTATATCTATTTCCAATTTAATCTTGTGAAACAAAAATTTGACCATCAGATATTATCATTATGTTAAAACATGTGTATGGGTAAATTTTTAGCTTGATCCGGACGGTCAATCCCGTGAGTCAAACCCCTAAACGCAAAGAAACAGTAATTTGACCGTCTAAATTACGAATTTTATCCGGACCTTCAACCAGAAATAGTTTCAAATTGCTGAGACGCAACCAGTGGTATAAAAATTTTATGAAAAATAACCATCTGAGATAGGGCTACCTCTAGGGAGAAAGAATGAAAAAATGCATTGACAGCAACTATCGGCACAGAAACTTTATCGGAATTACGTGATTTTTCAGCCGTAGACATATTCCATCGTTCCAATCATATCTTATTTCACGACTTTTTTCGTTTGAAGCTTCTACGAATAGTTTGTTTTTCAAACGGAACATTTACTCATCACTTGGTAAACAAGTTATACAACATTAGTAGACATGTTGTGATTGTCATGATCAATCTTGCGAAACAAAAATCTGACCTTCAGATATCATCATTATGTTGAAAAATGTGTATGGGTAAATTTTTATCTTGATCCGATAACAGTAATGACTCGATCCGGACGGTCAATTCCGTGAGTCAAACCCGTAAACGCAAAGACATGGTAATTTGACCATCTAAATTACGTATTTTGCCCGTACCTTCAACTGCAAATAGTTTCAAATGGATGAGGTATTACCAGTGGTATAAATTATTATTATATTTATTTAACTATAGCCGACGAAAAATTAGGGTATTCGTCAGCTATAGTATAGGGTTTAGGGTTTAGCCAACGAAACATTAGGGTATTCATCAGCTAAGATATGTTTAGCCGACGAAATAAGATGTAATTCGTCGGCTAAAACTATCTTAGCCGACGAAATCTGGTTTATTTCGTCGGCTAAAACCAAAAAATAAAAAAAAAATAAAAAACAGTATGTTTAGTGTAACCATACCAATTTCCTGTTCATATATCATCAAAATTAAACAAAATTATGAATTCAACAGCTTGTACCATATAAAGCACATCAATTTGTATTACAAATTCAAACTAAGAAGGCACGTAATCGAAATTATCCAATGAGTCTTCTTCGGTATCAAAATTAATTTCTGGCAATCTATAAATTTCCTCATCACAAGAGTCGTCGTCGGTTTCTTGATTTGGATCCACATCAATAAGCCTTGCGTCTAAATCACGAATTTGAACCGAACGACCCACTTTAAAATTATTAAGACGAATTATAGAGGAGTCATGAATACCTTTTGCATTGGGCTCTTGATACGCAACATCTTCTTTCTCGTCTTCGGCCTCTCCAAGTGTAGCCGCCCTGTAAATGTTTCGAGGGTGCACAAGGTTGAATACTTTCCACGCGTCACCCTTAACAAGGTCATCAAGAAAAACACTTGTTTTACCGACGTGAGAAAAACGAACGGGCCATCTTCGTAAAAGTTTGTAACAGTGTTCACCGATAAAATCCCGTACCGATCGATCTTCATGCTCTGTGGGCTGCTAGTATCAAACCTTCTACACTTGAAGAGGTGCACTGTCATGTCTTACCCATAAACGAGTTCCACCACTAAATCGAGAACACCATAATAGTCAACTCCATTCCGCCCACCATGCACCATCACCCCAGAATTTTGTGTTCTCCGTCTGTTGTCTCTCTGTTCACATATAAATTACATGTCATTCACCTTGCACATCGGATAAACTCTTGACATTATCGGCTTCATCGCTAGAAGTCTTAGTTCGTTCGACCAATTTGGGTGACCATCGAATTGAATATGGTTCATCTACCACCAAATATTCAATGTATTGTAAATATAAATAATTATGCAATGAAAGAGTCATAAACAAAAATAAATATTTACATACCCAGCCACCAAAATAGTTCGTGAACTCCTTGTTGTGGTAGTCGAGATCACCATGAATGTCTGGACAGTATAAATGGATGTCTTTCCAGTATTCAACTTCTGGACAGTTAATCAATACCACCAATGGGCTATGACTAGCTCATGTAGTTGCAACTTGTAGGAGTCTGGCAAAATTCCATAAACTTCAACATCATTAGAGACTATGGAAAGGTTGAACTTCAGTACATCTACCGATATGGTTTGTGGAGTTTTCTTCAACGCTCCTAAATACAACTTCATGTAGGTGACGCACTCGTGCACAATATATGCTTCAGCTATACATCATTCAGGTGCAGATTTATTAGCCACATAAGCTTTGTAGTCTCCAAGTTGCCTATAAATAAAGTGTTATGATTATATATTGAACATGTACAATAAAAAATTTAGGTGTAAAAAACATACCTTTTCATGGGATACATCCAAGTATAGTATATTGGACCGGTAAGCAACAATTGCTCGGGAAGATGGATCATCAGGTGCGGCATGATGTCAAAAAAATTTAGAGGAAATATCCTCTCAAATTTACACATGATATAAATAATGTCCTCTTGCATTTCCCAAAGGTCAGATTTTGTCACTTCCCGTGTGCATAACTTCTAGAAGAATCTTGACAACGCTACTAACGGCTCCACCACCTGACGGGAAAGGAACGGTCGAATGAAAATAGGGAAGAGACGTTATAGCAGTATATGACATTCATGACTCTTCAACCAGTACATTTTATTGTCACGAATGCTTACACACCGGGCTATATTTCCTGGATAGCCTGAAGGATACTTCACAGAACTCATCCACCTAAAAATTACGTTCTTCTGGTCAGACTTCACGGTGTAAGGAGCTTGAGGCATTTTTTCTTCCCTTCTTTCAACCACAAATGTCTTCGTATCTCCATTTTTTTAAGATCAATGTGTGCCTTTGGACCGTCTTTCGTCTTCCCCTCCAAGTTCAGCACTGTTCTCACTACACTGCAGCACACATTCTTTTCTATGTACATCACATCTAGGTAGTGTCTGATCAACAACTTACTCCAGCATGGGAGTTCCTAGAATATGCTCTTATGTGTCCAAAATTTATACCTGTCGGGTCTATCAGGTATTGCCGCCATAATATTGGGATGATTGTTGAGCTGCCCAAAATCATACTCATTAAGCACTTCTAAAATTTCTTCCCTCGTCCATCTTCTGGGAGGCACACCCTTTTCTACAGTCTCATCAAATGCCTTGTCATCGAACCGCCATTCGTGATCATACGGAAGGAGAGTACGGTGACCCAATCTACATATCTTGTTGCAATGACTACTGCTCCCCTCATCGCTAAGGCACTCTAGACAAGCGTTGTATCCCCTAACAACATTGCCCGACAACATCCCACGGGCAGGAAAATCACTGATGGTACCAACAACTATGGCATGCATCTGGAACATCTCGTGCATGTACTTGTCATAAGTGGGATGACCAACGTCTCAAAAAAACTTAAGCTCTTCAATCAAGGGTCTCAAATACACATCGAGACACTTCCCTGGATAACCGGGCTCCAGAATCAACAAACTCAACATATTGTATTCCTTTTTCATGCACATCCATGGAGGAAAGTTGTATGGTACCAAAATCACCGGCCATATACTGTATTGAAGACTCATGTTGCCAAAAGGATTGAACCCGTCAGATGAGAGCCTGAGCCTCACATTTCGGACATCTGACGCAAAATGAGGAAACTCACGGTCTATATGCTTCCAAACTTCTCTTTCAGTAGGGTGTATAAGGGTATTTTTGTCATGTAATTCCCTATCAGCATGTCATCTCATAGATTTGGCCGTGTGTGATGACATGTACAACCGCTCCAGCCTATCCCTCAACGGGAAATATCGAAGTACCTTCACAGGTTTCATATTGCCTGCAGGAGTCAGGTATACCTATCACTCTGACATACTGGACATGCGTCAAGGCCACCAAGGTCATTCCGTTCTAGATCTTTACCCTAGAAGAGAACATAATCATATCTGCATGCATGGATCTTCATGTAGGAAAGCCCAAGATCTTTCAAGATACATCGGACCTTGTGATGAGTGGTAGGAAGACGATGACCGTGGGGCAGCATCGAAGCAGTGTACTGTAGATAATCATTAAGAGCCTTCACGGTCGATTTTGTCTCAACTTTAATCTTCATAACGTCCATCACACTTTCAAGAACCGTCTTCTGACAACCGGGATACACATGGGTCTATTGGAAAACAAGTAGTTTGTTGTACTTGTCAATACCAACAGTGTTGACAACTTTAGGGAAGGGCTGCACCGGCCCAGACATATACTGTCCTTGAGAGCATACACTGCTCTCGTAAGGAAACATATCGTTGGATGCCCGTCTCAGAAAATTGTACATGATCATGCGGACCCCCTGATAATGTTTCACCGTGATATATCCAACATGTGTACTTCTCCCAAACCCATTACTCTTCAGGTGCTGGCCGTGTTGCCAAACCTTTTCAATTGCAAATCGATGTATATCGCTGTAACACTGACATTTAGTGCACGAGCAATAGAAAATTGTATTTCCGTTAGCATTATCTATCACATATTCAATAAAACTAATAACTCTTTTACCATATCTTTTGTCATATTTTGGAAGCGAAATCCAACTCTTATCCATATCCTGAAAGATAACATAATATATATGTATAAACTCTAATTAATTAATTAACTAAATTTTTAAATCATTTAGTATTCAATCTACAGTTAACGTATAATTAATAATTAACACATACACACATATATATATATACATGCATATATATACTAATTACTAATTATATAACAATATTATATATATATATATCAATTAACATAAATCATAATCAGAATATTACTTAATTCATATTATATATATGCATCAACGCAATATTATAATTAAATTAATATATATAAAAGAATAGGGGGTTGCCACTTGATTCGATCAATACTTGCCTAAAAGAATTGGGTGAGTAAGACACAACCTCATCAATACAAAGAATCTTTGTCATGAGATTGTCTCTAATTACAATTATGCCCATGAATCAATGAGGGAGGACGCTCTAATGTTTTAAAATGAGTCAAGTGACAAAATCTCACGGATTACGAGAGTATACATATTGATGATGCATACCGTTTCTCAAGGAATCATAGAGCATGAAGAGATCAAACCAAGCTCTGTTGAAAAATGTCAACAAAGAGCATATTGGCCTACATATATGCAATCCAGAAGCTAAATTCTTTGACAAAGAGATAGGTATTTGGTTTGGTAGTGCTAACCTTACCAAGTATAAACAACTTTTTGTTAAAAAACGTAATGAGAAGAAGGAAGCCATAAAGGACAAGGCTCGCCTTGTGGCGCCAAGGTTTCTTGCAACTCTCTGGATTGAGTAAAAGGGGACATGTTCCCTAGTAATAGAAATGCAGCTCTTAGATGTGGTTACATATCTCCATGAGAATCTTGATTGGGAGATATATCAAAAAGTACCTGATGGCCTTAAACGATCCAACTCAAGTAACTCTAAACTACGGAGTGCGTTTGCAATTAGAATTGAAACTCTCACTTTATAGAAGTGACTACTTGGTTGGGAAGGGATGCAAGATGGTGAACTATGCACATGTGTACTTATAAAGTAAACAAGTTCTGGATTTACAATCTATATCAATGATAAATATAGCAGGTAATCTTGATGAAATAAGAAAAACCGCAAGATACATGAAATCCGAATTGAAATGAATAATCATAGGAAACTCGGTTAACAACGAGTTTGTGGAATACTAATCCATCAGTTTACGTGTGTCTAAAAGATTCTCAGGCAATTTACGTGGACGAATTGCATACTGTTAGCACTCCCAATGATCGGTCGATGTTTGGATGTAAAGGAAAATCTATTTCGTTAAAAATGAAGATGATGAAGAAGAGTTGAGAATTGAAAATCCCTCTCTATAGTGCAATAGGCGCAATATTGTACTTAACCCGAAGAACCTCGACTAGATACAACATTCTTAAAGAACTTGTAGCTAGACTTAGCAGCGCTAACGCAGTGTCTTGGAAGGTATACATAATGTGTCATGATACCTGAATAGAACTATTGACTTGGGATCATCTTATCCCTATAGAAAAACGAAAGGGAATGCATATGAAACTGCAGTACTCTACACCAATATATCAAACAATGTTTTAGTTGGTTTTGCTGATGTTGGGTACCTCTCTGACCCACATAGAGGACGTTTCTAAACTGGTCATGTATTCACCATTAGGAACACGGCGATATCTTAGAGATCAATCAAGTAAACCCTAGTGGCTACCTCATCAAACCACTCTGAGATCATTATCATGTAAGAGGCGGTCTGTGAGTGTATATGGTTAAGATCTATCATCACACATATTCGAGGAACCAGTGGTTTATGTTCTATCACTGAAGAGCCCACATATATTTATGAAGATAATGCGACCTACATCAAACAGATGAAGCTAGACTATATCAAGGGCGATAACACAAAACATATATCGGCATAGTTCTTCTATAGTCAGCAACAACATACCCTCAAGAATCAAATAAATTTCGAGGAGAATCTGACAGATTTGTTTATAAAATCCTTACCTAAGGCCACACATGAAAAACATGTCAAATGTATCGGGATGCGAAAAACTTTCCGAGCCCCTTGGTTAATGTAAGTATCAGGAGGAGGGTGTAGACTTTAGGAGGAATCTAAAGTGCTCATGTCACCCTTAAATGTAATAGGTGTGTTGTGCTCTTTTTTATTTCCACCAAGGTTTTATTTTATCCCATTGGGTTTTTTTGTTACTTGACAAGGTTTTTAACAAGGCAACGACAAATGCATCGTTTCATCTTTGACTTGACACAAGAGAGAGTGCTAAAGGAAATATGCATTAAGTGTCTCTTAGTCAAAGTAACTGAGGAAGAGTGAATCATGCGATTATATGTAATTGAGCAATAAGTTATTATTAAGTTTTATTCTATTATAATTACCATTGATAACTGTTATATTCATCCTTTATATAAAGGAGTTATCTAATAAGAATGGGTAGAACAATTTCAATTGCTATTTTCGTTTAACACTTGGTCATTTCAGACCGACATTTCTATAAAATTTCAAATCTAAGGAAATAAAAAAGTGAAAATCTTCAATTCCCATTTACAGAGCGCCTATATATTCCTCACAGAACTCCCCAATTGCTTCTCTTTCTCTCTCTACTTTGTGTTTCTCCCTCTAGTAATACACATTCTTTGTTTTCCAATCCCATCTACTCTTCATCTTGTTAGGTAACTGAATTTGCATTTGGTTATCGAATTTACACCATTGAAACAAGCCAATACCAAGTTTTGGAGGGGGGCAATAATTTTTGAGAGGAGGTTGAACATGCCCTCTGTTCTTATTTTCATAGTGCCTCCTCTAGATCTTAATTTTCGTCAAAGTTTGCCATCTGGGTTTTCCTTAACCGGTGCGTGTGGATTTGGGTTTTTTTTTCTGATTTGGGTGTTGGATTTGGATCCTGGTGAGTTTTTTCTGATTGAAGAACTTTCTGGATTTTTTTATAGGATTGCTGAATTGCGCGTCTAGTATTTGATCAGTGAAGGATCGGCTATCACTAAATTGAATCCAGTGTATTTGTTTTGAAACATTTTAGCAAAAGGTACTGTTCTTTCTAGTTTGGTGATTTATGTGATTGTCTGCATTTGGTTTTGATTAGGTGGATGTTTGATTGTGGATCGAGATAGTGCTTTTATTTCAGCTGAGGGTGGTGTTTTGAGATTGGATTGGATGTTGTTTTAGTTTTACAGTTCCATGAGGAATTGTGTTGGATCCACGAATAAGACCATTAGTTTTCTGAATTGGGTTTGAGATTTCACAAAGATTGCTTCCTTGTTCGAGTCAATATTGATTTGCGTTTGCAGCCTTTATAAGATTGAGTTCATGTTTACTTCTAGGAAAAATGCAGTTCGATAGTGGGAAGTTATTCATTGGTGGCATATCTTGGGACACAAATGAAGAGCGTCTGAAAGAGTATTTTACTGCTTTTGGGGAGGTGGTAGAGGCAGTGATCATGAAGGATCGGACCACAGGACGTGCTCGTGGATTTGGTTTTGTAGTTTTTGCTGACCCAGCTGTTGCAGACACTGTCATAATGAAAAATCACAACATTGCTGGAAGAATGGTAATTTCAATGAATGTAGTCTTAAACTTCATTTCTATTTTTATGTTGAAGTCATAGCTGGGGATCATTAAGTCTGTTTAACTTGCATGAAAAGTTAGTTAAATTCAATTTCCTATAGCAGTCACGAGTATGAAATTGTAATTGCAGGAAGTCTCTCACAGTGTGTTTCTGTATTCAAGTAAATTTCAAATCGACAAACAGTAAATCATGCTCCTCATTCTCTTTTACTTTTCAAAATCATTTTTCTGCAGTAATTTATCCATCTAAGTTGATCAGTAATCTGTGGATCCGTTAATAGTTTTATTCTGTCTTTATGACTACGTTATGTAATCTCAGGTGGAGGCAAAAAAGGCTGTTCCCAGGGATGACCAGAGCACTTTGAGTAGAAACAGTGGCAACATCCATGGTTCACCAGGTCCAGGACGCACAAGAAAAATATTTGTTGGAGGTTTAGCATCTACTGTTACAGAAGGTGACTTCAAGAAGTATTTTGAACAATTTGGGACAATTACAGATGTTGTGGTAATGTATGATCACAATTCCCAGAGGCCGAGGGGCTTTGGATTTATCACTTATGATTCATAGGAAGCAGTGGACAAGGTTTTGCTTAAGACATTTCATGAATTGAATGGGAAGATGGTAGAGGTCAAGCGTGCAGTTCCAAAAGAGTTATCTTCTGGTCCCAGTCGCAGTCCTCTTGGTGGATATAATTATGGTCTCAGTAGGGTCAATAGCTTCCTCACCGGCTATCCTCAGGGGTATAATCCAAGTACGGTTGGAGGTTATGGACTTGGTAGGTTCAGTCCAGTTGCTGGTGGTCGTAGTGGATTTCCCCCGTTTGGTTCTGGTTTTGGAATGGGGATGAACTTTGAGCCAGGGTTGAGCCCAAGTTATGGAGGAAATGCAAATTTTAATCATAATGCAAGCTATGGACAGGGATTGAGCCCATACTATATCAATAATTCAAATAGGTTTAGCAATCCCGTTGGATATGATGGTGGTAATGGAGGAAACTCATCCTTTTTCAGCTCAGTGACTCGGAATTTGTGGGGGAATGGGGGTCTCAATACAAATTCTGCAATTTCCAGTGCTTACATGGGAGCTGGAAGTGGTACCATTGGAGGAAGTACATTTGGCAATGCTGGAGTTAATTGGCGTTCTTTGGCAATTTCACCTCAAGGTGGAGGAAATAATGTCTCTAACAATAGTGGGACACTTGGCTATGGAGCTGGTGACAACAGTTATGGCTTGGGAACTGGAGGGTACGGAAGAAACAGAGGTGCAGCTGTGGGCCCTACGTCTTCTCTTACCGCATCAAATGGTGGTTATGAAGGGGCATTCGCTGACTTCTACAATAGAGGCTCAGTGTATGTAGATCCTACTAGGAGATCATCAAATTCTGAGCGAGATGGGTCTGGCCCCTTTGGGTATGGGCTTGGCAGTGCAGCTTCTGATGTTTCAGCAAAAAGTTCTACTGGTATTGTTGGTGGTTATAGTGTTAATAAGAGACAAACGAATACAGGTAAGAGCCAATTTGTTTGTCTTTCATGCAGCTTCTATTTTCTATTTTGAGTTATTCTTTTTTTTTTCCTTTTTTTTAATATAGGGTACTTCGTTTAAATAGTTTGGACAGGAATAATGGCTGTCTGTAAACAACTTCCTCCTTCTGAGTTTAAAATTTTGCATTTGGCATTGGTAAATGTTTGTCACCCTTTCTTGAACTTGCTTGACTCTTTTGTCTCTTCAATGCATCCACATGCATGAACTATTTTTTAACATTGCTGTGTAGAAATGCTTCCTGAAATTTGTTTTTTGGGTTAGATATTTTTGTACTACAGAAATGATTGTAGCTACATAAGAAAATAGGACATGCTATTGTTAAGTTGATGTGGTCTGTTGTATAGTTCAATTGATTTGAATTGATGATCAGGTTTAGAGTGGTTGCATAGATTTAGTCAAGCACAATTTTATATTTCTGAAGGTTGTTTTCATCTCAATTCATGATGCTAAACTCATGAAATTCTTTATCATATTGATTAACTTGACCATAACACAACTTATCTACCCACTAACCCCTTTATTGGGTAGATATGATTGCTTATTCGTTGGAATTTGCATACATGGATACTTATACTTTGTGCTTCCTTCTCTACTTTGTTTTCTTATTATTCTTTATATTTTGGTGTTGTTGGAAGCTTGTGATAGCCTGTGACATTCTTGGACATATGGCTAATCATAACTACTAATATCTTGGTAATCTAGAGGACTATGCTCGAATGGGATTTGATTGTGCAGGGTTCTAGATAAAATTGAATCTTACCTTAGGATATGGTGTTCATAGGATATATAATTTTTTTTGGAGAGTGTTCATAGGATATTATCGAGTTTTCTAACCAAAGAACCAAAAGTAGAGCTTTATGGGATCTCTCTTTTCTTGTGTAGGTGATGTCAAATAATCTATCGCTCCTTGATTGGTATTTTGGTATTCCCTTGGATTGAGATTGCATTCTTGAAATGTTGTCTCAGTAGATGTTCAAGTTCTCTCAGGTTTATGGCTCTTGTAGATTTTGAACTTCTCCTCTGTCTCTTTCTCTCTGGCTCCTCCTGTGTCTGTGTGCGCGCAGGCATGTGTCTTGTTTCATAAACCTGTGGTTTCAGTCTTATGTTCACCTGTCACATAAGTTTTTTATTTGTGCATTGAAGTTACTTAGTGAGGAAGGAAAAGTAAGAGAAGAGGGAGAAAAGAGACCTTTTTTCTTTCCTCCATATCGTTCCTTTCGTCTTTTGAACTGAAATGAATCTGAATAACAAAACCCTACATTTGTATCATCGGCCCTTAATGGTTGACATATTAAGTACACATCCCTCGTATTTGTTGACATTATCTTTGCAGAATTTTAGCCTTTCTTTTATATAAAACATTGCTCATTTTCTTCTTCTCCACTTTCTGAATATCAATATCAGGGAAAAGTGGTTTTGATGGTCATAAATGCAGAACAAAAGGAAAGTACAAACATTTCAGCTTATGGTTGTGGCTTATGTTATAAAGTTTGGTTTGCTACACTTGGACACAGAATAAAGCACTTAAGTTTAATCAGTTGTTGCATTCAAGTTGACTGTAGTGTATAATTTGATGCTCTAAGATATACCTCTTTTTTTGTTCTTTTTTCTTTTTGTTTGTGCATTGTCAATTGGTTAGGAAATATAGTAATCTAAAGAAATCCAAGATGAAGAATTTTGGCGCCTTCAGATACACGTTATGCTTGGCTTATGGTTAATATGTGCTTGACCTATGCTCCACCTGCATGATATCTTGTGTCTGGTTGTGTTTCTTACTGATAGTTTTCTAGATCATCTCTTTTGGAAGAGGATCTATTGAGGCCTTCTTGTTGAGGACTTGTTGCGGACTTTCTCCTTAATGGTTTATTATACACCCAGTTTTCAATCATATTTTTCCATCACAACTGTTCAGTTTATATATTTATGTAAGTAAATCATTTCTATAAATTTTCAGCCAGATTGGTAATCGTTAAGGCATCGAATTAGTTCAAATCAATTGATTGGAATGTTAATAAGTTTCTGAATAATTCTAAATTACTGGCCACATTGGTTTTCAGAGGAATATTATTGCATCGCATAGAATTTTAGGGAAGTTATTGTCATATATTTGATCCTAGGAAGCTGCTGCCTGCTGGTATAGACAGGTCTATGCTATTTTCTCAAGTTAATGATAGGTGGGAAGTGGATTCCAAGTGATTTACATGTGTGTTTTGCTTGCTTCATTAGTTATAATACAACATTGCTTTTGTCTTTTAGCCATTGTACATGTATGCTGGTACTTAACAGCTGCGTTTTTACTTTTTCCAGGAATTGCTGCCTAGGATCATTTATCACGTCATAGTGGGTGAAGATAATCTGGTGAAGCAGGTGAATTGTGAATTGTGAATTTTGCAAACCAACCTCATTCATATATCTCAGTAAAGGAAATATGGTTAGTAAGAGCTAACTGGGAGTGCCTGTTTTGAAGGATTTAAGTTAGAGATAGAAGTTAAAATGAATTTTGTGTTAATGCTTTTGTTTTGAGTCACCTATCTAGGCTTTTTTGTTTTGATCTTTGAGTGAGAAGTAAAATCAGATTGCAGGATATAGTCAGAAGTGTATCATGCATCTCCGGTGAGGCGGCGATACCCAAAAGAACAAAAAAAACAAAAAACAAAAAGAGATAGACTGATATATATTTACTTTTTGCTACTTTAGAATTTCATCTGTAATCTCTGGCAGTCATGGGTTCTGGTCAGGGAATGGTATTTTTCTTATTCTTTGATCCCATCGTTTGGTTTGTTTTTCTTTTCTTTTTGTACCGGAGATTACTGTTTTTTTACTAGTGTGAACATTGAAGGGTTACCCATCTAAGGACCCCATATGAATAAGTTTTATCATATTCCGATTCTTAGTGGTCGAGGTATTTTCTGAGAGAAAAAAACAATATTTGAGAGTTTTTTGGCCAAAAGGTCTGAGTAACTGATTTCTGAATGCTTAAAATGTTTATGTACGCAAGTATTTCTTGCTTTACAAAAAAAAACTAAGTATTTGTGGAGATCCAAGACTCAAGAGACTCTGAACTAGCTTTCTTTAAAGGCTTGCAGTACTAATATAAATAAATAGCAAATTATATTTTAGTTACTGATCAAATTTCAGTTTACAAATACATCATTTACACATTATCTTATATTTTTAAGGACAAATATTAACAAATTAGGACAAACTAATATTCACATGTCATGTGTCACTATAATTTTACCAAAATACCCTTCATTATATATCAACTGTTAATGTTGACCAAAAATGTGTGCTACTGCCGAGTAGCACAGTAGCACCATGCTACTGTCGACCAGAAATGTGTGCTACTGTTGAGCAGCACAGTAACACGAAACTACCCTTCACTACATACTGCAATTGTCAATGCTAGAGTAGAAGTGTGCTATTGAGTGGGAGGGGAGGGTGCTACTGCCGACAAAAAGTGCTACCGCCAGTGCTACTTCCGGCAACAGATTTGCAACAGTAACAACAAATCATCCTCTAATACATTTCGATAGTAGCAGCAAATTATACTTTTTTTTTTCAACCAGTATCAGCAAAGTACCTTTGCACAGTAGCATTAAATTACCTTATTCAGTAGCAGCAAAAGTACCTTTGCATAGTAGCAGCAAATTTACTTTTCTAACAGTAGCAGCGAATTTATCTGTCCAAACAATAGCAGCAGTGCCTTGTATCCATCAGATATGAACAGTAGCAGTAGTGCCTTGTATCCATCAGATAGAACAGTAACAGTCTCGACGATGAGTTCATCATTCAAGGTGCTTGTTGTCGCCGAAGATAAAGGTGTTGTGATGGATGTGTTGTGCGACTTATCAGATTGTATCATGGATTGAATTGGTGAAGATGAGATCTAGTAGATCTGATTGAATTGTTGATGATGTGATCTGGTAGATCATAGAGAGAGAGAGAGAGAAGTGGATTGGGTGACGCTGCAGAAGTTTTCAATTCTCAAGGGTGAGAATTAGTTGAGATATTTTTGTGGCAATTTTTATAGTTTTATTTGTAAAGTAGGATATTTTGGTCTTTTGATACGAAAAATGAGATCAAGCCTGGTAATATTAGTTTAAGTTCTAATTTGTACAAAATTTATTGAAAGTAGATTTTTGTGTTTTTAAATTTGATTAGGTAGTAATTTGTAGTTCTCCCGTAAATAAAATCGAGAGCAACAATACCCCTTGTGACTTGTGAGAATCCTTCAAAAAAAATTTCCTTTTGGTGCCTAGTCTTGGAAGTTACCACACAAAAGTTATGTAAATGATGAATATTAGTAACAGTTTTACTGTTTCACTTGATTTCTAAAGTATCACAACCCAGGATTTAGTCCGACCTCCACCCTCGCCAAAGTGATCCCTGACTTCCACTATGTTGCCGGACTGACCACCGAACCAGCACTCTAGGTCTCTAGGACACAGGCTTTGCTGTTTGCTGAGACTGGAGGCTTAACCGATGTCCAAATGATGGCATAACAATACGGATGGCCGTGATTTTCAGGTCTAAGGCTCCAAGCTATCTACTCATTACACTCTTACAACAGTTGGACTCGAACCATCCTTGCCGTTCCTCATTAGTTCCAACAATTGTTAATCAAATCATAACAATCTATAGCACAAATGTAACAACTATCTAGAATCTACAGCTTGTGAATGCTGCATACTTCAAGTCTTCAACTATAGCTAGGTATCATTTTTTGTCTCTGCGGCTAAGTGCACTCAAAATAAAACACTACATTAAGAAAACGAGTTATATTTTAGGTGGCGTTCGTGAACCAGAAGTTCAAAACACAAGGAGCTGTGAGAGCTTTGGGTAACTGTAGAAACTCAATTTCCTTTATCAAAATGATTTACAGTCTTCTGTATATATACAGATCTAATGTTGATATTTTAGGAATAACTAGAATTAAGTAAAGTACAGACATAAACAGATTATTCTACAATCAATATAGGGAGATCAGCATTGATTTGAATCATGCTTGATTTGTGGAATGAATGGAGGCGTGATCTAGGCAGAAGAATGAGTCCCCCGCGCAAACTGATCGGTCTTGAGCGAACCGCTTGAGACACAGTATTATGGCGATGCTTATGTAGTGGTTTTGTAAGAAGATCAGGTGGTTGATTAACTGAGAGAATGTAATGAACACGGTGACTTCCAAGAGTAATTTTCTCACGGACAAAATGGTAGTCAAGTTCTATTTGCTTTGTACGGGCATGAAATACCGGATTAGAGACCATGTAGGTCGCACTTAAAGTGTCACAGTAAAGCTGAATGGGAAAAGCAATTTGCACACCACGTTCATACAGTCGATAGCGTAACTAGGTTGTTTCGGCAGAGACATGTGCAAGGGAACGGTACTCAGTTTCAGCACTAGAACGAGCCACTGTTGGTTGTTTCTTCCAAGATCAAGTTGGAGCCAAGATAAACAAGATAGCCGGAGGTAAGTGACGAGAATCCAGACAACAGTCCAATCAGCATCAGAGTAAGCAGAAAGTGTAACTAGGTGATGTTGGGGATCGAAGTAGAGTCCATGGTCTAGAGTGCCTTTAACATATCCTAGTATGCGCTTGGCAACAATGAGATGGGTGGTGCGGGGTTGGCTCATGAACTGTGCAACTGAGTTAACAGCAAATGCGATGTCAGGTCGTGTGATGGGTACATACTGAAGAGAACCAACCATTTCATGAAAGATGGTCAGATTGGATAGTGGATCACCATCACAGGCAGTGAGTACAGGTTTGGAGGCCAAGGGTGTGCTCATGGGTTGGCTCAGTAGGAGATCATACTTTTTGAGGATGTCATGGACATATTTCAGTTGGTCAATGTGTAGACAATTAGATGAACATGAAACCTGTAGTCCAAGAAAGTTGTGGAGAGGACCCAAATCTGTGATATCAAATCCACGGCCAAGAGCTTTGATGAAACTCTCAATAATACAATCATGATTGCCGGTAATAATGATGTCATCAACATATAGAAGCAGGTATATTGTGTGATGCCCATGATGAAATATAAAGAGAGAATGATCTGCCTTACTTTGAAGAAACCCCGCCAACAGGAGGAATGCACTAATGCGGTTGAACCAAGCCCGAGGAGCCTGCTTTAGACCATAGATGGACTTATGAAGTTTGCACACATATGAGGGATGGTCAGGATCGACAAAACTTGGAGGCTGTCGCATATAAACATGTTCATGAAGAAAACCTTGTAGAAAGGCGTTCTTGATGTCAAGTTGACATAGTAACTAGCCCTTAGACACTGTAATTGTTAGGAATGTGTGAATAGTCGCAGGTTTGATCACCGGACTGAAAGTTTCCTGATAATCAATGTCTTGTCTCTGATGAAAACCTTTAGCGACGAGGCAAGCTTTGTAGCAATCTACTGAGCCATCTGGATGGTGTTTGACTGTATTCTGGATAAGAGAGGGTGGAACTAAGGTCCAAGTTTGGTTTTTCAACAGAGCGTTGATTTCATCTGCCATGGCGGAACGCCATTTCTTGGATTGAGAGGCCTGAGAGTAACAAGTAGGCTCAGAATTAGTAACAACGGAAACTAGAGCACAAGTAACCGGGTACCGTACTGTACCATTAGGTCTGACTTTAGGCTTGGTGATGCTGACGGGTAACTTGGTAAGCATAGGAGGCGGAGCTACGCTAGATACAAGGGGTGCAGGAGGAGTAGGTTCTGATAAGGCGGAAGATTCCGGTAAAGATGAAGAGGTCGGTAAAGGTGGAGCAGCAGGAGAGGTAGTTGAAAGTGGTGGTGGTGTGCGGCGTCTGTATGTGTGAATGAGGGTGGGTGGAGGGAGTGGTGGAGGTGGGATCAGTTGGGCTCGACGCTGATATATGTGAAGAATTGGTGATGCTGTTTGTGGTGATGAAGACGCGGGAACAATGGAGGACTGTGGATCAGGGTGTTGTGGTGAGGACAGGAGAGTGAAGGATGGTGAATCTAATGTTGAGGAACTGAGGGTTGATGTGTGTCTGAGACTAGACCTGTAAATGGATCGGGTCTTATCCAGATCCGTTCTAGATCCGTGGTTTTTAAACGGGTTTGGATCGAAAATTTGACCCGTTGATCCGTTAAGGACCCGGATCCGTTAACCCGTTTACTAAATGGATCGGATCCGGATCTTGGTTGATCCGATCCGTTAAGGACCCGGACCCGTTTAAAATAATTAAATAATATTTATATAAATATAATATTATTAATAAATATTAAATAATATGATAATTATCTAAATAATCTAAACATTCATATCTAAATTGCATCTAAAGTATGATTTGATGAAGTTGAAGTTAAGGTTGTTAATGCATATGTATCTATGCTAAAAAACATTGGATGTCAAGTATTTTAATTATATTAACGTACCATTAAGGAGTATTTTAGGCATGTAATTCAACTTTTGATGTAAATCTTTATTTTTTTATATAAAATTTCATCAATGTTTTATAATAAAACTATGAAATTATTATTAAAATTTAAAATATTTATTATTATAAACAGATCGGATTAACGGGTCGGGTATCCGTTAACCCGTCAGATCCTGATTTGGATAGAGCTATTAAAGATCCGACGAGTAACGGGTCAGATCCGGATCTAAATTTTTTATTACGGATCCGGATCTAGATGGATCCGGTCCGGATCCAGTCCAGATCCGATCCATTTACAGGTCTATCTGGGACAAGATCCGAATCAGAAGATGGGATCCAGTTATGGTCCGATGAGGTAGCAGATGTAGATGGTGTGATCACTTGAGTGAATTCATTGAAACCCAAACCCGTGGAGGAAGGAACCTGCAAATATTTATAAGGAAAATGAGTTTCATTATATAAAACATGTCGAGAGATAGAGACACAGCCCAAGGAGGGATTTAGGCATTTGTAACCCTTGTGATGAGGACTATAACCGATAACGACACATTTGACACTGTGAGGAGACAACTTGTTAGAAACATAAGGACTGATATGAGGATAACAGGAGCAACCAAAGACACGAAGAGAAGAGTAGGATGGTTGACGCTTGTGAAGACAAAAATAAAGGGTGTCCCATTGGAGAGTAGATGTAGGAAGGAGATTGATCAGATAAACAGTTGTAAGAGCAGCTTCAACCCAAAGTACTTGGGGAGAATGAGAAGTAAGAAGAAGGGAACGCACTGTTGTCACAACATGACGATGATTACGCTTAGCAAAGCCGTTTGTTGAGGAGTATGAGGGCAAGAAAAACATTGTTTGATGCCCTTAGTTGAGCAGAAGTGAGCAAAAGCTTTGTCCACAAATTATGTGCCATTTTCACTTTGGAGAAATCTAATAGTCCCCTGAAAATGATTTTGAATTAATGTCACGAGATTTTGAAAATGCGTTAGGACTTCATTTTTGTGTCACATGGGATATTTCCATCAGTTCTGAGAGCAAGCTGCCAAGAAATGCGCATAGACTAAGGCTTATAGTGCCCAGATAGTATAACTCAAGAAAGTGCAGTTCTTATTACGAGCAACGCTCGAGCACATAAATGGTTATAAAGAAACTATGGAGCATACCACACGAGCTGTCAGAAGACCCAACCTCTGGGTTAATTCTCTCTTTCCTCGCAGTGTCCATAGCCACTTTGCTCATTCGGGGAACTCCCGGTTTTAGGGTTAAGGGTTTTCTATATTGGCCACCACATAACCAACCCTTCCTAGCTTTTCACAAACTGCTCCACAGCCCTTCCTGAAAATTGAGCCCAACACCAACTCAGAGCAAGCAGGTTCCTCTCAGCCAAATGCTGGGCATATCACCTTCATCTCCTTGCCCTCCCCTAGCTCCTCCCTTGATGTGCAGACCCGCCTCATCCTTGAACTTAGTAATACTGTCAACCAACTAGTCTCCCGAGTTAAAGGTGTCAAGAGTCGCAACACTCAGCGTCCCTTATTCTCGGGATACGAATATAAGCAGTCTTCATTCATGTTGCGAGTCCAACTCGAAAAGCGACCTCCTGAGTCCAAGCCACTTAAGATTGAAAAATATAGGGGTACTGCGGACCCGCATCTCCATATTGAGACATTTCTTTCCCTCTGTTCCTCTACCTAATATACAGATTTTGTAGCTTGTCATGATTTTCAAGAAACATTGGCCGAGGAAGCTCTTAGCTGGTTCCTTAACCTTCCAGCCAACTCTATCGACAATTTTGAGCAGCTTTCAAAATGTTTACTCACTTGCTTCATCCTGCACACCAACATCTACCATAGTGTCAACGCCTTGTTCTAGATCAAACAAATAGATGGGGGAGGCCTGCATAGCTTGCTCTCTAGATGACAATCTGTCACAGCTCGGTGTCATAACTTGGAGCTACGTGTCGTCGAGCAGACATTTCGATAGACACTTGCAAGAAAATTAATTTCTTGCTCGAGATTAGCAGAAACCCTCCCTCCCACTTCTTATGATGCATTAATGGATTTGGTCATTCGGTGAGCAAGGAATAAATATGTTACCTTTGATAGTTTCCTAAATGTCGAGCTCTCAGAGAGTCAAAAACTGAGCCCACCCTAATTTCGACTTTTGACGCTACTATTACTTGTGTAGGGCCTCAGATAACAAGATCAGCTGTACTCTCTCATCCTGAGCTCAAGAGCTTCACATATCTTTAACGGAAACCAACCGCCAAAAGGACTTTCCCGCCTAAACGCGTGTATTTCACTTGCGAATCGAAGTCATACACATGGAATATTTCAAATTCATGGTCCCAAGATTTGCGGGTAATTCTTTTCAAGTAGATTTTCCAAGTTTGTGGGACATGAAATAGTAAAGACAACTATCACCTAGCAGTAAAATTACAAGAAGGATAAGGAGAGCAAAAATAGTGGGCATATATTTTGGATAATAAACTTTTTCTTATTTTATTTTGGATAATCAAGTAAGCCATGCTTTATTTTGGACTATAAGCTTTTCTAGTTCTTGTTATAAGTATGTATTGTTGTGAAATGTATATGCAGCGTAGCTAGTTAATAGTGAATCGTTTTTGTTCCTATCTTTCATATAGGTTGTAGATTATCATCTCATACTTATGTAATTGTATAACATTTTTAGTTTTGGGCCTTTGGGAGTTTGTGGTGTTTGTACTAACCACTCATTTTTGAGATGATTGAAATTAGCTAAGACCTTGCAACGGGTGGGCACAAGCCGGGTCGGTTCTAATTTTTTCAAGGACCGAGCCTGAACTCGAACAAAACAGGTTTTATGAAATCCAAACCCGAGCAAACCACGATTCGGGCCGGGCCGGGCTTCAAGCTTTTCGGGCCTAAATATCTAGTTTCACATATTTCATCTATTCTTCCAAATTTTATCATATTCCACATGTACAAGTTCTAAAATAATTAAATAAATATTAGAACTCCACAAGTTTGATACAACCAAACCCGAACCCGAACTAGTTTTTTAGAGAATGGTAATTAAAATGGTTAATTAAAATCATTAAAATGGTTAATTAAAATCATAACAGGATGGGCCGGGCTTTCGGTCCTTTTAAATTTCAAGCCCGAACCCGAACCGGATTTTTAGATAACGGGTCGAGTTTTAGACCGAACCGAGTTTAGAGCTTCGGATTTATTCGGGTTTTTCAAGCCTGGTTTTCAGGTTCCGACGCCCACCTCTAATCATTGAATGATCTAAATTATCGAGGTAAATTGGGTTTAGATGACTAGACGTTTATACATTTTAGTTAAAACAATGACTTTAGTTGCACAATGATTAATATTGAATTCATAACTAGTTTTAAGTATGTTGTTTTAATTTCCATTTGTTTGATATTCATGTCACGATAGTGTAGAAACTGTGTCCATTATGCTCCACATTTCATGAATCATGCTTATCAAGTGGGTAACAATCTAAACAAGCTTTCGTGGTGTGTCAAAATTTTACTTATGGTATTGAATTTTTAAAGTCTAAAGTCGACAAATTGACATGTATTTATGGTCAAATTAACATGCAAACTTGTTTCAGAATCTAAATAACAAAGGCCCAGTTTGATATTGAGTTTTAAGATTTATAATCACTTATAAGTATCATTATGTAAAATTTTTTCACCTTAAACAAAATTCTAGTTTATAATTTGTAACAATTTATAATCCCTTAATGTAATTTTATATGTCGGTATTCTGATATTTTAATTAATCAACAATGTGTGAGGTTAACAAAGTAGGTGGACGCAATTCAAAATTAGCTAAGACCTTGCAATAATACCGCGGCTAGGGTTTCTCTCATTCTCTCTCTCGAGTTTAGAGCTTTCCTTAGTTGTGCGGCTCGCTCTTCCATCCTTCATGGTTGCGATACGTATCTCTTCCACATCCAAGACCGCCGCGTCTGCCTTTGTCACGTCGAGTTTGATTTCCAAGCTTTTTTGAGTAACTAGGAGGAGCCGGTGAATCTCACCAACCTCAAATGCCCTGAAAGTGGCTTCGTGGCGCAACGCTTCTACCTTGTTGGCCGGCTGAACACTTCTCGCACGGTGGTTTCCGATGTCTTCCACAGCGCTATCAGGTCCATGTGGAGGCTGACAACTCCGGTAGAGGTCCAAGCTAGGGGCGACCGTTTTTTGTTTAGCTTCGCGTCATAAAAGGACGTGATTAGGGTGAAGAAAGGAGGTCTGTGGGCGTACTAAAGGGCCATTCTTATTGTGAACGATTATAATGGCTTTTTCAACATCACCGAGGTGCCCTTGGACTTTGTCTGGATCTGGATTGAGATTCAATGGCTTCTAGCGGCCCTGACAATGACGGTGATGAGGCGTCTGGTCGCCAAGATAATTGGACCAGTGTTGCAGGTTGACAATGGGGGAATCCAACATGGGATGATGTGTGTCTGGGTCACTATACCACTGAACCAACCGGTGAGGCTGGAATGCAGAATTAGAGTTTCCCCTTCTAACATGTTCCAAGTCTCTTTCAAGTATGAGAGTCTGGTAGGGAGATGTCGCACTTGTTCCATGCTAACTCATAGAGGTGTGGTATGCCCTAGAGAGAATGAAGACGAAGCTGCGCTTGTGGTGGAGGTTGTAAGGGCCTCGGTCTTGCCGCTTATGATTTTTTGGGCTAACTTAGCCCCGTCTCTTGTTGCTACGACATCTCTGTCTTTTATGCTTCCTAAAGAGAAGCAGCAGATCCAGATTGGGGAGGTTCTGACCTTCCCTTCATCTCTTGGGGTTACGGGAGTGAGGAGAAGCCGGGAGGAGGACGTGACAACGGAAGGAACTCAGGGTCAGCTGAGGTCTGAGGAGAAGGTCCAGAGTGAAGGCAAATGGGCGCGGCATGCCTAGTTTTGGTGCCGGTGCCTTTGCTTCCTAAAGAGATGGGTTTCTGTTTTGTTAAGGATGGGGTCCTGGCCATTCGAAAGACCGACAAGTCACCAAATATGTCTCTAAGGAAGAGGGGCCAACTGAGGGGTAGCTGAAACAAGAAGAGTCTTTCGGTGGGAGAGGCATCAGACTCGATGGAGCTGAGTTCGGCCGAGCCACCTATTGAGTCTGACTCGGAGGATCCACCGAGTGGTGATCTCGGCCTTGATGGGTCAGAATATGCCATGGAATAGACTTCCTAGTCGACCTAGGAAAGATCCATGGTACGTTTCTTAATGGCAGGAACTAACATCCCAATTTTTTGACGAAATGTACACCATTAGGGTATAAGGCCTCTAGTCAGGGATGGATGTGTTTGCCATTTTGGATCGTATCAGGTTCCTGCTTTCTAGTCTCTTCATATCTGATTTTTGGATGTAGTTTTGGAGGCTTTGTTTTCATTTATTAGAACTTTTGTTTTGTAGCAAGTATGTTGTTGGCTTAAGGGGCCTTTCCCTTCTTGTTTGATCGGTTATGATCGTAATGCGTTTGCAATGGAGTTACATCCCATCTCTTTTTAAAAAAACAAGGTAGGTGGACACACCCAGTAAGAAAAGTATTTCTGTTTATTTACTTTTTTTATCAAGTGAAATTTCATTCAATAAAACTGTAATTACAAAGCAATCACAGTACCAAACAAGAAATTACAACTACTATAAAAAAACCACTAGCTTCAAAATACCTATCCTCTCCCTGAAAATAAGAGACTAACATGTCAATAAATCCAAAGAGGGTTGAAATGAGCAATCGGTTGAGTTAACTTGACCAATGTAAGAAGCAATTATTAGGACAGGTACGCTGCCCCGACATCTCCATGCCGAGGATCTCCTCCCTGCAATCTCAACACAGGCTAATAATATGCTCGACCAATGGCTGACAAAATTATGGGTTCTTGTAACAACGAACCAACTATCCAAAATCAACTCTCTATTGGAATCTATGACATACTTCCAACAAACTCGAAAGAGCAAAGACTTATTTGAGATCTGAAAATCATATCCAAACACTAAACAAACAAAATAAATGATTACATGAAAATAGAGAACTATCTAACTAGTCCCAAGAACGCAGTAACACAGCCCACATACAAAGGCCCCCAGTAACACAGCCCACATACAAAAGCCTGACCAAACCTTCAGTCTTCCCAGCAAACCTTCGACGTCGTCGACCGTTCAACTTGCAGCCAGACCAACCAGCATGACCTGCATCTGAAACATCTCTGCATTGGGATTCAAGATCCACCCAAAAACCAGATGCAATCGCCCTTGGTGATGCTCGTCGAAGGCGTCTAGATGACCCTCTCCGTCGTAGGTCCTTACTCGGGCTAGGCTTGGATCGTAGATATACAAACGAGGAGAAATGTTCCACCCTAAAACCATCAAACTTGGAAGTCGTCTCTGTCTTAGAGCCATGTCACCAATTCGACCTTTGGCCTCCTTTCGGACCAGAACACGGTGTCGGGATGCCGGCGACGTTTGGCCGGGAGAGACGCACCACAACGAACGGTGTTTTTTCCTTTATGAGAGAGAGGCTAGGGTTTTTTTTTCTGTAAAATCTTTAGGTAGTTCCTTATTTTAAACCCTCTTTTATTTACTTATTTATTTTTCAAAAACAATGACCTATCAAAAACTAAGTAGCCCAACATCCACGGCGTCCCACAAAGAAAGAACCCAAAGCCTAACCTCCACCACACACAGTCAGTCTGTCACTGATACAAGAACAAGAAGACCAACCCAGAGTCCCAGATGTTGCTTCTTCAAAGAATGGCCACCACCTCCTCTTCTCTCCTCTCATCCCCTCTCCTTAAAACCTCCTCTTTCCTCTCCCCTCTTAAACGTTGCGTTTCGCAACCCACCTCCGACTTGAGGGCCTTCGCCCTTTCCAACCGTAATGGACTCTCCACCTCCGCCGCCGCTGTCTCCGCCACTGAGCCCCACGTGTCGACCCAATCCAAAAAAGTCAAGGAGGCCCAGAAGGACAAGTCTGACAAGCTCGACAGAGTCGTTCTTCCTTCCAATGAGTCTTCAGAGAAGCTCCTCAGGATTCGACACACGGTATTGCATTCTTTGAGTTCTGGGTTTTCGTTTTCATGGTGTTATTGAGTTTGGTCTGTTCATTTTAGTTGTTGGGTTTGAAAGTAACTAGCTTGGTTTATCGAAATTTGTGTGCTTTTGTGCATTTGATTGCAATATTATGCTAGTGAATGTCTGATAGAATAGTTGTGATCAATGTTGTTACAATGACGAATAATGAGGAAATGAGGAAGAGGAAAAAAGATCAAACCTTTTCGGGTTATTTGATTGTTTAGGATAGATAAAATGGGTGTATAATAGTAGATTAGATGGGGAGTTGTTTTTCGGGGAAGATAGATGGTTTTTTCCTTGGATGAAGTGTTGGAGCAGTCTGCTGTTTGTTAAGAAGTGATTTTTTTTTCTGAGAATTTGGTATGGACGGTGTGTTTGGTGCTGTGATGGGGATTGACTGTTTTTATATATGCATCACTGTACAGTGTGCACATGTTATGGCCATGGCGGTTCAGAAGCTCTACCCAGATGCGAAGGTGACAATTGGGCCGTGGATAGAGAATGGGTTTTATTACGATTTTGATATGGAGCCTTTGACGGACAAAGAGTTGAAGAGAATCAAGAAAGAGATGGTAAGGCAATTTATGTGTTGGTTGCTGTATTTTTTTAATCAATGTTTTGGAACCATCACAGCATTGTGAACTGTTCATCAGCATCTGTATGCCATCTGTAGGATCGCATCATTTGTAGAAATCTACCACTTGTAAGAGAAGAAGTTTCAAGAGAGGAAGCTCAGCGAAGAATTAGTGCTCTCAATGAACCATACAAGCTTGAAATTTTGGATAGTATTAAGGAAGATCCCATTACCATCTACCACATTGGTAATGAATGGTGGGATCTATGCGCGGGGCCTCATGTGGAATATACTGGAAAAATCAACAGAAAAGCTCTTGAACTTGAGTCTATTGCTGGTGCTTACTGGAGAGGAGATGAAAAGAAACCAATGTTGCAGAGGATCTATGGCACTGCATGGGAGAATGAAGAACAATTGCAGGCATACCTTCATTTCAAGGAGGAGGCCAAACGCCGAGATCACAGGCGCCTCGGTCAAGTTCTTGATCTGTTCTCTATACAGGTACTCAAATTGAATAGCACTGCTGTTCTGCATGCTATTTATGTTAGAACTGCCGTAGATTGATTTTAGTTTGATTTTCTACAGAATGATGCTGGCGGGGGTTTAGTGTTCTGGCATCCAAAGGGTGCTATTGTGAGACATGTAATAGAAGATTTGTGGAAAAAGACACACATAGAGCGTGGTTATGATCTGCTATATACTCCACATGTTGCAAAGGCCGATCTTTGGCAGATAAGTGGTCATCTGGATTTCTACAGAGAAAATATGTACAATCAGATGGATGTTGAAGATGAACTTTATCAACTTCGACCAATGAACTGCCCTTATCATATCTTGATTTACAAAAGGAGGCGTCACTCTTACAATGACTTTCCTATTAGAGTTGCTGAGTTGGGAACAGTATATAGATATGAATTATCTGGAAGCTTACATGGCCTTTTCCGTGTAAGAGGTTTTACTCAGGTATGGTACAATATCTTGCTGTAATACTCAATTTTCTAGGCACAGGAGGAAAAAAACAAGTCAGTTATACTTCTGAGTGTTACAAATTTTTGTTTTAAATTATTCACTCTTTTTAGGGAGACTGAAATCCTTTAATATTGAAGAAGATACTCTATGTCAAATTTACGAATAGGTTTATGGCTGTTGCTTAGTTGGTGTTCATTTCTAATCTTGATGACTGAGTTTTTTAACATCCCATCCCCTGTTCTGCCGGAGCTAGGAAGTCTTCTCTAATGAACTCATGATCTTTTTGCAGGATGATGCGCACATATTTTGCCTTGAAGACCAGATCAAAGATGAAATCAGGGGTGTCTTAGATCTTACGGAAGAGTTATTATTGAAATTTGGCTTCAGCAAATATGAAGTTAATCTCTCCACGAGGCCGGAGAAGTCTGTTGGAGAAGATGATATTTGGGAGAAAGCGACATCCGCCCTTAGAGATGCATTGGAGGATAAGGGTTGGAGCTATCAAATTGATGATGGCGGTGGTGCTTTTTATGGCCCGAAAATTGATCTTAAGATTGAGGACGCTCTTGGAAGGAAGTGGCAGTGCTCGACTATACAGGTAAGTCTGGACGTTAATAATATTGTTCAGTAATCTTTGTTCTTATCTCCCTCCGTCCCTCCCTCTAAATATGCTTTCTACCAATTGTGCAGGTTGATTTTAACCTACCACAGCGATTTGACATAACATATATTGACTCAAATTCAGAAAAGAAGCGGCCTATCATGATTCATAGAGCTGTTCTTGGGTCCTTAGAGCGGTTCTTTGGAGTCCTTATAGAGCATTATGCTGGGGATTTTCCTTTATGGCTCTCTCCAGTGCAGGCTCATGTTTTACCAGTGACAGACACTCAGGTACCCAAACCAGTTTCATATTTGATATTTAAAAACAGTAAGAAAGATTCCATAATCTATAAGGAATTGAGCGTCTCATGATATGTTGATGGCTCAATTTCCATCTATCTTTTGAATCCATTATCTTTTCAAAATTCAATTTTTAAGATTGTTTAGATTCGTAACACTTACGAAATGATGGATCCTTCTAAGATTATGAATGTGTACATTGCATGTACCATTTTGAACTTTTTTTAGAAAGAGAACCATTGTTACCTTTTTTTCCCTTTATTTTAATTGTTGTGGAATTGAGGAAAATAAGACAATTGTGTTTTCACTAAATCAAAAATCCTAATTTTCTGTGCAGCTGGATTACTGCAAAGAGCTAACCAACACACTGAAAGAAAATGGTATTCGGGGTGAACTTTGCCACGGCGAACGACTACCAAAATTGATTAGGAATTCAGAGATGCTCAAAATTCCACTAATGGCTGTTGTTGGTGCCAAGGAAGTTGAATCTGGAACTGTTACAGTAAGATCCAGGTACGGTGATGATCCAGGGACCATGACGATTGACGATTTTATCAGCAGAATCAAGTCAGCCATTGAAAACAGAACATCATTTTGAAAGTAAAGGCAGTTTTGTTACGTTTGTAGGTTTGTATAACATAGCAACATTGTATCCATATATTGATATCGAGTGCAGATATGGATTTTCATTGCAGCAGAGCTTGATTTTCAGAAGATTTGGTCTCACTTTAGAAGGGCTATGGGCTGCACTCTTGTATTTGTATATACTTGGATAGTTCAATTAAACAGTTTTGAATCTTCGTACTTCTTGATTCTTTGACCAACGTGATGTTTTATTTTTCCGGTCTGCGACGAACATGATGAAAATAAGAGTTTAATTCCCAACCTCATCTTTGGTCCCAAACACACCAAGTGTAACCTAACATTGTTTTCAAATGTCAAAACCCTGGAGTGCTCTAATAATAATATCCAGTTTCCAAAATATCCATTTTGCGTGTTAGTCTGAAGTTTTCTACTATGCATTCATACTAAAGTAATCATTACATATAAATTAATAGGTGTCCGCTTCCCAGTTTTCTAAGCAAGACAAGCAATCATCTTCATCAGGTAACCATTCTTTTATCTTTCTAATGCAAGCTCTGTTTTCTGGGTTGAAACTGTTTCTTCATGTTGTAATGATTCATGTTTAGAGTTGGTGTGGTGTTTTGATCTTGGTTTTGTTGATCAAGCATCAAGTTTTGATCTTTTTGCGAGTTTGATATCTGGGTTGTACTGATCATATATAGATGCGGTTTGAACCTAAGCATTTGAATCTTTGTATGTGAGTTAGATCATCATTTGATGTCAAAGTTTGTGTCTTGACTTTGATCATGTTCATCTTGATCATGGATCAGTTGAAGCTCCGAGTTCATTTGTCGATTGGTTTACTCTTGTTTGACGGGTCCTGGCTTTGAGATCTATGTTCAAGAAGAACTAAATCTGTAAATTCTAATTAATATTATTTCGGTTTCTTTATTTGTTTTTTTATTGGGGCGTGTGGTGGGGATTTTATTCGTCCGCTGTTTAATTAGATCAAAGTATTAAAGATTAATAAAGTAAGAATTTACTGGCAGATCAATCTTGTGGTATTGTTTACTTGCAGTAAAGAAGATACCAGTTTTTAACACATCATTACCAATTTTGATTCATTTCATTTCATCAATTAGTGGTCTTTTCTTTGATCATCAAACTCATTTGGTGGACTTGGCACATTATTATCTTTTTTTCCTTATTTGTCAGTCATAATTGTATGCCTTCTTTTTTAAAACAATTGTATGCCTCTTTTTTAAAACAAAGAAAGGAAATTGATACGTCACTTCTGGGTATTTTTCTTTGTGTGTTTGCAGCGGTGGTGTTCAAATGGTTTTTGAACACCACCTGTGTTTGCAGAGCCTAAAGCGATCAAGGCTCTGCCAAAAATCAAGAATAGGAAAAAAAGAAATGATGGCTAAGCTGCCTGTCCATGCACTTTAGACCATTGAAAGATTCCTTTTTATTTTTCCCTTCATCTTTATTTTGGTCAGAAATTTAGTTAGAAAGAAAGAAAACAGTTCAAGTAAAGGGTCAATTTGAATAAAATGGATCAAAACAAATTTAAGGATGGGAGTGCGGGAGTGCCTACCATTGTAGTAGGCTCCACCCACTATGGTTCAATTTTGGTGTATTTGAAAATTTCATATGTTTTTTTTTTCATTTATTTATATTTTCGGTGGCATAATAGGCGGTTTAGATTTGACCCCAAAAGCCGAAGCTAAAGATTGTCCTTTTCTTTTTGATCAATTAGATCATGAAATGATACAAACGTATTTAAAAATTGAAATTTAGGCCCTGCTCGTGTCATGATGCATAAATAGCCTGAATGAAGAAGTCCGGGTCACACTGAGTAACTGTGAGATAGATCCAGATGAAATCATCACATTCACACAACTAAAAGTTATGGAATTTTTTTATCCTCTTTTTTTTTCCCGTATTCATTTTCAGTAATAATACATTTCGGTCATAAAAAATATAATTTACGTTTAATTTTTTAAAGAAAATAATAATGACAATGTTAAGTCCACATGGGAATTTAAAAATAATTGCGTGCAGATAAAGAAGATAAATCTGTTTAAATGATGTTGATGGGCTACAACTATGATTTAGGGTGGGCAACCCTGTTTAGGGGTGCCATGTCAAGTTGTTTGTTTTTGCTTGGAACACAAATCAAACATGGTGGCACAAATGGGTTCTGTTGTCTTCTGTGACTACATAACTGCCTCTATTGTGTTTTACCTTTGCAACATGATCATATCTTGAGTGATTAAGTTTACTGATTCATTCAGTCTTTAAACAAGAAATGGTCATTGATTTGTTTATGTAAAAAGATCATAGTAGCTCATGATGATGTTTTATGTTTCAGAGAAGCGAGAAAAGTAGGTGAACATTTGTTGCAATATGGATGAAACACAAGTGAGTGCAGAGATCCGATTGAAGGCTGTTGAAGAAGCTGAGACTCATGAAAAGGTAACCTGCATGATGTGTTTGATGATTTACACCATTTTCATGGGATCATTTCGTTTTAAAAATCTGAAAAGGATTTGAGTGTTGATGCTGATGGTTTTATACAGGTGTCAAATGGGGACTTGCTACCAATTGAAAAAGAAGCAAAGAAAGAAGAGGATGAAGCTAATTTTGATGGAGAGTTTATTAAAGTTGAGAAGGAATCACTAGCTGAAAAGACATTGGCTGACGAGGAAGACATTAAGCCATCTGTTATTGAGAGAAGCGCAAGCAATTCAAGCAGGGAATTACTAGAAGCGCGGGAGAAGACGAGTGAACTTGAGGTAGAGATTGACAGATTGGCTGGTGTGTTGAAGCAATCAGTGTCAGAGAATTCCGAGCTGAAGAATGAGGTCTTACTTACAAGGGAGAAGCTTAAAGAAAGTGGAAAGAAGAACGAGGAGCTGGAACTCAGTCACAAGAAATTGCAAGCGCAGATCAATGAAGCTGAGGAGAAATACATTTCACAACTCATTGCCTTGCAAGAGGCATTGCAAGCTCAAGAAAAAAAGCACAAAGATCTTATTGGGGTGAAGGAATCATTTAATGGTCTAAGCCTCGAGCTCGACAGTTTGAGAAAGAGGATGCAGGAGCTGGAGCAAGAGCTGCAGAGTTCTGTAGGCGAAGTGCAGAAGTTTGAGGAGCTGCACAAGCAAAGTGGTTTGCACGCTGAGTCTGAGACGAAGAGAGCCTTGGAGTTTGAAAAACTGCTTGAAGTGGCAAAATTAAGAGCTAAAGAGATGGAAGACCAGATGGGTGCTATTCAAGAAGAACTTATGTTAGTATATAAACGTCCTAAACCTAATTGTATCTAGTGTGATAATACTTAGTAGTGGGTTGTTAGCGCCGCACTATCTGTATCTCTGTATTCCGCACTCTGTATTCTGGGTTCTTCATCAATCAATAAAACTGTTCTCCTTCTGCCGTGGACGTAGCTAACATATTGTTAGTGAACCACGTAAATCTGTGTTCTTTCTTCCATCCGTTACAACAACTTAAGGGATTGTATGAAAAGATTGCCGAAGATGAAAAAGTCAAGGAAGCACTTCAGTCTACTTCTGCTGAGCTTTCTGCTGTCCAAGAGGAGCTGGTTCTGTCAAAGTCCCAAGGTGTAGACTTGGAGCAGCGACTTTCTGATAAAGAAGCTCTTATAAGTGAACTAACGGCAGAATTGGACCTGAAAAAGGCTTCTGAGTCTCAAGTGAAGGAAGACATTTCAGCTCTTGAGAATCTGATTGCCTCAACAAAAGAAGATCTTCAGGCAAAGGTTTCTGAGTTGGAAGAAATCAAGTTGAAACTGCAGGAGGAATCAAGTGCCAAGGAATTGGTTGAAGCTGCAAAAAAAACCCACGAAGAACAAGTTTTAGTTGTAGAGGAGCAGTTGGCTGTGGTAACTAAAGAAAAAGAAGCAGTGGAAGCAGCTGTGGCCGATCTCACTGGTAATGTTCAGCTGATGAAGGAGTTGTGCGGTGATTTTGAAGAAAAATTGAAAATTTCGGAGGAAAATTTTGGAAAAACAGATGCTCTATTGTCTGAAGCTTTGTCGAACAATGTAGAACTTGAACAGAAGTTGAAGTCATTGGAGTTGAGCCATAGCGAATCAGGAGCAGCACATGCAACTGCCACTCAAAAGAATCTTGAGCTTGAGGGTATTGTTCAATCTGCAATTGCAGCAGTAGAAGAAGCGAAATTACAACTGGCAGATGTTCAGACCCGCTTTATAGCAGTGGAACAAAAGAATGTAGAGCTGGAGCAACAATTAAATGTGGTAGAGTTGAACAAAGGAGTTGCTGAGAAAAATCTGGAAGAATTTTCTGAAAAATTATCAGCACTCACTACAACATTGGGAGAAGTTGAGGCAGAAAAGAATCAGCTGAGTGGTCAGGTTCAAGAATTCCAGGAGAAGATAACACAGCTGGAATCTACCTTAAACCAGTCATCTTTGCAAAATGCGGAGCTTCAGGAGCAATTGAAGATCACCACCGAGAAATGCTCTGAACATGAGGGCAAAGCCACTACAATTCATCAGCGGAGCCTGGAACTCGAAGATTTGCTCCAAGTGTCTCATTCCAAAGTGGAGGATGCTGGCAAAAAAGCTAGTGAGCTGGAGTTGTTACTTGAAACTGAAAAGTATAGAATTCATGAACTTGAGGAACAAATAAGCACGTTGGAGAAGAAGTACGAGGAAGCTGAAGCAGATTCAAAGAAGTACTCCAACAAAGTATCTGAACTGGCTTCTGAACTTGAGGCATTGGAAGAACAAACATCTAGCCTTGCATTTGCACTGCAAACGGCGAATGACAAGGAAAGGGAGTTGACAGAATCCTTGAATGTTGCTACTGAAGAGAAGAAAAGGTTGGAAGATGCCTCAAACAGCTCGACTGAAAAGTATTCCGAAGCGGAAATTCTAGTAGATGTCTTGAAGAATGAATTGACTTTAGAATTCAGGGCTAAAGTCATAGCCCTTTTCCATCCTGAATAATTGTCTCCATTCAGGGGTTTAGATATTAGGACCAAACCGGGATGATCTGAATGATGGGTGAAATAGGGATTAGAGAGGTCAGATTTTGACATCTGAGAAGTTAGAGTGCCGCAGGTAAGAAGAGTCAGGATCTAGTCCTGCTCTGATACCATGAAACAAAGAGAAACTGATAGGCAGAAGAGATAATTTTTATTGATACTGAATTCTTTCTTTTATACAAGTGTGATTACAATTTGTTGCTACAAGTTAGGGATCTGTTACTACAATTCAGGAACTGATCAATCTGTGTTCCTACAAGTCAGGAACAGATCAATCTGCTATAATTAGTTTCCTTACATTACAGACCTGTAAACGTTTCCGAACTCCTAATACGAACAGAAGGAATTGCTCCACTCAGGCAATTCCTTTAAAGGCACAATAACCAATTGTATATTGCAAGAGATGGTAAGAACATCTTATTTCAATAGAAAAGTTCCCAGAAGCAAGCTTGCAGTTATACAACTCTATTGAGCCCTTACTTGCCCCTTCTCTTCTCATGGTAACTATACTCCATCTTCAAATACACTTTTAAGTTTTCTTTCTATTTTCTTGCTACATTCAATTTATTTATCGGAATGGGATACACTATTCTTATGATTATACGTAAATCTGATGTCTTTATTTTGCTAAAGAACACTTTTTTTAAAGGTGGTTGGAACCCATACTAGCTGCGAGGCTCATCCCCACACCGGGAATAACTAACTTTTATTGACAATGTTATAATACAAGAGGTTCAAATTGAACTGAACAAGGCAGCTAAAAGATTACAATGTTACATGAACTGCAGCTAGGATTTCAATCAAAGCAAAACCCTATACCGGCACATCAATTTGCTCACTCTTCTTGTCTCTGGCCAATTCCAAAGGACGATAGCATTTCACTTGAAAAGAAGTTCTCCTCAGGACTAAAATTTATTGACTTTATCCAATCTAAACCATCACCATCCCCAATGTCCATCAATCCTTCACAAAGATTGTCACTTCCTGCTGGATCTTCTTCTTCCGTTTCTCCGTAGTTACATATCCCTTCAAAAAATTCCTCATTCATCACAAAATCATCCTCGGGCGGTGAGACAAAAGAAGGGCCTGATTGCACCTCACAAGCTAATTGTTGGAGTCCCCCATTGCCCACACCTTGAAAGCCAATTGCTTCAGCTTCCGATTGAGGTGAGTTATCATCTTGAACGCATTCCAGTGACTCTTTATGCTCAGCTACGAATGCATCTTCTGATGAAGGTGAGTTATAATCTTCAACGCATGGCAGTGACTGGTCTAGCTCAGCTATGAATGCATCAACTTCTGATGGCATGGGGACGTAGTTAGGTATTCCTTCAAAAAAATCCTCATTCATCAGAAAATCATCCTCCGGCAGTGGAACAAAAGAAGGGCCTGCAGATTTCACCTCACAAACTAATTGTTGGAGTCCACCATCCTCCACACCTTGAAAGCCATTTGCGTCTGCTTCTGATGAAGGTGTGTTATCATCTTCAACGTTTGGCAGTAAGTTTTCTAGGTCAGCTACGAAAGCATCAACTTCTGATGGCGTAGGTACTACTACTGGCGGTGCACTCCCGGTTTGTTGTCTCTTTGCTTGTGGTTCAAGCAACTCTTCTTGCTCCGTATTCGATTGTTCTCCACCATCACATGCATCATCATCTTCAAGAACGTCTTCCTCTTCACGTTGCTTTCTCTTCTTTTCGATCTTGGTTTTTGATTCACCGTTTTTTCGTAGCAGACAAAGAACATAGTCTTTCACCTTGTCTTTCTTGTCTCTGAGTGATCGATGAAGGTAGAACTCGTGCAGGGTCCAACAACCGTTGTGCTCCGACTTTTTGTTCTCGTAGGTAAATCTTTTCTTGGAGCCAATCACACGACCAGTCTCCAAAGATTTTACTGGCGTCCCGGACGCGGAGTCGTTTCCCTTCCAGGTTCCGCTTCCAACGTTGCGGCGTATGCGTTTGCCTGTGGAACTCATCTTCTTGTGTTGGGTGAAGAAGTAGAGGTCCTTGTGGAGCCTCAAGTCGTGTGGTCTTCTGGTTCTGGTCTTGTAGTCCTCCCATATCTCCCAAGGTTCTAGCTGACCGTAGAGATCACAATCGAAGACGACGCTGTTTCTGCCGCGCACGTTCTGTCCACTCAACATCGGCTTGAGATAGAAGAGAAGCAGCTCGTCATCCATAGGGCAGAACCTCACACCAGGAATAAGTTGATTGTTTCTGATCTCCTCCATTGCTTGTTGCTGCATGTTTCTTGCTTTTGCTTTTCTTGGTTTTGGAAAGAGCTGTTTCAAGAGAGAAGAGGTGATGAGGAACTAGGGGTTTCAGGCGGAGGAATTATAGAAACTAGGGCTTTGGATGCGTGGGGTTGATATGAGTTGGCTTGGTTTGATCCCTTTTTATAGAAACTATTGACTTGAAGTTTAAGCAACCGGCTAAAATGTAGGGTTTCCTAAACAAACAGGGTTTTCCTACATAAACAGTGAGCCAAATGGATTTCTAAATTCTAGAAGGTTTGTCTTTTTCTTCCCTCGATCAAAATACAAGGCCTTCTATTGTTTATAGTTCTCATGCTGTGTTATTTTCCTTTGATACCCGTACAGCAATTAGTTCATCTTTAGTGTGAGTTCTTTGACAAGCAGCCATGTAAGTAGATGTTTAAGTTTTGCCAGTATCGTAGTGTGCCCTTTATCCCCAACCAACATAGCTTTGAGGCTCTTGGAGCAAACAAAGAATTGAAGACACAAGTGACAACTAGGTTCTTGTTAGAGAAACAACTTTTGCTGTTTAGTTTCCTGCTGTAACTAGGAATTGCTAATGTTGTAATAAGTGGTCTGCTAAACGCAGGGTTAGTCAGAGTAGGTAGTTGCCAGGTTGTCAGTGTCCAACTAGCATTCTCTGAGCTGTTTTCACCAGTGTGCTAGTGACATGTGGCACTGATTTGAAGAATTAGATAATAGTTTGAGTAAATTGGCTTCTTCAGAAAGTGCAAATGAAGAACTCCGAAAACAGATCTTGGAAGCAGAAGACAAAGCTTCTCAATCATTCTCAGAAAACGAACTGTTGGTTGGCATGACTGTTCAGCTGAAAAGCAAGATTGATGAATTACAGGAATTATTGAAGTCTGCTCTATCTGAAAAAGAAGCCACTAATGAACAACTTGTTTCCCACAAGAGCACTCTTGAGGAGTTAACAGAGAAACACTTGAGAGCCTTTGATCTCCATTCAGCTGCTGAAGCCCGCATTCTGGAATCAGAAGCAAAGCTACAAGAAGCCAGCGAGAGATTCAGTGAGAAAGATTTGGAAGCTAAGGATCTGAACGAGAAACTAATTGCACTGGAAGCTCAAATAAAGGTCTATGAAGAGCAGTCTCAACAATCTTCTGCAGTTTCTGAAACCAGTAAAGTAGAGCTAGAAGAGGCTGTCTCGAAGCTGAAGCAGCTTGAGATTATTATTGAGGAACTGCAAACTAAATCGGCTCACTTTGAAGAAGAGAGCAGAAAGCTAGCCGAGGCAAATGTTAGGCTTAGAGAGGAAGTGTCTATATATGAGTCCAAAGTGAGTGAGCTAGAGGCAAAATTATCTGCCACCATCCTTGAGAAGGATGACACAGTTGGACAACTTCAGACTTCACAAAAGACAATAGACGAGTTAACACAGCAACTTTCTTCTGAAGGGCAAAAACTACAATCTCAGGTTTGCTTTACTATATAAGTATATATAAATATATGTATATATATAACTGTATATATATAGACGAGTTAATTATATATATAACTGTTTTCATGAAGTTTTCTATATTATTTTGTTTGTTATGGATATGTTGCTTTCCAGTCCCGCAATAATTTGAAAATCTATATTTTTGTGCTACAGATATCTTCGGTTATGGATGAGAACAACCTGCTCAATGAACTGCATCTAAGTACCAAGAAGGAACTTCAGCAAGTGATATCCCAGCTTGAAGAACAGCTGCAGGAACACAAAGCAGGAGGAGATGCTTTAAAATCTGAGTTTGAGAATCTCAAGGCTGAGCTTGCTGAAAAACCTTTGTTACAGAAGTCTCTCAAGGAACTCGAAGAACAGTTGGTGAAAATAGAAGCTCAACTAGCAAAAGAGGTAAACTATTATCAATTGCAACAATCAAATAAATTTTAGTATCCTGCATTGTTCTGACTTGTATGATGGTATTGTAGGTGGAAAATGTTAAGGTAGCTGCTGCTGCGAGAGAGGCAGAGTTGACTTCAAAATTGGAGGATCACGCAATTAAAGTTCATGACAGAGATTTATTAAATGAACAAGTTTTAAACCTCCAGAGAGAATTAGAAATTGCTCAGACTGCTGTTTCTGAAAAGGTAAGGCAATAGTCATCATGTAGGATTATATGTACCTTACTATAGGATGTTCAATACTTGGAGAGCTGCCAATTATTCAGACTTCAGGCCAAACAAAGTAGCATTATTATGTCTATTTATATAATTTTTTTTCCTGATAAAATTTTCTGTGTTTGAATTCCCAACTACAGAAAGAAGCAGATTCTCAAAAGGGCCTGGAACGAGAAGCTGCATTGAAGCATTCTCTTGAGCAACTTGAAGCCAAGAACAAGGAAATAGCACTGCTAGATAAGCAAGTCAAAGATCTTGAGCAAAAATTACAGCTTTCTGACGCCAATATAACCGAAAAGGTATGTTTACACCTATTTCCCATGGAGCTTTATGTATATTACAAAAAAACAGACAGGCATGCACAAAATTACTAGGATCATGAAGCCAAATCTTCCAGCAAAGTTGACTAAAATTTTCAATAAACTGGATCTTAGATCTGACTACCATCAGATAAGTATGACATAAGAAGATATTAAAAACAACATTTAGGACTCATTCAGGGCATTATGAGTTCTTGATGATGACCTTTGGGTTAACAAATGCTCTTGCAACCTTTCAATCTGAAATGAATGATGTATTAGTGACCTGCTAAGGAGAGGGGTGTTGATATTCTTTGATGATATTTTAATTTATAGCCCTACTATGAGTGAACATGTGACATTGCTTCAGTTGGTTTTTGAGAGACTCAGAAAACATGAGTTGAAGGCTAAGGAGAGCAAATGCAGGTTTGGTGTTTCTCAAGTAGAATATTTGGGACACATTGTCAGTGCACAGGGTGTTTATGTAGATCTTAGTAAAATTGAATGTCTTACGAAATGGTAAAAACCGAAAACACTCAAGGGACTAAAGGGGTTTCTTGGTTTGGCTGGTTATTATAGGAAGTATGTGAGGAATTTTGGAATTACACCAAGGCCATTGACAGACATGTTGAAGAAAGACAATTTTCAATGGACTGTAGATTCAGATGAAGCTTTTGAAAAATCTAATAAGCCGAAACTTGTTTCTACACCTGTGTTGGCTATACCAGATTTTTTTTCAAAAATATTTGTTGTTGAGTGTGATGCTTCAGATAAGAGAATTGGAGCAGTCTTATCTCAAGAGGGTCATCCAATGGCTTTTTTAAACAAGGCTTTGGCTCCAAAACATACTGCACTGTCAGTTTATGACAAAGAAATGATGGCAATAGTATTTGTTGTTCAACATTGGACTCTATTTACTTGGTAACCATTTTTAGATATACACTGATCATAGAGTAATAGAGCATTTCCTCAACCAGAGAATAACAACTCCAACACAATAGAAGTGGTTGATCAAGTTGCTTGGTTATGATTATTCAATCATTATAAGGTAGGCAAGAATAATGCAGCACCAGATGCACTGTCTAGGCAGTTGGAGATAGCAACTTTGGTAGACGTTTCAGCTCTTGTACATGATTTTGTGCTCGAAATTCATCAGGTGTGTCAGAGGGATGCAGAAGCTAAACAGATACTATATGAGCTGGAATCTGATGTTTGTACTAGGAAACAGTTTTCAGTAAATGACACTCATTTGCTTTACAGAAATAGAATTTTTGTGCCTAAAAGTGAAGATTGGAGAGTTAAGGTGATCAAAGAGTTCCACGAGGGCTTTATTGGAAGACATGATGGTAGGACTAGAACATATCACCGAATTAAATGAAATTTTGCTTGGCAGAGCATGTTATATGATATTAGAAGTTACATTGCAGCCTACCACAGTTGCCAGGTTAACAACTATGAAGCTACCCTACCTCCTGGTCTGCTGCAACCTACATCTATCCTTCAAAGTATGGACTATAATTACTATGGATTTTATTGATGGTTTACCAGTGTTTGAAGGTAAAACTATGATTTGGATGGTGATAGACAGGTTAACTAAATTTTCCCATTTTATCCCTATGTCTCACCCTACACTGCAGCCTCAGTAGCTCATCTCTTTGTAAAGGAGATTTTTTAGGTTGCATGGGATGCTTGAATAAATAATTTCAGATAGAGATCCAATGTTTTTGAGCCTGTTTTGGGAGTCCTTCAAATTTTTTAGATTGCAGGGGACCAAATTAGCTAAATCATCTGCCTACCACCCTCAAATTGAGAATCTCAATAGAATCTTGGAGCAGTATCTAAGATGTGTTGTGGGAGAAAAACCACACACTTGGGTGGAAACCTTCCTTGGGCTGAATGGTGGTACAATTATGCATTTCATTCAGCTTTACAGATGAGTCCTTTTCAGGCTTTATATGGTTATCAGCCATCTTTAGTGGTTCCCTACCTTCCTGGTTCAACAGTAATAGCTCATGTGGATGCACAATTAAGAAGTAGGGATGAACTACTAGCTATGATCAAAAGAAATTTGTTAGCTGCTCAGTCAAGAATGAAGGTTTTTTATGACAAGATGCATGTTGAAAGAGAGTTTGTGGTTGGAGCTTATGTTTATTTGAAACTCCAGCATTATAAGCAGCACTCTGTAAATCAGGATGCATGGCATAAATTGTCTCCTAGGTGGACCTTTCCTGGTGCTAGAAAAAATTGGGAAGGTTGCTTACAAGTGAAATTACCTACCACAACCAAAATTCATAATGTGTTTCATGTGTGCTTGTTGAAGAAGAAAATTGGAAAGTCTGTGAATGTGTCTACTCAGTTGCCACCTGTTTTGGATCCTCTTAACGCCAAGTGGACTCCAGCATTGGTTTTGGATAGAAGAATTTTTTAAGAAGAATGATGTTGCAGGGACTCAGTGGTTGGTACAGTGGTTTGGTACCTCTCCTGAAGAGGTTACTTAGGAAGATGCTGACATTATCATAGTAAGGTTTCTAGATTTTGATGCAGAAGAAACCTCAGGTTCTAGTTCATAGTAGCCTTAATGTGGGCAGCAACATTTTTCACACTTGAGGTCAAGTGTGTGGTTGGTCAAGTGTGTGGTTAAGGAGGGAGGATTGTTAGAGATGCAACTTTGGCTATTTATTTTCCTACTGTAAATTGGAATAGCTAATGTTGTAATAAATGGTGTATTAAACGCAGGGTTAGTCACTATGTAGCTCCCAGTTGTCAGGTTAGTCAGAATAGGTAGCTACCAAGTTGTCAGTGTCCAGCTAGCATTCTCTAAGCTGTTCTCACCAGTGTGCTAATGACATGTGTCATTGATCTTAGCGTCTCATTGTATTTGAGACTGGTTGGCGTAGGTTGTAGAATTATCTAGAAATATTTCTTTCAATTTCAATCTTTAGCTTTCATTTTTAGCATTTCTGTCAAATCCAGTAGTTAAAATTAAAACCCTAAAGGGACGTTTGGTACCTTGGACTGTTTTAGACATGCTTATTTTTTATAATAGTCATGCACTGTCTAAGCTGGGCTTATGCTATAGTAATACCTGACATGTGTTTGGTACCGCTTCGGACTAGAGAGCATAACAACATAACAGTCTCATCCCTTGTTTGATGATATACCAGACTAAAATTAAATTTGCAATATTTTTTCTATTTTTACAAACTAGACAGATACAATGCATTAGCAATATACCATGGCAACAGCCATACCAGATCAAATGATCAATAACTCGTAGAAGCTTTTATTGCACTAGTAGATTTCAGTGTGTAAAATTGTCTTCATGTGCAGTGATTTCCGAAAGTCCAGGCTTCCTCATAAAACTGCTTTCTTGATCACTTCACCATCATACGTCTATGTTTCAGGATCAACCAGCAAAAGTTTATTCTTCAAAACTACATTTAACAAAGTTTCTTCTTCAAAACTGCTCCATATACGCATTTCCATCTTCAATACCATCAAGTACATTGAACCCTCAGTATATGGTGTTCCATATCATGGATTTTTGAGTTTGTGTCGGTAAAACAAAACTCACGGCTACTTTGTGTAATAGTAGGAGGCTACTTGCCAAGTCCGTATCAATATCTACCCCTGCATAATATTTTCTATCTGGCTCACATTTTACAGTCACATAGAGTCATGGACGGACGTCTAGAATCTACCCAGGGGGTCGTCTCCCGGGTTGTCTATGACAGGTGTCAGTAAGAGTTTGTGACACGTTTTGACACCGTTTGTTTCCCGTTAATTTAGATACATGTTAAATACGAGAATGTATTTGGGGTTAGGTCGGACTGGTATCGAACTGGGGCGATCGAGTGGGCGGACGAGGTTGCGCTTTGGTCGCGGCGGTGGCACAATCTGGTGACTATTCTGGGCATCCAGTTACTCTCTGGAACCCAAAAACGGATGATCAAGTTGTGTAGCGAAGAAAACCAGTATTCCACCAATCAGCTGAAAGGTGGCTCCTGACCGAGAGAAAAGACGCGCTCCCTCGTCGGAGCCCTCGACCTCGTTGAATCAACGGAATCATAGATCCAGTCGAGGTCATTGTTCACCGAATTGGAGATGCAGCCGCAAGATGCCGTCGTCGGAATCAGAGATCTAGCCGAGGTCGTCATTGACGGAATCAGAGATCTAATGGAGGACGTCGTCGACCGAATCGGAGATCCAGTGTTGAAATCCAGAAGCGGAGGAGATCTAGTCGAGGCCGATGCAGTCGAAGCCGAAGCGTAGGTCGTCGAGAAGTCATCGTCGAATTCGAGCCGGTAGTAGCATCGAGGCTGATAGGATTCATGGGTTTATTGAAATTGAAGAAGCAAAGCAGAAATACATTAACGTTTCCCAACAGAATACAAATGGATACCGAAGGGGACAATACCCCGACAGTAGAGAGACCACCCAGGTAATTTTTGTTAAGTCGATTATATTTGGAAAATGCATTGTTTTATGACCATTGTTTTAGGGCGGTCGGGGAACCATGTTTCATGCATGAGATGCATGTTTTAACTTACGGGGGATGAGTCATATATTATTGACTTTTCGTATTTGTTTTCTTCGTCATGAAGGGTCGTTATATATAAGTAAAGCTGGGCAATAGTAGCCTTATTTGGCTCTGACCCTAGCCTGAGAGGTTCATTGTCATGGTGGAATTTCTCCGCTATGAAGGGTCGTTCATTACTTAGTAGCCTTATTTGGCTTTGGGAGACTCTCCGTCATGGTGAAACCTCTTCCCCTATTTTTAATGTTGATTTACAAGCCAATGAGATTGACATTTTACGTTTTGGTTTTCGAAACTATTATTTGAGATTCTTTCTCGACGAGGCATGCATATGGATTTTCTGGAAATTCAAAGGGAGAACATTAATTGATTATTTTCACACGCTTAGATATTCTTTTTGTCCACTCACTCTAACGTTGTGTTTTTAAATGTTTTCCCATGAGCCCTTCGTTTTCAAATGCCCAGTGTTGCAGGGTTGCTGAGAGGGGGTCATGCATACAGAAGACGAGGCATAGTCAAATTATTCTGCCGTCGCTATTTAGTCTATTTAGGTATCGCTTCCGTGTAGAATGCTCTGAATACCCCAGTATTGTGTTTAGTTGTATTCGTTTGTGGAAGTGTTTTCGTTGGATTGCCGGTATGGTTGTCCATTTTAAAGGGGGGTTTCCGGTAAAAATTTCCCTTGAGGTGGACCCGGAAATTTTTGGTGTGTTTGATTGATGTTATCTAATACCAAAATTCTACCCACTAGCTCTGATACCAACTGTTAGAACCCACCCCGGTAAAAATAATCTTTGTGGTTGTTTCTGTATGAAATGAATTATCTTTGGTGTGTTTGATTGATGTTATCTGATTTTGGTGAATGGTGATGAACAGCAAGCTAGCTACTTCATACATTTATATTGCACAATAAGCATTTTTGTTAAGTTTTGAATAATGATTGGTTTTTGTTTAATGATTGATGAGAAAAGTTCTGCCTATTTCTTCTTGGCTTGAATGTAGATTGCCACCCAATGCCTTACGAACTAAATTATATTGGATACCTAATCTATCTAGATTATAACATGTATGCAAATTCTGAAACATGGAAAACCATGAACTAAGATGTCCACAACAAGTACGATCATAAGGTGGAAATAGTTAGCAAAGATGCCTAGCCTTGACAACACCATTTAAATATGAAAAACCTTGATTTGGAAATAATATATGAATGAATTTGGATTTAGATGTATCCTTCTGCCAATGATTTACACTGCATATTAGAGAAGACATGTCTAACTGAGAAACAAGATTAATAAGAATACTTCTTCAACCAATTAATAGAACCAACTTTACAAGGATGAATAAGTAATGCATGAACTGAAGTAAATGTAATAGTTAATCTATGCAGGGGACATCGATCTTCACATCTGATATTCATGTATTCCTCATCAGCAAAGTGGAAACAAAGATTCACCGTCATCTTATTACATATCTAGTCGACAGTATATATACATAGACGTTCCTTAGTATATCTCAATTAGTTGTTGAGTTACGGATTTGCAAATTGTTTATGAAGGAATGAATGATCCGTTCCATATGTATTGCATTGGTGTTTGTAAAGCAGAGAAACTTCATTTATTCATTTCATCTTTTGGCCTGGTTTTGTTCAATTTTGTGTTATGATTGTACCTTTTCCTATGGTTATTCTGGTTTTGGACTAATATACCTTCTAAGGAAATCTTATTAGGTAAACCTTTTCATATGGCGTCACTGTAGAGTAGGAGACGAGGAAGGAATGAAGCTTCTGTACTTCAAGCTGGATTATCATTAATGCAAGGCGAGGTAGCTACTTTATACATGTATATTGCACAGTCTCGGCATGGTTCTGTATTAACTGAATGTAGCTTAACCTATGCTTTGACGTCTTGGCTGTAAGTCAGTGAAGATTTGTGTGCGTCATGTTAAACTGGAGGATAAGGTCGTTAGTTACTGCTTTGGTACTTCGGGAGTTTGGTCTCGGTGGTGAAGAGTCTTGGAGTTATGTTGTATGACTAATCAGATAACAATGTGAAATAATCAAAGTAAATGTTAGATTGGAGATCACTTTGGCATTTTAATTGTTTAAATTAGCTTAAGATTCTATCCTTTACCAAACAGAATTTGGGTGTCATAAGTAGTTTTTAGGCTACTGTTTGAGTTAAGATTCTTCTTTTCTCTTACAGAGCAAGATCTTAGAGGTGACTCAAAAACCTATAAGCGCATTTAAACATCCATAGAACTTATTAGGAATCTTAGACTTGCATGCAGCTGCAATATTTGATCAAGTAATTTTTTGTAACATGATCATTTAGCTAAATTGATAATGTATGGCAATGTAAATTTATAGTTACTGGGGTTTCTTTGGGCACCCGTACTAATTTGGTAATTTTTCAAAAGTCGCTATCTTAATACAAGGTGTCATCTGCCATTTATGTGTGTGTATATTATTATTATGGGCTATATATTTATTTATATATAAACATCCATGTTTCAAGAGATATTACATGATATAGTCCAACTTTATAGGAAAATACTTGCGTCAATACCGGTATTGACGCATGTATGCATACTCTTTATTATTTACATATTTCAAACAATGTAAATTATAATCTTAACCATTCCAATAGTTTAATTAATCAATCGCATGTATGCATACTCTTTATTATTTACATATTTCAAACAATGTAAATTATAATCTTAGCCGTTCCAATAGTTTAATTAATCAATCAAGATTATCTCTGCAAAAAATCAATTTAAAAAAAGATCGTTTGTTCAACCAAATGCATCAATCAAATGGACGGCAGTTCATGAGGCTGCTAACTTTTACCATAACTGTCCATTTGATTGAAGCATTTGGTTGACTAAACGATCATTTTTCAAATTGATTTTTTGCATATGTGATCTTGATTGACTAATTAAATTTTTGAATGGCTAAGATTATGATTTACATTGTTAAAAATATGTAAATAAGGGAGAGTATGCACGCATGCGTCAATACCGGTATTGATGCAAGTATTTTCCAACTTTATATTATTTTTTTCGATGCTATTGTAGGAATTCCGTCATTAACAAAACTTTACTGGTAGGTACTTCTCTAAGTACACTGTTATAGTCGCAGTACTCATGAGACCTGTCAAAAAATCTTGTTATGTTTCAATCTTCCCAGCCAACCAATCTCTCTTCTCAATCGCTCCAACCTTTGAACCCTCAAGCTGCGAAGCTAACCAATCACCCAGTCACTCAAAATCAAGGCCACGATTCACGAACACAGAGTTACGAACCCACGATTTCAAGCTTAAGGAGAGAAGAATATAAGAGCAGAAGAGAGGATTCGATACAACTGCGGCATATTAGTTATTCGAGTGTTTTCAATTTTTTTGACAAAAAACCCAAAATGTATCCCATCCCGTATCTAAACAATATCCAAATAGTCAAACTATACCCTAGGATATGGTTTATCCGTTTCCTTAAATATGAGAACCACTAGCTAGTTTAATTGGCAAGTACTTTGTAAGAGGCGAAAATCAAAAACTTTCGATGTAGCAGAACTAGATAGATGTTGGAATCCATCAATATTAGACTTGAAGGGTTTCTCGAATCCACGAGAGTGTTTTTTTGAACCCACGAGAGAATGAGATAAACTCAAGGGTTTTATTAAAATCAAAGATGACGATTACAACTGATAAATGATCCTTATTTAGGAGACAATAATCCTTAGAGCAACTAACAAACAATCTTAAAATTCATGTATTAAGAGAAAATAAAATCCAAAATAAAATAGAAAACCAAAACGAATACTAAATGTCAAATGGAATGATTAAAACGACATCTTTTAGCTTAATCCTGACAGGACTTGTCGCTCCCATTCCAGAAATGTATCATTCATCTCAAACGAACGTTTTGACCAAAAATTACTTCAAATCAGATTTATGGATTCGTGAAAAACCCTGAAGGTCTGAAACAAAATTTTCTTGAATATTCCAGCGGGTAGCATGTTCATGACACTAGAATTACCGATTTTCAAATAATTCTTTTTGATTATTCACCGCTTCCTTATTTTTATTGTTTTATATTTAAATTTAACTCTTTCTTATTCTACATGAAGTTTGCCCTTGAGAATCAAGAAAGGCTGGGAATTCTCTCCGCCAAGGCAACAAACTAACGAGTTAGTCCTGACCATTCACTTGCTCATCAAATATTAGGAAATAAGCTTAAATTGGCAAACCGAAAAGAACATTTGTTGTTTAATGGAAGGAAAATTCTTAGGTAGGGCTTTTCCTACCACAGGGCGGTTAGTCCTGGCCATTCACTTGCTCATCAAATATTAGGAAATAAGCTTAAATTGGCAAACCGAAAAGAATATTTGTTGTTTAATCGAAGGAAAATTCTTAGGTAGGGCTTTTCCTACCACATGGCGGTGAGGCAGTTCCTGCTACCATGCACCCCTTAGGGAGGTTTATCACTGCAGACAATGGAAAATAACATATACTTACTAGGTAGTTACTAGTACACTTCTTTGACATCACAGTTTCTTGATCCACCCAACAACACTCCCACGGTTTGATTCTGTGAGATCCCAATCTTCAGATAATCACAGTTGGCCCTTACCAGCTTCCTCTTTAAATTCTTCTCTTTGTCGCCTATCCTGACAATAGCTTCTGCTCTAATGCCAAACCCTACAACTTTGTTCATCCACTCCTCGAGCATGGCCGCCGACTCCGTCCAATCCTCTATATACACTGATGAGATTGCGAGATTCGCCTGCAGCATTGTCTCATTCTTGGGACTTTGATACAAGGATCCATTCATAGCTATATTCGACGAAGTTAGAAACAGCTTGTGATAGAAAACCGAAACTTCAATGGCGTCATAGTAGACAATCTTGTCCTTGTAAGGGTTTCTAGCAAGTAAAGTGATGTTCCAATTGGCAGTGATGGAGGAGGAGTAGACCAGAAAGGGAGTGACAATAAGAGAGTTGATCTGAAACTCTAGGGTTTGATCAGGCAAATTCGTAAGTATTATTGGAACCAGAATAACAAGCACGATTGCCATGCTTACCAGCAAATATAGAAGAAGGTTTAAGCAAGTTGGTGAGCTGGTGGCGGAGTCCTTAGTGTTGGTGGCAATGGTGGGAGGTCTCATGGCAGCTGTGGGGATGTTGATCGCCGCTTCTCTCATGTGTTAGGAACTAGGGTTTTCTCAAGAGGAAGAGAGTGATGATGTACTACACGTACGCTTAATAAGTCCTTTAAATCAAGGGTTTTTATTATAGATCGAATCTTGTCTTAAAATCTTTTGATAATTGATACCATAATTATGCCACCCATATATTTCTGTAAATCGCGCTTCAAAGAATCAAAGCGAATAAAACATGCATTGTATATAGATACCATATTTCAATCATAAACGTTAGTGTTTGAGTTAGTGTATCTTAGAAATTTATGGTAAGCTACCAATTAGAAAGTAATGGAAGTATGGAGAGGTAGGGATGTGCCAATATAATTATGATTTTAAACATGTTATGTTTTTTTACAGATAATGTCTCATCCCGGAACTATTTCCGGCCCCGAAACAGGGCAGTAACCGCCGTAATACCAGACTAGCGAGTAATCAATGTCAAATATGAAATGACATATGTGCTGATAAGTACACAAATAAAATAATTTAATGTATTTTGATGTATGTAATTTTGATGTATAATGTCTAATATGTAATTTGATGTATTAACTACAGTCTAGACTGAAACTACAAGACTGTGAATAAAATAATCATCACACAATAATATGAATGTCAAATATGAAATGACATATGTGCTGATAAGTACACAAATATTTCACAAGCGGAAGGTAGTGAATGAAAATACACGAGACGAATATAGTACAATGAATGTCTCGGAATAAACTAGCCCGAAAATGTCTGAAAGTGCGCAACAGATTATTAAAAATATCAAATACGGAGATCACAAGAAGTGGAGTCCACACCAGAAAGGGTGTCCCTGAAAACGAAGGCGCACGATAACCGACGCCGCTCCACGAGCTCTTAGTCCAGCTCCTCTACTGATGGGTGCTGAAGACCTGAAAAGATGTATGGGTGAGCAACTCGTCCTCGCTAACCCAAATGGGGCCGAAGCCCAACCAAATCAGGGTTTAAAACACATGAGAAAACATATAGCTCATATATGTAGATATACGTATAAGTATACGTCCAGGGCATTTAAAAACATATGTAATAGCCACGCACACAATGCTCGAGTAAAACATGTTAACCACACATGAAGGAACTCTCTAGATCCACGCGGCCAAAATCCCGGGTTTATCGTCACAGCAAACCAGGGCCAACTACCTATGCGTTTGAAAATGAATAGTAGTGATAGCGTCCATTTATAGCTAATGCCCAACTAATCTCTCATAACAGCACACCGCACTTAAGTCTCGCTTAACTCTGTGCGAGACGAGCGTAAGTGGGATAAATAAAATAAACAGGGCATTGCCCCTCCAGAGGTTCACGATCATTGACACCGTGGGAAACGTAGTCTAAACACTAGGTCCTGTCACTCTCAGGTCAAACACCGAAAATCAGGACAACGGTACTACTTTTTGATCCAAACAGACATACGCACACCAAATGCTATAAGAAGCGTGTGGTCATACAGTAAAACAATACAGCTATACTCTTATATATATAAATAAAGAAAACAATGCACCTATACTCTTAAACTATTTTGGAGCTCTTCCTAGTAGAATCAGGTTATTTGTTACATTTGGGCTCATTTCCATGGTGATGTCACATTTTATTCGTCGTAACCAAGCTTTTGCCCCAAAAAAAGCTTTTGTGTCGACTATGTGTCTTTATATTACCTTAATTATTTCCACCTTAAATAAATTAACACTCACATTCCCTTGAGAAAGAAAAGCAGTTTGGTTGTGGTGGCGAGTTGGTTTGGTTCAGTGATCGTGGCGGCGGGTGGGGGCGTTTACGGTGTTAGTGGCCTGCTGTGCTCCCACTTTTGATTGTGGGTTTTGATTTTTATTATTTACAGGTAATTAAGCATGCATGCCTGAAACTAGCACATGCAACTGCAGAAATAAAACAGCTAAATCCTAAACGACATCTAGTTCGAAATTATTATTCAAGTTCGAAAAAAGAAAACAGACTTGGTGAAGTTTGTAATATAATCACGCCTTAATTACGTACGAAGTTTCTTTGGTGATTAGTTGATTACCAAGAATAGGGTGTAAGTTGAACGGCATTGCAACTTCTTCTCATGGCTTCCCAATAATAGTAAATTTTTCATTGAATCAAGATCGCCAACTCGACTATAAATTGGCCTCAGTATCATACTGAAGTTCCATCATCGTTTCAAAACGATAATGAACTAAACTTGTGAAAACATCAACATGGGTCTCAAACTTGTCATGAGTCTATTGTCACTACTTCTGGTCTTATCCTCGGCACTTGCAAGAAGAGAGCTTTTATCCGATGGCGAATTCGATGTGACCAGTGAGAAATATGGTGGAAAGGCAGGTTCTGATCTCAAAGAGGTAATGTTTAAACATTATTACAAATGCAGTTCAGCTCTCCCACATTGAATTCCCGTAATTCATCTTTCATTGTATGCAGGCTTTGACAAATGCATGGAAAGATGCTTGTGCATCGACATCGCCAAGTAAAATTATTATTCCAAAAGGGACATTCCCATTAAAAGAAGCAGAATTCAAAGGACCTTGCAAGGCTCCTATTGAGATGCAACTCCAAGGCACATTGCAGGCGGGAGAAGATTCAACCGGATTAACGAAACCAGATACTTGGATTGGGTTTCAATACCTTAACGACTTCACGTTATCCGGTGGTGGAGTCTTTGATGGCCAAGGAGCAAAAGCTTGGAAAGAAAATGATTGCTCAAAAAATCCCAAGTGTTCTAGCACCATTGTAAGCTAACATTATCTTGCATATCTTGCTTTTAGTTTTATGATCATATTGGCCAGTTCAGTTTCTGTTATTAATGGACCTCTCTTTGTTTGCCATATTTTTTTTTTCTCAATGTGCGCAGAATATTAGGTTCCACCAAATGAAGAAGTCACTCGTTAAGGATATAACTTCACTTAACAGCAAGAACTTCCACATCAACGTAATAGGTGCCGAGCAACTTACTTTCGACCATGTCACCATCACTGCACCTGGAGATAGCATTAACACAGATGGAATACATATCGGACGCTCAAACGGGGTCAACATTACCAATACAAATATCAAAACCGGAGACGATTGCATTTCAATCGGTGACGGCACCAAGCAACTAACAATAGAGAAGGTAACTTGCGGACCAGGCCATGGAATAAGCGTCGGAAGTCTTGGAAGGTACGATAACGAAGAGAATGTTGCAGGAATCTTTGTTAAGAACTGTACCATCAGTAAGACACAAAACGGTGTTAGAATCAAGACATGGCCTAATGGTCCTTCGGCTATCACTGCCTCAGATATTCACTTTGAGGATATCATCATGGAGGATGTTGAAAACCCAATCGTGCTAGATCAAGTATACTGCCCATATGATCAGTGTGATAAATCGGTATTCTCTATATATACTACATGCAACTAAATTTCTAATCCGCATGTCATTTTTTCTGCTTAATATTAATATTTGTTTACTCATTAGTGCTTCTATGTTTTGAAGGCTTCATCAAAAATCAAGATCAGCAATGTGAGTTTCAAAAACATAAGAGGGACGTCTAAACTTCCATTAGGCGTGAAGATTGCTTGTTCCCAGGCTAACCCTTGTGAACAGGTGGTGATGAGTGACATTGATATCAAATTATCAGGCTCTGGTGAAATCACTTCACAGTGTACTAATGCTAAGCCCACAATTACTAATGTGGCAAAGCCTCTCGCTTGTGCTACTGACCAACCCTTTGATACAAAGGGTGGAAAACCCAAGTAAATTTTGATCCAATTCATTATTTAACCACGGAGATGTATTATCATATAGATTGAGAAATTGTAGAAAAATGGTGAGATGAATGTGCACCTTTTAGTTACTATGTATATGTATCAGAACAAATAAGATGATTTATTTGTATGAATGTATCTTCAGACATCGTCTAATATCATATTTAGTCTTTTACATTCCAATATAAAAGAATATCATGACATTTCCATTCTTTTGAAGTTGGCATATAATAGAGATTAGTTTTAAGGATATTTCCGGATACCGATCAAAATTTTAAACGGGACGAAGAGAAGCACGTGTCCAGCAGGTGGGGGTGGGTGTGTGGGTAAAGGGAAATAACATTCTGTATCTTATGCCGAGCTGTGGAGCAGAAATTTCATAGTTTTAAAGTGCACATTCTATTCTTAAATAGGACCAAGGCTACAACACGTAATTAACTTAAAAACAGTTAATCTTTGAGACTTGGCTCTCACTTTTTTTGAATAGAATTGATATTGTCATTGCATCAACTCATAAGCAACATGCCAGAGTCTACGAAGTTACATAAGATGCACCGGGACAAACCGGATAACCTACCTAAGTTATATCTAAACTCATTAAAACAGTTAATCTTGGAGACTTGGCTCTTTCACTTTCTTCTTATGTGACTGTGAACAAATTAAACTCATAACTGGATTTGAATTGTCGTCATTCAATGCGTCCTCACCCTGTGCAAAGCTAATATACATATTCAACCTTTATAGATCTGCTTAAGATGGTTAAGAGTTGTCCTCTTCCATCTACCGTCGAACATCTAGTTAATTTTTTAGTGTTGATGGTAATTATATATGATGCTAGGGTAAATTAGCTTAGGGTGTCGGTAGGTGCTTATTCAGTGCAGAATCCGTAGTATGAGGAAAAAATCAAAATGTCACCAATAGCATCGTAATCTTTGATGCCACTCTCAAAGGATAACCAGAGTTTAACGAGAGCTGGGTACATGAACTAGCTAGATTGTTTTATATTTGCACTCTTGATCAAGTTCAATTAGCTCAATCACTCACTTTTGAGACTCAATTACCTCCGTCGTTTCTTACAAGGTTTTAAAAGTCGCTAGTCCGTCGGCCGGCCGGCCGGAGACTAGCGAATAAAGAAGTAGTCGGGAGAGTACTCTGGGAGTAGTCGGGAAAGTACTTGGGGAGTACTAGAATTTTAATTTTTAGATTTATTTTTATTTTTAAAACATATAATTAAATATATTTTTTTTGTAAAAGGTAATATAATATCCAAAATAATAAAAATAGTCAATAAAAAATTACAATATTAAACTCGGATTAGGTTTTAAGTTTTGACCGAGTCAAAATGAGTTAAACAATATCGTTTCCTTTATTTTCTTTCTTATTTTTGGTCTAATCCAAGTTGAGTCGACTGGAACTACTATGCCGATCTTTCACCGACTAGCCCGATTTTTTCCCGACTAGCCCGATTTTCCCCCGACTAGCTCGATTTTTCTCCCGACCAACTAGCCTGGCCGACTACACCAAAATCACCTCGGTAACCGGCTGACTACCGACTAGTAAATGTAACTGGCTGACTAACACCGTTAAATTTTAAGGGTATTTTTGTCATTTTATCAATTGTATCATTTTGATACCAATTTTTAGAAGTAGATTATATTTAGAAAATATAAGTGATTCAAAAAAAAGAAAATCTCGATGGATATATTGAGAAAAATCGAATATCCATGGAAATTTTATCAAAATATGTTAAAAGTAAATGTAAAAATAATACATTTCATAAAATGAAAAAATGCCCTTGAAATTTAACAGTGTTAGTGATCAAGGTATCAAAATTATAACGGAATGAAACTTGAGGTATGCAAATGCAAATTTTTAATAGGTAGGTATGAAATTGATAGGGGTGGGCGCGGTGCGGTGCAATGCGGTTTAAGGCCAAAACCGCAGTGCAGATTGCATTTTCGGTTTTCTAATTTTGCAAACTGCAACTGCATTTAAATAATGCAAACTGCATTTTCGGTTAAACTGCATTTTCGGTGCGGTTCGGTGCGGTTTGCTTTAAACCGCATTAAATAGTTAAACGGAACATTCAACATGAAATAAACTAACTAAAAGACCAGATCATCCAAATGAGTAATTAGATTACAGACCAGATCATCCAAATGATTCAACATTCTACAACCTTAAAATAAGTACTTAGATAAATAAATTACAGACCAGAATTACCAGATCATCCAAATGAAGAAAGAAAAATGAAGATAGAAATAGAAAATGACAGTTCTATATCTCCATCTTCTTAGTCCAAAACAATCTTCATTTCAAAGTTCTAGCCTTTAGTCTTCAAAAGTCACAATCTCCAAGTCACAGCAGCCTTCAATTATCTTCATCACTCACATCCCCGGCACCTTTCACCATTGTCCCAAGTAGTGCAAAACAGACAAAGGAATCATGTAAGATAACATCCCTTAAATTATACGCAACACTTACAAATTAATGCAACAAATCAGCAAAAAAAACACAAGCAACTTACCAATTTCTAGTTTTTCCAACTCCTCATACATCTCCATCTCATCTTTGGTAGGCTCCTTATATTTTTGAAATCCTTTAGCCCTTAGCCAGTCACTCAAGCATACTAATCCTTCAACTATATTTGGCGTGAGTGAGGCTCTGAAAGGGTCTACCACCCTCTTTCCAAGACTGAATGCTGATTCGGAAGCCACTGTGGAAGCAGGAACAGCAAACACATCCTATATATATGTAAAATAGGTTCGGTGGGTTTATTTCGGTGGGTTTTATACCCGGAACTGCAACTGCACCGTTTGAAAACGGTGCGGTGCGGTGTATGAGCAAAACGACTTCGGTTTGCCTAACTTCGGTTAAATTCGGTTATGAATTCGGTGTGATGCGGGGGGTGACTGCATTTCGGGCTCAAAGTGCCCATCCCTAGAAAATGAAAAGAACATCATAATTCGGGTGGTTTTTTTATAATTAATCCTAATTTATATTAAAGGGGGAGGGAAAGTAGTTTAGGTAAAAATAATAACATTAGTTTGATGGTTATTAGCTATGGTTTTTGTTTGGGTAATCACTAATGTGCTTATACCGTCAAGGATAAGTAACACCTTTTATGTGGACTCGCAATCTATAACGGAACTCGACCACGACATATATCACGAAGCCTGTCATACAAGCTACGCAACAACACTCGAAAGTCACTGATCTGACATCGAGAAGTCACATTGTTAAGCTCACCAACATACCCTCACAGAACACATTTTGGACCTCTTGTCCCACATCAGAAATGTATAAAAGAGTGGAGTTTTCCTCTTCTATATAAATGAGACTCCCCTCTCTTAGTATCAACGTTACATTAACTACTACTGTTGTAATTTGCCATTAAGGCACCAAGACTAGTACATGTTAAGTAGACGTAGCCTTACCCACTGAAGGTAAGGTGAACCACTATAAACCGTGTGTTATATTATCTTCTGTGGGACCCCGCACGTTTTAACCGTGGTTAATGACGAGTTACTGAGGTTTAAGTCGCATTCGGTAACTTCGCGAGTTAATTACCACGTTCATTTTTGAGTTTTTCAAAGTTATCCAAATACCTGATTTAATGACTCGATGTCATAGTACGTGTTGACACGAGTCTCCTGGTATTTTCGGATTATTTTTCGGAGCTTCGGTTTATTTTCTACGGATTTTCGAAGTTTTCGGTAACTTTTAAATTACCATTTCGGTAAATCAGTTTTACCATTCTACCTTTTACTTTTCACCTTTTAATCTAGACCGTCAGATCTTTCCAAGATCTGATCTCGGCCGTTGGTTTCCCTATAAATAGGGAGAGAGTTTTGACTCGGTCAAAACTCTCCCCTTTCTCTTTTCTCTCTCTCCCTCTCGACGCCTCTCGGCCGAGATTATGAGCTCGACGGCGCTCCGCCGTCCGGCCACCACTGGCCGGCGCTCCACCACCTTCTTCTTCCCCTTCTTCTCCTCGTCTTAACCATGTCCTCAGTTTGCACCGACGTCCGCCGAGGGGGGAGATCGAGCGCCACTGCACTCGGTGGTCAACGCCGGATTTCCGGCGATCCAGGCGGCGTTAGGGCGCGTGAATGGTATGGTTCTTCTCCCCTTCTCTTCTTCTTCCTTTTCCTGCTCTTCAATCTCCAAATCGAACCCTCATTCGAGTTCCCCATCTTCACTGTTCTCCTTAACTTTTCTGGGTTTTTCCCTTGCAACTCCTCCGGCAGTCCGATTCTTGGCTTTCTCGGTGTCCCCCTCTTCTGACGACGGCACGAGCACGTGGTTGAGTTGGGTTGGGTTGGTGAGAAGTGGAGCTGCAGCAGTGACATGGAGGAGACCCAGTGGAGGTGTGGTTCTAGCTGGATGCAGATGGTGACCGGAGGGGCGTCCAGGAAGGTTTAGAGCTCTGAAAGTCGAGCTGGTGAGCTGCTGGGTTCATGTTTTGGAACAGATCAAAGGTAAATCGAAAGCCTGACTGCTTCTGTGTTCTTGATTAATTGCTACTGTGTTGGCTGTTGTGTTGTTGCTGTGTGGTTGATCTGTTGTAATTTGGATGTTGTTTTCCTGCATGTTGTCGAGAACTTGGTGACAAGGAAAACGGGGAAGCTATGGCGAATTTCCGGCAAGTTGCCGGAATCCGGTGACGATCCGGTGATGCAGTGAAACCGGCAGAAATGCCGAGAGGTAGTCTTCGACTCCTTAAGATTGTGTTGTTTCCGTTTGGTTGGGTTAAGTGTCGTAATTGGAATTTACGTATAAGGAAAACGTATAAAAACGGAAACTAACCATGTTTGGAAACCTGCTAAATTGGAAAACTTTCCATTTTGGGAAAGTTTCCATTAAAGGAAAGTTTCTATTTTGGGGAAAGTTACATTTTCAGAAAAGTGGTTAAAGAATTGAAGTTCAACGAAGTTTAACACAACTTGGTTAAATTGGTAAAGTGTTAGATTGTTATCGGGAAATGATAACTGAAATTTCCGGAAAATGTCAAGTTGACCATGTTAAGTAAAGTTGGTGTTTCACGTAAATCGGTAAATCGACTGTTGGTAAATAAATTGGTTAGTGTGACACGTTGGGTGTCCATAGTAATTCAACGAATTATTATGTGACACCCTAACGTCAAGTTAAAGTGGTTAAAGAGAAGTTCAGAAGTTTAGTCGGACTTCCGGTAAATGAGCAAAGAGTCGATAATCGGAAAAGAAAGTCAAAAAGGTTAAAGTGCCATAAAAGGAAATTAGTTGGTCAACTTAGTCAATGCGGTCATTCCTGGCCAAACTAGGAATGTTGTGGTCAACTGAACTGTTATTGTTTCTTGGTTGCTAAGCTACTCTATTCTGCAGTGATTATTGGACGATGTAGCTTACGAGGTGACCTCGGTTCACCGAGACAGTTCCTGGAAGCTTGGAGCTTACGTGTGGAACGACAATTCCAGGTAGGGAATCTGAACCCCCTTGGTAGTGGTTTTATATATGTATGAGAAAGTGCATGATTTTGTGTATGCTCATGGTCGATGCCTCGGGAAAGTTTTCTTTATATTAAATGATAAATGACTTATGATTGGGCCAAGAAAACCCGAGGCTAGACGTAAATGATTTAGTGTGTGTGTGTGCCTCGGATCAAAAAGTAGTACCGTCGTCCTGATTTCCGGTGCTTAGCCTGAGAGTGACGGGACCTAGTATCTAGCACTCCCGCGGTGTCGAGACCGTGAACCTCCGGAGGGGCGATGCCCTGTTTATTTTAAATATCCCGCTTACGCTCGTCTCGTACAGAGTTAAGCGAGACGTAAGTGCGGCGCACTGTTATTTGGGCATTTAGCTGTAAATGGACACTCTCGCTACTATGTGTTTTCAAGCGCATAGGTAGTTGGCCCCGGTTTGCTGTGAAGACAAACCCGGGATTCGGCTGTCCAGATCCGAGGAGTCCTGCAGGCTGTACTTGTACATTGAGCGCTCTGGGCCCCTATGTTTTAGCATAATGCACTATTTTTCTAAAGGATATAAAATGATGGTTTTTGTGTGCCAAGGATTTTATAAATGGTTTTATTACGAGCTCAAATCTATATGTATATATATATACGGTTTTTGGTTTTCAAACCTATCATTGGTGGGCCTACGTGAGCACGTGAGGACGACGCTCACCCCTACAACAGATTGTTTGCAGGTACTGTGACGGGAAAGATAGAGAGAGCTATGTGTGGAGCTTCATTCCTTCCTCGATGTTCGGTCCAAGTGTACTCCCTATTCCGGTTTTACCCTTTGAGTCATTTACCAGAGCTTACTACATAAACAGTAAAGGTGTCATCCCGATTTGTTAACCATGTTGTGTATTTTTATTGTTGTCGCTAAAGTTCTTAAATTGTCCCCTTTATTTTGACCACCTTCCGCGAAATTAGATAAACTCTGATGATTGTTTTAAGGATTTCATGTGGTGCCACTCAAAGTATTAAAGTTTAAATTTTATTTTACTCACTAAAAAGCCTACGACTTTAGGTTAGTAAGTTGTTGGCACGTCCTTCGGACGTGTTGGCTTCTTATTGGCTTAAATTCGTGGCTACTGTAGTTTACACCCCAGGGGTGCTACATCTTCATTTCACCATCATACACCCATACACATCGCTATAACAAACCAGTTATAACATTGGCGCCGTGTGTGGGAACCTGATACAAAAATTTTTGTCACTACCAAAAGCTAAGATAGTAACATTTTTATGCTCCAAATTCCTAAATAACGGCCTAAATGGTGATATCTTGTGGCAGTTACAAAAAAACTGCCTCGAGACTACAACGCCCTTTGGCGTCCAGCCACCAAGCCACAGTGTGCACTGCGCCTTTTAGTACCCCAGCGCGCACTGCGTCCTTTGGCATCCCGTCATTTCTCAGTATAGGATAAGGAAAATGCCACATTTCATTATACGCTTTTGCAAAGAGTTATTACCATGCTTTACTTGTCAAACATATTATGTCATCTATTATGCTCACCAAATGACATCAGATAGCAACTTGACTAGCACTTGCTTTGCTTACATGTCATATTTATATTCCATGATGCTTTGCATACATACACTTTGCTATGTCATTCACTATGTTGAAAAATACATATTCCCGAGCACTCCCTACTTACATAGTGGAACTCGGGGACTTATACACATTTTCATATATCATAATGTGTATGCGTGAATTCACTTCACCAACATTTTAAAACCCGGGAACTACCCGGCACATATGGATGCCCTTCACAAACATTCTCTAAGCTCGGGGACTGCCCGACACATGAGAATTGGCTCTTACAACACTTTGAAACTCAGGAACTTCTTGGCACACGTTTTTACGTATACTTGACTAAAAATCGTCAGACGTCAAAAAATAACATTTTTTGTAAACGCTATTATGCTTTAAATGAAACGAGATTATCTCAACTATTATTCTTGGACACACTCTTGTCCACCAAGAGTAAATACCCAGAAGATAATCTACTAATGATTTCATTTAGTAACAAAAATGATGGATTTGTTTTTTCCACAAGTCACGCAAACAACGTTACACAAACAAACAAACGATTGACTTAATCTCATGATTGATAACAACTTGTCATATCAAACAACTTGCCTTATTTAGTTATGTTATCCTTTTAATATTGTCAATTCTAACATGTTTTGTGATTGTAAAGGCACTGAGAGCACAAGTCGAGAAAATGAAGCTAAAACGGTGAAAAAGAGAAGAATCCTAATCAAAGTAGGATTTCTGGTCGAACTAGAAGTCCAAACCAAACAAAGAGTTTTAATTCAACAAATATTCATAACAAATAGGGAATTAAATTGTTTTAATTCAAATACCTATTTATCTTAATCCTTATTGGTTGGATGACATTACAATGAGTTGTTTTTCTCTTAAAAATAGGAAGTTAGGTCAGATAAGTCACAAGAAGTTGGATCCTTATCAAATTCGAAATCTGCCCAGGAATTTCATCTAACTTGAACTGACGATTGCAGACAGCTCATCTATATCTATTTTCTATGAAAAGATATTGTTGCTTTAGTGACCGAAGGTCGGTCTGCCCGGATTTTTGAATTGGACCGAAACTTCAATTTAAAGGCCCAGACTACATAGGAGAGTCCATGGACGAAAATCAAGGGTAATCTAACCCTAATATCAACTGCTCATATATATAGCACAAGTAAAGGACGTGAGGAGGATCTCTCTTTTGTCGCATAAACCCTAGAAGCTGCTCTTGTCATGTCTCTCCTTCTCCCAAATTCTGTCACAAAACAGTCTTTAGTTTAGGTTTTTACCTCGGAGTTCTTCGTTGTTTCTCTCTCGAAAGTGTAATCTTAACTTTAAACTCATGTATTTTGTTTCTTTTCTATTTAATAGCAGTAGATTCTTTGATTTCTTGTTGTTTTGGAATCGGTTTTTGATGAAGATTGATAACATGTTTTGAGTTCTTTATATATTCATGCTATTGATGATGTTTGATTGATTTAGATTATTCACGCTATTGATTGACAACATATAATATGTGATTCATATATATATATACCATTATTTGTGTTAGCTCCAGACGGTAGGACATGAATTCGATTGGTAAAGAGTTGTAAGTTGCATAGTAGATGTTATAATAGTTAATCAAGTTGGTAAAACTACTTGAACATGAGAACTTCTTTCGATTGATAGTATGCATGATCTTGGTTGCTTGGATTGAAGTAGTATGATAGCATGATAAGTCTTTGAATGTTTTTTGCATGCAAAAGAGATGATCACATGTATATAGTAGCTTAGGATTTTGTTTTTTTTTTGTTTAGGATTTTCGTCTCTATTATGTTTCTTGTTTTCTTGTATTTTATTTTCATACCAATTGATCTCCGATTCTATTAAAATTTTGTGCAACTGTTCATATGTATGTCTAGTGTATCCCTGTAAATTTGGGTAATTTTCTAAGTAGTTTATGTTAGGTTTTTGATTGTTGTTCGTTAGAAACAGTAGTCATTTTTGTAATTACTTTTAAGTTATAATACTTATTTATAATTGTTGTGATTTATACTCACGCTTATTTTGTAGGTACCATAAATCCCCGACCCTTCCTTATCACTTGATCTCCAGGACTAGATAACGTGACTCATTTCTTTGAGGAGATCATATATCCATCTCATGTTATCTTATATGACCAAGTATAAATCCTTGTTGATGATTTGGTTAGTTTTGTCTTTTGTCGACAAAGCATATACGCGTAGAACAGTCATTTGCAAGTGCGCTTGCAATATGTTGCACTACCAACAACAATGAACAAAAACCACATTTTTTTGAGGTAAAAGAGGACAATCCCAATGATTATTGATCATCACGACTACAACGGTCAAAACAAGAGGGTTCAAAAATCACTCAAGTCAACAAGCCAAACTTGAATCCAAAATACAAAAAAAAAATTAAAAAACAACCTCGAAACTACGTCCAAAAGGTGGACCTACCAACTAGAAAGCAACATAACCTAATGAACCCTAGAACCAACTCTCCTTTTCTGACTAGAGACCTAAAACTCATTGGTGTACCTTTCGTCAATTTGATCAGTCAAGAATAGTTTTAGGAATCAATCAGGGATCTTTCTTAGTAGCACGAGGACATCACTCCTCCCCAGCCTCAGATTCGAGGCCTTTCTCGATCTCCTTCAAAGTTCACCGATGAGCTAGGCTCCATGGAGTCCGAAGCTGTACCCTCCGGTAGGGGTTTTTTGTCCTTGCTACCTCTCGGACCGTCTGGACCTCTCTGCTTCTTCATTGCTTTCTTTGGAGACTTGCCAACCCTCCTAATCATCAGTTCACCTCCCCTAGCAATAGTCATCCCCATCTCATCCGAAATCAGAGGTGAAGGCATCAGAGCAAGGGCATGACGGGCTCGTTTGCCTTCAGTGGGTTCCTCTTCCTCTATTTCTCGGCGAATACCAGCAACTTTGGGTGGAGAGGAAATTTCGGGACCTCTCGGATCCGCACAGATCTTTTCTCCTTAGGGAAGAGAGTAGCCAAGATCGGTGAGGCAAACACCATTAGTGTTTGTGAAGAATTAGCCCGAAACACCATGGGTTGAACCACCGCAGGCGGAGGAGGTGTTGCTACCATACATGTATTCTCTTCAACCCTGTTGGGACACTCTTCACCATCATGATTAATCATAGCATAATTATGACAACATCAGAATAATCTTCCATACCAGTAGGAAACATGAATTACGTCCACTAGAAAAGCCCTAAGTCGCCGATCAAGACGAACCTTTTGATTCAGAGGAAGAGAGATGCGAACCCTAGTGATCCCCTATTGAAAACCTCTGCTTTCCACCTGCAGTACAGAGCCGATAGTCTTAGCCACCACTCTCGTTGTCGCTGGCGTGTTTAGGGCCGCTGGTAAACCCTGAATTTCAACCCAGATCCACACAAAATCAAGAGGCACAGCCATGATGTCAGAAAAACCATCATAGTCATTCAGGAGACTCATGGTTCTCTGGTATCATCATCAAATGTCCGACTTTAACGCTTCTAAAAGCATGGAACACGACTGTGCTTGCTGTGTTTAGGCGACCAACCAGGTAAAACCTAGGAGCGATGAAACCACTTTAAGGACACCGAAGGTTACCTAGATCCACCAATTCCTCTTCATTATGCAGAGAAAGCTTCGATATGAGGCTTGCTATGACCGAAGCAGTTGAGACTGCAGTCATTTTCGTCATCATAAAGATCACTGCCATGGAATGGTGGAGAAGATACCGCACAGCGTAAAAAACCCTAACCCTAGAGGAGAGAGTTTTTTGGAGCCGCGATATATTGGTTGCACGACCTAAGACCACATTTGTCTTCCCACATTATTAACAAAAGAATTAATTACATAAGACACCCTGAAGTATAGGCCTCTCTTCAGTTTGATACCTAAGTATCAAATTTTGATGATATACTACTCCAAGTTTAATTCCGTTTAGAACTTCATACATCGCTATTAATTCTGCTGGATGTTGCTGTTAAGTTAAAGGACATACAAATTCGTCATTATAGTAGGCTGTAATCGAATCCTTCAAAGTGCAACAAATACTTGGCCGCTAATGCACCTTTGCGTTTCGAACCTTCAACCTTGTCAATAACTGAAGAGAGGCAAAAAGACATCACACCACTAGGCCACGCTTTGGTTTGGTTTGGTAATATGTAGTGAACAAAAAAATATATACCAATGTATATTCTCTTAGAAATAAAAAAGCATAAATATTTTGAAACTCGTTATGTTGATGATTTAAAATTTAACTTCATCTCTAAATCGGCATATGATATAATATACAATTTCATAACCTCTTCAACTACCTTTTCGATCTCTGGTTCTTTCAAGAGATAGAAATTTTTTAGTGATACGGTAGAACCACGTGACATTGCTTAGTGGTGCTACATTCCACAAAAATTTGGACATGTAGATTCCCTATTTTGTTAAAAACTATTTTAGGTTTTTTTGTTTTTTAAGAATCTAAACCCTAAACTATGAACCCTAACATTAAAACTCTAAATCCTAGTTTGAATTCACTAAATACTCAAGAATGTTATTTTACAAAACATTAAAACTATTAGTTTGTATTTTAATTGTAAAAAATCAACATATCTAACTTTGAGCGGAGTGTCTCACCATTACGTAATCTTACGTTGACACGTGATTCTACTGTAATATCTAAAAATTTCTTCTTTTTCAGAGCCTTGATCTGAGCCTGTGCTTCTCCCAACTCCCGGTCCTTATCTACAGAAAAAGACACCAAAAATCGTCAAACTGACACTCAAAATCTCTCTCCAAATCTCAGAGAAAAACCACTACCTTGAGCTCGCATTCGCACCTCTCTCTGACTTCATTCTCAAGCCGATTAAACTCCACCTTGACCATATCCAAGCCGTGAAGGAGGTTAATGAACTCATCGTCGTCCATGCTCGGCCTCCTGATTGCTCTCCTCTGCGACGAGCTCTTCCCCTCTTTGAACGATCAACATCATCAGCGGCGGCAGAGGCGTCAGATTGTATCTCGACGACAGTCTATAGCCACTGAACTCTGTCATCGGAGACGCTCAGTCGCCAGAAACTTCCTCCATGAAACAAATCAGATCTGGCTGGAGCTCCTTCACAACCAAATGCAGCTCGGGATCCGAAATGCTATGGTTTCAAATCACAAGTAGATGAAATAGGAGAGAGTCGGAGAAAAAGGTAAAGAGAGAAAGGAGAGAGAGCTTTGGATTTTGTAGAGAGAGGGTTTGTTTTGGGTTCTCTCTCTAGGTTGTGATTTAAATCTTGGCCTGGGGAGTAGATAGAGAGAGAGAGAGAGAGTGTGTGTCTGTGTGATATTAGAAAGCTTCGTCATCTTCTTTTTCAGATTTCAAGAAGATGACGAAGCTTTGAGATTTGGGGTCCAAATCCTCACCGTCAACACACACCCACTCCTTGACTTGGGTTCTTGTTTAGCCCCTCAACTGTAGTGAAGAATCGTCAGCACCATCTCCGTCTAGCAATGGTGCTGCTACATCGGATTTGGGTAAGGTCATTTTACACTTTGATTGTATTTTTTGGGTGATTCAAAGTGAGTTTTTAGTTCCAACTACTCATCGATTTCTCTTTATCGAGATTAAATTTTTTGATGTCATCTATATAATTTGTAGCAAAAGATGATAGGTAGGTCTCGATCCAGGGCTATGAAGACAACATATGAAGTATTGGAGATTTGGATGGTAATTACGCAACTCTGTTCTTGCTCTGTTCCATCTAAAATCTACTTGATTTTTTGATCATCCCCGTTATTAATTGCTCTGTTTTCTGGAAAATGAACTAACTAGCACCCTTCACATCTGGGTGTCGATGGATTACAGAGGTGAATTCAGAAGGTCTGCTACTGGACAAGTACCAAATTGAAGTAACCGGAGGGAATGATATTTATATGTTGATGTGGTTTTGCTCAAATAAGACTCGACCATGCTTGAGCTTGTCATTTTGAACCTTATCAAAAGAGGATGAGAATGAAGACTAAAAATGACAAATAAACCCATACGCTTATTTCAACATAAAAAAGGTATGTGAACGCACATAATCAAGCTGGTTCCAGTTGGTGATCCCCACCGTGTCAAAGTTTCAAAGAACCCACAAACAGAATTAAAATAGCCTAGCTTGGCTTCCAAGCTCCATGTTACAGAAATAGCTAGAGTCTGATTAGCAGAAGATCCACATGGCCCCTAAACATGTAATTATTAGTTCTGATTGTTACATACATATATAGAACGTTAAAGCGTTTTACATTCAACTGATTCTATGACAAAAATAATTGTACACTAAACTAGCAGACCCCTAATTCTCAAACTAGGGACGTAAAGTGAGCCAAAACACCAACAAAAGGTGCATTGATGTATGTTGTTGGCTCCGACTGTGGTACATTATACCGAGAGTCTTCGAAAGAATCCTTCTCAGCAGGTCCTCCCACAATGGCGCCTATTAGCAAGTTCTGATTTGGAGCCCTAGTCTCGAAAAATGGCGTTCCTGCATGACATTCAATGTGCCCCGGATGGTGATCCATGGAAGGTAGCACTGAAGCACGGTGGTGTATTCTCTTTGGAAACTTTGAACCATATCCCACCATGTATGACATTCCCAATGGGTTGCTTCCTAGTATATAATCAACTTGTCCTTTGGTGAAGTCGATCAACCTAGACGGAGTGATAACAACGTTGTTGCAGCAGTTAACAACTTTATTGGCAGCATTCATGTAGTTAGCATAAACTGTAAGAAGAAAGGATAAGGAAGTTGCATGTTGCAGGTTACTTCCTCCGGGTTTGAACAATAGCCCACCTGGTGAGTATGTGACCGATTTCGGAGCAGGTGATTCGGGTAGAATCGAGCATACAAGTTGGTCCGAATTTGAAATAAAGAGACTATTATCATCATTTACCAACATAGATACAAGAATGTTGATCCCAGCATGCTTTGCATCCCATCCAAATTCAGTGACAGAACCACCTAACTTAGGCATGTTTTGCTTGACATAGTTCCAATAATAAGGATCCTGTGTTGCCTTATATAACCATGAAGCACCCCAAATCAACTCATCCATGTAGCCATTGAAATCGCAGTAAAACGGGCACGCCGCTTCCCCAATGCTGTCGTTGTAAGATCCCCTGTACTTATCTGCAAACTCGAAAACCACCTTGGCTCGGTCGAGAAGCCGAGCCGAGTACCTGCCTCTAAACACCATGGAAGAAGCTGCAAGGGCAGCTGCAGTTTCGGCCGAGACTTCTGTGCCTGGCTTTTCTCTGGTCACTATGTACGATGTTCGAGGAGTGTCCATGTCTTCGGGTCTTTGCCAACAAGTATGGTCGCCGACGGGGTCGCCAACAACGCCGACAACAGAACCAGAAGCAGCTGTGGATTTAAGCAAGTAATCAGTTCCCCATTTTATAGCTTCCAAAGCATGAGGAAGTTCTGAGCCCATTGATCCTCCAAACTCTAGAACACTCCATGACAACATTGTTGTTGTGAATGCCATGGGAAAGTTGAACTTCACATTGTCACCAGCATCGTAGTAACCCCCTACCAGATCCATTTGAACGTCATTGCCGTCATGAAGAGCGGAATCTTTCCTCCAAGTCACTCGTTGGGTTCGTGGTAACGGTCCTGACCTCTGCCCTTCGAAAAACAAAATACTCTTGAACAAAGCATCCGCGTAGTTGTGGGAAGGCGTGGCAGCAGACCTTGCCGATGTTGCGATTGCCAGCACCCCTAATGCTGCTAGTATTAACAACCTTGGTTGATGCTGAAAATTTCTACGTGACTTGTCTAAGTACTTAGCTCCCATATATCAGAAAGAATTTTACGTTTCTTGACAAACTATCCCCCAAGTACCAACTATATATCCTACCTCGCTAGGCTTTTTCTAGCTAACATAGGAGATCAACGTGACAACCTAGTGCGATTAGGAGACTCGAATAGCTCCCTCCCTAGACTGAATAGGAGCAAGTAAATATACATAAAACTGGAAAATAATATAGTAGTACTAGATGAAACCCTAACCTTTCTCGGTCAACAAAAAAAACTAGGAAAAATGTTCATTCATTATAAACTCTGGCACCATATTTCTCATTCTAACTTTTAAAAAAAATGACCATTTGAACTTTCAAAAGAGAATTTGTGTCCATTAGGTCTAAACTCTTAAGACACTCTTAAGAACCTATATTATTTTAGTACCATTATACCCCTCATTCCTTAAATAAACTTAAAAAGATAAAATGTAAGAGAGAGAAAGGTTGATCGGAACCTCATCGACTCCGGTCACCTGCCGTCGGACTCTAATCACCAGTCGCCGGACTCCATTATTCCTAACGTATTCATGCAAGTACAACACCTTCAATCCCCGGTTAAAGAACAATACCCTATTTACCAATGTTACATCTACACCAAGGGTTTTAAATTGCATTATGTCTTGATTGATTATTGAGTGTTAATTTGATAGTTAGTTTCGACGATGCCAAATAATAGCTGGGATAATTCCTGTTTCATTTATAGCTTATTAGAGTTTACAAAAATGTGGGTTTTTCATAATGATAATTTGTTACTTAAGTACACGCAAAAGCTCGTGCGTTGGAAAGTCCCCGGGTTTCAAATGTTGTAAGAGCAGATTTACATGTGTGCCAAGTAGCTTTAAAATGTTAGTGGAGCGAATCCATGTGTACCGGGTAGTCCCCGGGCTTTAAAATGTTGGTGGAGTGGATCCACGCTTACACGTTAAATATGCAAATGCGTACATGTCTCTAAGTTCCGCTATTTAATTAGGGATTACTCGGATATTTGAGCATTTCAACATAGTAAATGACGTAGTAAAGTCTACGCATACATTTTGTACTAGTGCTAAAAATTTGGAAGCATTTTCCGTTAATGATCAATATGAAGCATGGTGAGGTATGATCAATGCCTAACTAAAGTGTGATGAAATTGTTTTGCAAGTTGGTGTTGTGAGTGCGAAGGAGTTGTATTTCTTGTGGGACGAATCGCATCAAGTCGTAGTCATGCTCGTAACCGCTAACAATTTCTAGCTCCATCATATTTTAGTTTAAAGTCTTACTATCACAACATCTCTACACCTACAACGACGAGTTCCTTGCTTTATCAAATGGTCGCAGTCTCTTAATGGTAAGATGAAACTTATGGTCACTGGTTTCCAATGACATCATAGCTGGAAAGCTGATAGATATAATAACTTATGGCTCTGTATAAACAATGTTTTTCTTGTATGCCGCAAAAATTGTAAAGCAAATGAAGTAGCCAATGACACTTTTTTTAAATGGTGTTTCCTAGAATCCATAGATTTTTTGTAGACATGTCTAATATATTGTTAGGATAGTCTTATAGTATGAAGAGTGTCCCCTCTTCTCTGGTATTCTGAAGTTTAGTTAATGGTTATGTCGTGAAAACTACCGTTTTAGCTCTCGTTATTAAAAAAACTCATAAAAGGTTATGTATAAGTAAATAAGTCAAATGCTACAACTAGCTTTTTCATAAGAACTTATTAAATGAAATAACTATACCGTAAGACTAAATGTGTAAATGATATTAGGTAAGCCATTAGCATTTCAATTCCCTTTCATGTTAATAAACAATCTCTACACATAATTGGTTTTCTTTGAAAATGTCTTTTTTATTTATTAAATAAAAAAGGTAAAATGTCTTTTTTATTCATTAAATAAAAAAGGAAATAGAAAGTATAAAACCCCATGACATAGTTGTTGGTGAACAACTAGACGATTCCAACGTTCGTTTGGTCCAAAACGCAACGGACTCGGTCCAGCGAACCCCTCTCTTCTTCACGCGTCAACCAAGTATCTCATTCTTCCTCCTTTCCTTCAACCTCGAAATTAGGGTTTCGATTCTCTCCTCGAAATCTCTGATTCCAATCGTAGCCTCCACCCAAACTCCCTCTGGGCTCTTCTTCATCTTTCAGGGGAAGAAGGAATTAGCTCCCAGATGATTGGATTCACTTCAACCATGGATCTCAAATCCCCCAAATCCCAACTCCTCTTCTTCACCCTCTTCATCGTCCTCTCCTCCTTCGCCGCCGCCCGATCCGAATCCATCATCGAATTGCCCACCGACTCCGACTCCGTCTCCGGCCCCTGCGGCGGCTCCTCGTTCTCTCGCTCCCCGCCCGTCTGCCCCGTCAATTGCTTCCGACCCGACCCGGTCTGCGGCGTCGACGGCGTCACCTACTGGTGCGGCTGCCCCGACGCCCAGTGCGCCGGCGTCAAGGTCGCCAAGCTAGGGTTTTGCGAGGTCGGGAATGGCGGTTCTGCCCCTCAGGCCCTGCTCCTGGTTCATATTGTCTGGCTCATCGTCCTCGGGTTTTCGGTCCTTTTCGGTCTTTTCTGATTTCATTCTTGATTTGCTAGCAGAGTTCTTGACTACATTGCGGATTTCGGAACACTTGAGGTTGACAGGTCTGTGTTGCTCACCATTTGTTGTAGAGATTACATTTGTTTTAGTTGGGTTTTGTTTGATAGGAGGGATATTGGTTTGTGGGTTATTGGAAAGAACCCATGAGATGTTAAGATTATTTGGTATCATGATACATGTAGATTAGTTAGGTTATGGTGATGATTCTTCTGTAAGTGTTCGTAGATTAATGTGATTTTTTTGTTCCCCAGATGACTTACTTCATTGTATTGATTGATTTGTTGCATCTCTCTTTTCTTGTGATCATGGTTCTAGTAATGTAGCATTATGATTGGAGTTCTGTAAGCAATACCAGGTCTAACAAGTGTTACAAAATCAATCCAGGTTCTTGAATCAGAAAGAAATCAACAAATTTCCAATATATTTGCTAGAAGTTTCAGTTTTGACTACCAAATTGAGGAAGACAGAGTATCAGTGTTACAAAATGCGTGCAATTAGTTGCTTTTTGTAGACTTGTGAACATTCTATTATTTATGCACTATGGAGTTGGTACCGTTTTGCCAGATGGATTCATATTCGATCAGCTTGAACTACCATTCCCCACCTTTAATCAACTAATAATCAGACGGCAACTATCGTATGTTGTTTATAATTGATCACAATGTAGCAAGCAATTCGGCTTCATTTTGATTAGCTTGTTCTCTATATAGTTTTGATTTTTTGAACTCTGAACTAGAGTTTTATATATAGTTTTGAACTCTGAATTTGACTATGAGGAAGAATTGTGAAGATGTATACTCATTACCGATCTAATCCAAGTACCAAAACGATCAACTCATTACCGATGAATCATAATTTAAAACTAAGACAAGGATGACTCCGAGCAACATATAGATGGAGAGCAGGGGTATGATTTTGACGAGTTCTTCGCTGAGAGTTTGAGAACGCCGGTGGGTCTTGGGTTGTGGACCATTGGGGGATCGGGCATTGGGTCAATTTTGTGGTTGCTTGGTGAAGGTCCTAAAGGGAGAGGGGGTGAATAGGTCCTGACAATTTTTTGTTCTATCCCGCACACAAACGTAGTAAAGATTTAGATATCTTGTTTGTTATGAGGCTAAGTAGTGTAAATAAAAATACAAGTACTGAAAGTAAAAAATATAATACCAGTACGTTTTTTATAACGCATAAACCTTGCACTCAGAGGGAAAAATTGCATGCCTCTAACTCTTGAGAGACAAACGTATCTACTATGTTAAACACACTTCTTACAAGACTCACAACTCAGAAGATGACACAATGTCTAGTCATACTGCATAGTCTAACTACTTGCACTCAACTTAACTTGCTCTCTTGTCATTGAAATGTTTGTCACATAGCATTATTCTAAGCTTCTAAGCATAATTCAACTAATGCCCTTGGCTAATTCTTAAAGACAGCTTTGCCCGGTTGTTGCATCACCTAGACAGACCACAAGGTATGCAATGCACAATGAAATGAGTTTGAAAAGGTTTTGGTGCTCAGTTCTAAGATTTACAGCCACATGGAAGACTTAGAGATACATGAGCAATTAGAAAAATCATAGACTCAAAGTGAAGAAACCAACAATGACAATATTTAACACAAACAACCAAAGAGCAAAGGAGGTTTTGCTCTTTATTTATAGGCCAAGTGCACAGCTATGAGAAAGGAACACACGTCAGCCACATCAACCAAGATTCTTTTGGATTTTAACTTGTCTGGAAAGCTAAGACAAGTAGGATCATAGGGATCCCTCTAGTCATGAGACAACAGATAAAGTAACTTTCTCAAAAGGGAATAAGCCAAAAGAAAAGGACAAAATGTTTTGGAAAACTAGATCAGTTTTAGTCAAGCAAAAGACTACAAAACCACTTTGTATAATAGGACACTTAGCTCGAATATTATGTAGTTTGAGCGGGCACATAGATTCGACTGATAGTACGTTTGGGTGATGCATCATATGAACCAGCCACTGACTTGGTTTATGTGGATGAGTTGGCTTATCACACCACCTTATACTGACTTGAAGCTCAAATACGAATTAACAAATGTTTTACTAAAAGAGATTTGAAATTCTAACAATTAAAAACTGAAGCAACAACATTTGAATATGAACATGAGAGACTCAATAGATATGATAAATACAGCAGAGGTATCCATCAAATCTAGATGACAACGTTAATGAAGGGATGTGACACATGCATGAAACTACCTGATGCCTATGAGGTATGTTAGGTTCTTCATTCTTCACTTGTTTAGTCCGTGTTGCTTACTTGAACAATCCCCTATATCATACTACAACATGTAGCTCATATCCTTGTTTTGATCATAAAAGGATAGCCAACAACTCTTATACCAACGTTAGGGCCGTCCGACTTATCAAAGTATGAGATTGGCCAATGATATAAGAGTTGAGGCTTGGAGTAGTTGATGAATATTGAGATTGGGAAATTACTCAAACTAGGGTTTTTATTTGTGGATTTTAATATTGTTGTTGTTGTTGTTGAATGTTTGATTAGGATATAGAAGTAAGGAAGCCTGACGATGCAGGTGGCAACAGGCTAAAGCACTTGTTTCCTATCAAGGTCGTTGAGAAGCTGGAGGATAAGTGATGTAGGCTTGACACCGGAAATTGGGAATCGAATCGAGGTCAAGGAATCGAATTGAGGCTCTCAGTTTGAATATTGAAAGTGAATTACGCAATAGAATTAGGGTTTGATTAGAAATGAAAATAGGCATGATACATCTATAATGGGTTTAAATCCAATAGGCATGAAAAACTAGCCTATAAGAGCAAGCCTAACAGCTTTCTTATTTTATTGGTATTCACAATTTTAGAAAATTTTAAGCTGTTTTTAGGTCCAGTCGCTTCCCCGTCTTATTCTCTAAAATGAGGATGGAGAAAAAAAACATTACTTCCCAAAATTTGGAGCAAAACCTTCTTTTCTAAAATTAAATTTTTCACATGTTTGAACAAAAAATTACCAAATATATTATATTTTATTTAGTGTGTTATTGTTAATATATATATATATATATATATATATATATATATAATTTTTTGGTTATAATTAAAAATTGTGTCTTGCCACAGGAAAATGACAATCAGAATTGTTCTACTCATCTTATTATATATTCTCTTTATATATAGGTGTGATTACAATGTTCTTTACAATGTACATAATGATAATAATGACTGATTGATGACTAATTGAGCCGTTTCATTCGTTGATCAATAACTTCCTAATATACTCACCGTCAGTTACTTTGATGAAGACATACTAAAGGTATTTTTCCTTTAACACTTTCTCTTATGCCAAGTCAAAGTAAAATCGGTACATGGGGTGTTGCCTCATTAAAAAAACCATGCTAAGTAACAAACCCAGTAAGACAAAATAAATCTTGCTCAAAAAGGAAAAAGAGCACAACACACCTATGTTAGACTTCTCATGAATTCTATACTCCTCCTGATTTTTACATCAATCAAGGGTACTAGGAACGTCCTCACATTCCTATGTTTTTCACAATGTATCATTGTGTTTCCAATGGTGAATACATGATCAGTTTGAGAACGACATATTGGTCACAAATACTTTGCATTTGTAATGATCAACTAAAATATTGTTTGGTGTATTGGTGTAGGAGGCTACAGTTCCACATGCATTTCCTTTTGTCTTTCTATATGGATAAGATAAGCTCAAGTCAATAGTTCTTTTAGGTATCATGATACATTCTTTATACCTTTTAATGACATTGTGTTGGCGCTAAACTAAGTTTAGTTACAAGTAATCTGAAACTCATTTTCTTTATGAGTACGTAGGAGCATAGTTCTTGTATCCCTTCCTAACCAAGTAGCCACTTTTCTATAAAGTGAGCGTTTCAATTCCAATTGCAAATGCACTCTGTGGTTTAGAGTTAGTTGAGTTGGATCGTTTAAGGCCATCATGCCATCGTCAATGTGCCCCTTATTGGAGACTTTTAACCTTGTAGGCATGTGCAGCTGGTACATATGATCTTGTCATTTTGATAATATCTTTAAACGCATCAGACATCAAAATTGTTACGTTCTAGATATCGATTATATGAGGCTCATGATGAGATAGAGTGGGGACAACCATGAAAATTCCTGTCATTTCCTTCAAAAATCTGTTTTCTTACCTCCTCCTGACGACGGGAAGACTGTCTCATCTAAGTGACATTCCATAATTCTTAGCTAAAGGGTTTAGAGTGAGGATAATTGTTGGGGGTCCGTATCCAACATAAATACATATTTGTTTCTAAGAACTCATTTATGATGCGATGTAGGGGACACAATTGGCACATATGATGCTCAACCCCAAAATGCGTAAATCTCATGCTTATGTCCAGTTACCAACTGGTACAAATGGACGACACTAGGAAACAAATATGTGCCAATTGTGTCCCCTACATCGCATCATAAATGAGGAGCTCAGAGACTGATATGGCTAGGCGCGACATTGACATTACTTATGCTTGGTGACTTTGTTTTAACTCCCCAACCAAGAACGCTCTCTTACTTGGAGACTTCGAGGACTTGTTGGAGTAGCCACTATGTGCCTCCACTGTCAAGCATAAATAACACCATTTATATGGGTTCACAAGCCATAACAAGATTCGACCACGACATACATCACGAAGCCTGTCGTACAAGCTACGCGACGACACTAGGAAGTCGCTGATCCGACATCGAGAAGTCATATTGCCGGCCTCTTCAACATGCCCTTACGGAACTGAATTTGTACCACGCGGTGATACGTGTGTGCAATGTGTGTGTTATGACGATATGTGATGGCGAATTGTGGATGACACAAGATTTATAGTGGTTCACCTTACCTTCTGTGGGCAAGGCTACGTCCACTTTAACATGTACTAGTCTTGAAAGCATTAATGACGAGTTACAAGAGTTGCAGTCAATATCATGATGTTTATACAAAGAGAGGGAGTCTCCTATAAGAATGAGACTCCACTCTTTACATTTCCTTCGATGTGGGACATGAGGTCTAAATATGTTTCGTGAGGACATGTTGGAGAGGCCGGCAATGTGACTTCCTGATGTCAGATCGGTGACTTCCGAGTGTTGTCGCGTTGCTTGTACGACAGGCTCCGTGATGTACGTCGTGGTCTAGTCTTGTTATGGCATGTGGACTCACATAAATGGTTTACTTTTGCTTGGCAGTAGAGGCACATAGTGGCTACTCTAACAATGCTCTGTGTGCTGTAATGTATTCTACTTCACCCTTTATTCTGTTACATCTTCTCATTAGCTAAACCTCTGAAATTTAGGATACAGATTTTAAAAGGAAGCGAAACCAAGGAGAGGAGCACTCGGTAACTCAGCTGGAGACTCCCATCGGAGATCATCGTCGACATACTTCCCAGGCTTCCTCTCTCCTCTGTGGTGCAATTCGGGTATGTATGCCGAACATGGCGTGTTTTAGCACTCAATCACCTTTAGCATAGCTCTAAAACAGGTGCAAATCTGGGCCTGATCCTGCACTGTGATCGCATTAAAAATGAGCTTTACTTTGTTGATCACCCTTCTAACCATGATGGCAAGAAGATGACAGAAAAGAAAATTAACAAACCTTTCTGTGCTTTGATGCATGAATTTGAAGTGGTAGGCTCATTTGATGGTTTGCTTTGCTTTGCTTAGCTGATGCAGGGAGCAATGCTGCACTATACATATATAATCCATTCTCTAGAGATTATATAGAGCTACCCAGGACCCTTGAATATCCTAATCAACTTAGATATGTGGTATTTGGGTTTTGGTACAATCCGTTGACTAAAGTATACGAGGTAGTGAAGATCACCTACTATACTCCTAATGGTGAAAATGCTTGGAATTATTTTTGGAGATCTCCCTAACATTCCGATGTTCAGATTTTCTCAACAGGAAGACCTTTGGAGAAGTATAGGCAGGGCATCTCACTACTTGGATACATCACCAGCACAAACATTGGTCAATGGAAGACTTCACTGGGCAACTTGGAACCCAGGAAAAGTGCGATATGGTGGCCAACTTGTCTCGTTTGACCTACATGATGAGAAATCCAGAGAGGTTCCAAGCCTAACTTTGGTAACAAGAGGTGTGAGCAGGCTCTGGTCGTAAGAGGTTGTCTTGCTGCAGTTAGTGTATGCAGAAGTTCAGGAGGTTTATGCAGAAGGGGGGATTTAGATATATGGGTTATGAAGGAGTATGGTGCGAGTGGTTCATGGGTTAAAGAGTGGAGCATAGGAAGCCACATTCCACAGGCATTGGAACAAATGGTTGATGGCAACTATCAACAGTGGAAGATATCAAAAATTGCAGAGAGCAAGAGAACTATTTATTCGGGTTCTGAACATTTCAGAGAGTGGCCAGATCTTGTTGGAGTACGAAGGTAGGGCTCTAGTTCTTTATGACCCAACTAATGGAACTTTTACAGAGCTTGAATTCGAAGGGATGCCAGCATGGTTTCAAACTGTTCATCTGGGAAGGCTCGATGAGGTTGAGACCATTTTGAACAGGTCATGAAGGGCAAAATATGATGACTTCTAAGCTTCGTTACTTGTAAACTTGTAATTGTGTGCAAACTTCTTGTATTTCTGTTTAAGCTTCTTTCCTTGTAATTCTGCTGAGTGAAATAAACTCCTCGCAATTGCTGAACAGTATTTGCTGCCAGTGGACAATTGAAGAAATGTTGAATGTTTCCCATCTGTCCGAAGCTTCATTATCAATGTAAATCTATATTATGCAGGAAAAAAATATGACAAAAAAATGTAAATCTATATTATGCAGGAACTTGACAGGTAATCTAACATCATTAATCAATCAAGGATTAGTATATACATCGAATGTAAAAGAGTATAATATATTTTCATTTGCACATCCAATGACTTGGAAAACAGAGTGCCAAAGTACGAAAACATTCTGAACAGAGAAATAACCGAGCTGATCAGGAGTTACTTCTTAGTATCAGTACTTCTCAAGCGATCCAAGACATACTTTTCACCTGTTAAGTCCTCTACTAGGCCTTCAAAATAATGAAAGGAAACAGTAATTACAACATGCTGAAACTACAGCAAACTCACTAGTATTTTAAGAGAAAAAGATCCTCCATCACACATCCCCAGCCTAAAATTGGATGATATTCCTACATTTACAAAAGAAGTATTCTAATAGGGGTATTTCAAATATTACGTACCATTGGTATAGTTTCGACAGTCATGATGGCCAACCCTTAAATGAGTTTCCCAGCCTTTGTTAAATTCACTAGCAATGTCGATGGCACCTGCTTTGGAAGATCCCACAAACCAGCATTTGGTTCTTGGCAGCTTTGATAACTTCCTCGTTCGAATAACTCCTAGCAGAAAGAACAGAACCCTTAAAAAACACAGAAATGAAACAAATAAAAAGACATTTGAAACCCATGTTCAGTAGTGAAAGTGAACAACTTTACTCCAAGTACAATTCTATGATTCTTGCCTTCCCAACTTCACTTTATAGATTTTTGCACCACAATGTAAGTATTGTATGCCAAAACTAGTTTCGACAGCCGGTCATATGTCACAACATTGTAAAACACTATCATGATCTATTCCCTCAGGAGCCAAAGAAGTGAAAGAACCGTGTCTCATAGAAACAAGCCATGGTGTATATTACTGTAACGCAAAATAGTTATACTAAAGGATGAACTCGATTTGTTGAACATTATTAACGCATCATATAAATAGCACAGGTTGAATGTAGCAGGTTCTGTAGGCTAACCTGGTACTGCTTTACCAGATAGAACTGCAAGTGCTGCATATATGTTTTCAGGATCTTTAGGTTGAAAATCAAAAACCAAAGCCTGCAAAACGAGTTCTGATGACATTGAAGTTTAAAGTCTTTCTACTTCAAGGAAACACAACGTCACATATGACAACCATGTTACAGAGAATGTCCAAAAACCAAAGTCTCAAACTTTCATGTACAAAGCTTGAAACTTGATTCTAGTCTGGGATTCCATATAGTAAATAAGATCAGTAAATAAAACAAATATCTTTTATTAAGGACCTCAAAGATTCAAGAACCAGCTTGAAATAACAGCCCAAAAGCTTATTTTGATATAAAAAGCCAACCAAAATTCACTTCACGCAAAGAGAATTTAGGAATTGGCTACCTCAATAGAGATTGTGGGAATTGGAGGGAGAAGTGTACCGGAGAATGTGGTGGTGGTGAGGAGGGTTTAATGATGACCATGAAGTGCTGCAAATCCCAGAGATTGAGAGAGTAAGCAGTAGAGGTGAGGAGCTGGGCAGGTCCTTTTGAGGCACTTAGAGGCACTGCTGCAACATACACCTCATCTTTGTTACAGGTGACTGTTGGTTTCATGAGCAGCGACGACGCCATTTTTGCTTCGGGAAAGAACTGAAGCAACCGTTAGCGGTTGAGGACAAGACCTTGAAGATAATGACATGGTTTTGAAGGCCCATCCACCATTTGGGTTGGTTGATGCAAGTAAATCTCACACACTAATGCCCCATTACTCTGTTATTATATTATAGTATAAAAACTGGGGTGAGTCCACTTCCATCGGCTTTTCCCCTCTGTAAAACCACAAACATAACATCTCGGACCCTTGGGCATTTTGCGAGAGTTTTTTCTGTAATTTTTTTAAACTATATATAAGAATTAAACAGCATCTATTAAAATAATATCTATTTTTAAGAAAAACATTATTTTTTTAGCTCCAATAGCTCATGTAAATGATCCTTTATAATACAAAAAGTGAAAACAGAGAGAAACAAATCCTCTAAATCTATAGAATTTTTACAAATTTGTATCTTCATGTAAACTTTATTGTTTACCTTTTTAAATTCATTTTCTTTCCTAATGAAAGAACAAAATGTTATTAAGTTAAAACAATTAGTCAAATAATTAAGGTTTGATTTGAATGAATTTATATATTTCTATAAATTTATTAAATTATACGGAAAATATTTAATTTTGCATATAAAAATAGAAGAGCTGTTGGAGTTTAGCTCATTTTTTATAGACATTTTGTGATTTTCTCCTCTATAATAGAGAATTAATATAAAAACTGTTAGAGATACTCTTATGAGTTAAACTAGTCGCAGTCACAACCTTTCATTTACAAAAATAACTAACATTTACAAAAATAACTAATGATATGATGCGTTTGTTATATGAATTCTAAGCTTAAATTTCTCCAAAAGCATACATAAAAGTTTTGAGCCATTGACATGATGGTATCGACAACTTTCTTGCCGTTTTGATTTGTGTCCCGTAATATATGTTTTCCGAATGACTGAGTGAAATATCTAGAAAAAAATACATGTATACTTGAGAACTGCATGTACACACCGTCAGGGCGGAGACACACTTATCTTTCGTGCCACCCATGCCTTATGCCTTAGTTAAGTTTTATTTTATATTAGACTCCCCTCATATATAAATAATATTTAAAGTTAATTTATTATGATGAGCTTGGATAAATCCATTGATCCGTCGACCCATGTAATCCACATTTACATAATCATTTTAGCAAATATAGATCTTGAAAAAAATAAAAACAAAAATATAAATATTGGTTTTTTAGGTACTAGAAGCTATATAGTATAGTTAATGATTTATATTTATGTCAGACTTAAATTTATGGCTAATACAAAAACAATTAAAACACATTTTAAACATCTATATACACACTTTTCTTTATCCACTAGTTCTACAAAAATGATTAAACATGCATACTAATCATGTTGAGCCATATAAGTGTAGATTATGAATATTGTGAATACTCGTTTGCCGGCCGGTTAAAAGAAATATTTAATTAAAGTTATTAATTATTTTTATGTGTCCTATTAACTTAAAAATTCTGGTTACGTCACTGTACACTGTACACTGTGCAAAAATGTAAAATCTTGTTTACACTCCTTTAGTCTGGTGTGGTATAATACAAGCTGGAAGTGTCAATAATGTTTATATGTGTAGTTGTGTACCCTATTCATATACAAGTATCACAAATATTCTCCAAATATGTACAAGTTCTTTCTAGCATCATGTACGTGCTGCAACATATGGACTTCGCTTGAAAGAAGTAGAAAGCAGAAGAGAACTTAAAGAAAGAAAAAAGTGATCGATCCAGTATAGCTAGCTAGATGAAAATGCACATGACACAATGATCGAAATCTTATTCATTACTCGAATGCAACATTACATGATAATCTTCTATGAAACATACATGCATTATAACTTTGGAACCCAAACTAAACCTCATACATCTTAGCAAAGCTAATAAGCATGTCCCCCATTTTCGTTAACCTAGTTACTCTTTATTAAGTACACTCTTATTAGACCCACTCAATAAGCACATTGAACTGCTTCTCCTGGACAATAAACACAACACCACTGTGATCCATCATATTCATCCCTCAGCTTTCACTACTGGGACTTCAGTATCCACTTTCACCTCCTCAGCAGCAGCAGCAGCAGCTGGCTTCTCTTCCTCAACAGTTGCAGCCTTCTCTTCTTCCTTCACTACTGAGACCTCTTCCTTGGGCTCCTCGGCTGCCGATTCCGGTTCTGCTTCTGCTTCCGGTGCTGGCGCCACCGGAGAAGTAGTCTCAACTTCATCACCAGTACTGTTCTCTTTGGTTTCCTCCTCAACTACGACTGGCTCCTGCTTTACCTTATCATCCTCAACTGGAGTAGTTTCCTCTTCAGAAGTCTTCTCATCGACTGGTGCTTCTTTGGAGGCCACAACTTCCTCTTGATCCTGCTCCTTTGTCTCAACTTTAACTGGGGTTTCAGCTGCTGGCTCATCTGAAGCTGGCTCCGCCTCCTTTTGCTCCTCCTCCGCGCGCCTTCACAGACTTCGGTACTACGTCAGCTGGTTCTGCTACTGTCACTACTTCTTCAGTGGTAGCACCAGTGATAGTCTCTTGATCCTTGACTGTTTCCTCATGCTGATGAGTTGTGTTCACCGCTACGAAAGCTGTCTGTGCCGATTGAACCTGCAGGTACATAAAACATTACCAAACGGACCCTAAACACAAGACAAACAGATTTACGTACAAAACAAGTTTAGAACGATGAGGGAATTGAAGCTGATAATTACCTCAACAGCGGCCATGGGGATTAATAGAGAAATACTAAAATTGCACTAGGAAGAAGAAATGGAGAGCTTAGAGTACGTAGGAAAGCTATGAGAAGGAAGATGGTTTGGGATGAAGAAATCATGAATATGGGATGTTTATATAGAGGTGGAGTTAGAGAGAACTGTCTCAGACTCACTCTCAGTTTGATGAGCGGGTCCTACTTGTAAGGGGGGTAGTGAGGGTGATGACTGATGAGGGAGCCGAGGAATCTTGGGATTTGACACCACCTCATCGGGATCACACTGCTTAATTGCCATGTAATGTTTAATTGGTAATACTGTAATATTAATATCTTGAAATAATAATGGTGGCTGTAATTTTCTTCCATCGGATTGGAGAGGGTCAAATAATGGAGGCCGGCCTGTCTAGCCAGTCTAGGTAATTTTTTCCTTCTGCAATCCATCATCATTTTCTTCTATCAGAAAATCTTTATAAAAAAATAAGTTAAACTCAAAATTAAATGTTTCTCCTATAATTTAATAAATTTATATAAATATATAAATTTATTAAATTAAATCTTAATTATCTAGTTAATTGTTTTAACTTAATAAAATTTTGTTCTTTTTTAGGTAAGAGAATATATTAAAAAAGACAAGTAATAAATTTTAAATGGAGATACAAATTTATAAAAATTCTATAGATCTAAATGATATGTTTCTATCTCTTCTCACATTTTGTATCATAAAAGATCATTTACATGAGCTATTGGAGCTAAAAATGATGTTTCTCATACAAAATAGAAATTATTCTAGTTTTACATAAGTTGTTATACATACTCTTAGAGTTACCTTACCATCATATCCACTCATGCAGTCATGCAACTAATTTCATTTACTAATTACCGTTTCATTGGATATCGATCTCTCACTTCCGCCCTCCTTTTCATTCTTTCCTCTTTATTCTTCAAATTTCTAACTAAATATGACAGCTTAATATTGTGTAAGATATGTACAGTATTAATATCTATGAACATAGTTGAAATTTATTGATGAATCAGGTCTGCGATCCCGGTATGTTGTTGTCTATGAAATCGTCCTGGTGAAGTGGATTGAAATTCTCTTCTTGGATCTAGTATAGAAATGGGAGAGTGTATGTTTCATTTTACATTCTTATTTAGAATACTATCGTACTTCGTATAGTTGTATTGTCTTGTCTTTCATTATTGTATAAATCTCGCTTACCATGTGTCAATTGCAAGGACTTCTCTTTCTTGAGGTAAATTTTCAAGGGTGCATGTGTCAATTGTCATCTTATAAATTACTTTACTCATCCCTCACGTGGTTGATTTATTAAAATATTAAAATACTCCAATGTAGAATTATAATAAGGAACAATAAGTTGTTAAAAATTACAAATTAATATTATTATTATTATTTTATATTTTCATTTTGGATGAACACGTACTTCATAAACTCTAACCCAAATTTAACATATTTGGTCGTTCTATGGAGTCTGAAGACGTCACAATTCAACTTGAAGATAAGGTGAAATATTTCTTTTCTTTTTTCTTCTTTTTTGTTGTTGCTTCGTCTATCATTTTACTCATTAATTTTCATAGCGATTTTCATGTAAATTGTACCGTATTTATACATATATTAGTTCAAACAACTTAGAATTATGGAGTAAAGATTGTAGGATGAACAAAATAGAATTGAGAAAACTGTATTTTTGGTATTGTAAATGGGTAAACAAAGTAGAATTGGAAAATAGTATTTTAGGCATTGTAAATGGGTGAACAAAATACACTTATAAATAAACATATATAAATGAGGTGAAGAAAATGTGAGGTGACCAAAGCAGTTTATGGGGTGACAATAGACGCACCCATTTTCAATTGAAAACTCAACAATCTATATGTCACTACCAGGATCAGTACTTTAGCCAATGAAAAAAATTTCGTCAGCTAAGTACAAAATTTCGTCGGCTATAGTCATAGCCGAAGAAACATCGTCGGCTAAGAAATTGTCGGGAAAAAGCCGCGGTCAAGACTTTAGCCGATAAAATTACTGTACATCGTCGGCTAAAGTCATTTATTTAGCCGACGAAAAAAAATTTTGTCACTTAAAGTCTAAACTTTAGCCGACGAATTTTTAGACCTTAGCCGACAAAATTTTATTAAATTTTGTCGGCTATAGCTATAGTAATTTATTTAACTTTAGCCTTGTCGGCTATAGCTATAGTAATTTATTTAACTTTAGCCGACGAAATTTATTAAAATTCGTCAGTTAAAGTTAAATAAATCAATAAAATAACTTTAGCCAACGAATTTTATCGGCTATAGTTATTTTATTTTATTCTTTTTTTTCTTGTATTTTTGATTAATTTTTTTCTTCATTTTTGTTTTTACGAAGGAGGAGGAGAAGAGGACGAGGAGATGAAGAGGAGGAAGAGGAGGAGGCTAGAAGGAGGAGGAGAAGAGGATGAGGAGTTGTTGCCGCCGGAGGAGGAAGAGGAGGAGGAGGAGAAAAATGAAAGATATAGAAAATTTTGAACTTTAACCGACGAAATACCTTAATTTTATCGGCTAAAGTTCAAAATTTTAGTCGGAAAAAGTTCAAAATTTTTAAAATCCCAGCCAAAAATTTTGAATTTTTATTTAACTTTAGCCGATGAATTTTAATTAATTTCGTCGGTTATAATTATTTATTTATTTTATGTATTTATAGTTATTTATTTATTTTATGTATTTATTTTATGACAGAAGGGGACACAATGATGCAAACATCATGTGGATGCTAGCCACGATACAAACGGCTGCCGCCATTTGCAGAGGGTTATAGACGAGATGCATTAAGATTGAAAGCTACAAAGGGCGGAGCTAAGACAGCAGCATGCGTCATTGGTGGATAACGTCGAGCTCAAGTGAATCAACATGATTGACGGCGGGGCTCCACTTATGAACATATCTAACATGAGCAAGAAGCGGTATGCTAGAGAGAATCACACGAGGAGCGTCAATCACATTTCATATGATAGAGCGGTCAGGGCTCTGATTCTGAGATCTTCTCTCTCGTCTCTCTTCTCTCGATGTTGCGTATTCATCTGGTCGCTAATTTGGAATAGTATGTATCTCTGCATCTCTTTTATCTTATTTCATGAATTTATCTGAGAAATTCATAGAAACATAAGAAATTGGGATAGGCATTAGAAGTATGAATACGTGATGGAGAATGAGTGATGAAGATTTGTAGACGGATTTGGATTTGAAGATGGATGGGTGATGCATTTACTCTGCTTATGGTTTGATGTTGTTAAGGTTTCTAGGCTATTGCTCTCTAATATTATGACTAAGATTGATTAGCTCCTAATCTGTGCTTCGGCTTTCATTTTCATGTGCTTCATTGCTCCCCACTCAATTCACATCAGATTTGTTAGCATCTTTGAAAATATCTCTCCGATTTGACATTATCTTACACTCAGACTCATAGATTTTCTCTGTAGTCTGGGCTGTTTTGTTCATTTCGTCAGTGTTTCATTTTATTTTCCAATTCAAGTATGTTTGTTGTCTACCAAAGAAATCTTACACTCAGACTCATAGATTTTCTCTGTAGTCTGGGCTGTTTTGTTCATTTCGTCAGTTTTTCATTTTATTTTCCAATTCAAGTATGTTTGTTGTCTACCAAAGAAAGGAGACGAAACAGTGAATATTTTTCAATTTATTTTTGAACTGATGAAGTGACCTTGATGGGTTGGATTATGGTTAGAATGTATGGTTTGTGTGAGTTGTGCTCCTTTTTGGGAGATGGTTCCATGATTGCTGCCAATTTGATGTGTTATGCTTTAGTTGAATTGATGTTGACATGTTTGGATGCGGCTGCTATCTTATTGTGTATTCTAACGGGAGGAGTTGATGTGAAAAAGAGATGAATTGTGATGCTTATGAGTTGCTGGACTGCTTATCCGGTTTCAAAGTCAGATTTCAAAGTGGTTAGTGCAAGTGCATGCATTCATATGGTTGTTGGTAGATTGCAAATGTTTCTGATATACATGTTTCAAGAGTTAAACAAACTAAAAGTTATCCCTGTGGCATATACGCAGCTCTTCAATTTTATACGTTTCAGTTTTCTAAAACAAGTATGCAGTTTCATATTTGAATTTTCAGTTTTCTATCGTTTGTTGTTGTGCTGTTGGGTTTGACCATGTTGTGCACTACTTCCAGCCTCCTAGCCATTATGAACTATTAAAGTTTTTGAGCAAGCTCTCTCCTCCTCTATCAGCCGAAAGTTAAAATCAAAGTTGGAAGTTTGTTTTCCGGGTACTGAGATTTGTTTCTAGGGATTATCTTGTTATGTTAGATTGTTGGATGATTTCTTTGTAGCAACTATAATGCTTGTTACCAAGTATTTGGTTGAGGGAGGGTGTTAAAGAGTGTAAGACTAGTAGTCTTTTCCGGTTTATCACTACCCTATATATATATATATATATATAGCGAGATGTAACTATTCACCAATCAATGCAATACAAGATGTAGACATTCAATCCATTTCTGCGTTTTCCTTTTCCTTTCTGCTATTTCAATTACAATAAACCATGATTTCTAGCACATTTTGACCTTAAAAGCTTTCTATTCAATATTCATACACTGATTTTCTGTTGTCTTTGGACCATCTTTGCGTACTCCATTTCTTTGGGACCATCTTTCACACTTCACTCACCTCTCCCAAATCTTTAAAAACCTCGTGACGGTCTGATACACACGCTCAATAATCTTGAATCGTGTTGTCCGTGAATGTCAGCGCAATTGGCCATTAGTGACCTCTACGTTCTCCTCCCTCGCTTGCATTTCGGATCACCACAAGACCCTTTCCCTCTCCCTCTCTCAGGTCTCAGCTCAATAATCCAACCCAAACCTCTCTCTCAGCCTTTTGAGAATTTCAACAACAACCCACCACACAAAAAGCCAAGCAGACAAAATCCCAATTCTCTCTCTCTTTCTGCCTCTTCATTCTTCTTGGGTTTTCTCAAACCACCGCAAATTCTCTCACTTTCTGTCATTCTGTGCCCATTCCCCAACTGGGTCTCTCTCATTTTGCCTCTCTGGTTCGTAAAGCAAGAAGCTTTTATTATGTTTTTGCAACTCTGTAATGGTTTTCTTTGTTTCTTGTGAAAAGTGGCCATAGACTCATAGATAGTTTTCGGTTCTTGGGACTAGTTTTGTTTTTGAGTTTAAAGGAAAAACATGGATGGAGGACAGAAGAGTGACAAAGAAAAAGTGGAGGACGAAGAGACTGATAATGAAGCAGGTGAGGGAATTACCAGACAGATGAGTGAGACCTCTGTTTCTGCAGCTGAGGACGATGATGATGAAGAAAACAGCAATACAATTCAGTTGGGTCCTCAGTGCACTCTCAAGGAACAGATTGAGAAGGATAAGGTGTGTGTTTTTACACTTAAAATTGTATCTTGTTTTTTGAACTATTAATGAGTGTTGACTTTGTTTTTGCTACTCTGGTGGTGGTTGACTTTTTTGTATCAGGATGATGAGAGCTTGAGGAGGTGGAAAGAACAGCTTCTTGGGGCTGTGGATTTTGAGAGTGTTGGAGGTATCAAAGATTTACTAGTATTGCATTTCAGATATCTGAATTTTATGTCAGTTTTGTTTTTACTTTGATTTTGTAACTGTTGATGATTTGCCAAGGATCAAAGTGGTTCTGAAAATAATTGAGACTGTTCTCTTCAAGTTATTGTCTTTTTCTTGCTTTAATAATGATTCCTTATCTTAATAATAGTTGCACCTTAATAATTGATCACTATGGAAACACTTTTTTTTCTTGCTAATGCTTGTTCATGAAGATACTATCATGCAAGAATTATGCGTGTTTTCAATTTGATTCTTGGAATTCCACTATCACTTGTCTTGTTGCTTATATAGGGAGATAGAAAATAGAGTACAGATAATCTTAGACACTTGGGACATATGCCTATATGTAAACTCAATTTCTAAGCTTTTTGATGTAAATATGTAATGCAATCGCATTATGTATGGGCAGCCTATAATGTGCATAGAAGTTTAGGAAATTTGGAATAATAATGATTATTTGCATCAGTTAGCTTTTTGATCATATATGAATCAGAACCTTTCATCACCCTTGTCTCAGAATTTAACCATCTCTAAAACCTGCCATTGTGCTATTTGATGTTGCGGTTTGTGGATGGTTTAAGGTTAAATCCCAACCCCGAAAAGGGAGAACTTGCTGCGTATGGGACCTGTGTATCAGTGTATGGTAGAAATTTAGTATAATTTCTGCAGTTCTTCATTTAAGGAATTTAATGATTTCTCACTCATCTTTCATTTCACTAGTGTTCCAAGCTTTCATTTCACTAGTGTTCCAAGCTTTCATTTCACTAGTGTTCCAAGCTTCCAAAATCTTGTTTCCTCCATTTTTATAGAAAGTAAAGAAGAGGAATCTGTCATATTGCTTTTGTTTCCCCTCATTCTGCATTCAAGTAACTAGCACAGTCGGTCATCTGTATTAGATAATTCTTCAAAAGTATCATTCTTCACTAATTTCATAATAAGTCTGTATATATGGAAATAATTATGTGGCTTTCTGCAATCCAAGGCTCTTTCTCTTGTATCTTGAACTCTGATGAAAATGAATTTCAATATAAAGTATTCGCTATCCATCTGTTTCTCTTTTGTTTAAATCATTTTATTTGTTTCCTTCTTGCTTATACCGCTCCTTTACTACAGAAACTCTTGACCCAGAAGTAAAGATTATTAGCCTCTCAATCCTCACTCCTGATAGACCTGACATTGTTCTTGAAGTTCCGGAAAATGGAAAACCCAAAGGCTTATGGTTTACTCTGAAGGAAGGTAGTCGTCACAACTTGAAATTCTCCTTCCAAGTCAGCAATAACATTGTATCTGGCCTCAAGTACACCAACACTGTTTGGAAAACAGGCGTCAAGGGTAATGAATTTGCATCTTAATTATTTTCCAAAAGTTACTTTGAAACATCATGCACTTGGTTTGGTCCATTCACACGGATTTTAATTTCAGTGGACAGCACAAAAGAGATGATTGGAACCTTCAGTCCTCAGCCAGAGCCATACACACATGTGATGCCAGAAGAGGTCACACCTTCTGGCATGTTTGCCAGAGGATCATACTCTGCAAGTTCAAAGGTAAAACTGGACCAGTTAATGTTTACAGAAGAGTGCAGTATTTACCATTTAATTTAGCAGTAACAATTTCTTTCAACTGATTGAAGTACGGTTCAACTGTAATATAGTCATAACTCCCAAGTCTCATTCTGTTCTCTCTTCTGATCTGTGTTTTGTAGTTTCTCGACGATGATAACAAGTGCTACTTGGAAATCAATTACACCTTTGATATTCGAAAGGAATGGGCTGCGCGCTAGCATATCTCTTTCATCCAGCTGATGTTCTTACTCCGCAATTACTTTTGAGATTTTCCCATTAATGACATCCACTTACTATTCACTTCCATGGATATGTGAACATACTTAGTCTTTTTCTCGCATGTGGTTAATTTTCATAACACTGGATTGCAAGGAAAGAGAGAGATTGTTTTTGTGAGGGATTCTTTGGTTACTACGTACTACCTTTAATAAAAGGTGAGCTTAGATTGTATTTCTGATACTAGCATTTTGTATGGTGTTTTGTTTTTTCTATCTTATAACAAATGTTTACAGTCTACATTTCTTTGGATTCTTGAGCCGAAGCTAACTCAGACATGCTTTTGCTTTATCTCTGAAATTATCTCCAAAGGGGTCTTTCCCAACTGAAGTCAATGATAATAATCATAGTATTCGGCCATGCTGAATGTCAAATTGATCATAGCTCATTAGGCAGTTGGGCAATCTGACCAACTCTTAATCGACAATTATTCTTAATCTGACCTACTCTTAAGAAGCCATTGTTGCATTGAGTTGGTGGAAGATGCTTGCAATTCACACAGGCATGAGTTTATTAGTATTGAGTTCACAATCCAGGTGAGCATTCCTTTTCTAGTATGAAGACAGAGCAGGGGGTTGAAGTTGAACTGTTCAAAATAGTCAGTCTCAGTTGAAAGCGGCATTGCCCTTTTTAAATAACCACATATGAAAGGAGCTGACAAGACTGATTGTTATTGGAAGAATCACCTTGATTGAGCTATCTCAGCTGCACCTGAAAATAACCCATCATCCTCGGAACATACATATAGTCTTGTTACTTGTAACATTGATGTTCTTGGACTGGTGATTGCGCTCTTACTTCCTCCAAGTTTTTTTTCATAACTCGTATTTCAATGCAAATGTGTTGATTAACTTCTTAGAGCAAAGGTAATGCAAGCTTGAAATCTAGTTGAAAATGTAAATAGATTTAAGGTCATGTGCCAGACACCTTAATCCTAGCCAAATATTAGATTGAAAATTGCCACCACCTTCCCCACCTCTCTTTCAAGTCAAGGATCACGAATTTGATAGATTAGCTATCCACTAAGCTGGATTTGACTGTTAATACCAATGACTTTCACATGTCTTAAACCATCTCCAACAAAGTAGTTATTTAAAAATTAAATTTAACTAATTTTGTAATAATTTACCACTTCAACAAAATAGCTATGTAAAAGTTAAATTTAGGTTTTGTTAAATCCTCTAGCTAAATTTAGCTAGAATGGTGAAAGAAAATAATTACAAGTTTTAGCATCCCACATCTATTGCTTTTATAGTTTAGCTATACTGTTGAAGTGAAATTTCTTATTTTACTATTTAAATTTAGTTTTTAACAAATTTAACTAAAATAATAGCTAAGATTGTGAGAGATGCTCTAATATAGATTTATTAGACAGAATATCTTACTTAAGCAGGTAATAGAGATCTATTAGATCAAAATAATCAAATAACAAAAATGTGTAAGGTATCAAGAATCAAACTCTAAAATCTATTACAAAAGAAAAAAAATTAAACTCTGAAATACTTCAATGCTATAACCCAAACCACATAATTTGACCATTCATGTAACTCTAAATTTTGAACAGTTAATATAAGCAAATTAATAATTAACCTAATTCCAAAAGCTTGATTGAATGGAATATCAACTAGAAAATAATATGTATCTTGATTTACTCATCATCAAATTCGATGTTCTAAAACAAGGTTGCACAACCTATCTAAACAGCATCTGGACACTAAAGTCTGTCGTCGCTCGAGTAGTGTCCAGTGAGTATGCAGTTTTCTAAAACAATGCCGTATAACCCGCCTAAGCGACACCCAGGCGTTAAAAGCCTGACCACTGCCCAACTATCACCTAGCGAGTTGTCAAACCTTGATCAAATTAAACCATCTATATTAGCTAAGACATAGTTACTTTTGTTACATGATTAAACAAGTGATACAACTGTCCTAACATCTAAAAAACTAGATTTTCATTAAGGCGTTAGTACTAATTTCTAATTAGGCATGGATAACCGGTGTTTTATGTACTGTCTAACCGGAGGGTAAACAATGCGGCGGTCGGTGTGTCGGCGGGAGTATTGAGTACGGCTGAGGGAAAGAGTGTCATAGGCTTAGAATTTTGGACCGCAAATATTAACGGCGTGCCGTAGTTTCTCGTGAGCCAAGTGCGCGTGTTTGTGGAATCATTGGCTCTCCCAGTTGGCACCGTAAACTTTTGTTGCAACAACAGAGCAAACTTCTGTTGGCCCAAATCTCATGTTTGACCCCCCACTCTAACTGCAGGCTTATTTCTCACCACGATATTTTCAGTTTTCATTTGCTCACAATCATACATGTATGGTTACTTTTCGTGGTAATCATCATTTTAACACAGGAATGATAGGATTGATTGAATCACCCAAACAATGTGAAACATCGTCAATACAATACTGCAGAGCACACGACGGCTTATAATGTCTTAACCTTTTTACGTGATTACGAGTAGAACTGAATTTTGTAGGCACACGCCGTAAATAAAAATCTATAATGCACTAAAACAATTTAAACAACATTGCTGATGATCTTTTGCTACGACAACATCTTGAATTAGGTTAAATAAAGCCACTTTAAGCACCCCTAGTAGGGATTCATTTGGGATGTCTAGTTATATCGGCTTGGGTATCTCATTCGTGAGGGATGAAATCTATTAATTAGCAGTAAACTCAAAAAGTTAGTTTATACTAGAAAAATTATTTCTGATTCACCCTAACTTTTTGATGGTTACTATTCTTTTGCATAGCACCATGTAACAAAACTGAAATCCATGAAAAGCTGAAGAAGTTAAACCCTTTTGTACTTTGGCCTGGTGAATCACAATCCTAGCAACCCTTCTAGATCTTTTAATCTTTACCAAGAAACATTCTCTAGCCTCTTCCTTTCCTTGGAGTTAAATGCAGGGAGTCAGGGAGTCAGGGGGTCAGTAGCTTGTCATTTTCCTATTTCCTCCAACCTCAGACACAACAGTAAATGTTCAAGAAACCTTGTACTTCCACCTCCATTGAAGCTACAAAAGAGGGTAGCAACCTGATCCAAATTCTCATGAGAAGAAGAGTTTAAGAATTTAAGATATCAATGATGGTGTAGAGTGTAGGGGTTTAGGGTCATTAAAAAAAGTGATTAGATGCAAGTGATTCAGAAAGCCCACCTTCCTATTTTCTTCATGCCAATTAATCTCTTTTATTTATTCATACAAGCCTCTTCATTTCCAAACCACCAGGCACCAGCTGGTGCTATTCCCCACTGCATTTTCTTGCTTTTGTTTGTATCTCACCAAAGTTACCACCTTTGCTTTATATAGTCCCACACCATTTCAGTCTTAATTGCATTATCATCCTCCCTCAAGAACCCATTTTCTCTCTGAGTTCCTCTGCTTGAGGTCAGTGTCCTTTGGTCTCAGGCTGCAGCTTTTTCAGGTTTTTGGGTACATTTTTTTACTACTACTTCTCTCGGATTGATACTCTTTTGTTAGTTTGGTATTCTATTGTAGATTATTGGTGTTGTTTGTGTGGTATGGTTGGTAGGATCTTGAAATGTGCTGATCTAGATCTGATTTGTTGATGTGTATTGTGTGACTGTGGACTCTTTTTCTTGTTCTGTAGAGATTTCTTGACTTGGGTTTACTGTAAGTGCTCACTGAAATGCAATTTGATCTGGGTTGAGGTTTTAGCCTGAATGTGTTGCCCATTGCTTGTAATGAACTGTTGCATCTGTTCTTCACTGTATATTAGATCTGTATTGAGTTGCTTCTACCAAGTTTAATGGGTCAGTTTTTTTTTTACATTTTGTTTGACAAGATCTGGATTTTTTCAGTTTGGGTTGTTAGACTGTTAGTCTTGCATGATTTGTTGACCTGGGTTATTGTTTGAACATTTCTATGGCACTGGAGGAAGGTGAAATGTAAAAAGTTCAGATCTTGGAGTTTTGATTGGAACAAACTGCTGTTCATTGTGTGATTTATACTGTTACCACTTGTGAATCTGGGACTTATATCAGTTTTGTCAATTGTTGCAGGAATTTGGAGAGTCTGGTTCTGAAAAAGATCATTCAATTTTTGGACCAATGGAACTTCCTGTGGTTTTCATGGCTCTACTGGTTCTGTGTTCATCGAAAGCGTATGCTCAAAGTGCCCCATCTCCCTCCTCTCTCACCCCTACTCCTGCCCCAGCACCAGCTCCAGAATTCGTGAACCTCACAGATTTGCTCTCTGTGGCTGGCCCCTTTAACACCTTCCTTGGCTACCTCGAGTCCACCAAAGTGATTGAGACATTCCAAGACCAAGCCAACAAGACTGAGGAAGGCATTACCCTTTTTGTCCCCAAAGATAGTGCTTTCAAAGCTCTTAGAAAGCCTTTGTCCAATCTCACCGCTGACCAGCTCAAATCAGTGTTCCTATTCCATGCCTTGTCACATTACTACTCTTTGGCTGACTTCAAAAACCTCAGCGACATGAGCCCTGTGTCTACAATGGCCGGTGGACAATTCACTCTGAACTTCACTGATGTTTCAGGCACTGCACATCTTACCTCGGGATGGTCAGACACAAAAGTGAGTAGCAGTGTGCATTCCACAGATCCTGTTGCTGTTTACCAAGTTGACAAGGTTCTTCTTCCGGAGGCAATCTTCGGTACTGACATTCCCCCAACTCCTGCCCCAGCACCATCTCCGGACATTGCTCCAGCTGCAGATGCTCCAAATGCTGCAGACAGTGACTCTTCTCCAGGATCTTCACCAAATAAATCTTCTTCTTACAGAATTATGAGTTGGGGTAAATTGGTTTTGGCAATCTCAGGTGGATTGGTCCTGTTCTTGTGAGGAAAGGAGCGCTGAAAAATTAAAATCTTTAAGTTAATTTAAGAGGCGGTTTTATTGGTACTTTTCTCAATTGGGTTGATTTGAAACAATTTTTTTTCTGGACATATGCGTTACTGAATGAATCTCTTGTGTTTAAGAGAAATTTGAGTCCTGGTATGAGTAAATGGCATTATTGTTTGATCTAATGTTTATACAGAAGAATATATGGTTTGTATTCTGTTTCCTATTTGCATGATTACTAAGATACTAGTATTATGTCATTTATGTGAACTCCACTGCCTACTGTTACTGCTTCTATCAAGCAGATCAAGATCCCCTCATGGAAGTTCCACATGATGCAGAATGCATGGAAGTGAAGGAAAGTGCATGTTTGTGGGAATCACTTGATAATAAAACATATCGAAATAATGAAAACTGTAATGAAGATTTTTCCGATACCATTCTTGCTTCCTTGAGGCTCTAGGAAACCCTCCCCCCACCATGAAAGTGATCTGTGAAGATTGAGGAAAAGACTAGGATACAAAAGACATTTTCAAGCTTCCACATTATTTCAAACCCTTTCTTTCATCCATAACCCTTATCTTTCATAAGATCAAGTTGTTTCTTGAACAAGAAGTAAAAGCGATGTCTCAAAACTATACATAACTATATATGTTGGTGATTAACAAATGAATAGTTCATGAGACTGTTCTATAGTACTTTGAAGTATTGAAACTCTAAAATCGGAAAATGTCTTTATGAGTGTGTTCACCTTTGATGAGGAATACTTTGTGTGATTAATAAGCTGAGGCCAATGGTTAAATACTTAAATCTGCATCAGGAAACTCGTAGCTTGCAAGCAATGACTCCCAATAACACCAAAGGAGAGAAACTTGGGAAAGGAGAACATGTATAGCCAACATAGGCATCTCTTTGCAAAAGAGGGAGACCATATCCACTCTTTGCGATGCAAGAGTTCGACAACAATATAGATCTCTCTGGAGTAACGTTCTGTATTGTTTCGCACTACTGTTTTTGTGTCATAGATTTGAAAACTACAGAGCTGCTCACCTGCAGACCTGTTTTTAAGGGACAAAAAAAGATGCTTTGTTTGTGGCCTTTAAATTTAAATGAATAAGATCTGAGGGCTGACAGGACTCTACACCCGTTGCTGAGTCCGCGCCCAATATCTTAACCTTCTTCCTTCCTCCACCTGTGGCTCTCTCCTCACGTATGTGTTCATCATAGCTTCCAACCCAGATCTCAAACATAATTTCTTCATTCCATTCTTTTCTCTTTTCCTCGTTTCATATATGAGAGTTGAAGAATGGATCAATTATCATTCAAATTTAAGAAACCCAAAAATAAAAAAGCAATAATCATGAGTGATATTGTCAAATTAGAAAAGAATGAATCTGTTTTTGATTCAAACCAGAACTATTGAATCTGGTTCGCACCCATGATTCTGAGATATAATTTTAAAAAGATAATGGGGATCCGAACCAGAAGTCATCAACCTTGTTGTCTGTGTATACCCAGTAGTTTGGTTTAAATCATGTGGAGATTTTAGGGTAGAGTTGCAGTCGAGTTGAAGTGAGAAAGAGAACAGCGTTGGTGAGTTACACAGAAATTTTTACTAAATTTTATGGGTAATTTGGAAAGTCTAGTGAATATATAATATAGAAAATAAGAGTGGAGTTTGCAAAAATTGTCTTTCAAGTTTGGGAAAGGAATTGTTGTTTTCTCAAAACAACACCACCGTCAAACTCTTCTCCCCTCCTAGACAAAAACAAAAACAAAAACCTTCTCCCCTCTTTCGTCCCTTATCTCTCTACCACAACTGTGATCGGACTTATCTTCTCTTCTCACGAATGATGTTCAAAGATATTATTAAGGGATACGGTCTAATTGTTTTTGTTTTTGTATCGAGATCATCGAGTTTCTTCAAAGAGTTTTTAAGTCCTAAAACTAGTCATTTTTCAACATTATGCCACAATGCTTTCCTTATGTGTAAAAAATAAATTAAGATTTAACTACAATAAATGTTAGTTGTATTCAAATATGGGATGAAAGTTCTACACCTAAACTCTTACCAATCCGATCACTTATGAAGGTAAGAAGAGAGTCTAACCTGACGGTTCAAAACTCGTATAAATCGTGTGAGATTAAGACATGTTTATTTCATACTCAAAATAATTTCAAAACCCATTTGACATAAGCTTCAAAAATTGGATACCAAACATACGTTCCCACAAAAATTGAATGAAATAAGGCATAAAAATTAATCGGTGCACCGTCACCATCGGTGACCTGTCTAATTTACATCGACTGATCATCTTATCACCGTTATATGTACTTTTTATCTTTTATTTTTTTCTTTTACCGTTCCATGTAATAATCTATCGAAATAAAGATACGTGGTGTCTGTTTACATTCAATATTATTAGGCGTTTCCCGAGAGAGACATAAAAGTGAAGCCTCACCCTCCTCTGCTCTCTCACTCCCCTGTCTCTTCGCGCGTCCTATCGCCCTGCACCTTTTTCTCTCCTCTCTTTCTTTTTCTTTCTTTCATCAGAACACACACGCATTCCTGACCTCTCTCTCTCTCCATTCATGAAACCACGACAGAACACAATGAGATACTCTTTCAATCGGAGTTTTGATGATTTGAGTTTTGTTTTCTGAGCCAGCTTCATCTGCATGTTTTAAGGTAAATGGATACTCATTTGTGTTTCTATCGTGTTGTCTGTTTGTTTCTTGTTCCCATCTCATTTCCATTTCTGGGTCAATCATAAAGATGCATTCCTTGATTGCATGCACGTTGATTTCCATTTATGTCGTATTGACATTGTTCCTCAATTGATATTTAGTTTTTTGATACGTGTGGATCTGGTGCGAGTAATTCCTCGAGCATTATAATGTTTTGATTTGTGTATGATTTAGTTATTAACCTTTTTGGGTGATCAGGGTTAGTTTTGCGCACAAACAAAGGCCAAGATGTCTAGCTTTGTGGGTGTTGTTGTTAATGATACAGAGCTGCAGGCTCAATTCACCCAAGTTGAGCTTCGTACTCTCAAATCAAAAGTAAGCTTCTATTCTGATTTGTTCTCAAAACGTTTTTCTTTTGTTTTGTGTTGTACAGTTGTAATAATCTAATGCATAATAGAAAAATTACATGATCGAGTAGCCATATCGTGGTGATATGTGAAATGGGGTTTGTTGCATTGGTTGTAGTTTCTTTCAACAAAGACACAGAATGGCCGCGTCACGGTTAAAGATTTGCCGGCTATTTTTGCAAAACTGAGGGCTTTTACTGAAACATTCTCAGAAGATGAGATTAAGGCCATGTTGGAGGAGTCAAATTTGGACAGTGGTGAAGAGCTTGAGTTCGAGTCCTTTCTGCGGGTAAGTGTCTGAACCATATGAGGCAGGATTGATTTTTTGCTAAATTGAAACAGATTCAACGAGTGGGATCTTGTGAATTAGCAAACCAGAAGTTTGTGTTTTTTTAACTGTACAGCATACTCACATTTGTTGGATACAATGGTATGGTATGAAAATTGGACTGTGTTTGGCAGGCGCATTTGAATTTGCAAGCCCGTGCAGTGAAAAAATCTGGTCGTACTGGTGGTGGATACAAAAGGGTGACTTCATTTCTCAAAGCAACTACTACAACTGTTCACCACTCGATCAATGAAAATGAAAAGGCTTCTTATGTGGCCCACGTTAACAGCTACCTCGCAGAAGATTCGTTCTTGAAGAAGTATCTTCCATTAGATCCAGCTACAAATGCTTTATTTGATCTTGCAAAAGATGGAGTTCTTCTTTGGTAGGGATGCTGGAACCACTCCACAATTTCTGTTCAATATGTTGTCAAGACATTTTCAAGTTTGTTGATTATTTTAGTTGCTTCGTGTAGTAAACTTATCAACGTAGCAGTTCCTGGGACTATAGACGAGCGTGCTATCAACACTAAAGCAGTCCTTAATCCATGGGAGAGAAATGAGAACCATACACTATGTCTTAATTCAGCAAAAGCTATTGGCTGCACTGTGGTTAACATTGGCACACAGGATTTGGCTGAAGGAAGGGTAAGTTTAGCACCATGAGCTCCCCATTAAAACTTCATAGTTTTCCAACTTGGTCTTAGCTTGCCACTTTTTCTTAACTTGCTATCATATTCATACTTTGTAGCCTCATCTTCTACTCGGCTTGATCTCTCAAATAATCAAGGTATTGAGTACTGATCCCTTCTTGCCTCTGTGTCTCTTAGCTTGTGCAAACCGTAATGACTAAAACTTTTGTTTATGAAGCTTTAATTAATGAGTCATCTTTTTCATTTCATGGAAATATCAGATTCAACTGTTAGCTGATCTTAATCTGAAGAAAACCCCACAGCTTGTGGAATTAGTGGATGACAGCCAGGTGACAAAGTTTATACTTGTTTCTTTTGAGGCCTGTTTAAATGAGGGTGGATATTCTGTAGTTAGACTGTTACATTGTTACTTATGTCGATGAGCATATGATATTCACTTCATCTATTTTGTTAATGGCATGGGCAGGAGGTGGAGGAGCTCTTGGGTCTACCACCAGACAAGGTTCTACTAAAATGGATGAATTTTCATCTGAAGAAAGCTGGATATGAAAAACAAGTGACAAACTTCTCTTCGGATATCAAGGTAAGAGGAAGCTGACTGTTTAGATTGAGGATGAGCACTGTATGCATCAGCTTGATTGCAACAGTGTTTCTTCCATTGCAACCAGTTCAAAATGCAGACATTAAAATGTTCAAAATGTCACGTGTCCTTCCACATTGTTGACCTGTATGGTCCTTTTTATGTGGACAGATGTAAAAGCCTTTTCTTTGTTTCCATTACTTTACCAATAAATCTTAGTAAATGTTATTTTTTCCCCAAATACAAATTACTTATATTTCCACAATATTACATGTTTTAAGTTGGCATGGCTAAATGACTTGGTGAGTTTAGGATCACTAAATGTATTTGCACGCAACTCTTCATTTAGGGACACTGTCTTAGAAACTTCTATATGTTTCTGCATGCTCCTCATCAACAATTCAACATATTGTATTTTGGTCACTGTACCACTAGAATTTGTTGCTTCTTTAGATATAAAGCGATTGAATTATTCAACATGATTTTCTTGTCCAAGTATGCCATACAGTTTCTTTTTTTAATTTTGTTTATGTTATATATTGTCCTTGAACCACTTAACAATTTTATGCTTTCGCAGGATGGAGCGGCTTATGCTTATTTGATTAATGCAGTTGCACCTGAGGTCTCAGGCCCTGCTTCCTTGAATACAAAAGATCCTATGGAAAGAGCAAAGATGGTTCTTGAGCAAGCTGAGAAATTGGAGTGCAAAAGATATCTCACTGCTAAGGACATTGTTGAGGGTTCACCAAATCTTAATCTTGCATTTGTTGCACAAATCTTCCAGCACAGGCAAGCAAGAATAGTTCAAAAGTGCTTTTGTTTAAACCTGCAATATGAAGAGTTGTTTCCTCTTTTTTCACTTGCATAATTTTCATTCTGCATTGACGTATATTGTTAATCACCATCCCCTATTCCTCTAGAAACAATAGTGTCCTCTATTTAAATTATTATGTCATTGCGAAACATGCAACTGTGAGTACCTTGGTCACCCGGTAAACACAATCTGTTGGCGTTTTTACTGAATTTTCCTTCTCTTTCATTTTCATGCTCCTGATTTCAATCTTTGTATGCCACAGTAATCTGCATAGTGCCTAGTGCTTTTTTGTGTAGCTTAATATACAGTACTTGGTGAACTAATTAATGACCATAGTGCACATTATTGAAATCTATATGTATAACGTGTGGGTTCTGTGCAGGAATGGATTGACTGCAGATAGTAAAAAAATGTCTTTTGCCGAGATGATGACAGATGATGCACAAACTTCTCGGGAAGAGAGATGCTTCCGACTGTGGATCAACAGCCTTGGAACTGCAACCTACGTTAACAATCTTTTTGAAGATGTTAGAAATGGGTGAGATTTGTATCCATCCTCCCTCTGACTCCATAGAAGCACATGTATATATTCTAGCCTGGTTAACTTGTGATTGAAGTCATTGAACTATATCCCTTTTGCATGCAGATGGGTTCTTTTGGAATTGCTTGACAAAATTGCTTCTGGATTAGTCAACTGGAAAACAGCCTCAAAGCCTCCAATAAAAATGCCATTCAAAAAGCTTGAGAATTGTAACCAAGTTATAGCCATTGGGAAGGAATTAAATTTCTCGCTTGTGAATGTAGCTGGAAATGATATCGTGCAAGGAAATAAGAAGCTCATACTGGGTAAGTCGAAAAAAATTCCTTTTTATAGTTTCTTTTGTTGAAAAATCTGCCACATTTGGAAGCCATTTTTTTATGGCTCCATTTAATGTCTAGTACCCCCTTTCCCCCAGCTTATTTGTGGCAGTTGATGAGGTTTAGCATGCTTCAACTCCTGAGAAACTTGAGATCACATTCCCATGGTAAAGCTGGTAAAGAGATAAGTGATGCTGAAATTCTAGACTGGGCAAACAAAAAAGTGAAGAAGGCGGGTAGAACGTCCCAAATGGAGAGTTTCAAGGTAAACTAATACAAATGCTCTTTAGTTTCGACAGAAAGATAACATCCATCTCATAGTTGGTGATTAATTTAATGTCTGGTTTTCCCTTGAACTTTTAGGATAAAAACCTCTCAAGTGGAATTTTCTTTCTCGAGCTTCTTAGTGCTGTGGAGCCAAGGGTGGTCAATTGGACTCTTGCCACAAAGGGAGAAACTGGTATATCATTTTGTCATTCATCGCAGGGTTTTGGTTTGATTTTATTTTTTATTATTATTGGAAAAGTTGTAGGCCTGTTGAATTGGGTTCTTTAAGAAATGAAGGTATTTAGCTCACAGATTGGGGGCTTCCTAGGGAACAGCTTAGTCATGCATGATGAATGACACTAAAAGAAACATGGGGAAATGTTTCAGTTGATCTCAGTTATCTTTCTTTTGTTATTTATGAGTTATTTTACGTCATCATCATCAACATTGCAGAGGAAGATAAGAAGCTGAATGCAACATATATAATTAGTGTCGCTCGAAAGCTTGGTTGCTCCATTTTCTTGTTACCTGAGGACATCATTGAGGTAAGGATAATATAGCTGTAGTAATGAATACTTATGAGTCTTATGACTCAGATATATATAAGCATCAATGGCTTTTTATTCATTAGATCACTTGATCCCAAAATTCTGAATTAATTAGGAGCAGCATGTTGAAGCATTACTATACTAAATTCTTAAAAAGTATATTTAATGTTCATTGGTCCAGTCCAATGAGCTTGTTGCTCTGTCGTTTACAGTTTATATAATTGTAACTTAACTTTTGTCATATGTGAAAATAATTTTGTAAACTGTGTTGCCGAACTGCTGTGTTTTTGATTTGATTGTCCATTGGTACTCAAAACTACTTAGGCAAAGACCATTAGCTGATGTTTGTGAATTTCTTCTGAACTTTTAGTTGTACATAATTCGACCAAAATGGATGTTTCCATTTCTCAAATGTAAGTTGGTATGACATTCCAAGTATACCATCTCCTGTGACATGACAGGTAAACCAGAAGATGATCCTTATTTTGACTGCAAGCATCATGTACTGGAGTATGCAGCAAGTACAAGGAGAATCAGAATTGGGCATTAACAGTCCCGAGGGATCCCCTACTAAAGCTTCTGATGCTGGTGACAGCGAAGCCAGTTTGGCTAGTGAAGCCTCGAGCTTGTCCATTAATGGCGATACTACATCCCAACAGGAAGGAAATTAATTTTCTAGCGGATGAAAAGGGAAATTGAACTTGTCCATCTCGCTCTCTTGCTGTTGCTCTTGATCTTGATCTTTGCAGGGACTCATTATTTGATGGGGCTCATAAACCACAGGAGGAAAACGATTTTTTTGTATATTCTGTTAGTGTAATTATCCTCAGGTTATATGTATATTCTTTCGACGGGGCATTTCATGTTGAATAATGTGGAGGGAGAAAGCATTATTTATACAGAAAATATTAAAATTCAGATTTTGTCAACTGTGTTCAACTTAAAGTTTGCACGCCAAGCAACAAATGGTAATTATTGATACAAATAAACAAGGCCAAGTACTTGTCGCAGAAATGCAAATCAGTGAACTCACATCCCAGAGATAAATGAGGAACAGTTTCTACATTTTGCCTTCACAGGACATACAACATTGTTTCCCAGGCATTCGAACCAATGAGGCATGAACAATGTCATATTTCCGGTGATAGATAATTTTCAGGCAATGCGTCTTGCATTCATTCACGATCTGCTTACTAAAGAAATGGCAAGTTTTGAAGTTCCTATGAGCAGTTTGTGGGGAAAAAAGTTCTCTACTGTGGAGCTTAAGGAGAAATTTGCTGGTCCTGTTGGAAGCTATGATGTTCATATTGTCTCATATCCTGACAGGATGACTTAGAACAGATTCAACTCTCTTGAGGTACATGGTGAATGATTAGTGCATACTCCTTAAGCCTACAAATGCGTACTTCAGAAAATGCCAGAATTGCTTCAGACAAATGAAAGTTGTACGAGTGAGGACTTGACATCAACTCTGTGAAACTCAACTTGGATAGTAAAGCATTGCTGTGAATTTAGTGAATGGGAGAGAGAAGTTGTCACAGGCCTATATGTTCAGTAATCCCAACATTTCTTCTCTGAGACAACACATCTTTCTGAAATTTAAAGTATTTGTTGGTATAAAACTGTGCTAATACATTTCATCTGTTGTAGAGTTTCTGTTAATTTAAGCATCAAATACATAACTTTTAAGGTATGACTCATAATTCTTTTGCAGGAACAACTTCAACACAATTGTATTATTTTTTTTTTCTATATTCCAATTCAAAAGATTTGAAGAATACAAGTATCTTATTTATATAGCGGAAAAGAAACAAAATTGGCTAACCGACATTGTCTTGTTGTTCACTGTAGTACCAATGTACCATAGGGGAAGAATACAAGTATCTTATTTATATATCGGAAAAGAAACAAAATTGGCTAACCTACATTGTCTTCTTGTTCACTGTAGTACCAATGTTCACTGTAGACGCATATTCTAAGACCCATTGATATCATCAGTAAGATCTGCATCAGACTTTTCTTGTTCTGCAACAACCATAAGCATCTCAAGTCGCTTATCAAAGATTAGGGCCCTCTCATCTCTCTCGTCAAGCTCCCCAGCTTCAGCTTCAAGCCATTTTTCTCGTAAGTCATCAAGAACATTGCGTTGGTCTGTATTGACTTCAGCTCCTGGTGCACTTGGATTAGTGGTGCGAAGTGATGAATCCCCAGATGGTGGAGGGAGTGTCAACAGCATTGCTCGGAATTCAAGAGTGTCAGCAAATGTCTCAAAGTTACAAGCTATTGTATCTAAACAAAATTCCCTTATCTTCAACTTCAAGACACCATACCTATACACAAATGCCATGAATCAAAATCACAGGCTATTGATAAAAGTATCCATAGGAGAAATCTGCTGAGTGTGAGATAAAGGAGAACCATACATGTCTGATGATATCAGCCAATCGCACAATTCTGCAGGTGAGACATTTTCCAGGTGTGGCAGTAGTACATCAGCAACAGCACCCTTAAGAGGAAATAATAGATATCTAGAGGCAGCATCAAAGAGTTCCCCAGCCTGCATAGTTAACGAACAGAATTAGAGCACACGGGAGAAGCCAGTGTATTTCTTTCAGGAATAAAAATAAAAATAATGTCACTGGATTTTTTTTCTCTTTTCATATTAACATATAATCTACCTGATCCGGGTCGATATTCTTCAATCCATCAGTATACCTGAACCAACAAAAGGAGTCAGAAAGTTGCATGAGACAAAAAACCCAAACAAAAAGAGCTTGTTGATTACACAAGACAATCAGATGCTCACAAGACAAGTATCATTTCTTGTTATTATGTAACAAATAAAACCAGAAAATAAACCAAATACCAAATAACAAAATGTAAGCAGAGTTCTTCATATAATCTAATTCATCTTCAATATGATAAAACTTACATATACTCGATCATATTTCAAATGCTTCAGAGCTTAAATCATGTTCCTCGAGATATGGAAGGGTATGAACAGGTATATCACTTTTTCCTGCATGGAAGTCCTTCATATGGGATAATCTTGCTTTAAAATACTCAGACCTTGATGCTAAAACCACTTGATGGCATCGGAAATTCTTTTTATCAACTCTAAAGCAAACATCTGCAAGATCCTCTACAAAATCACTGATTTCCATGGTACCAACAGAAGATGTTAGTTCTTTGACACCATTATCTATGCTAAGTTCACTAGAAGAATTGGCAAGGGAAATCTGAAGGATCTCATGCAAAGTCGCAGGCAGCCGATCTTCTTCAGGAAGAGACACACCTTGTAGAATGAATCGCTTTACAGAGCTGTCTATGTCTCTCAATGCTTTGTACTTGGCATACTTTTGGTGAATCAATTCTTTCTCCAGAACCCTTTGTAAAGATTCACATTTACATAATTTGCAGATCCTCACAAGATCCTCCATATCATCTACAGCAACTCTAGTCTGTCGGAGTAAAAGAATTGAACGAGACTGTATATAGCAGGATATGACAACTTCTCCTTTGAAAATCTCACTTCTCTGCGCTCTTTCCAACAAGTCACAAACTTTCTTCTGAAAAACGGTGACCATGCACTTAAGATGACTCTATGAGCTTCAATGGCTCTGCCTTGAACAAAAAATACCACATCTGGAGGGAAGTATCCATCACTGGCTGGAAGACCTACTCACGAATATCAAATGCTGTGTGTCACTTTAACAAACATATTCTTCTTGAAAGAGAGATATATGCAAGACCGTATGTGCTGACATTGACATAGATGTAACTGCAATGGACACAAATCTTAGCTTAAGCTACAAGCAAGACTGACATTGTCATAATCCATCGCAATATTTCAGAATACATAAACACAAACAGAGAAGACTTGTACTTGTCTGCCTCTTCAACATTCAACCTATCTTACAATCTAATTCACCTCACAGGACCAAACCGAGATTCATGCCAACTACAGTTAAATAAAGCAATCCTCACTCTACAGTCTACACTCTACGCTGGTAAAGAACAACACGTGCAGAAATGAACCTATTTCTCCATTTAATATGCAAATGTACAGTATAAATAAGGATGGCAATTGTATCCATTGGGTAATACCCACGGGTATTATACCCACCCACTAGAAAAATGGTTAATGTCCATTGGATAAATATCCATCTTTTTGTTTTGTGGATATTTCATACCCATACCCAACTGGGTAATGGTTAACCATTTATCCGTTTGACTTTTTATTTCTTGCTTTAATTTTCTTTGACTCCACAAATATATATATATATATATATATATATATATATATATTTGAAGATGAAGATCTGCACATTTGAAGAAGATCTGGATATCAATGAAGATATGTGAATGAATTTTCTCTTCAATTTCTTTTATTTTTTTCTGTGATCTACAACTCATGATCAAGACTTGGGGTTGATAAAATGATGATTAATCTAGATCAGTGAATAGAGACGCGAATTGTGGTGTTGAGAAGAGAATTAAATTTGAGAAGAAGATTTGGGGTTGATAATTCAAATTGGGATAATGAAGACTGAGAATCAGGGAAACTCACTCGCCTTGATTTATTATTTCATCCTTTTTTTTAAATTCAAAATTATTCTAATTGATATTTAAGAAAATAAAGAATAAATATGTCTAAAAGCATAAAGTTTAATCAGTTTTGATAAAAAAAAAACGACATTTATAAAGTCATATATGGGTAAATGGTTAACCATGAAAATACCCATACCCATGTGGGTATCAATTATCCATTACCCATTTCTCCATGGATAATATGATGCTACCCATTACCCATAATTTATGTCCATTAGGATAAATATCCATGGTTAACCATATCCATGGTTTTTCATGCCATCCCTAAGTATAAACCCCTTTCAGCTATAAACCCTTGTCTTTATATCCAACACCAACCCATTACTTCATTTCAATTCCAGAACAAAATTCACAACCAATATATAAGCAATTCCAGTGCATCTAAGCAAAAATACCTGAAGATTCAAACTGGGCCCGCTCCAAATAGGCCCAATTAGCCCCACAGCTCACGAATGTCTCTCTCATCGCCGCCTGTAACGGCCCCAGCGGCGGCGACCTGGCCTCAAACGCCTTCAAAAGCTTCCTCACCTTCAAATTCAACGCCGCGTAATGACACCGATCGCCGTCGAAAGTACGCTCCGTGCAAATAGCGCCGCTTTCCAGCAACATACGCGCCGCCTCAAGATGTCCGGCAAGGCACGCGTAGTAAAGCGCCACCGAGTCCCACCGGTCACGTACAAATGGAAGGTTTTAGTGAATTGGGGTCGGGTTTTCGGGTCTGGGTTTTGGGGGGTTTAGTGAATTGGGGTTTTGGGTTCATAGTACAAATGGAAGGTTTGATTGGGTTTCCATAAAGTTTCCATTTTTGTGAAGATGACAAGTTCTGGGATTGGAGGGAGAATTGGGTGGTGTATCCACGTATACATAGTGCGTAGTACGTACTAGTGATGTGAACCATAACTAAAATTTTTGTTTGGAAAAATGGATACGGCTTTTTTAGTTGAATTTTTATATTTTGGATTTATTTAGATAGTTTAAGATCATTAAATTTAATAAAGATGATAGGACAATAATATTATGAGACCACATTGTACTCAATCCAATAATTTTAAATCATTCAAGTAAATCCAAACAAAAAAATCATATAGAGAAACAAATTTCTCGAAAAATATAAGATTTTGGATAAGAATTCTTTCCTTTTTCTATCGTGAAACTCTTTATAAATATTACTTGATTACGAGATATAAATACATGAAGAGCTTCTAATGAGACCTTATAATGAGGACCAAGGGAGGATTTTCAAATGAATGGTTGGATATAGGGTTTGACTTTCAATTCTAATGAGGACTTTCAAATTAATGGTTGGATCTAGGGTTTGACTTTCAATTGATATTTTCTAATTCTCATGTGTATATCATCCAACCATTCATTTGAAAGTCCTCACTTAATCCTCATTATAAGGTCTTCATTAAAAGATCTGCATATAAATACAAACAAAAATAGCATCTAATACAAAACGTCCATAAACCTGAGTTCATGTGGTTTAGTAGTTGAGCGTCATGTAGAGAACCCTCAACCTGAGTTCCATTCACGAATCAAACAACGGTCAACATTGTGTGCATAGTTGGAACATTACACATATGTTGATTGAGCAAGTGGTGCCGAGAAATTTTTCAATGCTACTGTAGCATCATGTGGCAATAGCTAGTGGTGCTATATTCCAATCAAAACAAGATATGTGGATTTATTATAATTAAAATAAAAACTATTGATTTTTATATTTTGTGAAATGACATTCAAGGGTATTTAATGAGTTCATACTAGGGTCTAGGATTTAAGTTTAGGGTATCGGGTATAGGGTATATGGTTTAGGGTATTGGGTATAGGATATGGGGTTTAGGGTACATATAGGGTTTATGGCTTAGGGTTTAGTATTTAAAATACAATAAAAAACCTAAAATGGTCTTTAACAATATATCTAAAATCCATATATTTAAATTTAATTGTAATAAAACCACATGTCTTATTTTAATTAGAATGTAACACCACTAGACATTGTCACGTGGTGCTACGGTAGCACTGAAAAATTCCTCGTGCCTAAGAAACACTTGTTATCCTGACACAATAAAAGGAAAAATTATTTCCGTTTTATAAGAAGAGACTAAATGATCCCTTTTTCATTTTGTTCTACCTACTAAACGTTTAGTGCCCAATTTACATAAAGAAAAAGCCTTCATAAATACATGGATTAGGGAGCACAAATCATCGTTTGCTTGTGAAAGATGTGAATGCCTTTGGTATTTGCAATTAATAAAGAAGTCTCTAGCACGATATGATTTGGGGATAACCAAAAGTTCAGATTGAGAATAGAAAATGAAAGAATTGAAGTTTCATTCGATCACTTGAAAAGTGTAGGCACAACATTGAAGAAAAAATTACAGGGCAATCAAGGAAGTGCAGCAATGCCCTAATTTGCAGTATATATGGTAACATTCAGAAATGTACATTGAACCTCTACTACAACACATCTCCTAAAAATACACAACAAGGCAACTCTTTTACTAGTTCGTTCCTCCTTTTTACAGGAACAAACAGGAGGCAATAAACTCAGTTTTCTTCCCTAGATGAGCAACTCCTGCTATGTTGAGTGACATTCCGCATTTTGACTCGATATGTTACTGTCTTCCAATTTCAGGGAATTTAGCCGTCTTAATCTCTGATCAAGCTCCTTCATCACTTCTGGTTCTTGCTTTTTCCTCTGCTTCGATATAGTGTTGGTTGTAAAGGAACCTATCTGATCAAATGCTACCTGCAAGAATTATGACAATGCATTAGGAGGAAACCAAACAACGTCCACAGGCACAGACTTAGAAAACAATGTATTTTGCTCCATGTATAGAGACTTCTTTAAAATTCGGACAACCTCTCACTAGTCCTTTTTACATCAGCTATAAGTTAAAGAGTGAGCTATTCCCTTAGGTCATGATCCATGCCAAAAGATGTAATGAAAATATAGCATGCATGTTATGCCAGTTACACTCTAGCGCATTACTGAAAAGAGCAAGCACAAATGTGTTACCGTCAATAGCTCATCAGGATCAAATAGATGATGAGTGGTTTTCTGTAGAATATTAATTACATCACCAACATGATGGGCTGTAAGCAACTCATGTTCCTTCATCTGCAATTGTGAGTCATGAAATCAATGATTAACTTAAGAGCCAGTAAATCTGCACAATAATACCAGCCAAAGAAAAAGGGCCGAATTTCTTGTACCTTAAAGATTGCCAAAGCCACATGAAACATAATTTTCGCCCCTTCGTAGAAAAGGACATCCCACACCCTTAGAGTCGTCTTTTGTAAAAAAAAAACAAAAGAAAAAGATAAATTAAGACCCATGAAAGTGTTAGCAGTGGAACAAAGCCACAATACTTTCAGTATGTTTCTATTCTATTGAAGTAAGAAAGAGAGATGGAGGAAAAAGTGTGTCTAACCTCTGAAGGCAAGCTCTTCGAAAAGAGGCAGAGAAACCACTCAGTGGCAACAAGGGATACATCAAACTCTAATGCTTCCAAATGCGCTGCTACCCTGCATTGTTCTTCAAAATCTTAGAGTATATATACAAGAAATTTAAGCCATTTCAGGCTAAGGCTCTTAAATAGAAGAACAACACCCAAAAAAAGGAAGGTACCTTGGACACATTTTAGCAAGGAAATCCTTGAAAACTCTTTGTTCGACATGGCATCCTGATAAATTATTTGTATAACAATCATTCACCAAGACATTCTCCAGGAGAACAGCTAGCATCCAAAATGCATCTTCTTCTGTTTTCATCACAAGCAGTAACACTGCGGCAACATAATTTAATCCCTACACCAAGAAAGTTGAACCATATTCCCGTTAAGTGAATACCAACAGCCAAAAGGAATCAATTTTTAAGCAAGTAAATAAAGGAGAACCAACTTTGTTGCTTTGTCAACTATCTAGGGAAATACTTCAAATAAGATATTCACTATAGACACTAAACGAAAAACAGAGAATGGCCCCCCAAGCATTGTGTGAATACACAATCACTTCCAGTCAATCCTTCTGATATATTTGAGCATACTCATACTTCAGTGTGTGCATAAAATAAGAAGTAAAGAAGATTAGGGTGTGACTGTTGAGGAACAACATAGAGTTTTTCCCTGATTAGTCTCTACTTTTGTGTTCAGAGTCCAGGGCATGTTTTTTAGAGTGGTTCAGCAAAACATTTCTCGTAAACAATTGATTAAGAAAAAGCAAAGGAGAACACAAAAGGAGGAGATACCAGTTAGGTGTATTTTACTTCTATTGATTAGAGGTGCAATTAGGAAGAAACTCAGACTGACAGAACCTGAACAAAAAGTATTTGTCCAATACATTTCACATATGAAAATGGTTGTTCAGTATATTTTTCAAAACACAATAACATTGGCAAAGTAGAATTGCTAGACATACTGCAACTTTCAGAGAAAGCTTTTGTAAGAGCCATGACAAGAACCAATGAAATTACACTCAACAATATTGGTTTTGTAACATATTAAACTTTCTGCCATTCACATTCATGATAAACTAGGAACCTAAAGAATGCCTCCTGTATATTCTCGAAAGGTATAGCAGACCAACCTGACAATATCCAACTTCTGAATCACGGAATGAATACCCAACAAGGACGCGACGAAGAGCAGCATGTCCCTCTGGGGTGTCCAACCATGGATGACCCGGGAACGTACGGGGCAAGTCCTGCACAAACACACAATCAACAAACCTATTCAATTACAATACAATTTCTACATATATGACATATAAGTTATATGCCTCAGAATTGCTGATCATCACAGAACAATGTAATGGAGCATTTCACAATGCTACTGCCATGGATCACAAGATCAGCCACACAATCAAAATCATATGAAAAATCCAAACCCCAAAACCATTTGATCGAAAAACAGCAAAGATCCAACATTTCACCACAAATTTTTCATAGCAATCCAACAACTCACATGATCAATCTGCCTGGTGGCAGGCGTGACCTTGCCCTCAACCGCAATTGTCAAGTCATTAAAATAGCTCTCCGGCACGGTGGACTTCTTCTTAGCAGCCCCGGACAGCGAAAACCACACCTTTGGCCTCAGCACCGGAGGAATGCCCTTCCTGATCAACCTCTTGAGAGTGATGGCATTAGCCAAAGCCGAAAACTTCAACGAAGCCTTAAGCGATTTCCCTTCAGAAATAGACTTTTGCAAATACCAATTGGCTCCTTTATTAGCCTCCATTGACCACCAAACCTTCCCTTGCTGCCTCACCTTCTCCCTCACCTCGTTCAACACGTTGACGTCATCCACATTCCCCTCCACCGTGAACCCATAAAGGTCTTGGAACTTGACGGTCAGATTGGCCCTCCGGGCGTGGATGCTCGGCCGTAGGATTGGGATTTGAAATAGGGATTCGAAGGAAAGCTCTCTTTGGTGTCTGCCTCCATACATTTCTAGCGACACAAACACGAACAAGAACAGGAAAAGAAGAAGAAGAAGAAGAAGAAGAAGAAGAAGAAGAGGAGGAGTCTTGTGCCAAACTAGAAAAGCCCACCAAACCAACCCATGAAATGGTCTAGAAAGGAGCCTCAGACACAAGAGGCTCCCAAGAATTTGGATTTTTCTTCAAAAGACACAGACTGCTTCTGTGGCTTCGGCAAAAGTCAGGCACAAGATATATCTTCACCAAATTTGTGACCTTTTCAGCAATTAATAATATTTATTATTCTGAACCCAAATTAAAATCTAGTTTTTTTGGGTTTTAAACCCAGAAGAAGAATAGGTGGAAAAGCAAAAACCCAGGAGCATATCTTTTTTGGATGAAGAAGCAGAGAGGGGGATTAGGAAAGACGGTGGGTTTCGGAAATGGGGATTGAATCACGAGGATGAAGATTTTTCTAAAATAAGAGATAATTAATTCAAGAAACTGCGGTATTAGAGGGGTGGGGGTAAATTTAAGCTTTCACAAAACAGAAATAAGTAGAAATGGGTGGTCTGAGGGTGTGAGACTACGAGCTTCCCTGGTTTACAAGAGGAAATGGTGAAGGTAGGGTCGTAAAACAGATTAGTTTTTTTGAAAGAGGGTAACAAAACTCCGCCCATTAGAGGGGCTCGGCTCCATTACCGTTATTTATATTAAAAGAATCGTGTTATAACGAGGGGCGGAGGGGGACATGCTAGTACCTCAATCAACATTAAAAATATTACATAAATTTTTATAGAGTACATCATATAATAAAGTAAAAGTAGAGGCTCTCTTATATCTTAGTCCACGCTACGATTTAAACTAGCAAAATGTGTCAAACGATGGGTAACATTATTTGCTTTCTGATAGATATGTCAGACAAGAATGAACTCAAAATATCTCATATAAAGCATAGAGTCTTCAATTATCCGACGTAACTCCGTTTTTGCAACAGTACTTTGGTGAAGAGCTGAGACGATCACAGAACAATCACTCTCCACCATTATATGTCGCCACCCCTGTTGAGCCATTTGGAGGCCCATCCTACATGCAACAGCTTCTGCTTGTAATAGAGAGTTGAGGAACTCCAACTTCTTTGACCAAGTCCCGACCACCAAGTCATTCTCATCTCAAAAGAAAACCCCCGCACCACCCTTTCCGTACTTATAGGCCCCATCTGAATTCATCTTGATTCTTCCACTCAGGGGCAGTTCTCATTTCCCTGTCCTCTGCCTCCCCCTTTTCTCAGCTACCTTCCTTACTCTTTGGTGGCTTTTATACTCCTCTAACAAATTCATTGTCCAGTTGACAGTATGCATCATAGTTTCATTCCACAAACACTCATTCCTGGCTGGCCACAATCCATACAGTAGTGTAAAAATACCTCTAGTTGTGGTAGAGAGTCTACCATTGCAGAAATCCATTCTTCTACTTGCTCAACACCATGGTTTCGAGCTCTCAGTCCCAATGGGCTAAAAAGCCAAAAGCAAGAAACAACATTACACTCCTTAAAGACATGTACCCCAGTTTCATCATCTCCTCCACAGAAAAAGGCATGATTTATCTATCATACTCGCCCTTTTGCTCAACGGCACTCTCGTTGGAAGAGTATCCCTCATCAATCTCCAAATGAAATTCTTCACTTTCGGCATTATTGGGGTTTTCCAAACCTTGCGCCAGAGAGCAATGCTTCTTCCACTGTTTGAACTCGAAGCATGATTTTAGGACCCCAGCATTTGTCTAGCAATGTGATAACCACTCCTCACCTTATAGAGGCCATGCTTATCATGATGCCAGACCAAGTTATCCTCTATTGCATGGAAACTGATCGGAATACGTCTGATTAACTCCACCTCATCCTCAAAAATAACTCCTCTAGCCATGCTATCATCCACTCCAAACTATCATGGTCTATGAGGTCTACTACTTTAAGATCCTATAAACTCTTCCATGGCACTTGAGTATGGTTTAAATGTAGAGGGACGAGGAAACCAAGGGTCATCCAAAATCGAAATGTTTATACCCGACCCTGTTTGGTATCTGACCCCCTTGAGCAGAAGTTCACTGCCCTTAATCAAGCTTTTCTAAATGTATGAGTCCTCGAATGCAACCGGAGTCTTTAGGAAACATGTGGAGGGGAAATACTTAGCCTTCAAAGTACGAGCAACTAAAGAGTCAGGGTGCTTCAAAATGCACTAGCCCTATTTAGCCAAAAGTGCTTGGTTGAAAAATTCCATGTTTCGAAACCCTAATCATTCATCCTCTTTCGGCAAACACATCTTATCCCATGAAACCCAATGAATTTTCCGTCCTCTCTCTGAGTCACCCTAGTAAACCTCCATCTAGTCCCCTCTGAAGGCCCGACAAGTACATCTATATGGTTCTTTGACCATGAGTGTATCTCCACCTTCACCCCGTCTTTCTAGAACAAACATACTCCACAAGCCCTTAACACTCTTATTTTAGGGTTTTGACTTACAGTACAGTCAACAACGAACATGTTTTCAAAATAGATTTTCCTCGTTACTTTCTCCATCTCAGACTGGAGACATTTAGTCTCATTTAAGAAAAATATTTCGGCAAGGATTAAAGTTAGCAACCCTGTGAGTCCCTTTGCTGTCCAGGAGTTCCTGATTCCCTGACAGTTCCAACACAAAGCATTCATTGCTTGGATGGGTCGTTTCCGGAAACAATAAAAAATTCATCAATGATAGTTTAGGATTTTGTTCCAATATAACGGTATAAATTATATTCTTTATAACAACTAACACGATCTTATGTTGACCACGCACTTGCAGTGTGATAAAGTAGTAAACTACTATATAATTAAACACATATTTATTGAATTTAATATTTATAATGTTAAACTTTTATCAAAAACAATAAATTCTTATTAATTTCAATATCCCATTAACACTTGATTATCAGTAATATTGGGATGGCTCATAAACTTCTTGTTTATAATGATATTTAGTCACAACTTATAACTAGTGTGCACCAATTAACTCGGAAATTTAGGCAACCCACTAGGTGTACTGTCATAAAAACACCAACCCTTTTGGACAGAAATTAACAGCCCCGACACTCCCTAAATAAGCACTGCGGCGATAATTACTGCTTGGTTTCGTTAATTACGGCGCAAGCGGTTGGGTTCAAAAACTGAATAAAGGACCGTTGACATGGTACCACGCGTCTCCGGTTTGACCTTTGGGAATGGCACTTCCGTAGTTAACGGCTGAGAACAAGGCAATTTTCAAGGGACGGGAAATTTTACAAACAATTTTTTACGGCTCCCGCGGAATGATTGCTCGAAGTGGCAGTCACGAGGGAGTCGTACTGAGCGGGCCCCACTCCCGTGTACCACGTGGCGGTGTCTTTTGTAACCTGATCTTGTCCTCTGAAGAGCTGCGCCACGTCACCCGGGTACTATACCGTTTTGATTGGTCGTGGTTCACGTGTTCCTTACCGAGCTTGGAGTCGGAGGCGACGCACTAGAGCATAACTGTAGCGCCTCCGAAAAGTGTGACATGTGGCCTGGTGTTGACTTCTTAGGGGAGCTTGGGCCGGCCTCCAATTACAAAGTTGCTGGGCCGGTTTTACTGTGGGTCCTTTGTGGACGACGGCAGCGTTTCCCTACCCACTTTTTTTCCTGTTATTGGGAGGAATCAATTTAGATGCTGCCAAAATTCGACCAATACTCTTGAAGAAAGTAGTATATAACTATATATGCTTTAAAGTTTTATATTCAACTGAAAATGGAAAGAACGTTATATATATATATATGGTATTGCAAACAACGTTTTACTACTGGTCACTAGACCTAGTTTTTACCAACGATATTTACTAGATACAATCATATAATGTTAACTTTGTCTGCCATGGTGGTCTCTCAGTGTTCAACCAATCATGATCATCATTGGATCGGAGACCAAATCATTAGACGGACGTGCTCGTGCTTTCATACTTACGTCTACGAATTCTTTCCTTTAATACAAAGACAGGACCATAGCTTTATGTACCACAGAACTTGTATGCCCTATAAGCGAAGTCACCATCGAGCCAGATCGATGGATGTAGTGAACTACTAGTGACATGTAATAAAAATCCACGATCACTCTACCGGATATGAGAAATCATAATGATCGATGTATGGTTCTACCGGTATTGGCCCCATATAGTTATGATTCATGGATGTGTTAGGGATAAGAGATGGTAGATTGACACTTTTTGATTGATGTAGTACGAAGGAGAATCGTTTTTCGACGAAAAATAAAGATTGCAGAACCGTTTGATCGTGACAAATTATTTACAGATATCTAAATTTGTTAGGCTTCTAGAAGACTGTTTTAATTATTTTTCGAGTTTTATTTTTATTATTTTGTTTTGTTTTATTTTAATTAATTTGTTTTAGACTTTATTTTATTTTAATCCATGGACTTTTAGGTTTCATTGTTAGTTTCCCTAGGGTTTGTTTGCTCCTATATAAAAAGCATTTATCAGTTGTATTTGATAACCTTGATTTTATAAAAAAAAAACCTTTGAGTTTATCTCAATTCCTGGTGGATTCCAGAACTTCTCGTAGATTCGAGATCAAAAACAGATTGGTGGATATCAATCTCCTATCCTTTTATTTTCTGCTGCATCAATTGGTATCAGAGCCGTTGAACTGCCCCTCGACCCATCCTCCACAGTAACCTTGACAGCGTATCACAGCCACCACTGCGTCGCACCCCACTCGAAGTTGATAGTAGCGACACTCCACCCTCCTGTTGCCCTCCACCCTCCGGTCGCCCTCGAACGGACCTTTCCGGCAAGAGCAACGCCGACAAAAACCCAGAAAAAAAACAGGGTTTTTCTACAGTCGACCTAGTTATCAGACCCGACCCAATCCGCCCGAAGCTGATCCGGCCCGGCCAGACAGAAAATTAAAAAAAAAACAGGAAAAGAAGAAGAAGAAGAAGAAGAAGAAGAAGAAGAAAAAGAAGAAAAAGAAGGAAGCTAGCATGAAACATTGGATATTTACCTCACCGGATTACGATGACTTCAGAACAACGTGTTTTATCAAAAATAAGGTATGGTCAACAATAATTGATAGTGATTTGCATGACAATTTTGTTGCAAGCAAGGTTGTTCATTCCCTTCAATTACCAACAGTGAAGTTGAGCAATCCATTTTGGATTGAAGATCGTGCACTTGTGATAGAGGTTTGTAAAGTTCCCATCTCTATAGGAGAATTTTATAACGATGAGGTTACTTGTCATGTGATTGATATGGATGATAGTGATGTATTTTTTGAAAAACCATGGCCTGAAAGCGTCAACGGTTGTTATTGCAAAGATGAGATATATTTACTCAAGAAGGAGTCGAACAAGATTACAATCAAGCCTGCAAAGCCTGAAGTGTGTGAAAAGAATGTTGAAGAAATCACTTTGCAGATTAAAGAAGAATTTGCTCATGTTGACTCGGTTGTTAATATTGAAGAAGCCTCGCCTCAAGTAAATCTTTTAGAGCCGAAGCCAAAGATCATTCTAGAATGCAATTTTGGAAATCAAGAAGACTCCTCTCAAGCAATTGACGAACGCATCTTTGGTGTTGGATTCATGATTGTACCTTCAGAGTTTGCAGAGTTTTCGACTTCTAAACCACAAGTTCAATTATTGGATTTCTTATTGAGTTTGTTTTCTACAAGTTATTCTTCTTTATTCAAGATGAACTCGAGATCAAGTTCTTTTGAAGTGGAGGAGACTGATGTAGAACGAAGGGGGTCGCTTTTCGACGGAAAATAAAGATTGGCGAACCGTTTGATCGTGGAAAATTATTTACGGATATCTAAATTTGTTAGGCTTTCAGAAGACTGTTTTAATTATTTTGTTTTGTTTTATTTTAATTAATTTGTTTTGTTTTATTTTAATTAATTTGTTTTATACTTTATTTTATTTTAATCTATGGGCTTTTAGGTTTTATTGTTAGTTGCCTTAGGGTTTGTTCGCTCATATATAAAGAGCCTCTATCAGTTATATTTGATAACCTTGATTTATAAAAAAAAAACCCTTTGAGTTTATCTCAATTCCTGGTAGATTACAGAACCTCTTGTGGATTCGAGATCAAAAATAAGTTAGTGGATTTCAATCTCCTATCTCTAAATTTTCCACTACATTACTGATGTTGATAATATTATGAAAATTCGACCATCATTGCGTATTTTAGGGGTTTGTTTACCTATTAAATTGATGGTCAAACCATTTTTTTCTAAAAGAATTTGGCGATTGAAATGACTAAAGACATTTTAAGTTCTCGACTAACTAATAATCAAATGACACTAGATATATAAACTTTTAGCTGTTGCAGAAGGTTTCGATATATTACGTGCATTGTTCAAACATGATAGTAGTCATATTGAAATGATCGTCACTAACGTAAAGTTTATAACATGCAGAGGGTACAATTGAACACTAGAAATGACTAAGAACCAATCATGTTCACCGAAGTAAAGGTTTTATTTATAAACTAGCTAGCTAGGGCCATCTAAACGTGACCAAGAGTATGAAAGATCGAAGAGAGATGGTACATGCGATAATTGTTAAACTTGAGAGGTCCTACATCAGAAACAGGATAAAAAAAATATAACTTATATATGGGTGAATTATTCCTAATTGTACCGAGACATTTCGTGGTTAAAACCTAACACCTTAAAGGTGGTTAAGTTGGGACAGTATCGGTACACGGATAATCCACGAGCCACGTTTGTCACCGTTTGACTTGGTATCAGAGCGAACCCCTCTCTAATTGTGTCTCATTGGTTGGTGGGTTCGATTGGTGTGACATATGTACACGTGCTAAACCCTGGAGTCTAGTTGCACGTGAGGGTTAGTGTTTGTGTGGATTGTCACTAAGTGCTAGATGAGTCGGGTATGTGGTCGGATTGGTTTAGACATTTGTACACGTGTTAAATCCTTAAGTCTGGTTGTACGTGAGGGTTGGTGTTTGAGTGGAGATGATGACATAGATTCACGTGCAGACCTTGTCAGATTACACGTGAGGTGGCTTGTTGGAGAGGTGAGATCTCACCTCAGAAATAGGATAAATAAAATATAACTTATATGTGGGTGGATCATTCCTAATTGTACCGAGATATTTCGTGGTTAAAACCTAACACCTTAAAGGTGGTTAAGTTGAGACAGTATCGGTACACGGATGATCCACGAGCCACGTTTGTCACTGTTTGACTTGGTATCAGAACGGACCCCTCTCTAATTGTGTCTCATTGGTTGGTGGGTTCGTTTGGTGTGACATATGTACACGTGTTAAACCCTTGAGTCTGGTTGCACGTAAGCGTTAGTGTTTGTGTGGATGTCACCAAGTGCTAGATGAGCCGGGTTAGTAGTCAGATTGGTTTAGACATTTGTACACGTGTTAAATCCTTGAGTCTGGTTGTACGTGAGGGTTGGTGTTTGAATGAAGAGGGTGACATAGATTCACGTGCAGACCTTGTCAGGTTACACGTGAGGTGCCGTGTTGGAGAGGAGAGATCCCACATCAGAAACATGATAAATAAAATATAACTTATATGTGGGTGGATCATTCCTAATTATACCGAGGCCTTTTGTGGATAAAACTCAACACCTTAAAGGTGGTTAAGTTGGGACAGTATCGGTACACGGATAATCCACAAGCCACGCTTGTCACCGTTTGACTTGTTATCAGAATGGACCCCTCTCTAATTGCGTCTCATTGGTTGGTGGGTTCGATTGGTGTGACATATGTACACGTGCTAAACACTTGAGTCTGGTTGCAAGTGAGGGTTAGTGTTTGTGTGGATTGTCACCAAGTGCCAGATGAGCCGAGTTAGTGGTCGGATTGGTTTAGACATTTGTACACGTGCTAAACTCTTGAGTCTGGTTGCACGTGAGGGTTGGTGTTTGAGTGGAGAGGGTGATATAGATTCACGTGTAGACCTTGTCAGGTTGCACGTGAGGTGGCGTGTTAGAGATGAGCGATCTCACATTAGGAACATGATAAATAAAATAAAATTTATATGTGGATGAATCATTTCTAATTGTACCGAGACCTTTTGTGATTAAAACACAACACTTTAAAGGTGATTAAATTGGGACAATATAAGTACAATGATAATGTACCGACCACGCTTGTTGCTGTTTGAGTAAGATGACCTCTATCCCAAGAAAGTATCAACGTTATGATAACGGATACCTACGTGACACCACGTCCCCAACATGATCATATATACAGTGTTTGTTAGGAACATTCATAGCTGCTTTGTACAACTATACTCGATATATAATCAGTTAATTAGATATTTTTGGAGTTTCCCCAATCCAATTCAAACACATTGAACTTGTACTTAGTCAGCCGATGAATCTGTCAAAACTAAGTGGTGGTCTTCAAACACATCTCTTCGACAACAATTAAGTTATATATATATATAGTTGATGCCTTCGGATTTTGAAAGTAACCGGCAAGAAAAAAGGAGAACATATAGTCGCGGTAGAAATGGAGTTCGATAGTCTTAAGCTTATTAGTTATAGGGAAGAGATGTCTAAAGATGTGTATATGTCCTTTCGAATATCTCTTCGTATTTCTGCTATATATATATATGAAAAAAAACAAGAACTGCCCATTTGATTTTAGATATTATGTACGTAGCTCGATCGTGAACAAAGAAGTTTATTCTGGATTAAAGATTGATCCTCGGTGCCTCATAGTTATTAGTAATCATGCATTGTTGATGTAAGAAGTATGATACGTACGTAACCCTCTCTTCCTTCTATGTACGTCTATGCATGAGAACGAGCTGCCATTGCTTCCCCACTGCTTATGTAGTTCTATTCTTCTATATAGTTTATTTCTTCTGTATTCGCCGCTGGGTCATGATTTGCTTAGCTTCTTAATTTCAATCCAGAAGTTGCTGAACAATATTCTAGCTAGGCTCAGTCCATTGTTCATCTACATTATAGCATGCATCTACTAAGTTCTTGTCAAGATGATATTAGATCGATCATATCTACTATCATAATCCATAGTTTATGATAATCTCAAACATGACGTACATTCTCTATAAATAAATAAATTACATTCACCAAAAACAAAGTTTAGTTACTCGATCCATCGGTCATTATTTTGAACCAATTCAAACTGCTCAGAGTTCATACTTCATATGAACCACCCACAATCAACAAGACACTTCCATCTACAACAGTGTTAAACAGCAAGTCAAGAGGACAGACGTGGTCGGTCTTATCTTAACCAATTTTAAAATATTAAATTTTAATTATATAAATTTTTAATAAAAATAAACAATTCAATTATAAGTTATAATTATTTATCTATTTTTTAATATAATATCCCTCGACACAAAACTCTAATATATTTCATATCACAGTTCATGGTCAATCAACAAACAAGATCAACAAATGTTAAATCCATCCTATCAAAAGCAGTGATCTATGATCAATGATCAACTATTATACGACGTTTGGTGTATTGTCCAGGAGCAAGATAAGATCGAAGAAGATGATATGTATAAAGAACATGTATGTGATGTACCAAGCATGAACTTATAGGAGCTTCCACGTTCAAATCCCTCTTCTCAATGTTATACGTGATGTGTGAATAGTTGATAGTTGATTTAAGCATGAATTTGATTTAACCTGATTCATAATCGAGCACAAACTTCCAAGGCATGCTTGTTGTTGACGGTCTAAATACTCATTTCATTTCCCCCACAAACCATATAATTAAAATATCTATCAACATGGAAAAACATGAAATCTTTAATTACGTACGCAATAAGTAATCACCTATCATTTATCAATACGAAACATTTAAAAGTTAAAAATTGAAAATTAAAAGTTAAAGGTTAAAAGTTGAAACTGAGAGGTTGATATTGAACAAGTAAAAATAGTTGATCCTCGAACGCAATGTGAGGCGTATTATTTTGAACGCGATTCACAATTTACCAAACAACAGTAGTAATATATATAAAGTTAGCAAACTCAAATAATGGTTTTTGATTTTAATGTATTGTAAAAGGTGAAGTATACCATTCAAAACATTTTCGGCTAGATGTAATTCATAGTTCCGATATATCCCAGCAAACTGATACACATCAAAGAATTGCACTCGATACATGTCTCAAAACAGGGTGATATAAGATCTAAAATAGAAAGATGTCTGATCTTGTTGAAATAAGAATGTAAGTTGAAATAGGAATGTAAATAAGTTTGAGATTTCTTTCCTTAGAGGTTATGGTAATTGATTCCTAACCTAATTGTATTAGGGTTGTAAGACATGTACTTGTATAAATATACCTCATAGTGAGAAGAATAAGACACAGAAACATTATCCCAGACCTTGTTTTGAACTTGGTACCAGAGTCTAGGTTTAAAACGATCTTGGGCGCCGCACCACCGATACACGCCGCACCATCACCATGAGAGAGAAGACGGCTCCTCCTATTGTGATACAATCTGAAGGTTCTGGTTTCAATGCCGGAATAACCCTGACTGAAACAAACTACGATGTATGGTCTCAGATGATGGAGATGCACATCGCTGGACGTGAGAAGATTCAATACATTCGTGGAAAAAGTAAACAACCAAGAGAAGGAGAAGCAGATTATGACAAGTGGTATGCTGATAACCAAAAGGTCAAAGGATGGTTACTTATGTCCATGGTTCCTGAGATCCAGAAGCGCTACCTCAGATTGCGCACTGCCCGTGAAGTATGGAGTGCCCTTGAAAAGGCATTCTATGATGGTATTGATAAAGTACAAGTTTTTGCCCTACATCAGAAAGCTTTTTCTGCAAAACAAAACGGAAAAAGCCTTTCTGCCTATTATGGCGAGTTGACGGAAATTTTCCAAGAATTGGATCATCGAGACAAGGTGATCATGAAAGATGCTGATGATATCGAGTTGTACCGGAAGTCCATTGAACGTCAGAGGGTGCATATTTTCCTGGCCGAATTGGATTCAGAGTTCGAGCAGATTCGCAGAGAAATTCTGCGGAAAGATCCGGTCCCAGAGTTAGAAGAAACATACTCGTTTGTACGTCGTGATTCCCTGAGACGAGCAACCATGAATGAAACACATGCACCGCCTGATACTACAGCCATGGTAGCCCGAAACCAGCCACCCCGCACTCGTACAAACCGGAGCCAATCAGATTGGCCTAAGTCAACAAGTTCTGGAAGTCTTTCTGATTCCGGAACGTGTCCAGATCATAGCTCAACAAAACCATATGCAGATGTGGTGTGTCACGTGTGTGGACAAACAGGCCACATAAAGTCTCGATGCTTCGAGGTTATTGGCTACCCGGAATGGTGGGGAAACGGAAACAAAAAGAAGCAGCAACACTTAACCGCTGCGGTTGCTGAAAGCAGCGAATCCGAACATGGAAGAGAGAGGGCATCAGCATCAATTGCTACTACAGGTAATGAAGGTAAGGCTTTAAATGTTTCTGACTCTGTTTCGAATAGTACATGGATAATTGATTCGGGTGCTACAGATCATATGACTTTTGATTCTAGACAACTTAAAAATATTAAACCATCATCCAAACCTGGGATTCATACAGCAAACGGCAATACAACACCAGTCACTAGTGAGGGGTCCATCTCACTCACTGAGAACATAAATTTGGATACAGTCCTTGTGGTTCCGACTTTGGATTATAATTTGATTTCTGTGGCTCAAATAACCGTTGCTTTGAATTGTATCGTGATTTTCTGGCCATATTTCTGTGTGTTCAAGGATATTCAGACCCGAAAGACGATTGGCTATGGAGTTAGGCAAGGAAAGCTCTACTACCTCGATATGATGTCAGAAAGTTCACATAAGTTGACTCAAGCCTTATCCATAGATGGATCCGAGGGGGAGAAGAAGCAATCTGCGATTTGGTTATGGCATCGTCGGTTAGGACATGCCTCCTTTGGTTACTTAAAGAAGTTGTTTCCTAGTTTATTTTCGAAGATTGATGTGTCTAGTTTTCGTTGTGGTGTTTGTGAAATGGCGAAAAGCCACCGTGTTTCTTTTCCACCAAGTTTCAATAAAAGTTCAGTTCCATTTATGATAATTCATTCTGATGTTTGGGGACCATCTAAGAACGCTACTTTTGGTGGAAATCGTTGGTTTGTGACGTTTATTGACGACTGTACTCGGATGACATGGCTCTGTCTTATGAAGACTAAGGGTGAAGTTAATATGTTGTTTCAGCGATTTCACAAGATGATTATGACACAATATCAAGCTCAAGTTCAAGTACTCCGTAGTGATAATGGGGGTGAATACCTTAGTGCCGATTTCCAGCAATACCTTGTGCAAAATGGCATCATACATCAAACTACATGTCAATATACTCCCCAACAGAATGGAGTAGCAGAACGGAAAAATCGTCACTTACTAGAAGTGGTTCGTGCCTCATTGCTAGAAGGGCATGTGCCGCTACAGTATTGGGGAGAAACACTTTCCTCAGCAGCATATTTAATCAACAGAGTTCCCTCGAGGGTCCTGAACTTCAAGACACCGTTGTAAACCCTCAATGACTTGGTGAACACTCCTGCCACGGCAAAGCTACCTCCTCATGTGTTCGGTTGTGAAGCCTCTGTCCATCTTCACAAGCATCAACGGAGCAAATTGGAGCCACGTGCCCTTCGGTGTGTGTTTGTTGGGTACGCCGCAAACCAAAGAGGGTATCGGTGCTTCCACCCGCCAAGTAAGATGATGCACGTGACAATGGATGTGGTGTTTCATGAAGAAGTTATGTATTTCCCACCTGAGTCTTCTCGTCAGGGGAAGCATAGGCAAGAAGTTCAGACTCTTACTTATGATCCAGTGTTTGAGGTTATGGAGAACATGAGTGATGTTTTGGATACGAGTGAGGATAATATGGAAGATGATCCTAATGTGGAAGATGATCTTCCACATGTGGAAGATGACCCTAATATGGAAGACGAGGTATCACAACCAGTGGAAGATCCGTTACCGAACCCTGAGCTTGACCAGACAACTCCCCAAGAGCTGCAGACTCAGCATGAAGGTCCACAACGAGTACTCCCCACTCGAGTTAATAGGGGTATACCAGCACCTACATATATACCAGACATGACTAGTAAAGTTAGATATCCCATGAGTCATTATGTGTCAACCCATAAGTTGTCTGAATCAAATAAGTCTTTTGTGAATCAATTATCTTCTGTGTCTATTCCTAACAGTGTGCAGGAAGCATTAGTCGATCCAAAGTGGAAGGCAGCCATGGATGAAGAGATGAAGTCCCTGAAAAAGAATGCTACATGGGAGATTGTTGAATTACCAAGTGGGAAGAAGCCAGTTGGGTGTAAGTGGATCTATACAGTGAAACACAAATCAGATGGATCAATTGAACGATACAAGGCAAGATTAGTGGCAAAAGGTTACACGCAGACATATGAGATTGATTATGATGAGACGTTTGCTCCTGTCGTGAAGTTCAACACAGTCCGTGTTCTTCTATCTCTTGCTGCAAACCTTGACTGGCCTTTGTAACAATTTGATGTGAAAAATGCTTTTTTGCATGGTGAGTTGACTGAAGAAGTGTATATGGACCTCCCACCAGGGTCAAACAAACCTATGGAACATAGTAACAAGGTGTGTTACTTGAAGAAAACATTATATGGTCTTAAACAATCCCCAAGAGCATGGTTTGAAAGATTCGCAAAGTCCATGCGAGCATTTGGATATAGTCAGAGTAATTCTGATCATACCTTATTCCTAAAATGAAGAGGTGGTAAGATTACAGCTCTCATTGTATATGTGGATGATATGGTGGTGACAGGTGATGATCATGATGAGCGAAAGGCGCTCCAAAGGTATTTATCTCAAGAGTTTGAGATGAAAGATCTTGGTACTCTAAAGTATTTCTTGGGAATTGAGGTTTCACGCTCAAAAGAAGGCATCTTTCTGTCACAAATGAAATATGCCCTGGATTTATTACAAGAAACGGGAATGTCGGCATGTCAACCCTGTGATATGCCTTTAGAAGAAGGATTAAAATTATCTATTGAACCAGATCAAGTGCCGTGTGATAAGGGCCGATACCAGAGGTTGGTGGGAAGACTGATGTACCTGACTCATACACGACCGGATGAGTCAGTTCATGCACGCACCGGGAAAACAACACATGGATGCTGTAATGGGTATCTTGAGATATGTAAAGTCAGCTCCTGGAAAAAAAGTATTATTTTCAAAGAACGGTCACTTGAAAGTTGAGGCATATACAGATGCAGATTGGGCAGGAGCGATAGATAATAGACGCTCAACATCGGGATACTTCACGTTTGTGGGAGGGAATCTTGTTACGTGGAGGAGCAAGAAACAAAATGTTGTGGCTCGATCAAGTGCTGAAGCAGAATATCAGGGTATTGCATTAGGTATTACCGAATTATTATGGCTTAAATTGTTGTTGAATGATTTAGGTTGTGGTCCAAATGAGCCGATGAAGTTGTATTGTGATAGCAAAGCTGCATGTGAAATTTCAGCTAATCCCGTTCAACACGACAGGACCAAGCATGTGGAGGTTGATAGGTTATTCATCAAAGAAAAGTTAGACGAAAAAATTATTGAAATACCGAAGGTAAGATCAGAGGATCAACTTGCAGACATTCTCACCAAAGCTGTTTCATATCGGATTTTTTTCGAAGTTCGTTAGCAAGTTGGGCATGTTTGATATCTATGCGCCAACTTGAGGGGGAGTGTTGAAATAGGAATGTAAGTTGAAATAGGAATGTAAATAAGTTTGAGATTTCTTTCCTTAGAGGTTATGGTAATTGATTCCTAACCTAATTGTATTAGGGTTGTAAGACATGTACTTACATAAATATACCTCCTAGTGAGAAGAATAAGACATAGAAACATTATCCCAGACCTTGTTTTGAACTTCTATGGGTATGAAATTTTAAACAAAGAAACAGACGACGCTTGCCCCAAAAATTTTCCAAGTCAAATAGCTTTTTTCACTCCCCAAGGCATGACAATCTCAAAACCAAACGTGTTGTGTTCACATGGATATGTTATAATGGATATTTGCTGCTGACCGAGATCGGGTATGATCCCCAGACCTGTATTACATATACAGACATATAATATATCTGCAGTACCAGAAATGAAGACATGGCTAGATGTGCTTACATATTCCAGAAGATAATAAATTTCCAGAAATGAAGAGGTATATACAAGCTAAGCCAGATTGATTGATTACTACGCTGATCATGATCAGACACTAGTTGTGGCAGTGGGTGAGGTTCAAAGTGATGAAATGTTATTATGTATGCTGGCTCCTGATGAAATGTCCATATATGCTTTTGAATTCGTCTACTGATTTTGCCAGTTTACCAACTATTATTATGCTGTGAGGAAATTATGGGTTTTAAATAGGGAAAAATGATTACTTCTTAAAAATGTTTGGTGGTTTTCAACTAATATGTGTAAATTACCCAGCTAATAATAGTTAAGAACAACATGCCGTCAAAAATGGATGATTTATAGAAACAGACAACAGGAGAAAACTCCACCCAGGTTGGTTTTATTTTTTCTTCTGTAAATCTCTTCTTCTATGTTGTCTGCATTTATCATCATAGTAATAATCAGAATTGAAGGAATACTAACAAATAAGCAAAAGCTTAATACGTTATCTAAATCCATTATAATGATCAAGAACTATATAATTATCAAATTAATACGATATGCTAAAGAAAGAGAAAAGTTTCATAAGCAAAGAGAGGAAAAGAGAAACAAAGACCAGGGAAACCAGCCAGATCTCTTATTTCTATCAATCACCATTGAAGTGCTCGTGATATAGTCACATATATCTTTCTTAGCTTGAACTCCTTCTCACTAGTCACTATCCATATATAACAATCCGATCTCATACTAAGTTGAACAAAGAAAAGAAGTGCATGAATATAACTACAATTATAAAACAGCAGAAAGTAAAGGAAGAAGAAATGCCTGGCTTTCCCATGTACGCCGCTAAATCTTTTGCTCCGATGAATTCTCCACCAGAATCACTCAAAGTACTAGCACTGCATGTTCCTCATGATAAGAAGCTCTTCTTGAGAGAGGGATATGATCAGCCTCCAGTTGCAGGGTTGACCATTTTAATTTCTTCTTCTTCTTCTTGATCACCTTCATAACTACTGCTTCTGGTCCTAGCTAGCTTGTCAGTAGCTGTTGCTAAAAGAAAACCCAGAACCAGAGCTAATTATTTTTAACAAAGTGGGAAGAGTGTTGTTGGGAGTACACAATTATATATGTGTGTTTGTGTATATGTATTTAACTATTTATATATATTTTATACAGCTAATGGGAAATAACTAAAGAATGGGGAAAATGAGAAATAGAGAAGGAGGAGTAGTTCTGGTTTGTTCCCAAGATGATGATGACGCGTTTCCCGTTGAGGTTGTTTTAAAAGGAAGGGAGGACTTGTTTTAAATTTTTAATAGCTATTGCAAACCCTTTTTGTTTCACATTTTGGGGCTATTACATTTGTCTTGTAGCTGCAAAAAACTGTTTGAGGTTTTAGCTTTTCTTTGATCTCGTATAATTTTCATCTGCAAAACAAGCTTGAATTAGGGAACAATGTAAATCCAAAAATATTTTCAAGCAATAATGAAACAGCTTTTCAAGCTTGAGGAATACACTACCAAAAAAAACTTTAGACTAAAGTTTATTTTATCTGACGAAAAATTATTTCGTCGGCTAAGTTATATTTTTGTCGGCTAAAGTCAACTTTAGTTGACAAAAAAAATTTCGTCGCATAAACTAATTTTTTTATCGGCTATAGTCTATGAACTTTAGTAGACGAAATTTGAAAAATTTAGCCGACGAAATTTGAAAAATTTAGCCGACGAAATTAGGGTATTTCGTTGGCTAAAGTACTTTTTACTTACAAAATTACACTAAGGATATTTTGGTGTCTAATTGACTATTGTGATACCAATCTAAAAGCGGAACGGGCGTACGAGTCAAAATCATCGCTAACGTTATGATATATGGGTTTTTTTGGCCATCCGAGTTCGTTTAAGACTTTAAAATGCAGTTTTTCTAACCACTTAACTCACAAAAATGTCTATATCTGTATCTATATGAGGTATTTTGCTTGAACCTTCAACACAACAAACTGTCATCATGATGAGACGCAACTGTCCATCTAAAAATTTTGAGACATTTACCTCTCGATGATAGGGCTCTCTATAGGGATAAATAATGGTAAATAATAGGCATGTTGTGATTCCGGTCATCAAAATTCACAAAGAAAAATACGACCGTCAGATATCATCAATATGTTGAAATATGTATATGGTAAAACATTCACGATTCTGGTCATATCTTATTTCACGATTTTTTTGCGTTTGAAGTTTCTACATAGAGTTTGTTTTTGAAACGGAACATTTACTTAAAACTTAGTAAACAAGTTATACAACATTAATAAGCATGTTGTGATTCCGATGATCAATCTTGAGAAACGAAAATCCGACCGTCTGATATGATCATTATATCGAAAAATGTATAAAAAAACAATTCAACTTGATCCGATAACGTTAAGGGCTTGATCATTACAGTCAATCCTGTAAGTCAAACCATTTAAAGCATGAAAACGGTTATTTGACAGTCTAAATTACGTATTTTGCCCGGACATTCAATTGAAAATAGTTTCAAACCGATGAAACGCAACCAGTGGTATAAAATTTTATGAAAAATAACCACCAGAGATAGGGCTACCTCTACGGAGAAAGAATGGAAAATTGCGTTGACCGCAACTATCGGCATCGAGACTTTACCAAAATTACGTGATTTTTCAACCGTAGACGTATTTCACTATTCCAATCATATCTTATATCACAACTTTTTTTTTCGTTTGAAGCTTCTATGTATAGGGTTTAGGGTTTTAGCAGACGAAATTAGGGTAATTCGTCGGCTAAAGTTAAATGAAAGGAGAATGACCATTTGCACAAAATAATAAAAATCAAACCCCAAACCAATGAATTAAAAAGTCAAATGCCCATTCCAATACAAGGTGTACTTACTAATGCCCAAATACATAAATTTTTATTAAATTCAAAATAAAATAATATTTTTGAGACAATTTTACCCTTGTTCCTTGTACACTTAGAGAAAAAAAAGAATATTTTGTCGGAGCATCTCCGGTCATCGGACGCCGGAAATTATTGGTAGCCGGAATTTTGCCGGATTTTTTTTCTACTAGGAGCAATAAACTTTTACAAAAAGTTTACTAGGGCAACATCTACATCAAAATCCAAGTCTACTAACCCCAGTATACTCTGAATTTAAGTCTAATAACCCTAGTATACTACAAAACCAAATCTACTAACCCTAATATACTCAAACCCAAGTCTAGTAACACACTGTATACATCAAAACTAAGTTTACTAACCCCAATATACTTCAAAACCAAGTCTACTAACCCTAGTATTTTATCAAATCCAAGTTTACTAAGCCCAGTATTTTATCAAATCCAAGTCTACTAACCCCAGTATCGACGTTTCTTAGCGCCGGCGTATAGACGACATGACTAGATCTAGATTTGAAGTTGCTTTTCGGACTCAGTGTTGCAGCGACCGACGAGGACGAGGCGGAGATTAGGTGGAGGGGAGGATGAGGTCGTCGGAGATGGTGAAAACTAATGCTTTGTGAGTGACAGTTAGAGAGAAAGAGGAGATCAGAAGAGAAAAATCAACTTAGATGTAAAATCTAAACTTTACTACCCTTAGTAAACTTTTACTGGGGTAGTAAACTCAAGCAGATGAACAAACTAGATGCATTGGTAGTAAATCATAAGTTTACTACTCCTAATAAACTTGTGCCAGAGGTAGTAAACTTTATCAGAGATAGTAAACTTGCAAAACAGTATCTCCAAAACGATTCAAAGACTTGTAGAAGTCTTAAACATTGGATAATGTAGGCAAATAGTGTAGTTGTCTCTTAATATAATTATGCTAGCAAGATAAGGCCAATGAACTATACCTCGCGGAGCCAATTACAACCAAGTGAAAAACACTCCTTAATTGAGTAAACAATCTCACCCAGAAAAAGTATGCATCCTTAGGTGTTTAATTGTATAAAGGAGAAGACTTTGTAATTAGTCAAACTCCTCAAATTTGCCATGCACCTATGAACAAGATGTATTCACTCAAGACATTTTCGGGTTTGTCTAAAGTGTAATTTTGGTTATAACACCAACATCGACCATCATAAGATTAATGTATATATGAGGTTAGGTTTGCTTAATTTTCATTCACATGCCGTGACACATCGTTTACAAATAAACGAGAAATTTTGTTGATTAAAATTTAAAAGAGTTGCATGTAAAATTGTAAATGTAGCAGTGAGTGAAAAGAAGAAATGTTTTTAGTTAATTTTGATACATAAAAATTGGGGTGATCAATTAGCTAACTGCATGACTATGCTCGATCAGTTCCACACCATATAACGCCTCTGGTTGATTAATAATACTACTTGAGCACTATAATTTAAGTTATTTTTTACACAACCTATAATTTAAGTTCTTGTTGCTGTCCAAAGTAATACTACTCGAGTTATAAAATTAAGTTGACTATAATGCTCGATCGGGCGGTAAATTCTGGGACAGTCGACCCTTAATTTATCTCGTACCAAACCCTATAACAATTATCTAGCCAATGAGTCAATGACTGTGCAGGATCAATGGTAACCTACCCTTTCGGAGAGGGAGAGAGGTCAATGGAAATCATTCAAAAGTTTCAGAAACCAGATCGAAGTGAACGACAGGACATAAGATGATCGAGCGAGGGGGAAGCCAAGTATATATGACGACATGCATGTATGGCACAGTTCTGTATCTGTAACTGTACCGTTGAAAATTATGAAGCGTAAAAGTTCGAGATTTCTGCGCTCAAGCAGGCCAGAACATTGACATGCGAACTGATCAGCTAAAACTCGATCGCTTTTGCTGTTTTACATGTGCACCGACAAACAAGTATGGGTTTTAGACTTTTATTAGGGTTAATGCTATAAGCGAAAGATTTCAGGATCACAGTACTCCTACAATCGTAATGAAAGAGTCAAAGGGATGAAGTCAAAAGGATAAAAGGTTATAACCCCTGATTCAATTCCTGATTTCGACCCTGCTCCTGTTTTGTTGGTCTTTGTGTGCGTGTATATATTTATCTGATATGTATGCTGGAAATGGGGGGCTGTTGTAGCAGTGTTGTAGTATCCACAGCGATGATCACCAACCCTTTTCCTGTCTTAATTAGGTGTCTGAACTAATTAATCTGGCTCGTTTAGTTAGTTGTACAACTCTTCACTAGATTAGTGAACTGAATCTCTCGTATGAGTCATATCCAAGGTTAAAATAAGACCCGGGGATGAAGAGGATCGTCGTCTTTCAGATTGGGGAAACAAATTATGTAAGGTGATTAAGGTCGATGTCGACATCGTTTCGAATACATTTTGATCACAGGAACGATGACGAAGACAAACATGACTCGAGGAATATGCAAAATACATAATAATTTCAGTAGAAAAGTTGCGTATCTGTGAAGATACATATGCATTTATAGAACTTCAAAAAGATCTACATGATCCATTATTGCCTAGGATTGTTGCAACATGTATATATGTAGTGATGCAACTCCGCTCACATTTTCCTTACATTAATACATTGATTCTTATTTACGTACAGTCTCTATTATAAAAGGTGGTCGGAAGTCTCATGCTAGGTTTAGAAACCGCCACCCCCGCCTTTATTGCCGCCGTATCCTCCACTACCGCCTCCGTATCCTCCTCCATGTCCTCCACCTTGTCCACCACTACCGCCTCCATATCCTCCACCACCACCACCTCCTTTACCACCTCCATGTCCCCCACCTTGTCCGCCGCCTCCTCCATATCCTCCACCACCACCTTTACCACCTCCATGTCCACTACCTCCTTGTCCGCCGCTACCACCTCCTTGTCCGCCGCTACCACCTCCGTACCCACCACTACCTTGTCCGCCACCTCCTTGCCCTCTACCACCTTGACCACCACCACCACCTCCATATCCACCACCACCTTGACCGCCGCTACCACCTCCTTGTCCGCCCCCTCCTTGTCCTCCACCGCCACCACCTTGTCCACCACCTCCTCCTTGTCCTCCACCACCACCTTTACTGCCGCCTCCATATCCACCACCACCTTGTCCGCCGCTACCACCTCCATATCCTCCACCTTGCCCGCCCCCTCCTTGGCCACCCCCACCTTGTCCACCGCCGCCACTTCCGTATCCACTACCACCTTTACCACCTCCTTGTCCACCACTACTGCCTCCTTTACCACCTCCATGCCCACTACCTTTTCCACCACCGCCTCCATGTCCTCCACCTTGTCCAACACCGCCTCCATGTCCTCCACCTTGTCCACCGCGGCCTCCGTGTCCACCGCCACCTCCGTGTCCCCCACCTTGTCCCCCGCCCCCTCCGTGTCCCCCGCCCCCTCCGTGTCCTCCACCTTGCCCGCCGCCACCTCTATGTCCTCCACCTTGTCCACCTCCGCCTCCATGTCCGCCGCCTTGTGCTCCACCACCACCTCCACCTCCGTATCCACCTCCACCACTGCCACCACCACCTCCTCCTTGTCCTCCACTACCACCACCATGTCCACCAGTAGTGCTATCAACACCATGGCCTCCTTTTCTACCACCGTGATGACCATCAACATGGTGATCAAGTTCATTATCACCACGGCTGACTGCATTTGATTCTTTTTTCTCGTCTTCTGCACGAAAAAGATAGTTGTTTAAGATGTTGTTGATTTAATTAGGAGAAAGAAAATAATTATGTGAATATTCTATGACGCACGTTTTTGTTGCACGGCTAATTCATCAGTCACACCGGCGTAGCTATGGCAGCTACCACGGCGACCAAGAACACCATTGGAACTGCAATCGTCTACTGCACACGTAAACATATATTATTCTTAGTCAATATATCTAAACATGCATGCAGTATATACACAACTAAACGAAAAGGAAATTTGATCAATGCATTGAAGTAACCTGGCTTCTCATCTTTGGGAACAACACGGCCAGCAGCCACTGCCGAACAGACGAGACCCAAAGCAATCAGAACACGTAGGAAAACATGTAGCTTGAAACTCATTTTCCTGGGCAACACACTGAACCTATTTGAGGTCGAACTACTGATTCTGTGGGGGATTTATAGGCTCTGCTTGACGTTATTTATAGTAAATAGGGCGTAGTAACGTACAATAGCAATTAAAGAAAGTAGGTGATCACTTACGCACTTGGGACACAGATCGAGACTCGTAAGGACTTGTGACGTAGAACGTTTAACGGAGGAATTTGAAGCACAGCTTGATAGACGCAAGGTGAAGATGAATAGGTCATGAAGTATTACTCGCCATGGTTTAATTAGCATTCAATATGTATAATTAACCATGCAAGTTACAAGTAGAATAAATAGGCAATGTATGAGTTGCCTTAGCATCATCTTTGTATTACTGAATAATCAATAGTCTTTGAGACTTCTTTCTGGTGGACTCCAGATGAACCTTTGAGGGTGAACGTGAGGATCCCTCTGTGTATCTTCTGCTGCGTCAATTGGTATCAGAGCAGGTTTGCCTTGGCTCGATGGCGAATGACCCGAACATTGATCGGACCCATCCTGGTGGGGAACCAGTTTCTAGGAGAGAGTTTGACGCTCTTGCTGCGAGCGTTGAAGAGATTCGGCAACTGCTTCTCAACATGGGAAACAACAACAACAATAACAACGATCGAGTTAACCGACGTGGTGGTGGCAGGGGCAACTGCGATGGTCGTCGTCAGCGGGAGGATAGTGAATCTAATTCTGAGGAGGAGATGGAACGTCATGAGAACCCAGTTGCTAATCAAAATAACCGACATCCCTTATTTTCATGGCCATCTATCCATTGAAGGATTTTTAGATTGGCTTGTGGAGATTATGTCGATACCGGAGGAGAAGATGACTAAGATAGCGGCTTTTTGCTTGAAGGGAAGTGAGGCTGTATGGTGGGATAATTTGCAAAAGTCACGACAGAGGCAGGCCAAACAACAGGTCAGGACATGGCGTATGATGAAACAGTTGATGATGGACCATTTTCTTCCAGTAGATTATGAGCAGCATCTCTATCGCCTCTACCATAATTGTACCCAAGGTAACAGGGCAGTAGAGGATTATACTGACGAGTTCCTACGGTTGGCAGAGAGAAATTCGTTGAATTAGACTCAGGGGCAGATGGTATCAAGATATGTCAATGGATTGTCGACGTCAATACAGGACAGAATCGGGTTACAAGTTTTCTGGAATGTCCATGAGGCTCAAAATATGGCTATGAAGGCACAACAATTAGAGAAAGAACTGAAAGAACGTGAACAAAAGGAGAAGAAATCAAGCTATGGCAATAACAATAACTACCAGAGGAAGGCAGCAGATTCTTATGATCCTAACAAGGAGAAGAAAGAGGTTCAGCCGACCCAAAGGAATAATTATAAAGGGCAGTATTACAGAGGAGAGAACAGCCAGAGCACTGACATAAATCCGAATCGAAATCAGAGACCAAACTTTGGTCCGTATGCCAGAGCCACTGGTGATGTCTGCTATAGGTGTTTCAAAATAAGGGATGTCGGCCTTCATCCGATAATCTTCAAGGGGTTCATAAGTAAAAGGACGCAAAACCTGGTTCATAAGTCGCATGAAAGTACTTGGTGCATTTGATAATCCGAATGGCATTACCAGCCATTCATACAGACCATCCTTGCTCTTAAATGCCGTCTTCCATTCATCCCCAGGTTTAATTCGAATTTGATGATAGCCATTGCGCAAATCAATTTTCGAAAACACCTTAGAACCCTCAAGAACATCCAACATATCCTCCAACCGCGGAATTGGAAATCTATACTTGATGGTGATTTTATTGATGGCTCTACTGTCAACACACATACGCCAAGTGTTATCTTTTTTTGGCACCAACAAGACGGGAACTGAACAAGGACTCATACTCTCACGAATAAATCATTTTTTAAGTAGTTCTTCGATCTTCTCTTTCAAGATCGCATTTTCTTTCGGACTCATCCGATAATGGGGTAGATTAGGAAGGCTTGCTCCGGGACTAAATCAATCTGATGTTGAATATCTCGCATAGGTGGAAGTTGTTCTGGTAAATCTTCAGAAATCAGATCTTCAAACTTTCTCAAAATTTCCTGCACTTCTTTAGGAATGTGACTTATAACAACATCTGTCACCATGAGCCCCTTAAGTAAAACTGGATATATGAATCCAACTTCTTTAATACTGTCTTCGAACTCGCGGCTATTCCTGGAGATAGCTAGGAAATTTGAACTCCCAGCTTGGGGTTTTTCTAATTTTTCAGATTGATCAACAGGAGCAAGAGAAATTTTACGAGAACCCCACTCAAAGATAAACACATTATCACGCCCTTTGTGGGTAGCATCAACATCAAACTGCCAAGGCCTTCCTAGTAATACATGGCTGGCATCCATGTCAATTACATCGCACCAAATCTCATGTTTATAATGCTTAACGATAGAGAGAGGAATCTTGCATGCTTCTGTTACCTTCACCGACGGTCCTTTCTTCACCCAACCTAACATATAAGGATCCGTACGCTTCTTTGTTGGAAGTTTTAAAGAATCAACCAGCTTTTGCGACACAAAATTTTCACAACTACCACCATCTACTATCAACGTACATACCTTGTTGTCAACAGAACAAAGGGAGCGAAATATATGATTTCTCTGCCCTTCTTGTTTTGGCGAAAGGAGAGCTCGTTGTAGCACCATGCTGAGCTCTTCGTTTTCTGTAATAGCAGTACGATTCATCATCAGATTTACAACCTCATTATTATCTTCATAAGAAAACTCAACCCCATCATAATCATCATCATAATTTCCACTGTGATCATCAGCTTCTTCGGTTCCTTCTATAAGGTTTGCTTGCTTCCGCTTCAGACAGTTATTGGACCGGTGGCCAGGCTGGAAAAAACCAATGCTAGGTACAAAGCTGCTGCCGACAAGCATAGGCGTGCCAAAGTTTTCGATGAGAGAGATTATGTGATGGTGTATCTCAGAAAAAAAAAGCGATTCCCTGTTGGAACCTACAGCAAGCTGAAGCCCCGCAAGTATGGACCGTATAAGATTTTGAAGAAGATCAATGATAATGCTTATGTTATTGACTTGCCTGCATCTATGGGAATTTCGAGCACTTTTAATGTTACAGATTTGTATGAGTACCATGAAGATGAGACCCTCTATTCTGAAGATAACTCAGGGGCGAGTTCTTCCGAAGTGGAAGAGACTGACGTAGAACGTTTAACGGAGGAATTTGAAGCACAGCTTGATAGACGCAAGGTGAAGATGAATAGGTCATGAAGTATTACTCGCCATGGTTTAATTAGCATTCAATATGTATAATTAACCATGCAAGTTACAAGTAGAATAAATAGACAATGTATGAGTTGCCTTAGCATCATCTTTGTATTCCTGAATAATCAATACAGTCTTTGAGACTTCTTTCTGGTGGACTCCAGATGAACCTTTGAGGGTGAACGTGATGATCCCTCTGTGTATCTTCTGCTGCGTCACTTGGCTCATGAGCATTTTGGTAGATAACCCTATGCATGTGAAGACTACCACCTTCCCTAATGGAATTACTGTAAACCGGGACGTGTGTACATGTTGAGCTCAGCAGAGAAGGGAAAATGGTGGCATCTGGCCCCCGAGTTACAACTGTTACGGTACGTGAACCTGCCGGGATTTAATGCCTGACGGTGAACTAGTTTGATAACAGTAGATGAAACTGGCGTCATAATCTTGTCATGTATACATATCGTGTTTGTCTTCCTCTCCCGTAATAATGTTGCACTTTCCACAATCACCTTATTGTACGTTTCTTCGTTTTAGAACAATGATTAATTCACTATTAGAATATTGGCCGTTACCCACCTCCTAATTAGACATACTTTAATTTGCAACAATCTCGTTCAATAGAACAATTAAATGACACCATTTATTATCTTCTGTTTCATTTCATTTTTTTATCGAACACGTTACAATTTTATTGAAACGAACTAAGAATTACAAAAAAAGCAAGAAGCCCTTATAATTCTGCTGGGGAAAAATCCTGACTTTACTAACTAGACAGTAGACGCGATGTCTTTGAACTGTTCGTTATTTGTGTAAATGATAACATACTTCACACATGAATCTTCCTGGTACTTACAGTTCTCACTTTTGTGTCCATTTTGGCCCTAAACACGCGCCTGGTTTTGTAAGAGTTTGATAGGAATTGAGCCCTTGAACAATTCCCTTAGAAACGGCCCTACTTCTCTCTTATATATGTGATTTCTTAAGAGTAACCCGCATTACTCCGCTCGGATCTCCGACGCATAAGAATCATTAAAGCTTTCGCTTAAACAAATTCCTTACATGCATCATTGTTTTCATCATATGAATGGACATGAGGAAAATCCCCACAGTGATCTAACATGGTCTCTACAGTTTGGTTGTCCCTTTTGAACCTAAATCTTGGGATCTCCAGTCAGCTAGCTTAGGTATCCACCGCAAAGATTTTTAATTCATGGGCTTTAGTCCCATTTCTCTCGATGATTTATCAACTAGGTCTCTGTTTAACCCTTTGGTTAGCGGATCCGCAATATTATCCTTTGACCTCACATAGTCAATAGAGATAACTCCAGTAGAAAGTAGTTGTTTAATGGTATTATGTCTTCGACGAATATGTCTTGACTTACCATTGTACATCGTGCTCTGTGCCCTGCCAATTGCAAATTGACTATCACAATATATGCATATTGCAGGCACATGTTTTGTCCATCTTGAAATATCCTCTATGAATTGACGTAGTCATTCTGTCTCTTCCCTACATTTTTCTAATGCGACAAATTTAGACTCCATCGTGGATCTGGTTATAATTGTTTGTTTAAAGGATTTCCAGGACACTGCTTCACCTCCCAATGTGAACACATACCCACTAGTGGATTTTGAGTCTTTCATGTCAGAAATACAATTTGCATCAATGTATCCTTCTAGGACAGCTGGATAATTGGTATAATGCAGCTCATAGTCTCTCGTATACCTTAAGTACTTTAGTACCCTCACAATTGCTTGTCAATGCATAGCTCCAGGATTACTAGTGTACATGCTCAGCTTGTTCACAACATAAGCTATGTCAGGTCTTGTACAACTTGTTATTAGGTACATCAGACTTCCAATGACTCTAGAGTACTCTAACTGGGAGACATTCTCTAATTTATTCTTTGAGAGATGTAGAGTCATATACACCGGAGTTCTGACAACTCCAGAATTATCCTTATCAAATTTTCCAAGGATATTGTCCGCATAATGAGATTGACTCAATACAAACTCATTTGATGTTCGTTTGATTTTAATCCCCAATATGACATCAGCATGACCCATATCTTTCATATAAAATCTGAAATTTAACATATCCTTAGTGGACTTGATCATCTTTTCATTGCTTCCAACGATACGTATGTCATCAACATATAGACACAGAATGACATATCCATTTTCTGTATCTTTGACATAAACACATGTATCACATTCATTGATCTTAAAACCATTGGTAATCATAGCGTTGTCAAATTTCTCATGCCACTGCTTTGGGGCTTGTTTTAAGCCATACAATGACTTTACCAATTTGCACACTTTCTTTTCTTGACCAGGAGCAGAGAAACCCTCAAGTTGCTCTATATAAATTCCCTCTTCGACATCTCCATTAAGGAAAGCTGTCTTTACATCCATTTGATGAACTTCAGGATTTCGTAATGCGGCAATTGCAATTATCATTCTGATAGATGTTATTCTCATCACAGGAGAATAAGTGACGAAATAATCAAGACTTTTCTTTTGCTTATAGCCTTTAATTACAAGTCTTACCGTATACTTGTCTATTGACCCATCTGTTTTCAATTTCCTTTTGAAAATCCATTTGGAACTTAAAGGTTTACAACCTGGTGGAAGATCCACCAGTTCCCAAGTGTGATTTTGTAAAATAGAGTCAATTTCACTCTTGATAGCTTCTTTCCACAAAGGACTATCAGTGGAGTTCACCATCTCTTTAAAGATACGAGGTTCACCTTCAAGCATATATGTCAAAAAATTTGATTTAAAAGATTTTTCTATCCTTTCTCTCTTACTTCGTCTGGGTTTAACCTCAGACTCAGTGTCTTGATGTTGACTGCTTTCATTAGCAGCTTGGCTAGTTCTAGTATCAGCCTCACGTGTCCATTTCGAAGAACTCGATTCCCTTCTAGACTTACATGAAAACACATTTTTAAAGAATGATGCATTTCTCGATTCCATTACCTTGCCCTCATGTATATTAGAAATTTCTGATTTGCGCACAAGGAAGCGATAAGCCGTACTATTATGTGCATTTCCAATGAAAATGCAATCAACTGTTCTAGGTCTATTTTTCACTTTTTTAGGTTTAAGGCTACCACCTTAGCCAAACATCCCCACACTCGCAAGTAATCATAGGATGTCTTTCTTTCTTTCCATAGTTCATATGGAGTTTTCTCTTGTTTCTTTTTAGGATCCTTATTTAAAAGGTAGTTAGCCGACAAAATGACGTCTTCCCACATGTTGGGTGGTAAACCAGAATTTTGTAGCATTGCATTCATCGTTTCAATCAATGTACGGTTCTTTCGTTCAGTAACACCGTTTGATTGTGGAGAGTAACGCGCAGTTCTTTCATGAATAATCTCATGCTGAGCACAAAATTCAGCAAATGGTGATTCATATTCACCTCCTCGATCAATTTTCAATACTTTTATTTTCTTATCGAGTTGGTTTTTCACCTCACTCTTATAGAGAATAAACTTCTCTATTGTCTCATCTTTACTCTTCAGCAAATACACATAGCAGTATTTCATGCTGTCATCGATAAAGGTAATGAAATATTGGTTACAATCTCTTGACTGTGTTAGTTTTAAGGCACATACATCGTTATGAATTAAATCAAGAGGTTCATTGTTTCTTTCAACGCTTTTGAAAGATGATCTCGTTAGTTTTGTCTCTACACAAGTCTCACACTTATGTTTCACATCAACTTGGAATTTTGGTAAGTGTTCCATGTTAATTAGCATTTGCAAAGTACAATAATTAACATGTCATAGTCTACCATGTCACAAATTGGAAGACTTAAACATATAAGTGGAAGTACTAGATTCATTCATATTTTTGACAATAGTCATTACATTCAATTTGAATATTCCACCACTCATATAACCCTTACCCACATACATTTCACTCTTAGACAACAACTTTGTTAGACTCGATCACAATGCGGAAACCATGAGTGTTCAGTAGTGCACCAGAGATAAGATTTTTGTGGATATTAGGAACAAACACAAAATTGTTCAAAGTTAGCTCATTTCCAGAGGTCATCTTTAGAACCACTTTGCCCTTGCCATCAACGACAGATGTGGCCGAGTTTCCCATGTACATTATCTCCCTATCAGTGCTGGGTTAAATTTAGAGAACATCTTCTTATCAGCATATACATGGCGAGTTGCTCCAGTGTCGAGCCACCATTCCTTTGGGTTTGAGACCACCATGCTCACCTCAGACACCAAAGCAGTCAGGTTCATGTCAGAGACATCCCTTATGACTTCTTCAATCATGTTGGCTTCCTTATTCTTCTTCTTCTTTGGGTTGTTGCAGTCAACAGCTCTGTGACCAGTTTTGTCACAATTGATGCACTTGCCTTCAAATTTAGGCTTCTTGGAAATGCTCCATCTTGGTCTGAGCTTGGACCCTTGATTTTTGAACTTCTTGGTCTTGTAGCTTTGACCATGTTCCACAACATTTGCCTTAGCAGAGTAGCCACTAACTCATGTCTTCTTTTCAGATCTTCGGTTGTCTTCTTCAATGCGAAGCCTGACCTCCAGATATTTCAAGATCATTTACTTTCGCTTGTGCTTCAAATAATTCTTGAAGTCTTTCCAAGCTGATGACAATTTCTCAATAACACATGTCACTTGAAAGCTTTCTCCAAGCTTCATCCCTTCAGCGTGAATCTCATGCAGGTCAACTGGATTTCTGAGAATTGACTCATCACAGTTTTGGAATCCACCATCTTATAATCAAGGAAGCTGCCCACAATATATTTCTTGGCACCGGCATCCTCAGTTTTATATTTCTTCTCAAGGGATTCTCACAGCTCCTTATCTGTTCCTATGCTAATGTACACATTGTACAAAGAGTCAGCCAAGCAATTCATGATATAATTTCTGCACAGATCGTCACGACTATTTCATGCATTCACAGCTGCAATTTTTGCTTCATCATCTTGCTCATATTCTTTGAGCGCAGGAGCTTTCTCAGTTAGGAACATTGCCAGATTTAGAGTGGTCAAATAAAACATCATCTTTTGTTGCCACCTCTTGAAGTGCAGCCCATTGAACTTTTCAGGTTTCTCACCATGAGACACCGACACAGGTACATGAGCAGCAGCAACAGCAGGAATGATTGACACTTGGGTTGAAGAGCTACTCTCGTCAACAGACTTCTCAGAATTAAATTTTATTTTTCTGAAAATGTTAATAATACAAATTAATATTGATTCATATTAAGAATATTCGTAATTAGTAACACAAAATAAAGACAACATCAATATTAATTTAGCTTTATTTAATCATTGAAACAATGACGGTGCTTCCAGAAGTCTTGGCTTTGTGAAGTCTAATGAGTTTAGCAATTCAAACGATTGTTGTGAGTCTTTTGCTGGAGTTCTTCACAACATTACTCAGAATTTAGTAAATGGTAGTGCGGGTTCATTTGATCAAGCTAATGAATTATGTGGATATAAAAGTTTTGGTGCTGTTTGTCAGATATGCTCAAAGGTTGGTCATATTGCTAAAACTTGTCCTCAAAGACCTCCTAGGCAAGTTGTTTCTTGTGGATCCTATATGCAGTGTTAGATTTGCTCCAAGACAGGTCATAGTGCAGCTGAATGTCTTCATAGACATAAGTTTCCAATCAAGTTCAATATCAAGAATATTTTACAGGCTTGTGGAATTTCCCATCAGAGAGCATTTGATCAAGGCTTATGCAACAAATTTCCTCGGAACATGCCTGGTTGATACACAAACACATATCTAGGATCTTGTATTGCTCTCAGTTTTGTTACAACCTGATGTTAGCTTCCCTCCCATCAGTTTCAGGGGGGTGTTAAGGATAAAACTATAATTACCCAAGTCAAGTCTGTTTACATACAAGTACCAAGAGAACGCTGTAGCTATTGATAATTTTTGGTATTCAAAAGACTTCATCCTTTCTCTCTTTTCTTTATTCTTCAAACTTATCTGTTAAGCTTTCAACCAGAAACATTTTAAACTGCTAGTTCATAAACCAAACAAGTATGCATTACCAAAAAAAATAAACCAAACAAGTACAACATATAGCTTCATATACGAAAGGCAGGGAACTGATACAAGCTTCTGCCACGCGGCTCTTGATTTCCGTTTTCACATACTCATGCATGATTGTGTTCATCTCCTACTCTTCCGTGGAAAGACACGTTTATATACACTACGTTTCTTTTTTCTGTACGTACAGCGGTCCGCGTTCAGTTTCAAGGTTGTCCACCACCACCGCCTCCTTTACCACCACCCCCTCCTCCTTTACCACGTTGTCCACCGCCCCTCCTCTACCTCCACCTTTACCACCTCCGCCTTGTCCTCCTTGTCCGCCGCCTCCTCCTCTACCGCTTCCTTGTCCACTGCCCCCTCCTCCTCTGCCAGCCCCGCCTTTACCCCCGCCTTTTCCTCCGCCTTGTCTGCCAGCCCCGCCTTTTCCTCCGCCTTGTCTGCCAGCCCCGCCTTTACCTCCGCCTTGTCTGCCAGCCCCTCCTTTACCTCCGCCTTGTCCGCCGCCCCCTCCTTTACCTCCGCCTTGTCCTCCAACCCCTCCTCTACCGCCGCCCCCTTGTCCGCCTTGTTCTCCACCCCCTCCTCATTGTCCTCCACCTCCGCCTCTTCCACCGCCACCTCCTTGTCCTCCACTACCGCCTTGACTAATTCCACATTCATCAGTATTGCCATCAACACCATGGTGATCTACTTTTGATTCTTTTGTCTTGTCTTCCGCACAAATTGAGTGTAACGTGGACGTAGTTCTGTTCAGATTGGTTTGAGGCTCAAATCTTAATCGGATCATTTTTTCGGTTTTACAATATTTCAAACCGTAATCAAATTATTTTTTATAGTTTTCGAATAATTCGGTTACATAATTTTTTGGTGCTGGTCGGTTTTGGTGTGAACCAATTTATTTATTTCAACAAATAAAGAATACCCTAGTTTTTGGCTAACAATTCCTATAAGGCATGAACAAATTTTCAATGCATTTAAATTTCATACAAATTTATAAATGTCGTCAGAATATTAATTAATTAATAAAAACATCATATTTGATAACTTAATAAATCAATATATATCAACTATCATGCTAACACAGCAACTTGTAAACTACAAATTTGAACATAAATAATTTTTTTACATAATAAAAATCAAATTCAATCTATGAAAAATTAAAAAAGTAAGAAAAATATAATTCGGTGCGATACGGTTTAAATCAGTTGAATTATAACCTTAAACCGTAACCGAATCGTTTTTATACGGTTCTATACGGTGTAATCATAAAACGACATCGTTTTAATTCAGTACGGTTACTGAATTATATTTTTTGATACGATTGAGGTTGGTAACCTCATTTTCAGCCTAAAATGCTTGTTTAAGATGACGATGTTCAGGAAGAAAAAGATATAGAAATCGAGGAAGATCATTTTCTATTACTCACGTGTTTGTTGTACAACTGTTTCATCGTTCGCACAGGGCCGCCCTTACGCTAATGCCGCCTGTGCGACCGTACGGGGCCGGGGTGAGAGGATCACTCAATATCATTTTTCTATTTCATCTCTGACAGCTTTATATATTTGAGTAATTTGACCGCGATTACCACCGATTTATTTTATTTTTTTGGTAATATATTGCGGTATTACCACCAGCTTTAAAACACGTGGTCCTAGCACTTGAGATTGTGTAAAAAATTAACATGTATTTCCCTTTTATACTATATTAATAAGATTTTCATAATCAGATAAAGAACTGGAATGTAATTAATAATTGCAAACTGCATCGATAAATGTCCGCAATAAGAGAACTTCCTTTTTCACCTAAGGAGTGTTATATCATTTATATGTTCTTTTGCAATTATATATCAGTCATCCTAGTTTAAGCTGTCACACCTCGAGTTTTCTTATCTAAATTTAAGAAAGGACGTGCGAGACCCATATTAAAAGAGATTACTCTCGTAATCCCTCTTGAGAATGAATAATCTTTACCCAAACTTTTTACAACAGTTCAAACGACACCAAAATCGATCTTATAAAACCTGAGGTTATCCCGATTACCGAATGAAATTTTATACTAATTACCTTAAAGGACCTAGAGTTCTAAGTATTATTTATGACTGCACCCAGTCAGGCTGCCTACGTACCATGTACTCAGGAATCAAGCCACACGTAGCTCTTATTTTTATTAACGCCCTAACCGGGCAAATCCCGCTTTACTATAAATCGGTCGATCTATTAATATGGACAGCAAAAGCCTATTGCATATCCGGAGTTTAACCCTCTGCTGAGGTATCTACCAACCAACTATCTATCGGGATTTTCCTGAACGTTCAACCATACCCATGTACAACCTCCAAACTCATAATAAGCACATAAATAAATATAATAGCATTCATATAAATAAATAAATCTACCGAGAGCACCAAGGTAAAATCAGTATCAATGACACCTTTGTAATTATCTAAATCTGTCAGGGGGATCATGGTCATTCTAGCCTTAATGGCAGCTTGTAATTAAGCAGAACGGCCAGGGACATTTTAGAAATTTCAGTCTTAGTGGCAGCCCCTGCAAATAAACAAAACGTCAAGGGGCATTTATGGGTTTTCAGCCTTAATGGCATCCCTGTAAATATATAAAACAGCCAGGGACAGTATGGTCTTTTTAACGTTAGTGGCAGTCTCGTAAATATACAAATATGCTAAAGGCATTTCTGGGATTTCATTCCCATTGGCAGCCCTGTAAATAACCTGAACTACTAGGGGCAATCCTGACATTTCACACCTCACACTATAACGGTAAAACTAACGTGGTAAAAATCAGAGTTTTTACCCTTGTCTTCTCCAATCAATGGGTCGCCAGAAAACCGAGCTTTTCTAGCCAAACCGAGCTCATACACCTGCATCCCTAGCTTCTAGACATCCTACGCAGTCTAACAACATCTCAAACACAAGAAAAATTGAGGTTTTCATACCTTGGAGTCACCCTCTGTGAACTCCGACAGATCCCCTCAAGCGGAGTTGTCACACCCCGAATCTTTTGAAGTTAATAAAAGTTACTTTTCACAGAGATTCACGAGTTACCGAGGATTTTTAATTTCGATCGGTAATTCGATAAGTTATCGCTCGAGTTAATTTCGAGTTTTTAGAAGTACTCCAAATACCTGAATTGATGACTCGATGTTGTAGTACGTGTCGACACGAGTCTCCCGGTATTTTCGGATTATTTTTCGGAGCCTCGGTTTATTTTCTATGAATTTTCGAAGTTTCCGGTAACTTTTAATTATCCATCCGGTAAAAAGGGAGTTTTACCATTTGATCTTTTTACTTTTCACTCTCTTCAAATCTGGACCGTCAGATCATTTGGAATTGATCTGGACCGTCCATTCAAGTATATAAAGGGAATTGTGGAGTTGACTTGGTCAAAAGACCAAAATCGGGTCAAACCCGAGTTCTCCCCTTCCTCTCGCGACACAGCGTCCCTTCCCTCTCGCCGGAGCTGCGTCCGGCCACCCCACGCCGGCGCACCACCTGCAAAATGCTCCCCTCCCTCTTCTCTCCACAACCCCTCAATCAATTTCAGGCAACGTCCGCCGTGGATGGAGATCCGCCGAGTTAAGGCGCGCCGGTCAACGATCAAAATCCGGCGATCCAGGCGGAGCCAAGGCGCGTGACCGGTACGGTTTTGTTCCTCTCTTCTTCTTCTTCTTTTTCCTGTCCTTGGGTGATTGAATCGAGCCCGGTTGCAAAAATCTTCCTCTCACTGTGTTTTCTGGGTTTCGGCAGCAAGTTGCCGGCGGCGGTTTTCTGAAGATTCTGGGCTGCCTCTCGAGCTCCAGAAGGCCTAGGCAGCTGGTTTTGGAGTTAAAGAGGAAGGGAGAAGAATGGTTGGAGGACTGAGGCAGTCACCTTGACACTGCTGGGTGCGGAGGTCACCCTAGGCAGAGAGATGGAGGTGAGACGAGGTAAAGAACTCATTCTTGGTTTTGATTTTGGTATTGGAGTTGTTACTGTTGTTGGGATGATAAATTGATGTTGTTTTGTTGTCGTGTTGTCGATAACTTGGTGATCGAGAAACGGGGAAACTCTGGCGAAATTTCGGCAAGTCATCGGAATCCGGCGAAGATTCCGGTGATACGGTAAAACCGGCTGAATGCCGAAGAGGTAGGAATCGAATCTCTGTTAGGCCTTTAGTCAAAAGTACGGTTAATTCCTAAGTTGAGTATTTACGGAAAATTGGACGTAAGTAGGAAGTTTCCATTTTGGGAAACTTCCCATTTTAAGGAAGACTTACCAAATTAGGAAACTTTCTATTTTGGGGAAAGTTTCTCTTTTTGGAAGGTTTCCATTTATGAGAAGATGTTAAATCGGGTTGAAAAGGTTAAAGAAAATGTAGAATTCAAGTTAAAGGTTGTGAAGTTAATTAGTGAAATATGGGAATTATAATATGTTGACCACTCTAGTGGTTGAGGGAGATGTTGACTCCTATTAACGGAATTGTCAAGTTAATCGTGGAAAAACAATCGGATAATTTAATTATCGACGTATCGACTCACAATAAGTAAAGAGAAAAATACTTATGCTAAAGTGGCGTAAACGGAAACCAAACTTCGAGTCGATAATCGGAATTAAGTGTGATGTTGAAAAGCTGTTAAAAAGAAAGGAATTTGATCAAATGTGGTCAAATAGAATTTCCTGGTCAAACTAGGAAAAGACCAAGTCAACAGTTAAATGACTAATAAAGTGGTTTGTTTGTACAGTCTCTGAATGAACGTGAGACGAGCTCGACTACGCGGTTAGTTCGAGGGTTTCGCTCGAGGAGCTTTCCGAGCGGAAAGGTCGCAATAGTACTGTGAGTGGACATATTATTTTAAATAAATGCATGCCTTAATTATTGAGTTAATTGCATGGTGTTTATGATTGTTTCCGAAAATTATATCCTTCTCGGGTTCTTGAACGTATTTACATTATTACTCGATTTTCTATTTCTTCCGAAAATGGGTATAGACGGTGAGGGCCGTCCTTCGAATGGAATTGAACCCGAGACTTCGTTGGAAATTGGTTTTATGCATATATGACAAGGTATTGTTTTAATTAATTGTTTTGGGAAGAGAATTTGATTAATGTATTGTTGAATGTATATTATAAGGGTTGACCAATATTATGCTAGCTAGAGTAGCGTGAGGGCGCTACTAGAGCTCTTAGCTCCGACCCTAGCCTGAGAGGTCAGGCAAACTACGTAGTGCACTATGAGGGTTGACCGTATCATTCTATTTAGAGCTCTTAGCTCCGACCCTGGTCTGAGTGGACAGACAAGCCTGAGAGGTCAGGTTGATATTATAAGGGTTGACCGTTATCATTCTATTTAGAGCTCTTAGCTCCGACCCTGGTCTGAGAGGACAGACAAGCCTGAGAGGTCAGGTTGATATTTCAAGGGTTGACCGTATTATTTTATATAGCTAGCATAGAGTAGCGTGAGGGCGCTACTAGAGCTCTTAGCTCCGACCCTAGTCTGAGAGGTCAGACTGATTATGTTTGAGAACATTTCTCTTCCCATAATCCTTGTTTATCTTATCATGCAATTGTGGAATATTTGGTATTTGTGGGCATGCATAAATGATGTTTAAATCAAAACATTTTTGGGAGAGCATTAAAAGAAATAGAGTTTTATATTTGATTTTCGTCCACTCACTCTAACAGATTTTAAATGTTTCTCCCCTGGGCCTTTCGTTTTTAAATGCCCAGTGATGCAGGGTTCTTGAGAGGAGGTCGAGCGCGTACGAGAGTCGAGGCATAGTCGATCATTCCGTTGCTGCGTAAAATTCTTTGGGGTAATCATCTCTGTAGACTGCTCTGACTAACCCGGTTTAGTTAGTTTAGTAGGAAGGGTTGGCCATTTCAAGGGGGTTTCGGTAAGAAGTTCCCTTGAGGTGGTCCCCGCAGGATTTACTTCGGGTTAAAAGGGTTTAACCTGGGGTGGGTCCTGTCAATGGTATCAGAGCATTAGGTTATCGTTTCCAGTTACTACCTCATATACTTGGTATCACTTAGTGTCTATAGAGTGATGGTCCGACCGCGGCGGATCCATCGGCATTTTATGCTTGGACGCTTAGTGTTTATTGAGGATATGAGTTAGTACTTCCTGATTGAGATATGGACCGAGTGGTCCTATAAACGATCGAATCTTCAAGACTATGCCTCAGTACGCGCGACCTCATAGAGAGTTCCTGTAAGAAACAAGGTAAGCTCGTTACGTATTTATGTTTTTGTATTCCCCATTGATTTATGAGATTTGAGTTGGGGATCGAGCTGTAAACTCACGTTGTTTAACGTTTGAGCATTATGTGTAAGTACTCGGTGGTGAAACAGTTAATTCACACCTGGGAGGCTGCCATAGTTGTTGACAGGGATGCTGTAGAAGCCTAAGACAAGGCTTGGGTGTTCGTGTATGAGGCTCTTAAAAGTGAAGAGTCGTACGAGTTACTGCAAGAGGTTGCATCCTGCCATGGAAAAAGGAGCTGAAGTCGCCTAGCGCGATTATTCAGTGAGGAGATAAATATTAAGATTTGACGATTGCCACGACTTTGTTGAGGTTCGTCATTAGTGTGGTTTCAGAGAAACCAACGGACACTTGAAAGTGGAATGACTCAAGGAAGTTGAGTGTTGTTATTTTTGTGGTTTGGATCTAGTGACTAGTCCATGATGTGGCACTATTGGAGAATGTTAAGGAAGTAAAGGCTAGTTTGGTCACTTGATGCTTTATGGGACAACCACTGAGACTAATGGCGTGGGTCAGTCTTGGTGCTGACATCGTTGTCATCAGCTACGACCAGATTCTCTTCGCTCCAGCCACCCATGATTGGGGTACTAGAAAGATTTGGATTGTTAGTGAGACCAAGCGTGATTTGAATTGTTGGTGACAGTGGTTATTAGGCCATTTATTGTGGAGGCAGGAATTAAATCGTGTCACCAGGTCTTGGGACTCATGTCAACCATAAGGTGAGTTATCCACCTATGGTCAAGGTATTCTAATTAGTACCCCTGTGGAGGAGTCTCCAGGTTGGCTGTGTTAGAGTTCGATTTTTTTTAGATCGAGAAAGCGTTACTAGTGGTAAATTAAAGGTAAGTGGTTTCAGAATTTTAGGGAACATGTTGGAAGTGGCAACAAGCCACCGGATCTCGGACCAAGGGTGCTTGGGGTACCTGAGATAGTGTTACGAGCCTTGATGGACTTGGTATTATTGTGGTGTAGGAACCGGTAGTTGTGCAAACGGCTCTATTTGACGGCTGAAGATGTACATGGGTATACCCCACACGAGCACGTGTACCCTCCTGTGTAGGGAAGTGGTAAAGTTGAAATTTGGGTAGCACATGCTGACAAAATATAATTATTAGGTGCAGCTGTGTGTGGTCAAAAAGGACACCAGGTAAGTGACTAAGGCTGGTGATGACATTATTTTAAGAATTTCTCATGAGTTCCATTTAGTGGGAACGGAGATTAAAGACGGTTGGTTGGAAGTTTCTGTACAAAACGTCCTGAAGATGGCCTAACCATTTAAGTATATGTCGGAAGTGGGTTATTGTTAGTGGCTCCGACTTTTATGATGGTTAGCGAGATTATTACATGTCGTCAGTAGGTGGCGGAGTGCATGTTGAGTTAGATGCACGGAAATGGTGAAGGGACAGCAGTGAGGCAAGGTTTACTGGGTCATTAATTTGAGCAAGAATGTTTGCAGTTGCTCAATCTTGAACCTGCAGTCCCAGTCGTCCGTTATGACACTTGGTTTCTTCGAGGACGATTAACTGAGCTTGATGGCATGGGAATTTGTGCATTCACTGGCTGTGGTCTAATCTAGTATTGTAACCGGAAGTGTACTTAGTCGTATTTAGGGTTCATAAGCTACCTTCACTGCAGCGACAGGAAATATCCTCAATCTTGATATGGGGAATAAGGATTAAGGTCTGGGAGATCAATTATTGAGGATAATTTAAAGAAATCCTGAGAGGATTAAACTATTGTAGGCATTGCTATGGTCATTGGTCATTTGAGTAGTGACCCTACTTGTTAGGAATGATTGACCTAACGACAATTCTTGGCGCCACGAGTGTAAAGTGGTAGCAAGAAAGATCATTGGAGATGACTTGCGAAATTGTCAACATTTTCGGTGAGTGTGAAAGCGGTGAAACTGAGGAAAGAGTTTCTTTGATGACTCAAAGGTGTTACGAGTCAAGGTTTTGGAAACCAAATTGTTACAAGAGTAGTAAAGTATGTTGTTAAGTTGTGCAACACTTCATCGGAAACCGTGGAGTGATTATGCCACGTCCAGATTAAGTTATGATCTGAGAGGATGTTAATGTGTGATAGTGGATCTTGTAATCGAGGATCTGAAGTGGTATTGTGAATTTTGAATTTTACCAAATAAAAGATGCGGTGGATGGTAAACTAGCAGAGCATGGGGGACAGTTTTGTTAGAAACTGTCCAGCTGTGCGAGTTGACTCTGTGATGTTCACGCACCCAGTGCAGTGATGACATTGGTTAATTTGTGCCTTGATAACTGGATGCTCGGTGATCAATATGGCTTAGTACGGTGGAATTAATTCCTGATGTTGTGATCAGGGGTTCCTTTGGTTGTGCACCAGTGGCACTAAATTTTATGTAAATGTCCGATCTGGTTAAATGTCTAGATTTGGCGGTTATTATCAGACGAGTTGGTTATGGAGGCATCTGGGAATGGAATATACTTGTTGAGCTGGTAAGACTTTGAGATTCTTTTAATGGTAAGTCTATTCCAGATTGAGATGCGAATAATGTTTAATAGACGCACGGTTGGTTGAAGTGCAAGTTCTGCACTATGCGTCATCCCAGGTTAAGGTAAGAGATAGGGAGGTCAGGGGCACCTCACCTATGAGTAGTACAGAGATGTATTACCAGTTATAAAGTATGTTGTAACCCCACAAGGTGATATTTGAGCTAGCGACTCTAGTAAAAGTCAGGATTTTTGTGGCAGAATAGTTACGTGAGTGGTACGTAGTCTGACCATTTTTCATCATGCAAGGAGTAAGTATTGTTGGATCTCGATGTCTGGAGACTTGTATCTCCCTGATTAAAAGGCTATGATTTTGGATTTACGCTAAAATTCATGGCAACTCGTGTCCTGTGTGTGTAAGTGGGTTGAGTAAGAGTAGGTCAAGGAATAACAATTACTTTACAACGGGACAACTCAACAGAATGGTTACTAGAAAGCGTAAACCAGATCAGGGAGCCTAGTTCAAATGAGGATATGGTTATAATCCGGTTTAGGCAACAGGGAATTGTTGCCAAATGATGTTTCAGCGTGTGACAGAATTTATCATCTTTTGGTGAAAAACAATAGTGATATTCGCGAGGATTACAGATGGTGGATCAGCATAGGCAGTGTCGTTTCTACCTCATTAATGAGACGGAGTACAGTAAGAATTCGGTGATTCAGTTGATCAATGATTCGAGAGAAAATCATTGTGATTCACGGTAAGACTTCAGATGCTTTAGTTTTGACCCGAGAAGAGTGGTCGGGTGTCAGGAAAAGAGAAGGTATTGGAGGGTATCAACCACGTAGGAAGGAGTGCTACATTGGCTAGATAGAACATGTGACAAGGTTACATGAGATTGAGGAATATGTTAGGTGTCCGTAGAGTTATTGGATGCCTAGTGTCACGTATGTTCTTGTTACGGGAATAAGTTTACTACCTTACATTCTATGTCATTAGACTTCTGGTCAGTACTGGAAGATGGCATTGGAGAGCAATGTCATTTTGGGTGGTACTATCCCCCACTGTATTGGACTTTGAGTATTGAAATTTCGAGGATGAAATTTTTATAAGGTGGGGAGAATTGTCACACCCCGAATCTTTTGAAGTTAATAAAAGTTACTTTTCACAGAGATTCACGAGTTACCGAGGATTTTTAATTTCGATCGGTAATTCGATAAGTTATCGCTCGAGTTAATTTCGAGTTTTTAGAAGTACTCCAAATACCTGAATTGATGACTCGATGTTGTAGTACGTGTCGACACGAGTCTCCCGGTATTTTCGGATTATTTTTCGGAGCCTCGGTTTATTTTCTATGAATTTTCGAAGTTTCCGGTAACTTTTAATTATCCATCCGGTAAAAAGGGAGTTTTACCATTTGATCTTTTTACTTTTCACTCTCTTCAAATCTGGACCGTCAGATCATTTGGAATTGATCTGGACCGTCCATTCAAGTATATAAAGGGAATTGTGGAGTTGACTTGGTCAAAAGACCAAAATCGGGTCAAACCCGAGTTCTCCCCTTCCTCTCGCGACACAGCGTCCCTTCCCTCTCGCCGGAGCTGCGTCCGGCCACCCCACGCCGGCGCACCACCTGCAAAATGCTCCCCTCCCTCTTCTCTCCACAACCCCTCAATCAATTTCAGGCAACGTCCGCCGTGGATGGAGATCCGCCGAGTTAAGGCGCGCCGGTCAACGATCAAAATCCGGCGATCCAGGCGGAGCCAAGGCGCGTGACCGGTACGGTTTTGTTCCTCTCTTCTTCTTCTTCTTTTTCCTGTCCTTGGGTGATTGAATCGAGCCCGGTTGCAAAAATCTTCCTCTCACTGTGTTTTCTGGGTTTCGGCAGCAAGTTGCCGGCGGCGGTTTTCTGAAGATTCTGGGCTGCCTCTCGAGCTCCAGAAGGCCTAGGCAGCTGGTTTTGGAGTTAAAGAGGAAGGGAGAAGAATGGTTGGAGGACTGAGGCAGTCACCTTGACACTGCTGGGTGCGGAGGTCACCCTAGGCAGAGAGATGGAGGTGAGACGAGGTAAAGAACTCATTCTTGGTTTTGATTTTGGTATTGGAGTTGTTACTGTTGTTGGGATGATAAATTGATGTTGTTTTGTTGTCGTGTTGTCGATAACTTGGTGATCGAGAAACGGGGAAACTCTGGCGAAATTTCGGCAAGTCATCGGAATCCGGCGAAGATTCCGGTGATACGGTAAAACCGGCTGAATGCCGAAGAGGTAGGAATCGAATCTCTGTTAGGCCTTTAGTCAAAAGTACGGTTAATTCCTAAGTTGAGTATTTACGGAAAATTGGACGTAAGTAGGAAGTTTCCATTTTGGGAAACTTCCCATTTTAAGGAAGACTTACCAAATTAGGAAACTTTCTATTTTGGGGAAAGTTTCTCTTTTTGGAAGGTTTCCATTTATGAGAAGATGTTAAATCGGGTTGAAAAGGTTAAAGAAAATGTAGAATTCAAGTTAAAGGTTGTGAAGTTAATTAGTGAAATATGGGAATTATAATATGTTGACCACTCTAGTGGTTGAGGGAGATGTTGACTCCTATTAACGGAATTGTCAAGTTAATCGTGGAAAAACAATCGGATAATTTAATTATCGACGTATCGACTCACAATAAGTAAAGAGAAAAATACTTATGCTAAAGTGGCGTAAACGGAAACCAAACTTCGAGTCGATAATCGGAATTAAGTGTGATGTTGAAAAGCTGTTAAAAAGAAAGGAATTTGATCAAATGTGGTCAAATAGAATTTCCTGGTCAAACTAGGAAAAGACCAAGTCAACAGTTAAATGACTAATAAAGTGGTTTGTTTGTACAGTCTCTGAATGAACGTGAGACGAGCTCGACTACGCGGTTAGTTCGAGGGTTTCGCTCGAGGAGCTTTCCGAGCGGAAAGGTCGCAATAGTACTGTGAGTGGACATATTATTTTAAATAAATGCATGCCTTAATTATTGAGTTAATTGCATGGTGTTTATGATTGTTTCCGAAAATTATATCCTTCTCGGGTTCTTGAACGTATTTACATTATTACTCGATTTTCTATTTCTTCCGAAAATGGGTATAGACGGTGAGGGCCGTCCTTCGAATGGAATTGAACCCGAGACTTCGTTGGAAATTGGTTTTATGCATATATGACAAGGTATTGTTTTAATTAATTGTTTTGGGAAGAGAATTTGATTAATGTATTGTTGAATGTATATTATAAGGGTTGACCAATATTATGCTAGCTAGAGTAGCGTGAGGGCGCTACTAGAGCTCTTAGCTCCGACCCTAGCCTGAGAGGTCAGGCAAACTACGTAGTGCACTATGAGGGTTGACCGTATCATTCTATTTAGAGCTCTTAGCTCCGACCCTGGTCTGAGTGGACAGACAAGCCTGAGAGGTCAGGTTGATATTATAAGGGTTGACCGTTATCATTCTATTTAGAGCTCTTAGCTCCGACCCTGGTCTGAGAGGACAGACAAGCCTGAGAGGTCAGGTTGATATTTCAAGGGTTGACCGTATTATTTTATATAGCTAGCATAGAGTAGCGTGAGGGCGCTACTAGAGCTCTTAGCTCCGACCCTAGTCTGAGAGGTCAGACTGATTATGTTTGAGAACATTTCTCTTCCCATAATCCTTGTTTATCTTATCATGCAATTGTGGAATATTTGGTATTTGTGGGCATGCATAAATGATGTTTAAATCAAAACATTTTTGAGAGAGCATTAAAAGAAATAGAGTTTTATATTTGATTTTCGTCCACTCACTCTAACAGATTTTAAATGTTTCTCCCCTGGGCCTTTCGTTTTTAAATGCCCAGTGATGCAGGGTTCTTGAGAGGAGGTCGAGCGCGTACGAGAGTCGAGGCATAGTCGATCATTCCGTTGCTGCGTAAAATTCTTTGGGGTAATCATCTCTGTAGACTGCTCTGACTAACCCGGTTTAGTTAGTTTAGTAGGAAGGGTTGGCCATTTCAAGGGGGTTTCGGTAAGAAGTTCCCTTGAGGTGGTCCCCGCAGGATTTACTTCGGGTTAAAAGGGTTTAACCTGGGGTGGGTCCTGTCAGGAGTTCTGCTGGTCTCATCCTTCCTTTTGACAGCTCCTGGGAGCTTCCTGGACGTCCCTAGCTCCTCCTCTCGACTGGTTTCGTATCGAGGCCGAGTGTACAGTCCTCCAACTCTCTCTCTCCTCTGCTAGGAAGCGCTCACGACGGAGCTGGCTTGGCTGAGGGTCAGGTTGTGGTCGTCGGGGCAAGGTGAGCCTGACGGTGGCGGTGGTGAGGCGAGACGTGCACCGACGGTGGTGTTGCTGGGAGGTCTCGAGCTGACTCGAGAGTGAAGAGAGAGAGAGAGTCAGCGAACCCAATAAGGAAAGAAGGAGAAGAGAGAGGAAACAAAAGAAAAGAGATAAGGGAGAGAGAAAAAGAGGGGTTTTATAAATTTTTCAACGGCCACTGAGGGTCAGGTTGTGGTCGTCGGGGCAAGGTGAGCCTGACGGTGGCGGTGGTGAGGCGAGACGTGCGCCGACGGTGGTGTTGCTGCGAGGTCTCGAGCTGACTAGAGAGTGAAGAGAGAGAGAGAGTCAGCGAACCCAATAAGGAAAGAAGGAGAAGAGAGAGGAAACAAAAGAAAAGAGATAAGGGAGAGAGAAAAAGAGGGGTTTTATAAATTTTTCAACGGCCACGATTTGTCGACCAAATCAACGGCCCAGATCAACTAATAGAAAGTTATCGTTTTTATCATACAATAACTTTATATTTTTACTCAAACTTTCACCTACGAACTCCGATTAAAACGTAGGATATACCCACAGTTTTGTATTAGCGCCCCCTATAACTTTCCCGAAGGAAGCTTCCCTAAATTCTTGACTTATCGTAAAGTCACATTTTACGGTAAAGTAAATAACATTCACTATTTCTGTAAACTGAATAAATTCATATTACACAGCTCGTAGCTCCGGAAAATATTCCGGACGTACCAGAGGACTCGTATTAACATAATCTACCACCTCGGGACATAAATTTTTATCTTCCTCCAGAATCGAGAATATCTCGATATTAAACTCGAATATTAGTTCGGGGAGAGCTAAAAGTGCGGTTACAACCCTCGGTAACCCGCCTGGTCTCGGTAAAAGGGTAATTTTTAGGGCGGGGTGTTACAAATTATCCCCATTACAAAAATTTCATTCTCAAAATTCCCACTGCGAGACGTAAAACTAATGGTCATTTCAAATGACACAATTCAGTTAAAGATGATCCACATTCCAAGACTTTGTTTGTCCAACCGACAAGAAATGTCGTCAAATCCACTGGACGGAACTTCAAGCAAACAAGAGTCACCAGCTCTATGTACCAATTCCTTTAGAAACCGAAGTCTTCTCGTAGTTGAAATACACAACTACACCCGCTTTGAAACACTTTTTCAGGCACGATACCCTCGTCTCATCAAGGGTATCCACAAAGCTTTCCTCCACAAGGCTTGCCTCATAGCTCTTCTCGAGTTAATTTCTGAAATGACAATTAAGACAATCTGGTAACTTTTCAAGACACAAATGTAGACTAACTTGTAGTCAACACGTATGCTCTACTTTTAAAACTGCTACACTTGACACTTAACGCCAACGTCTTCCACGTGAAAGGATGGAAATGCTACAGTCCATCACCGTAGGGGAAACTCATATGTCTCTCGTAACCTTCGAGACAAAAGAGACGTGCACTTCCTACACTAGGCCTTGAGGCCATGGACGTATTATCTCCTGCGTCCTTTAATCAAAAATTCTCATTTCTCATTCCTTGTACCCTGACTTTGTATCACGGGGCTTGAATGAACTCGCATACCACAACACGATCTCAAAATTGCTCACTCGGGCTGATGAATCTGCTAAGCGACTTCACACCAACATGGAAGTCATCTCCATATACTCAGTCACAAATGAACTTTCTCATCCTACTCCACTCTCTTGGGAGAAAGTCTACAGTAGGGCATTTCACAACAATAAGAGCTAACAAGCTCGTACACTAACTCATGTGTGCTCAAGTCCTGCCCAAAGGACAAAAGTTAGCTCAAAATCCTGCATGCATCCCATGGTGCTCCATAATCAAGTCAACATCACAATCTAATATTGCACCAATCAGCTCAACATATCTCTAGTGTCACGTTCATATATATATTTATTAACCGTCAACCCAAAATCTCATTCCTCATGAGTGGGTTTCTCAAAAGAGATACCCCGATCTCTTTTACCAAAATTTAACCACCACTCATGCAAACGATCACAAGCAGACCGAACCATCTCCAACTATACTATTGGAAACCTGGAGTATCTCGCTCCAAAATTTTATATACTATCCATAACTAGCGTAGACATGTCATCCTCCCAGGATAGGGTTGACACTTTTCAGACGTGGAAAACTTTAGAGTGAGTGGACCAAAAATAAATGTCAAAGTAAGGGTTCAAAACCATAAATTCAAATTTCATTTTCCCCCCAAAATTTTTCAGGCCTTACGCCAAAAATAAATAAATTCCCGGCCCACTGCTAAAGATAAATTCAATCCCGGCATGCAGCCATTATAAAAACAAATCCTGGTCCGCAGCCGAATATAAATCAACTCGTGGCATGCAGCTAAATATAAATCAAATCGCGGCCTGCAGCTAAATATAAATCAAATCGTGGTCTACAACCGTGTATAAATCAAATTATGGCCTGCAGCCGTATAAAATCAAATCATGGCCTGCAGCCATATAAAATCAAATCGGGAAAAGCATTTCACAAATGATCGATCACACATACTAGGGTCGGATCTAAGAGCTCTAGCGTACCTCTCAGTAAAGATGCAATCTCGCGCTAATACTACCATCTCCCCCAATGATAGAAGAGCGCAACGAGTGGCACACTTTCACTCCGCCGAACGAGGAGCGCTGCCCGCTAGTTTGCAACAAACAATACATATGACGACCCATCATGACAGTGAGCCTCACATGCAAATCCCGCGTACCATCCATTCCCTGCAAGAACATATATCCCGCGTTTCCACTCCACCAAACAAGGAGAGCCAGGTAGGCGTGCTTCTATTCCACCGAATGAGGAACGATGCCTGCTAGTTAGCTATAAACATCCGACGACTCTTTATGGTGAAATTAAAATAAATCCTCGATTTATATATCCAGGGCCGAAGCCTATTTATAAAATTCTAGACCCGAAGCCTATTTATAAAATCCAGACAAATGCCAAAAATACTTCAAATCTTAGTAAAACATCGGGTCTGATTCCCATCTGTATGACGAGACTCTTCCGTTAAAAACCATTCAAAATCCAAGTGAAAATAAGCGAGCTAAAATCCAAAAATCAAATGGAATAAACAAATAAAAACCCTCTATTGGGGTGCTCGTAAAATCAAAGGATTCGAAAATGTACAGAAACCCGAAAAATCATATGTTATGGGAACATTTTAAAACCATTCAAATAATAAACCATGACATGCATTTCTTTAAAATGAATTAAAGGTCCACTTACCATTCTGGCCACACATCTCTTGCTCTAGATACGGTACTCTAACCATTCTCAATTAATTACCTCATATTCAGTGATGTTTCTCATGCCCGTAAACGGCTTCCTGACCGTCATAAAATATTTCTCCTCAAGCTTTATGAACCCACCATGCGTCCGTTATGCCACTATGATACTTTACGTAATCTCTTTCTTTTGACCTCATCCAGCATCTAAATCACCGGATCATCCATGAGACTCCTCATATATAATTACGCAACACTAATGTGTTGACAAAAGTAGTCATACTTACTCTTTTAACTCATCAATCAAATGTAGGACGCGAAACAACTATCGAATCGTCTAACGGCCTAAGTTTTTTCTGGTTTGACCAGGAAAAATAGAAGATTGACTTTAGGGTTGACCAGGAAATTGACCAAAACTTTCTGACTAATCGACAAGGATCAAACCCTAATAAACTCGAAAATTGTTGATTTATAATTTCGAATAATATTAGGCACACCCTTAAGCCTATTTGCGCCCACAACTGAAATTCGAATTTACTTTTCCTAATCTGGCTCGATAGTCAACTTACGAACCTCTCGACTTTTCGATCCAACGAAAAGTCAATATAAACATCTAATTGCAACAAATGTCGCAAACTTAATAATTACGTTTAACTTTACTAACTTCGTCCTCAGGTGGGAACCCTTGCCACAACAGATACTAATAAGTATAAACGACTAGTTCCACTTGAAAAATCAATAACACATTTAAACATTTCTAAGAACTTTAATTACCCAAACATTTGGTCCGAGATTTGAACCTAGGCTCTGATACCATTTGTCACGCCCCGACCTGACTTTACCTCCCTAAACCCGGGATAGGACGTGCGGGACCCATTCCATGAGAGATTACCCTCATAATCCCTTTTGAGAAAGGATAACCATTACCCAAACCTTTTACAACAGCCCAAACGACACCAAAATAAACCTCATAAAACCTGAGGTTATCCCTATTATCGAATGAGATTTCATACTAATTACCTTAGAGGACCTAGGGTTTTAAGTATTATTTGTGACTGCACCCGAAACCCTGTCAGGCTGCCTACGTACCCTGTACTCAGGAATCAAGCCCCATATAACTCTTATTTTTATTAACGCCCTAACCGGGTAAATCCCGCTTTACTATAAATCGATCGATCTATTAATATGGATAGCAAACGTGTATTGCATATCCGAAGTTTAACCTCTCTGCTGAGATACCCACCAATCAACTATCTATCGGGATTTTCTCGAACATTCAACCATACCCATGCATGTACAACCTCCAAACCCATAATAAGCACATAAATAAATATAATGGCATTCACATAAATAAATAAATCCACCGGGAGCACCAAGGTAAAATCAGCATCAATGACACCTTTGTAATTATTCAAATTTGCCAGAGGCAGCATGGTCATTCTAGCCTTAATGACAGCTTGTAATTAAGCAGAACTACCATGGGCAAATTTAGAAATTTCAGCCTCAGTGGCAGCCCCTGTAAATAAACAAAACAGCCAGAAGCATTTATAGGTTTTCAGCCTTAATGACATCCTTGTAAATATAAAAAACAGCTAGAGGCAGTATGGTCTTTTTAACTTTAGTGGCAGTCTCATAAATATATAACTATACGAAGGGCATTTCTGGGATTTCAGTCCTAGTTGCAGCCCTAAATAACCTGAACTGCTAGGGGCAATGATGGCATTTCACACCCAATGTAAAACGGTAATAGGATAAAACTGACGTTGTAAAAACCAAGACTTTTACCCTTGTCTTCTCCGAGCACTGGGTCGCCGGAAAACCGAGCTCCAACACCTACATCCCTAGCTTCTAGACATCCTAGGCAGTCTAACAACATCTCAAACACAAGAAAAATCGAGGTTTTCATCCCTTGGAGTCACCCTCTGTGAACTCCGACAGATCCCCTCCGGCGGAGCTCCGTTGGCCTTCTCTTTCCTTTTGGCAGCTCTTGGGAGCTTCATGGAAGTCCCCAGCTCCTCATCTCGACTGGTTTCGCATCGAGGCTGAGTGTACAGTCCTCCAGCTCTCTCCTCTGTTGGGAAGCGCTCATGGCGACGCTGGCTCGGCTGAGGGTCAGGTCGTGGTCACCGGGGCAAGGTGAGCCTGACAGTGGCGGTGATGAGGCGAGACGCGCGCCGACGGTGGTGCAGCTGGGAGGTTTCGAGCTGGCTTGAGAGTGAAGAGAGAGAGAGAGAAAGTCAGCAAACCCAAAAAGGAAAGAAGGAAAAGAGAAAGAGGAAAGAAAAGAGATAAGGGAGAGAGAAAAGAGGGTTTTTATAAATTTTTCAACGGCCACGATTTGTCGACTAAATCAACGGTCCAGATCAACTAATAGAAAGTTACCGTTTTTATCGTACAATAACTTTATCTTTTAACTCAAACTTCCACCTAAGAACTCCGATTAAAATGTAGGATATACCCACGATTTCGTATTAGCCCCCCTACAACTTTCCCGAATGAAGCTTCTCCAAATTCTCGACTTATCGTAAAGTCACATTTTATGATAAAGTAAATAACATTCACTATTTCCGTAAACTGAATAAATTCATATTACACAGCTCGTAGCTCCGAAAAATATTCTTGACATACCGGAGGACTCGTATTAACATAATCTACCACCTCAGGACATAAATTTTTATCTTCCCCTAGAATCGAGAATATCTCGATATTAAACATGAATATTAGTTCGGAGTGAGCTAAAAATACGGTTACAACTCTCGATAACCTGCCTATTCCTGGTAAAAGGATAATTTTTGGGGCAGGGTGTTACATAAGCTCAATAAATTTTCTTCCGTTACATCACATATTATAATGGTAACAATATTGATCAACACGATCATGTTGCTACATGTTTAGTTAAACCCAGCAATATCAAATCAAATTAGTCATGAAATTTTTTAGTGTTTCAAATTTGAAATTGATGTGCAATTGGTTGAATAGTCTTCTGATTTTGCATCTTATGGTGTTAGAATCGTATGGTAATTATTTTTCAATATCTGTTCTGACTTCTTTAAGAAAGAAAATACTCTAATTTAGTAGTCTCATTAAAAAAAAGGAGCATCATTTTTTTCTCGTACTGGGCCTTAAATCTCTCAGGGCCGGCCTGGTTCGTAACGGCGTAACCATGACAATCACCATCGAGACTGCAATTGTTTACTGCACACGTACAATAATAAAATAAACTTGGTCACTAACTCAATATATATACCTATACATGCATGCAGTTCATTCACAATTAATTAAACAAAAAGGAACTGTTATCAATGCATCGAAATATATACACAGAATGTCTATTTAGTATTAATTATATAGATTTTTTGTCCATTCCAATGAAAACATTTTTCATATGCCCATTTCAATTAATCTAAACAAAATTACCTTTTAGCTCATACCTAAACAATAAAACATCTATCTCCTCTCAGCCTCTCATTCCCGATCCTCGATCTCTATCTCAGCATCTCCTCTCTTCTATATATATATATAGCAGAGATTTGCCTCAACGGTGAAGCCACCGTCATGTGAACCGAGATATCCTCTGCTGCCAGAGATCGTAACGGCGATGGCGAAGACGTCGACCTCACCCCATTCATGCCGACAACGCATTGCGGCAATCACTCCACCTCTCTCCTATCTAGATCTATATCTCTCACAAACATTTCTTCAATCCTCAGAACTGAGAAAATCTGCTAGTCTTCAACCTCCGGTGACGACGCCTAGTCTGATTTGGAGTTGCTTATCTCCGAAGCCCTCATGCTCATCATCACTAGTTCCAAGATACGCTGTCGTATTTGTAACAATGACTACGCGCTTCGTATTTGGATCTGGCTTCATCAACTTCGTCGGCTCTAGCTTCGTCCACATCGCTGGAGGTTCGAGTAAGACTGAGCTTGGTGCAGGTGAATTAGTGAAGGTAAATTGGTTTTGGTGTGGAGAATTGGTGCAGGTCAGATTGGAGCAGGAAGCTTGTGTGTTCCAATTTCGATTGGAGGATTATTTGTCCACAAAGGTGAGAAACGAGAGAGATTTTGAGGTAATAAACTGTTATATTTTGCAAATATCTTGTTTAGAAATCAGCAATTCAAACTCTCCTTCTCTTTTTTCTGTATGGTTAGCGGCAGAGGTTTTACTTGAAAACGGTAGGTAACAGAGTTTTCCTCTTTTTGAAATGGTAGGTTTTACTTTGAAACGCTCCATCTCGACCAAATCTCGAAGCTCGTGAAGTTGCTTCAATATTCAAGTCATTATTCTTCATTTTGGTCTTGAATTTTATTGATATATATATATATATATATTGTGAGTTAGTTGTTGTCCTTATTTATATGAATTTGAGTTGTTGAATATCAATACTGTATTGTTGTATGTTATTACTGAAGGATTTGAGTAATTAACATCAATACTGCATTGTTATATGTTATTACCAGAGGATAGTAACCTGGTTATTAGGGTAAATAATTGGTTACTAGTTGTAGTCATTAATTACTAGGGTTTTGTGAGTTTTGATTGATTTTTTTTTGTAGTTATTGAGGGTCGATAACCAAGTTTTTAGTGGTTACTGGGGTCAGTAAACGAGTTATTAATGGTTACTGGGGGTCAGTAAGCGAATTATTGATGGACAGTAACAGAGGTATCGAGTTACTGGGGGTCAGTAACCTGATTATCTAAGTTACTGGATGTCAGTAACCGATTTATTAGTGGTTAATAGGTTAGAAACTGAGTTACTGGGGGTCAGTAATTAGAATATCCGAGTTATTAGGCGTCAGTAACCGATTTTAGTTGTGATTATTGAAGTCTATAACTCAGTTACTGGGTGTTAGCAACTAGAATATCCGAGTTAATGAGTGTCAGTAACCAATTTACATGTGACCGGAGAAATATGATCACTGGAGTCCGGGGCCGGTGACCAGAGCCTGGAGTCTGGCGACCGGTGACCGGAGTCCGACAAAGTCTCCGACAAAGTCTTCTCTCTTTAGTAAGAGACAAAGGTAAAGATGTCTTAAAAAATATTATTTTAATAAAGATTTGTGTGTTTGAGCATAAATAAGTGATATTTCATTCAATTAGGTTTCAAAATCTTATTTTCATTAGAATGAGATTTGACTTTTATTTTTTTATGTAAATATATAACCTCGGCGAGATTACCTCGCTCCTCATCTTTGGGAACTATCCGACCAGCTGCCACTGCCGAAAAGGCAAGACCAAGCACTAGGAGACAGGAAAACATGGAGCTTCAAACTCATTTTCGTGGGTGACATACTTAACCTGTTTGTGGTCGTACAATTCTGTTGGGATACAGGCTTTGATCGATGACGTTATTTATAGTAAGGAGGGGTTTGTAAAATACGTACAAAAGCAAAGCAGCTAGCTGGTTACATGGACACAGATCTGGAATCCTAAACTCTGACTGACTTGGCTGCTTAGCACTTCGCCACATAACCCCGTGCATGCGAATACCCACCGCCTAGCTGCCGGGAACGGGTTCATAATAAGTGTACGGGTTGAGCTCAACAGAGAAGTTAACTACATAGGTACATGTAACATGTAGTGAATCGAAATGAAAAGCATGAGATGCCGACAAGGGTAAAGAATGCCTCCAGGCTAGGGTTGAACTGAGCAATTATTTCTCATCTTTGTAATTGGATCCTCCAGATTATTTGCGTCTCTGAATATTAAGAAACCTATAGTTCTTAGAACCTTAAATATATAGTAGCATTGTAATCATTCATTTTCCATGATTGTTTTTCTATTGTCGAAGCAAGTACTATATATCAGATACGTGCAGTACGTCCTTTTACTATACAGAGAATGAATACGTTTACCCTCTCTCTAAAGAAGACAAAGAACAAATGATTCACAATATACCCTCATTAAGTACATTTGGATTCCAAATTTTGTGCCTTAGCCTTCGTCGGCTCTGATATATATTTATATCCAATGTTTATTTTAGGAGGTTTTTCAGATGTTCCTTTTCATTGCCTCTAGCTACCCTCTCAGCCTCTCTATGAGGTTACGAAGACGAAGATATATACTTTGTAGATATAGTCATATAGGTAAATAAAATTAGGTCTGGAGTACCAATTCAAGGCAAGAACCCAGAAAAGAAAAACATCAATTACAAATAAGAGACAGAGAGAGTATATAGCAAATGAATATATAAAAATGAAAAGTAAAAGTTAACCAGAGTTATGTCATACCTTTTTTATTTATTTATATAAATAAATATAATAATAACTTATTGAACATGTTAACAAGTTATCCAATTACGAATCGACATTTATCATTTTACAAAAAATAAATTTATCATGTTTACAACACATTCTTTCTTGATATATAATATTGTCTAAAATCATGTAATATATATTATTAAACAATAAATTACTTCTAAAAGAACTACAATTACGACTTATGACAACATTTATTGTAGTTCATATATGAACAGAATCAAAGTAAAGCTTAAGAAATAAAATTGGCTTGAAATTTAAAAAGAAAGATAGAGAGATAAGTTTTGTATGAAAAGTTGTATTTAGATTTTGTGTGGTGCATGACCCTTTACAAATGAGCTACAAAGTTCTATATATACAAGTCAAAAACCCTAGCTAGCTTGTTCTCTACGTCATGAAATCTCATCAATATTTTGTTTCCTTTCTTGGGTTGGATCACACATGATTGTCCTGATTTGGCTGAATTTTGAGATACTCATATCATAAGTTTTTTTGATTTGGTTAGAGACATTCCTTATAGAGATTTATTCCTTGACACGATCTCTCGGTCGCAATTGATGTATTGGGCTTCGACCGAGTGTCCATTGTTATTTTGTTTTCACTTGTCTGAAATAAATGTTATGAGCTCTTTTCTTTCCTCAAACTATATGCCCAACTTATTTATTTTCATCCACACGGACGAATTACTTCACTTCGTCCATATAGCCAAGCTAAATATTTGACCTCGTCCATACGTCCACGAGCTAGCTATTTGACCTCATTCATACGTCCACGAGCTAGCTATTTGACCTCGTCCATGGCCAGATTCAATTTACATCGTCCAAGCTAACTTTGCCTTGTCCATGACCGGGTTCACTTCACCTCGTCCATTGTCGAACTAACTTCACATTGTCCATACGGCCGAGATAACTTTGCTTCATCCACGACCGAATTCACTTTACATTGTCCGAGATAACTTTGCCTCGTCCATGGGCGAACTGACTTCACATCATCCATACAGCCGATCTCACTTCATCTCATCCGTACGACCGAACTCATTTCAACTCGTCCATATGGCTGTGTCCATTTTAACTCGTCCATATGGCTGTGCTCATTTTATCTCATCCATACGGTCGAACTCATTTCAACTTGTCTGTACGGCCGAGCTCATGTCATCTTGTTCATATGGCCAAACTCATTTCATCTCATCCATACGGCCAAACTCATTTCACCTTGTCCATACGGCCGAACTCATTTCATCTCGTCCATACGGCCGAGCTTATATCATCTCATTCATACGGCCGAACTCATTTCATCTCGTCCATACGGCCGACTTATTTCACGTCGTCCATATGGCCGTGCTCATTTCATCTCGTCCATATAGCCAAGCTCATTTCAACTCGTCCATATGGCTGTGCTCATTTCATCTCGTCCATACGGTCGAACTCATTTCATCTCGTCCATACGGCCGAGCTCATTTCACTTGGTCCATACGGCCGAGCTCATTTCATTTCGTCCATACGACCAATCTCTTTTAATCTCGTCCATACGACCGAGCTCATTTCAACTCGTCCATACGGCTGAACTCAATTCTCCTCGTCTATATGGCCGAGCTAACTTCGATTGAATTTGAGACCAATAAACTGATTTGGCTATGTCAAATCTAGGTGTAAACAATGATGAACCTTGATTACCACTTTCTAATTAATATTAATTTAAGAATATAGTTTTTGAATTAATTACTACAAATTTCAAAATGGTTATCACATTTACACCAATATTTGTGGATTGCGGTAAAATGTGCAGTTATTGTAATAGTTATTTCATCAATGATAAAAACAAAATTGTTTATCACTCTGACATCAAACGTGTTGTCGTCTTTGTTAAATTGTTCGTAAAGTAGTACATTATTTTAGGATCAATAATTACTACAAACTAACAAAAGTTATTGTTTTTACTTCATTTGTTGTAGGTTGTGGTAAAATATGTAGTCATTGTAGTAACAATTTCATTCTGATAAAATAACATAAAAATTTATCACTTTGACAACAAACTTACTATCCTACTTGTTGAGTTTTCCATAAACTAGTACATTAGATTAAGTGGGGTAATTACTGCAAAAATAACAAGAGTTATTGGATTTATATCATTTGGTGTAGGATGTGGTAAATTATGTAGTCATTATAATAACCATTTTATTAATGATACAAACATAAATTTTTTACATTTATGACAACAAATTTGTATGTGGTCATATTTGTTAAATTGTCTATTTATTAGTACTTTGATTATGTTGCCTAATTACTAAAGTTTGAACATAAGTTACCGTTTCTATATCTATTTTTATGAGTTATGATAAAATAGGTAATCATTATTGTAGTGAAATGATTAATGATAGTAACATACAGATTTGACCACTTTGATAACAAATCCATTTTTATACTTAATTGTTTTGGTTGTCGTAAAATTCATGTAAGAAGAATAATAATTATATAAAAAACTATTAATGATATAGATTTGTACCAAATATGATTTAACTAAAATGTTCCTTCAACGCCTATATTGGAAAGGCTTATGATTTTGATGATGAAATAACGTAATTGTTAACAAGACAATTATTCGATAAGGAAACTACTAATAATATAATTAATTTGTAATAAAAACTATCAAGGTAAAAAATTCCTTGAGTGTCTAAGTTAGAAAGTGTATGTTACTGATAAGAAAATAATATAATTGTCAATATGTAATTGTCCATGATTATTAACCATTAATGAGGTATTAATTGGATATAGATAAAATTAAGTTTGGAAAGGCTAAGGGGTGAAACAGTTTAGGTTAATTTAGAATATTTAGAACGGTTTGATATATTACTAATGTAAATGTCTAAAATATTTAACAAAACTAAGGTATGTCATACATCAAGGTACCTAAGAAAATTTATGTGCAGATGTTTCTTTTCATTGCCTCTGATAAAGTAGTATGAGTTCAACTTTAAAATCAATTAACAATAGAGAGAGTAGCTCAAACCCTTATAAACCTACATGCAATGTCTCATATTCCCGATGTAGGATAGATAGCTCAACAGGTCTCCACACATGTGGCGAATCTTCAAGCCTAACACGTGAACAATAACTTGGGTGGTTGTGGAGTTCGTGTGGTCTTTGGGTTTCACACGTGTACGTGGGTAACCGCTCTGATACAATGATAAAGTAGTCTGGGGTTCAACTCCAAAACCAATTGGCGAGAGTAACCCAAACCCTTATAAACCTACATGCAAGGTCTCATATTCCTGATGTGAGATATATATCTCAGCACGCCCTGCACGTGTGACAAATCTTTAAGCCTAACACGTGAACAATAACTTGGATAGTCGTGGAGTTCGTGTGACATTTTAGGCTTCACACGTGTACGTGAATAATTCGTTTTGATACTATGATAAAGTAGTCTGAGGTTCAACTCCTAAATCAATTGACAACAAAAAAAATAGCCTAAATTCTTATAAACTCACAGGTAAAATCTCATATTCATGATATAAAATATATATCTCAACAGCCTCTACCCGTTACGAAGACGAAGATATATACTTTGTAGATATCATATAGTTAAATAAAATTGGGTCTGGAGTAGCTACAAGCCAAGAACCCAAAAAAGAAAAACGTCAATAGAAATATGAGAGAGAGTATAACAAATGAATATATAAAAATGAAAAGTAAAAGTTAACCAGAGTTGCTGTAAGGATCAGGTGGCAGCTGTCTAATAACTGGTAGCACGAATAGCAATGTGGATAGCGATAAGGTTGGAGTTTCTCTTTGCGCATGCAACACGTACTTGGCTCATGCAGTTGGCTGTTGGCTGTTGGCTGTTGGCTGTTGGCATGGATCACAAGTCGTTCATGTGCATATCACCACCGCTGCGCGTGCGTGCCTCGAAATCGAGCTGAGTAAACAGGGCCAGCTGTTCATGTACTACCTCAAGGCAGCTTGCTGAGGAGATCGATTTTATCGGTTTCCTTCACTAAATTATTTTGGAACTAAAAGTACCTAGGTTTAAGACACGTACACATGAAAAAAATGACGAGATTATCGTGCTCTCGTTTCAATTATACTATTTTTTACCCACTCCGGGATATGTGAAATTTTATGTAAGTTTTTTCAATACTTCATTGTTGGAATTAGTTACTAGTTCTAATTTATCCTCATAAAGTCCCTTCTGTTGATACAATAGCAATCTGTATTTTATAGAGATATGTACAATTGACAATTTCCTAATTTAATACAAATTTATATTTTTTGCACTCTCTTAATAATTCTCTTTATTTTATTATTTATCATATTTAAAAATCTAAAAGCAACTTAAATATTATTATATAATTCGATGAATTTGTTATGGGCCGGCATTGATATAGTAGATATTCTTGATCTTCCAAAGACCAAAGCTATATTAACACATCAATTGTGATCATTCAGTCCCCACATCTAGATCTTCAAGCATATAAAAATCCTCACAAATTCAGAAGCAATCATCATCATGGGTTCAGAAACTTTCCTAGAAGTGATCTTGGCCATAATTCTCCCACATTTGGGGTCTTTCTTCGTTATGGCTGTGGAGTAGAGTTCTTGATATGTTTGTTGCTGACAATATTGGGATATATACCTGGCAACATATATGCAATATATGTACTAGTGGCATAGTTTTGTGATAAGGTTTTGGGTTTTGAAGAAATATTGACAACATTGTCCATTTGCCAACTTTGGTGATCCTCACTACTGTTCTGTACTATGTGATCTTATCTCATTTTCATAGTAAATGTTCATGTGTTAATTTGTGATGTTTTACGTCAGAATTGTGCTATGCAATTTTTTTGTTTAGGATAATTCTGAGTAACTCAAAAACATACGAACACACTAGTTTCCTGAAAGAAGATAAAATCGAATTAGAAACGACTGGAGTGCTAACTAACTTCATGTACAACCTAATACATGAGATGGAAACTAATACTAGCTAGTACATGGAGGACTGGACTCGATCTCTGTTTCTCAAGTACTCGTCGTGGAACATCTACGACTACGCATATTTCCCCAGTCTTTCGTGGAAATACTTTTATTATTTATACATTGTTAATTTCTAGAGAAGGCATCTAAATCTACATAAAGTAGCGGTCCGGCTGGCTTCAGTTTCCTCCCCCACCACCTCCAATTCCTCCACGGTCGGGAATGCTTGGACTGCGGCCTCCTACTCCTCCAACAACTCCGGGAGCACCGCCTCCGATGCCTGGAATGCCGCCCCCAACCCCCGGAATGCCGCCAACACCAGGAACGCCTCCAACACCTGGAATGCCTCCGACACCCGGAACACCGCCTCCGACATCAGGAACACCGCCTCCGACTCCCGGAATACCGCCTCCGACTCCCGGAATACCGCCTCCAACACCCGGAACTCCGACACCCGGAATGCCGCTTCCAAGACCTGAAACACCGCCAACATCTGTACTGGTGGCTGTAGGTGGAGCATTTGGACAGCCAACGCCACGTCCTCTACCGTCACAACAATGCAAACCGCATCCCCATAGATTATGACGACAGCAACACCCGCATCGGCCAATTTCGACCGGCTTTGAGTCCTCTACTTGGTTCGGTTTCGTTTCTTTTGGAGCTACCCTGGCTTCCACTAATAATTTACAACGTTAGCTGAATCGAACCAAATTAGATAGGGGACATAAATCAATGAAGAAAATAGAACACTGTTGTCTATTACCTTCATTCTCATGTTTGGTTGTCTCAACAGCTGCGTCAATGGGAGAGAGGAGAACTACAGCAAACAGAAGCCCTAGCAAAATGAAACCCTTGAATTTCATTTTGACTTTCGATTATATGAAATGAAAGGATGAAAGGATTATCTAGCTGGGATACGAGAAAGATATATGAGAATGCTACGTTAGATTTCCTCTATGCAGTGTAATTTTATAGTGCGCTTCGACCGACTAGGAAGTCCTAATAAATATTGTATCATATACTATTTTTTTCTCCAATGCTCTGACGTCGTTGACACATCTCCGTTGGAGGATCGTTTATTGAATTTTCCATGCCAGGCCATTCCAAGTGTATAGGCCTTTCAGTTTTCGAGCACCTTTGATTGTCATATGTTTATAGCATAGTAATTATATATATAGACATATTTTATTATTTGACACCCTTCACGTTCATATATATATTTTCTCATCTTAATTATATATATATATAAACATATTTTATTATTTGACACACTTCTCGATCATATATATATATATATATATATATTTTCTCGTCTTAACTGTTCAGATTTTAGGTATATATATGTAGATCATCTCTATAAATTTTTAGCTAAAATGATAATCGTTAAGATGTTCAAATTAATGAAACTATCTGAGCTGTTCATCTTGAACCGGAACTCTAAATCATAGCTTTGAACTCCTTAACGATTATCAATGTGGTTGAAAATTTGTAGAGATAATCTAGACATATATACTTAAAATATGAACGGTTAAGATGAGAAAATATGATAGATAAGTGAGTCAAATAATAGAATTCATTTCTAAATCACAGCTTTGCACGCCTTAATGATGAGACGCAACTGCCCATCAGAAAATTTTGAGACATTTACTCTCGATGATTGGGCTCACTATAAGGAAAAATAATGGTAAATAGTAGGCATATTGTGATTCTGATAACAAAACTCCACAACCAAAAATCCGACTATTATTATGTCCAAATATGTGTATGTAAAAAATTCAACTTGATCTGATAAATTTAAGGGTTTGATCCGAGCAGTCAATCTCGTAAGTAAAACCCCTAAATTGTATTAACCGCAACTATCGGCAACGAGACTTTACCGGAATTACCTGATTTTTCAAATGTAGACGTATTTCACCATTCTGGTTATATCTTGTTTCACGACTTTTTTGAGTTTGAAGTTTCTACGTATAGTTTGTTTATGAAATGAAATATTTACTTAAAACTTAGTAAACAAGTTATACATCATTAGTAGACATGCTGTGATTCAGATGATCAATCTTGAGAAACAAAAATCCAACCGTCTGATATGATCATTATGTCGAAATATGTCTATAGAAAAAAATTCAACTTGATCCGACAACGTTAAGGGCTCGATCCTTATAGTCAATCCCGTAAGTCAAACCTCTTTACTCACAGAAATGGTTATTTGACCATCTAAATTACGTATTTTGCCCGAACATTCAACTGAAAATAGTTTCAAACCGATAATACACAACCAGTGGTATAAAAATTTTATGAAAAATAGCCACCGGAGATAGAGCTACCTCTAGAGAGAAAGAATAGAAAATTGTATTGACCGCAACTATCGGCACCGAGACTTTACCAGAATTAAGTGATTTTTCAACCATAGGCGTATTTCACCATTCCGGTCATATCTTATTTCACGACTTTTTTTCGTTTGAAGCTTCTAAGTATAGTTTGTTTTTGAAACAAAACATTTACTTAACACTTAGTAAACAAGTTATACAACATTAGTAGACATGTTGTGATTCTGATCATTAAAATTCAGAAAAATTCTGACCGTCAGATATCATCATTATGTTGAAACATGTGTATGGGAAAAAATAATTCAGTCATAGTTAAATAAAAAAACAAAAATAATTTTTAACCCCTTAGCCGACATAATTAAATATTTCCGTCTCCTAAGATATCACTTAGTCAACGGAATTATTTAATTCCATCGGCTAAGGGCAAAAAATCAGAACAATTTTCCCGCGCAAAATTTTAGACCAAAATTTCAAAAAAAATTTCAAACACATAGCCGACATAATGAAATAATTCTGTCGGCTAAGAGGTAAAAATTTCAGAATTTCGAATCCTCGCGCTAAATTTCTGAAAAATTTTCAAAAAAAAATTAATTTTTTTTTCTTTAAATCTTTTATTCTCCTCTCTTTACTTCTCCAAAATCTCTCCTCTCCCTCTCCTCTCTTCTCCAAATGTTGGTTGTGGTATGGTGTGGTGGTGGTGTGTGGTGGTATGGTGTGGTGGTGGTATGTGATGGTGTGTGGTGGTGTGTGGTTGTTGTTTTTGGTGAAGGTATGTGGTGCTGGTGGTTTTTGGTGATGGCACTACCAGGATCAGTAGTTTGGCCGACGACAAAGTTAGACAAATTTATCGGCTAAGATGTCGCCAGCAAAGACTCGTCGGCTATGACTTTAGCAGACGAAATAAAAGTGGTCGTCGACTATAATTTAAAACTTAGTCGACGACTTATTTTTCTATTTTTTGTCGGCTAAACTAAGATTAAAGCCGACGAAATAAATTGTCGTCGGCCTTGACCTAAGACTGTGGCCGACGAAATATAAATATTTCGTCGGACAAAGTATTTAATAAATAAAATTAAAAAAATAACTATAGCTGACTAAATGTACTATAATTCGTTGACTAAATATCAAAAAAAAAAATATAGCCTACGAATTATAGTACATTTCGTCGGCTAAATACTACTATAGCCGACGAAATAAGCCATATTTCGTCGGCTAAATCTTGAAAAAAAATATAAAAAAATATTATAGCCGACGAATTATGGTAAATTTCGTCGGTTATAGTACTTTTTAAACTAAAAAAACCACAAAATTTCTAAATTACCATCCGAGCAAGCTGCAAATTACACAAACAATTTCGTATAACCAACAACGTCATCAAAAGTGGTCTAAACGTTTTTCATTAAATTATTTATAAATTATTCATAAACCCATAAAACTATATAAAATCTATATCATCTAAATCCATAAATGTGTCAAGAGGAGGTTGCGGCGGTTGAGGTAGGGAATATGCGTAGGCATGGGCGGAGGCGGTAGTCCATGAAGCTGGGCAGCTGAAAAGTCTTGTAAGTACTGGAACATCTGCTGCTGTTGTGCCTGGTTGGTGGCATATACTGCCACATTATACTCCTGTAAAGTGGCAGTATAGGCTGTCTGGGGGGCTTGCTGTTCCCGTAGCATCTAAACTTCCGCCTCTAGCTGAGTCGTTCTGCTGCTGGTCAAGACTGCTTTTTTTTTTGAAATCCGGGAGTGGTCTTAAGTACCCCCTCGCCCTTCTTTCTTAGACCCCGGCAGTAGAAGTTATTTCCTCGCGGTGGGAATGTTGTGCCCATGATCCTCACCCAAACCCTGAGATCCGAAGTGTCGATCTGAGACATGGCTTCGGACATGTCTTCCTCTTGCGTGTCTGGCCATGTCTCCCTCACTATAGCAAACATCACCTCGTCACTAGCCTGCCCCACCTTCGTCTAATTGGATAGGAAAAAAAATTTATTAACATTATAAAATATATATATATAATTTTAAAAATTTAAAAACATAAAACGACTTACAATATCCTCCTAGGCGTCAGGATATGCCTTCTCGTACGTATCAACGTACCAGTTGACTTCTGGATGTTTCCTAGCCACCTCGTCCATCAACTCTGCGAACGGTCTAGAACCGACATGATGGTTTCTTGTGTTCCGTTGCCGGTTCTGAGCGTTCGCCCAGGAAACGGCCTACAAAGGAAAAAAATAAAATATTATCAAAATATTTTAAAATGTACTAATTAATAACAATATAAGAATTTTTTTAAATTGCCTTTTTACGAGGGCTGTTGAATTCTGAAATCAGAAGCCAACGCCACTCGCATTCCCTGAACGGGAACTCAACAGGGGTACCAGAACGTGTGTTCCCATGCGTAGTCCAGTGGGTCCACAACTCGTTCTTTCATTCCTTGTACCTACAGATACCACAAAAAATTATAAATATTATTAATTACATATATAATTTTCTATGTTCATTAACTTTCCAACGTACCTTCCCCCATGCACAACGTCCGCCTAGGTGTTCCTCTGGTACTGGGGAACGTCAAACCACACCTGCATTATAACGTTTCCTAGTTTAGTTTGTCATAAATAAAAAATATAATACATAATATTAATTGTGAATTTTTTAAACTTATCAACATTGCGTTGTGGACCATGTCCTTAACCTCCTATGGGATCTCGCCCCAGTCTGACTACAACATAGGGACTCTATCCCTAATGAGCGCTCCCACGCGGTCTGAGTGCATCATCGTCTTCCCTCCCGATATTACGTTGCCATCCCCGTCAGTATCGATGACGATCTTTCCCGAGGTACTCACGGTCTTCTCTAGAGCCTTCCCTGTGACGGAGTCTCTCTTCTTCCTTGTTAGCTTGGCTCCGACGGTGCCTATCACAAATTGATTTTTAATAAATTATTCCTATTATGACATTATAAGAAAACAAATTATTTATATTTCATAACCTGAGGGCGTTGGGGCGGACGCGACGGATTCCGGCTCTGTCGCCGATGATGATACCCTCGAGAAATAAGATCCGTACCAAAAGGTACGAATTGGTACGCCGTTGATGGGGTCACCTGCGAGGACAGTGGATAAATCAGCGCCCCTGAGTCATTGACTGCAGGTAATGCCGATATCAACCGCGGAAGGTAGAGAAGAGGCGGCGGCATCTGTACCCCAGATGACCCACCCTCTGAAACAGTATGGCCCAGAGTCGGTGCCCTGTGTATCTCAGGCATACGTGGTGCAGACACCTCCTCCTGAGTCGTAGGCCACGGCTGCCTCAAGGAGTGAGGGGCGCTCGGCTGCCTTGAGGAGCGAGGGGCGTTCGGCTGCCTCGAGGAATGTGTGGCCCCCGGCTGTCTGGAGGAATGAGTGGCGTCCGGCTGCCTCTGTGTCGGCTCCAGAAGGGACGCATGTCAGACTGTCATGGGGCCCTGAAACGACGCTTGAAGGTTACTAGACGTTCACTCAGACGATTAAGACCTTTGGCCCTTTGAACCTTTTGTTTTACTGAATAAGTCTTTCAACCTGTTTAAAATATTAATTTATTAAATTATTAGAATTTTTAATTTTAATTGAAATTTTAAATATTTTAATTAACACTTCTTATTGATATATTAACAGTCTTTATCAATATATTAATTAAAATATTATATGCAAACAATATATACATCAATTGAACTATTATATGCAAACAATATAAACTATTAATCAATTTATTTAATTTTTTGATCATTTAATTTAATTAAACTATATATTAATTGGCAGCAATATATACAAATATATATATATATATATATATATATATATATATATATATATATATATATATATGTAAATGTGTATACAAGTATATACAACCATAAACTTAAATGATTATATACATCAATTTTATTATATGCAAACAATATATACAACAATAATTCAAATTAATTTTTAATAAGTTAAAATATACAACAATTTATACAAATTTGCAGCAATATATACATAAATAAACATAATTTTGCAGCAATAATTATTAATAATTCAAAATATATACAAAAATTCAAATTTCTTACCTTAATTGTTTGAGAATTCGAAAGAGAGAGACAAAGAGAGGATGTGTAGGCGGAGGAGAGGAGTGGCGTCGGCGGTGGAGGAGCCGAGGAGGGCAGTGGAGGTGGAGGAGAGGAGTGGAGGCGGAGGGGAGAAAAAATGAAAATAGGGTTTCTGTTCTCGGGCTCGCTGGGTTCTGCCTATATAGGCAGAAGTATAGCCGACGAAATAAAAAAATAGTCGGCTATAATTATGATTTTCGTCGTCTATAGTGCAACTTTAGCCGATGAAATAAAAACATTGTCGGCTATAATTATGATTTTCGTCGGCTATAGCGCAACTTTAGCCGACGAAATAAAAAAAATCGTCGGTTATAATTATGATTTTCGTCAGCTATAGTACTATTTTATACTAATTTATTAAATTTATTTCTAATTTATATGTTTAATCCTATGAAACAAAAATTCGACCGTCAGATATCATCATTATGTTGAAACATGTGTATGGGTAAATTTTCAGCTTGATCCGACAAGGTTAAGGACTCGATCCGGATGGTGGTGGGTGGTGATGGTGTGTGTTTGTGGTGGTGGTTTTTGGTGGTTTATGGTGATGGTGTGTGGTGGTGGTGTATGGTGGTTTTGTGGTGGTGTGTGGTAGTGAGTGTTGATGGTGTGTGGTGGTAGGTGTTGATGGTGTGTGGTTGTGGTGGTGATTTTTGGTTATGGTGATGTGTGGAATCGGAATGGCTGGTTTTGTCAGAGATTGATCGCTGGCGGTGGATTTTTGGTGATCGATCTCCGTTTTTAATTATTTTTTAGGTTTACCGACCGAATATTCCGTTGGCTAAGAGTTTTTATTTTTTTAATTTAAAAAAATTATGTTGGCAATTTGTCGGCTAAAAATTACTTAGGAGACAGAATATTAAACATTCCGTCGGCTAAGATGATTATTTTTTTTATTTTAAAATATGTCCGTCTCGTAGGAACTTAACCGATCTTGGTGACTCTAGAGACTCATCCATATATCTTAGCAGACAAAAATTCCGTCGACTAGGTTGTCTCTTAGTCGATCTTGGGTCTTCACCGACGCGTCTTAACCGATGGATCTTAGTCGACGAAATTTCCGTCGACTAAGTGCTTAGAAGATGGGAAAATACTCTTAGGAGACGGAACTGTTCCGTCGGCTAAGAGTGAAAATCCACTAGTGACCTATAAATAAACTAAAAAAAGGGATCCCTTAGTGGAAGAGTTATATATATATATATGTATATATACACATCAAGTTCATGATAGCTAGCTTATTAGTGGCTGGAAATATGTTTTTCATCAAATCAGGTTCAATGATTATTTGTATCAATGAAATGATTTTAGCAATTAGAGTGATTATTAGATTAGAATCATATGTAGGTAATTAAACTTGATACTTTCCTAGCTTAGCTACATTCTCGTTCTATATATGTAGACTGCTGTATCCCTTCATAAAATTAGTACATACAGAATATTTCATTCTCAATTTATTTATGGTATCAGATCACCGATCTTGATGACTCTAGAGGCTCATCTATATACCTTCCGCAAACACACCAGATATGACCTACTTACAAATGCTCCATCATACCGACGCATAGTCACACCCAATTGTAACCTTACACATACCAATCCTCATTCTACATTATACTGGATCATAGATAGTGGAGCGACAAATTATGTTTCTTATTTGTCACCTACTCACAACAAAGATACAACATCACATGATTTTGTTGGCCTGTCAAATGGTGGAAAAGCTACCATTGAGAATAGTGGAACGATGAAGTTGTCATCAAACTTGAATCTTGATGGTGTTCTCCATCTACCTAGATTTCGAGTCAATTTGATATCTATAAGTGAATTGACTCGAGCTTTGAGATGTGCTGTGATTTTTTACCTGTATTTTTGTGTTGTGCAGGACGTGGATACCAAAAGGATTATTGGTCTGTGCAAGCATTTTACTAGGCTCTACTACCTGACACCAAACCAATATCCCCATCTTGAATATCATGTCACACGCACCTCAGACCTATGGTATCACAGGCTAGGGCACCTATCATCTTCACCTCTCTAATGATTATCTCAAACCATTCCAGAAATCGTGTTCGATCTACAACATGTGTGTGAAATCTGCAGTTTAGCCAATCAAACTTGTTTGTCTTTTCCTTCCAGTTTAATAAAAATCCACTGCACCTTTTGACGATTCACTATGATATTTAGGGGTCACACAAAACTCATTCTCATTCTGGAGCACGGTATTTTCTCACTATTGTTGATAATTTTACTCGATACACTTGGGTTCATCTCATGAAATAAAAATTCAACACACAACCCTTGATCAGAATTTTTTTTTCCTTGGGTTAAAACACAATTTCATCGGGATATCAAAACCTTACATGCCGATAATGGGGTGAATTTACATCGATGCATTTTTTCGATTCTCATGGTACCATTTTCTAACACACTTACACTTCAACTCCACAACAAAATAGATTCATTGATCGCACACATCGCCATCTTCTAAATGTTGGTCGTGCCATTCATTTTTAAGCAAACTTACCTTTAAAGTTTTGAGGAGAGAGGGTTAACACTGCTTGTTATCTTATAAATTGCTTCCCCACACCACTTCTTTCTCACAAATCCCCTTACGAGCTGTTACATGGCTCACCACCTACTTATTCTCACCTTCAGGTTTTCAGTTGTTTAAGTTTTCCACCAACCTAACCCCAAATCACAAATTTGACAAACGTTCGCATCGTTGTATTTTTCTTGGGTATCCACGTGGACAAAAAGGTTATCGGGTTTATGATTTTGAAAATCAATTTTTTTTACCTCCCGGGATGTTTTTTTCATGAACATGTTTTCCCTTGTATTGCACTTCCCAAAAAGGACCAAGATCATTCCCTAGTCCTTTCAAACCCTGCCATCGACCCAACCCACAACTTCAGGGCAGTTGCCTTCCAGCCCACAACCCATTCTCAACAGCCTAGTCAACCCATCCTAAATACAGAGCCTAGTCAACCCATCCTAAATACAGTCAATGCTAATACTCTTTCCTTCGACAACCCTTTACAAACACAAACCAATTCCCAATCTCAAACTAAACCAAATCATCCACCACATCCACTGCCGGCGTCGTACCCTAACCCGCCACCACCAGCGTTGAACCTTACCCTACCACCACCGACCTCGATCCTTGCTTCTCCACCGCCGTCACCGGCGTTGACATCATTAATACAACCTTCATCATCTCTGTCTTCCATGTCGCCCAATCGCATCAACCCAACCATCATCATTGGTGACTCCACTTCTATCTCGGATGGCCACCAACCACCACCATCACCTCAATCCATTCATACTTATCAACGCCGAGTACCACTACAACACCGACCCTGAGTTCATCACCACCAAAAACGCCATAACCGGCTTCAACTCTAGCACCTTCATCTGAACCAAAACCAGAACCGACTCTACTCCTAGAACCGAACTCGACTCCGTCCTCACCACCACCTGCAGCCACACGCCGATCTGAAAGTGCATGAAAACCACCTTCCTACTTCAGTGACTACCAAACTCACCATGCTAATTTTCTTGGCCCAAACGTCGATCTCTTCTCCACGTCCGGTACACGCTATCCATTACAGAGGTACATATCTTATTATGGGTTGTCACTTTCTTATCGTTCATTTGTCCAAAATATCACTAGTACAATTCGGGACCTATGATACGAAATTTACAAATTTCATCTCATAAGCATCAAGCTATGCCATGAAAATAATTTCGTCGCTAAAATTTTAAAATATGCGATTAAAAAAACAAATTGTTGCTAAAGTGTCGCATATTCGACGAAACTATAACTTAAATGACGAAAATAGTTTTTGACTCTTACGTCCACACTTATGAGGCGAAATATTTAAATTCAATGCAAAATATTCAACATAGCGCGATGAAATTACTGTTTCGTCGCATAAGTATTGTTTGATGCAACAAAAATTGATCTTATACGACCAATTGATATCATCTCTTTACTGTAAATCTTAACCGACGAACTAAAATATTTCATCGTATTGGTTTTAGTTTTTCGTCGCATATGTTGTGTGTTTCGTCGCATAAGTGAAAGAAGACTTTATATATCTCTCGCACTGTGCTCAGATCTAAAACAGAACCCAAAAAATTGCTGAAACCGTAGTTCATCCGAGACACTGTCGATCATTTGGTGCAAGCGATCAAAATGGGGCTTCTAAAAGTTTTGTCTACCTCTACTCACCCGTTTATAGATTTATATAATCGCATTCCATCTTCTTCTCACTACTTGTATTCCATTAATTTGGGGCTAGCTAATCTTGTTTGTTGATTATACATTGAATTCAGGTTATCGAGTAGATTTAAAGTAATTTCTCCATGTATTTAGACCATGTATCCACTGAATTCAGGTTATCCACTAGCAACCCTCAAACGTCGTTTCAGGGCCTCATGACAGCTAGAAGTTCGTCCCTTCTAGAGCCGACACAGAGTCAGCCGGGTGCCACCCATTCATCAAGGCAGCCGGGCGCCGCCCATTCCTCGAGGCAGCCGGGCGCCGCCCATTTATCGAGACAGTCTGGTGCCCCTCAATTCTCGAGGCAGCTGTCATTTCCGACCCAGGTGGAGGTGTCTGCACCACGTATGTCTAAGATCCACTAGGCACCGACTCCGAGGCCTACTGCTTCGGAGGGTGGGTCATCTAGGGTACATACGCTACCGCCTCTTCTTTACCTTCTACGGTTGATACCGGCATTACATGCAGTCGATGACTCAGGGGCGCCGATTTATCCACTGCCCCTGCAGGTGATCCCATCAGCGGCGTACTAGTTCGTGTCTTTTGGTACGGATCTTATTTTTGCGAGGGTATCATCATCGGCGACATAGTCAAAATCCGTCGTGTCATCCCCAATACCCTCAGGTAATGTAATATAAATAATTTGTTTTCTTATAATGTCATAATAAGAATATCTGATTTTATTAATAATCAATTTGTGATAGGCACTATCGGAGCCAAGCCGACAAGGAATAAGAGAGGTCCCGTCACAGGGAAGTCTCTCGAGAAGACCGTGAGTACCTAAAGAAGGATCGTCATTGATACTGACGGGATAGAGTCCCTATGTTGTGGTCAGACTGCGACGAGGTTCCATAAGAGGTTAAGAATATGGTCCACAATGCGATGTCGGTGAGTTTATAAAATTTCTAATTAGTATTATATATTATATTGTTGATTTATGAAAATACTAAACGGTTAAATGCAGATGTGGTTTGACGTTCCCCAGCACTTGAGGAACACTTGGGCGGACGTTGTACATGGGGAAGGTACGTTGGAAAGTTAATGAAAAAACAAGATTGTATGTGATATTAATAATATTTCTAATTTTTGTGGTTTCTGTAGATACAAGAAGTGTAAGAATGATTTGCGGATCCATTGGACTACGCATGGGAATGCACGTTCTGGTACCCCTGTTGAGTTCCAGTTTAGGGAGTACGAGTGGCGTTGGCTTCTGATATCAGAATTCAACAACCCTCATAAACAGGTAATTAAAAAAATTAATTGGTTATATTGTTATTAATTAGTACGTTATTAAATATTTTACTAATATTTTTATTTTTTCCTTTATCGGCCGTTTTCCTGGGGAACGTTTAGAACCGGCAACGTAACACAAGTTACCACCGGCCGGTTCTAGACAGTTCGCATCGTTGATGGATGAGGCGGCCAGGGAACATCCAGAAGTCAACCGGTACGTCTATGCGTATGAGAAGACATATCCTGACGCCCAGGAGGATATTATAAGTTGTTTTAAGTTTTCAAATTTTTAAAATTATATATATATATATATATATATATATATATTTTAAAATGTTAATTAATTATTTTTTCCTATCGGATTAAGCGAAGGTGAGGCAGGATAGTGACGAGGTGATGACTGCTATAGTGAGGGAGACATGACCAGACACGCAGGAGGAAGACATGTCTGAAGCCATGTCTTGGATCGACACTTCCGATCCGACGGTTGGAACGAGGATTATGGGCACAGTCTTCCCACCGTGAGGAAATAATTTCTACAGCGGGGGTCTAGAAGAGAAGGGCGAGGGGGTCCTGAAGACCACTCCATGATTTCAAAAAAGGCAGCCTCAACCAGCAGCAGGATGACTCAGCTAGAGGTGGAAGTTCAGATGCTACGGGAACAGCAAGCCGCCCAGACAGCCTATACTGTCACTTTACATAAGTATAATGTCGCAGTATATGCCACCCAGCAGACACAACAGCAGCAGATGTTCCAGTACTTGCAAGTGTTTTCATCTGCCCAGCTTCAGGACTTCTGGCTCCGCCCATACCTACGCCTATATCCCAACCTCAGCCATCGCAACCACCTTAACAACAACCTCCTCTTGACGATACAAATTTAGAAGATATAGATTTTATATAGTTAAATAATCATATAGTATTTTGTTTTTATAAAGAATTTATAAATATTTTAATAAAAAAAACGTATTGTCACTTTTGATGGTGTTGTTAGTTATATAAAATTGTTTTAGTGTAATTTGCAGGTTGATTGAAATGGTAATTTAGAATTTACGGGTTTTTTTTGCTAGAATGGATTTATAGTCGACAAAATTTGTCATAATTCGTCGGCTATAGTATTTTTTGTATTTTTTTCAAGGTTTAGCCGACGAAATATAGCCCATTTTGTCGGCTATAATAGTATTTAGCTGAAGAAATTTACTATAATTTGTTGGTTATATTATATTTATTTATTCATTTATTTATTTTTCAATGTTTAGCCGACGAATTATAATAAATTTCGTCGGCTATAGTTATTTTTTAATTTTTTTATTAAATACTTTTGCTAACGAATATATTAAATGTTTCGTCAGCCAAAGTCTCAGGTTATGGGCGACGAAAAATTATTTCGTCCGCTTTAGTCTTATTTTACGAAAAGTATAAAAACAAATCGTCGGCTAAGTGTGAAACTATAACCGACGACCACTTTTATTTCGTCGGCTAAAGTCATATCTGACGAGTCTTTACCGACGACATCTTAGCTGACGACAACTTGTCGGCTAAGATGTTGTTAGCCAACGAATTTGGTTAACAGGCCGACAAAACTTTTCGTCTGCTAAACTAATGATCTTGGTAGTGAGGGGGAGGAATGTGAAAAAAAGCTTTAGATAAAATATTTTTACGACGAAAAATACATATTTGTCACATACGATTACAATTGATTGCGACAAAAAAATGGATAATGCCTCATAGGATAAAGGTTTTTGCGACGAAAACTGTATGTTCGTCTCATAAGATATTACTTTATTGCAACAAAAAATGCATATTCATCGCATAAGTATGTGAAGTTGTCGTCGTACTGTTGATCTCCTTCCATTGTTGCAACAAAATAGAGACGAAAAATTTTTCGTTGGTAGTGTTGCGACGAAGTCGTCGTTGGATTTGCCTTTACTTTATTCATCGTTTCAAGTGTTATTACGAATTTATATCTGTCGATACAATTTTCTCTGGTGCGACGAATGTCATAGTTTCGTGTTATAGGTCTTAGTGCGACGGTAAGTATGCGACGACGTTTTCGTCGCTGAGATTCTTATGCGGCAAAGGGGGTGCTCCTATGCGACGAAATGGTTTCGTCGCATAGGTCTCGAATCCTAGTACTGTATCTCTACATTGGTGGAACCAACTAGTTATGCAGAGGCTAGTCAACATCCCAAGTGGGTAGAGGTAATGAATTCTGAAATTCGAGCAATTAAGGATAACCACACTTGGTCCATGGTTCCTCTACCTGCTGGCCAACGTCTCATTGGGTGCAAATAAGTTTTTAAAATCAAATACCATGTTATGGTTGACAGAACAATTGAATGTTACAAGGCCCGACTTGTTGCCAAGGAATTCACACAACGTGAAGGTATTGATTATAAAGATAATTTTATGCATGTGGAAAAATTGGTTACTGTTCGTTGTTTATTAGCTATTAATGCAGTCAGGGATTGGCATTTACACCAAAAAGGATGTCCAAAATGCCTTCCTCCATGGATATCTTAATGAGGAGGTGTACATGTTGCCCCTCCTGATTACCGTCGACAGGGGGAGAACATGGTGTGTCGACTTCACAAATCTCATAGTTGGTTTCAACGTTTTCATTCTGCCATACATGAAATTGGTTTTCGGCAATCTCATGCTGATTATTCACTGTTTACACAAGTTCATGGAATTCTATTACTGTGATATTGTTGTATGTTGATGACATTGTTATAACAGGGAATGATGAGAATGCAATTGATGATCTCAAGATGCTCCTTAACAGCTGATTTAAGATTAAAGATCTTGGACCACTCAATTATTTTCTTGGTCTGAAAGTTGCACACTTTAAGGCTGGAACTGCAGTTTGTCAGCATAAATATACGCTAGATATATTAGAGGAGACAAGATTGCTTTGTGTGAAACCTACCAAAGTACCCATGGAGGCTGACTAGGTGATGACTGAGAAAAGGAGAGATGCTCTCTAGGATCCTTCTTAGTATAGGAGATTGATTGGGAAGCTGATTTATCTCACAATCACCAGACTAGATATTACATATGCAGTCAACACTCTCAGCCAATTTATACAGGAACCTAAGGTGCATCATCTAAAAACAGCACACTACATTTTTCAATACCTTAAGGCAGTTCCTTGACAAGGCTTGTCGTTTCCTTCGTATAGTTCATCTAAGTTGATTGCTTATTGTTATGCAGAATGGGAAGATGCCCTATCACTCGAAGATCAGTAACAGAGTATTGTATTTTTCTTGGCAAGTCACTTGTGTCATGGAAAAGCAAGAAGCAAGCAGAGTTTCAAGATCATTTGTCGAAGCAGAATACCGTTTTATGGCTGCAACTATTTGTGAAATTAGTTAGTTGAGATACTTGTTAAAATACTAGCAGGTACAACATCCTAAGGCTTCAAGATTATTATGTGATAATCAAGCAGCTTTACATATTGTAGCAAATCTAGTGTATCATAAACGAACAAAACACATTGAGCTGGATTGTCATACAGTTCACGAGATAATCCAAAAGGATGAAGTTAAGACTACTTATGTGCAAACTGGAAATCAAGTTGCTGACTTATTCACGAAGCCTTTACGTGCTCCAGCATTTCATGCGCACCTTAGTATGTTAGGTGTGATTCACACCCACACTTTAACTTGAGAGAGAGTATTAATGGCTGGAAATCTGCTATTTATCAAATCAGGTTGAATGATTATTTGTATTATTGGAATGATTTTAACAATTTGAGTGATTATTGGATCATAATCATATGTAGCTAAATACTTTTCTAGTTTTGCTAGATTCTCAGGTTCAATGATTATTTGTATCATTGAAATGATTTTAACAATTTGAATGATTATTGGATCATAATCCTATGTAGCTAATTAGATTTGATACTTTTCTACTTTTGCTAGATTCTCATTGTATATATGTACACTGTTATATTCATTCATAAAATTAATACATACAGAATATTTCATTCTCAATTTCTTAATTTATAACTAAGATATATAGTTGTGTCTAGGGTTTTGTTTTTCCTTGTATTCGATCTTTTCTAGTCGACAGCCCTAATTGGCAAGAAATATATATTTTCGCAAATGTAACAAAATGACCAGATCAATCAGAGAAGAACACTAGGATATATATGCTTTATACATTAACATTGCAGGAACGTATCATGCTTACAGAGTGGATATTCTGTTTAACTTGCATAAAAGAGCTGACACATATATATTTGATGGACGACGGGAGCTGTCCTCTGTAGTTTGGAGCCTCCTAGCTAGCTAGGTTTAAGGGTCAAATACTTTCAAGGTGGATACTTAACCTTATATCTTCATGCCCCCTTGGATGCTTGTCATGGAGTTTACTCGTATTTTCTCAAATTTACGTACATACTTCTTTTAGTCTGTAGTTTTTTGCCAAACATGCTCTATATATGATCGGCTTTATGATCAGACGTTATTTATGTACATAGTTTTTTTCCATAACCCTACGATACTCTGGCTTCGATCAGGTACCGCCGCCTCGTCCTCCGCCTCCCCATCCACCGCCGCCTCGTCCGCCGCCTCGTCCCCCTCCTCCCCAGCCACCGCCTCTTCCCCCTCCCCAGCCATATCCATCAGGGTTGGCTTCATAACCTCCTCCGCCTCCACCACCGCCTCTTCCCCCACCCCCTCGTCCACCACCTCGTCCGCCACCCCAGCCATATCCATCAGGGTTGGCTTCATAACCTCCTCCCCACCCACCGCCGCCTCTTCCCCCACCTCCACCTCCACCTCGTCTGCCACCCCAACGATATCTATCAGTGTTGGCATCAGCGCCGGCCTCACTTACAGCTTCTGTTTCTTGTCCGCCACCATAAGCGCCGTCTCTTCCGCCACCCCCACCACCTCGTCCACCACCTCGTCCGCCACCCCAGCCATATCCATCAGGGTTGGCATCAGCGCCGGCCTCACTTACAGCTTCTGTTTCTTGGTTCTGAGGCCCGCAACACTGACTACCGCACGTATGGTAGCCATATCTCCAGCAGCAGCGCCCGCAATATTTTTACGACGAAAAATACATAATCATCACTTACGATTACAATTGATTGCGACAAAAAATGGAGAATGCCTCATAAGATAAAGGTTTTTGCGAAGAAAACTGTATGTTCGTCTCATAAGATATTACTTTATTGCAACATAAAATGCATATTCATTGCCGAAGCAGAATACCGTTTTATGGCTGCAACTACTTGTGAAATTAGTTAGTTGAGATACTTGTTAAAAGACTAGCAGGTACAACATCCTAAGGCTTCAAGATTATTATGTGATAATCAAGCAGCCTTACATATTGTAGCAAATCTAGTGTATCATGAACGAACAAAACACATTGAGCTGGACTGTCATACAGTTCACGAGAAAATCCAAAAGGATGAAGTTAAGACTATTTATGTGCAAACTGGAAATCAAGTTGCAGACTTATTCACGAAGCCTTTACGTGCTTCAGCATTTCATGCGCACCTTAGCATGTTAGGTGTGATTGACATCCACACTCTAACTTGAGAGAGAGTATTAATGGCTGAAAATCTGCTATTCATCAAATCAGGTTCAATATGATTTTAACAATTAGAGTGATTATTGGATCATAATCATACGTAGCAAATTAGATTTGATACTTTTCTAGTTTTGCTAGATTCTCATTGTATATATGTACACTGTTATATTCATTCATAAAATTAATACATGCAGAATATTTCATTCTCAATTTCTTAATTTATAACTAAGATATATAGTTGTGTCTAGGGTTTTGTTTTTCCTTGTATTCGATCTTTTCTAGTCGACAGCCCTAATTGGCAAGAAATATATATTTTCGCAAATGTAACAAAATGACCAGATCAATCAGAGAAGAACACTAGGATATATATGCTTTATACATTAACATTGCACGAACGTATCATGCTTACGGAGTGGATATTCTGTTTAACTTGCATAAAAGAGCTTACATATATATATATTTGATGGACGACGGGAGCTGTCCTCTGTAGTTTGGAGCCTCCTAGCTAGCTAGGTTTAAGGGTCAAATACTTCAAGGTGGATACTTAACCTTATATCTTCATGCCCCCTTGCATGCTTGTCATGGAGCTTACTCGTATTTTCTCAAATTTACGTACATACTTCTTTTAGTCTCTAGTTTTTTGCCAAACATGCTCTATATATGATCGGCTTTATGATCAGACGTTATTTATGTACATTGTTTTTTTCCATAACCCTACTATACTCTGGCTTCGATCAGGTACCGCCGCCTCCCCTGCCACCGCCGCCTCGTCCGCCGCCTCCCCAGCCACCACCGCCACGTCCGCCGCCTCCCCATCCACCGCCGCCTCGTCCGCCGCCTCGTCCCCCTCCTCCCCAGCCACCGCCTCTTCCCCCTCCTCCCCAGCCATATCCATCAGGGTTGGCTTCATAACCTCCTCCGCCTCCACCGCCCCCTCTTCCCCCACCCCCTCGTCCACCACCTCGTCCGCCACCCCAGCCATATCCATCAGGGTTGGCTTCATAACCTCCTCCCCACCCACCGCCGCCTCTTCCGCCACCCCCACCACCTCGTCCACCACCTCGTCCGCCACCCCAGCCATATCCATCAGGGTTGGCATCAGCGCCGGCCTCACTTACAGCTTCTGTTTCTTGGTTCTGAGGCCCGCAACACTGACTACCGCACGTATGGTAGCCATATCTCCAGCAGCAGCGCCCGCAATATCCTCCTCCGCCTCCACCGCCATACACTTGTTTCTCAACTTCACCTTGCACCAGATTCGTCTCCTTTTTCTCCCCATCTGCTACATCTACATGTATGGATAAATGTATGTAAAAATGTATGTAAGAATGTATATATAGAAACACACTTGCATTAGGGAAACCAATATGTAAATTTCTCAAGTCGTTATTTCGTTAATTACCTTTACTCTCCTCTTTGGGTTTCTCATCAGCTGTGACGGTGGAAGTGATGAGAACAAGGGCAAACAGAAGCCCTAGCAAATTGAAAGTCTTCATGGTTTCTCTCTGAAACTTCGATACTGCTACTCTCTTTAGAATCTCAGGATGGAATGCTTAGGGTTCTTCCTCGACTTGTTAATTTATAGTGCTTGGGGTCGAGAAAAGACGAGGATGTATGTATCTTTAAAATTTATTAGCCAGTCTGATAGAGTCAGAAATTAGTTCGGCAGTAGTAAGAAGAACGTAGTATATTTTTGACCATGTTAGATATGCATGCAGGTTTGAAGTTCTTATCACTTGATCCTCTTAACGGAAACACATGTACCGGTTCGAGCAATGACATGTGTTTTAGCTAGGTTGAGGTGCGCATTGCATGCAACTCGGGAGCCCCTGCCTTGCATGTGAATTTGGACATGCCCGCATATCAATTTTCCAATCCAGATAAACCCTAAATTTTTAATTTCAAATCCAAGCATTGCATGATGCACCTGATGACGGCAAGTGAGGTTTTAACTAATTAAGTAGATAGGAGCAAGATAGACTAGTCTTAACACTACAACAAAAAATAGTTAAGCGACCGAATTGGTCACGACTAGATTATTTTTCATCGCTTAATCTTGCACTTAAGCGACGAAATAATGAACTTTTCGTCACTTAGGCTTTTCCACTTAAACGACAGATATTTACTTAAGCGACGAAAATAGATCACTTAAGCGACGGAACTTTTGTCGTTTAAGTAAAAATTCAAATTTATTCGTTTTGGCGCTCAAAAATTGGGTCAAAAAATTCAAACTTTTTTATGCGACGGAATCCTTTCTGTCGCTTAAGTCAATTTTTAAATTTATACGGTTTGGTGCTCGAACAATGAATTTCAAAATTTGAAACTGACTTAAGCGAAGAAATTGGTTCCGTCGCTTAAGAAAATTTTAAATTTTATTCTTCCGCTCTTACTGTAGAAGAGAAGAAGTAGAAGAAGAGAGGAAAAGAAGAGGCCAGGAGGAAAAAAAGAGGCCGGAAGAAGAAGATGCAGAAGAAAAATTAGAAGACGATGAGGAGGAAGAAGATGCAGAAGAAGAAGGTGGTGGCGGTGAGGGTGGCGGAGGCTGTGGTGGTACCATAATGGTGGCGGAGGAGGTGGTACGGGGGTTGTGGTGGCGGAGGAAGAACAAGAAGAAGAAACATTTTGTAGAACAAAAAAAATCCGGCCGGAAATCCGCAAGAGAAATTTTTTTTGGAAAAAATCTAAGCCTTAAGCGACGAAAACATTGTGTCGCCTAAGACTTGTTTACGTCGTATAGGTATATGAATTAAGTGACAAAATGATGTATTTCCGTCGCTAAGAAAAAATACGACCTAGCTTAGACGACAGAAAGTCAAGCTTATGCGACGGGACATTTCCGTCGCCTAAGGTCGTTTTTTCTACTAGTGAAACCAATTAGGAGCTATATACATTACTGATTTTTCGTCTCTTAAGAGCTTAAGCAACAGAAGGTCCGTCGTCTACGGGTTGTCGCCTAAGCCTGATCTCTTAAGTGTGTAGCGACGAAAATGGTTTTTTCTTCACTTAAGGCATGTACCTATGTGACAGGCACTTGTACATATATGATGCAATGTGTTCGTCGCTTAAGTGCGTATATTTTTTTTAAAAAAAAAATCACCTGTGGAAACTAACTCCAGTTTCCGGCAAAGCTTTTAAGGACGCAGTCATTGCTTCTACAGTCCTCCACTATCCGATCCTCCATTCATAGCATGTCCTCCGTCACCGAAGATGATGACATCATCCTCGTGGCCACCACCACCACGGATACCGCCAGGATGCTCCTAATTCGGGCCAGTGAACCCGGTTCCCGAGCTCCGGGCATTTCATGACGGTGGCCTAGCTCGTTCTCTTCACCTTCTTCTTGTTCCTCTTCTACCTCCGTCTCGACGAGATTCTGAAGTCGGAGAATATGCTGCTGGCGCTGGTGTTCGTGGCATTCACTCTTTTCTTGCCAAACAAGAACAAGTCGTTGATCCACCACAGCTTCTCGGTCATGAAGCACTCGTGGGATGACAAGTCGATGCGCTTCCGAGGAGGGTGATGGTGATAGCTGGGAAAGGAGGAGATCGAGGGTGTTGGTGTTAGAGTGAACTGAATTTTCAGAATATATAGAAATTTTTATTAAAGACTTGAGCAAGAGTTTGAAATTTTGCTTCAGCGACGGAAACTTCCGTCGCTTAGGTAAGTTTCAAATTTTTGATTGAAAATTTGAGCACCAATTGGTGAAAATTTGAAATTTTTCTTAAGCAACGAAATTTCCATCACTTAAGCAAATAGTTTCCGTCGCTTAAGTAAGTGTTAAATTTAGATTGAAATTTTGAGCACCAATTGGTGAAAATTTTGCTTAAGCGACGGAAGTTAAGAAAATAATTTTCGTCGCTCAGGTAAGTTTAAAGTTGTCGGATATGTTTTCGGTGAGAGAATAAGTCTTGGGCGACAAAATTGGGGCAAAATTTTTTTTCCCGTCGCATAAGATATTCTAAGGTGACGAACTCGGAGTCTTAAGTGACGGTATGGTTTTCCGTCGCTTAAGAGCTACTTAAGCGACTAAATCTGACTGGTCTTCAAAATTCTATCGCTTAAGAGTTTCTTAAGCGACGAAATTTTTCTGACTGAAAAGTTCCGTAGCTTAAGAGCTTTATTCTAGTAGTAATACTTTTGCAGAAACCTGATCACCTTTTCTAGAGCGTTCGATAAATCAGGGTATCAAATCGACCAATTAGAATCTGATGATCTGACGGGGTCTCAATATATAGAGCTAAAGTGCTAAAAAAGTTTTGGTACTAATCTGATGATCAATTTTACGGCGATAGCTAGAGTACCAAAACTTGTTTGGTAATTTTTTTCTTCCTAATGATCAGTAAAGTGAGTGAACTATAAGATCGATCCGAGGAGATAGAGGAGAAATCTTAGTATGAAAGCGAGCTGTTCGACGTAGCACCACAGCTCAGTTATAAAAATCAGTTTCAAATCACTTCTGTTTCTGCGTAGAGTTGAATCTACCTCACATAATTTATTCAAACAAAAAACTAAAATCGATTCCACAAATTATGACTGGATCGGTTGGAAGACGATTGCTGCTGGAGATTGTTTTGGAAGAAGCTTGTAGAAGCTTGCAGCTATAACCATACCTAGTAGGCATATGTTCCTTCAACCAACGAATTTTAATAAATTTTGTCGGCTATAGTTAGTTATTTTATTTTTCTTCTTCTTTTATTTATTGTATTTTTGATTTATTTTTTTTCTTTTTCGTTTTTATACCGGTGGTGGAGGAGAAGAGGAGGATGAGGCTAGGAGGAGAGGGAGGAGGATGAGGAGGAGAAGGCTGGGAGACGGAGAGGAGAGTAGAAGGAGGAGAAGGAGTTTGAGAAGGAGGATGAGGAGTTGTTGCCGCCGGAGGAGGAAGGAGGAGGAGACAAATGAAATATATAGAAAAAAATTCAAAATTTACAGCGGGGATTTTAAAAATTTTGAACTTTAGCCGACGAAATAACCTAATTTCGTCGGCTAAAGTTTAAAATTTTAGTCGGAAAAAGTTCAAAATTTTTAAAATCCCCAACAAAAATTTTGAATTTTGAATTAACTTTAGCTGACGAATTTTAATAAATTTCGTCGGCTATATTTACTTATTTATTTAACTTTAGCCGACGAATTACTCTAATTTCATCGGCTATAGTTAGTTATTTTACTTTAGCCGACGAATTACCCTAATTTCGTCGGCTAAAACCCTAAACCCTCAACGCAATTTTCCATTCTTTCTCCCTAGAGTAACCCTATCTCCGGTGGTTATTTTTCATACAAATTTTATACCACTGGTTGCGTCTCATCGATTTGAAACTATTTTCAGTTGAAGATCAGGGCAAAATACGTAAGTTAGACAGTCAAATGATTGTTTTCGTGCGTTAAGGGGTTTGACTTACGGGATTGACCGTAACGATCGAACCCTTAACGTTGTCGGATCAAGTTAAATGTTTTCCTATAGACATATTTCGACATAATGATCATATCAGAAGGTCGGATTTTTGTTTCTCAACTTTGATCATCGGAATCACAACATGCCTATTAATGTTGTATAACTTGTTTACTAAGCTTTAAGTAAATGTTCCGTTTCAAAAAAAACTTTACGTAAAAACTTCAAACACAAAAAATTCGTGAAATAAGATATGACCGGAATGGTGAAATACGTCTACGGTTGAAAAATCACTTAATTCCGGTCAAGTCTCGGTGTCGATAGTTGCGTCAATGCAATTTATGGGTTTTACTTACGGGATTGACCGTCCGGATGAAGCCTTTAAATTTATCGGATTAAGTTGAATTTTTTACTATAGACATATTTCAACATATTGATGATATCTGATGGTCGTATTTTTGTTTGTGAATTTTGATGACCGGAATCACAACATGCTACTATTTACCATTATTTATCCATATGGGGAGCCCTATCATCGAGGAGTAAATGTCACAAAATTTTTAGATGGACATGTGCATCTCATCATGGTGAGATTTTGTTGTGTTGAAGGTTCTACCAAAATTCCTTACATAGATGCAGATATAAGTGTTTTCGTGTGTTAAGTATTTAGAAAAACTGCATTTTGAAGCCTTAAATGAACTCCAATGGCCAAAAAACCCATATGTCATAGCTATAGAAATGAGTTTTACTCGTACGCCCGTTCCGCTTCCAAATTGGTATCACAATAGTTAATCAGACTCTGAAATATCCGTAGTGTAATTTTATAACTGAAAGGTACTTTAGCCGACGAAATACCCTAATTTCGTCGGCTAAAACTTTTCAAATTTCGTCGGCTAAAGTTCACAGACTATAGCCGACGAAATTTTTTTTCGTCGGCTAAAATTCCACTTTAGCCAACGAAAATTTAACTTAGCCGACGAAAAAAAAATTCATCGGTCTGTTTTTGGTCATTTCGTCGGCTAAAGTATTTTTTCTGGTAGTGTTAAGTACTTCCTAGGTATTTAAAAAGCTCGATCCAAGTATAGGATAGTCTTATGTCAAAGAAAGTATGCAGTAGAAATATTAGAAGATACAAGTTTCTTGGGTTCTAAACCTTCTCGCTTTCCAATTGATCATAATCATGTTTTAGCACAATCAGGAGGTGATTTGTTGTCTGATCCTGCACAAAGGTTAGTTGGACGTCCACTACTACAGATTTGTCAACACACAACGGTGGAACAACGTTGTGTAATTATAGGTTTTATGTTGTATATCTCAGGCTTGCCTGATTGAATCTTCAGACAAGTGTGAAAATCATCGTTCTGTGATCACATTTTGCTCAACAGTTCAATACTTTCGTTGTATAAGTCTAGATGTCATGTGCAGCATGCGCAGCATCAACAGGTCCACTCAGATAACAAACAATAAAAAAAATTTGTAGTATTTTACCCTTTCAGACAACTATTAGTTTTCATTTCTACCGTTGTGTGTTTTTCAGTAAGCTTTCTTGTTTGATGAGAATTATACAACAGCTGCATTTTCATATGGACAGACTTTGTTGTTCAAGTTGGTACTCAATTTGTTCATTATGTAATTCAAACCTGGAATATTTTCTAAACCAAAGCTTCATATTACCATATAAAATCACACTAATCTAAATCCATACATTAGATACCATATACAACAAGAAACAATTTCTAGCTACCTACACATGAATCAATTAAAAGCTTTCCTAGCTAGTCCCAGATCCTTCTGATTCATACTTCTCCATCTGATTTCCAATGTCATGTGTTTTCGGCTTCTCCAATCTCTACTGAATTTTGGTTCTTGTCACCGAACTGTTAACATTGCGCTTTCCTCTTACCCTCTAACTAAAACAAGCAATTTTTGTCCACATACAAGAAATATACATTATGTAAATTCAATCCCACAAGTGCTAAGGCAGGACAAATTGATCATGACATAAGTAGTTCTTTGACAGTAAATTTCATCCCAAAAGTGTTAAATTTCATCTCACTTAATTTTTTGATTAGCATATAGATTACTGCATTTTGCTAATTTCATGACACTAAGCTAACAGCAGCAATTCCTCCTAACAATTTGGTACATTTCTGTTATATATTCTCCAACTTAGTATTGACAAACTAATAGAAGCTTTAGCTGCCTTAAGAATTCAGTTGCTGACATAGAACTATGACAAAAATTTTGAAGAGTTTGAAGCTAGAAAACTTACTTAAACAAAGCCTAGATGCCCTGTACCAGAAACAAAACAGTTCAATCAACATACCGTGTATAATAAGAATCACTCAGTACACAGAAATACAAACATTCAAATATTCATTTACTCAAACATTGCTTATTTAGTTTACATCATTCTATTATGCCTATCTGTTTAATGTGTGATGTGACCAAGATAGTTCATAGTAGTAATCATATCCAAAAATTTCAAAATTGAAACATTTAAATCCATTAAGATATATATTTTTCATCATTCTGAGTTACCTATATCTGTTAAATGTGTTGCCAATTGGCTTTTAGTTACCATATTATCTTTTAGCATTAAATGAGAGACTCATAAATCTATAGATTAAAGATCTGCGTACTGAAAATGGAATGTACCTGTAAGTTAACTACTCGTCTAAACATATTACTCAAAGTGCGGCTACCGGATACATCAAATCTGCAAATTAGTTGACAATGTTATACTGTCTAAGTAAGGACCAAAAGTCAAAGGGTCATTACGCATCAAGAAATAATCCAACATCACTGAGGCACTTGACTCTAGTAGTTACAGGAAACATTTCACGGAATTCATCACAGTGGAGGACAGTTGCTACATCACTAGCAGAACATCCAGAAAGAAGAGCCTAGATACATACAAACAAAAAACACTATAACTTGTTAGTGGCAGAAGAACAAAAGTATCTAATCTCTAGAAAGTCAATAACAATAACCTGATTAGCATAATGCATTCCCTTGGACATCAGATCTTCCATAGCAGCTTTCCATATACGTTGCCCTAGAAAATGAAATTGTGCTGCCTGGGCCCAAGTAAGCCATATATTTAAGTCATAAGCAAGGAAAGGTTGACCTGAAGCAATGGGATTATCAAAGCTAACACTACAAAATGATGCATGCCAGATTAAGATAAGAGCATATTGGTTGAGATACATATATTTGTTCAAAAGCTACTCAAACCACACTTGGATGCCGCATACCAGGTTCTTCGATATCTTAAAGGGACACCAGGTCAGAGAATTTTATTGTCATCAATTGGAAAGTTAAAACTAACGGACTTATGTGATGCTGATTGGGCTCGATGTAAAGACATAAGAAGATCAATTACATGTTAGTGTATAATGTTAGGGAGAGCGCCAGTTTTATGGAGATCAAAGAAGCAAACCACAGTTTCACGGTCTAATGTAGAAGCAGAGTATAGATCGATGACGACTACAGTTTGTGAAATTACATGTTTAAGGAACATTTTGAAAGATTTGAATGTGAAACAGCTTCAGCCAACCAGATTTTTTGTGACAACCAAACAACACTTCATATCGCTTCCAATCCTGTCTTTCATGAACGCACAAAGCACATAGAGATTAATTGTCATGTAGTGCAAGAAAAGATGGAACAAGGAGTTATTCAAACCGGACACATAAGAACTAAAGAACAACCGACATATTTGTTTACTAAATCGGTGGGTTCAACTCAATTTCATACTATGATTGGCAAGTTAAATGTAATTAACATACATGTCAACTTAAGGGGGAGTGTTGAAGAAAAGGATCATGGCGAATGAGCATGCCCTAGGTTGGATGGCGAATGGCGAATGATGTTTTCCTACTTGAGGTAGGAGTCTCAGTGTAATTCCTAGAAGTTAGAGATTTGTGTATAGCTGTAAATCCTAATTTGTTAGGGTTTGTACTGTATATATACCAAGTAAACTTTCCTTGTTGAAATAAGATGAAATCTTCACCAAACAAAAACTTTTTTATGTTAGAAATATTGGAGAGTAATAAATCCCACATCAGAAAAGTGACAAAAAAATATAAGTCATAAGTGGGTAGATCATTCCTAATTGTACCGAGACCTTTTGTAATTAAAACCCAGCACCTTAAAGGTGGCTAAGTTAGGACAGTATTGATACACGGATGATCCACGAGCTATACTTATCACCGTTTAAAATGGTATCAGAGCGGGTCCCTCTTTAAGCACTACTCTAATTCTCGCGGGCCCAATTTGGGTTCATTGTCTTCACCCGGTTCGGGCTTATCTCGTCATTTGGAAAAGTTCTGATTTGATTGTCATCAAGTATCTCCCGATTTGTTTCGTCTCATATCATCACGTGCAAACCGTGAGGGGGCTTGTTGGAAATATTGTAGAGTAATAGATCTCATATCAGAAAATTGACAAATAAAATATAATTCATAAGTGGGTAGAATATTCCTAATTGTACCGAGATATTTTATAGTTAAAACTCGACACCTTAAAGGTGGTTAAGTTGGGACAATATCTGTACACGGATAGTCTACGGGCCACGCTTGTCACCGTTTAACTCCAACAATGCTTTCCTTCTATTTGCTCTTGTTCTTCTCATCAGTATTGAGCTCAATCGCATGTTTTCATTTTCACAAAATATTTAAGCAATTGTCAAAGTGAACGAGTACTTGAGAATAATTCTTAATTTCTCATGTTGCTTTCCTGTTGAGACTTGGTAGATTGCGGAAAACTATATCGGTATGTTGTTCATGATTTTCTGAATTCTGAAGTTGAAAAAATAATATACCAAAATTTGTTACAGAACAATTAGCCCGGCCAGAGTACTCTCCAGATCGGAGAGGCTTACATATGGAGCTTTTATTCGATGAAAAGTTACAGCACGTCCGTAATTATGCACGTATGTCCTAAGTAAGGGAAGCAACAAAAGAGATCTAGGAATCAATAAATAACTTCAAGCATTGGTCAATCAGTCTATACATACTTATTAGTTGCTGATCATGATCTGGAATGATGAGCGCTAGCGCTGCTTCTTATTTCATGGGCAATGAGCATGGACGGCATGCATGCCTTACCAGGGCTGCTCCTCGGAGGCGTCGGCGACCGTAGTTTCGATCCCTACCAGGCTTTCCAGGAGCTAGAGTCAGCCCACCACTATACTACTGACAAGCTTTCCCCCATTTCCACCACACTCTCTGCAGGCAAAGTGGCTGATCGAGCATAGCATAAGTACACATGCATGTTCATTACGTACTGTACACAGTTGTGACTAGAGAAGCTCACCTTTCATCTTGGCATGAGTAAAAGTTGTTAGGAAATTAATAAAAGTGTGGCCGCCCGAGGAGCTCTCATGCTGCAACCTCAAAGGAGATGACGAGAAGAACAAGACCAAATAGAAGGGAAAGCCTTGTTGGAACCCATTTGATCGAGGAGTATTTGCTTGGAGACCAAGGGGATAAGGGTATTCCCTTATCTCTATTAGCTAGTAGATGACTTGGACAGATATTTGTGCAGTTAGTCAACGGACATATATAACCCCACTGCACATAACACACTTGATGCCCATATCTAGCTAGCTGGTTCATTATCGACTTGACTTATACGAATCTAGCTAGCTATTCAATGTTGTCCCATGCAACATTGATTAACAAACGTGGTTTCTCCTTTCAGAAACGAATACGATCGAGCTAATTTAAGTCGCTGATCATGCTTCTGATGAATCTGGCAAGGCATTGAATGGAAAATTAATCTATCGTGATTTCGATATCTATGAGTATGGTATGTGCATTCTAAATTCAAAAAGATGAACCTATTGCAGTTGCACAGAAAATCACCATAACAGATACAAGAGCAATCGATTGATGTTTTTTTGGTCGTGCAATCGATTGATGTTAATGCGGGAAGAAAAGTAAAGCTTGGAGGAAAATATTCAAAATAGTAGCTAGATAATTTTTATTTCATATAGAAGGGGAATAAGCTATAGAACAGCTTGAGCTTCCACGTAAACGAAGCAAACAAACATATATTAACAAAACAAGCTATAGCTAAGCTAAGCTTCCCTGGCATACAGTAGTGTCAGAAAAACTTGAAGCTTTGGGCATTATTTTATTACTAGCCTGACTATAAACATATGCAGAATTATATTGCACATTGACCATGCATATTGATCGATCTACATCCATGGTTGCGCTTTTATTAGTTATGGCTTGTGATACAGGTTTGGCTTAGGGTTCTGCAGCCTCAACAGCCTCACCAGCGTAAGAGCAGCACCTTCTGCACCCTCTTCCATAGTTAAAGCGCCTACAGCAGCCATAGTAACACCCTCCTCCTCGTCCTCCTCCATAACCAGGGTTTCCTCCACCATAGCCTCCTCGGCCGCCATTGCCACCTTGGTACCCTCCGCGACCGCCATTACCACCTTGGTAGCCTCCATATCCACCATTGCCACCTTGATATCCACCATACTTTGCATCATCAAGGCCGCCTACTTTGGAAGCTTCAGTAGTGGTCACCCCTGCATGCAATAAAGATTAATCAGCATTTGAATGAACGTCTAGTGCTACTTGTATTAGTACTTAAGCATTACTAATTACGTACCATTTTCCTTCTCAGCAGAAGTCTGAGCGAGGTCTCTGCTTGCGGACACTACAAGAACAAGAGCAACCATAAGAGCCAAGAGAAGAAGAGCCTTGTTGGAACCCATTTTGATATCTCTCTCAGTTTCTTCAAATGTGAGTAAGAGATCGAGCTTGGAAATGAAGGAGCTTCCTCGTCTCTATTTATAGAGATCGAGAACTTCGAATGTGAGAGAGATCGAGCAAGAGATAAGGGGGAACATACTGTACAGTGTACACGATGATAAAATCCTACTCGCCACGCTCACTGACATTGATGAGACACGTACTGTGTAGTTGGGCGTTGGAGATCTATATATAATATCCTTGAAGTTGACTAGAACGATATTCAACCTGTTGAATTTTGGTACAGTGACCTTTCAATAATTTTGGTTCAGCACATGAAAATTTCATGGCCGGGTGGGATGCAGCATCTGCCCATAAAACAAGTCGTCTGGTATTTTTCCACATATCTAACCATTTCTCCAGTGATGCAAAGCCTGCAATAATGCACTTCAACACCTAATCATTTTTCATGCCTCAATGATTCAAATAGGGCTGTTGATATGGCAGAGTTCATGGCTGGACCGATCGAGCTTATAATGCTTAATGGGATATGGGGTTTCTCCCTAAATTCAACAAGGAAACCATGTTTGTTATTTGTAATGGAAACTTGGAAAGAGTAGACCAGAATCACTGAATTAGAACAAAAAGGTATCAATACGTCCATACAATTTTGTAGTGGAATTTACATAAGTTACTCTGTATCTTTCAACCTTTACCAATGTTTTAAAAAAGACACTCAGGGCTGCCTAGGCGACGCCTAAGCGCTGGACGACAAGACATCATTCTATTTTTCTCCGAATCGACCAAGTTGGTAATGACATAAAAATCGACCGCCTAGACAAGCTGGACAGCGCCTGGACGATGCTTAGGTGACCCGATTAGTTTTTTTAATTATAAAATACATAAAAATCTATTTAAAATGAGTAAAATCAAACATAAAAACACTATTATACTCTAAAGTCTAAACAAAAGATACACTATTGTTGTTTCTAAAAACATTGTTGTTTTATTATGTATATTTTTGAAGTACTTTTGCTAATTTGGAACATAAAAGTGTTTTTTTTTATAAATTTCATTTATATAATTATATTTATTAAATAAATAATAATAGGTAAAATATAAAACCGCCTAGACGCCCTGGCTGTCCGCCCTGGTAGCGCCTAGCATTTTTAGAACCTTGACATTTACTATTTACACTCAATCAATCATAAGTTTCAATATTTCTACTGTTACAGGAACAAAGACATCTCTGGAGCTGGAATGAAGGGGAGAATGTCTTCACCAAACAACTGAAACAATGACACCAGTAACTTCCCAGAATTCAATTCCTCCTTCCAGACCTGATTGAGGACAGCCGACTTCTTTAGAGTTTGAGCATCAGCCCCGTTATTTCTACCTCTGCTGTGTGAACTGGTCTCATTAGAAAAACTCATAGATGATGATGAGGGGCCTATATTGGTATCACCTGAAGGAGCTGGAGCTGCTGTTTCTACTTGCATTTGAGATGGTAAAGAATTAGTTAAACCAGTTGGGCCATCAGTTGCATTTTTCTTCAGGGGTGGTTGCTCTTCCATGGACTCCACACTTCTCTTCCGTTTATCTTGAAATTTACAAAGAGAAGAAAAAGTTAAAACTTTGCTAAATAATTACGTTGAAATAACGACCAAACAAATAATAATTACGTTGAAATATGAGGTTTATACTCTTCTCATTCATGCATATACAAAACGAAAGGGGTTTTACTTCACTGATTCAAACATAGTTCTGTTGTTAAAATAGGAAAGCATACAAAATCTACAATTGGTATGTAGTTCCTCTACACTGGACTGCACCGTTTTATTTCAAGCAAACTCTAGTTCATACAGAACCAATACTCGTAACTCGTATCTTTAAAGCAGAATGGTGTGCATTGTGCAACCATATATAAGCATGTATTTTTCAATTAGGTATATCAAACAAAAATATCATTAAGAATCAAGATCATTTGGAGATGAGTTTAACAGTGAACACTCCCAAAACTGAAAGGTTGAAATGGTGCTTAAGATAACACAAGGAACTAAATTTCTTACTTCGCGTAGTGAGAACGATTCTTTCATTGGTCTTCCAAAGAGATTGTGGTACAGGAGATGGCAACGTTGGGAACATCTTCAGCTTATCATATATACATTGCCCTGCTGCACTCTGCAATAAGAACGATATTATTAGCAAGCATTTCATAAGATTTCTCCACTACTCGAGCCATACAGGTATAAAAAGGCAATCACCAACAACGCTCCGTAAACACGCCAAGCTTCATGCCTCTTGATCTCATTCTTTTGCTTCTCAAGAAGCAGCTCCGGTTCAAGAAGTCGCAGATATGACTCCAGATTTGGCAGTATCAGAAGGTGGACCTAAATAGAAAAGGAAGCAATAACAGTTAAAATATCCTGACCCCAAGTAAGACTAGGACAATATCTGAACACCCAAAACACACACACACACACGCACACACATACACACAAAAACTACATTCTAGGAACTACTGTCCGATATCTAGGAGACTAGGATGATACCACACTAAGAAAAGTTAAAAGGTGAACAATTTACCAAAATGAGATTGAAAAATCAGCATAGCCTAGAAAAAGGGAGATAATGGACTTTAGCGGTAAACAATGCACTGACTAATTGATCTCCAAATCTCCAATTTTTGTGATTTGTTTTAGATACTAGTTTACCACAAGTTAAATATGCAGCCACATGTTAAATATGCTGGTCACCATGTGGCTTGGTGGTTTTGATTTAGCTATCAAAGCCATCTGGTCACTGGTTCAACAGGCGTTGAAACAGAGAAATATGCAGCTACACTGAGAAGAAAAGGTCTTGCAAAGATTTTCGGTTCCACCATATTGAACTTTTAAAGAGACCAAACGAGATTAATAAAGTTGAAGGAGATGTAGATACTTGCAAGTTGCAACGAAACCTAGCAATACAAAATTGCTAGATACTTGTTTAAAAAAAAATTGTAGATACTTTTCTTGTGATTGTTGCAATAAATACTAAAAGGGCAAGAAACTTAACAGGAGAAATATCACAAACACTTTCAAGTTTACAAGCAGTTCATGGTGCATAATAAAAAGGTTGTCTTAGTCAGGGAGCTTAAGATATTACCACACTGGGCCCTAGAGCAGCTAAACCTTGAATTGCACCATAGTGTTGAGTCAAGGTTCGTTTTGGGTCCAAAAATGCATTGACCAAAGTTTTTGTAAGTCGTGACTGGAGAGTGTTATAGACACGCGCAAACCTGCAACACAAAAAAAATGAATTCCCACGGGTAAGATGTGAATCTTACAACATGTGGAGCGGCATTTTTATATTTTGCTAGGCAGTATGGAACAATTTTGCTAGGCAGAGTGAAGCATTGAGTGTGTTAGTTCAGTTTCTGAACAGAGAAACAACTCAAACAAATGGTCTCTTCAAACAATCCAACACATATAAATACTGATTATCCAGAAACTGAACAGTATGTCTGTATATGCACTTAATCTCCACTAAGTAAGGCTGCTTAATGTGCTAAGAGTCAACTGGCCCGGAACATGACCATGAGAAAACTACGAGGCTATAAATACGAACAAAACTAAAGTCATGAACCTTCAAATCTAGCTTAAATAACAACTTTTACGAAGAGATTGCACAAACGCAGCATCATCCCCTCGCTACTACAATGTCAACAAGAGATGCCACAAGCAATGTAGCAAGCCTAACCTTTTACAAATTGAAGCAACCAGATTCGCTGTGAAGTCTCGAAGTTCCCAATGGTTGTCAGCAAACCTATTGCCCAATCTTTTTGCAACAAGGCAAGTAACTACAGATGGCATCAATTGGTGTAGCTGACAAAAAAGGGTTTCTCAGAGTAAACCTTACATGACACCGAGCAAATTAAAGAGAGAAGAAACACTTACATAAGGTTCAATGTGAATGTGAGGATTCTGGAGCAGGCTATGAACAACTCGCATCAGAGAAAAAAGAAGTTGATAATCACTCAAACCACGAGAGACCTGACATTAATTAAACCAGTTATTACCAAATGGCTAATCTCTATAATCCCCTGGCTATCAGCAATATGCCAAGACAGAGTTACCACCTCATCAGCTATAAAGCATGTGAAATAAGGAACTAATGGATGAAGTCCTGAATCAGTAGCCAAGCTCAATAGTGCTTTTTTAAGAAGAATATCATCGGACCTACTCACGACAAGCTCAGTGATTTTGTCAAAATATAGCTGCAAAGCCAGCACACAATAAATAAGTAAATAAATAATGTCAACAAGCTGCAAATTGAAAAAAAAAGTAATTAAATGTATAAGTAGATGGTGGGAGTCTGTACCTGAAGCTCTCTAGATAATACATGCTTAACTGGTAACTTAAGCTCAACAGGAAGTCCATCATACTTTTGCTCATACTTTTTGCCATCAGGAGTTGTAAGTACTACAAAGAAAAAAAGCAATTAAGACACCCAAAATTAGGCTAAAAATAATGGATACGTCAAAAATATTCCAGTTTCGAATAAATCATGAATTAGAGTAGATGGGTTTCATGCAGCTTTTGTAAATTGAATTCCCTAAGGCAGAAGAATCATATGGCATACATTACAAAGCATCTTATACTCTAGCAGGGAAGATATAATTAGCATTCAGGCTGTAACATTACTTTAAGCATTGATAATGTTATGAACCCCAATCACTGCTTATTTGGGTCTAAGCTGTATGGAACGCTAAAGGCTTAACATTTTCATATTCAGAAACTGGAAGTCTGAATTCTGAGCAGCAACTAGGGGCATAAAACATCGGGTGCAATCCCGAAACTTAAAGAGACAAACCTTCTACAGGTGCATTTTCCGGAATTGCGGGTTGTACCCCTTCTATAGCTAGCCAGTGACAAAGAAGTCCAGTATCCAGTGGTGCTTTTGGTAAAGGAGCTTCAATCACCTGAATAAAAAAATTACGGAGCATTTACTACAGAGCATACCAAATCAAGTACAGAGTTCTATTAGTTTACCCAGAAGTTCTTACATCTTTAAAATCAACATCCTTGTCATCAATGTAAAACAAATCCCTATGTCCAACTGCTTTTTTGAAACGCAAGGGGCCTCCAGACACAAAACCATATAGTGGCTGGTACAAGAACAAAAACAAAATGAGATTGAAGATAAAATTCATAAGACGAATACAGTGGACAATGCAGAGGGCTCTTAGAGACATAGTCATACCTGAACACAATCTACACAAACATGCTTGGAAAAAGTTTTCTACAACGAAACAAATGTTGAACCAAAAACTTCTGACCTAAGTTCATTTGAAAAGATTGCAGTTTCATTTCGTAGACAAGTAATATGGGGCAACAAACACTGATTCAAGTATCCAAAATTACAAAATCCACCACAAAAAGTAAACTGTCCATATCTCAAAAACCCTATCCAACATCTTACGAAGACTAGTTTACCACAAAACCAGCAAAACCACAGAAAAATTCCACCTATATTTGACACATTGCAAGACTCACCTCAACATTTCTCAAATTAAGCGCACCATTGACATCATCAGCTGTCAATTTGGTTCTCCGCGAGTGGCGCATACATTTGATAGCCTCCTGCACTTGCATTGCAAAGTAAATCATAACAATGTCCCTCAATCCAACTAACATTTCTTTACATTATCTATCCTTCAAGTTCAACTATTCAACACATGCATAAACCTCCTAAGCAAAACAAAATTAACCCAAACTCTCCCTCTGTAACATAGAAGGTGACTTTATTCTTTGCAAAGATTACAGTAATGGTAAAAGAAAGGCATATGAAAATTACCTGCATGATCTCACGGAGGCGATACTCGACGTCAGGGGCGAGAGCGAGAGCGACATCTGGAGACAAATTGTTGATCCCAATGCTCTGCGAGATTACTTCAATGTTCTCTTTGGGCACAATGCTCATTCTCGAAGCTTCTTCTACTGACCTCAATAAGGCCAAGAATTCAGGCTTTTGCAGTAAAAATTGGAACTTTGAGTGATACCCAGAAGGGGTTAGCTTTCTTACGGCGTAAATTTCTGGGCAAAGAGAGATGGAGGAAACCCTAACTAGAATGAGTTGAAGGTTGAGCTGGGGAGGAGGGTCACTGTCAGAAGAAGGATTGATTTTCCGGTATGGGTTTATATATGTCGAACCCGAATTGTAACCCGTTCGATGCCCAACAAAACAACACGGCACGTCGTTTTTTTATTGATCTACGACATGCAGCAAATGATCTTTTGTTATAGAACTAGGCCTCATGGTGGGAATAGGGCCAGCCTTATCTTAAATTTTAAGGCTTATGGTAAGGTCGGGTTAGGCTTTTACTTGGTCAATATAAAAGGGTCGGGTAGGACATGACTGATGTTTGAATATGCAAATCCTTACTACTTTAAAGACCCGTTTTGTTAAGGCTAAAAAGGTCGGATAGGCTCGGTCTTATAAATAGGGCCGTTTTGTTAGGGCTAACTATTTTTTTCTCACAATTAATTTCAAGGGTTATAACATTTTTATGTAATACACTCTATTTTTTAGTCATGTTTAACATACATAGATATGCAACCACCACGAGTGGTTGAGTTAGTAAGATTCTAGGTGTGGAACCACCATATCCAGGTTCGAATCCGCCCGACGCTAATTAGAGTTAAATTTCAATTTATTTTTTGTGGCCAGAAGGGAGGAAGCATTATGACATGATCTCTCAACGCGGACTAGTCTCTTGGCCCAAAAAGCCTTTAAGGATACTGTAGTTGATACTCTAAAAAAACATGTTTTAACCTTACTGCCCGTCAGTAATAAATCAAACTAAAACGCTAAATAACTGTCTCAAAACCTATCTTTAAACCCTAAACAACTATCCCAGACAAACGCTCCCTCTCCTCTACTTCTCCCTCTAACACGCGATCTCTCTCTAAAACCCTCACAACCTTTCCCGTGAACAATCCACTGTAACACACCCCCTGTAGCACCCCAATTCTCATTTCACATGAAGAAAAGCTTTAGCTTCACACACACACACACACATAGATATAGCTTATATTTTGTCTAAATTGTGTTCTCTCAGCTTCCGATGGACCTTCCGTCCATAACAACAGCGGAGGCGAGGCTCCACCAGCGGAAACCGGACCAACACCGCCACGACGAAAACTTTCGTTAAGTTTGTAAAGTTGACTGTCTTATTCGTTAAGTATATATATTCGAAAACTTTCTTCATGAAAGTTATAGAACTTGACGATACGAATCTGTAAACACATGGTATGCGTAAAACGGATGTCGTACGACGAAGTTATGATATGTCAAAGTCTAGAGTTGAATTTTGGAAAATAGTATAAATAGAAAAGTGAGGGTTTTATTTTTGGAAACCCTCAAAATAAGAAACTCTCTCCCTCCAAACTCTCTCCTTCGCTGGCTTCATTCTCTACCATTCAGCGATTCCCATCCACGAGCCTCCCACCGTTCTCTCGTCTCATTCTCACTTACCCAACCGTTCAAGCCTTTGATTATAAGGACCGACGTACAAGGCACAATAAGGCTCGAAAAGCTGTTAGCGTCGTCGCCCTTGGCTGGAGTTCCAACTTGGTCATCGCAGCGATGTGACCACCCTAGAAAGACTTGTCTCTTCCTTACGAGTCGTTCTTTCGATGTGAGTAGTTCCAATTTCGAGATGACGTAGTAGAACAAGCAAGGCTGCCTTGGCTAGATTCATGGAGTTCGACGACGACTGCAACTCAATTATTGATTTGGGTGCTAGCATTAGTGGTGCATTTAGGTAGAACTTCGTAAGAATTGACATCAGTTCCTCTGGTAAGAATGATGCTCTTGCTGCTTAAATCGTAGGGTTGAGTGTCGTTAAATTTTGAGAGGCATTGCGTGAGGCCACTCGGCGTTGACTGTGGCTGCCTTTGGCTGCCAGATTGATAGAGTTAGTATGATTGGTCGCCATGCTTAGCATGATTAACTTATTGCAAGCATGTTGGGATGTTTTATTTTTTTAGACTAGGTTATGACTTTGTAAGGCATTTTAGGCTGTAGGTAGGTTGTTTTTGTGTGAGGTTGTGAACCTTGAGAATATGAACTCCAAGGCAGCGAGGGTGGGTTGTTAAGTTCGACGACCTTGGGAGGTCTCAGACTAAATCAGAAGGTTGTCCTCCTTTGAGCAACCTTCGGCATAAGGGTTGGTTTAAGGGTGCATCGGTATCTTATTGTCCAAATAATACTAAGATTAATAATTGCATTGTTTAGGTGATTGTGGAGTGTGGATTTAAGCTTTGTACTACTTGTGTTGTGAAGACACAACATGAGTTTTAAGGTGACTAGATCTCACCGAGGTTCACATTTGAACCAATATTTACTTTAATAGTTCATTGTTCTAAATTATGAAATTATCTTTTTGAAAATGAAGTTTTGGTTTTAAAACATATTGACTTGATAGACTACGGTCCACATAGGGTAAGTAAAATGAGTTTTCTCATAAAACGGTTTTAAAAGCTATATGAAATGAACTATAAATGGTGATGATCACGGATGAAAGACTTTTATGTGTTTTATTTGTGTCTCATGAAGTATGCCTTGATTGATTGGTGTTTTGTGAAAAGTGATAATGGTCGAATTATGATTGGTTGCTATATGAGTAACCAATTTAATTCTTATGGCCATTTTGTTGAAATATTGATAATTTTAAGAAAATCATTTTTATTTTAAAATATATGAGCTCGACCGTCAATGGCTCATAGATAAGTTAAAACATGTTTTCATATTTCAATGGTTAATTTAAAGTTCATGTGACCATAATATTGTTGGTTCTTGGTAGATAATTCTTGTGGGAATATCTATATGCGTGCATACCTATGCGAAGGGTGTATTGCTATAATGTGTTTTGGGTTGTTGTTGATGCTGCTATTATATTGCGAAATGTTATTTAGACAGTTACACCGGGAACTAAGCCTTTGGCCGGGTGATTGTTACGGTTAGTATTAGAGCTCTAGTCTAATCTGACACTGTTTGTCGTGGGAGGTACCTTATTTGGTATCTGGGACTCATGGATACATGTATTGTTGCTTTTTACCGTGGGAGGTACCTTGTTCGGTATCTGGAACTCACGAATACATGTTTTGTTGTTGTATGTCATAAGAGACACTGTGAGAGGTACCTGAGACTCACGGATCCATGTTATGTTTTTGAAATGTGTTGGTGAGTCATGAGAAATTATGATTTTGCTCTTTTCTTAGATTCTGTAAATGAGTTGATTTATATTTATATGATTTTACTCATACGGGTTTTTTAGCTTACCGCGTTTGTTGCCCGGTGCACCAATTCATGGTGTAGGGGTTAGACCTGCAGGTGATGATCAACAAACTTAAGTTGGAGACATTTAATATCTTTATTTAGTTGTTAGACTTGTTATTGTTCTAGGATATTTGATATATATGTGTGTGTCTTGGTTCACGTCATGTATACGGGCTTTATGTAGTAATCCATGTTGTAATAGGGTTTTACACATATCCATGTAATAGGTCCATTGGCTCATGTAAGAGCCCAAGAGGCTCATGTATTCTCCTATATAAAGGGTTTCATTCTATCAATGAGAAAGAGTAGAATTCATTCACTCGATACTATTCTATAACATGTTATCACCACTTAGCTCTAACTCTAAAAGAGCAAGTAGGCCGCCACCCAAAACAAAACAAAAAAGAAACAAAAAAATTCTACCGTGCACACCACTGTGCACCGTCGCGCACCTCCTGAGCACAGCTGCCCACCCCTCTGGGCTCCGCTGCGCACCCTCTAGGCACCTCCGTGCACCCCCTGTGCACATGCACACCAGGAAACCCTAAATTTTTCCCTAGGGTTCACAAGCCAATATTGACAGAATAAATTCTGAATTGGTTTTTGTCACCAACAGAGAACTTGAAGATATTGTTCTTACGATTCCAACGCCGCCAGCAACCGGTTCGGGCACTTCCTGAAGTCCAATTTCCTTGAAATTTAGAGAGGTTATGCACAAAGATGTCAGGATTGTTCAGCCAAAAGGGAACCTCCATAACCGGAGTAAAAGTTGGTGAACCGGTCCTCCCAATGACTGTAACGCGCATAGGAATCACTTTTTCTTGAGAAAAACGGGTTGTATTCCTAGTTTCTCCTTGAATCCTTCATATGGTTGATGTTTTTCAATGTTTTGCTACTGTTTTATGACAAGTTTAACTAACCATATGATTTTTATGTGCTTCATGGTCTCCCCACGCGACAATTCACAATAGAATTACGCGAACGATCACCGAACGCGCATGGATTTGAGCATGAAAACATAGAGCAGCTTATATAAATGCAGTCTATATGGTAGACTAGCAAATAAGCTTTACTTTTTGAGTAATTTCACAGTTCAATAACCTCGGGGAGGATAAAATCGGTTCCACCCTTCTTCATCCTCATTCTATACTTGGAACGTTTGTCTTTGTAGGTTATTATGAAAACCCTAAAACATATGTGCCCCTGGCTACCGGCACCGCTAGCCTAGCTGCTACTCGCTGCGCGCTGTTGCCGAGCACTGTGAACTAACACGTGTGCAGCTGATGAGCTTTGTGCCCTAGCACATGTGCGCTGCTACCAAGTGTTGTGCTTTGGTGCGCGCACCTGCCAATCGTTGTACTGGCGTGTGCACCTATCAAGCACATGCACGTTGCTGGCAGGCACCACATGTGCACCGGCCTAGGTGCTGCCGTGCGTTACTGCCATGACTTGCCCTTGTACACGCGTGCGCTGCTGCCACGGACCGTATGTGCACCTGCCTAGGCGCTGCCGCGCGCTGCTATTAGGATTTTTCCTTGTGCATACGTGCATTGCAGCCAATCACCGCATGTGCACATGTGCGCTGCTGCTAGACACTATACATGCACGTGGCTACCAGCCGCCGAAGCTCTGCGCATCAAATGCTATGCACTGTCAAGCGTTGGCTGTCGATAGCTACTGAGTGCCGCCTAGGGCCCATTGTTAAGCACCAGCTGTTGAGTGACAAACACTAGTTATCATGCACCATGCACCAAGATGTTTTTAGGTCCATGTTGTGAGGTATCCAACGTCGGTTTATTATATGCTATTAAAGGATTGCTTGTGCCAATCTGCGTTGTGTTTGATCAAAGTTAGCCAATTTCTCGGGGATAATATCCCGTTGAGAACAAGGTAGGAAAATTAGCTTCCGATGCAAGATGCCTAGTGTCTAGCTGCCGAGCACCACCACCTAGCTGCCGAGTGCAGGTTGCCCAGCTGTCGAGCGCCTAGCTCCCAGCTGCCGAGCACAGGCTGTCCAGCTGTCGAGCACCAACACCTAGCTGTCGAGCACCTACACCCAGCTGCCGAGCACAGGCTGCCCAGCTGCCGAGTGCCCAACTACCGAGGATCAGTGATGCATAGCTGCCGAGTGCCAGTTACCAACCACTGAGCACCCAGCTGCCGAGCATGACACAGATTTTGCCGAGATTTAGCCACTGCTTCCTACGCTGAAACTCCAACCAATAAAGCGAGATGAAAACTCTCGAGTCTCAACAGTTTGGTTTTGTATGCATGAGCAAGGCAATTTGCCGCTCACTTATAAATTGACTCTTGAATGACGCTCTAAGTCTCAAACGGAGATTAGAAGCTAAGCAACACTGTTTTATGATAAATGCATGCAGTTACTTAGCGCTGCCTAGGAGCTACCGAGCGCTACAAACAAGCTGCCGGACATGGCTGCCAAGCTGTTGTGCACTGTCTGCCAAGATGTCGTGCACTAGCTGCCAGCTGCCGACAATTGGGTGCCAGTTGCCGACCTTATATGCCTGCTGCTACTGTTGTATGCTAGCTGCCAATCCTTGACTGTTTTTGCAGACATTATGTGCCAGTTGCCGATCTTGTGTGTCAGATGCTGCATGACTATGTGTGGAATGCTGACATCTATATGCCAATGCTGATAGCTGTGTGCTTACTACCGGTCGCTGCCTAGCAGCTGCCGTGCACTACACACACTGCCGAGCACTATGCATTAGATTTCGAACACTAAGCACCAGCTGCCTAGCACTGATCACCAGAAACTGTGCACTGAACACCAATTGTCGTGCACTTGCATCAGAGGCCAAGCACTAAACATCAGCTACATAGCTCAGAACACTAGTGGCCGTGCATTGGACACCAGTTGCTGAGCATTGTGCACTAGTGCCCGAGCCTTGCAGAAGTTTTGTGCACCAGATGCCCAGCACTAGACACAAGCTGTCAAGCTCTATTGCCCATTGTCTGATCTTCTTCTTGTTTTTTTTTTCAAAAAAGAACATTTAGTTAGGAGCTTATTAAGATTATATTATTATATGATTTAAAAGGAATTGCAGATTTGGGCCAAATTACAAGGTCTCAGGTCAGCCACGGTAAAGATTACAGAATGATTTTGACGTCCAGTACCATTAGGTCTAATGGCGATAGCTTTCTCCGAGCGGAGCAATTAGTGCATTTGATAAAAAAGAATGGCTTCGACCATCGAAGAACCAGGCAAAGCTTCTCTCTTGAGCAACGACGAACTAGGCTCAATCTTCAAATGGTTTACCGACCCAGATGACAGAAAATCCTTCTCCGAAGTCTGCAAGCACTGGTCCAAAGTCGAAGGTCTAAACCGTTCATCCCTCTGTCTTCTCCAACCCGATCTCCTCTGCCGGGTTCTACCCAGATGCCCCAATTTAATCTCCTTCCAAACCCAGGAGTCCATCTCCGACGCCGACCTCGAATTCTTGGCCGAAACATGTTCCAGGCTCGAAGTCATCAACCTCAGTATCTGGAACCACGCACCAAAAGTCGAATCTTTGTTGTCTTCTGATGGTGTTTACGCTCTGGCAAATCGGTGTCCGAACATAACACAGCTTTGGCTTAGAAGAAGATTGAAAACAGGAGTTGTTTCGGTTGCGAAGTTGTTTCCCAACTTGACGCATTTGGACTTAGCATTCTGTTATGAGGTTAATGACAAAGACATTGAAGCCATTGTGTCGGCCGCGAGTTCGATTACCTATTTGAACTTGGAAGGTTGTTTTTGTGTTACAGATCGAGGGTTGGAGTTTCTGTCGGATGCGGCATGTTCGAAAACGTTGAAGACATTGGTGCTTGCTGGGTGTGTTAAGATAAGTGACTGTGGAGTTTCGGATTTGCGGCACTTGTGTTGCTTGGAGAATCTGAGTTTGGCTAACTATGGGGACAAAGTCACTGACGTAGGCGGTGTTGCGATATCGGAGATTAAAACTCTGAAGAGGTTGAACTTGGTTGGGTTGATGTCACTGACAGACCAAACAGTTGTTGCTCTTGCTGAGAATTGCCTCAACTTGGAGTTGCTAAATTTGAGTGACTGTCAAAGCGTGACTGGAGCTGGTCTTCGTGCGTTTTCGAGCCACACATGCTTGAAAACTCTTGTTTTACATTATTGTTTCAAGTTTTTTGGGACTGATTTGGAGCACTTGGTGCTGGAGTGTACGACATTGAAGTGCATTGTGGTGGATGAGTATTTGGGACGGCAGATATTGCTGGAAATGCAAGAGAGCACTAGAAGATGTGTGAGGTACAAGTTTATTTGTGATTGGTCTTTCAAGGACCTTGAGAATTAAGATGATGTCATATTTTTGCTTTGAAGACTGCAGTGTTTCATATTGGGGTATTAGTTTGTGTTGTACTTGGTTATGTTTTTATGGCTTCATTTGAAGTTAGAGGAGATGAGATGAGCTCCAAGCCTCCAACTGTTTGTAAAAGTTTCTCATGAATACATGCTTGACTTGAGAAATGTATTTCCCAGCTGCCTTCCGATCAGGTTAGCGCGTAGGCTGCCAAAATGTGTGCATTGCAAACCTTTTTGGAGTAGTTGGAATGAGAAACTAGCTGATTAGGATTTGACAAATGATCGATCTGATGACAAAGGTTTTCACAGATCAAATGCATCAGCGCTTAGCATGGATCCATTTGGACTGGCATAACATTCCAAAGAACACATTTGGGGTCAGATCCAAAGGAAAGGTTGCAACTTGGCAAGTATCATAGTCTTCATAGATCTGTGACTGTGACATCCTATAGTCACAACTCACAAGCATCTATGTTACTTCATGCTTTAATTTTCCCCAAAAGCTAATCCTCTTTTTGCACATGGCACAAGAGAGATAGATAAGTTTTTGTAGTATCAGGGATATGTATGGAGAAAATTTCAGAAAATTATGAATCAGCCTGATCATATTTATGGCTTCTCAAATATTGGGAGGAATTCCATTTTACACTGAGACAACAGAGGAGGAGGAGGAGAAGAAGTAAGCAGAAAGGAATAGGCATAGCCTTAACAGCAAGCAAACTTTTAAGAGGCAATGTCCTTCAAGCCATGTGCATAAAGCAGGTGAAAAAGCAAAAACACAACCATGCCCCCTCTCCTTCATCATATCCATCTTTCCTTATCTAACCCTCACTTTTCAGCTTCTATTATTTTTGTGATTAAAGTGCATCAGATCCAGCTCTAAAGCAATTAACACCCTACAGTTTTCTGACTTAATTCTACTTAACATGTGCTTCCCCTCTAATCAAAATGTATTAGTTGTTATTACAAACTTCTTAAACAACGCTAGGCAGTGAAACTTACTATAATTGAGTGAGCAATGTCAGTTCAATTATGAGCTTTGCACTTAAGTATATATGATTTAGGATACACTAGTTCTCCTAGAGCATCTTCTTTGTGCTTGGTGTGCCTTCTCAGTAGAGATGGGTATCCATGGAGGTCTGGTCAGGAGTGTGTTTTCGAGAAATCGATCTTTTAAGACTCATGAGAGCAATGTGAGTCTATTCATACGTGCTCACTCATGATATAAGCCTCTGCTGTTTCTTATGCTGCTATGTATGTATATATTGAAATCGTTTGATTTTTTGTTTAATGAAATGATCAGGGGAAGAACAATATGACTGAACGGAGAAGATGGAGCTCAGTTAAACTGAGATCATATCTATGTGGGGATGAATTCAATTCAGTGGTGGCAGACAAGGATTCAGCTTCAGTTAAGAGCTTTGAGGCTAGTGTATCGCAGCTCAATTCTATGCTTGTAGAGGTGGATTCTTGTTCTGCTGATAGTTCTGAGGCCACTGTTACACAATCATTGCAAGAACACTTAGCAGACAAGGAAGATATGCACATCTGCAACACAATGTCTGAAGAGCAAGCAGCAATCATCATCCAGTCAGCATTTAGAGGCTTTCTGGTTAGTTCATAGTCAGAAATTCAGAATATTTTTAAGTCATAGTTCAAACTCACTTGTGACGGTGTTAATATATAGAATATTAGTAAAGAATGATGGGCATGTTAGAACTCAGTAATCTCAAAGTGTCTTGGGAATGCTGGATAGTTGTGCATTGTAATTAGACTCCTTGAATTTCAGACTAGGTATCAAAATGATGGGATCAGATCAGAGGGTGGTAAACAGGAGGTTAATGTAGGATCAGAAAGTCCAAGTATGGAGTCTCTGGGTACATCAGTTGAAGTACAAACAGGAAATTCGGTGGAAGTGCACTCTGTACAGGAGGAAAACTTGGCTGCTCAACACCGGCTGACACAACAGAAAGCTAGAGCTCAAGTGCTAAGGCTTAAGGTAGAACACAAACAAATCACATTATAACTACATCATGCTGAAAAATCAACTTTTATCATTATAACCTGTAATACATTATCACTTGCAGGAAGACTGGGATGATAGCACATTGAGTAGCAACATGTCAAAAATGAGGATGCAGCACAGACTGGAAGCAACAACCAGGCGTGAGAGAGCATTAGCTTATGCATTTTCACAACAGGTATATCTGAAATTCATCAATTCCAGAAAAAGTTCATAGTAAATTTTTGATAATTAGCTTAATACTTTTTTTCCCTGTAAATGTAGCTACGGATCTGTTCAAAGAAAAAACATGCAAGATCTGATGGCACAGAACAGAATAGGGGGTGGAGCTGGCTAGAACGATGGATGGCAACCTGCCTCCCTGAAAACTCAAGCTCCTTGGTCGAAACTCCTACAAGCAATATTCAGTTGGTTGAGCCAATTAACAGCAACCAAAGAATAGTGATGATCAGGAAGAGGTTATTTGATGGAATGGGTGAAGAGAAAGAGAGCTGTGGATCTAATGATTTGACTGTTGCATTTGACAAATTTTCAGTAACAACAGAAGAGGAGAACATTAGCTTCAACTCAGTTGATCAAAACAGGTTCAAGGCTACAAAAGGTGTATCAAGGCGAAAAACTGTGCCGAGTTATGAGTGTGGGAAAGATTACCTCAAGGCAAGGATTTACTCAAATTGAACTCTAATATCTGGTGTTGCGCTAGTAAAAAGAAACAACTTACATGATCCATGTGTAATGATTTTGGTCAAGCATGTAAAGAAAAAGAATCGCAATAAGTTTATGATTTTCATGTGACTTAATTAGGCTTCCACATTGGCACAGGTAAGCAAGGACTGTTCAAGGGAGGCTGAGGAAGATGCAATCGACAAGTCAAAGAAAACCGGGAGTGTCAAGTGCAAATACTCTTCATTTTGACGATTACAGCTTTCTCACTACTCACTAGTATTGTCGAAATCTGCCACTGTAAGATAAATAAGCAGATCCTTGTTTTGTTGTGTGGATTAAGGTGTTTTCGTTGATGAATGCTGTATTTAGTTAAGCAATGGAGAATCATCCCGCCAGAATTCTGTAAATATTCAGTACTGTACATGCTCGGTATCTAAGTATTCAAAATGGAGCTGATTATTATGTAAGTGTAATCTTTAACATCAAAATAAGAAGCAAGCCTTTGAGATTCTGCCATCTAAAGAATATCAAAGGCTGACAACATAGAATAGTATAATGCAGATAGCTAAATACTCTTAATACAGGTACCTGCTTATGCTTCAATACCAATGAATGGAAAATAATCAGCGTATGAATACAGTAACTGTAGTACTAACAACAGGTTCATGATTCATCATCAATTATCAAATAAGTGGGGACATTAGCTAACCATATATGGCATCCTTTCTCACTAACAATACAAAAGCAGTTTAATCACTAAAGAAAATTAAATTAGAATAGGTAAAAGGAATTCAAAGTTTGGGAAATCATGCATGCAGTGGTCACTGTTACCTAAATAGGTAGAAGTGTGAAACCAAATTCTGAGTAATAACAGACCATGTTTATAGCAACCTACCTACATTGCTATACATCAATGATTGACCTCCCAACAATATATATTTGTTAAGATTGAATCTTACATCGGGAAAATGGGCCATTATATGTGGGTTTATAAGGGTTTAGGTTTCTCTCAATTGTCAATTGGTTTTGAAGTTGAACCTCAGACTGCTTTATTATGATATCAGAACGAGTTACCCATGTCCACGTGTGAAACCCAAAGGCCACACGAACTCCACGACCACCTAAGTTGTTGTCCACGTGTTAGACTTGAAGATTCGCCACACGTGCGGAGGCGTGCTGAGATATCTAACCCACATCGGGAATATGAGATCTTGTCTGTGAGCTTATAAGGGTTGGAGCTACTCTCTTCATTGCCAATTGGTTTTGAAGTTGAACCCCATACTACTTTATCATGGTATCAGAGCGGATTGCCACGTCCACATATAAAGCCCAAAGGTCACACGAACTTCACGACCACCCAAAATGATGTCCAAATGTTAGGCTTGAAAATTTGTCACACATGCGAGAACGTGTTGAGATATAAATCTTACATCTGGAAAATGAGACATTATCTATGAGTTTATAAGGGTTTGAGCTACTATCTTCATTACCAATTGGTTTTGGAGTTGAACCTCAGACTATTTTATCAATATTTATATCCATTCTGTATTCTGATCATCCACTCTGAACTTCTACAATGGCAGCCTCTAATTACTCCCATAATACCCCATCTTTGTTTCTGTTCTGCATTTTGATGAGTAGTACTAATTTGTTAACCCAACTCATCATCTGTGTGAATGCCGGTGACGGAGAATCTACTACTACAGCTGAATCAGCTGAATTTTTGTCACCTGCAGAAGCACCACCAACATCAATAGTACAACGTAGAAGATATGAAAACTCTGGGCTGGATCATCAGATGGAGATACTTAATTGCCTTTCCATCTGCACCTTGGTCCTCTGTGCTTCTGCCCTCACTTTCAAAATTCTACTCATCGCCATGGGGCGCTGGCTTTGCATCAGAGATGGTAAAAAAATAAAGGAGATTCAGCTACTGTAAGATTTATAGCTAGCTATCAAGCTGCTGTGAGTGTTGGTCTGACTCAGAAATTGCATAGCTCATAATGTTCTGTTCTTTCTTGCTCCCTTCCATTATATTAAGTACGTTACTTGAGATCAGTACTGGCATGGAATCTGTGTGTATTGTATTGCGCACTTATGTATGCATTTCAAATTGATCAACTAGAAATGGACAGCAATAAATATTATCATGGCTGATTACTACGTACTATTATGTTTTGGATTGTGTTACCCCCTTATCTATTCATAGCCTTTTCTGACAGCTAGACTTTGAAACATCAGGTTACAATTTACTTGTTCAAAATTATGCTGAGTAATGGAACTGAATTGACCTCGCACCAGATGAAGTGCATGATTACAGAGGTTGTAATAGTGGGGACTAGCTAGCAATTTATGACATTCTTTTTCACAGACACCATAGAATGATTTATGACAAATCAATTAGATGAGTGAACTAGGTAAAAGGAGAGCTTAATTTGAGGAGTCATTCAAGAGTCATGTTACAACAAAACAACCTATATAGGTAATATTAATTGTAAAACCAAAGACAGGAACACAATGTTGCAACTCCTAACAATATATTAAATCGATCCCTCATTCCATTCATCCACCCACTTCTTCTATTATGGCAGCCTCTAATCACTCTCATCTTCATCCCCTATCTTTGTCCCTGTTCTTCATTCTCATGAGTAGTACTACTTTTATAACCCATCTAATCATCTGTGTAAATGCTAGTGATAGAGAAGCTACTGATACAGCTGACTTTTCGTCACCTGCAGAAGCACCATCAGCATCAATTGTACAAGGAAGAATCCTTCAAAACTCGGAAGGATCGTGCGAGAAAGATATATCTTCTCTTTGTCCTAGGCTTTTACTTCGTTGTTCAAGCTGTCCTTATTATCAACTGTCTAATTACTGCGTGTAAATCATGACTAGCCAAGTTTAGCTAGCTTCTGTGCATGTTGGTCAGACTCAGAAGCTGCATAGGTTTTTTGATGGAAATGGATATATTCCATTAGGCAAACGTCACAACAGCTTATACTATCATCAGTTATGCTAGAGAAAATCTCTAATGCACACCTATACGTCTGGTCAAGTGGGATATAAACTTCAAAACTAGAGTCTACAAAATATACAAATCAATACTAACTCAAAACTAATGTCCACATGAAGACTTTATTTTATTTAGATAGTGAGCCTCAAAACTACGTCCAAAAAACGGATCTGATATACTAGAAAGCATAATAACGTATCTCACTCCAAACATAATCAGTCTCTCAACGACTGTTTGGGCCAAAATAATATTTCTTGACGAATGTCCATGATTAGAGCTCATTGGACCGATACTTGCGGTCAAAAATCTGTATATTATTTTTTCTTTCCTTTGGGGTCATGTGTGGAGCGATTTGCAGATTGCATAGATCTGTTTCATAATCTTTTTGGAAGATTTCTTCCTTATTTGATTTAGAGAATCTGATTTACCTTGATCCTCAAAGAATGACGAATCCTAGTCTTCTATATAAAGACACTACCAAGATCAGCAGTTTGGCCAACGAAAAAAATTTCGTCGGTTAAGATGTCGTCGGCAAAGACTCGTCGGCTATGACTTTAGCCGGCGACACCAGAAGTAGTTGTCGACTATAGTCTGAGACTTTAGCCGACAAAAATTTTATCTATTTCGTCAGCTAAAGTGACATCCTATAGCCGACAAAATGATGTTTCATCGACCGTAGTCTTACACTTTAGACGACGAAACATTTAATATATTCGTCGGCTAAAGTATTTAATAAAAAAAATTAAAAAAAAACTATAACCGACGAATTATACATAAATTCGTCGGCTATAGTAGTATTTAGCCGATGAAATTTACTATAATTCGTTGGCTAAACCTTGAAATAAATAAAAATATTATAGCCGACGAATTATAGTAAATTCGTCGGCTAAATACTATTATAGCCGACGAAATTTGTTATAATTCATCGGATAAACGTTAAAAAATAAATAAAAATACTATAGCTGACGAATTATGGCAAATTTCGTCGACTATAAGTCTATTCCAGCAAAAAAACCCTCTGAAATTTCTAAATAACTATTCCAAACAACCTGCAAATTACACAAAAATATGTCAAATTATAACCAACAACACCATCAATAGTGACAACATGTTTTTCATTAAAATATTTATAAATTGTTCTTGAACACATAAAACTATATAATCATTTAACTACACAAAATCTATATCGTCTAAATTTATATCTGTGCCGACTGAGGTAGCGGTATAGGCGTAGGCATGGGCGGAGTCGGAAGTCCCTGAAACTGGGCAGCTGAAAACTCTTGCAAGTACTGGAACATTTGCTGCTGCCCCGCCTGTTGGGTGGCATATACCGCGACATTATACTCCTGTAAGGCGGCAGTATATGTTGTCTAGGCGACGATCTGGGCGGCAGTCTGAGCTGCTTGCTCCTTTCGTAGTCTCTGAACTTCTAATTCTAGCTGAGTAATCCTACTGCTGGTCGAGACTGCCTTTCTTTAAAATCCTAGAGTGGTCTTCAGGACCCCCTCGCCCGTAGTTCCTAGACCCCGGCAGTAGAATTTGTTTCCTTGCAGTGGGAAGGTTGTGCCCATGATCCTCGTCCCAACCGTCAGATCCGAAGTGACGATCCAGGACATGGTTTCAGGCATCTCTTCCTCATGCATGTCTAACCATATCTACCTCACTATAGCAGTTATCACCTCGTCACTAGCCTACCTCACCATCGCCTAATTAAATAAAAAAATAATAATTAATTAACATTTTGACATATATATATAAGTAAAAAAAATTGAAAACGTAAAATGACTTGCCATATCCTCCTAGGCGTCATGATATACCTTCTCGTATGTATAGACGTACCGGTTGACTTTTGGATGTTCCCTAACCGCCTTGTAAATCAACAATGCGAACGGTCTAGAACCGGCATGATGGTTCCTTGTGTTGCGTTGTCAGTTCTGAGCGTTCACCTGGGAAACAGCCTTTAAAGAAAAAATAAAATATTAGTAAAATATTTAAAAACAGACGTACTTAATAGTAATTTAACCAATTAATTTTTTTAATTACCTGTTTATGAGGGTTGTTGAATTCTGATATCAGAAACCAACGTCACTCATACTCTCTGTACTGAAACTCAACAGGAGTACCAGAAAGTGTGTTCTCGTGCGTAGTCCAGTGGGTCTGCAACTCGTTTTACTACTCCTTGTACCTACATCTACATATACCACAAAAATATTAGAAATATTATTAATATCACATATAATCTTGTTTTTTCATTAACTTCCCAACGTACCTTCCCTCATGCACAACGTCCGTCCAGATGTTCCTCAGGTGCTGGGGAACGTTAAACCACACCTGTATTTAACCGTTTATTATTTTAGTTTTTCCATAAATCAAAAATATAATACGTAATATTATTGAAGAATTTTGTAAACTCACCGACATCGCGTTGTGGACCATGAACTTAACCTCCTGCGGGACCTCGCCCCAGTCTGACCACAACATAGAGATTCTATCCCTAATGAGCACTCTCACGCAGCCGGAGTACGTCCTCTTCTTCCCGCCCAATACTACGTGGTCATCCCCGCCAGTATCGATGACAATCTTCCTTGAGGTACTCACGGTATTCTCAAGACTTTTCCTGTGACGGGCCCTTCTTCTTTCTTGTCGGCTTGGCTCCGACGGTGCCTATCACAAATTGATTATTAAAATCTGAGAACCTTTATTATAGCATTACAAGAAAACAAATTATTTATCTTTCATTACCTGAAGGCGTTGCGGCGGACGTGACGGATTTTGTCTCTGTTGCCGATGATGACACCCTCGCATAAATTAGATCCGTACCAAAAGCACAAACTGGTATGCCGCTGATGGAGTCACCTGCGGGGGCAGTGGATAAATCGGTGTCCCTAAGTCATTGACTACATGTAAGGCCGGTATCATCCGCGGAATGTAGAGATGAGACGACGACATCTATACCCCAAATGACCCACCATCCGAAGCAGTAGGACCCAGAGTAGGCGCCTGGTGTATCTCAGACATACATGGTGCAGACACCTCCGTTTCGGTCGGAGACCACAACTGCCTCAAGGACTGAGGGCGCCCGGCTGCCTCGATAAATGGGTGGCGCCTGATTGTGTCGAGGAATGAGAAACGTTAGGTTGTCTCTGCGTCGTGCGTCGTCTCCAAAAGGGTAGCACGTTTGGCTGTCATGGGACTCTGAAATGACGTTTGAAGGTTCTAGACGTTCCCACAGACGATTCGGACCTTTGGCCATTCGAACCCTTCATGGATCTAAACAAGTCTTTCATCCCGTTTAAAATATTAATTTGAATCAATATTTATTTAAATTTCATTAATATTTTAATAAATTATTTGATTTCTTAATTTTTTATTTTTTCATACATAATTTTTAATTTTATATTATTTGAATTATTAATTTTTAAATTAATTGAACTTTTAATTTTTAATCCCTAACATATATTAATTTTTAATCCCTAATTAATTATGCATAACTTTTAATTTTAAAACTTATCTTTTTTATTACAAATTAAAACTAAGGCTCGTAATCGGAATTATCCGATGAGTCTTCTTCAGTGTTAGAATTAATTTCTAGCAATCTATTCCTCATCACCAAAGTCATCGTCCGTTTCTTAATTTGGATCAACATCAATAAGCCTTGGCTCTTCATCACAAATTCGAACTGAACGACCCGATTTAAAATTATTAAGGCGAATTATAAAGGAGTCAGGAATACCTATTGCGTTGGGCTCTTGATAAGCAACATCTTCATCCTCGTCTTCAGCCTCTCCAAGTGTAGCAGCCCTATAAATTTTTCGAGGATTCACAATGTTGACTATTTTCCACACGTCACCCTTAACAAGGTCATCAAGATAAAACACTTGTTTTACCGATGTGACAAAAACGAACGGGTCATCTTCGTAATAGCTTATAGTAATGGTCACCGATAAAATCCCGTACTGATCGGTCTTCATGCTCTGCAGGCTACTAGTATCAAACCATCTACACTTGAAGAGGTGCACTGTCATACCTTACCTATAAAGGAGTTCCACCACTGAATCAAAAACACTGTAATAGTCAACTTAATTCCTCCCACCATGCGACATCACCCCAAAATTTTGTGTTCTCCGTTTGTTGTCTCTCTGTTCACATATAAATTGCATGTCATTCACCTTGCACATCAGATAAACTCTTGACATTATCGGCTTCATCGCTAGAAATCTTAGTTTGTGCGACCAATTTGGGTGACCATCGAATTAAATATGGTGCAACTGCAACCAAACATTCAATATATTATAAATATGGATAATTATGTATTAAAAGAGTCATGAACAGAAATAAAGAATTACGTACCCTGCCGCCAAAATAGTTTGCGAACTCCTTGTTGTGGTACTCGAGATCACCTTGAATGTCTAGATAGTATAAATGGATGTATTTCCAGTATTAAACTTCTAGACAGTTAATCAATACCCACCAGTGGGCTATGACTAGCTCATGTGGTTGCAACTTATAGGAGTCTGGCAAAATTCCATAAACTTCAACATCACTAGAAACTGTGGAAAGATTGAACTTCGGTACATCTATCGGTATGGTTTGCGGAGTTTCCTTTAACGCTCCTAAATACAACTTCACGTAGGTGACACACTCGTGCGCAATATATGTTTCACCTATACATCCTTCAAATGCGGATTTATTAGTCACATAAGCATTATAGCCTCTAAGTTGCCTATAAGTCAAGTTGCAAAGTGTTATGATTATATATTGAACATATATAATGAGGAATTCAGGTGTAAAAAACATACATTTCCATGGGATACATCCAAGTGTAGTGTACTTGACCGGTAAGTAACAATTGCTCAGGAAGATGAATCATCAGTTGAGACATGATGTCAAAAATATTTGGAAGAAATATCCTCTCAAATTTACACATGATATAAATGATGTCCTCTTGCATTTCCCGGAGGTTATATTTTTTCACTTCTCGTATGCATAACTTATAGAAGAATCTTGACAACGCTACTAACGGCTCTACCAGCTGACGTGGAAGGAACGGTCGAATAAAAACAGGAAAGAGACGTTGTAGCAGGATATGACAGACATGACTCTTCAACCCATACATCTTATTGTCCCAGAAGTTCACACACCGGGCTATATTTCCTGCATAGCCTGAAGGATACTTCACACAACTCATCCACCTGAAAATTACGTTCTTCTGGTCAGGCTTCACGATGTAAGGAGCTTGAGACATTTTTCCTTCCCGTCTTCGTATATCCATTTTTTTAAGATCAATGCGTGTCTTAGGACCGTCTTTCGTCTTCCCCTCCAAGTTCAGCATTGTGCCTACCACATTACACATTCTTTTCTATGTGCATCACATCTAGGTAATGTCTGATCAACAACTTACTCCAGTATAGGAGTTCCTAGAATATGCTTTTATGTGTCCAGAATTTGTACCTGTCGGGTCTTTCAGGTATTTCCGCCACAATATTAGGATGATTGCTGAGCTGCCCAAAATCATACTCATTAAGCACTGCTAAAATTTCTTCCTCCGTCCATCTTCTAGGAGACACACCGTTTTCTACGGTCTCATCAAATGCCTTGTCATCGAACCGCCATTGGTGATCATATGGAAGGAGAGTTAGGTGACACAATTTGCATATATTGTTGCAATGACTGCTGCTCCTCTCATCGCTAAGGCACTCTGGACAAGCCTTGTATCCCCTAACAACGTTGCCTGACAACATCCCACGGGCAGGAAAATCACTGATGGTACCAATAACCATGACATGCATCTGGAACATCTCGTGCATGAACTTTTCATAAGTGGGATGACCAACGTCCTAAAAAAACTTAAGCTCTTTAATCAAGAATCTCAAATACCCATCGAGACACTTTCCGGGATAACCAGGCTCTGGAATCAACAAACTCAATATATTGTACTCATTCTTCATGCACATCCATGAAGGAATGTTGTACAGTACCAAAATCAACGTATGAGATGGCATACTCATGTTGCCAAAAGAGTTGAACCCGTCGGATGAGAGCCTGAGCCTCACATTTCAGACCTCTAACACAAAATGAGGAAACTCCATGCCTATATGCTTCCAAACCTCCCCGTTAGAAGGGTGTGTAAGGGTATCTTCATCATGCAATTCCTTATCAGCATGTCATCTCATAACTTTAGCCGTTTGTGATGACATGCACAACCGCTCCAGCCTATCCCTCAACGGGAAATACCGAAGTACCTTCACGGATTTCTTATTGCCTGCAAGAATCAGCTCATACCTGTCAATGTGACATACCGGACATGCGTCAAGGCCACCAAGGTCATTCGCTTCTGGATCTTTACCTCAGAAGAGAACGTAGTCATATCTGCATGCATGGATCTTGATGTAGGAAAACCCAGATCTTTCAGGATACATCAGACCTTATGATGAGTGATAGGAAGACGATGACCGTGAGGCAGCATCAAAGCAGCGTACTGTAGATAATCATCAACAGTCTTTATAGTCAATTTTGTCTCAACTTTAATCTTCAATACGTCCATCATACTTTCAAGAACGGTCTTCTAACAACCAGTGTACGCAGGGGTCTGTTAGAAAACAAGCAATTTGTTGTACTTGTCAATGCCAATAGTGTTAAAACTCTAGGGAAGGGCTACACCGGTTCAGGCATATACTGTCCTTGAGAGTATGCATCGATCTCATAAGAAAATATATCGTTGATGAAGACAGTTGTTGGATCGTTGGATGTACTTCCCGTCTTAGAAAATTATCCATGATCATGCGGACCCCCATCACCGTGATATATCTAACATGTGTACTTCTCTCAAAACCCGTTACTCTTCAGGTTCTGTCATACTTTATCAATCGCAAATCAATGCATATCGCTGCGACATTACATTTCGTACACGGGCAATAGAAAATTGTATTCCCGTTAGCATTAGCCAGCGCATATTCAATAAAACTAATAACTCTTTTACCATATCTTTTGTCTCATTTTAGAAGCGAAATCCAACTCTTATTCATATCCTAAAAAGATAACAAAATATATATGTATAACTTTAATTAATTAATTTCATATATAAAATCTCAAATCATTTAGTATTCTACAACAATTAATTGATAACAAATTAATAATGAATATATATATATATACATACTAATTAATAATTACATAACAATATTATATATCAACATCGATCATCACAAAATCATAATCAACATATCATCAACAACTTAATTCATACCATGCATCAATACAATATTATAATTAATTAAATTAATTAACATATATATATATATGTACTACTTATTAACAACAACTTCATATATATTATCAAATCAAAATCGATCAATAATCACACTCAAAATTCATTAATTCAACTCAAATAAAACTCAAAATCAATATTATATAACTTAAATAAAAATCTTAAATCAACTTAAAATCAACATATATACACATATACATACCTATATATAGCTCCACAAACTAATTTTGGACATATTTCGACAACACCCAAACTTTTTCTCATTTTTTTTCAAATGAGCTGTTATCTAGATCTGCAAATATAAGACACTTTAGCCGACAAAATTATATATTTCGTCGGCTAAACTTTTAAAATTTCGTCGTCTAAATTTCAAAGACTATAGCTGACGAAAAAATTAGTTTTGCTGACGAAATATTTTTTTCGTCGGATAAAGTCCACTTTAGCAGATGAAAAATTATTTCATCCGCCTGTTTTTTTTATTTTGTCTGCTAAACACCTTCTCCTTGTAGTAAGGGGTCATTGGTAAACAGAGAGTGTAACACCCCGCCCTAAAATTTATCCTTTTACCGGGACCAGACGGGTTACAAAGGGTTGTAACCGCACTTTTAGCTTTCCTCGAATTAATATTCGAGTTTAATATCAAGATATTCTCAATTCTGGGGGGAAGATAGAATTAATGTCCCGATGTGGTAGTTTATGTTAATACAAGTCCTCCGGTATGTCCAGAATATTTTCCAGAGCTACGAGCGGTTTAATATAGATTTATTCAATTTACAGAAGTAATAAATGTTATTTATTTTACCGTAAAAATGTGACTTTGCGATAAGTTGAGAATTTGGAGAAACTTCCTTCAGGAAAGTTGAAGAGGGTGTTAATATGAACTCGTGGGTATGTCCTATGAAATAATCACAGTTCGTATATGGAAGTTATTTGAGATAGAATTTATAGATTTTCAGCCTCAGGGGTATCCCTGAGGCTGAAATTCTATAAATGTCCCTGATTGTTTTGTATAATTACAAGGATGTCATTGAGGCTGAAGTTTCTGAAATGCCCTTGACAGCTTTGCATATTTACAAGACTGTCATTGAGGCAAAAAGACAATACTACCCTCGAAAAATTTAGTTAATTACAGGACTGCCCCTGAGGCTGAAATTCCAGAAATACACTTGGCAGCTTAACATATTTACCAAGCTTTCATTGAAGTTGATTTGACTATAATGCCCTTGGTAGTTTTAGGTATTTACAAGAGTGACATTGAGGATAAATTGACTATTATATTCTGATGGATTTTTATAATTATGTGGTTGTTATTATATGTTGTTTATATGTGTATGGTTGTTGTATATAAGTACGGTGGTATGTTTGGGATAATCGCAATAGATAGTTGGTTGGTGGATACCTCAGTGGAGAGGTTAAACTCCAAATATGCGATGAGCATATGCTATCCATATTAATATATCGACCGATAAATAGAAAAGCGGGATTTGTCCGGTTATGACGTTAATTAAAATAAGAGCTACGTGTGGTTTGATCCCTGCGTAGAGGGTACGTAGGCAGCCTGACCGGGATTCGGGTGCAGTCACAAATAATATTTAGACCCTACGTCCTCTAAAGTAATTAGTATGAAATCCAATTCGATAATTGGGGTAACTTCAGGTTTTGTGAGGTCTATTTTGGTGTCGTTTGGATTGTTGAAAATAGTTTTTGTAAGGGTTACCCTTTCACAAGGAGGATTACGAGGGTAATCTCTCTTGGGATGTGTCTCGCACGTCCTATCCCGAGTTTAGGGAGGTAAACTCGGGTCGAGACGTGACAGAGAGGACAAACATCAACTTACAAACAACCTTGCAACACTACAAAACAAGTTTCCCTCGGAGCACCTATACCAAAAGACTCCCATGGTCTTTTATTCTATCAAAGCCCGCCTAGTCGGTAAATTCCGCCTCAACCTCATCAAGCCTGACTAGTCAGCAACGATCCACCACCAGTTTATAAAGACTCATCATGAGCGCAAATCAGTCAAAACCCATTGTTAGAGAGTAAAACCTCTTGCAAATATCCTCGGTCAGAGAGTAATCTTTGGTGAATATCCTATCCTGATATTGTTTGACTCTGCTCAGCCACATCAGTCTGAGTAAGAAGCGTCCACTGCACGTGGAGCGGAGGAAAATCCTAGCAGTCATATGTTAGGTTTGAGAAGAACCTAAGTACCGGCTTGATCAGCGTCAGTCGCTTGAAGAGGAATTCATAATGCGAACAAGCACAGAGAACAAGGTTGCACCTAACCCAAAGATGATGGCACGCCAAGAGCTGATTGTTCGAATGAAAATTTGCTTTCACCTTGAACATTTGGTACGCCCATAACGTGTCAGGATTGTAAATAAATTTATAAATGTGTTTTGATCTCGAAACGATGAGATCAAACGTACCATTGAAACAGCTAGAAAAGAAGCGAGATGAAGTCTTCAAGAGGGTCTGGACAAGGTTCTATGATGACCCTAACAACACCAAAAGTTGGAGGGAACTTCGTGCTGAGCAAGAAGCCTTGTATGATGCTCGACAAGTTAGCATGTCTTTGTCACATGACTCATGCCCAGTGCAAAACAGCAAATAGATTTTACAACCCCAAGAGGTAGAACCTGATATAATCCAGAACCTAAAGATGAGTTACGGCTTCAGCAAGAGGACTTAAAAAGGAAGATGCAAGTCATCAATGAAAGAATACAAAAGAGCATGCAAACGAGAAAGCATGCAACAGAGTATATTGCAGATGAGAGAGAGCATGCAAGAAAACACCAGTCCTTATTAGAGAATCTTCGAACCTTAGCTGGCCAATCTAACGCGTCTCCTGTACATGATATCTCGTCAGCGCGAAACAACGAAGTGGTTCAACAACTCCAAGAGATAGTTCTTGAAACTGACGAAGACAATTATGCCAAAGAGGTTGAATCAGTTTCTGATCAATCTAGCAGCGAATACTTAGTTTCAGACGAGCCTCCATTAATAGAGGGCGTTCATTTGCCGAATTGTGATGAAACTCATATGGGCATAACAACAAAGACGATATCAATCAAAGTTGCCCTAATGAAGAAATTGTTCCTTTCATGAACAAAGACGTGATCGTTGATACCAGTCAGACGCATAGGGGGTAACACAAAACCTTTGTTGTTGATCTTAACCACCATGAACAATTTAATAACCAGTTAAGTGGTTATCTTGTTACTGGACGCCCTAACCAAGGACATGATCAATGTTTGAGTCCATGTGATTATCAAATTGATGTTACTAGACATAGTGTTCTGGAAGACTAGAAGAATGACAAACGTAACTATCATATGAGTTTCATTGTCATCAAGCCAATTTGTGGCTTTATTCATTTCTTGTTACTATTGTACATTCTCATGGAAGTGGTCAAAATCATGACCAATGTAATCATATACTTGATTCATGTAAAGCCAATTCGTGGCTTTGTTGATAAACCTAACTTGTAATGTAATCATATGAAGTATTTAAAACCAAATTGTGGTTTTACTGAGATACATATTTGTGATCCATCTTGTGAGCAGAGTTTTTCTAATGGCCGAGTTATGTGTTATGCTGGTGAATTTGCGTATCATCAGGGGTAGCTAAGTTTGGTTTGCAAGGTTCAAACTCTCGTCTTCTCAACGGATTTTTCATGATGTTCAAACTCTCGACTTCTCAACGAAGTTTCATGATGATGGGACTTCACAAACATCTGCCTATAATTTCCACAGTTGCATGTTTATCTTTGGTGGATGTAAATTTAAAGATCAGCAGGACAATGTGGCTTGCTATTATTATTATTCTCCAAAGTTCTAGGGGCAGAAAGTTGTTTATGTTGATACCGGCCAAGCCTTGCAGACGTCTTGCAATGATGTTTACAGCATTAATACACTTATCTATGAGGCAGGTATTAACCCACCAACTAGTAGTGATTATGGTGATGACTTTTATACGGAGCCAGTCTATGATGATTACAGATTGATCATTGGTTCCAAAATCAGCAAGTCTCACATATAGAAGTTCAACTACTTGGAGTCTCTGAGGGTTGTGAGTATGATCCGGCAAGTGGTTCTTTTTTATGATAGCCAATATGTTGCTACATCTGCATACACCATGCACTATGACATGATAGTAGGTAACAAAGTTGATCTCTTCACAGTACCATCTGCACGAATGCAGCTGACAATCATGATTTGCCAAATAATGAAGATGCATGGGGGACTATGTAGCATGCTCTATGAGCAGTCACTTTATAATTTAAAAGTTGATGACACCAACCATCTTTGCTCAACATTGGGAGTTTCTCACAAGAAATAATCTCATATCGTGAATATCAACACATCAAGGCTTGAAGTTAAGTATTGATGGTCTCCACCGTGGCTATACGAAACATTGAAAAATTAAAAAAATCCAAAGAGACTGAGTTTTACTGAAATGCAAGAAATATTCTTACCTAGTTGAAGTTCGAATCATTTCTATCATACACTTGGTGGCCTAAACCTGAGACCCTGGATATACAAGAGACAATCCAAATGTCTCAAAGTTGTTGTCGTTGTCAGAGAGTAATCTTTGGCGAATACCTCATCCTGATATTGTTTGACTCTGTTCAGTCACATCGATCTGAGTAAGAAGCGTCAACTGCACTTGAAGTGGAGGAAAATCCTAGCAGCCATCTGGTTGGTCTGAGAAGAACCTGAGTGCTGCCTTGATCAGCTCTTATACGTCAATCGCTTAAAGAGGAAGTCATAAGGCGAACAAGCACAGAGAACAAGGTTGCACCTAACCCAAAGGTGCTGGCACGCCAAGAGCTGATTGTTTGAAAGAAAATCTATTTTCACCCTGAACAACAACTAAAGGCCCTAGACCCGTTAGTTTACCTTTCGTCGTAAAGTTGACAGAAAGATTATGCTACTTTGTTAGGGGTCTTGTCGTCAGTCCATAACAAGCCAAAAGTGATTGGAACTACACACCAAAAGTGATTGGAACTACACACCCCAACAAACACCGCGAGCCGCCGTCTGAGTTTCGATGAGAAAACTTCGTAAGCCTCAAAACCGCTGGTCCAAAACCTTCTCTAGAGAGCGCACTTTTCTCCACCGAGCACCTCCCTGCCAAGAGGTACAGTATGCGAAACCCAACGGATGGAGTTCACCGCCGCCTTGCTTGGACTAGTAGTACCCAAATTGATAATTTACAATTTGGAAAATTTACCAAAATTAAAGTAATTAATCACTACTTAAGGATCACATAAGCATTCTCATCCTCATTATGACAGATCATTTGATAGTGGTGGATTCGCTTGGATGACATACTGAAGAAAACTGAATATAGTGTTTGGTAAGAAAGAAACTAGAAATCAAAATGAAAGAAGCTCATTAAAAATCATGCATGTTTTTATTACAATGGAATTTGATGTACGCCTGTAAACATAAAGCTTGCATTAACACGAAGTGCAAACTCTGGCAACCAGCATCTAACTATGATCGAATGATTCCTGCTGCTCCAGATGAACAAGTAATTCTAGTGGACTAAGCGAAGTCACAATCTACTTGTTTCACAAGGAATCTGCCACTTTTAAGAGTAAACAATCAGCTTCTTGCTTTGTTATCGGATTGTAGTGTAGATGGTATAAAACAAATCACCATCTTTAGACTTTATTAGGCTATGTAGAATCATTTTCCTACCTTTCCAATATATTTTCAGTAGCTTACATGATTGGCAGCTGAATTGTAATAAGGTTGATGGAGGAAACTTTAATCACATGAAGACAATATTAAACTGATCTACAAGATCTTACCCCAATAATCAACGGCAACAAGCTAGCTAGTCAATAAGGCAATAACTAGGGCCATTGGTTGGCAAATATATCAGTTCATCATGTGAAGAAGGAACTAAAGATAGAAAGCTAGGCCTTGGCCACATTAATGCAGATTCTCACTAATATGTAACATGATCAAGGCCTCACCTGGCTTCTAATTCATTTCCCTCAGCCACCTTTAACTTCTTCAACAATGGCAGCCTCAAATTACTCTCATCCCCTTTCTTTGTTCATGTTCTTCATCTGGATGACTAGTGCTATTTTGTTAACCCATCTTATCATCTGTGTGAACTCCAGTGAAGAAGAAGCTACTGCTACAGGTGGATTGTTGTCACCTGCAGAATCGCCAACATCAAGCTATCAAAACATTCCGCTGGACTATGGGATAGATGTAATTGAGATGATATACATGTTATTTGCTTTCTGTGTCGTGGCCACCATATTATATATATTCTTTCCATGGGAAAACCTATATTACGGTTATTACCTAACATAATTTGAGCAGCCAAGTTTAGCTAGCTGCTGTGAGTGTGTCAGACACAGATATCCCATGGTTAGATCTATCAGAGAGGTGTATTATCTTCTAGTTTTTGCTTTTCAATTGCCTCAGTACCAGACCCTTCTCCTAATGTGCTAATCATTTTCCCATCTGGAATGTTTATCCATCATATTAAACTCGATATCAGACTAAATGTAGTCCTGCAGATTATGTTGAGCACTTGTGTAAGTTACTTATGTATTCCCAGTTGATCGTTTACGATTTGACTTGTCATTCTTAAAACAAAGGTATTGGATTTGCTCTAAGAAACTGTTTTTTTTCTTCCATTATATGCTCACACTGCAACACAAGCATTTTGCTCTTAGACCAAATATCTGTACATGAGAATAGGCTGAATAGCGAAAGTAGAACCAGGTCACTTATGGTGGCCAATCTTTTGATTTCATATCATGGTAAAATTATTGTTTCGACATTTCATATTCTGGTACTCGTCGGTATGAAATGGAAATATAATATGTTTTTGTTCTGTAATTGCTCAGTAGTAGTTTGACGAATGATGAATATCTCTTTGTATACAGCACTGATCGCATCAGCCGATTCTTAAATTTTGTTTTGATACAAAATAAGTGGAGATTATGGTTACGGTCCGATTGTTGTTACTTATATCTAGTTCTAGGGACTTGATTGTTGCAGTTGAGAACTTAAGAGTGAGGTTTCGATAAGAAAACATCAGGGGTCATATGTACTACCGAGTGTCAGCTGCAAAACAACGCTAACTAGATACGCACACTCATCATCTCAGAAGCCAAAAGAACGCACCAAACCCCATCTGCCATCAAAATATAACACACCCTATGGCTATCTTTCATCAACATGGCCGCAAACACCCTATGCCTTTAAACCGATTCTGAGATACAACCGTCACCAGTTCACCTTTGGCATACCACCGTCACCAATTTTCTTTTGACACCTATGACAAAGATTCAGGATACCATCTCATCCATTCCCCCAGTCACACCAGACCACCGGCCAATAGTTCCAATGGACCAGTAGGATAGGAGGGGGCTGAAATTGATATCAACTTCGCTAATGTCAGTCTTGTTCCCAAAGTTGGCACTGTATTTGCATCACAAGATTCTCATACCAGGGTGGAGCAAAACAATGGCTGAAAGAAGTATTCTACAGTTTGAGACAGCAAAATTGAAAGACGGCAATCTCACCCATAAGAAAACAAAATCAAATATCCAGAGCACAGTTGAACATGGATGAATTAGGCAGGAAGGCCATTATAGATAGATGCAAGTAACACAAAAGAAGGAAAGCAGCAGTAAACCAGAACCATCATTCGTAAAGCAGCAGTAACAAGCATACATATATTAATAACAACAGATGTCACATGATACATGACCAATTACCCATCTGGAAATACAAAACCATAAAAGTACCAGCTGCCAATCCAAGTTTGACTTATAGTGATGATGTCAATAACCCGAAATTCACTGGAAAAGAGTGGATCTGCAAACCTTAAATCTTATCAATATCTTCATCCTCAAACTCGATGTAGTCATCACCACCAGCTTCATCCTCTTCATCAAGACCCCCAGTAATACCCTCGTTGAGACGTGTGTTCTCTGGAAGCTCTCCATAAGCCTTAAGCAGCCTAGCCTCATCAGGCATGTACTTGAGAATCACATCAGCCTTGTCATCCTGATAGTCACGAAGGCCAACAAGAATGATATCCCCAGCTGCAATCCAAACCTTCTTGTGCATCTTACCACGGATATGGCAAAGTCGCTTGGTGTTATCAATGCACATAGCCTCACACCGTCCGTTACCCAACATCCGAAGCACTTGAGCATACTCCTGTCCATCTTCCTTGAAGACAAGCTCACGCTTTTCGTCATCGGCCTCGTTCTTACCTCTCTTCCTGTTCTTTCCTCCCTTTCCCTTGTTCTTCGGCATGATTACTGGTTCTGTTCCTGCAACCAAAGTTCAATCAGATACAAACATCAAATCCTACAAACTCAAAAATCATATTTTCAGCAGCTCAAATCCTCCACAGTCCACACAAACTAATTAGGCTCTGTTTCGACTCGGGACAATCTTCACATCAACAAACAATTCACTAAATTCAGTTCTATGAGGGTACAAGACAATTAAAATTAAAAATCTCAACAGATTAGGTCATAACAGAAATTAAAAAATAAAATAAAAGAATTTTTACCCGGCCGATTCTTACAGAAATATTACGAAGCTATTCAGGTACCTATTATTACAAATAAAAAATTTCAATTTTAATCATTCATATCATAAAACCCTAAAGAACGAATTTTTCAACAAAATTTGGGGGAAATGAAGAGATAAGACGGATTAAAGAGAGAGAATCGTTTATTAATTACAAAATTTCAGCACAAATCTCGAGCGACTAGGAAAAATTGATGAAGGGAGCAAACCCTAGATCGACGATTATCGAAAAGAGAACAAATATTGAAGAAATAAAGTAGAATTTTTGAGAAGAAAGATGGGGGATTTACCTCTGTTTTAGCGAAAGTTGAGGGGAAATGAATGCGAGAGCAAAACCTGAGAAATCAGCCCTTTGTGTTTTGAAATCGAATAGCCCTGGTTTTGACTTCGAGTCGGTTCACGTGGGGTCGGGTCAGACAAAAGGATTCACCCGAAAGTGAGGTTTGGGTTGTGCATAAATTGGACCTATGGGCGGCCCAAAACAACTTGAGTTATTTTTAAATAAATTAACAAGTTTAGACGCTGATTATGGTTTAGGGACTAGTATTTTGGTTTCGTGAAAATAGATAGTTGTAGTTTAAAGTTAGAGAAAAAATCATCATTGGTCCTTCAACTTGTGTCAAGGTAAATATAATACCCAAATTCTAAACTCTATCAATGTGATACCTGATCTTTTGTTATGATATCAATGAGATGCATCCGTCTAGTTTTCGTAAAGACGTCGTCAAATTAGTGACGTAGCAAACAACTGTGGATAACCATCAGTCCCTTAACTCTTGTGGCAAGGCCAATATGATACCCAAATTCTAAAACATGTCAATGTGATACCTATAATTTCGCTATCAATGTGAGGCCGGAGACGTCACGTTACCATCAGTTTAGTCAAGTGACGCGCACGTGGCTCAAAAAGGGCAATATGATATTTCGTCTCACAAGCTCATATACGTAAGATCAACTAACTTTCTTCTTGTTTTTTATTATCACCATTTTTGTCGTCTCTATCTCTCGACGTTTCATTGCCATGGTGAATTTATCGACTCTGAAATATCAACAATGTTAAAAATTGAGGCTTTGTAATTGAAGCCAAATGAAGTCATCGTTATGACCAGAGAAGAAGTCCTCATCGAGTGTTCTAGCGCGGTGAGATGGAGGAAGGGGCGACGAGGGTGGAGAGTGACGTGACAGGGAAACTTCGTAGAAGATCGAGATTTGAGGTTTAATTCGATGAGAATTGAATTTGAGGTTTCGTCTCTTGATCTCCTATCAATTTAGGCTTTTGGATTTATTTGGTAGTTTGATTTATTTTGGAAGATGTAGGAGTGGAGAGGAAGATGGTTGAGAGGATGTCCATGAGCTTTGAGCCACAGATAATCTTGTTTTGAGGTGTTTCAATCGCTATTGGGAGATGAGATGTAATGATATATAGAGAATGGAAAATTTAGTAGTGGTGATGTTAGCAGACGGAGATAACAATTGAGATTATATTGATTCAAAAGAAAACGAAGAGAGAATTAATAAAAAGTTCAAATGAAAGTCATTTTGATCTTTTAATTAATTTTTTATGAATGTCACGTGCGCGTCAGTTGACTAAACCAACTTCGATGTGACAGGATATGGCATCCGGTCTCACATTAATAACGAAAATTAAGTATGACTATCACATTGACAGGTTTTAGAAGTTGGGTATCATATTGACATTGTCATAAAAGTTGAAGCACTGATGGTTATCAACAATTGTTTGCCACATCACTAATTTGACGGTGTCATTACGGAAAGTGGACGGAGATATCTCATTGATATCATAACAAAAGATCAGGTATCATATTGATAGAGTTTAAAATTTGGGTATCACATTGGCCTTGGCATAAGAGTTGATGGACTGATGACGAATTTACCTCTTTAAAGTTATTTGTAACAGTTTTGTCTAGTTTCTCCATTTTTGTCTTTGAAGCACGGCACGCTAGACCTTAGGAAACTTCAATCAGTCTAATCCACACTAAACAACCAGCACAGGCAGCTCTTTGTATGGGCAAATAAACAGTTCATAATTCTAGATGAATACAAGGTTTAACGACCACCGCGGAGATTGTATCTTCTAGTAACCGAAGAGATTAGATTTGAATTATCTCCAACCTCCTCTTGCACATGACTGGAGGAAATTTCCAATAGGTTTTCAATGCCATCATCTATGCCAGTGTCAACCGATGTAACCCAGTCTGAGTCTTCGTGATCATCATCTGATAAGTCCTTGTTATCATTCCATGGCGAAGCAGCATTTTTCTGGAACCTTATGAACTCATCCGTTAGATTTTTCAGCATGTTGTAGTTCAGCATTTCATAGTCCCTGAAAATTCCAATGACAATTGCATGTCACAAAAAAACCAAGTCTATAAGGTTGTCTTTGCTGAGTTATTATCACTTACCTAAATGTGAAGGCGGCGTACACAACCAGAACTAAAGAAAACACCACAAAGAGGAGCCTAATTCCATTGACAATCAAACCCTGCTGCTCTACTCCACTTGTTGATAATCGAAGCATTGCTAATTCAATAAAAAATGCAACACATAGACCTGTGACAGAAGAACAAATATATTAGTCTAATGTAGTTGCAGATAACTATGCTTCTTCCGACATAAACAGATATGACTATGCACTTACCTATGTAAAGAATAGGTCTCACTTTGTAAGTTTGCTTTGTGCTGGTCGACAAGTATATGACAAACATCGATACGGAATACAGAAAGAAAGTTTTGATTGATCTTGATTCGACCAACAAGGCATTGTGCAATTTGAATAGCTTATCCAAAGCAACAAACATTGTTTCTTGCTTTTGTTCAAAGGATTCCTGCGAAACATATACAAGAGTAAGGGAGCCAATTTATGAGAGAAGGTAATATCATTTTGGATACATAGTTGGATTGCAACATAGAGTAGTGCTGCTAACCTGAGCTGCCAATATGGACTTTGAATTTTTAACCAGATTGACATGGCCTTGTTTAATCTGTTCTTGTTGCCGAAGAAGTTCTTCTTGCTGTTCACGACCAAATTTAGCCAATTGCTGCAAAATACCTCTGCTCTCTTCTAGAGCTTGAACCTGAAATCTAAGAGCTTCGGATTGACCTTCCAGAACTTTTTTTTGCTTTTCCAAGGAAATTTCTGTCACATTGCTAATATCATCAGCCTTACTTTGCAGGCTGTTCATCTTTGTAGACACGGTGTCGCCAACTTCCGTTACCTTCTTCTCTATTTCAATAGTCTCATCCTGTAAACTGTGTATTTCTTTACCTAGAGCATGATAAGACTCTTGAATCACTTCCATGCCCTCTTGCAAATTTTCCTTCATTTTGTCTTGCCCTCTTTGCAACTCGAACTGAGAGGCAGCAATTTTTTCAGCTTGCTCAAACATTACCTCTGACTGCTTCACTATGTTAACAATTTGATCACCAACTTTCTTGGAAGATTGAGCCAATTCTTGTGTCTGTTTATCAATTGAAGTCAAAGATATGTGTATATCTTTTGAACCCTCCAACAGTTTCTCTGATTGTTCTCCTATGGTTTTTAGTTTTTCTTCTGCATAATCAGCTGACTTCACCAATTCATTCACCAACTTTTCTGTCTCAGCCCTAAATACATGAGACCTGAATTCAAAAAGAAAATCAAATTCCATGTCAAGGATATGTAAATAGGCTTAAAAAGTCTTCAAATTCCAATTGAAAACCAATTAGACTCAACTGTAACTGAAAGCAAATAGAGTCGGTCTCTATGAAGAATGCCCTATAAGTCTCAATAGCATTGTCATCCAATTTCGCAAGGCAAGCTTTCATCGGAGAGCCTTCACGGCATGTAGGAAAAGGAGGCCTTCCGATTTCCCTCTGAAAGCAGTTGCTTAGTTCCCAAGAAAACCTCTTCTTCATATCATTCTTGTCACTTGAAATGTCCGAGCATGCTGCAAATAGTCCTTTGTAAGCATCAAACCAACATGATTCAAGTTTTCTTCTATCAGCTACTTCCTTCCTTTGAATTGCCCTTTGATCATGGAAAGCTTCCATGGAGAATATAACAGGAACATCCCCGGATATTTGCAGTGTTTCTGGAGGTCCATGGCTTGTAGTCTTGCTAGAAGAAGAAGAGAACCACCAACACATACAAGACCTCGATAGGGTTAGAAATATCAACATGAAAATAAGAGATTTGAGTCGACCCATTTGCGCTTCTTCCCCTGCAAATCTTTCAGCTACTGACAATCAATTAAGTACATATACTTTGGGGAAAGTTCATATACTTTGATCAGTTCTGGCGGTTCTGCTATCTTCGAATAGTTGGCTCTGTTTCGGTGTTTCCTTGCGAATGTTGAGTTCATGTGAAAGCTATAAGACTTGGAGATCAAGAAATGGGCTGATGTATTTATAAGCACCAAAAAACTCATATATTTAGGAATTTTTTTGTAAGTTGTGAAAATATTACTTGCTCCTAAAGTTTCTCTAAGGAGGTCAATCCAAATATTCGATCACCTTATTACTTACTTATCGGTCAAAGAATCTTCTTTTTCCCCTAATTTCCAATCGCGTTGTGGGAAAATTCTTGTATACACGGTTGTGTATGTACACGACACAATCTTAGTTATTCATAACAATTCATATGTTTGATCATCCATATATTAATATTATATCATTTAATCTCAACCGTTCATATGTGTCGTGTACATACACGGCCGTGTATTGAAGATACTCCGGACTTTGTGTGGGTCATTTTTTCCTGAGTAACGATAAATTTATTAAAGCCTGTTAAAAAAAGCACACAAAGGCAAATCACCCAAGTTGATTATATTCAGTGTTTAGAATGACCAGAATGCAATCTGGAGGTCTATCTAGCCAAGATGCGCTAGCTTAAAGCTATTGTTGCCAATCTATGAGCAATTTGATTGCAATCATGAGGAGCAAACTACAATGTGACTGAACGAAGAGATCCAGCTCAGTTCGAATGTCACCATGTCAGATCCAGATGAGTATACTTAGCTTGTAGCACATAACCGATTGCTGCTCGAATACCACTAGAAGGTCACCAATTGACAAGATTTATTTACACCACTTCAAGGGGTTTATTATTTACAGTTTTTCACCACAAGTAAATATGATCATGAAAAATGTGCAATCCAGATTACATCACTGCAGGTTTTGTAAACATGTTAACTGGTCAATTTCTTTTGATCGAGTTAACTTGAGTTATTGTAATGAAAAAGACAAGACAGTTATCTGATGAAATATCTTCTATTTGGTCAATGATACAAATATTTTCAAAAGCATATGTATTGTTGTGTTTATCATCATTATTATTACACATGTCTAGTAGTGAAGCAGTAGAAACTATGAATTACAACCCGTATATTTCTACTAAGCATCAAAACAGTGTAAAATGAAACACCCATGAAACTCAGCCAAGCAAGTGAGTTCCAGAAACCACACATTTTCAAGAATCAATTGGAAAGGGCAAAAAGAACAAAAAAGAATAGGGAAAAAAATCATGAATCCAAGCTCTTTATGTTCCGGTGCAAAGAAATCCCAATAGGAAACGATCTGTGTATTCTTGTTTTCATGGGAGGAATTTTTTGGCCAGGGAAGTTGCTGGCATCAGTAGTTTCCGTGCCTGTCATTGATTTTTCAACCTTGCTTGGGTCTTTAGCTTCAGCAAGGAATTGGAGGCCCTGAGGTATTAACAGTGGAAGTTGTAATAATGCCACTGGGTGAATAAAAGCAAAAACCTTATGTGAAGCACAGAACACAGAAGACAATGAAAAAATTCACCTTGAGTGATTTGTCCTCTGATGTCATTGTTAAATGCTTCGTCAGCTTAGCAGAGACATCCTAACATTTTCAAATAAGATGACTTAGTAACTGGATGAAGGGAGAGACAATGAGTCCATGCCAATTTGTAAATACCAGGTGTAAGACTATTGTGGTCATTAGAAGTAGAGGAACTAAGACAGACTTCAATCAAACCCATATAGCATATCTGACCTTAATTGTTTTAGTTTCCAGCTGATCTTTGGAGGCTTCAGCTACTTGGCACAGGTACCACAGACCTGAGTTTGTCACATCCTATATTATGAGATACAGAGGGGAAATCAATCAGTAAAGAAACTTTAAGAAATAAGAAAACAAAGAAGTAACAGAGATAACTGAAAAACCAAAAATATAACCTGTTTGCTCTCAAGAAGATCGACCTTCCCTTCCTGTTACGCCAATACGCAAATGCCACATAAGTCTACAAGCTTATGTCGATATGAGTGGCATAACATATTTAAGGAAAAAAAGAAAGGCAGCTCACCAATCCAGAGACCAGTTGATGAATCGCATCAACATCAAACCCAATTTGAGACAGGTTTGATTTCACCTCATTCACCTGTATGCAAATAAAGTGTTAATGTATAGGCAAAGTTATTAGTGTGCTTTACGATCTCCCCTCATTACTTAATATTTACCATTGCCTCCAAGTCTGAATGACACAATGAACCAGTTGTTACGAAAGGGGTTTTATTTCTTAACAAAACCCCTTTCGTAACAAGGTGATGAACATGTTAGTATCAGAATGGAAGGCCAATGAATCTCCTACCTTCCCTAATGATTCATCCCAGGAGGAAGAAGTGGATGGGAAAGCAAATTAAACCCCATTTCAATAATAAAATATCTAATTATGGCACAGTTTATTCATGTCTTTTCTACATTAAAGTATGCAAGTTAAAAGTTCCATACACCATTTGCAATAAGCTGTGTTGTTTCCCTCTGCTCCTCCACCTTCCAATCCAACTCCTCCAGCTTTTTTGTCAGATGTCTTCTTGTAATCTGCAAAGAAACAATATTTAAGATACTAGTATGCTCCAGTCACTTTCCAAAGATAACCATCTTGGGAACAACCACATGGTGTTTAACAAATGTGACTTACAGCCAATGTTTCATGCACAGTCTCCAATTGTTTTGAGACAGTTGCAACAGCATTTGCCATATTATGCCTCGTTACATACATTACATCAGAAAATGACCATCCCTGCACAATACAGCAACATACACGTAAATCATAAAGCAAAATTACAGATCTATACAAGTACATGTGTTTATGATTGTGACCACAAATCATCTGAAATCAATCATAAGTAGGTAACCTTCCACTTCATGTAGCAATATCCCATAGCACCAAGTGCAGCAGCTGGAATTAAGTATGACGCATAACTCCCTGTGGAGAATGAAACATGAGAGCAAATACATCTAAAATAGATAACAGAAAACCTGCCCACATAATATGCATCGACTCCTGGTGAGACCGAAGAAGACACATATGGAATGAATTACACATATGGTAGTAGTTAAAATGAGTAACAAACACCCAGAGGATAATTTGAAGATTACTTCTCATATATTCTACTCCATATAAAATAAACCAAACTGGTTCCTAAGGCCTTCCTCACAACCTATCCCATTCTCACCTAGTACTTGATAGTCTGAAAAATCTTTTCTTGTGATAGTAAATTAGTATGTACGGAAACACAATTCAGTTATTGTGAAAAAGTCAGAATTTAAGGTTTCAGAATGACTAATGCACAATTCAGTTTTACTTATGATATCTTCCATTTGATGGTTATGGCAAGGATACACAGCTGCAGTCTTCATTGATCAGAAACGAAGACTATTGAACAATTTCTCCATATAAAGAAAACTATGAACTATGAAAAGAGATGTATCAAAGAACACCCACAGGCAAAGAGTAAATCATCTTGAATGATGTAACATAAACAGCCTCAAACAGAATGTGGCTGCAACTAAATGAACTGGGGCGGAATAACTGGAATTTTATAGTTTCACAATGTCTACAGAAGGTGGCTATAACCTATAACTAGGCTAACAAAATGCTAAATGTTGAACTTATACACTTATTAACCGCTAGCTGAATCTCTTGAAGTGTTTAATAAACTCATCCAATATTTAAATGAGAGAAAATAAGTAAAAGAATAATATTATAAATACTCAAATGTTCAAAAAAGTGAAAAGGAAACAGATAGACTGCGACAGAACAAGTATTCTTCACTAAATCAAGTATTTTTTTCAATAGAGAATATGCAAGGGTTTTATGTGTATACCACCAGAGTCAGAATTCCCATTGTAGATGGTAACAGGGCCAGATACAGTTAACTCCCTGATTTCTTCAGACAACTTTTGAATCTGAGGGTAAAAACAGTAAAACACATACTAGTATCAGTTAAAGTGGATGCCAAATTGCCAATACTTATGAAGCCAAGAATACTGCTCTGAATCTAATCAAGGATAAGTTGCAATACCTGAGCTCTGAGAACTGAACTATCATATCTCTCCGGCAAGAGCTCAACTTCATTTACACCCTTGCATAACTCCTGAAGTTGTGCAAGAAGATCAGACAACTTTCCACTCCTCAAAATGATCGAACTTGTCAGGCCTAAGTAGCAGAAGGGTAAAAACTATGTTAAACGAAAACAGTAATGGAAATCACAGAGGTGCTCAAACTAACGTTTTTATATAATTATTTTTCCCTAATAAAAATTGCTGATTCATAATAAAACATTCATTCAGAGGACAAAACTGAAATTAGCTATACGCATAAACAACAAGTATAAATGATTCAAACCAAGCTTGAACCGTGTTAATATCCCAAGTAACCCAGTTCCTGATTCCAAAGAATCTTTCAGAATTCGAATCAAAACAAAAAGTAAAGTGATCAAACATGCTTATACTGATGATGATAATCACAACAATAAAGAAACAAGGCAAGAGAACAGGGTTTATTAGATTTTCAAGTGAAAACCTGACCTGCTCCAACAAGAACGAGAACCTGAGAGGTCGAAACCCCAGAACCAGCCTGCAAGGCCATCTCTACTTTCTTCTTCTCCCCACAAAAAGATCCAATTTTTATTTCAACCAAGACTAGTATAAATACATTAGGGGCTTTCTAGTCATTTCACTTCCCCTGAGTTTCCTTTAAGTTTCAGTTAAAAGCTTTCAACTTCAATTTTTTTTTCTGTGCCAAAAAAAACCACTTTTTTGTTTGTTCTTACCCAGAATCCAATTTCAATGGCACCGCCTAATGCTCTTGCTTCTTCTCACTTCGTTCTTGATTCCAACGCAGACCCAATTCCAAGTAGAAGCCAAAGATGAAGCCTTTACCTCCATAGTCAAATCCCAAAAGGGTCTTGACTTTCTGAAGGAGTTGCTTGTAACCGAAGCTGTTTCTTCAATAATTCCACTCCAGATTCCCAGAATTGAGAAATCTGTAAGGTTTCCGTTTCTGGGGAGTGTTGAAATGGTGGTTTCGAATATCACAATCTATGGAATCGATGTGGGTTCGTCTTATGTTAAGCTGGGTGATGATGGATTGCTATTATTGCTTCAGAGACAACTTGTAATTTGAGCATGAATTGGTATTATTCGTATAGTACTTGGGTTGCGCCGATTGAGGTGGAGGATGAAGGCAGTGCTTCTGTTCAGGTATGATGCTTGTGAGTTAAGTTAGTAGTGGTAATGTGATGTTAGAGGAGAAATTGGTGTTACTGATGTTTTGTAGCTTCTTGATGTTAGTGTTTGATATAAAGGATTATTTTGTTTGAGAGTTTGTTTGATTAGTGGTTAGCTTGTTTTTATGATTCATTTGCTTCTTAGATGTTATTGGAATTTGAATGGCGTGTCTGTTTCTGTGTGTGAGTTAGTGAGTTCTGCTTCAATTGAAATATTCAGGAATCAATGCATTGAAAGCTATATAGGTATCGCCTAGTTTCATGTTAAGTAGGCTTGTTAGAAACTTAGAATAGTCACTGATTTATATGGATATGATTATCGGCCTTACGGTGTGCAATATCCTTTCTTTTTCTGACCATTTAAAAGATTTTATGTTCCTCTTTAGAAATTGAAAAGCAGATGAGATTTTGGACTATTGAATTTTTTTGTCTCTGTATGTGTTTTTCTGCTCGCTTTTATGTCCATTTAACAAATGCAGTTTGATAAGTGCTTATTTCTAGGTATAGGTTGAAGGTGTGGAAGTTGGACTTACATTAGGCCTGGGTATCCAAGAAGGAACTCTGAAACTTTCCCTAAAGGACTGTGGCTGTTATGTTAAGGAGATCTCCATAAAATTGGATGGTGGAGCCTCTTGGTTTTATCAAGGGTATGCAATTTTATGTTGTTAGTGGTAGGGAACTGTTTATAATTGGTTTAATTGTTCTTTCCCTTCTGTCCCTGCATCAACAACCTTGTACTAGTAGGGTTAGCAATCAATCTGGTTTGTGTCATTTACCTGTAATCATGGTTACAAATTTGTCTAAATTCTGGGCTTTTGATGCTCATTGTTCTACTTTTTGTTTATTCACCTGTACAATGATGGCATCTATTTCTCTTTATCATATCAATTACTGATTTGTTTCACTTTCACATGATGTCATTATCCCAAGTTTTTTTAGTTTTTGATTTCCGTTCCTTTTTGCGTGGATTATGCATCTTTTACTTCAACATCCTTATCAGTGTTTTGATTTTCCTTCTGTGAATAATCTTTTTCTTTGCCATTTCTTAGGATGATCAATGCATTTGAAGAACAAATTGGATCTGCAGTAGAAAATGCTATCACGAAAAAACTTAAAGATGGGATTGTAAATCTGGATACACTTCTCCAAGCCCTTCCAAAGGAAATCCCATTGGATGATGGTACTTATTTGAATGCAACTTTCGTAAATGATGCAGTTTTGAGTAATTCTTCCATAGGATTTGAGATTAATGGTTTATTTACTGCACGAAGAAAGCCTTCAGTCTCTGAGAACCATAACAAGGATACAAAAGCATTAGTTGCATGTTCAGATCCATCTAAAATGCTTGGAATAGCAATGGATGAGGCTGTGTTTAACTCTGTAGGAGCCACATACTTTGATGTAAGTTTGCAAATATGCTTGAAGTACTTTGAAATTGTGTTTGTATGCTAAACTGTGTGCAGATGTCATAAGAGTGACAATCTCTATCTTTGGACAGGCAGACTTTATGCAATGGATTGTGGACAAGATACCAGATCAGTCCTTTTTGAACACTGCTGGATACAGATTCATTATTCCTCAACTATACAGGAAATACCCAAACCATGATATGAATTTGAATATTTCTTTATTCCTCAATAAACAGTTTGTTCATTTGTGAAGCTAAAATTCATTGCTTGATTCCCTAAATTCTTTTAAAACGCTGTGTTTTGTCCTCCATCTTAAATGTACTGTTTCACCTTTCTTCTACCCAAATCAGATAAGAGACCCAGAGCCAAAAAACCTCCCTAAAACCCCAAAATGCAAATCTCTCTGACCGTTTCACCCTCCAAAGCCCCGCTAATTTTCCCAATCCACCACCTAATTCCCCAAACCCCACAGAGCCTCACTCCCAACCCTGAACGCCGTCAAAGGCACGTCGCCTTATCTGTCTGCAGTGGGCCGGGCCATTGAGGACGACGAGTACCGGGCGGCCGGGAACCAGGTTCTCCGGAAAGGTGTGGACTTGGAGGGCTATTCCATTGAGGGTGTCTCAGTTGGGGGTCATGAGACTTGCATTATCATCCCTGAGTTTAAGTGTGCATTCGATATCCGAAGGTGTCCCTCCAGAGCTATTCATCAGAATTTTGTGTTCATCACTCATGCCCATCTTGACCACATTGTGAGTTTGAATGTTTTGGTCTTAGCTAATCTGCTTCATTTATGGATTGTTAATCTTTCAATGTGTAATGTGTAGTTTAGGTTGGTTTAATTGAGCCGTTTAGCTGAGTTAGAAGTTGAAATGCTAGTGTGTGGTGAATTGTGTTAGTCTTAAACCGGGTTTTGATTGAATGTGGGATGTGTAGCTTTATGTGGAATTGGTGTATCCAACATTTGAGCCATTTAGTTGAGTTAGAAGTTAATTTGCTAGCGTGTGACTAAAATGTGTTGTATTGTATCCACCGATTGTTAAACTGGAACCGGGTTTTAGTTAAATGTGGATTGTGTAGTTTAAGTTAGAAGTTGAATTGATAGTGTGTGTGATTAAGGCATTAAGCTGTGATTTGTGTCAGGGTGGGCTGCCAATGTATGTAGCCAGCCGTGGTTTGTACAACCTAAAGCCTCCGACTGTGTTTGTGCCTCCTTGTATTAAAGAGGATGTGGAGAAGCTGATGGACATTCACAGGAGTATGGGACGTGTGGAGCTGGACCTTGAGTTGGTTGCGTTGGATGTGGGTATGTAGCATTGGTTGTAACGGGATTAGTTATTATCTGTTTCATGTCGGGATGATAATCTTTTGGGTTTCAGATGAAACATATGAATTGCGGAATAACATTGTGGCACGGCCATTTAGGACTCATCATGCCATACCTAGTCAGGTGTGTTTCACTGCATTATTGTTTATCTTGACAATTTACTGAAATATTTGCAGTATTAGTGAAAGAGTAGCAAAATCAATCTCAGCACACACATCTGCAAAATCTCCATTTTTGAACCAAAGATAAGAAACAAGTTATAGGTTATGATTAGTCTGCTATACTGCCTGAATTTGAGAGAGAATTAACCATGTTTTCCAGAGGTTGGTAATGGATTGTAAATTTTTGTAAATGGCTTTTAAATTTGAAGGTTCTCGGGAAGGCCTTTGGTTTCTTTGGCTGAATGGCAGTTTACTCGTACAGAAATTCCGGGGAGGCTTGCCCCAGAGTCCCTGACTCATATAAGTCACGATTATAGAGTTTTTACTACTGATGACTGTTTCGCATATTGTTGTTGCATGTTAACATATGGTGTTGTATTTATTATAGCAAGTGACCTAAAAAAGTTCAAAATCTATGTATAATGTTGGTTGCTTTTCTAATTTATTTTCAGGGTATGTTATTTACTCAGTTAGAAAGAAGCTGAAGAAGCAGTACATGCATCTGAAAGGAAAACAAATTGAGAAATTAAAGAAGTTTGGTACTGAGGTTTGTAATACCTGCCTATTGCATTTGTCTTTGATGAACTGAACTTACAAGTGTTGTATTGATTTCGAACTCTCCTTTCCAGATTACAGACACTATATTGTCACCAGAGGTGGCCTTCACAGGGGATACAACATCAGATTATATGCTGGATCCACGTAATGCTGATGCCCTGAGGGCAAAGATTCTTTTAACTGAGGTTTGATGAAATTTTATCCTTCAGGACTGATTTCTGCTGGATTTGAGGACTGGAAACAGGAAGGATTTCTGAAACGTCCTAGAAGATGATGCTAGACATTGCAGTGTTTTATTTTTTACATCCACATATATGCTCACGATGTTGTAATGATTTTTATTGTATTAATTCAAATATTCACTCACAGGCATTAAGTTTCTTAGTTTGATAAAACAAAAATACATCAGTTCTGATGGGTGATGATCTTTGGCAGGCAGCTTTCTGGATGAAGGATTCACTATTGAGGATACACGACAACATGGTCATACTCATATAGACGAGGCATGTGAACTATTTGGTTTTACGTTCCTTCTGAATAGTGCATGTTGATTGGATGTTTGACTAACGAGTGTCGTTCTTACATCACATTTTTCATGACATTAAATTCAGTCTGTCTCACTAAATGCAGATTATTGAAAATGCTCAGTGGATTAGAAATAAGGCTATTTTGTTAACCCATTTCTCCTCCCGCTACCTGAATAGTGGTAATAACATATCTGAATGGTATCTTATTGTGTATATCTGAATAGTGGGGAGCTTATGGGGGGATATTTTCTCATCTATATGCTAGAATGGTGGACTATGAGACTGTTGGTGTCAACCATATGCTATATTACTTCGTTTCACAAATTACTGATGAATAAATTGGCTCCCGCCTATTGCAGGATATTCGTCAAGCCCTATCAAGGTTGCAGTCTAAGGTGTCGTCAAAAGTGGTCCTCTTACAGAATGTTTCAAATCCATGCACGCTTAGATTTTAAGATATTTTGGGGCTAATTTGGTGCTGTGTTATCTTAATATGTATAGTGATAGAGATGAAAATAGAGATGTGATCAATTGGGCGGTGGATCAACTGTTGGCTGTTGTTAGATGTAGCATAGCAGATGCAAAGACTTAGAATTCACGTCTTTGGAAATTGGAAAATGTTCAGTCAGACAAAACTCTATTTGGTATGTTATGAAAATGAGTACAACCATTTGTTTCCAACTTCCATATTTCTTGCCCAGAAAAATTGTTGAAAGATTCAAAGAATTTAATATTGAGCTAAAAAAGAGATGCGTCAGCAAACTTGCATTATCATCAGACAATATTGAGCTAAGGAAAAAGCTTACCAGACAATTTATCAGTAAAATGAACATTCTTTCACTCTTTTCTGTCGAACACAACATTATGGTAGTAGCCTTCTCCTGACCAAAGCCTAAGTAACCTGAAAACTATTCAGTGAGGATTTGACTATCAAGAAATGCTATCTAATCTCCATACCTAGCTACCCATGTTTGAAACTGATTCGGCTCAAAACCATCTAGCTCATCCTATCCAAGTTTCAATACAAAGGGTTATTACCCATACTAATGCATTACAACTGAGTGACTCAAGAGCATTCCATGAACTCAATCTTCTTGCATCTAGGGATTTTTATCCATGGTACAATCTTGAAGAGATGGTTTAACCAAGTCAGGGAGGAGATGTAAACAGCAGGGATGCATTTGTTCCTCCAAAGCCAAAAGAGTTGGACAAAGCTGCTCTTATATTCATTTCCTTTGAAGCTGTCAAAGGCATGAAAGCATCCTTAAATACTGGGTCTGGTTTTGAAAGATTAAGTGTTAATGGTGCAACTCCCTGCAATAAAACAAATAAAGTAATAAATTAAAAGGAAAAGGCCATTAGTGTGATAATTCAGCAGTAAATCCACTAATGTTTCCTATTATATGTCAAAATACAAGTCCACAAACTGTTGCTTTTTTATTATTATCCGAGTGAAATCCTCTAGATTCAGAATACTGGCTCGAAGGGGTAATGCTAGTATATGCCATTGTCTTGGATCGTCAAAGCTATGTCAGTCAGTTATTGCATGTAGGCCATCAAAACAGTAACTTACATGGTGTATGGCCAAAATAGAAAATATTGCTTCAACAGCCCCAGCTGCACCAAGGAGATGACCAACAGCTCCCTGACAGTTGATAACAAACAAAAAAGAATAAAAAACCACTTAGATACTGTATGATCTCTGCTTGCAAAGCACTCTGAAATACAAAATTGAAGAATTTTAACTGGAAGTGCAAATTCTGCTGCTGCCAATTTTATATTAGAAACAGCAATTATCTTCTTTGTAAATGAAATACACTCGCACAGAAGACTTTCTGTGTATACATGAAATCTAACTGTAGTCTGAACCTAGAAACTATAATAATAAAACAAAAAAAACAAAAAAACATGCATTATGCAGACTCCTATGAAATATACAAGATATAACCTGACAACCCACGCACACATACGTGTGACACAGCAAAAGAGGGGGGGACATGCTGAGCTGATATCATGCCTAGACTACGCAATGCAATTGGCAAAAATATTCAACGAAAACATGTTCTATAAGCTATCATGCCTAGGCATCATGTACCTTCGTGGAGGACAGCGCTAAAGAACCTGATGTGACATGTTCACAGAAAACTTTTCTGATAGCATTGGCTTCTATTGAATCACCTGAATAATACATAGAAATATCAGTATAAGCCACAGCTATACTAGTGTATCGCGTACTTACATTCTTAAGCAACCACCTGAAAATATTAAATTGTAGCAATTTGTAAATTGCGAAGTGATTTACCCAAAGGTGTCGAGGTAGCATGGGCATTTACATAATCCACTTGGTGAGAATGAAGCCCTGACTGCAAGAGAAAGGCCTTATCAACAAAAATTATCTTGATATACTTGGTGATCTCAGAAAGTTGACTTTTAAAAGAATTGTTGGGAAATTCACTAAAGATCACACTACTATACTTTCAGTGGGTATCAAATTAGGAACAATTCACTGCAATCACTATGATACCCCAACTCATTTTAACGTGAGTCAACATTATCATGCAAGGACACAAATCATGATTCATCACCCATTCTTACAGAACTGGCTGCCTAATCTGCCTGTGTGTGTGATACGGTGATACCACTGAAGAAAAATACCAAATTTAAAATAAAAGTTCAAGACCCAGGTATCTTTTAAATATACCAAGTTCCACTGCTACGAGAAAAACTGATTGAAGAATAAGCATACTTCCATCAAGTAATACCTGTCTCAATGCACTAGTCATGGCTAAAATGGCACCTCTTCCGTCAGTATGTGGTTGAGTAATGTGATATGCATCACCTGTACAGAGTCTCTATATTCAGAACTAATAGATTATAAAATTTACCAGACGATATTGAATAGATATTTGTGATTGAATATGATTTAGATAAACAACCTGACATCCCATAACCACGAACTTCTGCATAAATTTTTGCACCTCGATTCCTTGCATGCTCAAGCTCCTTCATTGGAAAACATTAACCCCATCAAAAAATAATAAAGATTACACCAATAAAGAACTGGAATTTAGAGAGAAGTGATTTTGCAAGAAATAAAAGTCTCAACTACCTCCAACACCAAGATGCCAGAACCTTCACCTATCCTGGGTTAAAAAGTAAGGGTTTAGGTAACAGGAAGCATGAAGAAAGCAAAAAGTAATTTGCAATTTGTGGAACAAACCTTTTGAGAATATGTACTTACACAAACCCATCCCGACCACAGTCAAAAGGTCGTGATGCTTCTTGTGGGGAGGAATTGTACTTTGTAGACAAAGCCCTTGACCTGTAAATTGCGAAGGAAAATAATTAGACAAAAAAAACAACGCACGAAACCTTACAAGTCAAGCCAACTTTTGCAAATAAAGCCAAATGCTGTCGTTTAGAAATTCAGTCCTACAATTTGACCCCATAGAGAGGGAGTGATTGTTAAGCTGTGGTTTCATTGTGTTTATCAACAACACACGAAACCTTACAAGTCAAGCCAACTTTTGCAAATAAAGCCAAATGCTGTCGTTTAGAAATTCAGTCCTACAATTTCACCCCATAGTGAGGGAGTGATTCTTAAGCTGTGGTTTCATTGTGTTTATCATAAAGTAACTCCATTCTGTCATATTACTCGCTGAAGTCTTTCTTCTCATTATTTTTACTAGTGAAACCTCTCACCATATATCCTCTTATATTAGCCATGGAAACAGTACCATTAGCAAGGACTTTCTAGTTACAATTATTTTTCATGAAGAGTTGGATGAAGGTGAAGGGAGAACCAAAAGATGCATAATATACTTGCCATTAAACAGCAACTTAAGACAGAAATTGAAAAGAAACAAGAACTGCAGCACATGACACACTCGGATAAGGTCACTAGTGTTATTATCCTACACCATACCTGCAAAATCCTGCAATTGATAAAGCATCAATACTAGACTCTGTGCCTCCAGCCACCATAACATCTGAATCTCCAAACTGAATCATCCTTGTGGCATCACCCAGAGAATGTGCACCAGTGGCACACGCTGTTACTGCGGCATGGTTTGGTCCCTACGTTTAGAATCCAGACCAGATTATTTGCAAGGATTTATTTTATTATTGGAAACAAGTCTGTACTAGGTAGAGAAACACAAGATTTATAATTAAAAAGGACAATGAGATGCCGTCTTCTTGTTCTTGGCACCTCTTCTAACTCCAATTTGATTTTCATGACCTACATCTCTGTATGACTTAAATTTTTCTGTAACTGCAATAGAATTTTGGAGTTCTAGCTACTGAACTCTGCAAGCTAAGTTTTGTAATTCAATGGCCTGTGAGGCCAAGAGGAAAAGGCACCATAGTTGCATGCCTAGCCCTTTGTCCATCTAAACACCATTATCATATACTGTAAAATGCACTTTAGTTTTTAAAGTTGTTCAAGCACCTGGAATCCATATTTCATGCTGACATGACCAGCCGCCATGTTGATCAATATCCGTGGGATGAAAAAAGGACTAAGCCGACGTAGACGCTGGATAGAAAGACAGAAACAGCACATATCGAGTCAAACATTTAAGGCCGTAACTTGTACATCAAGATTCTTCTGACTAAAAATGATGACAACAATTAAATACCATCATTACAGTGTAATAAAAAGAACCAACCTTCTCACAAATCAACTGTGCAGCATCCAATATGTCACTGATGCTTCCAGTTCCCCCACCAACTGAGACACCCTGCCATTCTTCAAGTTAATACATAACACCAAAACACAACAACCCTCATAAAAACACTTTGAAAGTCATAATCTTTTCTGAAATTACCGTTCTTTCTCTGTGTTCAGCCTCAGTAGGCATCCAATTAGCATCTCTCAACGCCTCATCAGCAGCACACAATGCATACCCAATAAACCTCGCAATTGAACGATGCTCCTGCCACAAATCATTCACACACACAACACACATTTCAGTAACAACATTGCTAAACAGTATACTTAACCACCAGAAAGGTCCATATTACATTGATTACCTTAGAATTGAGCCACAAGTCCTCATTAAATTCACCTGAATTGGTTCCGGTTGGCACAATAGCGGCGACTTTGGAAGTGAGTTGGTCAAAGGAGTGAGCTTGAGTCTCTGAATCAAATCCATTCATCTTAAGATCTTCAAGTGTCAATCCCCTAACGCCACAATCACCAGCTACGAGTCTCTGCCATGTAGTCTCCACCCCACACCCCAATGGCGTCACCAGGCCCAATCCTGCAAGCCCAAATCCAGCATTGATCTCATCAACACAATCAAACTTAGAATCACAGAGAAAGAGATAAGAGGGGGATGAGAATTCATACCAGTTACGACGACTCTGCGGGAGTGAACAAGTGGAGGTGGGTCGAAAGAAGAAGATGAAATGCGACGACTGAAGAGCTTGCGCCAACCTGAAGTAGCAGCCATAGCCTTCAGAGCTCTCATAACTTCAAAAAGGATAAACCCAAGGAAAGCCAAGGTTTTTGATTTTCAGTGCTTCAGCTTCTTTGGTATAGTGAGGATGCTTTTGGGCCTTATTGGAGTGTTAGTTTTCACTAATTTGGGCAGTAGCCCAATAAAGAGAGCATATGCTTTGAAATGAGTAGAAGACCTTTGAAGGTGAAATGCAATGCATTTGTGGTACTTGGATCACTAATATGAAGAGTGAAAGTGGTTCATTGAATATGGAGAAAGGGAAAAGGAGCATGTGACAAAGTTAAAGTCCATGAACCAATGATCTTGTATACATTAAAAGAAACAATGTATGTAGTGTGATCGTTTTTCTTAATTTGTTCGATATATTTTTAAAAGTGAACCTCTAAATTAGTTCATCAATACACTATGAGGCATAGAATTGGTGTCATATCAACTTAACCATCACATAAATCACTTGTCTTTTGTTAAGCAGTGATTTGTGATTCTTTTATGCATTGAGTTTAACTAGTTAGGATAAAATTTGTTAGTCAAAGTTCATGATTTGATCCCAATTCAAGATCAAACCAAAACAAGAATTTGCCATTCAAGCCTCCATTGCCCAAATCAGCTAGGCAACATGGTAAGACACCATTATTCAGTACTATATGGATAACCCTAAATCATGGCCCACCCTAGTTGAATGATGATGAATCAGTTGATCCCCCACCGTCCATAACTAAAGAGTAAAGACACGACCTTTTCTCTCTAGAAATTTATATAATATAAAAATAGAAAAACATTGATCATAGCTTTCTTCTTCATCTCACTCCACCAAAACCAAAGGCGAAGCCTTTATATACACGAACACCCAAACCCCCAAAACCAAAGAACCTTCCTTTAAACGCCTCCATCTCTTTTCATTCCTCTCAAACTTTTAGGGCTTCTTCACAATCTTAAATACCCGGCTCCAATTCTCCAAACCCGCATCTGATTTCGTGTCAATTGATCTGGGTCTGGGTTGGTTTTTGATTCAGAGGCGTGTTTCTCATCTCGGTCGGTGGCTGTTGTTGCCCTAATTATGAGGAAGAGGGAGAGAGAGAATCCGTGTGGGATTTGTGGGCACTTTCACAAATTCGAGGAGGGAGAGGTCTGCGGGATCTGCGGCCACCGTGTTCCGGCGGTTTCCGATAAAACCGCGATCCAAGTTAGCGCCTTTCCTTCGGTGATCGTGCCGGAGTTTCTCTATCTGGGCAGCTACGACAACGCCTCTCGCTCTGAGCTTCTCAAGACTCAGGGCATCTCTCGTGTTCTAAACGCAAGGCTTCAAGATTCAGTTTCTTTTTCGGGTTTTTTTGTTTGTTTTCCGTATCCGTATCCGTTTTCGGATTTGTTGTGTTGGGTTGATGTCTGTTTAATGCACATTATGTCTGTTTGGATTGGAACTGTTAAGGGAAGTAGTAGGATGAGGAAATCCTTTTATATAGTAACTAGGATGTGATAAATTGAATGCTTGGCCGTAGAAGGATATCACATTAATGGGATAGAACAAGTAAATAGTAGCATTGATGAAGAGAAGAGTAAAGGTGATGATGCATGTTAAAGTTTTTTTTCTTTTCGGTGATAGATGCTTCACTCAGTAGGTATTTTCTACTTTTAAGGATATCTAAGCACTTAAGAGTGTGAAAAGGCGAGGAAGGTGTATTTGGGGCTCTTAGTAGAATGGACCTAAACGATGTATTTTTTTGAACCACCATGTGATGTCAATGTGGGAACTACCATTGGTTTGATTTTGTGTCTAATAATTGAAGGTCTGACCTTCCGGACTTTCTCCTTTTGCAGACGGTACCTACTTGTCAAAATCTTTACAAGAACTCTTTCACCTACTATTACCTTCAAGATGACAAAATTTTGCAGTTTGAGGATGCAAATCAATTTTTAGGTGTGTATTCTCTGCATTTTTATTTCTTGTTTGAGAAGGTATTTTCTTTGCACGGTGGTTCATATATGCTAGACATATGCTTTGCACAATGGATTTTGGTTGAAGACTTAAAAGTATTCTAGTACTTGATATGGTTTTATGCTGGTTATTAATTTTGGATTCTTTCACTCATAAGCATATTTCAACAGTACTGTTCATAAGCTTAAACTATATCTCAAAGATATTTCAGTCAAGGTAATCGACAGCTGATATCCTTCAGTCGAAGGATTTGTGGCTCTTTTGCATAAGTGTCATTTAGTAGTGGGACCGATTTTCACTTCCTTTGCTGACATGTATACTTATTTTAAAGAATTTCAGTCCTTTTTCCTGTTTCAAGTACTGAATTCATCACAGGATTTTTGAGTAATATGCTCAGATTTAACCCTTGCATGGTTGCTGACTTAATGTTATGAAAAGATATGTGCTGTAAACCTCATTAACACCTTAACTGATTTCTTCTTTTATTTGACGAACTATATAAATTCCAGTCACATTCTGTTTTTATCTGGTGGGTTCATCTTCTTTGCAATGCAACACCTTTAAGATTACTTATCAGCTATTCCAGCTTCCCTTCTCTCTCATAACTTGTGCAGAAAGAGAATTGGCATAATAAGCTCCATACCTTCTGATAATTTGTTGAAAGAAACTTTTTGAATAGACCGATTTGTAGTTGAGAAGAACATAAAATCAGTCGATGATGTACATTAACTTTGTGTTGCACAAACATCAATTGGATTGCAGCATTTAACTACAATAAACAAAACAAAATAGTCATTTTAATTCTTACTAGTGAATGTTTTTTTTGGACTTCCAAGTTACATTCAAGCTTGTATGTTAGACTAATCAGGAGTTCAGCTTTACAGTGCATTACTAGAAAATTTGTGCTTTATCTTGCAGAGAAATGTGAAAGGGATAAAGCTAGTGTTTTAGTGCACTGCATGTCAGGAAAAAATAGGTGATTTTCTGAAATCATTTATCTATTTACTATTTTATCAGTTGGCACACATGTAGAGCTCTTGCTCTCGTGGAAGATTTTTTCCTTGTTTTTTTTCTGAGATCTAATATGGATCTTTCTGACAGGTCCCCAGCCATTGTAATAGCTTATTTGATGAAATCAAGAGGATGGAGACTAGCACAGGCTTATCAATGGGTCAAAGAACGAAGACCGGCTGTTGAACTAACTGAAGGTATACACATTTTTATGAAAAATAAAAATTCCAACATTTTCCGAACGGGGAATTTAATTGAATAATAAATTTATCGGAACAATAAAGAATACGAATCGGAAATTATTATATGCTAAGCCAATCCTACTTTAGAAACTTTTGAGTGTATTGAAAAATAAATACTGAGCTGTCTGTGATTTAATTGGATTGGATGTGGAAATTGGAGATGCATGTTGTTTCTACATGTTTCATCTAGATGGGATGTCTTGCATGTTCAGCATCTTCACAAGACAACTTTTATTCATTGTTCTTTTTGGCTGGCAATTTTTAAGATAAAAATCCTTGTCACATCTTAACATTAACAACATCAGCCTATTTCTCTTCCCTCCCTTGTAGTGTCTGGAAATTTAAAGGCCTGCTATTGTTCAAGCTAAAAGCCTATTATGTTAGAGTAGGATGCATATGTTGGAACAATCGTACTGCTTACTTTCATGTGTTTGGATGTAGCTGTTTCCCAGCAACTACAGGAATATGAGGAGAAGATCTTTGGGTCAATTGACACCACCAACCTTATGGTGTCTTTCCCACCGGTAGCTGCACCTTCATTTGGCTTTGGTTTACCCAAAGCTAACGATGATGGAGTTCCTATCCCTGCATTCAACAATGTGGCCGCTCCCTCCATTTTTGCTAGACCCACCTTAGATATTCCTCCGCAGGAGTTTACTTTTGGAGCTGGCCAGACTCAAAGTAATATTTCAGGAAGCCCCTTCAATGCCAATCCTCCAAATCCAAATGCTAGTGATATTTCTATGGATAGTACTTGAGATTGCTGCTTTTATACCCCTTTTGTGGATCAACTGTTGGAGGGAAGGAAGTTAAGTGCTGACTCCAACGAGTTTTTTATATTTGGATGTAAAGTGGGAGTGACTGCTCATACTTTCATGGCTTTCTGTTTAGTTCACAATATTTGACACAGGGTGGTAAAAGTATGGATGGGTTTTTCCTCTCAGTTTTAGTCCTGTAACTGGGAGCATTTTTTTCTATTGCGCATGATCTAATACAAAGTTCTGTTTACTTTTATTTGCTTCAGCTAAATTCTGTCCTTTTGGGAATTGACAATTCTTCGGCCCCAGTCGTATTTCCCGGGATCAGACTCTACATTTTAGTTCCACACTGCTACGGACCTACGGTGCTACCTTTCCCGGCATCTTACTTGGAAACGCATGTTATAGTGTGCAAACTTCACATGATCAGTATTCTTGTGTTTTTACGTTATTATGTGCAAACTTTACCATCCATTCCATTCTCTTCAGTCCTATAGGCACTGTTCATATACCACTATTTCATATACCGAACACATCTGTAATCTGTTTCATTTCATTTTCTTCGGTATAGGGCAACTGTTTCATGTACCAAACATCTATTCTGCGGTGTTAAACCAGGCTTTCAAGAGTGACAAATTTTAACTATTAATCGACTCGGGCGCAGTGATAGTATAACCTTTCAAATATAAGGAAAGGCATTTTTAAGCGACGAAATTTTTTTCGTCGACTAAATAAATGACTTTAGCCAACGATAAACAGTAATTTCGTTGGCTAAAGTCTTGACCAACGGTTTTTTCCCGACGACTTCTTAGCCGACGGCGTTTCGTCGTCTAAGACTTTAGTCAATGAAATTTTCGTCGACTAAAGTACTGATCTTGGTAGTGAAATGGAATGCATCTGAATATATCATATTACTCTGACATGACACAAGAGAGAGTGTTGAAGAAAATTAGATTTCCTAGTGTGTGTCTTACTCAAAGTACGATCAGAATATAATTTGATATTAATATTGTAATAAAAATTTGTGTACGTATCATCTATATATATATAGATTATTCTATGAATGAAATACAACCCTTATTCTCATATTTTTCTCTTTCAGTTTATTTTTCCCGTTATAAATATCTTTATGTAAATAATAAATAATAAATGGGCTTGCGTCCGTCCGACTTGGACACAAATTTTAACCTGATACAGAAATTTATCGGCCCAAAACTGAAATGGATTTCTCTTCATATTCTTGTGTTTCTATTTCTCTGCTTTCTTCATTAATTCGCTCAGTCTCGGTCTTCTTATTCGCCTCGGATTTAGGTCACTCAGTCGCGAATCGCAATATGGAATTGGATTGGTACTCCGTCGCCTGTGAGGCCTTTTCCGAACACCACCACCGTTTTCCGATCCCCATTTCTTGAAGTTTTCTCCACGTTTCGTTTTCTCTAGAAAGAAAAGAAAAATAAAAAAGAAAAGATTTGAGTGTTTGATAATGGAGCGGACCGAATCCGATACGAGTGACTACGACGACGAGTTTATGGAGCGAGACCCCACCGGGAGGTACTTCCGCTACGGCGACGTTTTGGGGAGGGGGGCTTTCAAGACTGTTTACAAGGCCTTCGATGAGGAACAAGGGATTGAGGTGGCCTGGTGCAAGGTCAAGCCTAAGGACGATGCTGAGCTTGAACAGTTGTTTTCCGAGATTAATCTGCTCAAGTCTTTAAAACATGATAACATCATCAAGCTTTTCAGCTGGTGGGTCTCGGAAGATGATGGTAGATCCAAGAAGAAGAAGAAGAAGACTGTGAATATGATCACCGAGTTGTTCACTTCTGGGAGCTTGAAGCAGTATCGAAAGAGGCACACCAATGTCGAAGCCAAGGCTATCAAGAAATGGTCCAGGCAGATTCTCAAGGGTCTGAGCTATCTGCATTCTCATGACCCTCCCATTGTTCATAGGGACTTGAAGTGTGACAATGTGTTTATCAATGGCTTCAATGGGGAGGTCAAGATTGGGGATTTCGGCTTTGCCTTGGTGATGCATGAGCAGGGTAGTTCTGAGCATGAAGTGATTGGCACGCCGGAGATGTATGAAGAGGATTACAATGAGCTGGTGGATATCTATTCTTTTGGGTTGTGCTTGCTGGAACTGGTGACTTGTGAGTACCCTTATAAGGAGTGTACAAGTCCGGAGCAGATTTACAACAAGGTTACCTCTGGTGTAATGCCGGCTGCGCTGAGTAAAGTGAAGGATCCTCAAGTGAAGCAGTTCATTGAGAAGTGTCTAGTGCCTGCAGCAAGGAGATTGTCTGCAGTGGAGCTCTTGAAAGATCCGTTTCTCGCAGCTGATGTCTCAAAGGAGCCTAGATCTTTTCACATGGACATTGATACCGCAAGTGACAGAGTGAGCTCTAAATCATTTAGCTCCTCGATTCTGGAGTGTCAGAGGCTCACAAGAAATAATAAGTTGACATTAAGAGCAAAGAGGAATTCTGAGAGTAGTAAAGCTATTGCTTTGACCTTGAGTGTAGCTGGTAGTCGTGGGAAGAAGAAGATTATCGAGTTTGATTTCCATCCGGATTCAGATACTGCTGTTTCGATTGCTGAGGAGATGGTTGATCAGGAGCTTGGCCTTTCAACTGAAGATGTGTCTGCCGTGGCTGAGTTGATTGATAGATTGGTTATGAAGATTGTGCCCAAGTGGAGACCAACTTCTTTAGTTGGAGCATATAGCTCAAGTACCACTACTAGCTCAGATTCAACAAAGAACTCTGCTGTCTCGGGCATGGGGATATGGAAGAGCTTTGGCACGTCAAGCATATGTTCCTTGCACTCTGAGTCATCTCTAGCGGACAAACGTCACTATGATCAGTTAAAGGCGGAGCTCGACTTGATTGATGCACAGTATCAACAACGTTTTGTTGAGCTGGTGAAGGAGAAGGAAGAAGCCATCCAAAGTGCAAAGAAGAAGTTCGTTGGTCCAGTCTAGCATCCATTCGAAGATTGGTAGTATATAGAAATGTGATGAAATAGCATTCACTTCATATCATCTCTGTAATATGGTTGTTTGTGTACTTTTCTAGTCTGGTTAAGAAGCTTTCATAGCAAAATGGGTGCAGGATTTCCGTCCCCTGTTGACTACCAATGCTGTTTTGATTGATTGTAATGGAAGTGAATGGAAGTCTTGACTCCATACTTTTATTTGTGCAGCACTAGAAAAAATGGGAATGCAACATTTACTTCTTTTATAGCATCCTCGGTGATCCTCCATTTGCAGATTGGCAGCATATAGAAATGTTATAGCATTCACTTCAATCTCATGTTTGTAATAGAATACTTGTTTGCCTACTTTTCTAGTATAGTTTAGAAACTTCTGCAACAAAATGGGTTTTAATCTTAGAAAAGCCTGTCTTTGAGGATCAAGTTAAGACCATTGCAATTTTGTTTCTTGTCTATTACTTGTGATAACTGTGAATGCAACGTTTTTTCATATAATGCCGGCTTGTTTTACATGATTTGACGTCATTATTTCCCTTACGATTTGTACTCATTGAGTTTGTGTAGCACTGGCGTTAAATTGGGAATGTAATGTTTCTTCATAACAAACATACTAAGGTAGAAAATCTTTCATAAGATCTAAGATGAAGTCAAAAATACATATGAGTGATATGAATAACCAATTTTGCTAATTATATAGGCATTCGATACATCATGAACTGGATAATACGTTTGATACTTCAACTCAACTTATACAACATTGTATGAAGGAGACAATTACAAAGCGATGCTACCATAATTTTTTGACACGTTGCTACCACAATTTTTTGACACATTTGTTACCACAATTTTTTAACACGTTACTATATGATTACATCTATACCTTTTTAACCCTAAATGTCTTCTTTCTTGTTTCATTATATAATGATATCTCAATACCACATTCTCAGACCAACCAAGATTTTATAATTTTTTTCTTGCTCCATTTCTGCCTCATAGATAGACTTGCATGTTTTCTCTATGCTTCTAGTCTCAATCTTTGTGACTTATCCGCTTACTGGATTCCAGATACCAAAAAAATTAGATAAAATCAAACACCTTTTACTTATGCTAAATTGTATTTCAAAGTGTTTTAATCCAAATTCGTCTATATTGGTGTTTGATTATTGCACTCTTTTATCTACGTTGATTTTTCTTTCATTTGATTGATAATTGCGCCCTTTAAAAAATGAAAATAATGATTTAGGCTCAAAGTGTAATTGCATATCTTCGACAGAAAATCATGCATGTGTTGTTCTTTAATCTAAGTTCATGAATTTAGTAAAATAAAGTCAATGTTGGTGGTGATTTTGATTAAACCAAAATATATAATTCAATGGTAGCGAAATCATTGAAACAACATATATTCCACTCCCTTGTTCAAGCAGGAAATATAGTCGAGCACGGTATCTAGCTAAGACTTATGATCAAGCAACTAAACAACTAAACCGAAAGACCAAGTTCTAATAAGAAATGATAAAAAGAAAAAATCGGCGGACATTTTATGTGGACAAAAGTCATTGATCCTTTAATACAGGCTTCAAGAGCTGGTTTGTTCATAATAAGTTCATTCATGAAGAATTACAAAACAATTACTATCTGCATAGCTTTCGATCCTTTGAAACTACTCCTAGCCTCAAACGAATTCAAAAAAATATAGGTCTATGTATGTATCGTACCAAAATACCTTATCTGAGTTATGAGTATCTGTTTGTTTCTGTAAAATTTCTGTAACGGAAACTGGGAGCAGCACCTACCTCGTGTTCTCACTGTTTCTATGTATAACTGAACAAAGTCTGTGGTTTGAAATGGAACAACCCAGAGCTTACAAATTTTTGCCAATCCGGGACGACTTAGATAGTAACAATTCAAACTTATCAGAAAGGCGCGACGCATGGAGGCCATTCGTCAACTCTGAGAGTGAGAGTGACTTGGGAAGAATCCAAACCTTCCCTATAAGACGGCTGCAAATCCGCAACACAGAGCATCAGCATTATCGCTTTCAGTGTAGTCCTCTGTATCTGTAACTGAACTGAGTGTCTGATTTGAGAGGGAGAGTTATCGTGTTCTTTGTGGCTCCGAGTCTGCGAAAACCAAGTCTCTGAATCTGAGAGAAGAAGAAGTTTCGGTGATATAGTAATCACAGAATTTTAGAGTTTAGAGTTCTTTAGTGATTTAGAATCTATCTTGTTACTTTTTTTCTGTGAAAAAATGGCTGGAGAAGCAGTGTTCTGTCACCAAGTGAGTTTTCCAGATGGGATTCTTTTTCTTGTTCAATTATGTTTGGAAGAAACTGATGTGTGTGTTTAAAGGGTCGAAGTTTAGAGAATTTCTTGTATTGATTTCTTGACTGACTAAATTGTGGGTTTGAATTGTTTCAGTGCCGCCAGAAGACCACCAGACGTGTGTTCGTGTGACACAACCCCATGGCAACATGCCAACTCAAGATCTGTGACCGGTGCCTCAAGAAGAGGTCAGAGTTTCGGAGACTCATTATTCTGAGTCTTTCAAAATAGAGTTGCCTATTAATGGTTTCTATTCATGCTGAAAACAGATACAACGGAAGTGTAGATGGTACCGTTATTACAGAGGAGACTTCTGGATATGATTGGAAGTGTATGAAATGCGACGGGAAGTGCAACTGCAGTGCTTGCATGTAAGACTAAAATAATTTGTTTTGTTTTCTAAACATAATATATATTCATTTGTAATAAGGGTTTTGCTGATTAGACAAATGATAATTTCACAGGAGGCGGAAGGGTGAGGAACCTCATGGTCCAGTTGTACCCGACTCACAAAGGCAATCAGCAACAGTATGTTTGGCAATACTTAATTACTTAAGAAATTTAAATGAGATGAATGATAACAATATGCTAACTTTGAATTTTGACATAGGAGCCTATTGAAGGAACCCATAAAATGAAGACAAAGAGGGAAGTAGTTGACCCTGAACTTCCTCTGCCTTCGGGGGTTCCTTTGACAAATGTTGCGGGCATTGAACTACATCCTCAAGATATAGGACATGCCCTACAGTTCATATAGTTAAGTGTGACCTTCGAAGAGGTGATCTATATGAAGTTCTGTTCTGTTTTGGATGTTGAACTAAATTTTCCCCTAAATCATCTTCTTTTGTTGATGTCCCCTAAATGCTTAAAAATCATTGAGTTCATGTGTTATATCATAAGATAATTTAATAACTTAATGTGTATCATCTTTTGTGCTTTACTTTAGGTTTTTGGATTCAGCAAAGCACAAGCTGAATCTCTTCTCAGGGACCTAGTGCTTGAACAGTACTCTTCAATGTTCCGATTTCAGGCCACACTCTTGTCTGTACCGGAGGTGGAAATAGAAGAAGAGTAAGACTTCTATCTAGTACCTAACTTTTATATAAAAACTCATTTGAATGTTTCAATCAGTTTGTATATTCAATTTTGTGTTAGCCGTTTTCTGATCAAATTTATGTACATAAAATGTTTCTAGAATCAGGCCTTTGAATGAAGATTCCTGGTTCGAACATTTGAGGTGCTACTTCTCCGAGTCTCAACTCGTACTGAAGGAACTTCCCTCAGATTTCTTTAGTAGAGGAGTTGAGGGGCACCACTCCTTGGACTTCTTCTCCCAGAAGCTTAGTCTCAACTCGTACTGAAGGAACTTCCCTCAGATTTCTTTAGTAGAGGAGTTGAGGGGCACCACTCCTTAGACTTCTTCTCCCAGAAGCTTAGAGTCCTGAATTTCCTTTGTGACGAGGCTCTTGATACTAGGGGGTGTGTTGTGTTTAGTTTTTTAGAGATTTTTTTAAGTAATGAATTTAAAAAGAGTTTTTAGATTTATAAAGATTCATAACATTTTATGGATTTATATAGATTTTAAAAGTTAAACTTTTAAGGTTTCTTAAAAACAAATGATAAACTTGTGTAGATTCTCGTAGAATTTAATAAATTATTTATAAATTCTTTTAAGTTAAATTGTATGTGTGTACCAAATCTTTAGAGATATATATAATGTAGAATGGATGAATAATTTTTATCCATAACAGATCATTTTGAAAAACTCATGTCAAAATGACGGATCGTCTATGTTACACTTAGAAGAATATGTTTGTTAACTAGTCTTAAAGCTCTGCAACCATCCCTGCAGCGAGACGTCTAATTCATCTCAAGTTTTAAGGCCAAATTCACGTGTTTGAAGGGAATTCCTTCAACCCAGTAGCTCAAACACCTCGATCCATCATAAAGCTCATTGTTTGCGCTCTCTAAAAAGAGGAGCTTGGAGTACAGAAGAGGATCAGGGAAATAACCCAGAAAAACCCATCAAGCTCTCAGGTCTTCATCCGATCAAGCAACAGGTCTCAAATCTCTCTAAACACTCAAGCTCTCATGCCTTACACATTCCCCAATTTCTGTTCTTTCAACCGCAAGCTTTCCCAGCCATCTTCTTAATCTCTTTTCTTGAACTCTCATATTTTTTCAGAAACCAAATCCCTAGCCACTACAAGAAGAAGGTGTTTAGCCGACGAATTAATTTTTCTTTGGCTAAAGTCCACGTTAGCTGACAAAAAATTCTTTCGTCGGCTAAAGTCAACTTTAGCAAACTAAATTAAATTTTTGTTGGCTAAATTATTTTTTTCGTCGGCTATAGTCTGTGAACTTTAGCCGACGAAATTAGGGTATTTTATCGGCTAAAGTACCTTTTACTTACAAAATTGCACTACGGATATTTCGGTGTCCGATAATAGTGTGAAACAAAAGAAATAAACTATGCACACAAGATAAAAAAATAATTGTGGAATAGAGATGTCGTAGAGGAATATATAAAAATTAAGAGGTCTAAAAGATAATTAGCTAATGTCAAAAAGAAATGAGATGTGTAAAAATTTATATGAGAGAGGGAGGGAAGGAGTGAGTAAAATAAGAAAAACTTATAAATCTACGCAAATCTTGTGTCTAGGGGTTCAAACTGTTCTCTTTACAATTTACATTAGACAATCCGTGCAAATCCATCATTTAATAAATCTTTAACAATTCGTGTATTTACTGAATACTTTCAGACCTTTATGGATTTAAAATCTTAATTTATAAATCCTAATTGAATACTCTCAAACTTTTCCGAATTTAAAATCTTCTTTAAAAAAATGAATTGAATACTCTCAAACTCTTAAAATCCACAAAAGTCATTAAAACATCATAAAAATTCAAATACAATACACCGCCCTAAGTAAGTACCATAAGCATTTAGTTATAACCCGGCCTATATATTTCCTCATAAAGCTTTTCCTGGTAAATTTGCAATGTCTGCTACAGAAAATTGAGCAAATCTCTACTACTATAAAACCAGAAGTTAAGAAATTCACCAAATTATATTTTATTGAAATTATCCTTATTAAACAAATTTAGACTATTAAGAATAAAGGTTACAATAGTAAATAACAAAATATAAAAACTAAATAAATAAATAAAATAAATGAGGAGAAAAAAATGAAAAAGAGATAAATGGAGAAGAGTTATAACTTTCAAGAAATTCTGAGTCCCCACTAAATGAAAAAAACACTACTACGCTAGTTTTCGCCGGTATAAAGGCTAGTTTATAGAAAGCCAAAAAGGAATATTCACTGAAAGAAAGCGAGAAGCAAACCAAAATGTTTCTGCTGCAAAGGCTAAGGTAACATCAATTTAGTTTAAGACAATTTCCCTCGGAGCATACATGTAGTTTCTGATTTTAACATAATCCTTTGCACAGGAGCTAAGTCTCAAAGGGCAGTTGAAATCTGAGGTTTCCGCTGCAGAAGAAAATGCTGCTTCAACTTATGATCATGAAACCACTGTTTTGGGACTAAAGAGCGAAGCAGCTCAAGCTCATGCAGAGTGGCTTGAAGCAAAAGCCTTGGAATCAAAGGGTATGTACCCCTTGTATCTTCGGCTCGCACTTTTTGTTAAAAAATAGATGCATTGCGTTTTTGGTTTCTTAATCATGAATGTTTGGTTCTCACTTTGGGAATTGCTATGTTACAGTGACACTACATGATTCTGTACGGACAGAACCTTATCTGTTCGATGCAGATGGTCATGCCTTTTGGAGATTGACAGGCTATGATGATGGAAAGGGTATGTTGCTTCAAGGTTTGATTTTACCTCTGTCAATGTTTGTGATATGAAGTCTCAGTATTGTAAGCATGGACACTTATAAATGTTTTATATGGTACAGATGTGGGAACTTGGGATCCATTTACATCTTCTGATGAAAAGTGGTTCCTATACGGAGAAGAAAAGAAAGAAGCGGTAAAAAAGCACTGCTCTTCTGTAAGGTATGCATACTCAGTTGTGTTATATATATTCTGCTTACATGGAAAGTTTATGATTGAAAACCTATCTCAAACACTTCCTACAAGTTCTGGAAGTAAGGATGAAGAGAAGCTTGAAAATGAGACTACTGGAGGCGAAGAAGAAGAAGAAGGCATAGCCAAAAGTAGCGCAGAAGAGTAAAATTTTCAGAGATTTTCATTTTTTATTTGTATGCCTGTTTATAAATGCACAAGAAATTTTAGAACTTAGATACACAGCTGTAAGTATAGTAACTCATCAAGTAATGTTAACCCTCCGGTGTAATTGTATATAATCCATCAAATAATAAAAGGAAATTCTGTGAATCATTTTCAGCACCCTCTCATCTGATAGGTTTGAGTTTTCTATGATTATGCAAGTTGCTGAAGTCGATGCCAAGGCTGCAAGAGTCGCTTGTCCTTTGGCGTTCAGTCATAGCTTGCTGCTATCAGTTTTAAAAGGCATTGTTTGCAGGTCATTCTGCTGTCAATGCTAGACAGGATGACACATCTATTTGGGTTCGTTTTATTGATGACTCAGCATTTTATTTAGACCAGCAACCTATTCTTTCTCCCATGTTTTCAGGGAGTTCAATTCTGCTGCAAAAAACGAGTTAGCAGGATCAGCTCTTTTTAGTCAAGTTCATATGTCTTTGTTTGGTTGTATTCCAACAGAGGCTTAGGGGATTTGTCACCCCTCATTGAAGTACTTACTTGTTGGAGGTATTCCCATGTAACCAATTTGCGGCCAAGAACTGGTATATACAATTTTGAAACTCTGAATCCAGCCACTTTCATTTATAACTTATATACCCAACATGCACAGAAAATGTACAGAAAAATGTTCTACATAAACAAACATGTCACATAAACAAACATGTCACAATGCCGCATGTAGAATATGTAGCAGTACAGAAGCACAATAGATCACAGATAGCAGACTTTCTTTTGTCAAGTCTTTAGACACTGAAATTGAGAAATTTGGACTACACAGTAACACATGTCTCAAGGGAAGACTTGGCAAGCCACAACAAGCCCGGATCATCCCGCTTCAACACTAGATAAGTTTCTGCGTGTCCAATTTCATCCACAACATTTTCATTGAAGCCAATCAGAGCCAGAAATTCCATGGCAGCTGCAATCGAAGGGGAAAAGGAAAAGGTAAACACAACTGCTTTAACAAAAAATCATTCTTGGAAACTATGAAATTTCAATGTAAAAGCTGCAGACCTCTGTAGTTTGCTACATTCTTTTGAAACATGGGATTAGCCTGCGATGCATCAATAATCAGCATTAAGAGGAAGAAAATTTATAAGGAAATTCCAATATTAAAAGTAATCACATTGAAAGAATTTAGGATACAGATGTCTGTACCTTGCGCAGTCTTCGGTATTTCAATTCACCTGGGTGTTCGAGAACGTTCCTGCCCAAAGATAAAATGACCCATGATCAACAACTCAATGCAAGAGGTATAACTAAAGATGACCACTTAAATGTATTTCTACTTCTTTTGCGGGCTTTTTAAGTTTTAGGTTGCCTCGGAGAAAGAACTGAAAATGAAGTCACCACTATCCCATGCTGGTAGCTATACAGTTAAATAGTTGTGTGCAGTCCCAATAGAGTTTGTGTTTGTAAAGAAAAGGAATGAATCAAAGTTCAAATTAAGCAATTGTACCTTACTATCTTAAATAGAGTTTGGAGGACTGTGGTAGCTTGTGTGGAATTAACCTCAGCTTGCAACATCTCAATGGTCTTCTGCATACGTTTACAAGCAGCTGTAACAGGATCTTGAATTATTTGAATTTCTTGATTGTCTGGATCTGGTTCATCGATCTGCATACTGGATATTTCATTTGGAAGCACCAAATCAGAATGGGATACTGGTTTGATAATGCCATCTGACATAGAGGCATCCAGATCAGGTTCTTCAATAGCCTTCCTCATATTGGCTTCATCTTTTATTGTTTCAGTACCTACAGACTCATCCTGGTCAGGTCTTATAATATTTCCATTTGAAATAGATCCCAAATCATCCCGTTTTACATCGTAATCATCGGGATCAGGTTTGTCTACTTGATGTTGAAAGCTGCTTTCCAAAATCTCCATCTCCTGACCATGTAAGGGTTCAGGTTCAGCCACAATATCACACTTCAAACAAGCTTCAAGATTATCAGGATCAGGTTCGACATTTTTCCTCTGTCCTGTAGATTTTGTGCAGGATTCATCAGGTCCTTGTGAATCTTCAGGATTGGGCTCAAACTTGTTCTCATTGCCAAAACAGTCATCAGGATCAGGCTCCAGATCATTTTGTCTCTGAACTTCGTACGAACTTTCAATCTCCATGTCCCTTTTATCTGAAAATATCTTAGGCTCGTCTTCTTCATGCACATGGAACCCAGACCCATCAAGATTTGACTGTTCATGTACCTCGGAAATGATATTGTTGGAAGGAGTTGCTAGTCTTTGACAAGCAGCCGCCACTGAGGATGCACGAGCACTGGCCAGTTGATCAGGCATGTTTCCTCCAAGCTTGTGAGAAGAATTACTTCTCTCTCCAACATAGAAATTTTCTTCATAACTCTCTGTATACCTAGCTCCACTTAGTGTGTGACCCCTTGATCTCGTCCAATCTAAACTCTCAGCTTCTTGGTTCAACTGTCGACAAAATAAGATATAAAAATAAAGTCCACCAAAATGCATAAAAACAATGGAAACCCAACAAGGAGTCAAAAGAACATGCATGCACGACATCTTACCTGTTTATCCAAAGCGTAAAAGTCTGTGTCATGCTCAGAGTATATCATGTGAGCCTGAAATGAATATAAGAACAGTATGAGGACCCCGAAACAACAGCAAAGTGTCAATTATCACCAAAACCGTTCAAAATCGACACAAAGCCTTCGCACCCATATAGACAAGCTGGAAATTTCACAAATATATAGCTTACAAGCTCATGCAGAAGAGTTTTCTTGATACTTGCATATTTCCGGAAACCCTTAAGGTCATCAGTCCGAAGACGCAGAGATATCTCCTCTCCCTTATTCTGTAACATCAAACAAGAGTCAAAAATGAACTGGAGAGTAAAGAAAATGCAGTGCTGATAATTCCATTCTGATGAGAGTGTTTTTACCGTGTTAAAACCGAGGATGCATTTGGGACTTATGCCAACGTAACCAATGGGGGCCATCTCAGTCATGATTCCCACATGCCAGTGATGCTTTTAAATAGAACATATAGGATATAAAATATCAGTGATGGCCCTAGCAGAATATACCAGGGAATTCCAATCTATACACATCATACTGATATTCTGTTAAACACATGAACATGTAGTCAATGGTACCTTATTCATGATAGCTACAATTCCAGGATCTGCAGCAAGCATGTGCATTATTTTCAGGGCCTCGGATGCTGGAGGGTTCAACTGCAGACAAGTAATCATAAGTTATCAATACAGATGATAAAGAAAGGCTAATACAATCCAAGCATATTTTAAATAAATGAGTTTTTGTCTGAAACAAATGGTGTATGTTTGATATTGGATGAATCCCTTTCTACACCCAAGAATATGATCATCAAGATCTGAAATCAAACATTCCTTCCAGATATTATTTAATTACTTCTACGCCTAATATTTAGGTGCTCTATTAAGTGTCAAGACTAAATGCACCACCTCCATAACATACGAGTAAATGATGCCATTTCTGCATCAGATTGAGCCATATTTATCTGCCAATAATGACTTGCTGTATATGCATCATACCTTGTGTCTATATAGTTTATTACTGGATGTGGAACTACCCAATAACTTACTTAACATGTGAATGTGATTGCATCTAGGTTTATTTTCTGTTTAACAAATAGATGGGAAACTCTAAGATTGATAATATACCAATATCTTCCAACTTTGCTTTCTAGATATAATTTTTGAGTAGGATAAAAGAACACCTCAATTCCAGGAAGTGTAAGTGTGCGGAAACCACTAAAGGTATAAGGTCCTTGTGGAAGTTTCAGAGAAGTATTAGGCAAATCATACATTCTCTGCCTCGATCTCTTTTCCTCTTCATCAAATCCTGCTATCCTTAAGTTTGCCCTTGAGTTTTGTAGAACTTCATCTATCTCATTCTCAAATGCTCCCATCATTCTAATGGACTTCCCCTGAAAAACAACAAAAGAAACAATTTCATCAAGCGGGAATTCTGGAAGTTCACTTGCAGGAAGTTAATCTGTAGCAAGTAAAGCCACTTGTTATTGCCTTTATCACATTTACGCACATATTTCGTCAGTAAGAATTGTGTAAAATATTAGAAAATTGCTTAGCCATATATGTTGTCTAAGTCAATAGAATAGACCCTTCTTGAAGAGATATAAAATTTGCGAAAGCAAAGAACAGAAAAACAAATTGTCAATAAAGAGAGCTTAATACAAGGACTGCACACTGGCAAGTCTCATAGACAAGTAAAATAACCAAAATATACAAGCAGTATCAATATCTAGACAACTCTTTACAAATCAAAAACATGGACTGTAGACAGAATAAATACTGCATATTATACCTCGAAGACAGAAGTTTCTCGTAAATTCAGGTGCTCATGCTCATCGGAGAAAGGATAAAGCAACCTCGAGGTTTTATCAGGGAACTGTGGAACAATTAGCCTCATAGTATCTGGTTTGACATTAGTTAATCTTTGCAGTTCGTGCCCGAGCTCCTTCAGAGTTGAACCAGAATCAATCTCTACATTAATCTTGTTTCCTCTCCATATTACTTCGACATTCTGCACACTCTTCATGTTGTCCCTGCAACACATTACGTCTGAGAAAACTTGTGCTTGGACCACAAATTACATGCTTAAACTTTCGAATTATATCTCTGATATGCATCGAAATCGAATAATGATCACCCATAAGTATCTATTTCTTTATTAATTCTCCACATGACAAAATTATTTCTTGCACTCTAGCATCAAAGATTCAAAAACCAGATACAGAAATTGAAATTACAAACAAACCCACATAAAGTCTACAACTTTAACAGTAATTAACATCACCCATAAGCTGATTAAGCTCCTACAGACTTGGAGCCAAAGAAAAACTATAATTCAGCTCAAATTTCAATGAAAATCAGCTCAAACTACAATTCCAATTCTGAGATATTCAAAACTAAATAACCCCTGAATCGTGGAATTGAAAGAAACCCAGATTGAGAATTGCGAGGGACTTACTCAGATTTCGACGGGACGCTGTCCAAGATTGAGAATTTGGATTGTGAAGCGAATATTCTGAGAGAAATGGGTTTGGTGCTAAAGTGGTAGACTATGGAGGTCAATTGCTTATATAGGCATGGGAGCGCAGGATAAGAGTCAGTGCACGTTAGTTTTATCTTCCGGAAGGTGCTAAAATTAACGGGGGCTCTGCGTGTTACGTCTGTGCTGACGTAAGCCTAATTTGGATCCGCCACGGCGCCACCTCACCTCAGCCGCCTCTCACCCACTTCCGGCTGGAGTAGCTCATATGATATTTTCTGTACAATCTATTGTGTCACGCCAATAGTCCTTAACCCGGCCTTTACGATAAGTGATTCAAGAACATAAATAAATAAAAAGAAAAAAAAGTAAAATTTATCATAGGATTTTTGGTTCCCTTGGAATCAAAATTGGAACATCAATTTATTCCAAAAATAATAATAATAAATAATTGGTACACCAATTATTCAATTTCTTGGTGCTATTTTGTTGATAGTTTTGATACGCTAGCAGGAACACCAACCGTGCATCTTATGAAAATCATATTCTTTGATATGAAATAAACTTTCTAAGCCGGATGAAAAATGTTCATAAAATGAACTGCATTGCATGATTTGCATGTATATTGATGAAGCCAATTAGTGTCATTTGCTAATTTGGTTGGTACAAAGCCAAGTAGATAGATGATGTTTTCACTAAAACCGATCGAGGATTATAAAATCCAAGATGAAAGGTAAAAAAAGTACTAAATAACCATAAATTCAATCTGCACCTCCTTATTGGGCACCATTTTGACATCGGTTCTCATGACTCTACATATGTGCAGCAAACAAAACCTTGAATTCTTGATATTGGTTATTATGCTAAATGCTCGAAGTGATCGATTAATTTCTAAGGGAGAGGTCTTTACTCTTTACTACGTTCTGTGTCCCTGCCTGCATCGTGTGGTTCTGCTACAACCCCTGTTAAATGGAGTTGCTGCTACTCCTCGTAACAGGCGTCCCTTTTTCGGAACGGTATTCGCCTGGCTATTAAGGTAGCGCTTGCAATTGATATCACCGGAGCAGACAAAAATGCCCGTAGATAGCTGTGGCTTCCAGAGTGAAGATCAAGGAACAATTGTCTTAAAGGAGTGAAGTTTTTCCTAAGTTGCTTGTTCAGCAACCGCATTGCAGTATCAAAATGTCCTGCAGTGACATGCTCAGCAGCAAGAGATGATCTCTGGATCCAAATCTGGCTTACAGGCATGCCAGTAGTTGGAGCAACAAAAACTGATGAATGGGTATTAACAGAAGCCCTAGGTGTGTCAGCTTCAAAGGGAGCTGAGTTATACGTGAGAAGTTTTTGAAATTTAAGAGGTAAACTACTAAAAAACTAGAAGAAAAAAGTGGGAGAGAAAGTGAGGAACCATAAAATAAAAGCCTAGATACATATATGCACAACATGATGGGGAGTTCTTAAAGACGGGTGAGCTTGAGTGAGCACAAAAATACATATAACAGAAAAAAAAATTACAAAATATAGCTATTTTTTCACAAAAATTTGGTTGGGCTTAAGCCCTACCCACCCTTGCTCTAGATCCGCGCCTGAAGTTAGTGTCATCGTTGTCGTCCTCGTTGTTGAGCCGTCTCTGCGTACGCTTCTGAATTTTGGACTAGTAAAACCGGTACCACCTCTAGAAATAAGTTCCGACCTCCAGGCCTCTACTTCAACGAAAACGGACCACATAATCTGATAATCACGCCGACAGCGACGCCTACCCAGAAAACAGCAGCAGTTCTACTCCTCATTGTCGTCATTTTGGAAGCTGTACTCCTTTTATCATATCAATTGCCAGCTTTCGATATGGAACATATAAGCATATAACTGAATTGCTATTTGATCTTGTGCAAAAATAGCAAGCAGGCATTGCACAAAATTAACTAGGGGTTGGAATGATTTGCTTTAATTGGTGTGCTATTTTTTGGACAACTTATACATGCTTGGGTAATTAAGCAAGAGGGTTTCTCTAATGCAGATGTTTTAGTAAATTCTATATAAACACCGATCATGTTCTAGTGTTCTACCCCAATTAGCTAGGCGCAGGTTACATCATAGAATAAGTAAAGGTTTAATTGAGACTATTGGCTTTCATTTTTCTCTGAAGCAGCTAATTGGTCTTTGGAAGATAAGTAGTAGTCATGCCTGAAAAATGAGGATTGACTACTGATTAATTAATTTGATCAATATCTTTTGAAGCATGGGAAACCAAAAATTTTAAACGACAAGTTGATTTATTTAAGTTCTTACTGAGTTTTACGTGCAAGTTGAAACATGGAAGTGACGGCCATTCCAAAATTGACGCTGACTAGATTCCAGTTCTTCTGCAAAATTATTGAAAAATTGCTGATTATAATTGAGTTTAATTTGCTGATAAAAATCCTTGGGAGGTTTAGAATCAAATTACTGGGGTGATTACTGTGCCCCATCGTGCCCATATAAGTCCGCTGCCCATAATCACTGTGTCAAACAAACTTTCTATCAGTGAATGACCATAAAGTCGAGCAACTTAATAACATCCAGATGAGATTGAGAATCAGACAAATGGATAAGAGAGACAAAGACCTCAAACAATGAAACAAATAAGCCTGGCATCCGAAACCATTTTCGAGGTTTGGATCGACAGGTTCCCTTTTTCCTTTCGGCTATATATTGATCGACAAATATTTAAGTCCTAAAGATAAAAAGAGAACCTGTTTTTTTAATAAAAAGAGAACCTGTTGATCTAGCTCGGTTAAACACACACATACACACACATATACATATATATATATATATATATATATATATATATATATATATATAGAGGTTTGCAATGCTGTTTGAGTATGGTAGAAAATAAAGGAAATTACAAAGGAGTACATGATGACCTGTTTGTTGAGCATAGGAAACTTGGTCAGGTGGTTTAGAGGAGTCGAGAATATTTGCAATGGTTATTCCCCATTTGAAAGTTGGAGCCCAGAAATGAACTGCCCAGAGCAAAACAAATCACATTTATAGTAGCAAAATTAACCCCCGTAACATACATATGCAGCTTAAATTGCTTGATTAGTTTTCCCATTCATTGAGTATTACTTTCCTTAAAGGCAAAAAAAAATCATAACAGCAAGGCGTATGCTTGATTTGAGTAAGTTGACTTTATTCAGGACGGAAAGAAGAACAGTGATCGATCAAGCGAGTTCATAAATATACTGTCCCCTTCTCATCAGTGAAAACTAAATCTGGATCTTCTCTTAATTCGTGTAATTCATTCATGCTGAAGCTCATATATATATTTAAGAATCTATAATATGCATGTATATACAGCAATGAATCCAATCAGGGAAAACAGATCAAAAACAAGGAATAATTATAAAGGGTAGGCAGAAAACTAACTAGTTTTAGGGCCAGCAGGGTGGTTCCACAGCGCTTGCAGCTTAGAATTTGCCATGGACATTAGAATCTGCTATCAGTTCTTCTGAGCTTTCTCCTTTGCTGGAATAATATATGGCTAAGTGTGGCTAAAGGCTAAAGCTAATAAAGCTGGGACATTGACCACATCATGGGTATTAGCATCATCTATGACGTGTATTCATTTCTTATTCAATCATTCATATCCAAACAAAGAATAAAAGTTATTTGGAGATTAATTATTCCCCCATCGTTTTGGAATACTAGTTCTTGTTAATTATTTGATTCGTGCCCTGATGACCAAGGTCTTTCGAGGGATTACATAGCAATCTAGATTTTTCTCTTTATCTGAAAAAAGTCCAGCTCCGGTAATATTCTAACGACGTCACGCGTAACAATCTGAATTGTATATCCTTTTGAATTACAAATTCGTTTCCCACGGTACATTTTTTTCCTTTCTTTATCAGGAAGGCTTCCAATTTTGCTAGAAGCACACACTTCTGTACCTAAAAGCTTAACTAAAACTAGGAAATATACAGAAGCATCAGCTAGCTAGTTAAGCCCCATTGATGGCTCGGTCAGTGTCCAACTATGACCATATTATTCCCCATACTTTTATCAATCTCACCGTCAGGGTTGAAGTCGGCAGGCGCTTCCTGTGCAGGCTTGTCGTATTCTGGTTGGACTCCGACTTGAGTTCCCGACACTGAAATTAGTTGCTTCCTCACAAGCTTCCGGTTGCCGCCCTTCCCCCAGAAGCAGTTTGGATCATTCACGCCACCCTTTATACATGGACTGATCATGTCTGAAAATCCGTCTACTTCTTTAAACCAAACGCCACACATAACCGCCACCACGACCATGCCTACCCAGAAACCAGCAGCAGTACTCCTCCCCCTGATGATCATTGCCATTGCTTTTGCTATCGTAATTTGAAAATTTTCTGGAAGTTATAACAACATTCTAGTTACATTTCCAAACATGAATAACCATTAACTAAGCCTAGGGCTCGGGATGCTTTGCTTTTATTGGCATGCATGCTCAAAATTAGCTAGATAACTTATTGCATACCTAGCTATTTAACCTCAGGTTTTATATGATGGTAAGGTTTCTTAGCTATGGGGTTCCTCACTGCACATGTTTTAGTAATCCTAATTAAGATTTAAGAGCCAAATATGTACTGGGAGGGAGAGATCGACTCAAATAAGATGAACAATCAGAAATGCAAAGATGAGATCGAGTACGTCCAACAATTAGACAAGAGAATGAGGCCCCAAGAGATTGTGGCATGCATACAGTACGGTATATATAGCAACTAAAAGAGAGTGGTTATATGACTCACTATTGCACCAATATAACTGTCTACTCTTAACATATGAGTATATTTTCTTTAAAAATGTGGAAATCTGGACTCTTTGTCATATGGTTGTTGGTCGTTGGAACCTTTTAATGGCAAGATAAAGCTGACAGATTGTTCTTTAAGTGGAAACATAAGCGAAAAGATGATTATATTAATTAGTAAAATGATAAGGTATGTCTTTAAGTACATAAGAGCGCAATATATGTTCGGTAACTAAAATTATAAAGCAAATAGAGATTAAACAGTACTATATATTTGTTAGTTGATGATTTTGAGAATACATTCATGTGTTGATTTATGTTACTGTCTCAAAATATTATCTTCATGCATACGTACATTAATCAAAATTATATATCATCCATCGTCAACTTATTCCACATTCTTGTACGACGTATGTGATCTTTGTTAACTTTCTCTACAAATGGAGCATGCCATTGCCTTGCAATTCAGAAGAAATCAGAAGCAAAAAAAGGCTTCATATAACAGATGACACATACATATTTGTTGTTTCGTATCTGTTGTCTACTTTGCTGCCGGCTGATTGAACATCAGACAACACATAAACACTGTTGTGTGAAGTAAAATATGAGATAACATTTGTGTTTTGATCGTCTGTTTTATGATGTTATCATTCATCAAGAAGATGAGAAGTCTAGACAAAGAATAAAGTACATGACCTTCCGAGATTTTTACAGTAAGCAAGGCTCTAAAATGACATCACGTAGAATAATTAATATATGTCAATTTCTTCAGTCTTGTATATTAACAATGACATTGATACACGTACGTTGATCAAACAGTACATATATAGTTTCTCTGTGTAATTGATACATTTGGTTGCTGATATCTTACAACTTGGTTTTCCGGGGTGTTGTTTGGCCAGTCCTGCATCGTGTTAGTGAGCTACAACCTCTTTGATATGGATTGGCGCTTCCTGGCTCTGGCTTTCCCAATCCTTTGTTACAGTCTTGTGGATTCGCAGCGTTGCATCTAAGTTTATGCTTTGCAATAGCTCCGTAGTCCATGTACTTCTTGTCACCTGCTCCTTCAACCAAAACGGATGCAAACATGATTAGGGACACTGATTACTTTGAACACGACTGTCATTCTTACTTTTGGATGGGACATTTGTTATTTTTTGATATTTAATTTATAAGCGTGCCGTTGGTCTGAAAATAGACACAAATTAATTTCAAAGACTTAATTAGAAGCGCGAGTTAAAATTTGCTATTGCCTATTGGCCAAGATTGAAACTTCTTGTTACAAATATGCTAAATATAACACTATCGTTGGAACTTGGAAGGTATATGCTAAGCTATTGTTTGTACGCCTCGACTTTGCTAGGTTATATATGCAAAATTCAGGTAGCTAATAAGATGATCTAGAAACTTAATTTGTCTATTGGCCTCACATTTCATATAAACATTGCTTTGGGTCACCTTGTAAATCACACCATTCTTAATTAAGGAATAGAATTATATATGGTTCATATATATTATGTACATTATAGAAAACATTGCAACTTCAAAATATATGAAGCTCAATTATGTGTTTGTTTGATGGACCTTTCACTACTCGGTATGAGAGTGGGACTTGTTCCGCACATCGTCCACCAACGAGAAACTAATATCGCTTAATCTTTTATTTAATTATCAAAAAGAAATGTGTTTGTTTCTCACAAAACCTGTTGCGCGCATGATCATTCACGAGAGCAAAATCTTACTTCACTTGAAAATGAAGGGCATGTATAATCATCAGCAATGAAGGGAACAATGTCTCATAATAAATAGACCAGTCTAATATTTGATAATATAGCTAGAATTAAACAAACTCCAAATAAGAAGGCAACCTGAAATTTACGCTTCAATTTTTATAATCTACACTCTCATTACATTGATTTGACAAAACTAACCTTTATCCATTCTTCAACTTTTACAAGCCGCACTCTCATTACATTGATTTAACAAAACTACCCTTACACTTCACCCATTTTGAAATTCCTCACGTCATTTCGCTTTGATTCCTCGTTTTGTTCTTCTCTTAATCTTCCTATCAACTGATTATTATTTTTTCTTTATCTGTGATCTTCAAATCGAGTTGCTCGAGCAATGGTCATTTGGTGTCAGGAAGAAGAGCGAATTAGATATTTGGAGTAATGGAGTAAATTTCTGATGTGGGTTTTGAAGCAAATTGAGTTTTGGTTGCTGGTGTTATGTAGTTTATGGTTTTGTGTTGTTTGTGTTGCGAACGATGAGGCTTTAGTCTGGGGATTTGGTTTAGGTGAGGGGTAAGGAGGGCGATGGAACCAGCAGCAACTGGGTTCTTAAGCTTCTCTCAATTATGATTCAAATTGATTTGTATTTGAAAGAAATCCATTTACCATGAAAGATCCATTTATCATGAAAGTTAGTCCCTTTCGTATGGGTGTAGCCAATAAGTTTGATCATAACATGTGATACGTATCTGTTAGAACATAATGCACGTTTGGAGCTCTCTCAAGTTGTCTAGAATAGTCTAGAGTAAATAAGAAATGTCTAAGAGGTATTAGAGTACTCTAGATGATCTAGAATGATCCTGAACTAAAGCAAATGTCTAAGAGTGTGGTTAACAATTAACCACAAAACTATGTCGGTCTACTTAGTCTAGCAATATCTAGATTAGTCTAATAGGTCGGTGGACCTAATGTGAAGGAAACAAGGTCGGTGGACCTAATGTGAAGGAAACAAGGTCGGTGTACAAGCTCTATAAATATGGAGCCATGTTATGCAATTGAAACAAGAGACTGATGAGGTATGAATGAGAAGCAAGCCATTCAAATCTAAGAGAAACCCTCCTCTATTAACATCTCCTCTATTCTCTTAAACTAGTTATCATTTATAGAGCCATGTTATGCAATTGAAACAACATACTGATGAGGTATGAATGAGAAGCAAGCCATTCAAATCTAAGAGAAGCAAGCCATTCAAATCTAAGAGAAGCCCTCCTCTATTAACATCTCCTCTATTCTCCTAAACTAGTTATCATCAACCTTGTTGTAGTAACACATCCTTCCAACTTTTAGCTCTTTAATACTAGCCCATCACACATCTAATAGCTTCCGCACCATTATTAAAATCCCGTGGTAACAGAGCCACTACTATAAAAATCATCAGTGGTATTAGAGCCTAGTTCGATCAAAAACTTGGACGTTTGTTAAATCTTGCTTCGATCAAGTTTGGGCTATTGAAAATTGTCCACCATGTCTACCTCCACCTCCAACCAATCAACAATTCCTCTTCCCATATTTAGAGGAGAAAATTATGACTTTAGGCATATCAAAATGAGAACTTTCTTCATGTCTCAAAATCTATGGGACATTGTAGACAAAGGGTTCTCAACTCCGGAAAATCCAACGGAGGAGCAGGAGAAGAAGAAAAAACAAAGAGATGCGACGACATTGTTCGCGATCCAACAAGCGGTGGATGACACAAATTTCTCAAGAATCATGGGAGCTACAACATCAAAGGAAGCTTGGAATCTGCTAAAGGAGGAGTTTAAAGGAACCGTAAAGGTACGTTCCGTCAAATTATAAACTGTGAAAAGAGATCTAGAAAATTTAAAAATGAAAGAGTCTGAGATCGTAAAAGATTATTATTCCCGACTCAAGGAAATAGTAAATCAATTGAGAGCCTATGGAGAAAATATAAGTGAGACTAGAGTAGTAGAAAAAAATATCCATTAGCCTCACTAAAAAATATGATCCAATAGTGACTGCCATCGAAAATTCAAAAGACATAACAAGTCTTTCAGTGACATAATTAATAGGCTCTTTAGGAGCATATGAAAAAAGATTAAGTGATAGGAATGAAAGTCCATTAGAAAAAACATTCCGAACAAAAATCAATATACGATCTCAGAAAGAAGAAAAAGAAAGAAAGTTTGAAGAATGTTCTAGAGGAGGAGAAAAACCCAAATATTAGGAAAATGAAAAAGATTTCAAGGAGAAAAGAAAATATCCTCGTGGAATTTGTGAAAAGAATAATCACAAAGAAGAAGATTGTTGGTTTCGAGAAAAACCAAAATGCCAAAACTGCAAAAAGTTCGGTCATAATAAAGAAGACTGTTTCTTCAAGAGAAAAAGCCACCAAGCAAATTTCTCAAAAAAAAATGATCAAGAAGATCATCTATTCTATACTTGCCATGACTCGGCGGAAGCAAAGAACAAAAAGTGGTATGTCGACAGCGGCTGCAACAACCACATGTCAGGAGACAAGAACATTTTCTCTAAACTGAAGACTATAAGAAAGTCTCAAGTAAAATTGGGAAATGGAGATGTCGTCAAGACCAAAGGCAAAGGTACGATCTCGATCCCAACTAAAAAAGGAACTAAATATATAAAAGATGTTTTATTAGTTCCTAGCTTGGAGCAAAATCTACTAAGTGTCGGACAAATGATGGAGAATGGCTATGCAATATTGTTCGAATGAGACTTCTGCAAAATATATGATAAGAAAAGAAGACTAATCTTCAAAATAAAAATGCAAAAAAGAAGCCTTCCGCTTCAATGGCAAAATACAACCATGAAAACAGAAGTCAAGAAGAAAAATATTGTCCGAGAAAAAAAGAAGCCAAAGACGTCAAGAAGCCGACCAAATCAAGAAGTAAAATCAAGACCAAGATTCTACAAAGATCCAATGAAGAATAAATCCGTCAAAAGGCTACCAAAGTACGATGCCAACAAAAAACGAAAAAAGCAAGCCGATACAAGGCTATGAAGCAAGAACTCTGAAGGATGGCCATACAAGAAGGAAGCAGCGAAAGTGAGACCATCGCCAACACACTTTCAAGACCGAGACCGAGACATCGACTACTACGAGATTGCTCGAAACATCACCAGGAGGAGTGTTAGAACATAATGCACGTTTGGAGCTCTCTCAAGTTGTCCAGAATAGTCTAGAGTAAATAAGAAATGTCTAAGAGGTATTAGAGTACTCTAGATGATCTAGAATGATCTTGAACTAAAGCTAGCTATTAATGAGTGTGGTTCACAATTAACCACAAAACTATGTCGGTGCACTTAGTCTAGCAATATCTAGATTAGTCTAATAGGTCGGTGGACCTAATGTGAAGGAAACAAGGTCGGTGTACAAGCTCTATAAATATGGAGCCATGTTATGCAATTGAAACAACATACTGATGAGGTATGAAAGAGAAGCAAGCCATTCAAATCTAAGAGCCAAGCCATTCAAGTCTAAGAGCCAAGCCCTCCTCTATTAACATTTCTTCAATCCTCCTAAATTAGTTATCATCAACCTTGTAACACATCTTCCCAACTTCTAGCTTCTTAATACTAACCCATCACACATCTAATAGCTTCCGTATTATTACCAAAATCTCGTGATAACAGAGCCACTATTATAAAAATTATCAGTGATATAGAGTCACAACTATATAAAAAATCATCATTATCCAACCCAAAATAGAAGGAAAGGTTTTTTTGTTTGGTGTCTGGGACTTTGGGAGAGACGTGAGGAAAGGGTACTAAGAGAATGCAACATAAAGCACTAAACAAATAATATTAAACAATTTAAATAGAGTGTGGATTGAAAGTTGAAGTATAAATTTCAGCTTCCATGACAAAAATGCAAATGCTAAATTATACAACTGAAACAAATTAAATGAGATCAGAATATATAAAATTCAAGCATGCATATCAGCTTAGCTAGCTAGCACCGATTATCTCAGTGTCCCAGTACGACGACATGTTGATTTTGCTAATCAAATTCCGGGGTTGGATTAACTGCATCACTTCTTTGCGTGAATCTCACTGCAACCTTGTTTACAACCTTGTATATGTCATCGACATCATGATCACGACCTAATTCATGACTCGGATCTTCCCGGCATCGGTCACCTTTGTCCGGCCCGCCACAACCTTTGGTTTGAGCCTCTGTGACTTTGATACAGTACAGGCTGATGAAGAGAGTAACTAGGCAAAATAGAAGCACTCTTCTTGACACAGCCATTCTTAATGTTACTCCTCTTGACACAGCCATTCTTAATGTTGCAACAAAGAGACTTGTCAAGCTTTTTCGAGCTGGAGGAGTCTCTGTGTGTGTGAACCTTTGGATTTCAGGTGAGTATTTGATGAGCTTTAACTGATAGCGTAAATTGGGAGTGATGATGGAGTCGGGGATTTCAAAGGGTTCTGTTTACTAAAATAAGCTCTGGTTTGCCTTGAGGAGTTTGTTCTGGTTGAGCTAGTCTTGAGGCTATGTATTAGAGCGCAATCACATAATCAATCCAGAGAGTGATTCACTCTAACATTCATGACAAAATTTTCAATTCATGTATAGCTCAGGACAGTTTTGATTATGTGTATTTATAGGCTTTATTACTCTTTATTTCTTTGTGTAAATGTCAACCATACTCTAGCCTATATAAGATGTACAATGTAAACAATATTGAATCAAGGAAATCATATTCTAACATGGTATCAGTTTAGCGTTTAAGATCCATACATGTGCTTCCTTTTGAGTCTTCTTCTTCTTCCATCCTTGTGTACACCAATTTCAGCCTCCTCAATCCTTACCTCCTGAGTTTCTTCTTTCTCTTATCAGTGCAACCCTTCAACCTTCTTTTCTCAATCAAAAAAAACCCCACTACAATACACACCGTTTGTTCATATTTCTCTCGTCTTCATGGCTATAAACAATTCCTTCCCTTGTTCTTTCAACATCGCCAGATCCGCAACCACTCCTCCTTTTGATGGCATCCTCCACTCTAGTATCGATCCCAACTGGTATCCCGACACGGTGCTACTCATCACCTGACCGCTCTGCCTCTCCAGAACACTCAACCTTATGCTGGCTCCCACAATGTTTATATGGGTGATGGTCGTACTATGCCTATTTCTCATACTAGCACTCATATCTTTTTCTTAGGCTCCTTTAACTTTTCTTTACGTAATGTCTTTCATATTTCTTCCATTTAGAAAAATCTCCTCTTTGTTGCTCGTTTTATAAAAGATAATTTTGTTTTCTTTGTGTTTGCTCTTGATTATTATAAAATTTATTGCTTACAAACTGGTCGTCTCTTATTTTAGGGCCCATATCAAGATGGTCTTTACCACTTCATTTTTTCTCTGAGTCCACTAGCCCCTATGCATTATATACTATCAATTCGTCTCTTTGGCATAATCGCTTGGGTCATCCTTCCTTCAATGTTCTCACTCGTTTAGGTTCTGCCATTGGATCCAAACTCTATTTTGATTCATTTTGCAATACTTACGCCCATAGTAAATCTCACAAACTTCCCTTTCCATCTCATCATACTTTTGCTTCCTCTCTCTTTGATATTATTCACAGTGATGTGTGGCAGTTCCCAACTTTATCTTTTACTGGTTTCAAATATTACGTGCTCTTTACAGATTAGTACTCTCGCTATACTTGGTTATATCCCATGCGTCGGAAAAATAAAGTCCTCACCCATTTTCCAAACCTTGGTTGCTATGATTCGCAATATTTTTAATGGTTCTGTCAAATATCTCTAAAGTGACAATGAAACAGAACATGTCAATCATGTTTTTTCTCATTACTGTGCATCCTTAGGCATTCATCAACGATTCTCTTGTCCCCATACTCCACAACAAAATGGACTTGTCGAAAGAAAGCATCATCATATTGCCACAATGGCTCGTACCTTACTTCTTACCTCTAATGCTCCTCAAAATCTTTGGGTTAAAGCTGTCATCACCTCCGTGTATCTTATCAATCTCCTTCCCACCTGGACCCTTGATTGGGAAACACTTTATACTCGCCTTTATGGTAGCCCTCCTTCCTATTCTTCTCTTCGTGTTTTTGGATGTTCGTGTTTTCCACATATCGGTGACTATATATCTAACAAATTGTCTCCTCTTAGCCTTGAGTGTGTCTTTATTGGTTATAGTCCCCGTCATAAATGTTATAAGTGTCTTCATCCCTCCATCAATCGAGTCTATATTTCTCGTCATGTATTATTTAACGAAGATCATTTTTCCTACAAAGATTTGCAGGTACATTCTGACGGTGATGATTATGACTCATTTGAATTTATTCTATTATCCAGTACAAGTCTCATTGCCTCTTCGCAGACCCACAATCCTGGCCCATCTACATCCTTGCCGAGTTCAACCACTTCACCATCGTCCCACCACCCATGTCATCTTCCATTTTTCTTCAATACTCTTCCACGACTAACTCCCAGTCACCCCTTGCTTTGCTGAATCCACCTCCTCCCGCTGGTTCTTCTAACTATCCTCCTTCTCCCCATACTGACCCTCACATCACATCATCTCCTCTTCCTATTCAAACTCAGCCTACCACGACCTCACCTCCAACCCCACCACGGATTCCCAATCTACCGCCCCTTCCCGCTGCTACCACCCTACCACCTATCCGGGTCTACCATCAATGTCAAACCACCACTGTAACCCCTACACCACCACAGCCCCACCACCACAACCCTGGCCCTCTTCTTCTACTCTGCAGTCCGACTCGTCTCTCTCTACCCCAATTTCAGCTCCGTCTCCTCTTTTGCACAGTGATCTGACGGCTACCGCCGTCTCTTCCGTTGATCAGGTCGTACCGCCCCCTTTGTTGCCGCACACCTCTTCTTCCTCGACGGTTCCTCTTGCTGTCGACAATTCCAGCAACTCCAATCGGGTCCAAACCCGGTCTTGCTATGGCATCACCAAACCCAAAACTCATATAGATGGAATAGTCAAGTATCCGGTTCCTCATGCTCTTGTCTCTGTAATTTATGATGTGGAACCTTCCTGTTATTCTCAGGCCTCACAATCTAAGGAATGGCGTTCTGCTATGACAGATGAAGTCAACGCTCTCATGAAGAATCAGACATGGTCTCTTGTTCCCTCCACTCCTTCACAAAACACAGTTGGCTGAAAGTGGGTCTTCTGGATCAAGCGCCTTCCTGATGGAATGGTGGATCGCTACAAAGCTAGACTTGTCACAAAGGGCTTCCACCAACAACAAGGCATCGATTATCAAGAAACATTCAGTATGGTCATTAAGCCTGCCACCATTTGCACTGTCCTTGCAATTACGGTCTCCAGAGGCTGGCCACTTCACCAACTTGACGTCAAGAATGCTTTTCTTAATGGTGTTCTTGCTGAAGATGTTTATATGCTTCAACCACCGGGCTTCGTTGATCCTGATTACCCCACTCATGTTTGCAAACTTCACAAGTCTCTTTACGAACTCAAACAAGCTTCTCGTGCCTGGTTTCATCGCATTAGCAGCTTTCTCCTAACTTTGGGCTTCCACCAGAGTACGGCCGATCACTCTCTATTCATCTATTCCAATGGGCCTCAGACTATATATCTTCTGTTGTATGTCGATGATATTATTGTCACTGGTAGTATTGTTGGTCTTGTGGTGATTTTTATCCAGACTCTTGGTCGGGCTTTGACATAACATATATGAGTTCTTTCCACTATTTCCTTGGTTTACAGGTTTCCTCTTCCTCAGAGGGTCTCCATATTGACCAACTTAAGTATGCACATGACCTTCTTTGAAAACATGACCTGCTACTGAGCCAACCTATAAGTACATCATTGGCCGCAAAGCCTGTTCTCACTGCTACAGATGGTGATCTCCTTACCAATCCTACTATGTTTCGTGAACTTGTTGGGTTTCTTCAGTATCTCACCATCACATGTCCTGATCTCAGTTATGCTTAAACACCGTTGCTCAATTCAGGAGTCAATCCTGCACCTCTCACCTAGTTGCTGTCAAGCGTATTCTTCGTTATGTCAAAGAAACTCTTGATCATGGCCTCCTATTCTGACCTAACCAACAACCTGTTCTCTCTTCTTAGTTGGACGCTGATTGGGTCGGCTGCCCCGACTCGCGCAGCTCCACCATAGGCTACTTGGTCTTCCTTGGTTCTAATCTTATATCCTGGTGCTCTAAGAAACAACTCATTGTCGCTCGCTCTAATGTCAAACCCGAATACCGCTCTCTAGCTCATACTTCTGGCAAAACTACCCGATTAGGCTACTTACTTTTTAAGTTTAGTGTTCGCATTACTCTTCATGTTATGCTTCATTGTGACAACCTTAGCGCCACTTACATGGCGTCCAACCCTGCCTTCCATGCTCACACCAAACACCACTACCAGCATAAACATTATAGCCGACAAAAAAAAACAGGCCGACAAAACGAAAAAAAAATCATCGGCTATGTTAAATTTTCGTCGGCCAAAGTGGACTTTTAGCCGACGAAATATTTTTTCGTCGACTATATTCTGTAAACTATAGCCGATGAAATTATAAAAGTTTAGCCGACGAAATTATTTATTTCGTCGGCTAAAAGTCCTTATATTTATAGATTTAGACAACAGCTCATTTGAAAAAAAAGGTAAGAAAAATCTTTTGTCTCGATGCGTCGGTCACCACTCATTTCTCCATCATGTTTACTGTATTGTAGTATTCTTCATCAGTGTAATCATAATCAACTAACCAATCTTGGCCCTCTTGTTCCCCTTCTGTTGATTTTTCATCTTTTTCTTCACTGTTTAAGTCCGAATCATAAAAAAATGGATAAGCAATCTTATATTTTTTTTCCTTCTTCACTTTTTCAAGTTATTCTGTAGTAGCTAGGGTGCAGTCTTCATTCCTCATAATGGCTAAGAAAAAGTCACAATTCACAGGTGGAAGATGATTATAGTAGGAAACCATTATCTTTTCTCTACGTGCCAGAAGACTTGACTCATAATCTCTTCGCACCATGTTTTTGATACACATGATTGTCATGGTCTTTATCCATGGAATGATTTGTTCTTTCAGCATTATCCATTCCAGTGAAGTTGATATGAACTTTAATCTCAGGATACATCTGGCATAATGTTCTTGACAGCTTGAACTATTAATTCAGATATCCCCTCTAAGTCTTCAGTAGATTTTGTCCAAAGATTATGAACAAAATCATTCTCCATTAACCATAGTTTTTGTTTCTGGGGGTGTTCAGTTTGGACATTAACCAGATATCTTTCATAATATGGGCCATGAACAACAGACAAATTTGGTGGAAGCGTCTGTCTTTTTCCCAAATGCTCATGGAATTTGAACCATTCGGACCGTTTCATTGTTGTCATAGGGATCTTAGCACTTTCTGGATTTTCTAGATATACTACCTTAGACTTTTCCTTCTCTTTTGCATGGATTCCATGCAATTCTTCTGTAAGTGCTTCAAGGGTTCCAAGCAGATGATCTTCATTTTTTTTTCATAGAATGCATAAAGAATATTGTCTATGATAATCTTTTGTTTGAACGATAACAATCCTTTCGTCTGGAAAACTGGTTCTTTAAAAATCTTTAAAGACTGACCATGAACGGTTTTCTTTCCTGTAACCACATGTGATCTGTTTCCCCTATAAAGGGCTATTCTGTTTTTTGGCAAAGCAACAGCCATTAACAGACTTGATATGCCTTTACCGTCTGCCGTTTGAGACGGGTTAGCCGGTCTTTTACCCTGAGACCTGTCAGTTGAGGTTGTATCTTTTGGATACAACAAATACTCCTGGGTAAGCTTTTCTTCTTCACCAGATTTTCCGGACTGACTTTCATCTTGCAAAGAGAATTTTGAGCTTGTATCCCAATCAGCTGGATTTATCCTGTTATGACATGTTGCTTGACTTGTTTCAGCTGCTTCATAAGATACGAGGAATTGATAACCTGGTCTATCATGGAGAGGACATATAGTCTTATCACCACTCCTGTATCTTTTCCAAAGATTTTTCTCATTTGATTCTGGTCTTCTGTTTCTTGGGTTGCGTCCCTCATCCTTGTCATCTCTTTGAAACATTGTCATTTCTCTTGTAAGGGCGTCTGGTAGGAAATTCTTGCTACATGTAACAATTTCAATGGCATATTCATACTGAGATAAAAATATTTGTCATCTCAACACTCTTCTATATTTGCACCATTAGTTAATTTGTAGTTTTTTACTCTTTTGTTATTAGGTCTAACAACAAATTTGTTTCCTAAAAGGCCTTAGCCCCTTTATACTCTTAATAAGAGCAATGACTTCTTTATCCCTAGTAGAATAGTTTAACTCTGCTGTGTTAAACTTTTCCGACAGAAATTTACAAATCTTTTCATAATTTGTATCTGGGGCAATAGCCAAGACAACTCTTGTCCAGTAATAATCATTTGCATCAGTCTGCAAAATGATCGAATCTCTTTCTTCAAGTAACTGTAAAGGAGGCAGGTTCTTGGTTAGCTCTTTGATCATTCTGACAGTATTACTGTCATCTACTGAGAATGACAATTTATTTTTGGAGCTTGTTTTTGAAGAGAGTAGAGTAGTAAGAGCACTAACTTGAGGGATAAAGTCTCTCGCAAAGTTAACAACTCTTAAAAACCTCTGCAAGGATTTTGCATCAGGAATATGTTTTGGGACCTGACTGATTTTTTTTGACAATATGATCTTGGAGACGAATCTCTCCATCTTTAACATGAATGCCTAAGAAATCAATTTTTTCTTTTATGAGGTGAATCTTCTTCTGCCCAAGAATGATTCATTTCTGAACAATCAACATGCATACTTGTTCAAGATGCTTCAGATGTTCGTTCATAGTCACGAGAAGACAAGAATGTCATCTATATAAACTATACAAAAATCTGATTAATGTTTGAAAATATTATCCATTTTCCTTTGAAAAACAGACGGGGCTTGTTTGAGGCCAAATGACATAACCAGCCATTCATAGTGCCCTCGAGGTGTTCCAAATGTTGTCAAAGCAATGGAGTATGGATGAAGCTTGACTTGCCAGAATCCTGATTTTGCATCAAATTTAGAGAAGATCTTGACTCATTTGAGTCGATTGATAAGCACTCTTACCTGAGCTATCTGGTAACCGTCTTTTTGTTTACATCTCTACAGTCAACTATCATTCTAGTTTTTCCTCTTACTTGCTCTGCATGATTTCTCACCAAAAAGGCTGGAGCATGATGATGACTATTGGAAGGTCTGATCAACTTCTTTTCGAGTAACTCTTGAATTTGACTTTCCATCTCTTTTCTATCATCTTCCCTGTAATGAGTGATTGCTTTAACATGGAAAATAGTATTTACATCATGTATTTTGAGCTGACATTATAATGGATCTATTTTCTAGTACAACTAAGGATCTTCACTGATTACTGGTTTCAACAAGTTTTATATTTCTGGAATAGTTGGCACTCTCTTCTGCTCGATTTTGTTAGCATACATGTCTCATCCCGGTTCTAGAATCCATTTACGGTCGGGTACTACCCAAGTTACTTTGATCTTTAACCATTTCATAGTAACCGTTTTACCGTGAGAGGTCAAAAAGTTGACTTTTCGTTAGATCAAAAATTTGGGGAAACTTTCTTCATGAAAGTTGTAAAGGGCGTCGTTACGAGTTCGTGGACATGTAGCACGCTTAAATCGGAGATCGTATGAAGAAGTTATGGTCTAAAAACAAAAGTTACTATTTGGTGAAAAGCCTCTATATAGTGAGTTACTGGGGTAAATCGGTAAAAAGTCAAAAATTGGAAAAGTTACTGTTCACTGTCGAAAACCTCCGAAAATCCTGATTTTTCGCCGGATTTTCAACGCCGGATTTCTCCTCCGTCCGGCGGAGTTAAGGCGCGTGCTAGGTACCAAATTGAAGCCTGCTGTGCCACCTTCAAGTTGGTGGTGGTCACCAAAGCCAAGTCGCCGTCGTTAGAGAGAAATCACAGCGAGAAGGGACGACATAAGCACTGTTCATCGACACCGGATTTCTCCCTCCTCAGGCCACCTCCCGGTGAGTTCTTTACATAGTTTTGATGGGTTTGAGGAGTACATTAAGCCCCTAGAATTTGGTAGCTAGATTTGAAGTGTGTAGGGAGAATTGAAGATTTGAAGTTTGGGTTGATTTTTATTTCAGGTTTTTGAATTTCTTGTCGATTGACCTAGTTAGAGGCCGAATTGGCCTTCGAGTTGAACTAGGAAGTAGTTCCAATTGACGAGACGAAGCTGCTGGTAAAATTTGGTAGCGATCGGAGGTCGTCGGAGTTTGGCCAAAATTCTCTGCCGGCGGTGGAGCCGCCACTTTTTGGACGGTTTTTCTTGCCCATTAAATTGTAAAAATTAAGAGAATGTCATTGAAGGGCAATTTCTAATTTTTGGGGATTTATTTGGTATGTTAAGTATTTTTTGAAGGTTTGGTTTATTAAGTGGGTAATTAAAGGATAACCGGTCGTTTAGGGAGAACCGGCTAGGCGTGAGAGCGTAATTAAGAGTTTGTACGCCAATGGGGTATTAGAGGCCGACTCCCCACGCTTTTCGATAGATGGTTAAGGATGAACGTTAAGGATAGAGATTGTTATTGTTGCCCTTACTTTGATTATGAGTTTAAGACCTGTTTATGTGTTTTGGACAGGACGTGGGGGCGCTCGAGCTGAGCAGCCATCTAGTAACCGGCAGACCTAGCGGCATCTGTGAGTGGACCTTTGCTTTTAAATTAAATTGCATGCCATAGACTTTATTTGATTTCTCCTGTTTATATGATTTCCTCCATTTATGTTTTACGGTGATTTTGGGAAAATGAGATTTAATGATTTTAAAGATAAATGAGCCGGGAAAGAGGTTCCTACCTTTCCCGTGAATTTAAAGGATTTTCCCGGGATATGATTTTATGGTTATCACCGTTTTGGAATTATGGAGGGGGATGTTTTAAAAAGGGGAAACATGGCTCTTGGATTTAAAGGGGTTTTAAAGTAAAGGCAGAGAACCGGTTTTGGGTTCCTGGAAAGGTTTTTAAATCCAATGTATTTGGGGTAAAGTCATGGGAGATTTGACTTGGTTTTCGGATTATTTTTCCCACGAGGTTTTAAAAGGATTTTTTAAAAGGAAAAGGATATAAGTATTGCATGCTAGCATGGACCCTCTTCGGTGGTAGCTGGTCATTAGACCCTCCCGGATAGAGCAGGTCATAGACCCTCTCCGGTGGTAGCTGGTCATTTGACCCTCCCGGATAGAGCAGGTCGGGGACCCTCTTCGGTGGTAGCTGGTCAATAGACCCTCCCGAATAGAGCAGGTCGGTTTTCTCGTGGATGAGGTTAACACCCCATATAATTATTTATATTTGAGCCAAGGGATTTAATTGAACGATTTATTTATTCATTGTCTATGATGAGCGTGCCTAAGGTTTTCTTGAAAAACTCTAAGGGAGAACATTAGCGGAACATAGAGTTTTTATATTTTATTTTTGTCCACTCACTCTAACGGTTTTCAATGTTTCTCCCCTGGGCCCTTCGTTTTTAAATGCCCATATTGCAGTGCTCGACCCGACTAGTCTACTTGGAGGCCAAACTAGTTACCGCCATTTCCCGAACTATTAGTAGGTTCCGGGTTAACCTACTTGTAATCTTTCTATGTTTTTACTTAATCTTAGATGCTCTGATACACATCAGGTAGCTTTATTTGTTGGTGAACTCTTAGGAATTTGGAACTCTATGTATCACTTAAATTTGGAGTTGTTGAACTATTTGTTGAATTTATTTAGATGTGTATCTTGTGGAGGTTGCTGGTTATTGGGAGCAGGATGGCTCCAGGAGATTTCGGATGGATATTGGTATTAGAAGTGTATTGTGGGTTATTGCAGGTTAAGGGTTGTCCACTTTTCAATGGAGACTATGTCGAAATTTCGGCAGAATCTTCTTTGGGAGGTGGTCCCCGCAGGACTTACTTCGGGTTTAAAGGGGTTTAACTCGGGGTGGGTCCTGACAATACACCTTTATGTTATACTCTATGATAAATTCTTCTTTTCCGTCTGAGTTTTCTTGCTTTAATGGGTCTGAATCAAACTTATCTAAAGGGGATTCATACTCTTCTTCTGACTTAGAGTTTTCTGAATTCAACCCTTCGATTACCAATATTTCAGTGTGACCTTTCAAATGGTCTTTTAGCAGCAAAACTGGTTCATAATCACCACTCGTTGACGATCTCTGATATTGGTCTGTAAATTTCAGACTGGTAACACCCACGACATTTGTAAGTCGAGATTCCTAAAACAATTTGTTATTCTTTTCAAAACCAATTAGTTATGGATTCTGAACTATCGTCTGCTGAAGAATGAAGTCATTTCCAATTAATATATCCGCTCCTTGACTTTCACATTGTCAGATGATTTTTATGATAAAAGTTCCACCTCTCAAGGAAACTTTAATATCACGAGCCATAATATCTATGATTATTTCATTTTCTCTCATGACTATTCCAGTAACTGATCTTGGAGCATTTTTCCAATATTCTTTAGGTATGACATATCTTTTGGCAAGAGTATACCCTAACCCACTATCTACAAAGGCATGTAGATGGTACTTCCTATATTTGAGAAATTTCAATCATATAGTGATGTAATTGTTGAATCTGCTCGACTGGACCTGTTTTACTTATTCTTTATCTTCTACAGTTTTTCCAGACAGTTCAATGAAATGATTAAATTCTCTTTTATCTGACTCGTTGATGGGATCAAAAGGTTTAACATGTTATGTGATAAGGTCTTCTTCTTGCCTTATTGCTGAAATATTGACGGAATAAAATGACTCTAATTTTTTGCTCTGACTTAATGAAGTTACTAACTTCATTTTCTTCAAATCTCTTCCAAGTTATGTCCATGTTGTTCCTTACGTTCGTAGAACTCTTTATATTCTTGTTCTACCATGATGTGAGCTTCATTGTCTTTGGTTTTTCTTCGTAATTCTGCAATGAAACATTCTCGATGATAAGTGTCACATGTACTTTACAGTACATGAGAACTGAATTACTATCATCGTAATTGCAGTAATCACATGTAAATCTTCCTCAATTGGGATGGAAGTTACTGATAATATCAGTAGTTTCTTCCTTCCAATTTAGAACTTTTAGGACAAACATAGGACGAGATCCGTCCTCTTCTTCTTCAGAACTTTCTGAAGTGTTTTCTATTTCACTTTCCGATGGGAACACAAGAGAATATATTGAATCATTCTCTTCATCAGAATAAGTTATCTCAAAACCTTTTAGGTTTGCATATTCTATTGCTTCATCATATTCTTTAATTAGAACCTTCGCATATCACTTGTCCTTTTTAGGACATTCGTTTGCATAATGTCCTTCGGCTTTGCAAAGCCAACATCTGTACTTCTTCAATTCTCGAGAAGAATTCGAAGAATGAGTTCTTTTACTTTTAAAAAATCTCTTCGTAGGAGGAAATCTTTCCCCTGCAGAGCACTTTTTGAATGAACTTTTTCTGAATTTATGCTTGTTTTTAGAAGCAAAATTTTTTCTCTGCTTGTTGCTGGAAAACATTTTCTTGTATTTTTTCTCTATGTGACATCCCCACTGCGTTGGTGTCTCCAATATCTTGGGACATATATTTTTCACTCCTCTGAGTTGCTTCTTTGTAGTTTTGGATTTCCTATTTTCAACGCATTGCTTTCTCAGGAGATTTCTGACTCTTTCAGCAATTCATCCTATTGTAAAAAACGGAAAATGATTTTCTTCCAAAGATTGTGCTACTGCATCGTTCCATGGTTCTGGTAACTTCTTGTAATAGGTTCTAACCAGATCTTCATTATCTAAGTCTCCAATAGTACAGTAGTAATTTTGGAACTCATTAGTGTACTCTTCAAAGTATCTCATGTTGCAAATGCTCAACTTTTGAATATTTGTCTTAGCTCTTTCTTTAGACTGCTCACTATGCCCAGTAATGTCTCCACAATATTATGCATAGATGGAACATGCGAAATCTAGAGGATTATTGGTTTGAGCCAATTTGGTTGCCCAGTCAGGCCATTGAGAGCTTCGCTTAAAAGACTAATACCACTTCTGGACTATGTCAGTTAAGGTTGACTCATAATATACATGAGCCTCCTCATAGACATATTTAGACAACACCAAATACTGAGTTCGACTTAAGCTATCTACCCAGTTGTCTATTGTATTTTTCTTGTGTCTTAAGTACCCTATTGAGATCAAGATAAACTGCTCTTTCAGATATTGACTGTCCCCATTTGGGTTATGTATGGATGTACTTCTGAGAACTTCGTTCTTTTAGTTTCCCTGTAGGGTCTGTCCCATAGAAAGTTGAATCTTATTTTTTTAAATGATCTTAGTGGGGTAGTTCGTGATGTTCTGAACTACCATGCTTTCTTGGGGAATATTTTCAGTTTTCATCGTTGAGGATTCACTTGGTTCTTCTTTAACTGCTTGATAAAAAGAATCTTCCTTTTGTTTCTTTCTCAGTTGAACCTGAGAAATCTTTTCCATGATCTTTTCAAGCTCTTCTGTAAATTCATAAATTTTCACTTGTTCATACAACCTCTTCAGTTCTTCTAACTTTAGCATCATCATAGGTCTTTTAGCATCTTCTTTTTTGAAAGATTCTTCAACACAAGAAGTTGGCTTGGTTCTAGAGATACTAGCTTCCTCATAGCTAGCGAATGAATGCCTATAAAATTGCAAGCTTATTTTTCCTCTCATATCTTCATAGATAAAAGCATTGGTATTTTCTACCTGTGTAGCTAGAGGTGTCAGATTCCATTCTCTTAGAAATGTTACTTCATAACATTTTGTTATATGCTTTTGTTCAGTATGATTTCTTGGATTAGTGAGGATTGATGTTGTAATCTCGGGACTATTGAGAAATCTGGTGTTTGGGGTTACATTCGAGCTCATCAGCTTATAATAGATACGATAATCTATCGCTCGCTCCATCATCCATTTCTTCATGGAAATTCCATCTGTCTTAATTCATAATTTTAGACAGTGTGCTGCATCTCTGAGATGTGTGGTGAAGTTCGGGAAAACATTGAAATATGCAACTTGGTTGGATAAGAAGCTTATACTATTCCTAACAAACTTTTCTTAAAGTCTGTTATTCTATCATCTTGTAAGACACATAAAATAGAACAGTCTATATCATCTCTGGCTAAAAGTTTTATTCTTACTTGAACTGCTCCAATATGCATGTAGGAATATTTCTTTTGAGATGCTTCACTTACTTCTTTTGGAGTGATTAACCTGATGTCAGTTTCTCCTCCTGTGACATGAACTGTCAGTTCAAGAATCTTGAATATGTGAGAATCCATGAGGAAAGATCCTCTCATGTAGATCTCTTTGAGTTTGAATTTGGGAACCGATGCTTCTCGCATGCTAGATTCAATTTCATTATACTCAAATTCTTGAACGTTGATTAGCTGTACATGCATAGTATTTCTTTTACTGAGTATTCTACTCAGCATTTTTACATCTATTCTGGTTGAAGATGCAGCTTTAGACGAGAACCATGTAAGGATTTTAGGTTCATAAACTTAAACTCACTTTCTCCTTTTGGTAAAGATGTATGATTATTTGACTAGCTACGTTTTGAGCTAGTTGTTCTTCATTGATCCATTATCCTTCTTGTATCTTCATTTTTTCTATGCTTGTTTGCAGTCTTGCTATCCTGCTGTTTAACTCCTGAAATTGGTTTTCGAGATTAATACTCATCTTTTGAAGATAAGCGATATTGTAATTTTGTTGATGAATTATTGCCTTGATATTATCATGTATTATTTCTGTATGAAGAAAAAAGCTTAGAACTTTATCATCTTCCTATTTTACTTTTAGTTCAATCTTGTGATTCATCATAATAGGGTGATCAGAGTTTCTAAAAGTTTTTCAGTTATTCTTGAGAAGATTTTAGCTCAATTGCTTGGTGACAAATGTTGTCGGCGAGATGCTCAATGCGAACTAGTTTCTTTTCAATATCTAATATATATTGTTTTTCTTTGAGATAATCAAGATTGGCTTCAAGCTTGCCAAGTTTTGAACTTATCTCTTCAAATTGCTTGAACTTGAGATGAAATCTCTCAAGTTGTATTGCAACCTTGTTTGAAGTCGTGTTCTAGATAGATGATCTAGGTATTCAATTAGGCTTGGTCTGGAAGGATCAAGCTCTTCAACCCTGACTTCTCTCTGGAGGTAGACAAGATCGTCGTAGAGTGTGTTTAATACTCTACAGATGTACTCTATCGAGTATTGATCTTTCTGTATATGCCTTGAATGAACTTTTACCACTTATCAGTACCTTTTGTAATACAGAATGACTAGTAATTTTTTAGTTTGGATTCTCTTTTGTTAGTCAAGAGAAACCAACTATGTGACATATGCCTTAATAACTTGCTTTTGAGCCAAGCAGTCTCTGATACCAACTATGGCTGATCTAACCGAGACTCAGAACGTTCATAGGACTCTGATCGCAGTCAAACACTTCCTGTGGAACTTCAATCTGTTCTTCAGTACGTTTGATTCTATGCTAAACTTTAAGGATAATATCTCAGTAATTTTCTGTTTTTCTAGAAAGAATATCTCTATACTTTTTTAATCTTCTTAGTTTTCTTTTTTCGTCTTACAGTTCTTTCTAAGAAATCTTAGCATAAGCTAATAAATCAAGTCGTGTAGCTTTTGAGTTTGCTATGGATAATGAAAAATAACTGTTTACCTTCGAGTAAGAGGATGAGTTTATATTTACAGTATGCTAGATAAACAAATTCATAAACTTAGGCCCACCATACTCCATCAATTTTAAAAGAAAACACCAAAAAACATACTTTAAACTGTAAATGAATATTCTTTTATTTATAGAATATTCTTTCAAAATAGTTAAAAATAACAAAATTGTTTTGCTGTTAAAACTTTAAGGATAAAACTATTTAAAATAAAACTTGAAGAACAAACTGTTTTTAAATGTAAACTACAAGAATATACCAATATTTATCGCTTATATTACCCCGTAACTGCTTTACAAGATGCAACGGAAAGAGAAACCCTTGGAATCCACTGTAACAACATGAGGTTGAAACAGAAGAGCAGCTTCTATTGTCTCATGCAACTTCACCCGACACAATTGTTCCACTATTATAGCCCTTGGCCAAAAAAGATGCCTGGATGTAGGGGTGGGCGCGGTGCGGTGCAATGCGGTTTAAGGCCAAAACCGCAGTGCAGACTGCATTTTCAGTTTTCTAATTTTGCAAACTGCAACTGCATTTAAATAATGCAAACTGCATTTTCGATGCGGTTCGGTGCGGTTTGCTTTAAACCGCATTAAATAGTTAAACGGAACATTCAACATGAAATAAACTAACTAAAAGACCAGATCATCCAAATGAGTACTTAGATTACAGACCAGATCATCCAAATGATTCAACTGAATCGAGATTCTGAAGGGAGACTGAAGGGAGATTCTGAATCGATTGAAGGGAGACTGAAGGGAGACAGAACTTCTGGATCGATTGAAGAGAGAATGACTGAAGGGAGAGTCTGAGAGGCAGTGGACTGAAGGGATAAGAAGGACTGTGAGGGGAGAACGAAGGGTCAAGACTCAACAGAGTGAGAGGCAGTGAAGGACTGTGAGGGGAGAACGAAGGGAGAAGACAGAACGAAGGGTCAAGCGGCTAGGGTAAAAGCTGTATATATGTATCTTCTAATCGGTTCGGTGGGTTTTATACCCGGAACCGCAACTGCACCGTTTTCAAACGGTGCGGTGTATGAGCAAAACGACGTCGGTTTGCCTAACTTCTGTTATTAATTCGGTGTGATGCGGGGGTGACTGCATTTCGGGCTCAAAGTGCCCACCCCTACCTGGATGCACCAATCCTTAGCAATAAATTCTATGAAAATTAGAATATTAAAAGACACAAGTATAATAGACTTGGACAATATGCCTATCACACTCACTCTGAGTTTATTACTTTATTTACATGAGGCAATAACTCCAACAATCCCATCACGGCAGTATCCTCCATAGGAAACACCGATTTTAATCCTTGACTCATGGTCCTGAACAATATGGAGCGGGTGAGAGAAAAAAATGCTCCTAGATAGTCAGATAACTGTTTATCTAAACCCTAAACTCCAACATCACAATCGTGTCTCCATCCTTAGAACGCTGAGCTTCCAAGCAAAACGACTGTCACGTCCGGATCGTTGTCACACCACTTGCAAACCCAACCAAATCAACAAAGCCGCATTCACAGATCAGATCGTGCTGATTCGACCGTGAAACACAACCCAGCCGATGCCAAATAAGCCTGACTCCATTCTAAAGCCGATCTCTTGAATCAGACTGTCTAATAGATCAGATCGTCGCCGACCAGTGACAAGCCTCCAGCCGCAGTCGACCCCAACAAAGCACGATGTAGAACTTACTCCTGCACCGTTGAAGCCACAGAAGTTTTCCCACGCCACCTCTGCAATCTCGGCTGCTCGTCGCCCTCCTAGCCAGAGCGTACGTAGAAGGAGTCGTCACCACTTCTGCCACCAAACTCGATCACTTTCTCACGCGAGAGGAAACCCTAGCAGAGAGAGCACCATATCTATTAGGTAAATAAAAACCAGTGAAAGCATTATATCAACAATCCCAAATCCTAAACTCCTAATCATCTTCTAAAAGTATCTTTTCAACATAAAACCTATGAATTACCCAACTTGGTAAAGCAGTATAAAAAAGACAAGTACATAAGGAACTGTAACTGAGCTTAAGGGTTGTTGGAACATAATGTACATTGATAATAGATCATTCTAGAGTTGTCTAGAGAAATCAACGTAGTCCTAGATAGGGGTGGACATATTCGGATCGGATCGGTTTTTGGTTAAACCGTATCCAATCCGATTTATTTGGATTTGTAAAACTTCTATCCGGAACTAAATTTTAAAAACGAATCAACCGGAAACCGGATCAGGTTGGACCAGTTTCGGATTTAACCAGAATTTAAAACAATAAGATGAGACATTTAAAAAAAAAAAATTATTTTGTCTTTTTTCCCTATAAAAATTAAAACGTATATAGTTCTAGGTTTTTCTCTCAATTATTATTTTTTTCACGAATTTACAGTCATGCTTAAATTATATGTTAAAGTATATATATATTTTTAATAGTATACTTGTTCAAGAATGTGAGTTCATATGAGTGTGTATATAAATACGTATAATTTGATAAATAAATTTTGTCTTCTTAAGGTTACACATAATAAAAAATATATTGACTAATAATAAAGTAACACGTATAAAAAAATATAACACCAAATATAAAATATTCGGTTAATTCGGACCGGTTTTTAGGCTAAACCGGAACCAATCCGATTCAAACCGGTTCGGACCGGTTTACGTTATTTTTTGATCCGTTTTAATCGGTTCGGTTATCCGGCTCGATTTTTCGGATGGTTTTTCGGTTTTCGGTTGAAAACCGGATATTTGCCCACCCCTAGTCCTAGAGTTAGCAAGATTAATCTAGAAAAAAACAATGATCATGTAAATTAGCTAGCTAGGATAGAAAACTCTAGACTAATCATGTAATTAAGAAAGTGTAGAATGGTCTAGAGAAGACCATGAGGTCGGTGGCTCTTCTACAAGGTCGGCATTGAAAGCTTATAATTATGTGAGGTCTTTTGTAGTAAGAAGTGAATGAATGAAGCAAGCATTTCAAGTTAAGAAGTCCTCCTTTTTATCACATCTCCTCTTATCCTCCTAGATTACCGTAACTCACTTGTCCTAATAACAATCATCCTTCTAACTCTATCTCTCTCCACCAAAGTCCTATATACATTGGCATAGCCTATCATCACTAATAGCTTCCGCACTAAACAATTTCTAACAAGGGTCTAACTCCACATAAGAACTCGGTTAGATGAAAGCAACCATTAGAGCCCAAGAAACAAGGAAATGATTTTCATAAAGGAATAAGCTCTACATTCAGATTCCGTCATAAACAAAACAATCCAGTTAAATTTTTCGTTAGTTAATTTGAATCAAGAGGTGTGAAAAACTGAAAGAGTTCAAAATTAGAGAGGAGAGACGAAGTGGAAGAAACAGAAGGTGAATCCCGTCTGGCTTGGCTTTTTTTATATTTGTTTTAAAATAATTAAAATTTAAAAAATAAAAGGAAATCTGGGCCTAAGTGGGCTAGGCGGTGTCATGCACGTCATGGCGGTAGAAGTAATGGGCCATTCGGGTTGGGAGGTCCCACCTTTAAATATAAATTAAAAATATAATGACAATCTGGGCCTTGCAAGCTAGGTGGATCCAATGTAAAGCTAGGCGGATCGTACGTAATGGATCCAAACGGGCCGGAGGGTCCCACCTTTAAAAACAGAATAATCTAAGATTCAGTCTAGACCCCACGTCCGCCGGCGACCTAACCTGACCGTAAAAAAAGGATGGGACGAATCTCCAAACCGTGTGAATTCTATTTCACTGTCTCAGTTTGGTTCTTTATCATTATGCTGCAAATGAATCGTTTTACTCAATTCAGCACAACCGATCAATGTTTTAATTAGTAGTTGATTCTTCACATAGCCTCTTTTTTTTTGAAAAGTACATAGCCTCTTTTTAGTCCGTCCTTATTTTCTGAACAATATCCAATAGCCTCTTTTTAGTCCGTCCTTATTTTCTGAACAATATCCAAATTGCAAGCGGAAGATTTCCGAGCAGACAGGGAATCCATACTTTTCACATTTTGTGTTCACCCGCACCTAGCTAGTCCCATTATATGGCCACCGTCGATCGACCTTAGTTAGGTTCCACTTATATTGAACAAGAACAACACTCTCTTTCCTAGTTTGCTTTCAGCGAGTGTAGATTCTGTTCCTGTTATTCTAGTTTCCTTGTTCTTGCTTTTGGCTTTCAACGACGGTTGATTCAGAATTAAGACAGACCCAAAAAAAGAAAAAAGAAAAAAGCACTTTGCAAATTCTTAAACCAAGGATCTTACCATAGAACATGCTTTATTTGAAGATGTTAAGGGATGCTAATGATGTAAAATACTTTATTTGCCATTTCAAATAGAAATTCCCAAAAAAATATGGACATTGAAAACCCAGGCCACCACGAAAGAGAAAACATATATACTCGATCATACCCCCACCCTTCTCTATAAAAGTGAAGACAATTCCACAGAACGAAGCAAAGTAGAGACTAGGATTTCTTTTCTGCAGCAGCTAAGTTCAGGCGACATGACTTTTACTTCTGCAGCCATACAAAAATTGCTCCTGCTAGTTCAGAAAATTCTCCCATTTTCTGCTCCTGATTCCGACCCAGAAGCAGTGCTGCCTGATCATGATCAAGCACCAAAACAGAAAGACTTGGACTGGGGAAAGATACTTGTGGTGTTCAGCTTAGCATCAGCAATTGAGTTAGCTCACCTATCCGTCCAAATTCACTCCCAGCAGCTCCCTCTAGTCTTCAACTTTCTCCAGCTCGCTATCTTGCTTTCCTTTTCATGTTTCTTTACCAGCAGGTCAGTCCATTCCAACTCTTATCCGCTAGTCGCTCGAGTGCTGGAGCGCTTTGGCATCTTCTTTGGAGTGACTGCATTCTTCATATCCATCACTATTCCATTTCCCGCTCTCTGGTTCAAATGTATTGCCGGCTTCATCTACGCTGTTTCTTGGCTTGCAATCTTGTTTTGCAACTCGTCATCATCATCATCGTCCTCTGGCTAAACATTATGGCATAGATCCATGGAAGAGCTGGTCTGCAACGTTCCAAATGCTAAGTTGTACTTGTACGGCAACAAAGGCCTCATATATATGTTCTGGTGAAACTTACTTTAGGGTTTGATTGAAGTTGATTCAAAATCTTGTTGTTTTCATATTATAATGTACGTGCACCTTACAATATAGCACATAATTGTTTCGAATGTACGTGCTTCAGTCATGATTAGCAAATAACAAGAAGTAAAATAGACGTTTGACTATAGTAGTTCGAAGTCAGGCAGCATAGTTTTAGTTTGTGTTTTTATTCCTTCCGGGTTACAAACTCGATATAGAGTGCAGTGCAGAACATGTTTAGTATATAAATAGCCATATAGATAACTACACAAGTAACACAACTACATCACTCAATAGCAACTCTGAGATTTTTAACCTTGTACTACAAGTTAGCTCAATCCTGTATCTGTATTAATACACTAGAAAACATACTCCTAATTCCTGAAAAGACTTTCCCGGTTGACCGTGGAATACAAAATTGACCAACTATTATATACAAGTATACAACAGCATAAACACCTCGAGTCAACCTCTGCAGAACATCATCCACATGAATGAACCTACCCAGAGAAGCTGACCTTTAGGTGCTTGAGCAACCTGAGAGCTCATATTAGTCGTCAGTATTGCCGGAAACGTCGAATTTGCGCTGCGATACGCGTCCGGTACGGCAGGATAGGTAGCCATAAATACGTATGATATTAGGGGTAATAATGACTTTCAATAGCAGAAATAAGAAACGCGCGCAACGACGACCCGAGTTGGATCTCTCACTTAAGTTGGGACTTGGGAAGGCTGAAGACGTGGCGATTCCGACGGCAGCTCCGCGTGGCCGTTACGTCAACAAGAGGCAAGAGGGCTCTTAAGAACAAGGCCGTCGTCGTCACCTTTAATTAGAAAGGTCTCAGGTAATTAAGCCCTGAAATTTGCTTGCTTGGTGAATTGGTTCAATTTTGCACACCACCTGTTTGTGTAAATGCCTCAGTGAATATTGCAAATCCTTATGTTTGAAGTTTTGATGAGACATTGTTCTGCGAAAAGGAATGGTCTCAAGCACTAAAATGACAAGTCATCGTCAATATGTTGATGAGTTAATAGGATCTACAAATTAGATTATTAATAAGATGATTAAGATCTATACTGCTCGAAACACTAGTCACACTCAAACTTGTTCTCAGCGATCTTCTCTCCTAGGCTAAGTTGTTGCTGCTGGTTTTCTTAACAATGTCAGATTTGCTTCAAGAGAGGTCACATTGAATCAATGTTTTCGCAGGCATCATTATGATTTTCAACTACAAATTTCTGCAAAATTTAAAGCTAATTGAGCCTACTTCCTTCGATCTCCTTTCAACCGAAGGCAGTCTCCATTGCAGCTCAACCAAGTCCCTCAATTTCCATGCCACTCATTCCTCCTGGTTAAATCAAGTATCTGGCCTCTTATGTTCACAAAAAAACAAACAGATGTTCTTCACAACATTCTTTTTCTTTGCAGCAGCTTGATGCTCGAAACTAGCTCCTAACAAACTGAAGGGGTGTTACTACAGGAGTAAAAGTTAGTATAGTTTTCTCACTGCTATTAGTTACTCAGGGTTAGCAGCATATTGGTCGCTAGAAGTCTTTTACAGCTGTACTACTGCAATCTAATACTTATATAAATAACAGGCAACAAATACTCAATATATACTAGACAGTATTTTCTTCGATTCTCTCTACTCTTCTGCATTTCACATATCAATGTGCTACCAAAGTATAGTGTCGATGAAATCGAGTGTTGATGAATTTATTTAAATGATCAAGAGCTGTCTATATTGGTTGTATATATACATAGTAAGTTAGTAACTACTAAGATACATGGAACACAAACAAGAAGTTGGTACTTTGTTGATTGCTGTGTTTTATAGGAACTACCCCTTTCTGGTATTTTGCTCTTTTCTTGCAATTTTAGCTGGCATAGATATTATCATGGATCATTAAAGCCAGTGAGGAAGAAATGTCAGAGTTTTTCAAGGGAGAGCGGCTGACAAAGTCTCATAACTTCTAAGAAATAAATCTGGTTTAAGACTTCAAGACTCCTTGTAATTTGTAAGCACATTTGCCAATTCACAGCAGGGGAAAAAGGTCCATTAAAATGAGCATCACATGAAAGCCAGCAGAGATAGGTGACGACAATCTTGATCACCCCATTCAATTCTTACAACCACTATCTCTGTCCATCATTCATCAAAAAGTGATCTTTCTATTTTACTCCACCGTTACCCAAACTGGTTGCGATTTATAATTACCTGCCCCCTTCCCAACATTATTAGGAGTTTAGGACCACAGCTTCATAGTCGGTTAACAACGTTGCTTAATGAGCTTTTTTTTCATGCATGCATTTGCTTCTGTGAGCTAGCTGCTGAATACTCGAACAAAACAGTGATGCAGCCGCTGATAATAAAACTTGATGTCTAACTCTTTTATTGAATTTCGGAAAAAAAATATGTTTGATGAAATGTCTTGGCGACGTTATAGCCGAAATGCATAGAGCTGCAATATATGCATAGGCACATAGTGCTTCTATAGTTGGTTTTTGTCCTACTTCCCATCAAATCATGCAACTCACCTAATTGAATTGACCTGCAGCAAACTTATGTCTTTGTTGCCTTGGTGTTTGATAAATATAATTACTCATCCTATCTTTTATTTCCTACAATGTTAATTATAAAAGCTAAGTATCAACATTACAGCAAATCAGCAATGGCCGTGTGACATCCAAGCCCTGACATGTCGTAGTCTCGCTCCTATAACCAACCATTAAAACAGTTTAATTACACTCATCTACCTAAGTACTTATTCATTCGGCTCGACAAATATACCATTGATATATATATATATATATCAAAACAAATAGTTTTTCAAAACAAATAGTCATTTTTTCTGATATATATATAAGCCATTTCAATGAGGGATCCATTTTCTTGACATATATAAGAGATTAAAAATTACACCAACTTTTTTATCACCAATTCACATCTCCACCGTCAAATATATAGATTTATATATGTAGATTTAGATCATTTCTGTAAAATTTCATCTAATTTTGTGATCGATAAGGTGTTCAAAACTGCGAATTAAAATTATAAGCATGAACGGTTCATGTTTGGTAGATTTGATGCGTCAATTGATTTCAGTTAGTTCAAAGCCTTAACGATCACCAAATTTGATGAAATTTTACAGAAATGATCCATATATACGAATCTAAGTATTAAACGATGGGGATATTGATATATGATCAAAAAGTTAGTCTGATATCTGATCCCTTACATATGTCAAAAAAAAGATCCCCTAATGGAATGGTCCACTAAGCTCTCATGTTATATACCAGTTGCCTATCTCTCATCGTCTTGAAGCTTTTGCCACTAGCCACACTGACACGAGAGGAAGGACTAAAATGGCATGCATGTACGTTCCATGGCTGTTGTTGACTCAAATCCTACTACAAGTAGCGAAACACGAGGCCCACGTTCCAGCCATCATTGTGTTTGGAGACTCATCTGTGGATTCTGGAAACAACAACCGGATTTCGACACTCTTGAAGAGCAACTTCAAGCCATATGGGCGTGATTTTGCTGGGGGTCAACCCACAGGAAGGTTCTCCAATGGTCGTGTTCCTCCAGATTTCATTTCTGAGGCTTTTGGACTCAGACCATTCGTTCCGGCTTACTTGGATCCCAGTTTTGGGATTTCGGATTTTGTCACTGGTGTTTGCTTTGCTTCTGCTGGAACTGGCTATGACAATGCTACATCTGATGTACTGGTAAGTCTCCATTTTCGTAACCTAGGTAGATCTTCGTGTTCAAATTGACAGTTTGATATAAAATAGTATGCATCACTGTCAGACTGCCTAGTGAGAAATTCTTATGACAAATTCTTATACATTTACTTGTTCATGCAGAATGTGATACCTTTGTGGAAAGAAGTGGAGTACTACAAGGAGTACCAAAGCAAACTGAGAGACTATGTTGGCCATCACAAAGCAAGAGAAATTTTGACAGAGGCTTTGTATTTGATAAGCTTGGGAACCAACGATTTCCTTGAGAACTACTACACGATTCCTCGCCGGAGAGTCCAATTTACAGTTCAGCAGTACCAGGATTTCCTGGTGGGACTTGCTGAAAATTTCATGAGGGAAATTTACAGTCTTGGAGTCAGAAAAGTTTCCCTAACTGGGCTCCCTCCCATGGGGTGCTTGCCCTTAGAGAGGGCCACAAACTTCATGGGTCACCATGATTGTGTGGAGGAGTATAATAAGGTGGCTGTGGAATTTAATGGGAAGTTGAACAACATGGTAGCACAGCTGAATCAAGAGCTTCCAGGCAGTACAATTCTATTTACTGCAAAAGTATACCAGTTCTTCTATCAGATCATTAGCTTTCCTTCTTCATATGGTAAATTCTTAGTTTCTATCAGTTACTAGTATCAGATTTTGATGCTTACATAGAACTCAATGAGGGCATAACTAGATTTTGACTGAATTTTATGTCCCTGAAAGCATCTTCTTTTTTAGGCAAAGTCACTATATTATTTCTGCATTCATTGTCATATCACCTGCTCTCTCCTCCATATATTTCCTAATAGAAGATAATAATCAAGATTTTCTTATCACACTCTGCTCAAACTTGAGTCATCTGAAGCCAGAAAGTAACTAGCTAGTCACCCTTACATCATATCATGATGTATATGTCAATCTTTTTCATAATTAATTTCTTTTTTCAAATATACAATTCGCTTTCTTTGATTTTAATAGTCATGTTTGCAGCAACGTACATATAGGTCCACTTATTAAGTTGCAATGAGCCAAAGACTAAATATATAGCCAGGGCTTGAGGCCCCAAGCTCTAATTCATTAGATTTATACAGGAGACCAGCTTATATATTAAAGCATATGCATATTTATGCATGAACTGGCAATGTTGATACAAGTAGTTGAGAAATTCAATGTGAGACTAAATAAGCATGCAATCAGGACAAGTTTCGCACATGAATTAGTTGCAGCAAAATTATTGTATCATTAATTAACATCATCATTGAGTAAACTTATGCTAATGCTGAGATGGTGACCGTAGGAGTAGTGGATATTACTTGGTAGTTGGTACCTCTTAAAATTCCTATTTTGTAATATACCATTTTATCTCAGTTAAGGTAGCTACTTTTACCAGCTGAGGGACGGTAGTTTCACCTAATTTGTAGTTCTGCATTACCTTTTATCATGGCTTTTACTGTTTGAGCCATTTACTGTTTAAAAGTTTGAATATTTGTTATTGATCTTGGTAGGATTTGATGTTGCTGAAGTGGCATGTTGTTCTACTGGGACATTTGAGATGAGTTACCTCTGCAATGAGCATAATCCATTTACATGCACAGATGCAAATAAGTATATATTTTGGGATGCCTTTCATCCTACAGACAAAACAAATCAGATAATAGCTAACTATTTGATTCCAGATCTTCTAAAACTGTTCAATTGATTCATTACTCTTTTTTTTTATCTCAAGAGAACGAAATGCTTTCACAGTTTGCTGTAGAAAGTAGAAAGTAGAAGGCGAGCACTGTACTGATGGGTTCTGTTTTTTACTTTTTTAAACAAGAGGTGTGATGTTTCCAACTTCCAAGTATCAATTTAATGTATAATATATTACACACTGTGTTTACAATTAGGATCACAATTATGTCCTCTGATTGTTCTATTACACTGAGAGCTTTAACTAAAAAATGTATGTAAATGTACGAAGTTTGATTGTATGAACTGATCTTTATACATGAATCATACCTTAATATTTTTATAGCTGTACAGAAACGCTATACTTAAAACTTATAGATAGCGTTTCTTAAAAATGCTATCAAAAGTCACAGACCTATGATAGCAGGAGTTGTATTAAAATGCTATGACAGGATATCATAGCGTTTTTCGATCATTATGGATGATGGTTTATGACAGGATATCATAGCATTTTTCGATTGTTTAGATATGTTCCAGTTGAGCCCCTATCCGTTCATGTCATTGTTATCGTTGGAATTTAATTAATGATACCAGTAGACATTTCTTCTCAAAGAAGGTATACATGCAAGGAAATGCTATGTCATGAGAATTATCGAGGGACCAGATCGATCAGGGACACGTATGTTAATTTCACAAGTTTAATTTGTCATACTAGAAGCAGATCGAACTCGATCGGAAATGCAGCTTTTAATTGCATTGCACTATTTCTGGTAGCATACCAACAGCCAAGAACAAATTAGTGCCTTCATAAAGATGAGTTTTCAACCAAACTTGGAACGTGACATGATTGAATTGGCCTCCAGCACTCATATCCTTGTTGGTTTATCAGTCTCCACCCATCCTTGATGTATAAGCTCATATGATTTCACCAAATTCATTTCATATTGAAGCCTTGACTTGTTGCATATACAAGGACCATTGCAAACAGTATACACTTACCTACCATTAAATACGACCTCATCATCAACTCGTCTCAGGTTATCATAACACAATATATTGCTCATCTCTTATCTTATTGAAGGTTGTATTTCCACTAGCCAGTGAGACAAGAAAAAGTTGTAGGTACGATGGCATACATATACATTCCATGGCTCTTGTTCTCTCAAATAATCCTCCTGCAAGTAGCAAAACATGAGGCCAAGGTTCCGGCCATTATTGTCTTCGGAGACTCGACCGTGGATTCTGGAAACAACAACCGAATTTCGACACTTTTGAAGAGCAACTTCAGGCCATATGGGCGTGACTTTGCTGGAGGTCAACCCACGGGAAGGTTCTCCAATGGACGTGTTCCTCCGGATTTCATTTCTGAAGCTTTTGGACTTAAACCATTCGCTCCGGCTTACTTGGATCCCAACTATTAGCTTTCGGATTTTGTTACTGGTGTTTGCTTTGCTTCTGCAGGAACTGGATATGACAATACAACTTCTGATGTACTAGTAAGTCTCCAAAACCAGAGGTCTTGTTTTGTTAGTTGCATGCATACCGTATGCCAATCTATATATACCATATATATCGTTGCGCGCTCTAATAGGGACTTCATTTGCCTTGTAACGGGGGCCGGTGACATAATAGAAAGAAGTGCATATCTAACAAATACTAGTATTGTAATTTGTGATCACCATGCAGAATGTGATACCTCTATGAAAAGTAGTGAAGTACTACAAGGAATACCGGGCCAAATTGAGAGCCCATGTTGGCGATGACAAGGCAACAGAAATTTTGGGAGAAGCTTTGTATGTTATAAGCTTGGGAACCAATGATTTCCTGGAGAACTACTACTTGCTACCCCGCCGGCAAGTGGAATATACAGTCCGTCAGTACCAGGATTTCCTAGTCGGACTAGCCGAAAACTTCCTGAGGGAGATTTACAGTCTTGGAGTGAGAAAGATTTCCCTAACTGGGCTCCCTCCCATGGGGTGCTTGCCTTTAGAGAGAGCCACAAATTTCATAGGTCACCATGATTGTGTAGAGGAGTACAACAATGGCTGTGGAGTTTAATATGAAGCTGAACAACATGGTGGCAAAACTAAACACAGAGCTTCCAGCGAAGGTTTATCAGTTGTGTTTGGGCCAAAATATTATCTTTCGGCGAATACTTAAGAAGAGAGCCCATTGGACCGATTCTTGCGGTCTACATTATTGTTAATACGTTTCCTTTCGATTGGGGGTCATGATTGACAAGGATTTGTGGTTGCTTAAGGAATCCTTCGAAGATCCAAGAAGATTTGATATGCCTTGATCCGCAAGAAAAAACAAACCTTAGTGTTCACTATATAAAGGGGTCAAGTTACATCAAGGGACACATCTCAACGATTCAATACAACTTTTGCTCACTGCAAAACAAGCTCATCCGGAGCACCTCTACCAGAAAGATTTCTCGAGTCTTTTTGTCCACCAAAGCCCTATCCGTAGGCATTCCCCGCTGCTACTCACCAAAGCCCGACCCGTCGGCATTATCCGCTCCTACCTCATCAAAGCCTAGTCCTTGAGCACTACCCGCTTCTACCTCACCAAGCCTCATCCGTGAGCGAACAGTCCACCACCGCTTCATAAAGCCCTATCCGTAGGCGAATACCCGTAAAAACCATTGTTGGAGTGAGAACTCTAGCAAATATCCACAGTTTGTCAGAGATCCTTTGGCGAACACACTACACTCCTGATTTTTAGCTCTGCTCAACTACACCGGTCTGAGTAGGAACGTCCACTTCGCAAGAGGAGGAGAAAAATCCTAGTTGCTCTTCAGCTATAGGTCTAAGAAGAACCTAAGTGCCGGTCTGACCAACGCTCGTACGACAATCGTTTGAAAAGAAGACAGAAGGAGAGCAAGCATCAAGATCAAGGTTGTACCTGACCCATAGGTACTGGCACGCCCTCAAACTTAGCTGTTTGAGAAAATACATTTTCACACCGAACAAGTTGGTCTATCAAATGATCAGAATACCTTCCCAATTTGGTACGTTCATCATTCTCAATCAGTCAAATATCAGATTTTGATTATGAAAGAGTCGAACTTAACTGTGGCATAAAGTATGCATTCATTTCATTGTGATTGGTAACTGCTCTCTCCTCGAGCTAAAATACTGATCATATATGATGCCATCAACATTGGGACCCTCATATATCAGTGTCGTCATTTTCTTTCTATTTGAATATGAACTCTTGGCAATTTTTACCGGATCTGTTTCTCATATTCTTCAAAGAGCCAAGAGTTATAGTAGCTAGTCTTCTGCATCTTTACTTGCATATGCGATAATTCGAGATCCCACATCGGTGGAGAGGCAAAGTATGAGTTGTCCAGCGTGTATAAATAACGAAGCAGAAGTTTTATTAAGCAATTTTGAGATTGGGGAAATGTCGCAGCTAGTGAGGTTCTAACCCAGGCCCGGCTATTGCCTGTTGAAAACTATTTCCGAACCCATACTTGGGACGGAAACACCTTTGCTTTCCCACCCTTGTTCTCACCTTCTTCAATCAATGACAAGGGTGGGAAAGTTTGGATGGGGAGCAAATTGTTCCCTGACTGGTTTATTCCTAATCTAGAATGGAAAAGTGAGTTGAAGATTTCATACGAAGATCACAACCTGAAAAAAAATACATGTTCATCAAATCTCGGTAATTATTATTCTAATGTTGTATAACGGAAATGCTGTGTCATTATTGTCTGTATTTCCAGTACTGATCCCTTGTGGAATACTCCACCGACATTACTATAGCCTCGCATGATTGTAAAATATGTACTAAGCGCGTAGTTATAATTTTTGCTGCCTTAACCATAGATAAAACGAATATTTAGCCTTGAATCAATGCTTAAATGAGGTATCCTTCGGATTTGGGGGTAAATTGGGGCTGATGAGGTTCCAAGCGAAGCGGATATAGTGCTGCCTGCCTATTTGATAGTTCAGAACTTCTATCCAAAGGCGGATGCTGCAACTATCAAGGCTAGTATGTACTGTCCTCGATCTTGCTTAGTAATCAAGGTTTGTTATATAGGTTTAGAACTTTTTTCCCCTGTCAATCATTGACTTTCACTATCTGATTCTCTAAAGGTCAATAATACTTCAGCTACTAATAACTTAAATGCCTAAAGCTAAATCATATGTATGTTCTGCTAGTGCGGTTTAAAAAATATGGTCTCTCTGCATCTATGCATCTTGCATTATTCGTGTAAGGTTTGATTTTGGTTTTGTGCATTGTAGTGGGTTCTGTATGATTGGGGAGATGAGAGTGCATCCTTCTCTGCAGAAATGATCTAAGAAAAACCGAAGGTGATAGTTCTATAAAGTTGTTAGTGAGGAAGATGTGATCAAAGACAAGCTAACAAATAAGAGATTAATGCTAGACATGATGATGATGGCCCATACTAGCAAAGAGAGGACCTTGAAGGAAACTTTTGAAGGTTCTCGGGTTCAAGTATTACTCTATATATGTAATCTAGAGATTTTATTTTATCTAGAATGCAATCAATAAAAGTATAAAACCACAGGGGCAAAGTAGCCTTAGAAGATACCAACAAGCTCATTAGCTCAACTACCTCACATCGAGTAAGGTTACAGCAATAATATCGGTTGATATCAGGAACCTTACATCTTAGCTTGAATGTTTTTAACCGTTTACACTTTCCAAGTTTGAATATTTGTTATTGGTCGATTTTGGCAGGGTTTGAGGTTACTGAAGTTGCATGTTGTTCTACTGGAACATTCGAGATGAGTTACCTCTGTAGTGAATCAAATCCTTATACATGCAAAGAAGCAAATAAGTATCTGTGCAGGGACGCCTTCCATCCTACAGAGAAAACAAATAAGATAGTCTCCGACTTTTTAATTCCAGATCTTCTGGCATTCTTCAATCGATTTATTGTTACCAGGTTGTCTATGGTACTGTGATGTATAACATACATCTATTTATCATTAATTGAACAAAAATAAGTAGTTAAATGAGTAAAATTTACAATATTCATAACAAAATTTACAACAAAATTACTATATTTATTTTATACATTTACATATAATTGTACCAAGTTACTACAATGACAACAAATTGTATATAAACTTGTAAATTGTCTTAAGTTGGATAATTTCCTCTAATAAAACAAATATTACCTAAATAATAACTACATTTACCAAAATAACAACAAATTTGTTGTTATATCGATAAATATAGGTACCACAAACATGTATGTACCCTAGAAAATTTCTATTGTTTCATAAGAAATAAGGAATAAAAATAATATATATATATAGAGAGATTTGGAATATATTTATGTACACCGTGTCGTTTATTTTTGTATCAGCTATCAAACTATCTGTATCTAAAGGCATCTTCAACAATTGATCTAAAATCTAAACCTATATTCAAATTTTAGGTCATCCAAATCTATAATTATTCATATAGGTTTTGCATCTTCAACCCATAGAGGCAAAACTCAAACATATTTGATCATTTTATATCATTATTTAATCATACATAGAGTGAAACTCAATTGTTTAATCATATTATATCATTATATTAATAAAATATAACATTTTTCTACACTCATTCACCCTCATAAATTATATGTTTTGGTTTTATTTGATTGGGTCAAAATATAACACATTTTAGGTAAATTTTGTTTTAGCTTAACTTGACTAATAGGTTGAAAATGAGATTTTACAAATCTTAAACTTATTATAAGTTTTAAACCAATAGTTAAAGATGTCTTAACAAACATATGGATAATTACGAAGCTTCATCACTATCCTGATGTATATATCAATTATTCGAGTGTACATCATGTGATGCGATTATATGATATTGTACGTACACTACAAATTATGTGATAAAAGGGCATTATGAGGAACACTTCTAATCACGATTATTACATATAAAATATTCTACGGCGATTGACGCGATCCAACTGCATTTCTCTGAAAGAATAATGAGTTATTTATGCACTAATCACACAAAAATTCTTGTATGCATCAAGGTGTAAATAAACTAAATGTTTATTAGAAAATCTCAATCGTTGATAATTATACTTAGTTTTTATTTAAAATAAATAATGTCATAAATACAATCTAACTATCTATTTAAATTGATTTAAGTATATCCTAATCCACTCAGCTAATCAAAAACTTTAGCAGCTACACCTCTGTCTTAAATAAGGCACCACCACTTTCATTATGATGAATAATCTTTAAATACTAAAATGCACTTATATATCAAAAATTCTAACTTTATTACATTAGATGATACTTCTGTTGAGATGCTTTAACTTTATTACATTTGTTGTTTTATTTATACCACTGGCATGGTATAGATGATACTTCGTAAAACTATATGATGTTTAAAAATTTTAAATGAACTAAAACTACACTATTAGAATCATGACATCTTAGAATGTTCATATAACCTAGTGAGCTCCAAGTAAGTGTGTTAAATGAAGTGGAGTACTCTTCTAAAAAATGTTTTGCGTTTAAATGTCACTATAAAGTATAAACTCCTTCATGTATGTTTTTATCTTATTAATCGAAATGAAACCACTCTTTGATATATATATATATATATGGCCGGATCAGAGGCAGACGTACGCACTCCGGCATAAAGTGCGGACGTTGTCCATTCTCCACCGTTTCACGCCGGTGACGGTTTCTCTCCTTCTCGGACGACAGTACAAGCTTCCAAGACGGCTTCACTCCTTTCAGCACTCACCGGTGACAAGTTTTCTGGCCAACCTTGATCAATCATGGTGTTTTTAGTCCAGAGCTTCAATTCGGTCGGAAAACCTGTTGCCGGCAAGTCCTGGAAGTAGAGAAATCATCCTGAAGCCTGTGTTATAATCCGGAAAGGAAAGAAGTTGTCGCCGACGGAGAACGGACGATGTCTGCACTTTAAGCCGGAATGCAGACGTCCGTCTCTAATCCGGCATATATATATATATATATTTGGTTAGTGGCATAGTATTCCTTTCATAAGGGAAGTCATGAGTTTGACTTATAAAAGACTAGTTATAACATTTGAGTTGTTTAATTGATAAAAAAAATTCTTTAAGAATTTTTTTAACTATGAATATTATTTTCCCTTTTAGCTTTGAGCTGACTCGATTTCGTTTTATTGTTATTTTTTAACTAGCTACATTATCTAAATAAAATGTTATGACTCGATTTCGTTTTATTGTTATTTTTTTAACTAGCTACATTATCTAAATAAAATGTTATAAAATAATATTATGACATAGGATTCTCCTCTCAACCTTATATATTTCTTATAATAGATCAACGACAATGGCTAAGAATTTTATCATATGCACTAATACACATAATATCTCGATCATCAAATAGAATATTGGTACTTGTATATAATGATTTCTCTTTTGTCTACCGTGTACGTGTATACATTTTATCATCTTGTTTACTCATACTTTAAGATCAAGACTATCTTGCCAAAAAAAATTCGAAATTTTATTTTCTCTTGTATGTGGTCATGGTTTGTCTAAGATGCCATTGATTTTTTCTAAAGCTAAGTGAATAGTTTTAAGAAGAGCTGCACGAAAGTCTACAACCGTAAGCTCAGCAAAATATATCCTAATAAAATAAATAAAATACAAAATGTTTTAAATACAAGTCTTTTTAGTTTTAGGGTTTGAGGAACGAATACCACCACCAGCACACTTGCTTTGGACTCGATTAAACAAAGGCTCATGGTTAAGATTTAATTTATTTAAGGTTGTTGACTGTATTTGCGATTCGCTCGATCTGATAGGATAATGAAATGGGTCTGAAACTTTCATATATGGGTCGCGCACGGGCTCAGAGGACCTCGTTTACTAGGCCGCGCTGACAAAGGGGAAGACGTCGAGGACGGTTCTTGATGGTGAGGCGGAGGCTTTGTGGTCTTTAGCAGTGACGGAGCCATGTATAATATATGCAGGGCACGTTTCTTATTTACTATTTAATAAAATAAAGATTTATAAATATATCTCATTTTATAAGTAGTGTCTCACTCAATATTTTTTTTATAATATATCTATTATTTATAATTAAAAAATAAAAAAATCAAAATATATATTATATATACTATTTACGTGGTCATGATTCATCTTTTTTTAGACAACTATTCATGTGGGTCTGGTCGATTTTTTTTTATTTTTTTTGACAACAATCTTTTTTCTTTTGGTACTTATTTATTGTCGTATTTTTTTGTTTTATTAATATTAAATTAAGTTTTCCATTTTCTTTTAGTAATAGATTTACATATTTAATACAATTCCTTGTAGCAAAAAAAATCTATAGAAAATATAATGCATCTATATATAGTCAAGTACGATTGATTACTGCAACTTATAATGAAGAGAGTTCCAAATCTCCATCTCATCACATTCAAAATGTTGAAATACTTCTAGAAAATAGACAAACATATTGAAGAATGATCGGCAGTTTCAAATACCTTAAAGAAATCACCACGTCCACTAAGAAAAAGAAGAATGATAGTAATTCAAATACCTTAGAAGAGTCACCTCCTGAAATTAATTTTAAATATTGTTATTTTTATTTAATTTTAATTTTTATTAATGTGCCCTGCTCATTCATAATTCCTGGCTCAGTCACTGGTCTTTGGTGACGTCTTCTCTGATATTATTAGGGGAAACCGAGATGAAGGATATCAGAAGTGTAGGAACTGTCGGTGCCGGCCGTCGTCGCCTCCGGTGTCGCGCAAACAGACCTGGACGAGCTGATGGTCGTGCTCGGGCTGAGAGGGGTTGAACTTAAGAGTATTATGGTTTTTTTTCTCGATGAAGTTTTTACTGTGGCTTGACTTTTTGGTCACTAACGTTGTTTTCTAATCAGTGAGTGGTTCAAGTGCACCTTAGTACACTCAACACGCTCTGCTTATATATAGATAATTAGATAACGAAGAATAATCGTATGTTTATGTATGGACAAAAACAGATTCCAAGATGTGGAAGCCAAAAACAAAAGGTCAGCATTAGCTAGGTCTTCACACTAATTAAGCAAATTTGAACAAGAATACTAAATGAAGAGAGAGTACCTCTAGTCTAGGTATCAGAAAACGTATTGTACGTTCTAACACCATCTCCAACAGCTTCCTCATAACTGCCTATAACTAGGTCTTCACACTAATTAAGCAAATTTGAACGAGAATACTTCTCAATGAAGAGAGAGTACCTCTAGTCTAGGTATCAGCAAATGTATAGTACGTTCTAACACCATCTCCAACAGCTTTCTCATAATTACTCTATAATGGGAAAACAAAAGTCAATGTTTTAAGCAATTTTTCTTCTCCAATTCTAACAAATTCTCTATTTTAGAGATTTCATGTTCATTCCTCAAATTCTTCCTTCAAATTTTAGAGTTTATTTCAAATATGTGGAATTTGGTTTTCTCAGTACTCCTCATATTCCCTATTTTGGAGAAAATAATAAGGAATATGTTGGGGTAAAACACCCAAAATCTTTCCTAAATTTGAGAAAAACAATAATTTAGGAAAGCTGTTGGAGATAATCTAATAAGATCACTAATGGATGGTGTCAAGGTTCCAAAACTAGTTAAGCTCTAGCGGCGGAAGTAAACTGTCACTTAAGACAAATTTTCCATCGTGTAAGTTCTTAACTGATGGAATGTCTGTTGCCTAAGACTAGTCACTTAAGGATGGTCGCTTAAGTCATGTTGTTATGCTACCAAATATATTTGCCGCACAAGCACTAATGCGACAAAATGAATCAACATCTGTGACCAAACGGTTCTGTCGCTTAAGTGTATAGCTTTTCATAAAAAAAATCGGCCAACTCCGGCCTCTCTTTTTTCTTCATCATCAACACCACATTAATCCAATGTTCTTCCAATAACATCAACCAATAGTCTCATCTCACACCTGAACCAATAACATGAAGCCCAAACACCATTATAGGTCGTTGTCAGAGTCGGTAGCAGAAATTGGAAAACTCATTGCCTAATCTAGAATTTTCAAAACATCACCGATCGGAGAAACTAATCATACAGACTTGTAGAACTTGTCGAGAAGACTAATAATCTTACTACACACAGAGGAAACGGTGGCTGAAAGCCTGAGAAATCTCACCAGAAAGTTTAGATGCCAAATTGGTATTTTGCGAGGACCTTAACGCATGTGTGTTTTGAGACCACAAAGATGACGGGCTCCACAAGATGAATCCAAACGTACCAGCCAAGCGGGCAGTTGTGGCCGTAAAGCAGAAATACATCGACGTCGATTCAGAGGAAAGAGACATAGATACGGCAGTAACAATTCGGTGTCGGTTCCGATACGGAGAGGAGGTGAGGGTCGAGGAAGATCAGGAGGGTGATGGTGAGAGCCGAGGAAGGAGGAGATGATGGTGGTGTTCGAGTGAGAGGATTGGCCGGCGAAGAAGTTTGAAATTTTTGGAATTGTTGGAAGAAGGGGTTTGAGAAAAAACTGGATTTGGGGAAGGATGAGGGTTTGAGGAAGGTTATTTAAGAATTGAGAATGTTAAAATTGAAGGATCTGCGCCCCAAATATATTTTGAAAATTTTGAAATTTTGAACGGGACTTAAGCGACGGAAACTTCAGTCTTCACCGCTTAAACTGTAACTTAAGCGACGAACCTGATTTTTCATCACCTAAGAGTTTCAACTTAAGCTAGGAATCATTTAGTTGATCGCTTTAGTAGGCACTTAAGTGATGAAAATTTATATTCGTCCCTTAAGTGGCCACTTGGGAGACGAATTTATTTTATGTCACCTAAGTGCTCTCTAAAGCGATGGAATCTGCTTTGGCTTGATAGTTTCTATTGCTTAAGGGATTTTTCTTGTTGTGGCTAGTCAGGATGTCCGCAAGCTTTACACACTACAAGTGACACTACTAAATTAGAAATATTAATTCTATTTTATGCCAACAATAACGTAACTAATATAAATGTATATATTATAATGATATGTTATTACGTTATGAAATGTTTAAATGTGTGATTTTTAAAAAATAAAAATAAATTGTCATTCACATAAAATCTCAGGACAGAACGACAGGTTACAATGACCTCAATGATCATAATAAAATCATTACATTAGACATTTAACTCATTTATTGTGAGCTTAGCATAGGATAAAACTAGTCACATATAAGATACTAGAGAAACATAAAACAAGAGTCAAAATGCTCAATTACGGTACTTCAAATCCTATTGAGTCCATCTCGTTGCATCTAGCTTGCACAGGCTGTCAAACTCTATGCACTAACACTTACTAAAATTTGTTTTGGCCATGTGGGTAAGGGCTTGGAGGAGTGTTACGGCATATAAAACCCAAAACGTCTTCCCTTGTCACCTTTGAGACCCACTTGAGTGCTTTGTTTCGAGATCCGAAGAGATGATCCATTTTCTTCTGTAGAAACAGGTTCCAGAGTGACATGATCTCTTCTCTCCAAGCTTAAGCATAAACCCAGGCCTAAAGACTTGGATCCAGATCCAAGCCCAAGATTTGGGTAACATAGACAAACAGCGCTTTTAGCCGCTGGACCTCTGCGGTCTGTTGAACTGCTTCTGCTCCGCTCCTTCGATTCCAATCCAGACAACCGATCAGAATTGAAGCATCAAAATCCTTACTTGAGTTTGGCCACAAAACCGAGCCCAACTTTTCAATTTTCAGATTTGGTGAATTCCAAACCCAATTCCTACCAACGACTTCTATCGTCAACGTTGCACAAGCTGTCGAACCTAACCAGAGTTCTCCAACCAATTCATTCGATGTCACAGACACCCTTTCCTTCTCCTTGAAAACACTCCCAATCGCAACGAATCGATGCCGAAGGGACACTAGATTGGTCGAGATGCGGTCACCATCGTCCCTGGAGAAGAAGACTCCTCTCTGGATAGCCGTCGTCGATATCTCACCATAAGATGATCTTGGGAACGTTAGGCTCACCGCTGCCATTAGAAAAACTGGGTTTCGAAACCCTAGGCTGCTTTGTGAAACGCGGAGCATTCTCTTCTCTTGCACACTATATATAGTTTGTGACTTTTAATGTGTGATTTTCTTTAACAACTTCAAACGTTAGAAATCATCGTGTTAGAGAAGGAACATACATTCATTACACACTAGATTGCTTGGCCAACACTAGCCTGAAATTAAAGATCTAACAGAACTTTGAGGCGGCGTCGGGGACAATCCAACTGGATCGTCTGGCTAAAAGTACAATAAGATGTATATTAATCACAAAACTTGGCGCCTCCAGTTCTGTTGGAAGAGCTTTGAAAAATAAGTCCCATTTTCAGTAAAGACCATCACTTCCATGGATGGTTACAACCACATGCTGCTTGTAACATGCATTAACTGCCTCACTCAATTTCCATACTTAGCTGCATTTCTCGGTGGTGGTTGTTGTGACTTGTGAGACTGTGAGAGCTATATAATCATATTTCTCTCAAATCTTAGATTAAAAGTTGAGGGATGCACCATCCAATAATTGATGAAAATATATATACAATAATAATGCCTACATATTAGTTAGTAGACAAAGATGTATATATCTAGTTTATCTACAACTTATTTAAATCGATCAAGAATGGAAAAAAAAGCTTCTACGATGTTAATCATGTATTGCAATATTTTGTTTCGTAAAGTTGAGTGGTTTCGAACTTTATTGATTTTTTCTTCTCCTAAAACAACGATTTTAAACATCTTACACCACAATTTTGTTTCGTTTTAGTAAAGATACATACATTCATGCAAAAACGACGATCACATGAATTTCGGAACGTAGAGCAATCTAGCACCTCATAATTGTTTCATATATATTACCAAGTAGTTTTGTATACTATAATGCAGCCATTGTTTCTTGTGCGCGTTTGAATTTATTGGTTCGACATTTTCCATCTGCACCCTGCAGAAAATACGCGCGAGATCTATTTCTACAATCAATTTGATGACAGTCGTATATGCTTTTTTCCCCTCTGAGTATTGATAACAATCCAATAAGCTAAGCACAGGTACAAATCTCTCATCACTCTTCAAACAAAGAAATAGCATTAGTCTTTTTTTCTTTGGCCGACCATATATATATTGATCATCTACACCAACCTCGGTAAAGTTAGAGAACCTAAAACCCCCAACAACGTCTTTACTCCGATGCTTATCAGTTCAAACTTTCGAATTTATTACGTTCCAACGAATCACATATTTATAAAGAAGTCTCCTCCTCACTTCAGGCAAAAAACCAACACGATTGCAGAAGAGCTATGGCACCCTCACACACTTCATTTCTGCTCCCTACTCTCCTCCTAGCTATACTTGTAGTCAACAAAGTGGCAGCAAAAGTTCCGGCAGTCATGGTGTTTGGAGACTCCTCCGTCGATGCTGGGAACAACAACCAGATTCCCACCATTGCTAGGAGCAATTTCGAGCCTTATGGCCGTGATTTCTTTGGTGGCAAGCCTACTGGGAGGTTCTCCAACGGTCGAATAGCTACGGACTTCATCTCTAAAGCTTTTGGACTCAAACAGACTATTCCGGCCTACTTGGATCCTTCCTACAACATATCGGATTTCGCCACTGGTGTCACATTTGCTTCTGCCGGCACCGGCTATGACACTGCAACTTCAGATGTGCTGGTAAATATCTTCTAAATATATTTTTGTATAAAAAGTAAAGCTCACTCATGTTTGTATGTGTTATTGCATGTATATATACGTATGTAACTGTATAGTGTATACTACATGCATTGATGCATACCATTTCCACAAACTACATTATATAGTGTTGGTCTAATTATTAGGACCTTAATTTCAAGGACTGGTTGTCTGATTATCTTATACTTATATGGTATCATAATAATGTTTACCAGGTCAGTAATTAATTAAATCAATTATGTTCAATCATTCTTAGGTCTACATAAAACAACTATACTTCTTGATAATTCCTTTTGCCCTTAGATTTACGTCCAAACGGTTGAATATTGTTTTCATGGTCAGTTGATGACCGGGTGAACATTTATGATAATGAGAGAGATTCATTAATTTAAGGACATTTTTGTTGAAAACTAGTTGATGACTTTTTTGTTTCACTCTATTTTTTATCGCATATTCACATTTTGACCGTCTAGTTTGTAGATATATATGAGTAGATCATCGCTACAAATTTTCATACAAATTAAAAATCGTTAAGGCATTCATAAATGTGATTCACCAATTATAAACTTGAACGGTTCATGTTTAACATATTTGAACCATCAATTGACTTGATCTATTTTGATGTCTTAAAGATCACCAATTTGACTGAAAATTTGTATAAATGATCTACTTATATAGACTTATAAACTGCAAGGTTGAGATGGGAAAATGTGATTGAAAAGTGGATGTAATAAATCATTAAAAAGAAAGTCTTCAACTAGTCTCAACAAAAATGTCCTCATCAATGGATCCTCTCACTTATGAGGATATCAAAGCTCTCGTTACAAAAATACGTTTTGTGTGACAAACTACACATTATCGCTCTATTTAATTATTTTTCTCAATAGATATTTAATTATGTGTGTCCTAAGTTTTATTGTTTTCATCTCCATTCATTCAAGATTTGATATATATGATCTTGCAGTCTGTAATACCACTGTGGAAGCAACTGGACTACTACAAGGAATACCAGACTAAACTGAGAGCTTACCAGGGAGGAAATAAAGCAAACGAAACAATAAACGAAGCATTACACATGATGAGCTTAGGAACCAATGACTTCCTAGAGAACTACTACTCTACATTTCCACCATCAGGCCGATCATCCCAATACACTACTTCCGAATACGAAGACTTTCTTATCGGAATAGCTGGGAATTTCGTGAGAGAACTCTACAAGCTCGGAGCTCGGAAAATTTCCGTTGGAGGACTACCTCCAATGGGGTGCTTGCCATTGGAGAGAACCAGTAATGTCATGGGTGGAGATGACTGCATTCCGAGTTATAACGATGTGGCTTTCGTGTTCAATAACAAGCTGAATAACTTGACCGTGAGCCTCAATAAAGAGCTTCCTGGGAGTGCAGTGGTGTTCTCAAATCCTTACTTCATTTTCCTGCATATGATAAGGAAGCCTTCTTCATATGGTAAGTGAGTCACAAGCTTCATGATGTTTCAATGCTTTGCTTCTTTATGTTTACACGCACATAATCATCCGTCTTGTTTTCGGGTCCAAAAATAGTGAAATTACATACCAAACCAACTTACCACAATTCAACCTGAAAAATATTTAAGAACACACAACATATGTCTCTTTAGCATTTAGGTAGTCACATCTTTGGGTGGTTGGATATCATGTGACTATACTCATTTCTCTGATATTTTGAGATCATATTCAGAATGAAGTGATTAGCCAATTCTCTTATATTTTTTGAAGTAATTTCTTGCTTAGCCAGTTGGTTTATATAAATTTTTAAAAACAATTAACATAAAACATTGACATATATAACTGCTACACATTTTTAACTTGCTTAAAAAACAACAAATAAGAATTAACTTTCAAATACAATTACCGAAACCTTAACTCAAAAAAGTCCAGACAAAGCAATGTCAATCATGTTCAAGATACCCCGCATATAAACATACACCTACATTGTGTCTTGACCTTCAGTTGTTTTGGACTTTGGTTACTTTTCTACCATGTTTATGGTTTGTTTAATGTTTTTTACATTTTTATTTACATTAAGAGGCATTGGTCTCAGGTTCTCCCCTCTTTGTTGTTTTTCGTCTTTTTGATTAAATAAAACTTGTTTTTGCCAAAAAAAAACTTTCAAACACAATTGCTTCCCCACTTACACAAATGCATTTAAAATCAAACCGTCTATATATGTTCTGAAGCGAATTATTGTTTAGTCCTTGTATTCTATGGTGAATTGATTAATGAATAAAAAAACTACTAAATTAACTAAGAACTTTCCAGAGTTGTTAGGTGTATTAACCCTTTCTAAATTAAGTGGCATTGGGGCGATTGTTCTCACTAGCTCACCGGTAGATCAGTTGGCTAGTTTTGCCGAAACCCAAAACGTACTCAAAATCAGAAATCATAAAGAGAAAACTAGTTTGTTGCATATGTAAGACGTCGACAAATACAATTGCTCAATCTGATCGACCCTGGGGTTGTGTGATGTATTTGACAGGTTTTGAGGTGACATCCACAGCTTGCTGTGCCACAGGAATGTTTGAGATGGGGTACGCATGCAACAGAAACAACATATTCACATGCACTGATGCAAGCAAATACATCTTCTGGGACTCCTTCCATCCTACAGAGAAAGCCAACCTGATCATCTCTGATCACCTTCTTAAACATGTCCTGGCTCAGTTTCTTTAATTAATATTCCTTCGATATATGTAAGCTAGGGCATGAACTACTAAGGAGTTCCTATCCTTTTAGATAAGTTGATATATGGCTTAATCCCTAGCTACTTAATATATTTGTGCCCAACAACCATGTATATAAAGGTTGTTTGGAAGTCCGTTGTCGTTGGCATTTGCAAATCAAGAACATCGTGGTTATAATTCTACTACTACAAATGGAGAGGCAATTTGATAATTAAGGTGTATTTAGTGTATTTTAGTGGTTATAATTTAAGTAAATGGTTCTAATGTACTTGAATAATGGATTGAAACCCTCTATTTTTGATCTTACATATTATGTGCTTTCAAGTGGATGGATATAATAAGCAATATATAAACCGTGAGAACTTTTAATTAAAGAGGTCATTATATGATATAGAACAGTTAGCATTGGAAGTCGAAGAGCAGATTGACTGTTGCAAATTCAAACCCGGTATGCTGCAGATTTAGCGTTCGGTATCCGATTGACTATTGTGATACCTTTCCGAAAACGGAACGGATGGCCAAACAGGAGGGTCCCCGCGGGATCCCCCGTGTTTTTTGACTCGAGGCAAGGGCGGGATTCCCCTACAGGGGTGCAGGGGGATTTTCCCTGTGGGATTACGGAAGTGGAGGCGGGGTTTACCCATTTTCTCGACATGGTCTTTATTTAACTGAAAATTAGAGAAGAAAAATGTAGAAAAAACTACAGAATCAAACAAATTTAAAGAAAACTAATGTCAGTACGAGAGACGGGGGCGAAGATTCCCTCATTTAGGAATATCCCTAGATGGGGCATGGGTGAACGGGGCACAGGGACGGGAAAATTCCCCATTTCGCCATCCCTATCTATGAATCAAGCACGTTGCCTTGCCACGACATATAAGTTTTTTTAGCCATCCAAGTCCGTTTAAGGCTTCAAATTATAGTTTTTCTATTTTCAGATAATTATTTTTAATAGTTTATTTTAGATTTGGATTTTGTTTAAACCTTGGGCTTTTAAGCTTTGATGTTAGACGCCCTAGAGTTTGTTTAATCTTTGAACTTTTAGGCTTTGATGTTAGAAGTCTTAGGGTTTGTTTACTCCTATATAAGGAGTTGTTATCAATTGTATTCAATTATTCCTTTTATCAATCAAAAACTCTTGAGTTTACTCAATTCATGGTGGATTTCAGAAAACCTCTTGTTGATTTGATAGTAGGCTTGTGGATTCAAGTCATATCGTTAGTGGATTCCAACACCCTTACAAGTTCCGCTGCATCATTATAACAAAGATCAAATGTGAGTTTTTGAATGAACCGTATAATTTCCAAGATGAACCGTTTTTGAATGAGATTTAGTTAGTATGTTTAATTTCCAAGATGCATATAATTAAATTCAAAACTTAAAAGTCCTTACTTGAACTTCATTATAAGGTCAATATTTTTATGTCTATATGTTCTAGTTAGTTTGGATACAATTCTACATAAAAAAATTAAGATTATTATGTTTTGTGGTGTCCTTATTGTTGTGAAATATATAAATCTCATGAGAAAACTAAGTCGTAGTTTAAGTATTATAGTTTTTTGAGTCAACGGTTGAAACTAGAACATCCGCCCTTCTTGTACTACTAATGATCATGACACCTCTAATGAGTGACCAAGTCTAGATTCGAATCTAAATGTTATGCAGGAAGTTTTTGAAATGGTCATCTATATAGCTATATATGAGACTTCTTTCTTCTTAAATATAAAAATGTTCTTTCTTTTGAAATACAAAAATGGTGTAGAAGGACGATAGAATCAAAATGAGTAATGCTAGATGAAACACTATTTATGAAACTATCTAGAACCCACCTTACGTGACATATGACATGTGACATGGCACCACAATATTATCATCTTTCAATATCTTACTTATTTTTCTTTCTTATCCCTAAATACGAAATTGTTTTATTTTTTTATTTTCTTGATTTATATTATAAACCCTCTAGCTAATATCTTTCCTTTGGTATCTGATATGTTTCTTCGACCTCTACAAACAGCCGACGTTCTCCTCTCCTCCTCTCCCGCGTCTCCTCTCAACCCTAGCCTCTTAGCCCCTCTTCAATACTTTGTTTATCTGATTGTGGTTCCTTCAAACTCATCATTGCAAGAAGCTTTGCCCATGAAATCGTGGTTTATTTTTTGGGGTCTACGGTGAGGTGGATTTGAATCTTCTCTAATCCTGGATTACATGTAAAAATCGTTTTACTAACAGTATTGTGCAGAACCACTGTTCCCAATCACGAAAGCTATTGGAAACAATTTAGTGGAATAAAGATGATTGAAGGTATGTATTTGAACTCGATCGATCTGTGTGTTAATTAAATATTTTCGTATATATTATTTGATTGATACTTGCAGATATATGATTCCATGCCAGTAGTTGTTCATGTTGGAGCTGAAGCTTGAAGCCTAATGCCTGGAAAATTAAGAAGAGAATTTTACTTGGATGATTATCATTATTATCATGTATTCCGTTTTTTTCCATTGTTGGGATTTTGAAGTACAGAATTCTTCAATGTCATACTCGTTTTTGGCGTTTGAGTTTGAGTTTGAAAAGAATAAAGCTAGTTATACTAATTGATGATTCTATCTCTACATCGATCCTCCTTGAAATTATAAAAGTTCATCTTCACCAAATTTTCAGATGATGCAAATGTGAGTATGTCATAGATGAATGGATTATGCAACTTAATTGGCCTAGTATAAAACATAATATTGGTCATCTATTTAGTTAAACACATGATGATGGACGTCATGGAATGGTAAATGGTTTGCCTCATCTGTATGTGCACAACACTGAAATTAAACATCAACTGTACAATATCTTTTTCTAGTTAAAGGGAGCAAGCATTAGTAGAAAACTTAAATCAATTGATATATATATATATATATATATATATATATATATATATATATATATATATATATATAACTCAAGTAGTAGTCAATACATATCATCAATCTTGTTCACTCAAGTTCACTTAATCCTATGGCTTCGTTGATATTCGTCGACATCCATTAGCTCCATTACTCGTTCATCATTTTTTCTATATACCTCATGTATATTGGCCTCCCATGTCATTATCCTTTGCAATATTATGCGATTTCGAGTACATGGCCTTCACGGAATGGTCTCTTATCTCTGTTGTTTCTTTTTGGCTTAATTTACATATATAAACGCAAGTAATATCTAAACTTTAGTCACTCCTTGGCCTCTTCAGATGACATAGCTTCAAAATCTGACTATCTAAGTACGTTGAAATTCAAATATGGGCAACAAGGTATGTAGGATTAGGGAAGAAAACAATTAATAACATGCTAAATGCAAATCTACCTCCCCGTAAACATTAAATCCAAAGACCCTATTGCATACTAGGAGGATGTCAAGAGCTTCTTCCAACAATGCTGGTGAAGAAATCAAAATCAGATAGAAAAAGAATACATATTAATTGAACAGGGGGTGAGAGGCTAGGGTTGAGAGGAGACGTGAGAGAGGAGGAGATCGAAGGTTGTTTCTAGACGTCAAAGAAACATATCAGATACCAATAGAAAAGAAATTAGCTATGGTTTATAAGATAAATCAAGAAGAAAAAAGCATTTTCGTATTTAGAAAAAATAATAATAAAATAAAAATAAGATATTAAACTATGATGATAAGGTGGTGCCATGTCAGTTGTTATGTAAGATGAAGCTCTAAATGATCTCTTAAATTATGGTTTATCTAACATTATCCAATCAAAATTTCCAATAAAGCTAGAATGTCCAAATCGATAAACATCAGAATTATCATACACCAGTTTCTTTATTTTCAGGTTTTCGAGTATTTATTTGTCGAAATTAAAGTATCAATGCTGCTCTGTATCTTTGTGCGGCGATCAGTGGAGTAGAAAAATGGGAACTTTCTAGATTGGATACCTTGTTATAATATATCTAATGTATAGTGTACAAAGACCAATGTGCTCGGATGATCGATGACAATACATAGATTGATTAGAGATAATTTTATCTATTACAATACGTAGTAGCAAATCTTTGACATTAACTAAACTATGTTATTTCTTTTAATCGAAAAAAAAAACTATGTACGTTCTTTCTTCTTGCTGTATGTGTGTTGCTTAGTTTGTCTTGATCCCACCTAGTAATTGCGAGAAAACAAATCGTAGCTTTATAGTAACTGCGCTAATACTTAGCTCAAGAAGACTTGCTAGTTTTAGTTTTGAAAGACAATGTAACTAGATATTGGTAGTTTATGCTGTTGATGAATTCATCCAGGATGCTTCTCATGTATGAGATTCATACTCGTTAATGAGAAGTTTCCTTGCCTTTAAAATAAGACTCGGCTTTAATCATGCAAATGAACGGTACTTTTTCTGTTTTAATTGGAATTGATGATAACACAAAAAACAAGACACTGTCAAATTTTGACTCCATGCATATGATGCCTTCCTTTAATTTTAGGGAAAATTCTGCTATTTTAGATGTAATGTTGCAATGTTGCAATGTTGGTACCAATACCCAAATGGGAGTAAAACAAAGATAACAAGGAGAGCAACAGATCCCACATGGAAGAGCTAAAAATTACAATACCTAAAAGTAACATAGATTTATCACCCTAAGATCTAAGAGAGCTAGATACAACAAAATTAAGTCGTTTGTTTATTTTATTAAATAGAAATTGAGTCATCCGTAAGAAGCTCTAGTTAGTCTAAAACCAACGTACATATACAATACCTATGAGAAAATAATATTTTCTCATGACTCAAAATACCATTTGCGAGTAGTAATTCAGGTATCATTTACAATAATCTGCTCGATGAGATATTATTCACCATAATTTAAAAACAAAATCTCAATACTTATAAATGACAAGAAAATTCAACAAAAACAACAAAATATTATCACGAGTGAACAAAAAAAATGCTCTGTGCCGCTCTAACCTTAGCCCTCATCACTTCAAATGGTGGCAGAGGGTTCTTGGCTAACAACGGCGGCAGTTGCTCTTATGGGGTCAGTCCAAGCTGGCCTCAAGTACTGTAGGAGCTGGAAATAATTCTCCCTAGTATCCTCGACAAATAAATGATCTATTGATGGCAAGAGAGTTGAGTGTGGCGTATTGAACTCGATGTTGAGTGTGTCATTAGGACCATCGGCTACAACAGTTACGACAGTTACAACGGTTACAATGGTTACATCGGTTATGGAGTATATCATCAGATACAATAATAAACTGATTAACATTACAAGTGACTAATGCAATCATAAGTATGAACATAATTACAACATTAAGTAAAGTCATGATTACACTGTAAATGAGGTATAAATGTGGTAATCATTACAACATAAATGCATGACATGTTGGCCAATTAGCAAGCCACTATATAAAGGGTACACAATTTCAAGGTAAGACATCGTATTCTGAATCATGCTATTTGTCTCATCTTTGATCGATACTCATAGACTTGGTAGTCGAAGTGCCTTTTGCAGGTACCCCCACCTGGTTTGAGGCTTCTTGATCAATCTAGGAACAACTCTCGTTGTAGATTACATTTGTTGAAGAGTCAACCTTTGCTTGGAAGTTTTCTGCTCAACAAGTACCAGGCAAGAAAGTATCAGGCAATCCTCGGCTCAATCCGTCTTTCTTTCCTCGGTGGCCCTTGCTGTGGTGGAGGGGAGGCAATTTCTCCCTGTGGAGTGGTGGTCATGTGAGCAAGGGTATTGGGCAGGCTGGCGATGGTGGTAGCCGACTCAGAATAGGTGGTAACGGCGGTGACACTCCATATGATAACGTCCTCAATGTCCCTTCAGATATGATTTGGAATCCGGGGAGGAGGCAGGATTTGGACCTCGTTGATGTTAGGGTTGTTGTCTCTTCCATTGAGTTTGAAGCCGGAGACCTCGTTTCTAGAGGGGATGGTGAATATATCATTTGCCGGTGCCGAACTTACAGAATGGGTTGGGGCAGGAAGATGGTTGACGACGATGTCAGAGTGGAAATTAGGGTGCCCAGCTCAAGGGGTTCCCTAAGCAATTGGATATGGGCCTGGTGCTTATCACCACCAGAGAAAATACTTTAGCCGACGAAAAAAATTCGTCGGCCTGTTAGACATTTTCATCGGCTAAAGTAATACCCGACGAGGTTTCGTTGGCTAAACTGTTGTCGAAAAAAGCTCGTCGGCATTACTTTAGCTGACAAAAGTTTAGAGATTCGTCAGCTAAATTTCATACTTTAACCGACTACAGACACATCGACGACTTAAAATTTAGACTTTAGCTGACGATTATCTATACTTTTATAGATGAAATTTCATCAGACAAAACTTTTACGGATGGTCAAAATGGTTGACCTAACCGAACTTTAGCTAACGAAATTCGTCAGCTAAAGTATATAATAGCGTCGGCTAAATTATATAAAGTCGTCAGCTAAAGTGGTCTTTAGCCGACGAAAATTGTTATTTTCGTCGACTAAAGTCGCTAGTTCATGTGGCGTGTGTCCGAAACCAGGGTATAATAACGAAAACACAAGAAAACCAATTTAGAACCATTTGTTGTCATTTATAGTATTGGTAAATAGGGTTCGGTCAATCCGGAGACTTAAGGGTGTTCCTGCAATAAGAGTTAGTGACATTTTACACGACAAACATAATTATACATTTACAATTTACAAAGTTTTAAGGGGAGTTTTGAAGATATTTGTAAAAATCTATGGACTGAAAATTAAATCTTGAATTAAATATATACATGTGATCATCATCCACACACATAACCAAGCATGAAAAACCATCAAGAACACGTAACAAAATTGTAAATAACAAGGGGCTGTAAGCAAGACTTGACATATTCATATACTTATCTCAATTCTAATTCTAATTAGAGACCACCAGCGATTCATCTAATTGTTAAGACTTCTAATATATTTAGAATCAACTCCAGCGTATAACCCTAAATTATGCTAATCAGTTTAAAGACACACCAGCGTAGAAATTAAACACGAAAAACACATAAAGCATAATAAGCCGAATTGAAAACATGCAAATATGTAATGGCGTCACTCATCATATTTGAATCATGCATATTTTCATAACTATGATAACGCTATTTACACAATTTAGAATGAAACAACTTAGTGTATGATGCAATCTAAATTCTCTTAGCAAGTGAAACTGATACATAAGGAGAAGCCATGGCCTTAGGCAGCCCTCATGCATCGATTTATATGTGCAAGCTTATGGAAATAAATCAAGATAACCATATAAAAACATTGAACCTACTGTCCTAAATCATTCATCAAATTGAAAACATGTACAAGATCATACAATCACAACATAAACAACATCATTGAATTCGAAACAAGTTGATTGTATAAAACAAAAATAAAACTAATAATTCATTACAAAAATTGAAAACTAAATGAAAAGTACAAAGCCATGATAGAGTCACACTTAAAAAACCTTGGAAGAGGTTCGACAAAGGTGGTGAAATCGGATGAAAGATGGAGGAAACGTTTTAGGGTTTCGGTAGTGGTGCGGCTATGTATTTCTTGGAAGTATTTGGGCAGGGTTTCGGCAAGGCTTCTATGGTGGTGAGATGATATTTTTCTACCTCTATGTCATGCTATATATAGGAGAAACCCTATAGGGGTCGGCCAAAGAGAATCCTACACCAATAAGGTTTAGGTTTTCCTTCTTGAACTTGGTTTGCTTGGCCAACAAGACTTGGAGATTCTAGAGGCTTCTTTGGCCGAATTTTTGATTTGTAATTCTTCATTGAACTTGGAATCGGACTCCCTTTCATGGACTAAGCTTCATGGATCAACTGTTTTGCTTCCCTAAGGCCATCAGGAACACTTCCTATCGGCGACAACATGTTACTCTGTTTCGGTAGACTGACATTCCGTCACTAATTCAGGCATAACTCCCTCTAGAAAATAAATATGAATGTGATTAAAAATTTTCTGGAAACTAGACTCACACAGCATATATGGTACATCTTCTAATTCCTTGTGAGTCGTCCTGGAGAAATTCTAGAAGTTGGGTGATGTGCTCAGGAAATTTCTGCTTTCTGCTGAAATTGCATGCTTCGGCTCCTCTGATGTTGCCACCTGTTTTGCTGCCTTTTATAGCTCCAACTCTCTTGATTATTTCTCCCATGAACTCTTCTACATGTCACCTAAGTATCAGAGAATTTAAATTAATTTATGACAATGCAAAAACTTTACAGAATCAACAAAACATGTCAAGACACCAAACTGAATCGGTTTCTTGTTATTTCTTGTAGCACTTATTCAAATTCTGTATAAATCTTCTAAGTTTAGCACGTTTTCATCCTTACGCAACCAAAGACTCTTGACTTTATAATATGATTCTATTCTACAACAATAAGAGATAAACAAAGTACAAATAGAGGTAATAACATATTAAGAATGTCGCATTTTATGCTCATATCATCCTGGAAAAACAAATGCATACTTCGTCTGCTAAAGTGTGCATATCGTCGGCTAAAGTTTATTTTTCTGAAAAAATAATTTTTTTTTCCAACATACCTGTCCAATTCCACAATAGCTAACAACACCCAAAATATAAACAAAACGCATTTTCATTAACAAATGCAAATTAATTCAATTTTAGCAAACACAAGTAATACGTTTTAAACTGAACATTTAAACTAAGTTAAATGTTCAAACTAAATATGCCTAACACCTAAACTAATTATTATCTAAATCAATGTCGTTCAAATATGAAGGAGGATTATATTATCTTCAGGATTTTGCTGCTGCTGTGAAGTATCAAAAGGGGGTTGGATTTATGGCATAGATGGGGGCGGAAGTCCTTGCGCCTGGAGTTGTACAGAAAACGTTGCAAACCAGGATGTCATCTGAGTCTGGCTCTGCTCATCTCTCCTCCTGAGCTCATCCTCCTGCGCTAATCTCGCCTCTTCCATCTATCTATGATGCTACATCTCTTGCCTCTGAAGTTGCTCCTGTAACTGAGCAGCCTTGGCAGATGAGAACTTGCGTGAGAAACCGGGAGTGTTCTTTAAGACTCCTTCTCCCTGTTGTCCTAGACCCCTATAGTAGTAATTGTTCAGCGTGGTGGAAAAACGTGACCTATGATCCTCGTCCCTACCGTCATATCAGATTGATCAATCTGAGAGATGGCCTCGGGGAGGTCATCATCTTGCGTCTCTGGCCAACGTTCCCTTACTATCTGAGTCAACACCTCTTCAGCCCCTTCTCTTACTCTTGCCTAATTGAAAAGAAAAAAACATATATATTAGTAAACATATATAAAAAAGCGTTAAATAATATATATATATATAAGCAAATATATTAACTTACAATATTTTAAGTGGAATGAGGATATGCTTTCTCGTATGCCTACACGAACGGGTTGACTTCTGTTTGTTGTGTCGCCTCCTCCATCCAAGCCGCAAACGGTCTAGACCCGACATTGTAGTTACTCGTGTTGTGCCCCTAGTTCACCACGTTTATTCCAGAAATAACCTTGTAGGATAAACAAATATTTAAAAAATAGTAGTGAACTAATTTTGTCAAACATCAATTGAATCAAGTAAACACAAGTATGATTTACATACCTTATTTTCTGGGTTGTTGGAGTGGACCAGCAGCCACATCCACTCGTACTCCCTATACATCAACTCACTAGAGGTATTAGAACGGTCGTTTTCATGCGTCTTTCAGTGCTTATGGAGCTCATTTTTCAACTCCTTGTGCCTATATATGCAACAAGAAAGTTAGAAAGTGACGGTATATGATCAACAAAATATAAATTATAACAATAACTACATTTTTCCTTGAGTGTCATTTGCCCATGTGGATTTTAGGTGCTCTGGAACATCAACCCACACCTGAATAGTCATATATATATATATACACACACACACACGTACGTAATGAATTTTTATCTAACTCACCGACATAACGTTGTTCACCATGTCCTTCACACACTGTGACACCGATGACCACTCTCCTTACAGAAAAGAGACTCTGTCCCGTATGACTTACCCTACTTTCCCGTTATAGAGCCTCGTCTTACTCCCCAACTTCACCGCTCCATCCTATGTAGTCTCTATGACCACTTTTCCGTTATTCTTGACATGCTTGTCAAGACCCTTGCCGGTAACGAGGCCTCTAGTCTTCTTTTGTTACCGGTGATGTCTGTCACATTAAAACAAAATAAAAAGATTAAAACAAGAAACGCCCAATTAATATACAAATTATTCATAAGTTGTAAATTAATTAACCAAACTATATAATAATTACCTAATTCTGACGTCCATGTGTTTGTTACCCTCGCACTGAGGATATGTGTATTAAACGGCAAATAGACATATCTTTGTTGCGGTGTAATAAAACTAAGCTGTTTTGGAAGAGGCACTCCGCTGACAGGTACGCTTTCTGGCATGAACAATTGAGACGGCGATATTTGTACCCCAGACGATAAGCTACTTGAACCACCAGCCGGAGAGATAGAAGGAAATGGTCGGCGAATAGGAGACATACAGACAGATTGATTTGGAGCGGGAGCCGTAGAGGGAGAAACCTGAGGATAATTGGGTGGGGCCATGGGAGAGCCCTCCTGCGGCCAAAGCAACCTCATGCTATGTGGTGGTCTTTGGAGAGGCACTACAACCTGTTGTTGGACTAGCAGATCAAGTAGTTGAGCTCGTCGAGAGGTCAAGGGGCCCTGAAATGTGGTCTGAGGGTTGTTGTGAAGGGAGGTGACCTCACAACTGTCGCTGTTAGACCCTTGGCCCCTCGATACCTTCCTTTTCCTTAACAAATGCATGATCACTACTAACTCCTGCATTCATATATATCAATAATTGTCTTTTTAAATCCTTTCATATATATCACATATATCAAAAATTATTTAATTTAATCATCCCTTGACATATATATAGAAAAATCACACATTCTCTAATTGACTTGTTGACTATATACCAAAAATAGTTTTATTTTCTAATTCAAAAACCTTAATTCTCCCAAATTCAAATTCAAAATAAAAAATCCTAATTCTCTAATTCAAATTCTTATCAAAAAAATAAAATTGAAAAACACAATTTTAAAACCCAATTCTCTAATACTCAATTCAAATTATAATTTTCAATTCAAAAACTATAAACCCTAATTCTTAATTCAATTCAACTTCTCAATTCAAAAACTATAAACCCTAATTCTCAATTCAAATTCAAATTCTCAATTTCAATTATAATTCAATTCAGCATTCTAATTCAAAAACCCAATTCAAAAACACATTACCAGGGAGCAGCGGCGGCGATATGGCAGGGGAGCGGTAGAGGACGGAGGCACGACGGAAGGATAGGGGAGCGGCGGCGGAGAGAGAAAGAGAGACTGAGATTAAGAGACTGAGACTAAGAGAGAGGCAGAAAAACCTGAAGATTTTAGCTGACAAGTTAAAAATCTCGTCGGCTAAAGTCCCATAACTCGCTGACTTAAGTCTCATAACTCGTCGGCTAAAGTTTGTATTTCGTCAGCTAAAGTTTGTAATTCGTCGGCTAAAATTTACAACTCGTCGGCTAAAGTTTACAACTCGTCGGCTAAAGTATATACTTTAGCCGACGATATATGCCAATTTCGTCTGCTAAAACTTATTTCTCTGAAGGAAAAAACTACAGAATCTATTCCAAAAATTCTCATAACCTGTCAATTCCATAGTTTAATTTCCACACATTTTCATTAACAATTCAAATTCCTTAAAGTATATCCGACGACACTCTTTGGATTGAAAACTCATAAATCACCCAAATTCAATTACAATATCTAAACTCATAAATCACACAAATTTTTATTCAACTACGGCTCATAATCAGAATCATTACTTGAATCATCCTCGGTGTTCGAGTTAATTTCTGGTAATATGTGTCACTCTTCATCACTGGAGTCGTCGTCTTTTTCATTTGGATCAACATCAATAAGCGGTACATCTTCGTCACGAATTTGAACCACACGACCCTGTCGAACATTATTAAGGTGATTTGTAAAGGATTCAGGAATACCAATTACGTTCGGCTCTTGATATGCAGTATCTTCTTCATTATCTTCAGTGTATCTAAGTGTAGCAGCACTGTATATGTTTCTAGGAGAAACATGGTTGACTATTTTTCACGCGTCTTTGTGCATCATATCATCAAGATAAAACACTTGTTTTGTCGCTGTGGCAAAAACAAAAGGGTTGTTTTCATACCAGCTTGTAGCAGTATTTACCAAAAAATATTTCGGAACGATCGGTCCTTGTGCTCCGAGGGCTAGTATCAAACCATCTTCACTTAGACAAGTGCACTGTCATGCCTTCCCCATAAATTAGTTCAACCACTGAATGGAGAACACAGTAATAATCAACTCCATTCCGCCCACCATGCACCATTACCTTAGAATTTTGTGTTCTTCGTCTGCTGTCTCTATGTTCATATATAAATTGCACGTCATTGACCTTACACATCGGATAAACTCTTGAAGTTATCGGCTTCATCGCCAAAAGCCTCAATTCGTGTGACCAATTTGGGTGACCATCAATTATATATGGCTCATTTGAAACAAATAATTAATAGCAACCATTAACTTTAATATGAACATTTATACAAATTTATATAGTAGAATATATATATATATATATATATATATATATATAATTCTTACCCAGGCGCCAAAATAGTTTGCAAACTCCCTATTGTGGTACTCAAGATCACCGGCAACTTTATCACAATAAAGATAAATGTTTTTTCAGTATTCAACTTCTCGACAGTTAATTAATATCCACTAATGGGTAATGGCTAGCTCATTTGGTTCCAATCGGTATGAGTTTGGCAACTGTCCATATGGTTCAACATCATATATAGGAGATGATAGAAAGATTAAACTGTGGTTCATCTACCGGCATATGTTGTTGAGGGTCCTCCAACGCTCTAAAATACAACTTTGTGATCGTTACGCACTCGTGCACAAGATATGCTTTAACTATACATCCTTCAGGTATAGACGTATTAACCACATAGTCTTTGTAGTCTCTAAGTTGCCTATCAAATTACAAAGTGTTATGATTACTGATAAATAATTTTATATAAAAAATTTTTGATCTTTGAATGATCAATCGTACCTTTTTATGGGATACATCCAAGTGTAATGTACTAGACCAGTAAGCAACAATTGTTCAAGAAGATGGATTATCAGGTAAGGCATGATGTCAAAAAAATTTGAGGGAAATATCCTCTTAAATTTGCACATGATAAAAATGATGTCCTCTTTTATTTCCCTCAGGTTGGATTTTTTCACTTCTCTAGTGCATAATTTCTGAAAGAATCTTGACAACGCTACTAACGGCTCCACTATCTGACGGGGCAGGTATGATCGAATGAAGACAGGGAAGAGACGTTGTAGGAGGATATGACAGTTATGACTCTTTAATCTGTACATCTTATTGTCTCGAAAGTTAACACACTGACCTATATTTCCTACATAGCCTGAAGGATACTTAACATGACCGATCCACCGAAAAATTTCATTCTTCTGGTTAGGCTTGACTGTGTAAGGAGCTTGATGCATTTTTTTCTTCCATTCTTTCAACCACAAATGTTTTCGTATACCCATTCATTTCAGATCAGTGCGTGCCTTAGGGCCGTCCTTAGTTTTCCCCTCCCAACAGCCTTGACAGTTAATTTATTCTCCACCTTCACCTTCATTACTCCCATGACACTTTCAAGAAAAGTCTTCTTACATCCGTTGTACAAAGGGGTCTGTTGGAAGGCAATGAGCTTGTTGTGCTTGTCAATACCAATAATGTTGACATCTCTAGGGAATTACTAGACTCGCTCAACAAGAGAGAAGTCCTCAACGGCTGTAGGGATATCTTGTACTTGAGAAAATACACTGCTCTCATAAGGAAACACAACGTTGATCAACCTTGTTGTTGGGTCATTGAATGTACTGGCATTCTCAAGAAATTTCTCATAATTATGCTGACCCGCTGATGATGCTTCGAGCATGCATAGTTGATTTTGATGAAAAGGGGCATGAGTGCCTGTCACTTGTAGAGTTTGCTAATAATAATAGCTACCACAGTTGCATTGGTATGACTCCATTTGAGGCACTTTATGGTCAACCATGTAGGTCCCCTACGTGTTAGTTGGATAGAGAGGACAAGGTTTTACTTGGTCCTGATGTGATACAGGAGACTTCAGAGAAACTTCTGATTGTCCAGGAGAGGCTTAGGGCAGCCCAAAGTAGGAGCAAGTCATATGAAGATACACGCCGAACACCCCTTGAGTTTGCAGTGGGAGACTTTGTGTACTTGAAAGTCAGTCCTCGCAAGGGAGTTAGACGATTTGGGGTTAAGGGGAAGTTGGCCCCAAGGTTTGTAGGGCCCTTCTAGATAGCTCAGAGAGTTGGATCCGTTGTATACCGGATTCACCTGCCACCACGACTGCAGCATATACACGACGTGTTCCACGTCTCACAGTTATGGAAAATCACACCGGGAGCCCCACAGAATATTGTTTGGACAGATGTACAGCTGCTCAGCGATGCTTCTTACGAGAAGAGACCGTACTGCATCTTGGATCGTGATGTGAGGAAGCTAAGGAACTGTGAGATTCCAGTTGTAAAAGTCCAGTGGAATCATCATAGTGAGGAAGAGGCTACTTGGGAGCCTGAGTCAGTCATGCGGCAGACTCATCCACACCTCTTCTGATGTCAAGTAAATTTCGAGGAAGAAATTCAATTTAAGGGGGGTAGAGTATGAGAGGCCGATAATTTTATTTAATTTTCTGACACATTTAGGGTTTAATTCCGATTACTTTTTAGTACATCATAAATTTTGGCTAACGTTTTTACGTTAGGACACACGTCGCCACATGCGTGAAAGTATTTACGGAATATTTTCCGACACTTCACGTATTTTTCGTACAACTTTTACGATTTAATTTGACGTTCGGTTGTTTTTAAATGAGTTTTCGAAAATGAATTTGGTTTGGAAATTATTTTGAAAGTGTGATTGAATCGTGGCCGTTGGTTCGATCGTCGAATCGTGGCCGTCGATTTTTCATTAAAAACCTCTTATCTTCTTATCCACTCCCTCACTTCTCCACCTTTCCTTTTCTTCCCTTTCCTTATCTCCTTCTCTTTTCCTCTCTGTCTCCCTTCCATTTCGGTCGAGAGAGACTTTCTCTCTCTTCCCATTCGATCAGCTCCACAGAGCCACCAGGCACTCCGCCCAGGCACGCGTCGACCCTCACCACCACCGCCATCGACCTCGCACTGCCCCGGCAACCTCGCCCATGCCATCAGCGACGCCAGCGCTGCCCAACAGAGGGAGGAAGACCCGAGAATACTGTGCAAGAGAGGTCGAGTCGATCCAGTACATTTGAGGAGCAAGGAAGCTCCCAGGTGCCACCAGAAGCTGCCTAGGAGCAAGGAGGGAGGAGGCCAGCGGAGCTCCGTCGGAAAAACAGAGGAAGCTTCAAGGTAAAAACTCAATCTTTTCTTGTGATTTTGGTGTTGTTGGATAGCCTAGGATGTGTAGAAGGAGAAAAGAGAAGCCTAGGGACTTGATTTGGCAGGAAAACGAAGCTTTTCCGGCGACACAGTCGGTCGGGAACCGACGCGGTAAAAACCAGAGTTTTACCGCGTCCGTTTTACTTTTACAGTTTTACCGAGGGGGGTAAAGTTACCATATTATCCCTGGCAGATTTACTAATTACATTTACTATTTTACTGTTACCTTTACTGTTTTACTTTTAATATTTTACTGTTACTGTTTACTTTTTACCGTTGACTTTTACTATTTATTGGTTGACTTTTGACCGTTGACTTTCAGTATTTCAAAGTTGACTTTTGACATTTACCGTAGAACACTTACTTTTACGCTTTCGATCACTACGGTTAAATGTTTTAAAGGTTTTTGATTTACAAACGTGACAAAACGACGTAAGTACTGAATAAGAAATAATCATGAATTCTCGCCGGTTCAAGAATCGGAGTGTCAAATAAGTTAGACTGTAATGTCGGAAAGATAAACAAAGAATGTTTATCAAGTCGTAATCGTAGATAGTAAATCCTCGAATTACATATACCTGACTATGTCATTGTTATCTCACCCACAGACTCGGGAGCACATCGACGTTGGCTTCAGGAGGATCAGGAGTTGGAGCGCAACCAGCTGTATCAGCATATCAGGTAGTAGGGGGCACGCCCAATGGGTGAGCCAAAACCCTCCCGGGTTGGTGGCTTTTCTTTACTTACATATAAAAGTATAGCTGCATTATTTTAAGATATGACCCCAGCATTTGGTGTGCGTGTTTGTGTTTGGATCAAAAGAGTAGTACCGTTGTCCTGATTTTCGGTGCTTGGCCTGAGAGCGACGGGACCTAGTATTTAGACTACGCTTCCCACGGTATCGATGACCGTGAACCTCCAGAGGGGCAATGCCCTGTTTATTTTAATTATCCCACTTACGCTCGTCTCGCACAGAGTTAAGCGAGACGTAAGTGCGGTGTGCTGTTACGAGAGATTAGTTGGCACTACCAGGATAAGCACTTTAGCCGACGAAATTTTTTCGTCGGCCTGTTCACATTTTTCGTCGGCTATAACCTTAGCCGACGACACGTCGTCGGCTAAGAAGTCGTCGGCTATACTTCGTCGGCTATGCTTATAGCCGACGAAATAAAGTCCGTCGTCGGCTATACTCCAACACTTAGCCGACGAATTTTTAATATTATTTCGTCGGCTAAGTTTTGGAGTATAGCCGACGAAATAATATATTTTAATTCGTCGGCTATACTTCAACACTTAGCCGACGAATTTTATATATTATTTCGTCGGCTAAGTGTTAGAGCATAGCCGACGAATTACAAAATATTATTTCGTCGGCTATACTCCAACACTTAGCCGACGAAATAATATTAAAAATTCGTCGGCTAAAGTTTAAAAAAATTAAAAAATAAATAGAGAATAGCCGACAAAATTAGCACAGTTTCGTCGGCTATGATATTTTTAGCCGACGAAATATGGCAAATTTCGTCGGCTATTGTCTATTTATTTTTTAATTTTTAAAACTTTAGCCGACGAAATATGGTAAATTTCGTCGGCTATAGTACTTTTTATACTAGAAACCCAAACAAAATTTATACATTACCATCCAAGCAAGCTGCAAATTACAGAAACAATTTCATAACCAACAACAACACACCATCTAAAGTAACATAAATATTTTGCATTAAATTTTCAATTCATAAATTGTTAATAAACCTAAAAAGTAAATTAATATTTGTTCATAAACCTAAAAAACTAAATAAATAATTGTTCATAAACTTAAAAAACTAAATGAAATCGATATCGTCTAAATCAATATCTGCTCCAGGATGAGGTTGTTGGGGAGGTTGCGGCGGCTGAGGTAAGACAACAGGCGGGGGCATGGGCGGAAGGGGAAGTCCCTGCTGCTGTGCAGCTATAAAATCTTGCATGTACTGGTACATCTGCTGCTGCTGTGTCTGCTGGGCGGCATGGGATGCTATAGTGTACTCCTGTAGAGCCGCAGTATATGCTGCTTGGGCGGCCTCTCTTTCGGCAGTATATGCTGCTTGGGCGGCTTGTTGTTCCCGTAACATCTGAACTTCCGCCTCAAGCTGAGTCGTTCTGGTGCTGGTCGAGGCTCCTTTTTTCTGAAACCCAGGAGTGGTTTTCAGTACCCCCTCGCCCTTCTTTCCCAGGCCCCGACAGTAGAAGTTATTTCCTCGCGGTGGGAAGGCTGTGCCCATGATCCTGGCCCCAACGCTGAGATCTGAACTGTCGATCCGGGACATGGCTTCAGACATGTCTTCCTCTTGCGTGTCAGGCCATGTCTCCCTGACTATAGCAGCCATCACCTCGTCACTAGCCTGCCTCACCCTCGCCTAATTTGATAGGAAAAAAAATTAATTAACATTTTAAAATATATATATATATACATATAATTTACTAAATTTTAAAACGTAAAACGACTTACAATATCCTCCTGGGAGTCAGGATATGCCTTCTCGTACGTATAGACGTACTGGTTGACCTCTGGATGTTCCCTGGCCGCCTCCTCCATCAACTATGCGAACGGTCTAGAACCGGCATGATGGTTCCTCATGTTGCGTTGCCGGTTTTGAGCGTTCACCCGGGAAACGGCCTACAAAGGAATCGAATTAGTAAAATATTTTAAAACGTATTAAATATAATTCAATATAATAAATAATTATTTTTAATTACCTGTTTATGTGGGTTGTTGAATTCCGATATCAGAAGCCAACGCCACTCGTACTCCCTGAACTGGAACTCAAGGGGGGTGCCGGAACGTTCGTTCCCATGTGTAGTCCAGTGGGTCCGTAACTCGTTCTTCCACTCCTTGTACCTGTAATACGCCAAAAAAAATATAAATATTATAAATTAAACATAGTTTTTTTTGTCCTTAACTTTGCAACGTACCTTCCCCCGTGCACAACGTCCGCCCAGGTGTTCCTCAGGTACTCGGGAACGTCAAACCACACCTGCATTTAAACATTTATTACTTTAGACGTTCATAAATCTACAATGTAATAAATAATGTTAAATATGAATTTTGTTATACTTACCGACATGGCGTTGTGGACCATGTCCTTAACCTCCTGTGGGACCTCGCCCCAGTCTGACCACAACATAGGGACTCTATCCCTAATAAGCGCTCCCACGCGGCCAGAGTACATCCTCGTCTTGCCGCCCGATACTACGTTCCCATCCTCGTCAGTATCAATGACGATCCTTCCCGATGTACTCACTGTCTTCTCGAGAGCTTTCCCCGTGATCGGACCTCTCTTCTTCCTTGTCGGCTTGGCTCCGACGGTACCTATCATAAATTGATGATTAGTAAATTAATTTTATTATAACATTATAACATAACAAATTACTTATATAATCATTACCTGAGGGCGTTGGGGCGGATGCGACGGACTCCGACTCTGCAGCCGACGATGATACCCTCGCAGAAATTAACTCTGTAGCAAACGGCACGAACATGTACACCGCTGATGGGGTCACCTGGGGGGGTAGTGGATAAATCGGCGCCCCTGAGTCATCGACTGCAGGTATTGCCGGTATGAAGCGCGGAAGGAAGAGAAGAGGCGGTGGCATCTGTACCCCGGAAGACCCACCCTCCGATGCACTAGGGCCCGGTGCCGGTGCCCTACGTATCTCAGGCATACGTGGTGCAGACACCTCCGCCTGAGTCGGAGGCCACAACTGCCTCGAGGAGTGAGGGCCGCTGGGCTGCCTGGAGGAGCGCGGTACGCTAGGCTGCCTGGAGGAGCGAGGGGCGTCCTGCTGGCCAGAGGAGCGAGGGGCGCTAGGCTGCCTGGAGGAGCGAGAGGCGTCCGGCTGGCCGGAAGAGCGAGGGGCGCTAGGCGGCCTGGAGGCGGGAGGGTCATCTGGCTGCCTGGAGGAATGTGTCGGCTCCAGAAGAGACGCCCGTCGGGCCGTCATTGGGCCCTGAAACGAACCTCGAGGGTTGCTAGACGTTCCCTCTGACGATTCACCCCGGCCCTTCGAACTCTTTGATCTGCTGAATAATCCTTTCATCCTAAAAAAAATAATTAATATTTTGTTAATTTAAAAATGAACAATATACCAAATAAAAAATGAACAATATACCAAATAAAATAAAAAATGAACAATATACCAAATAATATTGTAATATACGCAAATATATTAAATATACTAAATACACCCAAATACACCCAAAATACATCCAAATATACTAAATACACCCAAATACACCCAAATATACCCAAATACACCCAAATATACTAAATACACCCAAATACATCCAAATATACTAAATACACCCAAATATACTAAATACACCCAAATACATCCAAATATACTAAATACACCCAAATACATCCAAATGCACCCAAAATACATCCAAATATACTAAATACACCCAAATATACTAAATACACCCAAATATACTAAATACACCCAAATACACCCAAATATACTAAATACACCCAAATACATCCAAATATACTAAATACACCCAAATACACCCAAATACATCCAAATACATCTAAATACACCCAAATACACTCAAATACACCCAAATACACCCAAATACAACCAAATATACACCCAAATTCAGTAAATACACCCAATATAATTCAACATTATCACAACATAATACAATTCAACATTATCACAATATAATTCAACACAATTCAATATAATGCAATATATTGAAAAAACAACCCAAATTTGTTCCATAATACAATATAAACATGAAATTTCATACCTAATTGGTTTGGAAGATGAGGGAGACGGAGTGGAGGCCGGAAACCGTCGAAAATGGCGAAAGAAAATCGAGAGGAGAGGGAGAACGAGTCCGGCCGAAAGTGGAGAAGTGGAGAAAGTGGGGGTTCTGTCGCTGGGTTCGAATATATAGGAAGAACTATAGCCGACGAAATAAAAAATTCGTCGGCTATAGTTGGACTTTAGCCGACGACAAAACCCTAATTTCGTCAGCTAAAGTCCAACTATAGCCGACGAAATTTTTTAGTAATTTCGTCGGCTATAGTTGGACTTTAGCCGACGAAATTACTACGAATGTTAGTAATTTCGTCGGCTAAAGTATATTTTATAATTATTTAGTAAGTTCATGCACAATTTATTTGTTTTATCTTGTGAAACGAAAAACCGACCGTCAGATATCATCATTATGTTGAAACATGTGTGAGGGTAAAATTTCAGCATCATCGGACACACGTAAGGGCTCGATCCGCACGGTCAATCCCGTTGGTCAAACCCCTAAACACAAACAAACGGTGATTTGGCCACCTAAAATACGTATTCTGTCCGGACCGTCAACTACAAATAGTTTCATATCGAGGAGACGCAACTAGCGGTATAAAATTTATACGAAAAATAACCGTCGGAGATAGGGCGTCCTCTATGGCGAACGAATAGAAAAAATGCAATGACCGCAAGTATTGGCACCAAAACTTATCGGAATTACGTGAAATTTCAACCGTAGACATATTTCATCGTTCCGGTCATATCTTATCTCACGACTTTTTTTTGTTTGAAGCATCTACGTATTGTTTGTTTTTAAAACGGAACATTTACTTAACACTTAGTCAATTAGTTATACAACATTAGTAGGCATACTTTGATTGTGACAATCCATCTTGTGAAACGGAAAACCGACCGTCAGATATCATCATTATGTTGAAACATGTGTGAGGGTAAAATTTCAGCATCATCGGACACACGTAAGGGCTCGATCCGCACGGTCAATCCCGTTGGTCAAACCCCTAAACACAAACAAACGGTGATTTGGCCACCTAAAATACGTATTCTGTCCGGACCGTCAACTACAAATAGTTTCATATCGAGGAGACGCAACTAGCGGTATAAAATTTATACGAAAAATAACCGTCGGAGATAGGGCGTCCTCTATGGCGAACGAATAGAAAAAATGCAATGACCGCAAGTATTGGCACCGAAACTTATCGGAATTACGTGAAATTTCAACCGTAGACATATTTCATCGTTCCGGTCATATCTTATCTCACGACTTTTTTTTGTTTGAAGCATCTACGTATAGTTTGTTTTTAAAACGGAACATTTACTTATCACTTAGTCAATTAGTTATACAACATTAGTAGGCATACTTTGATTGTGACAATCCATCTTGTGAAACGGAAAACCGACCGTCAGATATCATCATTATGTTGAAACATGTGTGAGGGTAAAATTTCAGCATCATCGGACACACGTAAGGGCTCGATCCGCACGGTCAATCCCGTTGGTCAAACCCCTAAACACAAACAAACGGTGATTTGGCCACCTAAAATACGTATTCTGTCCGGACCGTCAACTACAAATAGTTTCATATCGAGGAGACGCAACTAGCGGTATAAATTATTATTTTATTCATTTAACTTTAGCCGACGAAATATTAGGGTATTCGTCGGCTATACTTTAGGGTTTAGGGGTTAGGGTTTAGGGTTTAGCCGACGAAATATTATGGTATTCGTCGGCTAAGATACTTTTAGCCGACGAAACATGTTATATTTTGTCGGCTAAAACTGTCAAATAGATAAAAAAAACAGTTGGTTTAACCGTACCCATAACAATTTCCTGCATATATAACCAACATTCAGATACATTATGAATTGTAGAGCTTGTACCATATAAAACGCATCAAATTGTAGTACAAATTCAAATAACTAAGAAGGCTCGTAATCAGAATCATCCGATGAGTCTTCTTCGGTGTCAGAATTAATTTCCGGTAATCTATGCATTTCTACATCACAAGAGTCGTCTTCTGTTTCTTGATTTGGATCCACATCAATAAGGCGAGCGTCTAAATCACGAATTCGAACCGAACGACCCGGTTTAAAATTATTAAGGCGAATTGTAGAGGAGTCAGGAATATCTATTGCACTGTGTTCTTGATACGCAACATTTTCTTCCTCGTCTTCGGCCTCTCCAAGTGTAGCCGCCCGGTAAATGTTTCGAGGGTGCACAAGATTGACTACTTTCCACGCGTCACCCTTAACAAGGTCATCAAGATAAAACACTTGTTTCACCGATGTCGCAAAAACAAAGGGGTCATCTTCGTAACAGCTTGTGCCAGTGTTCACCGATAAAATCCCGTACTGATCAATCTTCATGCTCTGCGAGCTTCTAGTATCAAACCATCTACACTTGAACAGGTGCACTGTCATGCCTTGCCCATAAACGAGTTCCACCACTGAATCAAGAACACCATAATAATCAACTCCATTCCGGCCACCATGCGCCATAACCCCAGAATTCTGTGTTCTTCGTCTGTTGTCTCTCATTTCACATATAAATTGCACGCCATTGACCTTGCACATCGGGTAAACTCTTGACATTATCGGCTTCATAGCTAGAAGTCTTAGTTCGTGAGACCAATTTGGGTGACCATCAAATTGAATATGGTTCATCTGCAACCAAAGATTCAATGTAGTATAATTAATATGAATAATTATGCAATCAAGGAGACTTGCAACATACAAAATTGGAGAATTACATACCCAATCGCCAAAATAGTTCGCGAACTCCTTGTTGTGGTAGTCGAGATCACCTTGAATGTCTGGACAGTGTAGATGGATGTCTTTCCAATATTCAACTTCTTGACAGTTAATCAATACCCACCAATGGGCTATGACGAGCTCATGGGGTTGCAACTTGTAGGACTCTGGTAAAATTCCATAAACTTCAACATCATTTGAGACTATGGAAAGGTTAAACTTCGGTTCATCAACCGGCATGGTCTGTGGAGTTTCCTTCAATGCTCCTAGATACAACTTCATGTAGGTGACGCACTCGTGCGCAATATATGCTTCTGCTATACATCCTTCAGGCGCGGATTTGTTAGCCACATAAGCTTTGTAGTCTCCAAGTTGTCTGTAAATAAATAAATTTGTTGTCATATGTTACGATTATACAATGAACATGTACAATAAAAACATTAGGTACCGGTGTAAAAAACATACCTTTCCATAGGATACATCCAAGTATAGTGTACTGGACCGGTAAGCAACAATTGCTCGGGAAGATGGATCATCAGGTGCGGCATGATGTCAAAAAAATTTGGAGGAAATATTCTCTCAAATTTACACATGATATAAATAATGTCCTGTTGCATTTCCCGGAGATCAGATTTTGTCACTTCCCTTGTGCATAACTTCTGGAAGAATCTTGACAACGCTACTAACGGCTCCACCACCTGACGGGGAAGGAATGGTCGAATGAAAATAGGGAAGAGCCGTTGTAGCAGAATATGACAGTCATGACTCTTTAACCCGTACATTTTATTGTCCCGAATGTTTACACACCGGGCTATATTTCCTGCGTAGCCTGAAGGATACTTCACAGAACTCAACCACCTGAAAATTACGTTCTTCTGTTCAGGCTTCACGGTGTACGGAGCTTGAGGCATTTTTTTCTTCCCTTCTTTCAACCACAAATGTCTTCGTATCTCCATTTTTTTAAGATCAATGCGTGCCTTCGGACCGTCTTTCGTCTTTCCCTCCAAGTTCAGCACGGTTCCCACCACACTGTCACACACATTCTTTTCTATGTGCATCACATCTAGGTAGTGCCTGATCAACAACTTACTCCAGTATGGGAGTTCCCATAATATGCTCTTATGTGTCCAAAATTTATACCTGTCGGGTCTGTCAGGTATTGCCGCCACTATATTGGGATGATTGCTGAGCTGCCCAAAATCATACTCATTAAGCACTGCTAAAATTTCATCCCCTGTCCATCTTCTAGGAGGCACACCAAGTTCTACAGTCCCATCAAATGCCTTGTCATCGAACCGCCATTCGTGATCATACGGAAGGAGAGTACGGTGACCCAATCTACATATCTTGTTGCAATGACTACTGCTCCCCTCATCGCTTAGGCACTCTGGACAAGCCTTGTATCCCCTAACAACGTTGCCCGACAATATCCCACGAGCAGGAAAATCACTAATGGTATCAACAACCATAGCATGCATCTGGAACATCTCGTGCATGAACTTATCATAAGTGGGATGACCAACGTCCCAAAAAAACTTAAGCTCTTCAATCAAGGGTCTCAAATACACATCGAGACACTTCCCTGGATAACCGGGTCCCGGAATCAACAAACTCAACATATTGTATTCCTTCTTCATGCACATCCATGGAGGAAGATTGTATGGTACCAAAATCACCGGCCATACACTGTATTGAAGACTCATGTTGCCAAAAGGATTGAACCCGTCGGATGAGAGCCCGAGCCTCACATTTCGGACCTCAGACGCAAAATGAGGAAACTCCCTGTCTATATGCTTCCAGGCCTCCCCGTCAGCAGGGTGTATAAGGGTATCTTCGCCTTGCAATTCCCTATCAGCGTGCCATCTCATAGATTTGGCCGTGTGTGATGACATGTACAACCGTTCCAGCCTATCCCTCAACGGGAAATACCGAAGTACCTTCATAGGTTTCCTATTGCCTGCAGGAGTCAACTTATACCTGTCACTCTGACATACTGGACATGTGTCAAGGTCACCAAGGTCATTCCCTTCTGGATCTTTACCCCAGAAGAGAACACAATCATATCTGCATGCATGGATCTTGATGTAGGAAAGCCCAAGATCTTTCAGTATACATCGGACCTTATGATGAGTGGTAGGAAGACGATGACCGTGGGGCAGCATCGAAGCAGTGTACTGTAGATACTCATCAACAGCCTTCACAGTCGATTTTGTCTCAACTTTAATCTTCATAACGTCCATCACACTTTCAAGAACCGTTTTCTGACAACCGGGGTACACAGGGGTCTGTTGCAAAGCAAGTAGTTTGTTGTACCTGTCAATACCAGCAGTGTTGACAACTCTAGGGAAGGGCTGCACCGGGTCAGACATATACGGTCCTTCAGAGCATACACCCCTCTCATAAGGAAACATATCGTTGATGAAGGCCGTTGTTGGATCGTTGGATGTACTGCCCGTCTCAGAAAATTGCCCATGATCATGCGGACCCCTTGATGATGTTTCACCGTGATATATCCAACATGTGTACTTCTCCCAAAACCCATTACTTTGAAGGTGCTGCCAAACCTTGTCAATTGGAAATTGATACATATCGCTGCGACACTGACATTTAGTGCACGGACAATAGAAAATTGTATTCCCTTTAGCATTATTGATCACATATTCAATAAAACTAACAACTCCTTTAGCATATCTTTTGTCCCATTTTGGAAGCGAAATCCAACTCTTATCCATATCCTGAGAAAATAACATAATATATATGTATAAACGCTAATTAATTAAATTTACGAATCATTCAATTTATATTATATCTGCAGTTAACGTACAATTAATAAATATAATAATTACTAATTAATATAATCAAATTAATATATATATATATATATAACAACAACTTCATATATATTATCAAACTCAAATCGATCAACTCAATCACAATATAATCAACTCTAATTAAAACACAATATAATCAACTCTAATTAAAACTCAAAATCAATGTGCATAACGAAAATAAAACTCTTAAATCAACTCAAAAACAAGATATATACATATACGTACCTATATATAGCGCCACAAACTAATTTCGGACAGATTTCGACAACACCCAACAATTTCGCCAACCCCAAAACTTTTTCTCTCGTTTTTTCTTTCAAATCAGCTACTGTCTAGATCTGGAAATATAAAGCATTTTAGCCGACGAAATTATACATATCGTCGGCCAAAGTTTTAAAATTTCGTCGGCTATAGTTCACAGACTATAGCCGACGAAAAAAACTATTTTAGCCGACGACACAACATTTCGTCGGCTAAAGTGGACTTTTAGCCGACGAAAATTTCACTTAGGCGACGAAAGTTTTTTTCGTCGGCTAAAAGTCCACTTTAGCCGACGAAAATTTCACTTAGGCGACGAAATTTTTTTTCGTCGGCTAAAATGGACTTTAGCCGACGAAAAAAAATTTCGTCGGCCTGATAATTAAATATTCGTCGGCTATGATACTTATTCCGGTAGTGTGGGCATTAGCTGTAAATGGACGCTCTCGTTACTATTCATTTATAGACGCATAGGTAGTTGGCCCCGGTTTGCTGTAAAGACAAACCCGGGATTTTTGGCCACGTGGATCTTGAGAGTTCTTTCATGTGTGGTCAACATGTTTTACTCGAGCTTTGCATGCGTGGCTATTGCATATGTTCTTTTAAATGCCCTGGACATATTTCTATACGTATATGTACATATATAAACTATATGTTTTCTCATGGGTTTTAAACCCTGGCTTGGTTGGCTTTGGGCCCCATTTGGGTTAGAGATGACGAGTTGCTCACCCTACATCTTTTCAGGTCTTCAGCACCCATCTTTGGAGGAGCTGGACTAGGAGCTGTGGAGCGTCGTCGGTCATCGTGCATTTCTACTTTCGGGGGCACCCGTTCTGGTGTGAGCTTCATATCTTATGATTTCCGTATTTGGTGTTTTTAATAATCTGTTGCGTACTTTGAGACATCATTCGGGCTTGTTATTCCGAGACCTTTTTCCTTGTATTATATTTGTTTCAGGTATTTTCATTTGCTACCTTCCGCTTGTAAAATAATTGTATGCTATTCTGCACATTTGTCATTTCATATTTGACATTCATATCATTTGTGTGCTGATTATTTCATTTATAGCCTTGTGGTTTCGATCCGGAGGTTATTAATACGTCCAATGACGTATTGATTTCTCTCTAGACTGGAATCACGGCGGTTACCGTCGTGTTCCGGGGCTGAAAATAGTCTCGGGATGCGACAATATATATATATATATATATAATTAATAATAGAGTATATATATACACCTTAATAAATTAAAAATTCATCATTATATAATACTTGATTACACACAAATTAACACATACTTATATATATGCATAATATCAACAATTAACAACAAATCAACGATAATATATTTTCATCGAAATTAACAACAAATCAATAATAATATATAACAAAAAAAATTGTATATGTACCTATTTAGCTTCACGAACTCATTTTGAACAGATTCTAAAAACACCTAACGATTTGAGAGAGATTTGTGTTTTTTACCGTTAGTTTTGAATGAATGAGTTGTTGTCCCAATCTAGAAATTTAAAGGACTTTAGCCGACAAAATTAATAGGTCGTTGGCTAAAGTTCATTTATTTTCGTCGGCTAAGGTTAAAAATTTTCGTCGGCTAAAGTTATGAATAGCCAACGATTTTTTTTTGTCTACTAAAATACATAAGATGATGATGAAAATTTAGCCGATGAGGAAAAATTATCGTTGGCTAAAGTATATTATAACCGACTAAAAAAAAAATTTGTCAGGCTATTTTTGGTCATTTTGTCAGTTAAAGTCTTTTTTTCTGATAATGTGTACTTAGGCTTTGAATGTGGGCCCCATTGGGCTTGGATTTCTTCGCTTGCCAGCGTGCCCTCGACAATGGAGGTTAAAGAAGAGGAGCCCGAGGAGACCTCCTCTGTATAGGATGGTTTCGGGTTAGTCTAATAAACTAGGGTTAGGGCTTGTCCTATAACTTGGTTTTGGTTTTGGTTTTTCTAGAACTTTATTTCCTTTTGGTTTAAAACTCTATGATAGTTGTGATTAGGTTGTTCTAGAGCTTCCTAGGATGGCTTGTATGTGTATATGTTCTAGTCATAGTTTGGATGCAATTCTCCATAAAAAAATGAAAGATTATTATATTTTGTGATGTCGTTATTGTTGTGAAATATATAAATTAAAAGAGTAAACTAAGTCGTAGTTTAAGTATTATAGTTTTTTGAGTCAACGGTTGAAACTAGAACATCCGCCCTTCTTGTACTACTGATGATCATGACACCTCTAATGAGTGACCAAGTCTAGATTCGAATCTAATTGTTAAGCAGGAAGTATTTGAAATGGTCATCTATATCTATATATGAGACTTCTTTCTTCTGAAATATAAAGATGGTGTAGGACGATGGAATCAAAATTTCCTATAAAGCTAGAATGTCCAAATCGATAAACATCAGAATTATCATACACCAGTTTCTTTATATTCAGGTTTTGGAGTATTTATTTGTCGAAATAAAAGTATCAATGCTGCTCTGTATCTTTGTGCGGCGATCAGTGGAGTCGAAAAATGGAACTTTCTAGATTGGATACCTTGTTATAATATATCTAACTAGAATTTTTGATTTGGGGATTTAGGGTTTCGATTCAATATCTTTGCTTGTAGGTCGAATTGATGAGTAAAAGGAGGTGAAGGAGAGAAACGGTGGTTACTGATCGTCCGGCAAAGACCTGACGACGACGAAGGCGTGCCAGGAAGGGCGACAAGGTCGCTGCTGCATTCCCTCCCTCTAGACCTCTCTTTCTCTCTCAATAGATTTGAGAGAAAAGAGTAAGGTTTTCACCCTTAAATACTTCAGATCAACAACCTGGATTACATAATGGATTAAATGAAGAGATCTATAGTCCAAAATAAAACTGAAAATGGTATTTTTAAAAAATAAAAAATGGTGTTGTTAAAGTATACCACGACTTCCTACCACCGTTGTAAAATTTAACTTTTTTAGCGACGGTTTCATATTGCCGTCACAAAAATTTTATTTTTCTGTCACAGCATGAAGTTGCCGTCGCAAAATAGTTTTAGTTTAGCGACGGTAGATTTACTGTCGCAGTGCGGTTTACGAAACTTAGACTATCAACGACGGTAAATCCACGCTGTGGCGATTTAAGGTAGCTAACTGAATTCTTTTTTATAGTGCTTTATTGATTTCTAGAGGAAAAGAAAAAGACTTGTTAGAATCTAAAATTAAATTTTTTTTAAATGGCTGAAAAGACTACATACAACTCAAATCTCATCAAAACCACCTAAATCAAGACCAGCTTGATCTCTTAAATCACATTTGATCACTTGTGTTGCTATTTGTTCACCCGTTGAAGCAAGATTTAACATGAAGTTACCAATACTTATATAAAAACCTAAAACATGATTACTGCCAACACAATAAGAGCATAAGAGCTCACTTTTAAATAAACTCAACGATTCTTAATGGAAAAGAAAAAAACCAAGGATTACAAAGAAATTAAGACTCGTCCTATCAGAGAATCAAAACAATAGCTAGCGGCCATTGGTCATGAAGGTAAACTCACACATATGTACATGAAAGTTCAGAAATTTCCTTGAGTGTGATCTTGGAGGATTTGAGACATGAAAAGGAATTTGGAATGGAACAACGAAAACCAAGCAGATGAGCCTTTAATCGATTAGAACAACCTCAATCACCCCGATCCATCTTCTTGTTCGTCAGATTAAACTTGTTAGACAACCTCAATCTTCTCCTCCACATAAGTCATCTAATCCTTTGTCTTCAAGTATTCACATATTGTTTTTGATTCATTACCATAATTGCATATTATCATGTAGTAATTGTAAATCTAATATTAGCTTAATAGTAGCATTGTAATTAGCTGTAGAATTGCTATATATATTTGCAAATACAAAGATCAGGAAATACATTTTGTATATGGTAACCGAGGTTTAGGTTCTCATCTGATCCTACTAATCTTTTTCTCTACATGTGCTCTATTCTCTTCTCCTCCCATTTTTTTATTTCTATATTTCACAGCCTATGTTTCAATCTTGGTTCAAACTTGCTGATTCCTATAATTAGTCTAATCACTTTCCACATTGCTCAAATTCTTCTATTCTTCCCTATTATCTTGTAGTAATTGTTGATCCAATATTAGCTTAATAGTAGCATTGTAATCAGGTGTAGAGCTGCTATATATCTATGTATACTTGCAAATACAAAGATCAAGGAAATACATTTTCTATAAAACCCAATAACACTGATTATTTTTCGTAAAAATGAAGAAAACTAAAAAAACCTTAGCTCGGGATTAGACAGGTTGCCAGAGAAAGAATTGAATGAGCATACTTTTTCGTCAACTCTAGTGTCGTGCGAAGCAAAGTTCAGAGCAAGAGAAAGGAAAGAAAATTGGGTCTATCGTCTGCAAGTCTGTGGGCTTGCGACTTTACTACAGAGAAAAAAACAAAATGCTGCCACGCAACAACATCAATACCCAAGGTCAAAATGTGACAACTGATGATAGTATTGTAAGCTGACAGGACCCACCCCGGGTTAAACCTCTTTAACCCGAAGTAAATCCTGCGGGGACCACCTCAAGGGAACTTCTTACCGAAACCCCCTTGAAATGGCCAACCCTTCCTAAAAAACTAACTAAACCGGGTTAGTCAGAGCAGTCTACAGAGATGATTACCCCAAAGAATTTCGAGCAGCAACGGAATGATCGACTATGCCTCGACTCTCGTACGCGCTCGACCTCCTCTCAAGAACCCTGCATCACTGGGCATTTAAAAACGAAAGGCCCAAGGGAGAAACATTTAAAAACTGTTAGAGTGAGTGGACGAAAATCAAATATAAAAGTTCCATTTCCTGTAATGCTCTCCCAAAAGTATATCAATTTTAAAATCATTTATGCATGCCCACAATTACTAAATTTCCGCAAATGCATGATAAGATAAACCAGCAAGGAATATGGGAAGAGAAATGTTCACCAAACATAATAAGTCTGACCTCTCAGACTAGGGTCGGAGCTAAGAGCTCTAGTAGCGCCCTCACGCTACGCTATGCTAGCTAAATAAAATAATACGGTCAACCCTTATAATATCAACCTGACCTCTCAGGCTTGTCTGTCCTCTCAGACCAGGGTCGGAGCTAAGAGCTCTAGAATATGTGATAACGGTCAACCCTTATAATATCAACCTGACCTCTCAGGCTTGTCTGTCCACTCAGACCAGGGTCGGAGCTAAGAGCTCTAAATAAAGTGATACGGTCAACCCTCATAGTGCACTACGTAGTTTGCCTGACCTCTCAGGCTAGGGTCGGAGCTAAGAGCTCTAGTAGCGCCCTCACGCTACTCTAGCTAGCATATTTATTGGTCAACCCTTAAAATAAACATTCATAACAATACATTAATCAAATTCTCTTCCCAAAACAATTAATTAAAACAATTCCTTGTCATATATGCATAAAACCAATTTCCAACGAAGTCTCGGGTTCAATTCCATTCGAAGGACGGCCCTCACCGTCTATAACCATTTTCGGAAGAAATAGAAAACTGAGTAATAATGTAAATACGTTCAAGAACCCGAGAAGGATATAATTTTCGGAAACAATCATAAACACCATGCAATTAACTCAATAATTAAGGCATGCATTTATTTAAAATAATATGTCCACTCACAGTACTATTTCGACCTTCTTCCCGCTCGGAAAGCTCCTCGAGCGAAACTCTCGAACTACCCGCGTAGTCGAGCCCGTCTCACGTCCGACCAGAGACTGTACAACAAATCATCACATTAGTCATACCACAGTTGACTTGGTCTTTTCCTAGTTTGACCAGGAAATCCTATTTGACCACATGTTGACCAAGTTCCTTTCTTATAGCACTTTAACCTTTATAACTTTCTTTCCCGGTTATCGACTCTTAACTCAATTTACCGGAAGTCCGACTCAGCTTCCGAACTTTCCTTTATTACTTTAACTTGACGTTAGGGTGTCACGTAATAAGTCGTTGAATTACTATGGACAGCCATTCAACCATTTCACCAATACCTTAGGAGTCCTTAAAATAATCCTTAAACCTTAACCGGCAATAATCGATGGTCGGAATAATATTTAATTATCCGCCAATAATACTAAACTAGAACAATTCCAAAACCTAACCAAAACACCTCCAAAAATTACCAAATTTTAACCATAGACTCCTCACAATATGTACTAATTAATGGACATGAAAAACTGCCCAAAAAGTGGCGGCACCGCCGCCAGCTCCGCCGCCACCGGCGGCCGCCGGCAGAAATTCCGGCCAGAATTCCGGCGACCTCGGATCGCCACCAAATTTTACCAGTAGCTTCGTCTCGTCAATTGGGACAACTTTCTAGTTCAACTCGAAGGCCAATTCGGCCTCTAACTAGGTCAAAAACTCGATGAACAGTAGACCCCGAAAAATTACACTACCAAACTTCAAATCCTCAATTCTCCCTACACACTTCAAATCAAGCTACCAAATTCTAGGGGATTGTAGTACACCTAAAACCCATCCTAAACATATAAAGAACTCAACAATTGGTGATCTAGGGAGGGAGAAATTCAATCCCGAAAATCTACTGTACACACCAAGAACAAATCGGAATTTCTCCCGATTTACGGCGAGTTAGGTCGGAAAGCTTACCTAGGATTGAAGTAGACTCGGAGGCCGAGCTTTTGGGACCGGTGCGCCGGCGGTTGGTGGCCGGACGGCGGCGCTAGGGCGGCCGGAAGCTCGGCGCAGTTTTTCCCGATCGGAAAGGAGAAGACGCGGGGAGAGAGAAAAAGGGGCTGGGGTGAAAAATCTGATTTTTCACCCCGGTAACTCCTATATATAGCCTTTTTACCGCAAAGTAACTTTATACTTTTGTTTATAACTTTCCCATACGAACTCCGATTTGAGCGTGCTACATGTCCATGAACTCGTAACGACGCCCTCTACAACTTTCAAGAAGGAAGTTTTCCCAAATTCTTGACTTAACGAAAAGTCAACTTCACGATCATTGTACGGTTAAACGGTCACTTTAAATGGTAAAAGACCAAAGTAACCAACCGTAAAATAATTCTAGGATCGGGGTGTGACAATTCTCCCCACCTTATAAAAATTTCGTCCTCGAAATTTCTATACTCAAAGTCCAACACAGAGGGGGATAGTACCACTTAAAATAATAACATTGTTCTCCAATCTCCACTTCCTTCTGAGAACTCTTCTGAGACGCCTCACGAAAAGCATTGTCAAAACCTAAACACCTGCTCTTTACGATCAACATCCTTACTGTTCCTCCTTGAAAGCCAATTTCCAGTACCAACCAGAAGTCTATTGACATAGGATGTAAGGTAGTAAACTTATTTACGTAACATGGACATACGTGACACTAGGTATCCATTAACTCTAAGGATACCCAACATATTCCTCAAACTCATGTAACCTTGTCACGTGTCACATCTAGCCAACGTAGCACTCCTTCCTACGTGGATGATAACCTCCGCTACTTCCCCATTTTCTGACACCCGACCACTCTTCTTAGGTCAAAACTAAAGCATAAGGTCTTACCGTGGATCACAATGATTTTCTCTTGAATCATTGATTAACTGAATCACCGAATTCTTACTGTACTTCATCTCATTTATGAGGTGGAATACGACACCGCCTATGCTGATCCACCATCTGTAATCCTCGCGAGAATCACTATTGTTTTTTCACCAAAAGATGATAAATTCTGTCACACGCTGAAAACATCATTTGGCAACAATTCCCTGTTGCCTAAACCGGATTATAACCATATCCTTGAAAATCCAATAATCGTCCTTACCAACCGCATGTGACGTCGTCACAATACCGCTATCAATCATTCTGATTCCAATAACCACTCGCTTGTCGTGAGTATAAATTCTTTAAGAATACTCGTATACTTTCGTGGAACCTTAAATATCAGCTCACACATTCCCTATGCAGGTAATGATTATCACGCCTGAGGAGTAGAGTTCGATGTCACTAATGGATTTAAATCCTCTGGTAACACAATACCACGTGGAGCCAAATCTACTGACAACAAGTCCACGAGAAAACCATGGCGACTCGTGTTACACGAACCATCACCTCATTTGAACCAGGCTCCCTGATCTGGTTTACGCTTTCTAGAAACTATTCTGTCATGTTGTAGAGTAATTGTCTTCCCTGACTCTATCATTACTCAAACCACTTGTACACACAGGACATGAACTGCCGTGAACATTAGCGTAAATCCAAAACCATAGCCTTTAAATCGGGGAGATCCAAAAGCTCCTGACATCGAGATCCAACAATACTGACTCCTCGCATGAAAACAATATTGTCAGGCTTCACACTGCCTACCAAGCTATTCTGACCGGATAAATCTTGACTTTTACCCACAAGTCGAACATTAGAGTCGCTAGCTCAAATATCACTTGTGGGGTTACTGCATACTTTGCAACTGGTAACACATACCCGTACTACTCATAGGTGAGGTGCCACTGACCTCCCTAACTCTTACCTTAACCTGGAATGACGCATAGTGCAGAGCTTGCACTTCAACCAACCGTGCGTCTAATAAACGTTATCCGCATCACAATCTGGGATAGATTTACCATTAAAAGGATTCCAGAGCCTTACCCGCTCAACAAGTATATTCCATTCCCAGATGCCTCCATTACCACATCGTCCGGTAATAACCAGCAACTTGGACATTTAACCAGATCAGACATCTACATGAAATTTAGTGCCACTGGTGCACGCCCAAAGGAACATCTGATCAAAGCATCAGGAATTAATTTCACCAGACACAACCATGTTGATCACCGAGCATCCAGTTAACGAGGCACAAGATAACAAATACCATTACCGCACTGGGCACGTATACATCACAGAGTCAACTCGTACAACTAGACAGTTCCTAACAAAACTGTCCCCCAGGCGCTGCGGGTTTACCATCCACCGCAACCTCTATTCGGTAAGATTCAAAATTCTCAATCGCTTACCACTCTAGATCTTAAATCACAAGATCCACTGCCACACGTTAACATCCTCTCAAATCATAACTTAATCTGAACGTAGCTTAATCACTCCACGGTTTCCGATGGAGTGTTGCACAACTTAGCAACATACTTTACTACCCTTGTAACAATTTGGTTTCCAAAACCTTGACTCGTAACACCTTTGAGTCATCAAAGAAACTCTTTCCTCAGTTTCACCGCTTTCACACTCACCGAAAATGTTGACAATTTTGAGGGTCACCTCCAATGACCTTTCTTGCTACCACTCTACACTCGTGGCGCCAAGAACTGCCGTTAGGTCAAAAATTCCTAACAAGTAGGGTCACTACTCAAATGACCAATGACCATAGCAACGCCAACAAAACTTTAATCCTCTTAGGATTTCCTTAAATTAACCTCAATAATTGATCTCCCAGATCTTAATCCTTATTCCCCATATCAAGATTGAGAATATTTCCTGTCACTGCAGTGAGTGTAACTTATGAACCCCAAACACGACTAAGTACACATTCGGTTACAATAATTGATTAGACCACAGCCAGTGAGTGCACAAATTCCCATGCCATCAAGCTCAGTTAATCGCCCTCGAGGAAACCAAGTGTCATAACGGACGACTTTGGTTGCAGGTTGAAGCTTGACCATCTACAACATTCTCACTCCTATTCAACGATTCAGTAAACCTTGCCTCACTGCTGTCCCTTCACCTTTTCCGTGCATTTATCTCAGAAAACATCCTTCCACCTATTAACGACATTAAACCATTTAATTGACGTTTTACACAGAAACTTCTAACCAAACGTCTTTAATCTCCGTTCTCAATGAATGAAACTCTCATGACACCTTCTTAAAATGAAGTCATCATCAGCCTTAGTCACTTACCTGGTGTCATTTTGACCACACACAGCTGCACACGATAATTATGCCTTACATGTATGTGCTACCCAAATTTCAGCTTTACCACTTCCCTACACAGGAGGATACACGTGCTCCTGTGGGGTATTCCCATGTACAACTTCGGCCGTCGAAACAATACCGTTTGCACAATGACCGGTTCCTACACCACAATAATACAAAGTCAATCAAGGCTCGTATCCCTATCTCCGGTACCCCAAGCACTCTTGGTCCACGACCCGGTAGCTTATTGCCACTTCCAACATGTTCCTTTAAATCCTGAAACCAATTACGCTTAGCTACAACTGATAACACTCGCTCGATCTGTAAATCGGACTCTAACACAGCCAACCTGGAGACTCCTCCACAGGTGTACCAATTAAAATACTTTGATCACAGGTGGATAATCCACCTTATGGTTGACATGAGCCCCAAGATCTGGTGACACAATTTAATTACTGCCTCCACGATAAATGGTCCAATGATCATTGTCACCAACCATTCAAATCACGCTTGGACTCACCAACAAATCAAACCTTCTAGTACCCCAATCATGGGTGGCTGGAACGAAGAGAATCTGGTCGTAGCTGACGACAACAATGTCAGCACCAAGGTGACCCAAACCGTCAGTTTCAGTGGTTGTCCCTTAAAGCATCACGTGACCAATCAAACTATCACTTAATATCTTAATTATGTCACACTCGGGACTCATCACTAGATCCAGACCACAAAATAATAACACTCAATTCCCTTGAGTCTTTCCTCTTCATACGTCAGTTGGTTTTTCTGAAACCACACTAATGACGAACCTCAACAAAATCTTGGCAATCGTCAAATCTTAATATTCATCTCCTCACTGAATAATCGCGCTAGGCGACTTCAGCTCCTTTTTTTTTTTTTTGGCAGGATGCAACATCTATCATTAACTCTTACGACTCCTCTTCTAGGAGTCTCATAACTCGAACGCTAAGGCCTCGCCTCAGGTTTCTACAACCTCCCTGCCAAAGAACCATGGCAGCCTTCCAGGTGTGAATTAACCGTTTCACCACCGAGTACTCACACATAAAGCTCAAACGTTAAACAACGTGAGTTTCCGCTCGATCCCCAACTCAAATCTCAATAAATCAATGGGGAACACATAAACATATATACGTAACGAGCTTACCTTGTTCCTTACAGGAGTTCATAGTGAGGTCGGCGTACTGAGGCATAGTCTTGAAGATTGGATCGTTTATAGGACCACTCGGTCCATATCTCAATCAGGAAGTACTAACTCATATCCTCAATAAACACTAAGCGTCCAAGCATAAAATGCCGATGGATCCGCCGCGGTCGGACCATCACTCTATAGACACTAAGTGATACCAAGTATATGAGGTAGTAACAGGAAACGATAACCTAATGCTCTGATACCATTGACAAGACCCACCCCGGGTTAAACCTCTTTAACCCGAAGTAAATCCTGCGGGGACCACCTCAAGGGAACTTCTTACCGAAACCCCCTTGAAATGGCCAACCCTTCCTACAAAACTAACTAAACCGGGTTAGTCAGAGCAGTCTACAGAGATGATTACCCCAAAGAATTTCGAGCAGCAACGGAATGATCGACTATGCCTCGACTCTCGTACGCGCTCGACCTCCTCTCAAGAACCCTGCATCACTGGGCATTTAAAAACGAAAGGCCCAGGGGAGAAACATTTAAAAACTGTTAGAGTGAGTGGACGAAAATCAAATATAAAAGTTCCATTTCCTGTAATGCTCTCCCAAAAGTATATCAATTTAAAAATCATTTATGCATGCCCACAATTACTAAATTTCCGCAAATGCATGATAAGATAAACCAGCAAGGAATATGGGAAGAGAAATGTTCACCAAACATAATAAGTCTGACCTCTCAGACTAGGGTCGGAGCTAAGAGCTCTAGTAGCGCCCTCACGCTACGCTATGCTAGCTAAATAAAATAATACGGTCAACCCTTATAATATCAACCTGACCTCTCAGGCTTGTCTGTCCTCTCAGACCAGAGTCGGAGCTAAGAGCTCTAGAATATGTGATAACGGTCAACCCTTATAATATCAACCTGACCTCTCAGGCTTGTCTGTCCACTCAGACCAGGGTCGGAGCTAAGAGCTCTAAATAAAGTGATACGGTCAACCCTCATAGTGCACTACGTAGTTTGCCTGACCTCTCAGGCTAGGGTCGGAGCTAAGAGCTCTAGTAGCGCCCTCACGCTACTCTAGCTAGCATATTTATTGGTCAACCCTTAAAATAAACATTCATAACAATACATTAATCAAATTCTCTTCCCAAAACAATTAATTAAAACAATTCCTTGTCATATATGCATAAAACCAATTTCCAACGAAGTCTCGGGTTCAATTCCATTCGAAGGACGGCCCTTACCGTCTATAACCATTTTCGGAAGAAATAGAAAACTGAGTAATAATGTAAATACGTTCAAGAACCCGAGAAGGATATAATTTTCGGAAACAATCATAAACACCATGCAATTAACTCAATAATTAAGGCATGCATTTATTTAAAATAATATGTCCACTCACAGTACTATTTCGACCTTCTTCCCGCTCGGAAAGCTCCTCGAGCGAAACTCTCGAACTACCCGCGTAGTCGAGCCCGTCTCACGTCCGACCAGAGACTGTACAACAAATCATCACATTAGTCATACCACAGTTGACTTGGTCTTTTCCTAGTTTGACCAGGAAATCCTATTTGACCACATGTTGACCAAGTTCCTTTCTTATAGCACTTTAACCTTTATAACTTTCTTTCCCGGTTATCGACTCTTAACTCAATTTACCGGAAGTCCGACTCAGCTTCCGAACTTTCCTTTATTACTTTAACTTGACGTTAGGGTGTCACGTAATAAGTCGTTGAATTACTATGGACACCCATTCAACCATTTCACCAATACCTTAGGAGTCCTTAAAATAATCCTTAAACCTTAACCGGCAATAATCGATGGTCGGAATAATATTTAATTATCCGCCAATAATACTAAACTAGAACAATTCCAAAACCTAACCAAAACACCTCCAAAAATTACCAAATTTTAACCATAGACTCCTCACAATATGTACTAATTAATGGACATGAAAAACTGCCCAAAAAGTGGCGGCACCGCCACCGGCGGCCGCCGGCAGAAATTCCGGCCAGAATTCCGGCGACCTCGGATCGCCACCAAATTTTACCAGTAGCTTCGTCTCGTCAATTGGGACAACTTTCTAGTTCAACTCGAAGGCCAATTCGGCCTTTAACTAGGTCAAAAACTCGATGAACAGTAGACCCCGAAAAATTACACTACCAAACTTCAAATCCTCAATTCTCCCTACACACTTCAAATCAAGTTACCAAATTCTAGGGGATTGTAGTACACCTAAAACCCATCCTAAACATATAAAGAACTCAACAATTGGTGATCTAGGGAGGGAGAAATTCAATCCCGAAAATCTACTGTACACACCAAGAACAAATCGGAATTTCTCCCGATTTACGGCGAGTTAGGTCGGAAAGCTTACCTAGGATTGAAGTAGACTCGGAGGCCGAGCTTTTGGGACCGGTGCGCCGGCGGTTGGTGGCCGGACGGCGGCGCTAGGGCGGCCGGAAGCTCGGCGCAGTTTTTCCCGATCGGAAAGGAGAAGACGCGTGGAGAGAGAAAAAGGGGCTGGGGTGAAAAATCTGATTTTTCACCCCGGTAACTCCTATATATAGCCTTTTTACCGCAAAGTAACTTTATACTTTTGTTTATAACTTTCCCATACGAACTCCGATTTGAGCGTGCTACGTGTCCATGAACTCATAACGACGCCCTCTACAACTTTCAAGAAGGAAGTTTTCCCAAATTCTTGACTTAACGAAAAGTCAACTTCACGATCATTGTACGGTTAAACGGTCACTTTAAATGGTAAAAGACCAAAGTAACCAACCGTAAAATAATTCTAGGATCGGGGTGTGACATAAGCAATCCCCAAATATAGGTAAAATTGTCTTATAGGAATGACAATCGATGACAGCATTGTAAATAATCCTTAAACAGGAACAAAATTGTCTTTCTATGCATTGATTGAACAGTGGAGAGTTGATTTTGGTTTAGTATATAGGATGTATAGTGTACAATGACCAATGTGCTCGGATGATCGATTACAATACGTAGATTGGTTAGAGATGATTTTACGTAGTACGTAGCAAATCTTTGACATTAACTAAACTATGTGCGTTCTTTTAATCGAAAAAAACTATGTACGTTCTTTCTTGTTGTATGTGTGTTGCTTAGTTTGTCTAGATGATCCCACCTAGTCATTGCGAGAAAACAAATCGTAGCGTTATTGTAACTCTGCGCTAATACGTATACGTTGCTCAAGACTTGCTAGATTTAGTTTTGGAAGACGATGTAACTAGAGATGGGTAGTTTATGCTCTTGATGAATTCATCCAGGATGTTCTCATGTACGACATTCATACTCGTTAATGAGAATTATCCTTGTCTTTAAAATAAGACTTGGCGTTAATCTTGCAAGTGATCGGTACTTTATTCTGTTTCGATAAGACGATGAAAACACAAAAAAACCGGACACTGTCCAATTTGACTCCATATGATGCTTTGCTTTCATTTTCAGATGTAAATGTTGGTACCAATACTTTAATGTGAGAAACATTCAAAGATAATAAGGTGAGCAACAGATCCCACATCGAAGAGCTAAAAATTACAGTACTAAGAGGGCTAGTTACAACAAAATTGAGTCGTTCGTTTATTTTTTTACTAAATAGAAATTGAGTTATTCGTAAGAAGCTCTAGGTAGTCTAAATTAAACCAACATACATATACAATAGACCTAACTCACCTAAGTAGTATAGTACACATGAGTCTCAAATAATAATTTCTCATGACTCAAATATATACCATTTGCGAGTGGTAATTCAGATATCAATTACAATAATTTGTTCGATGCCATATCATTCACCAAAAACAAAATCTCAACTTATAAAAGACACCCTAAAACAAAATCATAAAAGAAAGACAATAAAACAAAAAAACTTAAGTTTACTTCCCCAGATAGAGCGCGTGAGCTGGTAAGTCTTGACTAGTTAACTTAAACCTCACGAGACAATTCAAAACTCCAAAATGATCGACAGAGAAGTCCGAAGAATATAAAATGCGTCGTCACCACCCAGATGCCTTCATAGTTGAACCAAAGTCATTCTCTTTCTTCCTAAGCAAACACCATCACCAAATTAAACCCCCATTTCTCAGCAGTGAAAGAAGAAGCACACCAACTCTGCAGCTATCTCAACAACCAACAACAACATGAAGAAGCTCTACAACAAGAAAGGCAAGGTCCACCCGTCGCCATCTCCTTCCACGCCCGACCCGTTTTCCCTTCTTCCGGCCACCGTTCTGACTCTGACCGCCGCTCTCTCCATCCAGGACCGAGAGGTTCTCGCCTATCTCATCTCCTACACCAACAACAATTCTATCTACACCAGCAAGTCTGCTAAGGTTTCCCATGAAGCTGCGGGAAAAGATCACCATGACCCTCCGATGTCCGAGTGCGACTGCTTTAGGTGCTACACGAGCTTCTGGGCACGATGGGACGCCTCCCCCAATCGGCAGCTCATACATGAAATCATCGAGGCGTATGAGGAAAAGTTGGCTGAGAATAAGAAGAGGAGAAATCCAAAGGTGAAGAAAGTCAGGAAGAAGAAAACTACTGAGGAGGAAACCAAGGGTAATAAGATTGATAATAACCTACCGGCCATGAAAGAGGAGCTGGGTGATAATCCAGAAGTGGATGTGGAAAGCTGCGATGGTGATGATGAAGAAGGCTCTGGGGTTGAGATTGAGAAAGGGTCCTCCATGAGGAGCAGGCTGGTGAGCTTCATTTGGGGTGTTTGGAATTAAGGTTTAGGTTTAATCGCCTTCGATCAAACACAGAGATAAGTTTTTTCAATCTTGCAAATTCCAATTTTTTCCCTTGATTTATCTTTTACCTATGTACATTAGATGATAACCCATTTTGTTAAAAGAGCAAAAATAATGGGGCAATAGCGGTTTCAGTTGGGTTTTTAGTCCAAACAGTGCTTCTACAGGATTGTTTATATGTAATTTTCAATCATAGTGGTGAGTTTTTGGATTACCAAGGGGTGTTCCTCTTGTAAATGCTCTGTGATTTTTCTTCCAGATACTTTTACTGTTAAAATTGATTTGCAAATCATTACTAAATATATTACTGTATTTCTGAAAAGATCTTCAGTCCATATGTAACAACAAGAATTGGGTATTATGAAAATGTCGCTCTCCGCATCGATGAGATTTGGTTTAGTTAAAGCAAGGTGCGTCTGCTTGTTAGGTGAATGTGACAGTGACACTCCTGGTAATAGGATGTCACTGATTCGATCATCCGCAAGTGAAAAACACCTTATGAGGAGGGATCCTACCTATTTGCTCTCGATCCAGAGTGATAGTTCTACCCGAACACCATTTTCTATTCCAAAAAAATATCACTCTCCGCAAAACAAGGAACTTCTAGTGTTTCAAGAAAAAAATTTCTCTCTCGTTCGGCTGCACCGCAGGGCTGGTGTCGGCCTCTAGCCGCGTCGGTGTCTGGTTGATTTGGCCGGACGGGACAATCTGGCGGTGATGGTGATGGTGGAACGTAAGGAGGCCTTCATTGATGCGGGTCGAAGGGTTGATTGAAGCCTGAGATGCAGTGCGGTCATACTCTGGTGGTTGTTTTTTTGCTGGTCAAGAGAGACTGTTCTGGCTAATTCAGCTGTGGTGCGCAACGCAACGGCAGTGCGATGTAAGAAGGTAACTGTAGTGTCTATGGCCTGTCCAAATCGAATCTGATCTAGGTGGGTACCTGCCTTGCATTGTTATTGATATTGAAGGTTTCGGGGGGCGCCTCTATGCTGTGGGTAGTGGACAGCATGCTTCTTGGGTGTGGGGGCCGATGATGTCTGCGAGATGGTTGAACTGCAATCAATTTACAACAAACTGGGCTGGGCTATGGGTGGCCTGTTTCTTACCTTCCATGGGATTTGGTTGGGCCCAGGCCTCTTTGGGACTAGGTCTAGGTCCTTTTCTTTTTTTTGGTTAGTTTGTTGGAGTCGGGTGTTTTTAGGTGTCCCTCCTCTTTGAGAGAGGGTTTAGGATTTTGGTTAGGTTGGTGTCGTGTCGTTGGATGTCTCTCCTCTTTTGAGCGAGGAGTTTAGGGTTTTGGTATGATTGAGGTGGTGTCGTTGAGTGTGCCATGGTTATGGTGTTTTGTTAAATGACTATTTTAATGTCAGTTAGTTCTTGCTGTCAATATAATGAGGATGTTACATGCGCATATATGTTGATAGTTTTGGCATGTATGAAAATGTTGTTTATTCTTGAGATTGGCTATAAAAATATACTGATACTTCTGGATTATGTTAGGTTACGGGTTTTTGTCCACTTTAATCACTAATGTTTCATGTAGGTAATGAATGAAGAGTTTTTTCATCACTGTTGTCTCTCATAATTATAATATTATATTATCGTTTAATAAAATTCTTTTTATTTCTCTAAAAAATTATATTACTGTATTCTCTATGTTTCATTTATTATATACATAGAATGGAGTATGTTTCAGGAAACCTGTGTTTCTTACGAACAATACTAAGAAGTTGCAACAGAGGTTATAATGGTGAACGCGTCTCATGTTCTAAATACTAATTTGACATTTTTGTTGGTGGTAATCATGTTGGTGGTAATTTGCCATGGTTGTTTGATTCGTGGAAAGGAAAGTGGTTAATTTGTGTTTTACGTAAGAAGTGAAAGGAGAAATGACATATCCTAGAACTTTTCATTCTGATATTTTGTAACAACATGGTCAGTTTCCAACTAAGGAAATTGCACACTCATCCTTAGAAATGTAACGGTTGAAAACAACAACAGATGCCAAGGCTAAAAAATATACATGGGCCTTCATATCGGGCTTTGTGAAATCAATAGATGATCCAGTAGGCCCATAAATAAATTTCCCCGCGAACGGTAACAGCGTCCCTAAAACCTCCCCATTCTCTCTTCTTCTTCTTCTGCCACCTCTAACCACACTCCTCCGAGATACTCCGACCGGCCATCCCGGCCGTCCGATTCGCCGGAATGGACGCCCTCCTCGACTCAATCAACATCCGGGAGCTCCTCTCGGCGCAAGACTTGAGCGACCCCACCACACCGCTCTCGGCGCCGGATCTCCGCCTCCTCATCCAACGCCTCGACTCCCACTCCCTCAAAATCAAGTCCAAAATCCAATCCTACATCCTCTCTCACCACCACGACTTCGCCGACCTCTTCTCCCTCTGCAACGACGCCGTTTCCCGCTCCCACGCTCTCTCCGACGACGTCGCTCACCTCCTCGCCTCGCTCTCCGACCGCCCCGTCGAGGCCGAGATCGGCCAGATCATGAAGCATATGAGCGCCGCGACCAAAGAGGCCAGGGAGAAGCGGGAGCTGCTGGAGCTGGTGAGGGCGATTCTGGAAATCAGCGAGAAATTGAAGGCGGCGAGGGAGGCCGTGAGGAGCGGGCGGCTGAGATTCGCCGCGGAGGAGTTGAGGGAACTGAAGAAGGCGCTTAGGGTTTGCGGTGATGAGGGAGAGCCTGTGGTTTATGGATTGTTGAGGAAGGAGTGGTCTGACTGTTTTGATGAGGTAATTATGCTTTTTTTACTGGTGTTTAAAGTCAAAATGTGACTGTTCTAGTGGTGGTTTTTGAGATTGTTAGTGGTTTTTTAGAGGAATTCTGTTTCGATTTGTAGATTCAAGATGTGCTGATGAGGTTTGTGGACAAGGCGGTGCGTTTCGAAGGTGAAACTAATAGAATTCGGGTTAAGTATGTACTGAGTATTGATGGGAACGATGGGATTGAGCTCAAGACAGTGTTAGAAGCTTTGGATGTAAGTGAAAGTCGTAACCTTGAGTTCATTGAATGTATGTTAGAGTTGTAGTCTTTTCAGTGACAGTAATTAGCCACATAATTCGGCATTGCAATAAATTCAATTTCTGATTTTGTAGGTTGTTGGCGTTTTAAATTATGGACTTGCTAAAGTAGCTGACTTGATAATCAAGCATGCCATCTCTCCAGCACTAAACTTTGGAGCTCCTGTGTCCTTTGTAACAGAAATAAATCCAGACTCACAAGCAATGACGGAGGCTATACTAAAGATTGTACCAACAAATGATCCTAAGGTAGGCATTACTATTCATTACTGTCTAAATTATTATCGGGGCTCATGTTTTCGTTTATCTTGGAAATGTTTAGTGGTAGAACATGTAATTGTTTGGGGAAAATGGGTATAGCTCAGTGTATCTTATATTTAGTAATTTTTGTACCATGATGATAGCAGCAATGAGGAAAGCATCTGTTAGTTTTTCATTTTGATATGGGCTTATCCCTCAAAAATTTGTACTCAGAGGATTCTGTGTGATGGTGTGTTGACATGTTTTCTCTTGATTTCAGATAAAAAAAATGGACGGGGAGGTTATCTATTCAAGGATTATTGAGGTTATAAAGTTTATTAACAAGTATATTTGCTTTCAAGAGGGTTCTTGGACTGGATGCTTTGGAAGATTGACATGGCCAAGAATATCAGAGTTGATTATTTCTAAGTTTCTTTCCAAGGTTATTCTTTGCACCTCTTCCACACCCTTCCCTTTTGTATATGGTTATTCTCTTTTGAGATCTATTATTAAAATACTTCTATTTGCTTATATTTTATCAGAGAACTTTTAATAATTCAAAATATTAATCCAATATTTACTTTGAAATAGGTGTTATATCATTTTATTTTAGTCTATCCCTTGGTCAGTTTTTCATATAAAGTGATTAGCTACGTAAAAGAAAATACTAGTTGTGTGGTTTGATTTTTTACACATTTGCTTCACTGTTATGATCCTTAAATGCATTGGTTGCATTTAATTTTTGGGGAGTGCCTGGTGATTTCAGTGTTAAGTTATATATCCCTGAGTTATTTTTACTAGTTGATGGCTACATTTTTGCTTCCACTCTGATCAGTAAGTGGAGGAATCTCATACTCAAACTTTCTTAGTTTATGAACTATATTTTACTCTGATTCATCACATTTGCCATTTTGCATATTTCTTGCATCAGGTTGTCCCCCAAGACGCTTCGAAACTTGCAGACTTTCTAAAGATTATCAATTGTACTTCTGAGTTTGAGACTTCTTTAAGGGAAATGAAGTTTATTTCAGTTTCTGATGGCCAAGATAACCAGTTGAGCAGTTTCGCTGAAAACGTTGAGGTTCATTTTGCATCCAAGAAGAAGACAGAGATCCTAGGAAGAGCTAGGAATTTGCTTCTACAATGTGACTTTGCTATTTCTCAAGTATGCTTTTAAGATAAGATGAAGATCCTTGTAGAATTTATATTTTATCCTCTGAATTATACATTCTTTTCCACAGGAGAATACAAGGAGGAAAGGTAAGCATGATGTGGCTTCTGGCAATCCAGAAGATGTTGACTTATTATTTCTGTCGGAGCGGTGTGTGGTGTCCAAAGCAGCTATTCAATTAATGAAGTTAGTGCATGAGACACTCAAGGTATATATGTGTAGAATTCAGTTCAAAACATGACAATCTTTACCTGTCATTCCTTGTCGGAAATATTAAGGGATGGATTGACGTGTGCAGGATGTCTGCTTGTCATCCCCTAGAGTTGCATTGGAATTTTATCGTGCTGCTAGGGATGCACTACTGCTATATGAAGTTGTCGTACCTGTCAAGGTTAGTGCATGGAAACTAGTTGTAGAAACATTACCTAGTAGACCTTTTATCAATGACTGCTAAGGCAACTAAAATCAAGGGTTTGATGTTATGTCTGAGACTCTGTATTCACCTTCTCACACACACGCACACACATTTGGATGAAGTTGTGCTATAGAATGCTAGGAAAAGGAAACGATGCAGTTGGTACTCAATCTCTTAAGTTTATAGTGAAGTCATCCTCTAAGATACTTCTAAAATATCAGAGCCATCACTAAATCAGTATTTGTGGTTAATTTGAGGTAATTTGTTTCTGGTCAGTAAGCATATGGAAAGGCTTCATTGATGAAGCAAAGAGGTCATTGATGATGGTGAAAGTTATGTTTATATTGATGAAAATGGTGAAACTTATGTTACCGTACCGTAAGGATTTTTATGAACTTTGGAAACCACAACATATTCTTTAGAATTCTATTTCAGGAATTGTGTCATTGTTGCAAGTCATTAACAAATTATTTATTTTGGTTGCTTCATAGTACCTGTATTCTGTGATGAGATGTCTTAGTTTTTCAGTTCCATTATTTAGTGATAACTGATAAATTGTGTGCTTAATATGTTAATCTCAATATTAATAATATTCTCTCTTAACTTATGAAGCTAGAACGGCAGCTTGATGGCATCAACCATGTCTCTGTTCTCATGCACAATGATTGCCTTTATCTATCTCAGGAGGTTCTCGGGCTTGCATTTGAGGTATGCTATGCATTAACAATCATAATGAGTTTATGTTATTAATTTAATTTGTAGATCCCTACTCTCAGATCCACCACATGTGTGGCTTCATTTTTATATCTTAGATATGGTCCGAGCATCTCGATATCCAATGTAAAATGTCCTATATGTGCCAGTTAGATATTTGTAGGGTACACAACTGGAAAGATGCGAATACCTGACTGAATAATATTTTTTAAGAGATGTGAAATCCACACGTCCCAAATTAAAATCCACACACCATTTTTCCTTTTTTGGTTACATATTACCAAAAAAGGAAAAAGGGTATGTGGATTTCAATTTGGGGTGTATGGATTTTACAACCCTTTTTTAAGTAGTGGAATACTGGAGTTCATGTAATCTGAGAGTATGTAGGCAAATCTGTGTGTAGGAAAAATGTATATTAAAAGGAAGTTAACTTTGATATTCTTTCAAATTTCAATATCTCATTGGCTCACAATTACTTTGTCTCAGTATCGCTCAGACTTTCCAACTTCAATGAAAGAGCATGCTGTATTTGTTGATATGGCTCCAAGATTTCATATCATGGCAGATGAAATACTGCAGAGACAAATCCAACTTGTGATTCGTAGCTTGAGAGAGGTATGATTGTTGAAAGGTCTCATCAACAAACATAAGTTTCAGATAATTATGCCATTCACTTTGTGAACTTGCAATTCATGTTCAGCCTTATGCAAGTTTGTTATTTATCAGGCTCTAGATGGTGCTGATGGATTCCAGAATACCCATCAAATACAACAATTCCAATCTGCAAAATTTAGTATAGATCAGGTGATATTGCTGTGAACTTTGTTGAATGCCTTTGTTTCATATTTGCTAACTCTCTTAAAGTCCTTAGTGCCTTAATTGACTTGTGGTGACATAATATAATATGATCAGGTTGTTTTCATTCTGCAAAAAGTACACATTATATGGGAGCCGCTCTTATTGCCGTCAACTTACAAGAGAAGCATGTGTACAGTTCTAGAGTCAGTTTTTTCTAGAATCACAAAAGACATACTCCTTTTAGATGATATGGCCGCAGAAGAAACGTTAGAGGTATAATCGATAGTCTCTTCATAGCTAGTGCTTTAATATAATGCCCATCTGTCAGAAGCTATCTTAAACATTGTTTTTACAGCTTCAAAGACTGATTCACTTGATGATGGAAAACCTAACTTCTTTGTTGGAGCCCCTGGCTGCTCTTCAAATTGATAAGTCACAAGAGGGCATGGCATATCTTGATGATCTAATACCATCATTACAAAAAGTTCGTAAATTGGCAGGCATGTGTTCTCTCTGATGCTGACATTTTGGATTTAAGGTTTAGGCTAGAAGATTAGTGAGTATAGTATGTCTTGCAAGGGAAATACCTAATGCTCCCTTTCCCTTTTTCTTGTTTAATATTTCAGAATTATTAGATATGCCCTTGAAAGCGATCACTAATGCTTGGGAAACTGGGGAACTTCTAAATAGTGGCTTTACTTTGTCAGAGGTACAACTTCACTTGAGCACTTACCTTGTAGGACTCTGCCTCTCGTAGTTTCATTGATGATTTCATAAGCCCCTTGTTTTGGCAGGTAGAAGATTTCGTCAAAGCAATCTTTCAAGACTCACCTTTGCGGAAAAACTGCTTATGGAGAATACATGGCAACTTTTAAAGACTCGTTCTACTTTCATAATTTTTTTTGCAAGGCATGGTGTTCTGGTTTTACCTTGCTGTTATATCAAGGAGAATTCGGAAATATGTAGAAAGGGGTGTACCTAGAAGCTGTAATGCATACTGACTATATATTTTAGCTAGTGATGTGAAGTATATACTTATTTAGATCCCTAAATTCAAATACTACTATAAACTTGTATTCCAGATGAGACTTGAGTACTTCGTTTAGTTAATAGTCAATATCACGCAAGTACATTTCATTACCAAGAATTAGAGCATTGAAAGTTGGACACATGGGAGCAATAAGAAGTGGTTTATTAAACCAGAGGCCGAATCATCAATCAAATGACCCCAAATAGATGTGTCTTCCTGTTTAGCATTGAAAGCTTGAATGACTTGCAAGCAATCCCCTTCAGAAATGATTGGAACAAGTTGAAATTGCGGCCAAGGCAATAGTGACTCCAGCAGCCTTGGAATCGGTTCAGACCAGTGAAGAAACAGAAGCAACACGCAATTCCTCCAACAATGGGTAAACTGCCGTTGATAGCATTATCAAAGTTGGCTTTCAATCAACCAGTTGAGGACTTGAGGGACGCTTCCACATAAGTACTTGATTTGGTTACAGACTTACAGTCCAGTCTTTTAATTACCTTCCATATCACATTCAGAAGGGGTGCTGACTGATTCAGAGATTTTTTTTACTATTTGTTGGACTGTATACAATTGCAAAAGAGAGTTTACAATGCTTGATATGAGTTACCATGCTTGACAATGTATAACTACTCTAAATTTACAAACAGCTGGGTCAAATACTTGCAGCTGTGTATCTAAATCTATTTCTGCATTTATAAACCATGTGTATAAACTATAAATGAAAAATGTGAATCTCTTGAATATATTACTCTTCTGCACTACTTTTGGCTATGCCTTCTTCGCTTCAGTAGTCGCACTTTCAAGCTTCTCTTCATCCTTACTTTCAGAACTTGAAGTGTTTGAGACAGGTTTTCAGTCGAACGCTTTCTAGTCCTGAAAAAGAAAGCAAACAATTGTCACAAAACTTCCTTTAAAACTAAGCAGAATATATATAACACAACTGAACATGCATACCTTATAGAAGAGCAGTATTTTTCTACTGCTTTCTTTTCTTCTCCATACAACCACGTTTCATCATCAGAAGATGTAAATGGATCCCAAGTTCCCACATCTGCACCATATAAAACTTTAAGTATCCATGCTTACAAGACTGAGACTCCATATCACAAAAAGGTACAATCAAACCTTGAAGCAACAAATCCCTTCCATCATCATAGCCTGTCAATCTCCAAAAGGCATGTCTATCTGCATCAAACAGATAAGGTGTTGTCCGTACAGAATCATGTAGTGTCACTGTAAAATAGCAATTGGCAAAGTGAGAACCAAACATTCATGATTAAGAAACCAAAAACTCAATCCATTCATTCTAAACAAACAAAGTACGAGCTGAAGATACAAGAAAGGGTGCATACCTTTTGATTTCAAGACTTTTGCTTCAAGCAACTCTGCATGAGCTTGAGCTGCTTCCCTCTTTAGTCGTGAAACAGTGGTTTCATGAGCTGAAGTTGAGGCAGCATTTTCTTCTGCAGCAATGGCTTTAGACACCTCAGATTTCAACTGCCCTTTGACACTAAGCACCTGTGTAAACGATCAAGTTAAAATCAGAAACGACATGTATGCTCTGAAAGAAATTGTCTTAAACTAAATTGATGTTACCCTATCCTTTGCAGCAGAAAACTTATGGTTTGCTTCCTTCTTTCTCTGAGTGAATATTCCTTCTGGGCTTTCTATAAATTTGCTCAGTTTTCTGGAGGACACATTTCAAATTTATGAGCAAAAGCTTTAACAGGAAATAAATAGAGTTATTGACTTATAGCTAAAATGCTTATCACACTTGAGCAGAGTCAAGAGCCTCATCACAAAGGAAATTGAGAACTCTAAGCTTCTGGGAGAAGTCCAAGGCGTGGTACCCCCCTCAACTCCTCTGCTAAAGAAATCTGAGGGAAGTTCCTTCAGTAGGAGTTGAGACTCAGAGAAGTAGCACCTCAAATGTTCGATTCTACAAACATTTTATGTAAATAAATTTGATCAGAAAACGGCTAATGCAAAATTGACATATTCAAACATTCAAATGAGTTTGTATACAAAAGTTAGTAACTAGATAAATGTCTTACTCTTCTTCTACTTCTATCTCCTGTACAGATAAGAGGGTGGCCTGCAAATGGAAGACGGATGAGTACTGGTCAAGCATTAGGTCCCTGAGAAGAGATTCAGCTTGTGCCTTGTTGAACCCAAAAACCTAAAGTAGCATGATACACATTAAGTTAATGAATTAAAACAACAAAACAAATATGCACCAAGTAACAAATAGATCACCTCTTCAAAGGCAGCACAGAACTGTATAATCTGTAGGGCATGTCCTACATCCTGGGGATGTAGTTCGATGCTTGCAACAGTTAGACGAACCCCTTAAGGCAGAGGAAGTTCAAGACCAACTACTTCCTCCTTTGCCTTCACTTTTCGGGGTTCCTTGGGAGCCTTGGCCTTCCTCTTCCCTTTTGCTGCAACCTTTGACTCAGACCCAGGGACGGATCCAGGAATGAAAACCTGGGTAGGCTGCATTTGCCTTATGCAGCGAACTCCCAGATGAACTCGTTCGGCTAAACCCTGAGTAGCCGAACCTGTTGTTGCTGTGCTGTGACTGCTGTCTCCAAAGCTAGTCAATGTCTCCAAAACATCATCATCATTGCAATTTGCAAACTTAACAAAAGCATTGAAAATCTCACATTTATAATCTGTTTCAACTAAATACACAAACTTCCCTTCAACTACACACTCCAAATTAAATAACCATCAAAACATTATGAAAGAAAGATCAAGCAGGCAAAAGGGTTCGTTCTGCAATGTCATGCACAATAGCAATCTTAGTACACCTGTTCAAAGCAAAACAAATAAGTATGTAAGCAACACTAAGAATCAAAATCTACAGAAACTAGAATAGCAGATGAACGATATAAGGAAAAAGGTGGACCTTTCACGATTCAAACCAGGAATATCCCCAGCAATCAAAGACAACAAAGCCATGCGGTACATATGATCAGCAAACGATGGAGTGAGAGAGACTGATGAGAAAGTTTCTGGTGGAAGAGACGACGGCGAGAGACTGAAGATTGGGAATACTTCACCTGCAAAACAAAAACCCTAGACCCATTCTCATAAGAACTCTAAACCACCAACACAAATCCACAGATTCAAGAACTCTAGTCTTCCCTGCACCACTTTCCCCTCCTTAACATGTACTCAATTTTCTCCCCCAAAAAAACGGGGTGGACTGCAGCAAACCCTAACCCACCTCTTATGTCAAAATTCAAAGTTAGCGTAAATATATTTAAAAAAATTAAATTGGCATGAAGCAATAACAATATGCTGCAAGTCCTGTAACTCCAATTTCAAACCAATTATTGCCAGACCTCCACTGAAGGCTTTTTTGCATCAGGCACAATTTTAACAAGAGGTTTTTTACCGTCTCGCAACCTGTGAAATTAACATTTGTCTAATCAGCAAAATATCCTCATATTATAAGACCCAAATGAATATTATGTATAGCAAATTGAACAACACATTTTAGTATTACATGCACGCGCTGCATTTGCACATCCCGCTGCATTTCGGACACTTCCAATCATCTGCAGAACCTTCCTCATCTGTAATAACGGTGCCATCTACTCTTCCGTCATATCTGTTTCAGCATAAATAGAACCATTAATAGGCAAATTTTATCATTTTCACACTCTATTTTGAAAGATTGTGAAACATGAGTCTCCGAAAATCTGACCAATTCTGTAGGCACTGAAACAATTCAACCCATAATTTAGTTAGTCGAGAAATCAATACAAGAAATTCTCGACACTTCGACTTTCAAACACAGGTAGTTTCTTCTAAACAAAATTGAACAAGAAAAAGGACCCATCTGGAAAACTCACTTGGTGGCAGAACACTCCTCCGGCCATTTTTTTTTCAGACAATAAAATTTAAGATCTAATTCTAAATCACTAATATAATTCCGTTCTAAAATTTGCTCTTTTACCGGGATCAGGCGAGTTACAAATGGTTGTAACCGCGCTGTTAGTTCTCTCAAAATTAATATTCGAGTTTAATATCGAGATATTCTCGATTCTGGGGGAAGATATAATTAATGTCCCGAAGTGGTAGTTTATATTAATACAAGTCCTCCGGTATGTCCAAAACATTTTTCGAAGCTACGAGCTGTTTAGTTGATCTGGAATGTTGATTTGATTGACAAATCGTGGCCGTTGAAAAGTTTATAAAAAAACCCTCTTTTCTCTCTGCTTTATCTCTTCGTTTTCTTTCTTTTTTTCCCTTCTCTTTCTTTCCTCTCCGGTTTGAACTCTCTCTCCTTCGAGCAGTTCGGAGACTACCCTAGACCACCACCACTGGCGCGCGTCCAGCCTCACTGCCGGCACCATCAGCATCACAGTGCCCCGGCGACCAAGTCCTGACCTCCATCCACGCCAGAGCTGCCGTGACCGCCGCCAACCAGAGCAGAGAGAAAGCTCGAAGAACTGCTCTCTCGATCTTAACGTTGAACCTGTACAGAGGAGGGCTGAGGAAGCTCCAAGCAGCACCAGAAGCTGTCCAGAAAGAATGAGGAGGCTAGCGGAGCTCCGCCGGAGGAGATCTGCCAGAATTTACAAGAGTTCAACTTTGAGGTATAAAACCACCCTTTTTTATTCTGTTTTAGATGATTTTAGGTTGCTGGGATGGTGTAGAAGATGGCTTTGCAGGTTGAGAAGCTTGGTTTGGAAGGAAAAGCGCTGTTTTTCAGCGAACCAGTGATCGGAGAAGACAAAGGGTAAAAACCCTGGTTTTTACTGTAACATATTTATCCTTTTACTGTTTTACGTGTGAAATGTCAGAAATGCCCCTGACATTTTAGGTTACAGGGATGCCACTGAGGCTGAAATTCTAGAAATGTCCTTGGCAGCTCTGCATATTTACAAGGCTACTATTAAGGCCAAAAAGATAATAGTGCCCCTAGCAGCTTAGCATATTTACCAAACTGTTATTTAGGCTGAATTGGCTATGGTGGATTTATATAATTACGTGGGTGCCCCTAGCAGTTTAAGTTAATTACAAGGGTGCCCCTCTAGTTGTTATTACCTTTATGTCCTTGATAGATTTATATAATTACGTGGGTGTCTTTATATTTATTTATATGATTAGTATGTGCTTGGGGTTGTTTATCGGTTTGAAAATAGTCGTGGATTCCTCCGGATAAATAGATGATTAATGCTACCCTGACGGAGAGGTTGAACTCTATGTTTACGATAAGAATACATTTAGCGGGTTTATTAAAGGGACCGTTAAATAGAAAATGGGAATTATCCGGGTAGAAAGTTAAAGTTTGTAAGAGCTACATGTGACTTGATCCCTGAATACAGGATACGTAGGCAGCTTGATCCGGTTTCTGGTGCAATCACAAATAATAGTTAGACCCTAGGTCCTTTAAAGTAATTAGTGACTGCACCAATTGTGGGTTGATCTCTCAAAATACAACTGAGGTAAATGATACATGATCAAGTGATGAGATGATTAAATGAACAAAACAAAAGAATCATGACTGTTTTTTCTTTTATAACAAAAGAATCATGACTGTTTTTTCTTTTATAAATCGATTTTTTGTGTGAATCTACTTATTGAATAGCAAAACAAATCTTGGTTTCTAAAATAAACAAATTTAGCTATTTAATATCGATAGAGTTCATGGGGTTTCTTAACTTGGCTTTGCTCTTTTTTTAAAGTTCAATCGAATTATGAATCTACGTACATTTGTTATTACATAGAAGAATAATGAATGCTGATCATGATTTGACATGTTCGTCATGAATTGAATCAAAATGTTATTGGTAACTAAAAATCAATATTCATATTTAATAAAAATTTATTGATTAAAAGTTATGTTTTATTTATTGTAGTTTGTTATTATTTTCCGTCCCCATTTCTTAAAATTTCTACATCCCGATTTGCTCAACTATGTATCCTGCTACCATTGAACTGAATATGTGTTGTTGACTCGTTGATCTCACTAGTGGCTACCATTGAACTGAATATCTTAGTTTAATCATTTTCAGAATCCCCGCCAACATTGACATTTTTTTATTGTCCCACAAACTTAATCTAATTTCTATCAAGTCGAGCTTAGCTGCCTATTCTTGATTAGATTTGGCTAGATCTAGACTAAATTTGCACAATTTTTGTCAAAGTATACAACGACAACAAAATCAGTGTTGCTGAAGGCTTAATTGCATGTACGTTGAGAAAACTGTGGGGTTTTTTCGAAAGGAAATCCATAGTTTTATATTATACAGAAAAATAAACACAAATAAAAACTCTAAAATCAAACACTAATAAATATAGATGAATTTTAAGTTTTAAACTATAATACTTTGAAATGCAATTTAACGTCAATGAAGAGTTTACCTAATGTTTTTGATGTCTGGAATCCAGTAGGTGGCGAGATCACGTAGATTGATATCAGAAGCATATAGAGTTCAGATCTATGAATGACCAGAAAACAGACAAGTCTGTGAGAGATAGAAACGAAAAGGTGAAACAAGAGGGTCAAAATGGTATATATGTAATTGCATATGGCAACGTGTCAAAAGATTGTGGCCAGTAACATCACCTTGTAATTGTCGCTGGTATGCAATTTTATATAAGTCAAGTCCAATTATCAAATTTTTATGAAGTTATAATGGATTGACTGCCTAATATAACTACCTAAACTAGTTAATCAATCTCATATTCTACTCATATATATTCTTGACTTCATCATAGCTCTTATGAAAGCTGAGGGATAGACATAGTAAATTATATCCGGATGGTTTCTTCGAAGGCAATATAGTGAGAAAGCTGATAGACATAGTAATTTATGGCTCCGTATAAGCATGATCTTTCTGGCATGTCGTCAACTTTGTAAAGCAAATGAAATAGTCAATGAAACACTCATGGTTAAATGACGATTGTTAGAATACATAGGTTTAGTTGAGAATCTTATGACTATCCAGAATTATTCTCTTTATGTTTATTTCACTAAGGAGTTTACGTATAATATCCTCTCAATGCATTTTAAAGTTTCAGCTATGATCAAGACATAAGGAAAGTCGATCCCACTAGTCTGTTTTCAAAAACAAACATATATTAAGGTAGAAAAACTTTCATAAGAGCTATGATGAAGTCAAGAATATATATGAGTAGAATATGTTTGTTTTTGAAAACAGACTAGTGGGATTGACTGTCCTTATGTCTTGATTATAACTGAAACTTCAAAATGCATTGAGAGGATATTATACGTAAACTCCTTAATGAAATAAACATAAAGAGAACAATTCTGGATAGTCATAAGATTCTCAACTAAACCTATGTATTCTAACAATCGTCATTTAACAATGAGTGTTTCATTGACTATTTCATTTGCTTTACAAAGTTGACGACATACCAGAAAGATCATGCTTATACGGAGCCATAATTTACTATGTTTATCAGCTTTCTCACTATATTGCCACCGGAGAAACCATCCGGTAACCCTTGGTATATGTTTGTTAGGAAGAAATGTTGCATTCCTATTTTATCGCCAGTGCTATACAGACTCAACAAGTACTAACCGTAGGGAAAATAATGGCATCAAATCATCTAAAACAATAGCTATTGCCTTGACATTAAGAAAAAAAACATTGCATTCCCAATTTATCACAAGTACTACATAAAATCATTTACAACGGTACTTAACATCAATTGCTCCTAAAAGTCACAACTAAGACTCCAAAGATTTAAACAACAATCACTCAGAAAAGCATTGTTACTAAACAACAGCAGGGGATGGAAATCGTTTCTGTTACCCCATTTTGTTATAAAAGTTTCTAAACTAGACAAGAAAAGTGGACAACCAATTATGCTACAGAGATGATATTGAACTGAATGCTATTTTATCGCATTTCTATATACTGCCAATCTTCGAATGGATGCTAGACTGGACCAACCAACTTCTTTGCACTTTGGATCGCGTCTTCCCTCATCTTCACCAGCTCAACAAGACGTTGTTGATACTGTGCATCAATCAAGTCGAGCTCCGCTTTTAGCTGACCATAGCGATGTTTGTCCACTAGAGATAACTCATCTGACTTCAAGGAACATATGCTTGGCGTGCTAAAGCTCTTCCATATCTCCATGCGCGAGACAGCATCGTTCTTCGTTGAATCTGAGCTAGTAGTGGTGCATGAGCTATATGCTCCAACTGAAGAAGTAGGTTTCCACTTAGGCACAATTTTCATAACCAATTTATCAATCAAGTCAGCCACTGCAGACACATCTTCAGTTGAAAGACCAAGCTGCTGATCAACCATCTCCTCAGCAATCAAAACAGCAGTATCTGAATCCGGATAGAAATCAAACTCGATAGTCTTCTTCTTCCCACGACTACCAGCTACACTCAATGTCAAAGCAATAGCCTTACTGCTATCAGAATTCCTCTTTGCTCTTAATGTCAACTTATTATTCTTTGTGAACATGTGACACTCCAGGATGTAAGAGCAAGATGATTTGGAGCTCACTCTGTCACTTGCGGTATCAATGTCCATGGGAAAAGATCTACGCTCCTTCGAATCATCAGCTGCGAGAAACGGATCATTCAAGAGCTCCACTGCAGACAATCTCCTTGATGCAGGAACTAGACACTTCTCAATGAACTGCTTCACTTGAGGATCCTTCACTTTACTCAGCGCAGCCGGCATCACACCAGAGGTAACCTTCGTGTAAATCTGCGCCGGACCATGGCACTCCTTATAAGGGCACTCACAAGTCACCATTTCGAGCAAAGACAACCCGAAAGAATAGATATCCACCAACTCGTTATAATTCTCTCCATACATCTCCGGCGCTATAAACTCTGGCGTGCCAACTACTTCATGCTCAGAAGTACCCTTCTCATGCATCACCAATGCAAACCCTAGATCTCCAATCTTGACCTCCCCATTGAAGCCATTGATAAACACATTGTCACACTTCAAGTCCCTATGAACAATGGGAGGTTCATGAGAATGCAGATAGGTCAAGCCCTTGAGAATCTGCCTGGACCATTTCTTGATGGCCTTGACTTCGACATTGGTGTGCTTCTTTCGATACTGCTTCAAGCTCCCGGAAGTGAACAACTCGGTGATGATATTCACGGTCTTCTTCTTCTTGCCTTTACCATCGTATTCGGAGACCCACCAGCTCAAAAGCTTAATGATATTCTCGTGCTTCAAAGACTTGAGAAGATTAATCTCGGAAAACAAGCGGTCAAGCTCAGCGTCGTCCTTAGGCTTGACTTTGCACCAGGCCACTTCGATCCCTTCATCCTCATCAAAGGCCTTGTACACAGTCTTGAAGGCCCCCCTCCCCAAAACTTCGTCGTAACGGGAGTACCTCCCGGTGGGGTCTTTCTCCACAAACTCGTCGTCGTAGTCACTCGCATCGGACTTGGTCCGCTCCATCCCTCTATCTTTTCTTTCAAGAAAACGAAACGTCAGAAATCTTCAAGAAACGGCGATCGGAAAACGGCGGCGGTGTTCAGAGAAGGCTTCACAGGCGACGGAGTACCAATCGAATTCCAGGTTGCGGTTCAAGTAACGGGGCATATCTGCATCACTTGGATCGCCCAAATTGAAATTCCAAGATCGTCAAGAATAGGTTTATTCGAAATTCGATCGGAGTAGAAACCCTAGAAAATTGATCTAGAGTAGAAACCCTAGAAAATTCATTACCAAAAAAAGAAACCCTAGAAATTGAGCGACCTAAATCCGAGGCGAAGAAAGAGAGATTGAATGGAGATGAAAGCGGAGAAATAGAAACACAGCTAATGAGGAGAATGAAAGCTGGGGGGCGTGTATAAATAGTTTTTGGGCCAATCCATTTCCGTGTCGGCTTTAAATTTCTGTCCATGCTGGATTCGTAACAAGAATTTGGGCCTCTGTGGGCTAGAGGACCCGAGACCTAGACGGTGCATTAGAATTTTCAAACTCGACGGCTCGAAGCCCAATTCAATATTACACGGACAAAGGAGGCACGTGCTAAATATTAATAAATAAAAATACAGAAATTAGTAATAAATTAAAACTAAAAATTAGTTGATCGAACGAACTAATAAAACGTCATCCACGTACAAAAACCTGAAGTCTGACACACATTTATACTCTACTACAATGCCGTGAGTTTATCACAATTCATCCTTGCTGTTAGTTTCTTCCCCCATCAGTTCTTCAAGGGAGAACTCGTCGTCTTCAACGATTTCTCCATCTTTACCATCCCACGGTTCGCTCTTCACTATGTTAGGGGTGCCATTCAGAGGCAAGTTCCCCTTCCCACCACGCCCAGCTTCTCTCACAAATTCGCTGAGAAAGGAAATTGCATGAATTAATTTGGGTTAGCGTTAGCAATTGGCAACAGTGGTTCAAGACGAGGTGGAGACAGAGGACTTACGTAATCTGATCAAGCTCGAATGCACTCTTAAGAGGGGCGTAAACACCTTTTTTCACATTTAAGGCCACCAATGCTGGATATCCGTAACCACCCACACCTACAAGATTTTCAAGGTCTTGTTGCTTACCAGCTGCCGCCCAGACATAGCTGCAACATCCGTGAAAATTCATTTTCAGTTACAATGTTTCTTGGCTTCTCAAGCCAACGAGGGTTTCATGCAGGTGATTTATGCATGTTTACAGATGTTTTCACCTTTTCCACTTTTGAGGGTATAAGCCTCACCCTTAGATATAACTACTAAGAAATATAAACAAGAGTTCTTGTACAGAAGAACAGTAAAGGGAACTCCTACTAACTTACCTATATGGACTCCTTTTGAACTTCTCTCCAACAGATAATAACTGCTGAAGGTACTTGTTCCTCCCTTCAGCCTTGGAATCCAAGATATCAGGTAGAAAAGCGACGAAGCAGATGGCAGCTGAACCACATTTCTCTTCCATGATATCCTACAGGGAAGATCAACAGAAAGCTTTAATCCCATAGAATAAGACTTCACATAACTTTAATCAGAAGAAGCTAAGAGCTTACAGGGCCAGTTAGCTCAGTCACTTCAGGAGGTGCAACATTTGTTTCTAGTTGTTCGAGAGCAAACGATTCAATGGCTGAAGCAGTCCTTGCACCGTCATATGGTATTGGGCTATCTTTGTCAGCTCCAAATACTAAAATTGTTGGGAATCCTTGAACCTTGAACCTGCTCATAAGAGACTGGTAAAGTGGCACCTCATTAGAACCGTATGTCACAACATGATATGAAAAATCTGCAGGTCCAATTCATGTACTTCATGCATCCAATACATAAATATTTATGTATCCACAAAGAACATTGTCAGGTATATTAAAAAGAGATATATGGATTTATCTCTCAGCTAATTCTAGGGCAGAACTGACCATAGTTTCTGAATTAGCAGTACAATGGAAAGAAGACGCAACAAAATTTAGTATGTTTGAAATTCTAAGGAGTTTTTAGTGCAAAATTAAAGATAAACTTTGGCAGCAGAGGAACTCAAACACCAATAATGCAATTCATACCCAAAATAGAAAAAGCAACAATTCTATATTCCCAGTTAAAGGTTGAGACCAAATTACCTTCTCTGCATCACAGTCCACATGTCCCAACTTCACCTTTCCCTTCAAGTTTTTGGCAGCCCTTTTCCACTCGGGTGCCAATTTTTTACAGTGCCCACACCTTTAATGAAAGAAGGGAAGAATGTCAACTATTTGCTACAATAACTTCAGTATAGTTCATATATAAATATTGCTGACAAAACAGGTATCATTAAAAAAATATAGACAAAAAGCACTTACCAAGGTGCAAAGAACTCCACAACCCAGAGTTCCTTACTTTTAATAACTTGTTCATCAAAATTCTTAGAATTTAGTTCCACTGAAGCATTAGGGTCAGGGTTTTCACTTGATTTTCCATTTAACCGGTCCTTCAATAGTGCCTTAATCTGTACAACACATATGCTATGGTCAGGTACAATATTTAGTAAATTTTATGCAAAAGCATTCCAAGTGAGACAAAACATCATCACTTGATAAGTATCTGACCAATTCACCAATAATTTAACTAAAGCAAATTAACACACTGGGAGCAGAAATGAGCACAAAGACATTCCTCCAAGCATCCACATTCATCCCAGGACTTTAATATGACAAACAAGGAAATAAATTTGAGAACTGAAAGCATTTCTGCAAGAGATCAAATTCAACCTGTGAGAGAGCAAATTCTGCAATGGGTTTCACATCTCTTGCTCCCTGATAATCAACTGGTGGCTTTCCAGGTACGAACACCTTAATCATTGGGTATCCTTGAATCCCATAATCCTGTGAAATTCACAGACAAATATAGCTATTGTTATGCAAACTAAGCATATAAACCGGGATATCTTCAAATTGACTTGTCCATATACTAGCAAACTCTCATACGACAGGGCATGACTTCTTGTGTTTTCAATCAAAATTAGTACATTCTCAACCTAATACGACAAAAATCAAAATTTGATTCAAAATTGGTCTACAAGAGTAGCAACGAAACTACCTGAGCAAGAGACTTATGCGCATCAGCATCAAGAGCAGCTACGGTTGCTACACCCTTCAACACAGTAGCCACTTTCTCCCATATAGGAGTCAGAGCTTTACAATGCCCACACCAAGGAGCAAAGAACTCAACCAGAACAACTCTGTTCGAGTCCAGAACCTGCCACAATACCAAATAACTCAAATTCAAACCAAAAACTAGCCACCCTCCATTATGTCCAAATCTAACCACTAACATGATCACAAACAAACACAACAACCCACTGAAACAATTATCTTCATAAAGAATCAAACTTGGTGATCATTCAAATAAAAGGGATCTAATTTCAGCATAAACCCAATCAGCGAGCATTTCGATCAAAAGCGACGACGTATTGACATACAAAAATGGCAGAAATTGAAGCACTGGGAAAAGGGTATCTCAAATACGGAGAAGGATTGAAGCTTTTTACCTTGGACTTGAAGTTGGAGGGAGTCAGCTGAAGCACTGGTGATGATGGACCGTAGAGTGCATCACAGGCATTGATGATGAACAAGAACACCAACAAGATCGGTAGAGCTTTCATTCTCAATCTCAGAGACTCGCTCTCACTCTCGCTTTTTCTCTGCGTGTAAGATTTGGTCTACGAATCAGAGGAAAAACCTCTCGAGAGGTACACAAGACAAAAAACCCTGTGTGTTCTGGTGCTACGTGTGTTGGCCAATAGGAGATTTACACGTCATCTGGCCATAATTTCTCCTCAAGTTTATTGGTGTTATTGGTTTTTTATTACATTTCTTCGAGGGGTATGACCAATGAGGTGCTCTCATCTTCGTCATAAATGGTTTGTTGCTTCTGATTTTTGTTTTTCGTTTTAAATGAATAGCAAAGTTAGGGGTGAGATCGGTATGCGACGATACAGAATTTGACCTATCTTGATATCGATTCTGATTTTTTTCGGTATCTGTATAGGATGAGATGTGTGATATTAAAAGGCTTAGTACCAAACCGTCCTGATACCGAAAAATTCAGGACAAGTTCTGGACCAATCGGGACATGTACATAAGGTTTTAAGTTAGGATTTTATATCTATAAATTAAACAATATCGGGACATAAGGTTTTAAGTTAGGATTTTATATCTAAAAATTAAACAATCACTTTTGTACTATATTTATGTAATATTTACACTTGTTCTTAACATAAATCAACAACCTAACGCAATTAGGCGATTTCATCACTTTAACATGATTAATTCTTCATTATGAATACATACTTTTTTTCTTTAAAACTAGTAAAATTATAAATTTTAGAGGATTCGGAATGGTTCGGGACATTTGGTATCTATTTGGCTCATACCGATCCTGAACCGCTTACTCAATTCAGGTAGGGGTGTAAATAGGTCGGGCCGAGCCGAATACTATAGTGTTCATGTTTGACTTATTTTATTTTTATCGAGCTCGAGCCGGGCTTAAGCTTGAATTTTTTTTTCATGTTCAACCTCGGCTCGGCTTGTTTAAGCTCGCGCTGAGCTCGGGCCAGCGTGACTCATTTAGTTTAAATTACAAAACATTAAATTTAAGGCTATGTTATCTTAATTACTTTTTTATTGTGGTGATTGTTAGTGTTTGATTTCATTTTTTTCATAAATTGATTGCTTTAATATATGTATTTTAATTAAATAATTTGATTCTAAAATGAAAGAAATAAAAAGAATAGAATATTTGAATTTTAAACAATATATTTTACGTATAATTTTTTTTAAAGCTAAGTTTTAAAAACGAGCTGTTCACGATCTAAACGAGCCGAATACAATCTTGTTCAAGCTCGGCTCGTTTTTTTGTCGGGCTCAATATTGAGCTCAAGCTCGGCTCATTTATCTTACGAGCATGAGCCGAACGAGCTAAAAATCGAGTCGAACACTAGCGGCTCGAGCCTACTTACAGCCTTAAATTTAGGATTCGGTACTGTTCGGGACAACACTTTTTTCACTTTGTGTCCTGACCCGATCAAATTCGGTACAAGACGGTCAGGATCGGTATATGAATTTCGGTATCAAACTCCCACCCATAAGCGAAGTAGCAAACACGCAACCGTGGTTACATAGCAACCAACCTCGGTTAAATTAACAAGTTAACACATTCGGTCACTCAAAATCAGGATTAAAAAAGGTTTTGAAGTTCAATTATTCAGAATGAAATAAAATTTAGGAAAATGATTCTAGGCCTTACTAAGACCTAAGATTTGTGGCCTTAATTCTAGGTGGCATCACATGTCACATAGATACATCATTAATTTAAAAACTCATGTAATATCATTTTTAAGTAAATGAACAATCTTATCACTCTCAAATTCAATGCTCTAAATTATTTTGTTTTTTTTTAATTTTCTATAAAATTATTTTCAAAGCCATTTCTTTCATATGTTCATGCTTATATTTATACACCAAATATAATATGATATATATATATATATAAAAATATACTTGTTGGAAAATATGAATTCATTTGAATGTGTGTGTGTCTATATATATATACATATATAGTTTATACAAAGAAAAAAATTATGTATATATTCAACAAATTTTTTATATATAAATAATTCATCCAAAAGATGATTCGATAATGGTTTTTTCTATTCTATATTTTTATATTGAATTGATGAAGAATATATATATATATATATATATATATCTCGTACTTCTAACAGTAAAACAAAAAACAAAAAAGAATTAAAATTTTTAAATTGAATTTTGAATTTTGATTCACAAAATTTATTAATTAATTTCATAATTTTAAATTATTATAGTGATAGACTCGTTTAATAAATAAATTTAATATAATTTATGTTAGGTAACTAAATCAAACAAGATGAAAAAAGTAACTAAATCATGTAGATGAAATAATAATAATTTGATATTTCACACTAGCAAAGTTTGAAGTTTGTACCTCAGTAGATTTCAAAGAAGAAAAAGTTTCTCTAAGAAAATCTGTAGTCTCTTAACAAACTAGACGTAACATTCTCAAAGCTAAAGCTACAAATCTGTTCTAAATGATGAAAATTGAAAGGGATAAGGCACTGAAGCTTCTCGTTCATTTATGATCATAACAGAGAAAAGGAAATGTTTAAGTTGGTTTCAAACAACCTAGCTAGCTCTATCTTGATAAGCTTACACACAATTCTTGTGATGCCAGCATTCATCCAACTCGAACCTCTTCTATATAAATAGAACAAGCAAGCAGTTCTAACGTAAAGCACATTATGAGCAACACAGCAAACAAGCCTATGAGGATGGAGAAGCTCATCAACTTGTTCAGCAAGCTGAAAAAAATGTTCAGATCCTCAGATAGTAAGAAACTTATGGAGCATCAAGTTAATACAGCTTCGTCGGCTTCTGCTATTCGCTGTGAGGATCTCTTCTTTCCTTCGAAAAACATGAAGGGTGATCGAAAGAGAGACTGTCATGCTGATGATCCATTTGTAGTAGCTCATACTGCTGCACAGAATCATTTTGTTCTTAGACCAAACATCTATCTTTGAGAACAGACGAAATAGATATTATATATATATATATATATATATATATATATATATATATATATATTGGTTAGTTGGTCACTCAAGGTAGCCGGCCTGTGTGTTCTTTTTGCTTTCATAAGATGGTAGGATTGATGCACCTGCATTTTCCAGGTTCCTCATCACTAGGTCAATCTAATATATGTTCTGTTTGTAGTTCCTTCTTTCTAGCTTCTTCATAGAAAAGCTTTTAAGGCTACCCAGTAGCATTTGAATATGGAGAAATTGTTCAAACCTACTACGAGAGTAGTTTTTCATCAGAAGGTACAGCAAAATGGCCTTCCAGTGGTAACATGAAGAACAATAACATCATCAATAGCAACTTTGCTAACTTACCAAAGCCTACAATAACATCATGAACAACAAAAGGTTTACTAGTCTTTTTCAACATCTATATTTACTCAATTGCACTTGATTAACTAAATTGTCAAATGTTAGGGTCGACGAACCAAGCGGAGAAGAGGCCTCCTCTGCTAGCTTCTTCCACATCACGACCTTATTCTGATCTTCCTCACCCTTCTCTCCTTTCATCTACTCTTCAACAAGCTTCTCTACTTCGTCTCTTCACATCATTAGAGCATATACAGCGGTCCATAAAAATCATGTCAATTTGCAAGAAAATTGATAGTTTGATGGAGTAATGCAAGCATTGGCCCACAAAAACTAGCAAGCAATTGAGTGTAAATTTGCCAACCACCCTTATTTGCTAGCTTTCATGTCCACCCACTTCATTTCATGTGGTGTCTTTTTTGTTAACTATACTAAATCATGGTTAACTATATAGAATTATAATAAACAAAGTCTATTTTTTATATAATTTTAACTAGTCCCTTTTTCTTTCTTCACTTTTCTCAACTTTTCAACTTCGTTTTCACGAGATCACCCTGCAAATAAAAGCTAGTTTTTTTCCAACTGATACAAAATGACAGTATAATTAAGACCACGATGCAAGTCAAGCCACATAAACAAATTCTATATACGGAGCAAAACAAAAACCAAAAGATCAAATAGTAGATATTGATCTTTACATCTTCTTTGTTTTCATCGTATGGTAGTGGGAGATAAAAGTTAGATCTAACACTAATTTGGAAATCGCTAGTGACATTCATTAATTTTTTTTAAACTTAATTTTATCTTTAAGATTAAAACAAAAAAAATATTTATTTATTATTGTTTTATATTGTTGACTATGTTTTGGTCTTATAACAAAAAATATACATGACATGAAATGAGGTGTGTCGGCATGATGGACAAATAAAGGTGGTCGACAAATTTACACTCTCAAGCAATAATTAGTTAGACAATCAAAATTTATCGGCATGTGTGATGAAGCTGCAACAGAGGGAACCCACGTACGTGGGTGCCCTCTAGACACTATTTTTTTCCTTAGCGTGTGTTACACATGCTCGAACTAAAAAAAAGGTTGTCAGGTGTACAGCCGTTGGCTAGTCATGGGCTGCCATGTGGCACCATATCTGGTACAATAGCTCTTTGATCCAAATGGTCAGTGTTTTTTAAACCCCTGAAAATGCAACAAAACACTCATTTTTTTCTTCCTATTACCTCATTATCTTCTTTACAATTTGCACCACTTCTTATCTTTATCTCTTTTCATCTTCCCTCACAATTTTAATTTTTTGAGTGTTCTTTACAAATGAGTTTTACTTGGTTTCCCTCCGAAGACTTACAATTGTGTGTTTCTTGGATGCGGAAATCCACTTGCAACCTCTCCGAACGATATCAATCCAAAGACAATTTGTGAAAGAAAATTCATGACGATCATATAGTAAAAATTGGTATGGCAATCCTGAAAATCCTACACAAGGTTCTCGTTCGAAAATTGCACTTGAATCATGTTTTTCGCATTTGAAGCAAATGCTCAAGATGTGGCATGCATGTGTAAGCCATCAAGAAACCATGCGGCTAGTGAGACAAATTTGGTAGACGAGGTATGTCTAACCGTTTTTTCATGTATGGTTTTTTTGTTTAACATATATTAAATTTTCCTATTAATAAATTATTTGTTGTTTTGTCATTTATTTCTTTATGTAACTTGTTTGTTTAGATTCCTTAAACGATTCCTAAAAAATGAGTTTAAGTGTTTTAAACATAGGACGTGAAGACTCGTGGTCGAACAGATTTTATTCCAAGAAACCAAAGTTACACAATGAGAATCAAAAGCTATTATGAAAAAGATGCATTTGTATTATTATAAGCAAATTTTGTTGTCTGCAAGACAAAACAAAGTCTAGACTACAAACGACTATAAATTGTGGAGTAAAGACTCAATTTTTCCCTAAGAAAGTGAGTAAAGGATCATAGACTTTTTGATTGGCGCTCCCAGCCAAAATGAAATCCATATGACCATACTCATCGACGTATTGTTCCACAAATTTGTCATTGTCATGATCTTTCAGGTCATTAAGCAAAGCCTTCACATCGTTGACATCCGAAAGCCCATCTCTCCCTCCATAGCCGAAGAAAAGAGGAACATATTTCGGAATGCTTGACATGTCGTACACCGGCGGAGTAAGCTGATTGTAGCGTTGCATGTTAATTGCGGGAAAAACGTAATCGAACATCGTTATCGTTCCTCTCCTGATCACTGTCCAAAATTTATGAACACAAGTTTAGAGTTGAAATTTTGTAGCACCTAATTGAAGTACGTACGTCAGACTCTGGGACATGCATGAAATTAAGACTAATTACTTTGTGACAAATGCACCATATTTTTTGTGGAAGTGGACTGCAGTATATACTGATGAAACACAAGATTTGAGCTTGTAGGAATTAGGCAGCAGCTAGGACCTGTAGAATTAATGGAAAACAAAAAACAAAAAATGCAGGTTAATCAACAAATTAAAGAGGAAATGTGCAAGTTTGAGAAAAAAAACTTAACACTAGGATTACCGGTTAAAGCGGACAAAATATCGGAGCAGTCCACACCAGGTATTGAGCACAGAAATTGCTCCAACGTTAGTAGAGCTTGTCTGTTGGGATTTGCAAAAAAGATTACGAGAATTTTACAAATCAAGTGAATTATATTTCATGCAAATTAATGTCATTCTTCTGAAGTAAAATTGGTTAACTTTGCTATATATCATGCTCACCCTACTGGAGGAAAGTCTGGGAGACCAGTGGCGTACAGTCCCTGTTGGATCGTGTTATAACGGATGGAAGAAAGAACACAGATTTACGTGGTTCACTAACGATATGTTAGCTACGTCCACGGCAGAAGGAGAACTGTTTTATTAGTGTGAGGAAGAACACTGAATACAGAATACAGAGTGCGGCGCTAAGCTCTACTGAGTATTAGATACAACTAGGTTTAGGACGTTTATATACTAAACGTCCGCGACCGAAACTGTCCGCGAGCGACTGTCCCCGCGAGCGAGACTGACCCCGCGAATAGACAGTCTGCTGCTCGCGAGACTATTCAACCAACTGAACCCAGCATAACAGACAACAGGTTTCGTGAGCTCCCCGAATAGCTGGTTCAAGGCATATATTAACAGATCGAATGAGATCAATGATTTTCAGAATCCATAAAATTTGTAGATAATTGCAAAGTTAGTGAGTTGAATCAAAGAGTAGTGTTACATCAGGAGTATACGTTCGAGCGAAAACTTGTACCAACAATGGGGTGATCTGACTTAGATAAGCAACTGGACTAAGCAAAGCAGCTGATCTTAGTGTGTTACTCAGCTTTTGTTGTGACAAGGCAGCTAATACTGACAATGCTCCCTATAATATATACAAATACTTCAAACCTCAGTTATCCCTTACCAATGGATGATCTTAATTTAAAAAAAAATGAATGAATGATCTTAATTTAAAAAGATATGTAAGAATATATTTACCAATGAATGACCAACATAGTGTACTTTCTGTCCAGTTTGATTGTTCACATAGTTGAAGAAAGAGGGAAGATCATAAGTAGCTAATTGATCCCAGGTCCAGTCCCAGTAAGTCTACATATTTCATAGAAGATAATGTCATCATCGTCTATGTGAATTAACATTTGTAAAAGCAATGGTTTTACCGGATCAGAAGTACTAAGCGAATTATGTCCGCGGCTAGCCTTCGTACCACGAGCATTAGCAAGCCATACATCAAATCCTTTATCCGCCAAGATAAATGCCAAAGCTTTATCCGGCGGATTGAGCAGCCATGCTCCACCATCCTGTTTACCACACAGTGTTTCTCAAGCAGTCAATATGTGACATTTTGATGAAACATGTTGTAATGCAAACTCTCAAATCTGTAGTTCAAACATATAATAAGATACAAATCATCAACGTATGACATTTAGATGAAACTTGTTGTAATGCAAACTCAGAAACCTATAGTTCAAACATAATATAAGGTATACAAACCATCGAAAGCCCGTGTTGCAATAAAACAGGCAGCTTCTGAGCAGTCGAGTTGCCATTGGACTTTCCAGATGGAATCCTCTGCAACCCTAGGATGTAACCATCTTCTGTTCTTACCTGAAATATTCCATCAAAAATCTTGGTGACAATGCTTGAGAGGTAAGAAATGAGCTAACAATGTACGTATATCAAGCAAACACCATTTCTCACGGGGAACTTATAAACATAGAATTGAAGAAAGCATTTTGTGACAGTTCTTGAATTACTTGATGATCTTGGCAAGTATAGCCTTCTGTCTCCACCAGTGATTTGCAAATACCATTTTGATCAGGACTACTATTTATTCTTGCAGCTGAAAAAGCACAAAGTAGAGCCAGAAGAAGCAGAGGGTTTGAAGGGTACTTGGCCATTTTCCAGGGAAAATTCTATCCTAAAAATGTGTATGGCACAAACAAAACAACCACAGCCCCTTCTTTTCCACGGTTTGTGCTATTTATAGCAAACAATACTGCATATAGAGATCGATCAGAATATTTTTATTTACAAAATTTGTTTGACGTTTTACTGATTTATTTTGTGCACCAATAAGCATTAGAACATAGCTGACTACTTGACTTGGATTAGATTCGAAGTGTCATGACTCATGAACCACACATAGACAACTGAAATGGATCCATGAACTCATTTCCTCCCTTGGTTAATAAGTGGTGTGGCTTCTCTCTTGACATGTTTAAGACCGAAGCTCTGAAGTTTGAGGATGTTTTTGATACGTCACGGATTACGTGATGATCTATGAAACTATCGATCAGTAGTTTTGAATCACGTAAGACTAAATCATTCACTATAATAAGTATCGGAAAATTCTATCATACTGATGCTTATGAGGCTATGCATACAACCATCCTAAGGAAAATTCTCTCCCAAAACTCTACCCCACCAAGCCCCTACTAGCACAGCAACCACACAAAACTTGTATGCATACCATGCACATCTGCACCGAAGACTGTAAGTATCAGTGTGTACAGAACTACAAACTTTCCACAATTTCTATTCTTACGTTTTAGAATGACTCGTTGGTAAGATGAAAAAATTATATATACTAGCATTGATATCCGCGTCTACCAGGTGCGGTTGATTTGATTTTTTTTTAAAATGAATTGCAGTTGATATATTTTTATTTTAGTATGATATTAGTTTATTAATAGTATTATGAATGTATTGTTGGTACACTGTCGTGCGTCCCGAAGTGCGTTTCTGTAGGTTCGATTAATTATTATGAAATTTCAGTGGTACGATCAATATTGTGTAACAACTCTCTGAAACTCTAATAAAAATAACACAATTGATTAAGATGAAGTTAACACTGAATTTAAATTAACAACCAAAATGTCTGTAATTGCAAGTAAGAAACACCCATCAATACATGTCATAAGCTGAAACTGATAAACTAAATAAATAAGAAAATTAATTGATGTTCTAAACCCGAAACCCAAAACCCAACTTAAATTCAAAACCTAACCTAGATAAATCAACATACCAACACTCATATGCACAGCTAAAACTACTATTTCAAAAAAAAATTACATAAGTGATTTAAACCCTGAACAATTAATATATGTTGATCAATACAATTATTTAAGTTTAGAGTGACTCAATTTCTTTTACAATATTATTAGTATTATGAATATTATCATTATCATTAATATTATTGTTATTATTTTTTTTTTCATGCAATTCAATTTTTAAAAAAATAAAAACAAATGATTTATGAAAAACAAAAATAGTGACAGAACTGTAATTATATTGAAACTAAAGATAAAACTGTCAATTTAATAACTGATAGGTTGGCTTGCAAAAATATAAAAGGAGGATAAAATCTTCATTTTACTGTTCATCAAAATAGTAAAAATCAGGCTTTGCTTTATATATACTAGCCTTCAACAATGTGCTTTGTGCGTGCAGAAGAACTTTGTTCGTGCCTTTAAAACTTATCAATCATATTAATTATATAATTACATTGAGATGCATATAATTTGAATAATAAATCGATACACGACACATGTGAATTTTGTAGTTCAATCAATATTATGTAACAATTATCTGAACCTCTAATAAAAATTACACAATTTATTGAGATGACGTTAACACCGAATTTATATTAATAACCAAAATATCTAGAATTACAAGTAAGAAACACTCATTAGTTCATGTCATAAGCTGAACTGATAATCTTAATCAATAGAGAAATTTATTGTTGGCCTAAACCCTAAACCCACATATCAGCATTCATATGCATCGTCAAAATGAATATTTTGAAAAATTGATATAAATGAATATGAACCCTGAAAAATCGATACAATTATTAATCGATATCATAAACCCTAAACCCTCATGTCAACATTCATATGTATCGTTAAAATTAATATTTTGAAAAAATTGATATAAATATAAACTCTGAACAATCAATACAATTATTAATCGGTTAAAATACACTCAACACAATTATTTAGTTTTAGAGCTGATTCAATTTTCTTTGTATTATTATGAATATTATTATTATTATGAAGATGTTATTAACAAAACCGGGTATTTAACAAACCAATCAACCTATTATTATTATAATTAATATAAATTATTTTTAAATGAGTGGCAAAACTGTAAAAATATTTAAAAAACTGAGGGTAGATCTGTCAATTAATCTATTAATAGTTTGATTGTAAAACAAAAAAAAGGTGTCGAAGTGTATATTTGTCAAACAAATTTATTATTATGTAATTTTCGGTAGTTCTATCAATATTGTGTAACAACTCTCTGAAAACTCAAATAAAAATAAACGCATTTAATTGAGATAAAGTTAGCCCTAATATTGGTTGTCTAGCCGAAGTCGGTTTTTGCTAGTTCGGTTAATATTGTACAACAACTCTCTGAAACCCAAATAAAATAGCACAACCCTTAAACCTTAAATCCGAACTTCTAACCCTAAATCCATAACCCCTAAACCTTAAATTCAATTTGTTTGAGATTTGATCATATATTTGTTAATATGCATAAACCTTAAATCTGAATTTCTAAATCCTAAATCTCTAACCCTTAAATCTTAAATCCAATGTGTTTGAGATTTGGTTATATATTTGTTAATATTCATAACCGTTAGATCATCTCAAATCTAACAACTGAATCTATATATATAAAAGAAAAAACTGAAGGCTAGACTCGCAAAAAAACTGAATAGGAAAAAAAGTGACAGCCCCGGAAAGAAAAAACTGAACAGGAAAAAAAGTGGCAGCTAGCACAATCCTTAAACCTTAAATCCATGAGAGTAATGTTTTCATTGAAGTTTAAAGAAACCCATGAGAGGATCATACACATCTTGCTTAGCATTTTCACCCATGACAAAATCTGCATGAGCGTAATCATCTCTATACTGAAGCACAAGCTTATCTCCATCATGATCTTTGAGGCTGGTTAGCAATAGCTTCACATCTTGTACATCAGAAAGTGCATCTGCTCCTCCATAGCTCAGAAAGAGAGGAACATCATGTGGAATGCTTGCCATTTTGTACTCTGGAGGAGTGTCCTGACCGTAGTGTTGTTGATTCTCATCCTTGTCATTGTAGTCGAACATCGCAACTTTTCCATCTCTTACCACTGCACATTGGTCACATTACTCAGATTTTGAGCAAAAGTCCTTCCGGTAGTGATGGTTCAACTGTGAATTGGAAATCTGAAAACACTTACTCTGAGAGATGTGGACCATATTTTTTATTGAAGTTGCCTGAGGCTCGTGGTCTAGAAAAATGTCAACTATGGATGAATTTAAGCAGCAATTCTTGCCTACAAGTTACAGAAATGTTCAACTGATCAACAGACGATGTCCGAGTGTAAGTATTTGTAGTCCATATATGAACTTGTGTATTACCTGTGAAAGAGGTCAACAAGTCTGTGCAGTCAACGCCTGGTTTTGAGCAGATTTCCTTGAGAGCTTGGACTACCAGTGGTCTAAAAGTCCATGAAATTACCAGAATTAATGTGTGTTAATTTTTTCACATACAATGGACAAGTGCACAAGCATTGCTCTTACCCTTTTGGATCAAATTCTCTATAACCTGCTTTGTACAAATCCTGTAATATATAAGAAGATAACAAAATCATCAAAGACTATTCTTTCTGCTGGACATGCTAAAATAGAGGCAAGGAATTACTCTAACCTCAGCAATGAAGTATTCAATAGCAGTTTTTGCAAGGGGTGAGGTTATCTGACCAACATGAGCAATTGGGCTAAGTAAGACAGCTGATCTCAACATGTTAACTAGCTGGTCTTCTGAAAAAGCACCAAGAGCAATCAAAGTTCCCTGCAAAATAGAGTCCACATTCCGTAATGTGAAATTTGTTTGCCATCTTCAAATCAATCTCCAAATAAGCTTACAAAAGTGCCAAGACTATAGTAAAACTCACCAGTGAATGTCCAACATAGTGAAGCTTCTGTCCTGCTTGATCATACACATATTGGTATGCTGCCGGGAGGTCATAAGCAACCAGTTCATCCCATGACCACTCCCAATAAGCCTGAAAAGACGAGAGAAATTTATTCAACAACAAAATGGTGACAACAGGAGATCAACACCATGACATGTAGTTAGAAATTACCGGATCATTGGGGGTGAGTGATGTATGCCCAAGGCTGTATTTGGTTCCACGGGTATTGGCAATCCACACCTCATATCCACTATCAGCCAAGATGAATGCCAAAGATTGGTCTGGAGGTAATAGCAGCCATGTTATCCCATCCTGCTTACACACACCATATTAACTGTCACACTACCATCTCAGTTCATCCAAGTACTAAACTAAATGAAAATGTAACTTTCTGCAATAAAATTACTCACCATAAGGAGTCCATGTTGTAGGAGAACTGGTACCTTGTTCCCTGAGGCCTCCTCGGACTTCCCAGCTGGAATTCTCTGCATACCGAGTATGTAGCCATCTTGTGTTGTTACCTATAAACCAGATGGGAAAAATGCAACCACTTTAAGTTCAGTCTGCGTTTGCTAGACATATATCACCGCTCTTGATGAACTGAACTGAAAGAAAGGAAGTCACTTACTGTATGTTCTTCACAAGGGTAGCCTTGTGATATCACCATTGTTGCACAGATACCATCACTGCCAGATGGAGCCACTGCCGAAACCACCCTGTCTTGGACAGAGAATAGCTGTGTTCTTGTACCAACTGCCAATCCGCAGAACAGAACAACTGCAATAATAGAGGTGAGAATGTTAGTCATTTTCCTTTGTTATAATTATGAAGGTTCTGCCATCTTTTATAGGTAGAGAAAAGGAGATAAAAACAGAACAGGGTACTGACTCTCTGTACTGGTATATCTTATACAACCTGGCTCCTTCCCTGGACCAGGTTGCTTGATGGATTAAACTGTCTAGTTTAAAGTTTAAACAACGGTATCTAATTAGGCCCATCTTTTCCTAATTAAAAAATCATTAGAAGCTACATCAACCTGGGATTTCGCCTCAGCCACGATTCCTTATTTTAACAAGGATTTCCTGGATTGGTTGAAACAAGCGAGTAATCCAAGGATGGAAACCAAAAACAAGTTCATCCCTGAGAATTATGGTTTGTCAGTACTTCGGTAGCATATTTCTTTGCGTCTTATTACTAAGATTTGAAGACGTACTACTACTGCCAATGGAAGCAGGGAAACCTTATGCCATGGTTTGGCAAAGAAACAGTTACTAGATTTATTAAGATATAATTTGCTAGGATTATGATTAGATTACAATATTCCTTACAACATATAACTAGCTAGGATGCTACTCAATTTTGCATTGTGTGCGAGTCTTGTGATTGTAAGAGAAGTTGTCCTTAATGATACCCAAAGCAAGAGTCTGGCTCTCAAATCGTCACTATGTCACATAGTAATCGAGAAATCAATCTGATTCATTTCATATCTTTCCAAATAACAAATCAGCCTTAAATTATGGTAGGAATCATGTCTCCAAACTTTAATTGTCTTTATTTTTACATTTTGGTTTGACTTTTGTTAGAGGAAAAATGCTCATTTGCATACAAAAATTAAAGTCAAACTCCAAACAAATGAATTGAAAAGTCAAACACTCATTCTAATATAAAGTCTACTTATATATTAATTATTAAATACTCAAATCTTTATTAAATTCATAATAAAATAATATTTTTGAGACAATTTTACCATTGTTCCTTATACACACTTGGAGAAAGAATATGAGAGAATATTTTACCGAAGCCTCGCCGGTCGCCAGACTCCGGTCACCGATCGCAGGAAAATTACTTGTAGCTGGATTTTCTTCTACTAGGATCAATAAACTTTTACAGAAAGTTTACTGGGGCAACTTCTACATCAAATCCAAGTCTACTAACCTCAGTATACTCCAAATCGAAGTCTACTAACCCTAGTATACTCCAAAACCAAGTCTACTAACCCCAGTATACTCAAAAACCAAGTACTAACCCTAGTATACATCAAAACCAAGTTTACTAACTCCAGTATACTTCAAAACCAAGTCTACTAATCCTAATATACTCAAAAATTTCAAATTGTTGCAACTCTCCTCGGTCCAGTAAGTCGATCACACACTCTTCACTGCCTGATCCTCTAGAAATTCCCGTAATTCTCCCTTTGCTACACAGATCCAAGCTCTTGGACCGCTCCGGCCAATCAACACCCTCATTTTTAAGCACTCCTTCCTCAACACGAATGCACTACACCATCAAATTCGAAAAGACGTACCTTGACAGACATAGAGATATGGTGGAGGAGGTGGAGATCGCTCTGACGTCGTCATGACAGTGGCAGTGTTTTTGAGGCTTGTCGTAGAAAAAATACTTTACTAAGGGTAATAAAGTTTACCCTTCCCTAACCCTACCATACCCTTCCTTGACCCTTCATCTTTGTCGACGTTCACTTGGAGGGACTCCACCTTGGTCAGGTTTAGACTTCACTCCTCCTTTCTTGTCGATTTCGCTAGCTGCTCCAAATCAAAGAGGAATCGTTGTCCTTGCCTCTACAGTCGAGGTGCTCGACTGAAACCGGGAGCAGATCTGAGCTCGACGTGAACCAAGAGCATATCGGACCAGATCTGTGTCGTAACCTTCACCATCAACAACTCGACCTAATCGTATTCAAGCTTGGAAGATCGCGGCGCCGAGAATTCGTAAACCTTGTCGATGATCATCATCGAGGACGACGTCACTTGTGCCGTCGTAGTCGTCGTGGCCGGCATTTGAGGATTCGATTTGGACTGAAAACTAGACATGAATTTGAGAGAGAGAGAGAGGGGGGAAATCTAGAATGAATGAGAGGTGGAGAAGAGAAGAAAGATAGATAAGTTAAGGGAGAGAAAAGTGATTTTGTTAAGATTAAATGAAATGGACATTGAAAAATGTTTTTCATTTGAATGATAATAGATCCCTATAATTAGTACTAAATGAGCGTTTATTGTTTATTAAAAGGAGAAGAAAAGAAGTATTGCATTACTATAGTAAGAGCATCTCTAACAGTTGTTTCATAATTTCTCTATTATAGAAGAGGAAATCATAAAATCTCTATAAAAAATGACTCAACTCCAACAATTTTTCTATTTTAGTTTACAAAATTTAATGTTTTTTGTATAATTTAATGAGTATATATATTTTTTCAAATCAAAATCACATATCACATGCTTAAATTTCTCAATCTTCCATTAGAGAGATGTAAATGATATTTTCTTTTATTTTTAAGAAGAGAGTGAATTATAAAAGGAAAACAATAAATTCTAGAGAATTCTCCATAAATTATACAAATTTTGAGAATTCTACAAATATAGATGATATGTTTTTATTATAGAGGATGGTTTACAAGAGCTGTTGTAGCCAAAAATTATATTTTTTTCTAAAATAGATATAATTCAATTTTAATTTTACATGAGCTGTTGGAGATACTCTAATATTGTCACTCAAGTCGAAAGAAAGCGAGAAGAAGATCATATACATCTTGCTTAGCAATTTCACCCATGACAAAATCAGCATGCGCATAATCATCTCTGTACTGAACCACAAGCTTATCTCCATCATGATCTTTGGGGCTGTTGAGCATCTTGGACATCAGAAAACGCATATGCCCCTCCATAACTGAGGAAGAGAGGAAGGTCGTGCGGAATGCTTGCCATTTTGTACTCTGGAGGACTCTCCTGCCCGTAATGTTTTTGGTTCTCGTCCTTATCAATGTAATCAAGCATTGCAACTTTTCCATCTCTTATCACTGTCCAGAAACTGTAGGATTCAATATGGAGAAAAGTTGTCTTGGTGGTGATATCATTGTCAACCGGAAAGTAGAAAGACTTACTCTGAGAGATGTGGATCATGTTTTTAGTTGCAGATGCCTGAGGCTCATGAGCAAGAAAGACTTGTACTATGGATGGCAATTCTGGTCTACAAGTTATCAAGAATTCCAAATCAACAGAACATGCCTAAGTGCTAGTATTAGTAGAAATCTAGGAATGTACTAGGAACATACCTGTGAAAGAGGTCAACAAGTTTGTGCAGTCAACGCCTGATTTCGCGCATTATGCATTAAGAAATTTGATTATTTCCTCTATATTAGCAAGAATGCAGGTAAAACAGGTTTACTATGTGTGAATTGATTTTAAGAGTTTAACAGGAACAAGTGAGCAGGCATTGTTCTTACACTCGTGGATTAAATTCTCTATAACCTGCCTTGTATAAAGCCTGTTATAAGAAGACAATAGATTGTCAAAGACTATGAATGTGTTGGACAAACTAAGAGAGATGCAAAAAGGAAATGCGCTCACCTCAGCCAGATAGTTTTCAGCAGCAGCTCTTGCAAGGGGTGAGGTCATCAGACCAACATGAGCAATGGGGCTAAGTAAGACAGCTGATCTCAACTATTCACTAGCTGGTCTTTTGAAAAAGCACCAAGAAAATTCCCTACAAAATAATTCCACGCTCCCCATTACTTATGATGCCTACATTATATCTTCAAATAAATCACAGAACAGAATAGGAGTAGCAAAACTGCAGTAGTGTGAAATTCACCAGTGAATGTCCAACATAATGATTCTTCTGCCCTGCTTGGTTATATACATATTATGTGGCCGGGAGGTCATAAGCGACAAATTCATCCCATGACCATCCCAGAAGGCCTGGAAAAGAGCAAAAAATATTCAACAAAATGGTGACAACAAGAGGCCAGTGATAAGAAATTGACATGTATTTACTGGATCATCAGGTGTGAGTGAAGTATGGCCAAGGCTATATTGGGTTCTGCAGGTATTGGCAATCCATAACTCATACCCATTATCCGCCAAAAGGAATGCCAAAGCTTGGTTTGGAGGTAGGAGCAGCCATGTTATCCCATCCTGTTCACAACACAGTATATACTGTTACAAACTGAACTTACAGATAACACAACTTCCTGCAACAGTACTCACCATGAGGAGTCCATGTTGTAGAAGAACTGGTATCTTGTTTCCAGATGTCTCCCCGGACTTCCCTGCTGGAATTCTCTGCATACTGATTATATAATTATCTCCTGTTGTCACCTGTAAACCAACTGCAACCAATTAATATCTCTTGGCGTCTACTAAATATCATTTGCAACTCATTAACAAACTGAACCGAAAAAAGGCAGCACATACTGTGTGTTCTTCACAAGGAAAGCCTTGTGCTTAAACCATTGATGCACAAATGCCATCAGTACCTGATGAAACCAATGCTGAAGCAGCAGCAACCCTATCTTCATCAGTAAATAGCTTCGTTCTAGTTCCAACTGCTAATCCCCAGAACAGAACACCTACAATGATATTGTACCAATGTTCGCCATCTTCATTTGTTATAATAATAGAGGTTCTGCCATTTTTTATAGGTACAGAAAAAAACAGAAATGGACATTCACATGAGGAGCTCATACAGTCATACAACTTTTGTCAACAGATTGCTTAGTGGTTTTGAACTGTATTGTTAAAACAGAGGGATCACTTGTTAAAGGGCCTGCCCCTTCTGTAATTTAAAACAGTCAGAAAACTACATCCAACCTCGGATTTCCCAGCTGCCACGATTCCATATTACAAGATTTTCCTTGATTACTTCAAATTTTAGACAAGCAAGTGATCCAAGTATGCAAATCAAATTCCAGAGAATTATACTTGTACTTCGTTGGTACTGTTTATATTGTCTCACCGAAGTCATTGAGAACAGAGGACGTACTGCCAATGCAGGCTCAGAAAACTAAGACCATCACCCTCGTTTGGCAAATAAAGTTACCACATTTGTGAAGGTGTCTTAAGCAGATGAAAAAGACGGTCAAAAGTCAAAACCCATATAAACTCCTCTCTCCCTTGATTGTTAGAACTCTGCTCACATTTTTTTAAAAGAAAAATTTACCACGTTCAACATCGTTGAATACAGTGACACTGATCATAATAACAATCAACCAAAGATTAACTCTTGCAAAAGCTCCGGGCAGTTCACAATTATACAACATGGTTAGTGGCTCAACATGCTAGAACATTATATTGGCAAAAAAAACAAGGGTACATAATACATTTATCAGGGTTGCTTAGATATTTACTGGAGCCAAAAGGACAAAAGACAAAAGTCAATGGATTGGTGTATTTACCTAGTGCAATACCGAGGAAGAAAATTAGATTTATTCAAAAATATGTAGATTCAGAATAAGACAGCTCAGTTCAATTCCTATACGGTAACTTAAAGTCTGCTAATCTGCTATGGTACATACCATTTTACAGGTAACAAGAACCGATTTCAAACAAGTAGGTAACTATCTCAGTAAACCAAGAACTTGTCATGACATCAGCTTGCTAACAGGATTCTGCAGATTATGTGTGGTATGAGCGTCCTTGATCTTTTCACACGTTTTGACAGCATTTTCCGGTGTTTTGTGTTTGAGTAATGGTCTTTTTAGAAATTGGAATTGCCATCCTTTAGGTTGTTGTATCCGCTGCCTAAGCAATTGCCACCTTTTAGGCTTAACATGCCCTATCAACTTCATCTGCTCCCTTCTGAATTGCTTATTTGCAAACCACCTTCCACCTCGCCAACCCAAAATATAGCTGCAGTTCAGTTAAAGAAGTTTAAATATAAGAAAATCAAAGGCAGTCGAAAAGCTAAATCTCAATTACTAGAAATCAAAAGTGAGGCGACAAAGAATGAGTGTATTAGAGATGGATAAACTACCAATCAGAGATACCGTAATAGAATTAGGTATGGCATGATTGACTCGAACAAATTACTATTTGTTCCAACTTTTGAGCATCACTATGCCTTTTCTCTTTTGGAAAATAACTCTTCTCCAAGTTTCTACTGATCTACATTAGATACAGGAATTCAAACTTTATCTGTTCTGTCATAAGAACATAATGGTGTCACTTAACCTTACTTCAAAGAGCACCTCAACTCTCAGTGTGTCGGTTAAACATCTGAGGAAAGCTAATTCATGGTTGTTTAGTGACCACATCATTTGTGACTTGCACAACTTCATAACCTCAGGTGGACTCAATAAAGCTCATGAATTTATTGTTGAACATTATTACTGAGGTGAGCATTATAACAGTAGTATAAATCATAAGAATTCTGAATATTTCAAATCTGTAGCCTTATAATAAGAATTAAGAGCAAACCCGATGACCAAAGTGGTTCCAGCAGTGGCTATGCATGAAGAAAGGCTCATACTTCCAGAACCAATGACTTCTCTTATTTCTGATTCTTTAATATGATGTTTTTCTTTTATCGGCCATGATATACAAGAAAAGGTGAGGTGTAGAGAAAATATAATCTAACCAGCATTAACAAGTAAATGTAGATTCTGGTTGCAAGAAACAACTAATACCTATCAAAATAAATTCGGACAGAATGCTTACTTATGCGATGCATGGTAATAGAAATAGAAGACAAAAAAGTACAGAGCATGGATAACTAGAGCTAATAAAAAATGCTTTCTATTTATTTAGCCAAAACTGTTTCTTCAGAGCTGTAACAAAAAAACAAAAAGCGTTTCTTTAAAATTGAGCATAATAATCCTTGTTACAAGGCATGCAGGATTTGGAAGCCAAATGTCTTTCAATACTGTGCTTACAGTTTGTTCAATTGATTCAAGCCTCTTATCGACTCTTGTGTCATGTAAGTGGCGTATTGTATATCCTGCATTCATCACCAGATAAGTATATAATAAGATGCCCTTTCTAACATATCAGTGAACAAAAATGATATTAATAAGATTCAAGGAAAATATCTGCACCTCAATGCCTTAACAAATTAATTTTTTGTAACTCATTATACTACAACTCCATAAATCTGCCCCTTCAAAAATCTATCACTGTTTGTACAAAAGATCATGAAATTGAACTTCATACTATGAAGTACATAGCATAATTTGGACTAAAAACTACTCTACACTCCCAGAAAAAGTCCTCACCCTAGAATTCACACACTTAAACAAACTAAGAGCTCACAATTTGCCAACATTTCAATTTGGTGATCACAAACAGAAAAACACAAACTAGAATTGAGAATCAAAAACGCAACCACACAAGAACCGTTGAAGAAACTCACCAATCCATGCTGTGGCAACTGAAGCTATAGAAGTTCCCACTGTAAACACCACCTTATGACTCTCAAACACATCCTGAAAATCATTCACAAACAAAACAAAAACATAAAAACTAATCAATACCCAATTCTCCAAACTCAAAGAGAACCCCAGAAATCCAAGAAAGCAAATACCTTGGTTGAAAAATAAGTATCCTGAACAGCAGTCCATGATCTCAGAGCTTTGTGCCTCATGTTATTCCTTAATTGAGGCACAGACTGCGAGAATAGGTTCGCGGAGCCTCTAAGTCGGTTCATGGCGCATTCTAACGGAGATCGGAGGGTTGGGGAAACGAGTGTGAGGAACCCAAAACCCTAATCTGGTATACCGTATGCTTGGCAAAAGCAACCTGGAACCATTCTGACCGTTCAGCTTAGTTTTGGAGAGGAAGATATAACTATGGCCGTAGGATTTTTACTTTACTTTCCTCTTTTACTCTGCTTGTTTTATCACAGGTTATTTACAGCATCTTCAACAATACAAGATAAATTTGACCTCAGAATTTCTCTAGAGACAAAAAGAAAAAAAGAAAAAGAACTCGTTGTTTAAATTCTTCATATCCTATAATTTTTTTAATATCTAAATCATATTTGAAATGCACAATAAAAATGTTGAAAAAAATGGTGAAAATAACCATTTTAATTAACTAATTTAATTAGGAAAATTAAAGTGGATGAATAGAATTCGTCATTTGATTTAAAAAAATAGGTGAATAGAAATTAGTCTCCAAGATTAAATACTTAGAAATGTTTATATACTTTCACCTTCCATGGTATTGTTTGTTTTTTTTGTAACATTATAAGATGTTAAATGAATGGAATGGTAGTGGATATTAAATAGAATGGTAATGGTGTTATAAAAGGCTGTAACATTAAAAGATGTTTACTACATCAAAGGTGAAAGGTTTGTAACTCATGAAGATGAGTTTATGACATTCAAGTGGGTTCAATGTTTCTCTATGTATAAATAGGTGATTTATTCTCTCATTCTAAACACACCAACTCAAATCATCCTCCTCTCTATCTCTCTATGCTAGTTTATAGATTTCTGGTGATAGATAGAATGCACTACAAGTTCGTTAGGTATTCTTGGCAGCGATGCAGCTCTAATAGCACGAGTAGTCGGTGTATCTTGAGAGACAAGTGTCATTAAGTCTTTTACACCGGTATATGAGGCATAATTTATCTTTAAAAAGTGTGGCACACACGACTCGACTTTAACATTTTCTTTTTCTCTTACATACGAGTTGGTAACACCGGTGTTCTTCATGTTCATCTTGTGTTCTTCATTTTAATTATAATTATTTATTTTAATTATAAATTGTATTTGTTCGAATATATATATGTTTACAATATCTAACCCCTTTTTGTTACAATCTTCAGAAAAATTAATATTATTTGGTTATCAATCTTTCTAACTATGCATACTCAGTTGGACATGATGTTTAGACTATAACAATTGAGACAATGTACTTAAGCGAACATCGTCCCACTAAAACCTCATCATCTTACATGATAGTGTCTGATTGAAATTACTGAACGGATTTAGTAGCCAAATTAATATTGATGTTGTCTATATATATGTGAATAATTAGTTTGTGTTACATGTTGCAAAGTATTGTTGGCTCGAACACATTATTTAACATGTGCTATTAACATATTTCAGAAATGGAATTTGACTATGGGAAATTTGTGGATATGAGTAGCGCTTCTACTTAAGTGCTCATCATCCCTACTGCTGCTCATGTACCTGTCTCATTATCTCATGGTGAGAAACCTGAGAAGTTTAATGGGCTGCAATTTAAAAGGTAACAAAAAAAAGATGATATTTGTCACATCCCGGAAACTTTAGCGACCCGAAATACAGCAATAACTGCCGTATCCCAGTCTAATGAGCAATTAATACGTCGATCTGACAAATTGACCACACACTAGGCTGAAACTACAAGGCTATGAAAAATAAAACTAGAATCTACAATAATTTCTTCTTTTTTTCGCAGGGTGAAAACAAAATTTACAGCGAAAGTGCGGAAAATAGTAAATAAAATATGGGTCAACTTTGAAAACATGCGACAACACATAAAACATTCCACACACTTAAGGAAATCATAAAATGAACCAACCAAGTGAAGAAAAACATCATACTAAGAGTGAACACTCGAATAAACATGAAGACATAATGAATAGTACATGCCCCCAAACCTCTGCCATGCTTGTCACGTTTCAGTACATAGTACATGTATCCACGAACTATTATAGGGGTGAGCACACGTACTCGCTAACCCAGATGGAGCCGAAACCCAACCGCCCTAGGGTTTGAGAAACCCGAAAGCGGGATATATAAAAGGGTGGCCCCAAAAGTGTAATATCCAAGAGGATAAATATTCAGGAGAAAATATTCGAGAGAAAACCTCGGCAATAAAACTCATCTCAAAACATACGAAAAATAATCAAATATATGTGTATATGTATTATGTACGTATGTGCACACTAACCTTAAATAAACATGCACGTAACACATGCAGGATTTTCTCTCTAGATCTCGATGGCTGAATCCCGGGTTTGTCTTCACAGCAAATCAAGGTCAACTACCTATGCGCCCGAAAGCGAATAGTAGCGAGAGTATCCATTTACAGCAAATGCACAACAGATCACTCATAACAGGACGTCACACTTATGACTAGCTAAACTTTGTATGATACGAGCGTAAGCAGGAGAAAAGTATAAACAAGGCATCGTCCCTCCGGAGGTTCACGGTCATCGACACCGTGTGAAGCGTAATCTAAATACTATGTCTCGTCACTATTAGGCTAACACACCGGAAATCAGGACAACGATACTACTTTTCGATCGAGAACACACACACACACCAATGTGAATAAAAACGTGTGGTAAAACTGTAAATTATGAGGCTCATACTTTTATAAATAAAAAGTCACTAACCCAGAAAGATTATAGCTCACCCATTGGGTGTGCTCCTCGTACCTGCAAATGCCGACTCCAAAGCAAACACCAATCTCGCGTTTCTCAAAGCGTCCACGTTCTCGAGTCGTACTCCAGGTCCTTCTATAACTGAAGAAATAATTCTGTTAATACAAGTCTCTAGAAATATCATCGACTTTTGACCATTTTCTTGGTTTTACTAGGGTTGACCAAGTTTGGCCAAAGGTTGACAAACCCTGATTTGACCATGGTTGACCAAGTTTGACCAAAGGCGGGTGGCGAACATGGTGAAAAGGGTGATTTGGAACGGTAGGCAAGGCGACTTGGGTGGTGAATCGCCGGCGGTGGACGGTGATGGGATCGATAAGGCTTGGCTGGCTGCATGTCTTCTCCCGACATCTTGTGAAGAAGCTTGGGCCTCGGTTCATTCTTTGGGCCCATGTTAGTCTTTGGTATTTTTTTGGTTAAGCTATATTAGTTTGTTATTTGTAGTTTACTTTACGTCTATATAATAAGTTCTGATCTCTATTTGGTTCTATGTGGGTTAAATCTCACCTTGCACGTCTTGTGTACTGTCTGTTCTAGAATGGCGACCAGTTCCTTACTTTGTCATCGTAGCCTCTCAATAGCAGAATGAAACTTAGTGTGACAGATAATATCTTCCAGTGACAACACAGTAGAAAAACTGTTAGATACAGAAACTTATAGCTCTACATGAACATTGTCTTTATGGTATGTCGTAAAAATTGTAAAACAAATAGAGTAGTCAATAAAAATGCATCATTGACTACTCTTTGCTAGAATAGAATGCATAGACCCTACTCTAAAAAATTGTGTTTGTTAGAATGCATGGAATTGAAAACTTCTGATATTATTTCGGGATGCTCAGACAGTTTAAAGTTTAAGTTTTATGTCTCATTTTTATATTCGGCTGTTTCATTAATAATTAAGACATGAGAACAATTTAACTCCTATTAAAAAAATGAAATTCTTATTTGGAAACACATTGCGATTCTAATTCCATTTTTCTTTTTGTAAAATCAATAAATCAATAAAAATGCCCAAATACAAAGCAAAATTCAAATTAAAGAGCAAAATTGAATTTCACTTTTTGTGAAGGTCTCTGAGCAGAAGAAATTAGGAGCTCTTTATGAGAATCATTTCAAGCATAAGACAGGACAAGACCAATTGGCACTAACACTCTCCAACAACTAACACTCACCAAAGAGCAACATTAGAAAATGGAATCAATACACAAGCAACTTAAATTGAACTCAAAGTCTAAACACAACAAAAAATATGTTTCCAACTCACCAACTATGATGGTGAACAAAAGTAATTCTAGGGTTGGTTAAGGTGTTAATAAATTAGATTATGAATTCAAAATCATTGATATATATATATATATATATAAGGTGGATGAATTATTAAAAAAAAGTAATTCTAGGGTTGGAATTATGCACTGGAAGCATGTAAAAAGAGGAGAGACTGATGGTATTGATCTTGTACAGTACACATAAACATGGCCTACTTTTCTTTTTTTCGTTTTCCTGTATTTTCCCCTCATTTTTCTTTACTCTTTTCTGGAGAGTGAAAATAAAGAAACCCATGTGAGGTGAGGGAACCCTAAACACCTTGTTCTGCTAAAGTTAGAGGGAGGGTGCAGTCTACAAGGTCTTCTTGGGGTTTGACGTATATTTTGATACTCGGCCCCGTCAACCAACCAGTATCACATGTGCCATTAATGGTTCTTATCAAAAACCCTATCAAGAAGAAGATGCATCCTCACCAAAAGTGCCCCTCCCACCTCTACTCTATACTTTCACACCCTTCCTTTCCCTTTCCCCGTCTCCTGTCCCAATTCGTTGTTGCTCTTCTTTATGAATTATGACGTTTCTTTACTATCTTCACAAATCACCACCTAGAAGTCACCTTGTTCTTATCCTACCCTAATAATTTTCACTAATAATTTTCAATCAACATGCATACCTTACCACCCTTAAACCACCAATACCCACAATGATCTACACCCAGTTCAAATAATTACATGTTATGCGAATGCTAATAAGAGTCTTTAGATTTAGATTTTTGTACAAAAAAGGGGAAAATATAAGATGGGTGATGGTGAAAGTGAATCTGATCAAGAGGGCAAGCAGACCCAGAAGTCAGATCCACTAACTTGTAACCAGATCTATATTAGCTTTAGTAGTACAGACGATGATGCTCATGATATTCCAGAACCCATCAAAGTTGAACACGCAGATGCTATTCTACAACAACACTAACAGAGCACATTCAAAGAGAGAAACAAAAACAGACATAGGAAAACTCATATTCTTCTCACCCACCAGTATCAGATTTTTTAAAAAGATTTTTCTCTAGAAAATAAGATAGAAAAGGGAAACTAAAGGAGACCAATATTCAGATCCATGTAAAATCAGAGGCAGAGGGCGGTGGCTCGAAGAAGATCGTCATCATCCACGTTGTGGCTGGAAAAATCAAAACCATCCATCGGCGGCGGCATGTTGAGATCGAACGGCAGGACTCTCCGTAAAGACGACGTGAGAACGCAATCATCACCATCGTCCACGACGGAGAAAGAGGAGTCACAATCGCTATGGCAGTCCTCTGGAGAAACAGGATACACCGGCCTCCGCTGCGTAGGCTTCATCGGAGGAGGCTTTCCGGAGTTGACCCTCGGACCGCTGAAAGACTCCACCGTGCTGCTGAGGCTGCTCGAGGTCGGCCGGCTGGCTTGAATCACATCGATCTTGGAGCAAATCGCGTCGTCGTTGAAATCGCCGCCGTAGAAAGGATCGCACGGCAGGGAGAAGTTAGTCTTGGCCTTCGGCCCCCGTAACGATCGGGCGGCGGCATCGTATGCTCTGGCTGCGTCCTCAGCGGAATCAAACGTCCCGAGCCAAACACGCGTCTTCTTCCACGGGTCTCTGATCTCGGCGGCGAATCGGCCCCACGGCCGCTTCCGCACGCCGCGGTATCTGATCTGCGGTTGCTGCTGCGTCGCTCTCGCCCGCGGTTTCTTGCATGGAGCGGACGATTGGTTGTTTGACACACCGGTGGCTCTTGCTCGCCGCATCTTAAATTAAAGAGTAACCAAAGAGAAAGGAGATGGCAGGAGAGCCGGTCTCAAGAGATAAGATGACGGGGTTTGGCCGCTCAACCGGTTCTCTTCTACCACCTCCTTGAGGTTTCTCAGATCGGGAAGGGAGGTTTCAAGATTGTTGGGTCTCCATATTTGGGGTTGAGATGGCGTTTCTCCCTCTTTCTCTCCGATCACTTTCTTCTTCTTTGTGTCTGGTTTTTCTTCCTCTCTCTCTCTACCTTTTGTTATCGTCTCGCCTTTTTTATTCGGTCCGAAGCGGAATGCGCAAAAAGAAATTGCCCTGTTAAATTACCTAAACACCATTGCATCGACATACTACGTGGCATCTCTTTTGCTTTTTTTTGTTGTCCTGTGGTGATTTTCTTTTTTTTCTTTTGAACTAAAATGTCCATCGAAATTTTCAAATTTCGTTCTTTTGTTGGACCGAGCCTCCAGATCAAATTGCATGAAGTTTTAAAACCTCAAAAATAACAGTACTAGGCACTGCTCATGAAAGTCGAGAATCATAAGTATCAACGTACAAAATATGAAGTTAAGCTGCTCGATTTTAATCATAAGCATCAACGTACAAAATGTGAAGTTGAGCGGCTCGATTTCAATCAGAAGTATTATACTTCATTGAGATTCATTGTGTTAATTGATATGGTGGATATTTTCAATCGGTAAACAAAACTCTTTTTAAAATTTGAAACATTGATATTTCTCACTGTCTTAGCTAAGTCAATGTGAGAGCATGTCTAACGTCAAGGTCTAAATTTTCAAACGTGTCATGTCAGGTCAGCTATGTATACTTTTAAAATACTAAGCCTTTTTTAGAGTTTTCTCTCGTGCGCTCTCTCCTTCTTGTCTAACTGCGCCGCGGCGTTGGTGCCGACCTCTAGCCACGCCGGCGTATGTTGGCCGCGGTCTGACGGGATCTTAATAACTAATATGTGGGTGTACTCTTGGTTCGAAGGCTCAAATCGGGGAGCAATTCTTGTCTGCGTCATCTCCAGTATAGGGTTGCTTGTAGTGGCTAAAGAAAACATAGAAAATATGAAAACGAAAATATGGATGGATGGACAGTCTCTGCTCCTTTAGGCGTATACAATGCACGTTGAGACCTCTTCTTCGTATGAAATTCAAGCTCCTTTATATAGAGAAGTTTCTTCTCATTTTTGGTTTCATATTTCCTTGTAAGATTTGGATTCAGACTCATTCCTTGATATGTAATAGGAAAGTCTTGAGATATATTTTGTAGAACTAGGAATACATGTTCTCCATTGGATCCTCATCTGCATTATTGTTCTTGAAGCATTAGGGTTGATGATCTTGTACCATGGAACTCGAGATCTCTACAGATGTTTGCAAATCCGAGCATATTTTTTGTTGTGACATTTTTTTCATTCAAACGATTATAACTCACTCCATAAGTACTGAAATCGAGATCAATAAAATTCTACATAAATTAGACATCTGTATCTTTCTGATGGTACAAGGCTCATTATCTGATTTGATCTGAGTGGTTCCTAGTAATTCGACGAAGTTGGCTGTTCTGCACAAGCAGATTCTGACATTTGTGATTGTAGTCGCCTTTCAATCATTGTTAGCTCATTTTAACTCTTTTTCTTCTCTCTATGAAAAAACCTAAAAACCATTAGAATAACGTAAATCAATTACAAATATAAGAACTAAACACAAATATGAAGGTTAGGAGATATAAGTATAGGATAATATGAGGACATCAACAGACACAACTGAAATTCCCCCTATTTTTATCCGATCATCAGTTGGTAGTTGATCAAATAAAATTATCCAATGGAAGAGTAACGAGGAGGAATGAAAGACATCTATAAATTAAAAGCCCAATATTTGACAGATAAATGACGCTTCAAATATTCATACCCTGTAAAGAACGATAACTGACCAGGGTAATAAGACTCCCAAATTAATAAGCATATTTGACTCATCAATAAGAGGGAGTGCCAAGTCTGAAATCTATCTAGCCAAGGTTGGAAAAGTTTGGCAAAAGAAATGAGGAAGTTGCCATGAATAATGTGAAAAAATAAAGTTTGGCAAACTATAAAGTAGCATACTTTAAAAAAATGATTGCACCAATTGAGTACGACCCGCCTCTGCCAACCCATAAGCCTTGATTTTGCTGCATCAACAATTAATTGAAGATAACACCTTTGAGGCTTGCTACAAAAAATGGGACACCCAAATAAATTAAAGGCAACCCAATAAAAAGACTCTGAAACCCATATGGGCCTAGTGCACTGGTAGCATCCATTGCAAAGACTGCATTTTTAATTTCCTTTACTAAAGAGATTGTTGTAAACTAATCATTTGCTGCATTCGTCACCAGAGAAGGAATAATAGAGCATACTTCATCTAAATTTCTCCAACTTTGACCTGGCTTGTGTTTGGCCTTGCGGTGGGCATGATAGTTTTTGGACAAGTAGATTATCACCTTCACCAACCTTGTCGACAATGGTCGTGTGATTAAAACCATTCAGAAGGATTCACAAGATCATTCAAAACTTGTAGCTGACCAGTTTGAAATATTTTGACAGTAGACACGAGATTTTGTAAGAGAATATGTGCAAGATGCAATGGAGGAGCTTTGACAGCTAATTTTATAGATGAATGTAAATCGAACAGGAGATGCTCATCACACAAAAGGAATTGCCGGAGGTCGTGGACATCGCTGGAAACAACTCTACGTGGAGAATGATGATCAATGTGTTATGGGATTTGCCCATAGACTTGGATATCAACAAGGAGGTCGACATATCAGAGGATTTGAACGTGACCAAGACTTTGAAGAGGCCGCACAACGAGAACTCATAGAATTTACCAACTTCAATAAAAGGTCACCTCCTTATCCACGACGTCAAGGAGGCAAAGATTTCAAGATTAAGGATGATATCCGTAACTTGAATGCCTATATAAGACACTTGCTAGATTGTAATTTCAGTCAAGTTATCAATAAGAAAACCCCAAAAAATTAGAGTAAAAACTCTTGTGTTTTAGGCTTGTCCATGTGTTTGCTAATGGATTATAGCTTATTTCATTATAGTTTCAACGCTTGATGCAACCTTGTTGTCTATTATGATTACGTTTTTGTATCATTTGGTATCAAAGTCAGGATTCGCCCGTTTAATGGGAGACGATTCAGGGAAAATCACCTTCACCAACCTCATCAACACTGGTTGTGCAATTAAAACCATTCATATGATTTACGGGATCATTAAAAATCTTGTGTCTATTTGCTGAAGGTTTCAAACTGGTCAGCTACAAGTTTTGAATGATCCTGTAAATCCTTTTGAATGGTTTTAATCGCACAACCAACATCGATGAGGTTAGTAAATTCGTCCCTTGAATCATCTCCCATTTAGCAAGCGAATCCCCGCTCTGGTTACCAAATGATACGGAAGCGTTTCACAATAGACGATAAGGTTTCATCAAGCGTCAAAATATTAACGGAATAAGCTAGAATCCACTAGCGAACAAAGACACAAACCTAAACACAAGAGTTTCTACTCTAATTTTTTTTGGGTTTTCTTATTGATAACTTGAATGAAATTACGATGTAGCCGGTGTCTTATATAAGCATAAAAATAAACCTATTCATACTAGAACTATGAACTAATTCTTAACTAAGACTAGGAATCCTTAATTCTGAAGAAAACTTCAATATTATAGAAAGTAAAATAATCCTAATGCTGACAGAAAATATGTAGGAACAAAGCTACTACTTTGTAGAATCAAAACAACTCTGCTTTGATTTTATTTTCTTTAACTTCTTAACAAGTTGCGACTCAAATTCCTGTGCAAGCTTTTCTATATCACCAAGGTGGTATTTTTATTGTTTTAAAGTACTTTGATTTATTTATTTGTGTTATTTCGTTCATTTGCGCCTTAAGCCTGCAATAAATCCATGCATGAGCTTTGTAGGGATGAATAGGTTTTGTGCTAGCATATGCACTTGAAGTGCATTCTCTACTCTAGATAAGCGAAGAGGTCATTGGTTCGTCAAATGGTCGATGACGTCTAGTGGTGGACAAAATAAATGAAAAGTTGATTATTGCATATCATGATATGCAAACATGTTACATATCTAGTTATCTTTCTATTATGTCACTATTGTCTTAAAAAAAATGAAGTCGTCATCAAAATAGTAATCTACGTTAGTTAATGCTTGTTAGAATACAAGTTTTTTATGTGTAGCCAACGGCTGCACCGACCTTTTGTTTTTTTAAAAAAAACACAACTGACTGCTAACGGTTTGTTTATATATTTTTTTTATAAACCTGTTGACAACGTTCTTGCACACGTCATGTTCAAACAACACACATGTAAGTTACTCTTAATGAATCCTTGTATATTCTGTTTTTCTTTATTTTGAGATCTCATATAGTCATATACGATAAATGTTTGGTAACAGTAACCTATTATTACCAATTATTACCGATGAAACTGTTTTTGTTTTGAATCATTACTCGCAATCATGTTTGATAACTTTATCAACAACGTGTATTTTGACAAAAGTTATATACATGTATATGATTGCTTAGAATTTTTAGGAAGGACACAAGTTTTGATTAATAAAACTGTAGATTACATGGGAGGATATAAGACTTATATTCTGAAATACAAAGCACGTCTAAATAGACCTCGAAAATAATACTTAAGGAGCCTAGAATAAACATGTATCCTAACAAGCTCGTTTAACGGGCAGTGCAACATTAACAACTCGCATCGTTTTACAAAGAATGTGACATACCATCGGAAAGATAACTCTATGACGAAGAAGCATCGGTACACATAAAAACACTGATTTCCAAACTGCCACTGATAATGAGTGGCACTGAGTTACATTCTGCCACTAGGAAGTTGCGACCATTTGACATTGCAAGGAACTCGTAACTTACCTATGTCAGACAAGGCACTCAAGGTGTCAATACCAGGACAATGCCCCTTTTCTTATTGAAAGCAGAAACATATTCCTATCTAATAAAATTAAAAGACATAAAAACTTATTTGCCCTAAGTGGGCTTAATTATGTAACCCAGACCATATTATTCATGCAAGCCCAATTAGCCTGGAAGAAAGCCCAATCCAGTCTCAACCGATCCACCATCTCAGAATCACTGCCTTTGCCACACCTCCCTTGGGTTCACGTAATCTAGGATCTAAAGTGGTAAAATTTGATTATTTGTGCACGCAAGTTATTTTCCTCTCCAGTTAGAATGGTAAGTGGTTGTGCATTTTGAATCTTACCGAAAATAAGATGCGGTGGATGGTAAACGTTCAGATCATGGAGAAAGTTTTGTTTAGAAACTGTCTAGTCGTGCGAGGTGACTAAGTAATTATCACACGCCCAGAGCGGTGATGGTAATTGATAAATTTTGTGTCCTAATGACTTCGTTCTTGATGATTAATGTGGTTAAGTTCGGTGTGAAATTAATTTCAAATGCATTGATCGATGGTTTTTCGGGTGCGAGTTAGTGACACTAAAGTTGTGTAAATGTTCGATCATGTTAGATTTTCAAATTATCAGTTGTTACTATAGGATTTGGTAATGAAGGCATAAGTGAAGTGAAATATCCTTGATGAGCGGATAAGGTTCTGAGATTTTTGTAATGGTAAAGTCTCTTCCAGATTGTGATGCGGGTAGCGTATAATTGTCACACAGTTATGGTTGAAGTGCGGGTTCTGCACTACACGTCATTTAAGGTTAGTGTAAGAGATAAGGAGGTCGGTGATATCTCATCTATGTATAGTACGTGTGATATGTTATTACCAGTTATATATCATGCAGTAAATTCCATGAAGTGATAAAGTGAGTTACCGATTTTAATGATCGACTTGTTGGTAAAAAATCAAGATTTATCTTGTTAGAATAAGAATGTAGGCTGTGCGTAGCCCGACAATTTGTCTTTGTGAGAGGAATAAGAATTGTTGGATCTTGATATCTAGAGATTTAGATCTTCCAGATTTAAAGGCTATGATGGCAGATTTATGCTTGTATTCTTTTAAAATATGTTCTGTATGTGAAGATCGTTGTCGATTTAACGACCACATAAAGAAACAGAATTACTCCTTAACAAGACAAGTTAACAAAATATTTAACAGAAAATGTAAGTCAGATCAAGCGATTCTAGTCAAAGGGGAAAAGGCCGCGTGTCTAAGGAGGCCATATTCTCCTTGTGGACAAGCGAAACTTTTGACTCCACGTGAGTCGTGACGTTGGAAGATAAAGGTTCTTCAATGTTGTTGGAATTTATTCCTCGGGTAAGATAGTCATTTGTTCTTACACGAAAAGCCTATATGCCTGTCTGCGTAAGTTTAAGAGTCGGTGTCACATCCCGATCCTAGAATCATTTTACGGTTGGTTACTTTGGTCTTTTACCATTTAAAGTGACCGTTTAACCGTACAATGATCGTAAAGTTGACTTTTTATTAAGTCAAGAATTTGAGAAAACTTCCTTCTTGAAAGTTGTAGAGGGCGTCGTTACGAGTTCGTGGACACGTAGCACGCTCAAAACGGAGTTCGTATGAAGAAGTTATGGTCAAAAAGTGGGAAGTTACTATTCTGGTATTGAGGTATAAATAGGACTTGCCATTTTGGGAAAGGTATCAAAACCATACGGAGCTCCTGTGTTTTTTCTCTCAGACGCGATCTGTAACCCGGCGACCCGAACCCGACCCGAATCGGTTTTTCGCCGATATCTCCGCCGTCCGGCGACGGTTAGCTGCGAGATCGACGGCATCGGATTCCTCTCTTCCTCCTCGACATCTCCATACCCACCATGCGACTTGTTTTGACCCAAGGTGAGAACGGTGCCTCGAGGACAGGCGAATCGGAGCTCCGGTTCGAACTCCGCCGTGCGGCCACCGTTCGCAGAGTTTCTTCTTGGGTTTTGCAGCCCTCCACTCGCCTAACCATCCCTCCATACAGCTTGAACCGGTTCGATTGGAGGTGAGTGTTTCGAATCAAAAGCTGAAATCGGTGTTCTTGGGTTCTTGGACAGTTCGACTGTTTTGGTTGATTCTTGAGGATTAGGGTTCAGTTCAGGGCCTTGTGGTTGTAGTCTGTGTTGGTTTATGCTAAAGATGTTTGTGTTTTGGGTGTTTGGCAGAGGAGGGAACAGGAGGAGCTGCTCTTGGCAGCTGGAAGTGTTGCAGCAGGGGCGGCTGCTAGACTGCTCGATAATGGAGCTGCATAACTGACTCTAGGAGAGCGTTGGCAGCAGGGAGGCTGCCATTGAGGTCCTAGGTCCGAGGTTGGACGAGTTGTAGGTAAACTCGATTTCCCCGAGTGATGTTGTTGGTGTTGCTGAATTAATATTAACTTGCTGTTTGGTGTGTTTTGTCGATAACTTGGTGAACCGAAGAAACGGGGAGGTTATGGCGAAATTCCGGCAAGTTACCGGGATCCGGTGACGGTTCCGGTGATACGGTAAAACCGGCTGAAAGCCGAAGAGGTAGAAATCGAATCCCTGTTAAGCTTTCAGTCAAAAGTAAGGTTAATTCCTAATTTGAGTAATTACGGGGAAATTGGACGTAATTAGGAAGTTTCCATTTTGGGAAACTTCCCATTCTAAAGAACACTTGCCATGTTAGGAAACTTTCTATTTTGGGAAACTTTCCCTTTTTGGAAGGTTTCCAATTATGAGATGTTAAATCGGTAAATCGACTCGGGGTTACATTGGTTAATGTGACACGTTGGGTGTCCATAGTAATTCAACGACTTATTACGTGACACCCTAACGTCAAGTTAAAGTAATAAAGGAAAGTTCGGAAGCTGAGTCGGACTTCCAGTAATTTGAGTTAAGAGTCGATAACCGGGGAAAGAAAGTCATAAAGGTTAAAGTGCTATAAGAAAGGAACTTGGTCAACATGTGGTCAAATAGGATTTCCTGGTCAAACTAGGAAAAGACCAAGTCAACTGTGGTATGACTAATTTGATGATTTGTTGTACAGTCTCTGGTCGGACGTGAGACGGGCTCGACTACGCGGGTAGTTCGAGAGTTGCGCTCGAGGAGCTTGCCGAGCGGGAAGAAGGTCGCAATAGTACTGTGAGTGGACATATTATTTTTAAATGAATGCATGCCTTGATTATTGATTTAATTGCATGGTTTTTATGATCATTTCGAGAATTATATTTTTCTCGGGTTCTTGGAGGTGTTATTTGGATTAAGTTTAGCGGGAACCTCGGTTAAAGATTTTCTTGATTTTTATGCTCAAACGTATTTACCATTATTCCTCCAATTTGCTATTTCTTTCTGAAAATGGTTATAAACGGGGATGGCCCGTCCTTTGAATGGAATTGAACCCGAGACTTCATTGGAAATTGGATTTATGCATATATGATAAGGAATTGTTTTACTTATTTGTTTTGGGAAGAGAATTTGAGTAAAGTATTGTTATGAATTTATATTATAAGGGTTGACCAATAAATATGCTAGCTAGAGTAGCGTGAGGGCGCTACTAGAGCTCTTAGCTCCGACCCTAGCCTGAGAGGTCAGGCAAACTACGTAGTGCACTATGAGGGTTGACCATTTCCACTTTATTTAGAGCTCTTAGCTCCGACCCTGGTCTGAGAGGACAGACAAACCTGAGAGGTCAGGTTGATATTATAAGGGTTGACCGTTATCACTTTATCTAGAGCTCTTAGCTCCGACCCTGGTCTGAGAGGACAGACAAGCCTGAGAGGTCAGGTTGATATTTCAAGGGTTGACCGTATTATTTTATATAGCTAGCATAGAGTAGCGTGAGGGCGCTACTAGAGCTCTTAGCTCCGACCCTAGTCTGAGAGGTCAGACTTATTATGTTTGTGAACATTTCTCTTCCCATATTCCTTACTGGTTTATCTTACCACGCAGTTGTGGAACATTTAGTAATTGTGGGCATGCATAAATGTTCTTTAAATCATTAAAGTTTTGGGAGAGCATTAAAGGAAATAGAGTTTTTATATTTGATTTTCGTCCACTCACTCTAACAGTTTTTAAATGTTTCTCCCCTGGGCCTTTCGTTTTTAAATGCCCAGTGATGCAGGGTTCTTGAGAGGAGGTCGAGCGCGTACGAGAGTCGAGGCATAGTCGATCATTCCGTTGCTGCTTGAAATTCTTTGGGGTAATCATCTCTATAGACTGCTCTGACTAACCCGGTTTAGTTAGTTTAGTAGGAAGGGTTGGCCATTTCAAGGGGGTTTCGGTAAGAAGTTCCCTTGAGGTGGTCCCCGCAGGATTTACTTCGGGTTAAAGGGGTTTAACCCGGGGTGGGTCCTGACAGTCGGAGTCGGGAGTGTGGATCTTCTGGTGTGCAGATAATAGAAGATTATCGATGGTATTTAGGCTTTCTTTAAAGAAGCTTTACTCACGGCAAGCCAGAGTTTGGTGGTCAAAATCACCAGTGGCTCAATTGTGACGACGTCACACGCTGTTGGTAAGGATAAATAAATATGTTGATTTGGCGAATCAAGTAGAGATATGTGGTTGGTTACTGGTTCAAGGTGTCGAATTGTACAGTTGGAATTTTAAGGACGAAATTTTATAAGGTTGGAAGATTGTAACACCTCGTACCTAAAAGTTACCTTTCTAAAGGGGTTTATGGGTTACGAGAGCTTTTAACTAAGACCGGTGAGTTAATAAGTCATCGCTCGAGTTTTTCTCAAATCAATAAAAAATAGATTTAAAGATGTGAAGTCGTAGTACGTGTTGAAACAAGCTCACCGGTATACCCGGATTATTTTTTGGAGCTTCTGTCTATTTTCTGTGAATTTTCACAGTTTTTGGTAATTATTAATTACCGTTTCAGTAAATAATTTCTATTTAAATCTGGGCAGTTAGATTTTATCCCCAAGCTGTTGATTGGGCCGATAGGGCCAGGAAGGTGGGTTGCTCCCCAACCTGTACTATATTGATTTGTTTATGACCATTGTTTTAGGGGCGGTCGGGGAACCGTGCCTTATACATGAGATGCATATTTTATTTACGGGGGAGGAGTCATATATTATTGACTTTTCGTATTTTTTTGTTTTCTTCACCATGAATGGTCGTTATATATATATATAACTTATCATTGCTAGCTAGTCATACGCCTCCCACTTAAGGAAGTGAAGCGGGAAAATAGTAGCCTTATTTGGCTCCGGCCTTAGCTTGAGAGGCTTATTGTCATAGTGGAATCTCTCCATCATGAAGGATCGTTTCATTACTTAGTAGCCTCCTGAAGGCTCTGACCCTAGTCTGGAAGACTCTCCGTCATGGTGAAACATCTTCCCCTATGTGTAATATTGTTTTTAAGCCAATGAGATTGACATAGAATGTTTTTGATTTTCGAAATGAGTATTTAGGATTCCTTCCCAACGAGGCATGCATATGGATTTTCTAGGTAAAAAATCAAAGGGAGAACATAAATCGATTATTTTCTCACACTTGGATATTCTTTTTGTCCACTCACTCTAACGTTGTATTTAAATGTTCTTCCATGTGCCCTTCGTTTTCAAATGCACAGTTTTGCAGGGTAGCTGAGAGGAGGTCGCACGCACATGAGACGAGGCATGGTCGATTAAATCCGCTTACGTTAGAATTGATTAGGTGTTTATCTGTTTAGATTTCTTTGAGTATCCCAGTCTAGGGTAGTTGAATTTGACTGGTGAAGTGTAGATAGGATTGGGGAGCAGGATGACTTCATATGTCTTGGTTAAATTATATTGTTTATAGAAGTGCTTAGTTGGTTAGCAGGAGTGGTTGTCCATTTTAAGGTGGTTTTGGTAAGAAATTCATTTGAGGTGGACCCTGCAGGATTTACCTCGGGTTAAAGGTGTTAATCTGAGATGGGTCTTGACACACGGTGTGAGGAGCTTGAGACATTTTTTTTCTTCATTTCTTTCAACCACAAATGTCTTCTTATAAGCTTTGTTTTACATCAATGTGTGCCTTAGGACCGTCTTTCGTCTTCTCCTCCCAGTTCAGCACTGTGCTCACCACACTGTTGCACACATTATTTTCTATGTGCATTACATCTAGGTAGTGTCTGATCAACAACTTACTCCATAATGGGAGTTCCCAGAATATGCTCTTATGTGTCCATAATTTGTACCTATCAGATCTTTCATGTATTTCCGCCACAATATTGGGATGATGGTTGAGCTGCCCAAAATTGTACTCATTAAGCACTGTTAAAATTTTTTCCCCGTCCATCTTCTGTGAGGCACGCAATTTTCTACGATCTCATCAAATGTCTTGTCATTGAACCGCCATTCATGATCATATGGATGGAGAGTACGGTGACCTAATTTGCATATCTTGTTGCAATGGTTGTTGCTCCCCTCATCGGTAAGGCACTCTGGACAAGTCATTTATCCCCTAACAACGTTGCCCGACAACATTCCACGTGAAGCACTGATAGTACCAACAACCATGACATGCATCTAGAACATCTCGTGCATGTACTTGTCATAAGTGAGTTGACCAACGTCCCCAAAAACTTAAGTTCTTCAATCAAGAGTCTCAAATACATATTGAGACACTTCCCTAGATAACCGGGCTCCGGAATCAACAAACTCAACATAATGTATTCTTTCTTCATGCACATCCATGTAGGAGGGTTGTATGATACCAAAATCACCGTCCATATAATATATTGAAGACTTATGTTGCCAAAATAGTTGAACCCGTCAGATGAGAGCCTAAGCCTCACGTTTTGGACCTCTGACGCAAAATGAGGAAACTCATTGTCTATATGCTTTCAAGCCTCACCGTCAGCAGTGTGTATAAGGTATCTTCGTCATGCAATTCCCTATCATTGTGTCATATGATAGCTTTGGTCATGTGTGTAGACATGTTCAACTACTCCATCATATCCCTCAACGGGAAATACCGAAATACCTTCGCAGGTTTTCTATTGTTTGCAGGAGTCAGCTTATAAATGCCAGTGTGACATACCGGACATGCGTCAAGGCCACCAAGGTCATTACATTCTGGATCTTTACCCCAGAAGAAAATATAGTCATACCAGCATGCATGAATCTTGATGTAGGAAAACTTAAGATCTTTCAGGATACATCGAACCTTATGATGAGCAGTAGGAAGACAATGACCGTGGGACAACATTGAAGCAGTGTACTATAGATAATTATCAACAACCTTCACAGTTGATTTTATCTCAACTTTAATCTTCATTACTTCTATCACACTTTCAAGAACGGTATTCTGACAATAGGGGGACATAGGGATCTGTTGGAAAGAAACAATTTGTTGTAATTGTAAATACCAACTGTGTTGACAACTCTAGAGAAGGGCTGCACCGGATCAACAAACAGGAACCTTTCAACGGCTGCAGACATATATTGTCATTCAGCGCATACACCGCTCTCATAAGAAAACATATCGTTGATGAAGGTCGTTGTTAGATCGTTGGATGTACTACCCGTTTTAGAAAATTTCTCATGATCATGTGGACCCCATGATGATGTTTCACCGTGATAAATCCAGCATGTGTGTTTCTCCTAAAACCTGTTACTCTTCAGGTGCTGTCATACTATGTCAATCTTAAATCGATGCATATCGCTGCGACACTGACATTTCGTGCACATGCAATAAAAAATTGTATTCCCGTTAGCATTAGCCAGCATATTTCAAAAAACTCATGACTTCTTTACCATATCTTTTGTCCCATTTTATAAACGAAATCCAACTTTTATACATATCCTAAAAATATAAAAAAATATATATGTATAACTCTAATTAATTAAATTTCATATATATAAAATCTCAATTCATTTAGTATTCTACTACAACTAATTAATATCAAATTAATTAACACATAATTATATATACTTAATAATTACATAACAATATTATATATCAATATCATCACAAAATCATCATCAACTCATATCATCAACAACTTCATATCATCAACACTATTATAAATTAATATATATATATACTTATTAACAACAACTTTATATATATTATCAAATCATCATCCAAATCGATCAACACACACACACATATATATATAGTCCCCCTTCCAATGAGGGATCCCTTTTCTTGACATATACGAGGGATCAAGGATTGCACCAACTTTTTTATCACTAAATCACATCTCCACCGTTCAATATATATATTTACATATGTAGATCATTTCTGTAAAATTTCATCTAATTTGGTGATCGATAAGGCGCTCAAAACTGCGAATTAAAATTATAAACATGAATGGTTCATGTTTGACAGATTTGATGCTCAATTGATTTCAGTTAGTTCAAAGCCTTAACAATCACCAAATTAGATGAAATTTTGCAAAAATTATCTACATATAAGAATCTAAATATTGAACGATGGATATGTTGATATGCGATCGAAAAGTTGGTCGAATGTTTGATCTCTCATATATGTCAAAAAAGGATCCCTTAGCGGAAAGGCCCTCTATATATATACATCCAACGTACTCAAAATCAATCAACTCAAATAAAACTCAAAATTATGACCAAGTCAAATAAAACTTTAAATCAACTCAAATAAACTCAAAATCAGCATATATACACATATAAGCACCTATATATAGCTCCATAAACAAATTCTGGACAGATTTCAACAACACCCAAACTTTTTCTCCGTTTTTTTCTAATGAGATGTTGTCTAGATCTACAAATATAAGACACTTTAGCAACTGAAATTATATATTTCGTCGGCTAAACTTTTAAAATTTCTTCGGCTAAAATTCACAGACTATAGCCGACGAAAGAATTAATTTAGCCGACAAAAATTTAATTTCGTCGGCTAAAGTTGACTATAGCAGACAAAATTTTAACTTAGTTGACAAATCCACTTTAGCCGACAAAAAAAAGACTTCGTCGGCCTGTTTTTTATTTTCGTCAGCTATAGTCTTTCTTCTGTAGTGCTTCTCCATAGAGGCAGCCATGCTGCCATACTTCTATACCTAACAGGAGCAACAACAATGCTGCCATTCTTCTATACCTAACAGGTGCAGCCATGCTGCCATCCTAATTCCCTATAATCACCCTAGTAACATCAGTAACTTCACACCAACTAGGAATGGTTGTAATCACCACACAACCTAACAACTAGATATGGTGGCGAGTACCACCAGAATAGTATCATATCTCAATACTCTCCCTCAAGCTGGATCCAGAAGATTGATGGATCCAAGCTTAGAGAGCAAACGAGAAAACTGAGTAGAAGGAAGAGACTTTATGGAGATGTCTGTAAGTTGATCGTGATTTGAGTGAAAATTGTGTTAATCACGTTATTTTCTAAAAGCGCACAAAATGACAGTTAACTTCATTATGCTTGGTGCGCTCATGGAAAACTGGATTTCCAGCAATATGCATAGCTGTTTGATTGTCACAAAACATAGAAATAGGTTGATCATGTTGAATTTCCAAATCAAACAGAAGATATTTTAGCCAAATCAACTCACATGCAGTAAAGGTCATGGCTCTATTCTCAGCTTCTGCACTAGATCGAGCAATGACACTTTGTTTCTTACTCTTTCATGAAACTAGATTACCACCAACAAAAGTGCAATAACTTGTTGTAGATTTCAATCACATGCATTTCCAGCCCAGTCTACATCAGAAAATCTCATAATTTGAGTATGCTAATTTTTCTTCATTAATATTCCTCTTCCAATAAAACCCTGGAGATATCTGAGAATTCTTTTTACTATTTGGAAATGTTCCTCATTAGGTGCATGTATAAATTGGCTCACCAAACTTACATCAAATGAAATGTCTGATCTGGTAATGGTGAGATAGATCAACATCCCAACAAGTCTTTAATACTCACCAATATTTTTGAGTTTATTACCTTCCACTTCTAGCCTTAATTTTCTGTCAAGAGGTGCAACACAAGGCTTGTTGTCCACCATCTGAGCTTCCTCCAGAAGATCCATTTAATACTTTCTTTGATTAAGGAACAACCCTTTGTAAGATGTTGTCATTTCAATACCAAGAAAGTATTTTAACACTCTCAAATCCTTAATGGAAAACTTATGATGTAAGGATTACTTAAGAGTGTTGATCTCATCTTCATTATCTCTTGTAACAATAAGATCATCAACATAGACAAGTACCACCAATCTGCTATTGCTACCACTTTGAACAAACAGAGATGAATCCGCACTGCTTCTTTTGAACCCATTTGCTTCCAAAACATAACTGAGCTTAGAGTACCAAGTTCTAGAAGATTATTTTAAACCATATAAGGACTTGTGAAACCTACACACCATGTTAGAGTCACCTTCCTGAGGATGACCAGGAGGAAGTTACATATAGACCTCTTCTCCAAGATCACCTTGAAGAAATGCATTTCTTACATCTATTTGGTACAAAGGCCATGCTTTGTTAAATGCAATAGAAAGAAGAACATAAACTGTGTTCATTTCGGCCACTGGAGCAAAAGTCTCCTTATAGTCAACACCAAATGTTTGAGTAAATCCTCGAGCTACTAGACGAGCTTTATGTCTTTCGAATTCTCCATTTGACTTGAACTTTGTCTTGAAGATCTATTTGCTCCTTCTAGTAGCTTAACAACACTTCAGGTTTTATTTTCATCCAAGGCTCTCAGTTCTTCTTTCATAGCTGCACTCCAGACACTATGTTGTTTTGCTTTTTGAAAAATTCTAGGTTCATAAGAAATAGAAATAGCAGAGAGAAAAGCAGCTTGAGACTTAGACACATTGCTGTAAGATACAAAGTTTTCTAAATGATATTTAGAAGAATACACTTTGTAATCTTGCAGCTTGTGATGAGGTTTCCTTATCCGAGTAGGATATCTTCTTTCAATAGGTTGATCTAGTTCAGGTTCAGCAATAACTTCTCCTTCATCATTAACAACATCCATTTAGGGATCAAAACCACCATGTGAGGAAGATGATGGAGTTTCAGTTTCATTTGGAGCTTCTGGTTCATTTTGAGCAGTAGTATCAAGATTTACTTGTTGTATGATAGCATATCTTCCTCATAGTTTCAATACCTTGTTAATCAAACACATAACTTAATCCTTCCTTGATTAGAAAGGGCAACCACTCATAGTTTCAATACCTTGTTAATCAAACACATAACTTAATCCTTCCTTGATTAGAAAGGGCAACCACCAGAGGCCTTGAAACATTTTCATTTGGAGCTTCTGGTTCATCTGGAGTTTCAGTTTCATTTGGAGCTTCTGGTTCATTCTAAGCAGCAATATCAAGATTCACTTATTATATGATAGAACCTCTTCGTTACAGTTGCAATACCTTGTTAATCAAACACATAACTGAATCCTTCCTTGATTAGAAAGGGCAACCACCATAGGCCTTCAAACATTTTGCTCCATCTTTTCCCAAACCGCAAATTAAATAATACTAATAGCAACTCACCCATTCAAACAACTTTCAATTCCAATTCGGTATACGCATGATGCATGCTTCCATCATAATGAAATTCCCTTTAATCTCACTACTCTTCATGTAAAGACAAAAAGTACGAAAACTGAAGTTAATAAAAGAATACTGCTGCTGTTCATTCTAAGCAAGATAGTATAGCGTCGTGACCATCCTTCTCCAATACTCCACTTAATGTAATTCCAATACCTCACGGCTGTAGTTGAACGGTAATCAAAGAAAATATAAACTTCTACTTACACACCCACCATCAGTGTAACCTTTAAACCCAAGGTTCTCATCCTGTTTCGTATATATATCGAGACATTTATTCGGATAACCGGGTTTTAGAATCAACAAACTTAGCATATTGTATTTTTTCTTCATGCACATTGATAGGTGCACAATTATACATTATACATTATTTATATCAATTTCCTCTATACTTCATTTGTTTGTTTGGTGTGTTTTATAATTATTTACTTTGTTTTTTTTGTTTTCTAGATGTTCTGAAGCAAATAAGAAGAAAAAAATGAAAATAGAGATTGGAATGCAAAATTCTAAATCTGTCTATGAAAGTCAGCCAACTTCAACGGAACAATGAGGGCAGCTCGAGAAGAACCAGATAATGAGTTTTATATCGTTGAAAAGCTACGGATGTTAGCTTTCAGATCATTTTACGGTTTGTGAATATCATTTTCTTAGAGGAAGTTATGACCGATTTAGTACCAGAAGGTCAATATGCGCGTGAATCTGAATCTTGATGGGAAGTTGTGTTTCGAGGCCCAAATCACATCAAGAAGCCCATGAATGAGTTTTTACTTCATATTCCAACTTATAACCTTGATATGAAGCTGATTTTGAAGAATTAAATGAGTTGGCATACTTCTATTGGTCCAAGTCAACCAAGATATCTAAGGTATCTTCGTCATGCAATTCCTATCAGAGTGTCATCTCATATCTTTGGTCATGTGTGAAGACATGTATAACCGCTCCAGCCTATCCCTCAACAGGAAATACCGATGTACCTTCACAGGTTTCCTATTTTGTGCATGAGTCAGCTTATACCTGTCCGTGTGGCATACTAGACATGCGTCAAGGCTACCAAGGTCATTCCCTTCTAGATCTTTACCCTAGAAGAGAACATAATCATATATGCATGCATGGATCTTAATGTAGGAAAGCCCAAGATTTTTCAAGATACATCGAACCTTATGATGAGTGGTAGGAAGATGATGACTGGGGACAGCATCGAAACAGTGTATTGTAGATACTCATCAACAACCTTCATGGTCGAGAAGCGATCTCTCGAGTCAAAGCCGCTTAAGATGGAAAAGTATAGAGGTATCGGGGTATTAATGACCCGCATCTCCATCTAGAGACGTTCCTTTCTCTTTGTGCCTCCACCCAATATACAGATTCTATAGCTTGTCATGTGTTTTAGAAGACACTAGCTAATGAACTCTTAGCTGGTTCCTTAACCTTCTGACCAACTCTATTGACAGTTTTAAGCAGCTCTCGGAATGCTTCCTCAGTCGCTTCATCATGAATGCTAACATTTACCGAAGTGTCGATACCTTAGATCAAGCAGCGTGAAAGGAAAAGCCTGCATAGTTTACTATCTAGATGACAAGCTGCCACTGCTATAAATTGAAGCCACATGTCGCCGAACAGGTCTTCCGTCAGACACTTCTGCCATGAAATTTCTCTACAGATAATGCTTGAATAGACAGAGATATTCACCCACTATGTTGTTGCAGCAAAAGAGCAAAAGATAAGAAAGATATGGATATGCAGAGAGATGTCGCTTTTCCGAACTAATGAACTCGCTAAAAAGTACAGGAAAAGAAGTGAGATATTCACACCCGCAATGAAATTTGAAATCAAAGTAAACGAAGAACTTGGGACAGAAGTCATTCAAATAAAGAAAGACGGTGTTGAAAGTAGAGGTTAAAAGAGATGAAAGAAAAGAGAAGGGGAATATTACAATTTCCACCCGCGTTTTATTCACTACAAAAAATGCCTGCTATGCACCCCCGGCTTTAGCTCATCAAATCGATCTCCAAACCTATCCCCCTCAGATTTGCAGGTGAAAACGGGGGACAGGAAATAATGTGTAATAAATATTCATCCTTTCAAGGTACTGATATAAAAAAATAAACAGGGTGCACCAACAAAAAGTATATCTGGGCATCAACCAGATTGGTCTTGTACAGTTTCGGAGGAAGATGGCGACGGAGGTAAAGTGCCGGCAGCTTGTTCAGGGGATTCCTCTGGAACCTTCGTTTCCAAGTTCTGATATTTTTCACTTTCTGGTTTTTCGACCTGATTAGGAAATTTGGATGACATAGAATATGGGGAAGTCTCAAATCCTTGGGGAGCTATCCAGCTTCTTGGATAACTAAGCGGAGCCGAATCAACCAGCATAGGCATACTGTAACTATAGTTACCGGAAGGTTCCGTAAGGGGGTGATCAAATCTGCAAGTTGATCCATACTTGCAGATTCCGTACATGATGTAATTTGAACATACAGCTTGCCCCTGCATTCAACCAAAGATTAGTAAAGCTAACGATAAAGGAAGCATTCTCTCATTTGTGAGTACTGAGCTGAACACTACAGATCTTGTGCACTACAAATAAAACTTACAGGTCTTGAAGGAAGCCCAAGTGGATTTGTAGTGGAGTCTGCAATCCTTTCTTTTGGGTGATTGTATTTGCATTCTGCTCCATATTTGCAAGTTCCAGTATACATAAAGTACCGGCACTGAGGTTGATCAGGCCTCTGTGGAAGGTTGGGACTTGATGGCAAGTGAACCTGCCCATTGGAAGCCGATTCCCCCTGACTTCTGGAGTTGTACATAAGATTGGATCCAAGAATGCTAGTCGAAGACACAGGGCTCAAGTTTCCCTATTGAAGAAATAAAATCAAAATTAAAAACAGAGAAAAGTTCAACGCACCAGGACCACTACAGTCAGAAAAATCAATAGCTAATAATACCAACTAGGTCAGGAATGAGATTTGCTTGAACATGTCTTCATGCCAATGAGAAGGACAAATGGACATGCAAAATGACATTGAATTTCCCCTATGGTTTCAAAATCTTGAACTCAATATGAACAAGAGAAGATTGCCTAAATATAAGCAAGCCGCAAAGTGGACATGACATCCAGTCAAGTTATCAAAAAGACCTTGTACTTTCTACTGAATAATGAAAATCACCAGTCAATGAACACCGAGGAACATATAAAACATTTGCAAAAACTGCACTTTCAGCTGAGCTAGATCAGATAGTTTAGAACTATCCTCGCTGCAAACTGAATGAAGAATCAACAACAATTGAAAAGCTAAAGCAAATTTTTTCTTTTAAAGGAAAAATATCTAGCTGTGCAGAATCTATGATACTGCTACTTAAACAGACAAAACATAGTGATCTTAACAAATGCTGGACACCAGTAGGAACATTTATAAGTAAAGCAACTGTTGTTGAATTAAAAAAAACAATACGCTCACCACATATGTATTCCAGCCATGGGCAGGTAGAACACCTTGAGATGGAGAAAGAACAACTGCAGGCATGTAAGGTTGAGGTGTTGCTATTCGTGGGCCTCCTACATATGGTGCTCTTGGAAATGACCATGCAGAAAGTCCACCTGTGTAAGGTACACCTGAAGAAGGCAAAACTATTGAGCCTGTAGATCCAAAAGCAGGTAAGGCAGTTCCCAGTGATGGAGGTTGGGGATGATGAAACTTGCATGCAGATCCAAACTTGCATGATCCAGTTCGCATGTAATATGGGCAGGATTTTTCTTCCTGAGAATAAAGATAAGGTTGTTAAAATGAAAAGCACTCCCGAGGATAATCAATTAGCACAGTAATGACAAAGTAAAGGTTAGAACCTGATGCATGGGCAGTCCTAAAACATTGAATAACACTGGTCCAGCTCCACGCCTGTCCCTTGGATGATGAAACTTACAGGTTGATCCATATTTGCAAGTTCCAGTCTTCAGATAATACTGCCATACATGTTTGGATAAGCAGTCACAAATGTGCCAACCCGATCTTGTTCATTCTCTATGTCTCACAGAATGTCAAACAATCATGAAAAGATTTATCCACACTGAAACTTTCTCAAAAGAACAAGCATAGCATTAAATTATGCAAATGATACGTATCATTCCCTTGCTATCACTTTGAGGCACTAGTCCTATTACCTAGATCCTAAAAAATAGAAAGAAAGGACCAGAAGAAAAGGAGATAATCAGGAAGAAGGTGCATGACCACAAAGTGCACATATTGGCTATTCTCAAACCATGCAGACGGATAAATGAGGAAGAAGAAGAAGAAGAAGAAGAGATATCAGTTAAATAACACAAGAGATACCTGTTAAATAACACAAGGAATCATACCACTTATTGTGAACACATTTAACAAATGCAAGCCAGAAAAAGGAAATAATGGTAAACTGCTCATAGAAGAAGAAGAAGAAGAAGAGATATTATATTGGGACCACTGTTAAATAACACAAGGAATCATACCACTTATTGTGAACACATTTAACAAATGCAAGCCAGAAAAAGAAAACAATGGTAAACTGCTCATAGCCATTTTAGATGTAGGAAATTGTTGGAATATCTTTAGAACTAGTTAAAGTTGTGGTCATTCAATTTGCCTATTCCTTTCTTACCCTTAGACTCTAATTTTCATAGTAATCTGCAATTCAGTTTTATGTGATGTGATGCATTTCTTCAAGGAAAAATAAACTGTTAACTCTGCTTGGATGATTGATGCAATAAAACTCTCGAATTTCTCTGATTTTCTATTAAAGAATTTTAGATGTAGGAAATTGTTGGAATATCTTTAGAACTAACTAGTTAAAGTTGTGATCATTCAATTTGCCTATTCCTTTCTTACCCTTAGACTCTATTTTCCATAGTAAAAATAACCTGTTAACTATGCTTGGATGATTGATGCACTAAAACTCTCGAATTTCTCAGATTTTCTATTAAAGAATATAAAAAAACATTTCAAATGAGCATCTGAGGAACATAATACACCATTTATCCTTTTGGTATCTTATATGACTTATCAAATATCAATAAAAGGAACACAACAAATACCACAAAAGGAAAAAACTTTGAACAACAAAGAAGCTTATCAATTTGAACAATCTAAACCACATGAATTCCTTACCCCACAGTCAGGTTGTCCAACTCTTTCAGGGAGTTCTCCGCTGTACTGGGCAGCCTGCACAAATAATTATGCAACAAAGGTTTGGTTAACTAAAGCATTCACTTGAACCACACTGTCTAGTTGAGAGAAAAAAAGTCGGTAAAACTCCTCACAAGACTTCAATCAAATGCAACCACCATACCAAGGCAATGCACAACATCATACAAGGAAGTTCTCAATTACCTGTGAAGCATATTTAGGGTGATTGAAACGACAGTTACTTCCATAGCCACACAACCCAGTCCTCAAATAATATATGCAGTCAGGCTCCCCGGGTCGATCAGGGTATAGGTTACGCTGGGCTACACGGCCCCCATCTTGATTCTCATTGATTGTCAACCGCCAAAACGCCTCTGCAACGAGTACAAAAACAGACGTGCAAATTACATCCACAATCAGATCTCTCCATTTCAAAACCGCAATCTGCATGGCATAATCTACCACAGCTCCTTACAGGCATTAACTCGACTACACAAAATTAAAAACTTCTAACTAACAAATCTCTGATCGAGACTCAGACAGTCAAAGACTACAAAAGCAAACTCCTTTAAGACATATCCCAAAAACAACATAACATCCAAAACTGAGCAACACACAAAGCGAAACTCTTCAAAAACCCAAACTTAGCACGCTACTTGCATCAACATCACATCTCTCAACAACCAAATCAAATCAAAACTCTAAATTTCCTAAGCCACAATCTGCATTGCACCTACCATCAAAACCCTTCAACATTACAACGCACATCTCTCTATCATGATCACAAAACCATATCAATCAAGGATCGCCACACTCCAAAATTGGTGCATCAAAAGGAGGATACTACCTTCAACGTTACCATCGGATTGATTCATCTGAGCCTGCCGAGTGTCTGGCATCGGTAGCACAGAGATTGCGTGCACCCACCTCCCTTGTTTCAGCAAAATCAAACCACCAAAGGAACAAAGCTTGAAACTTTCGCAGCTAAATCAAACGGAAACAGTCCGGAAATCAAGGGTGTGAGAAAATGTGATCAAAGACTGAGAGAGAGGAACAAAAAGGTTCCTGGAAATAAAGGGGACTGACTGAGAATCAGAGAAAATGGTATAAATAACTCTATAATTTGGAAATATTTCCAACGTGATTTATTTTATTTTTATTTTCCCCTTTCTCCGAAATTATAAAAAGGATTTTCCGAACGAGAAATAATAAAAGGTTTTTTCTTTCCGCTCGTGTACGAATAATTAAATGGCCCGGATGGGGGAATGACAGATATGCCCGCCACGTGTTGGCTCTGGAGGTTCTGCGTTTTGTTCTTCTGAGTAATTACGTTGGTAAATGAGCTTTTATTAAATGCGGAAGCCCGTGCCATATTTAGTCGGTAAGGGTGTTTTCGTCATTTACGTATCACATCGGCCGTGGCGGTGGGATGACAATGTTCCTCGTAAGAGTGACGCGAGGGGTGAATGCGTCTTTTTTCCAGGGGAATTTTTTCATTTTTCCTATAGAAGAAGAGCGTGTGGAAAATCGTCGCCGTCAAAGGGCGGGAAGGTGATTTCAGCAGTGTGAACACGTGGGAGGTTTTGGTGGCATTTGGACCACCGATCTGAAATCCTGAGTCTTGTTGTGGGACCCATGAATCCCTGATTTGATATTATTTGAAAAAAGAGAGGGACTCGAGGCGGGGCCCACTATTCGCAAAGACTAAACTGCCCTCTCTGAGTAGCCCATTTATTAATTTGGAGCGCTGCAACCTAACCTCCACCTTCCTGGTTATTAAAACCTAACCTCAATCAAGCTAGTAGCTTAAACAAAAATTAACTTATGATCATATAGGACATGTGCATGATTTGTATTAACGTGACATGGGTAGTGATTATGTTGTCTAGACGTCATTACCGATCCATTTTCTACTTCAAAATAATGAGAATTACGGCGATAATGTTTACCGATTTCCTAATTGAAATATTAGGTCCTTAAATATTTGTTGTTTTCAAGTGCGAAAGCCGGTTCAACTGTTTAGACATGTGATGATGGGGAATAAGAGGGTGTACCCGGAGAAGGGTAAAACGGTCCACGGAGGGGTACGATTGTCCGAGGAGGGATTAATTTAGGCACAAGAAATTGCCTGCCTCTCACACACTAACCAGGTGTGGGACCCGGCGGGATTAGACTCGACCCATAATGACATGACCAAGTGGTCCAACAACAAAAAGGCAGCACCAAAGTTTTGATGCATTCTGGACCTCGTGTCATGCGTCCATGATCACGACTTGTGGAAGCATGTGATTGGATGGAGAGGGAGGGAGGGAGAGAGATTGTAATTATCAAAGGGTGACTGTAACATTGGAGGTCCCCACTCAGAATTACAGCACAGCAGGTGAGTTATGGTATGTACTTTATGCAGTTCTGTTTTGAACATGAAATGCAGGTTCGGTTCCTAATTATTTTTCTAATTTCATGCATCACTTAGGCCCTTACATGAGGAAACAGAAAATAAAAATTATTTAAAGCTTAACCTTTCACAAAAAGCATGAATCTAAATTTAGGAATGAACTTCATTTTTCAAAACTATCAACTTGAGTATGGATGTGGTGGTGATTGAAAAGATTAAAACTTTCAATTAGTTATTTTCAGTTTTTTAGTTTGAGCTATGTCCATAGCAATAGAGTAACTCATAGTATTGTTAAGTTTGTGTTTCAAGTCATTTTTTAATCTATTGGTGGATGATGGAACCTGATTGACTGAGATATGCTTTTAAGACTGATCAATGTAGTTAACTCTTTGAGTTGGAGCGTGGTACTCATCCCTATTATGTAGGGTTAAACGAGGTCATTTTATGCTTTTGTTGATGTTAATTTTGCTATGAATGAATGAACACATTTTGTAAAAAAACATGTTTCTAAATTCATATAGATACTAGAGACAGAGTGTGAATGTTGTAGATTGGCTAACTGAATCATTCTTAGTTCAACCTCTATTATTCTCTATTATTATTGATTTGTAATGACTAATGAATTTAGCATAGCATGACGTAGTGAGTGTACGTAACTATACCGACGCAATATAAGAACGAAAAACACACACATGTTAGCTTGGGTGTCATTTTCTTGTTTAATTTGAAATAGAATATGATCATGGTATCTCAAAAGGACGAGTGTCATTCCTTAATCAGGAACACATAATATAGAAAATGGTGCTCCATCGATCGGAAGGTCTCTTTGGAATTTGGGATGTTGAACCAACGCAAGAGACTGAAGAGAGGGTATGTGTGCGTAGAAAAAGGCCAAAGCAACGTCATAATAGAGACATACACGCACATGTACAAATAGGAAGGGGTGAGGGAATCGAAGTTGGTAGCTGGTCAAGATAGTTAAAGCAGCTTTGCAAAGATGGTTGAAAACTACAGGTAACGAAGCTGTTTAGTTTATGGGATTTTAGGTACAACTCCATCACTGTGATTTAGACTCTTGTATAAGCAGAACTAGGAAAGGGAAGGGGTTTAAATACAGGAGGAATTATTTGGGGGAACAAATTGAGCTAATAGAGGATATGATACCTTTACTTTATGACTTGCATAGTACTCTTCGTTAGACTTCAGTTTAGATTGGTCTTCAGTTTTTCCCCTTTGCTGAACTCATTCTTTGTCGCCATTTTCCCAACTTCACCAAGCACATTTCTTGGTTTTGCTAGAAATTTCAATTCATTTCTGAAGAGTGAAGATTAAAGGTAGTAACACCTGATTCAGGTTCATTGATTGTCTCTATCTGCCAATTTAAGCAATGTTATCGCTTAGCAGTAGTCGAAAGTAGCAAGTAAAGCAAACGTGTAGGTTCATTGCCAATTAATCATTGGTAGAACAGACCGAGGCAGATAGAGTGATTCAGTAGCATGAAGTTCAATGCAGGCGTTTGTTATATTAAGGCATGATGTTCAATGTCTCCTGGTACGTATAAAGAAAAATAACAAGAAACGAGGTGGGTAGATTTATGATTTAAACCTACAAACCCCAACTAGCTTTAGAGCCAGGACTCAGGAGTAAAGATTCTGAAACTGCGAACATCCTCATGAAGCCGATGAAGCTCAGGCACGGTAGAATCTGCACAGCTGCAATGAAATCACACCAGCAATATACAACAACAACAGATAGAATCAACACAGCAGCAAACCAATCTCACACACACTAAGATGAGTTTTTCTGGAGCAAGAATAACTTATCTATTCAATCAAGCCAAAAACGATCCAGAATACACAACAGCCTTATATACATGGTAAAGAAAAGTCTAGAGCAACAACTTGCTCTAATTAACCACAAAAATTAGAACTCTCTTTAATTAGATCGAAGAGTCCAAACCAAATTAAAACTTAACAAAGTTATTGACTTAAGAGTTACTGATATGTAGGAGTTAAACTATTTACTTATGGCTTGGTTTAATATCCTACATTGCCTCCCTTAAACCAAGCCAAGGTCTTCAAACCTGATCATCCTCATCAGCTCCTTTAACTTTAAGAAAGCTGCTGCATTAAGAGGTTTTGTAAATATATCAGCTACTTTTTCTCTAGATGGGCAGTGATAAACTGCAATTTCTTTGACTTTTACTATTCATCAGGTGACTTTGACCGTTGTCTTTCACTATTTATTGGTTGACTTTTCATTATTTCATCAGTTGACTTTTGACCATTGCATTTTTCACTATTCACCGGCTCACTTTTGGCTGATGACTTTTCACTATTCACCAATTGACTGTTGACCATTGACTTTTACTATTTCAAAGTTGACTTTTGACTTTTACCGTAGAAAACTTACTTTTTACGTTTTCGATCACTACGGTTAAATGATTTAAAGGTTTTTGAGTTAAAAACGCGACGAAACGACGTAAGTACCAGATAAGAAATAATCCTGAAATCTTGCTAGTTCGAGAATCGGAGTGTCAAATAAATTAGACTCTAATGTCGGAAAGATAAACATAAAATGTTTATCAAGTCGTAATTATAGATAGTAAATCTTTGAATTACATATACTTGACTATGTCATTGTTATCTCACCCACAGACTCGGGAGCACATTGACGTTGGCTTCAGGAGCACCGGGAGTTGGAGCGTAGCCAGCTGTATTAGCATATCAGGTAGTAGGGGGCACGCCCAGTGGGTGAGCCGAAACCCTCTCGGGTTGGTGGCTTTTCTTTACTTATATATCAATGTATAGCTGCATTATTTTATAGTATGATCACACGCTTCTTATAGCATTGTGTGTGCGTGAGTGTGTGTGTTTGGATCAAAGAGTAGTACCGTTGTCCTGATTTTCGGTGCTTGGCTTGAGAGCGACGGGACCTAGTATTTAGACTACGCTTCCCACGGTGTCGATGACAGTGAACCTCCGGAAGGGTAATGCCCTGTTTATTTTTAATTCTCCCACTTACGCTCGTCTCGCACAGAGTTAAGCGAGACGTAAGTGCGGTGTGCTGTTACGAGAGGTTAGTTGAGCATTAGCTGTAAATGGACGCTCTCGCTACTATTCGTTTATAGACGCATAGGTAGTTGACCCCGGTTTGCTGTGAAGACAAACCCGGGATTTCGGCCACGTGGATCCTGAGAGTTATTTCATGTGTGGTCAACATGTTTTACTTGAGCTTTATGTGCGTGGCTATTGCATATGTTTTTAAATGCCCTAAACGTATTTCTATACGTATATGTACATATATAATCTATATGTTATCTCATGGGTTTTAAATCCTGACTTGGTTGGCTTTGGGCCCCATTTGGGTTAGCAAGGACGAGTTGCTCACCCCTACATATTTTCAGGTCATCGTGCACTTCTACTTCCGAGGACACCCGTTCTGGTGTGGGCTTCATATCTTATGATTTCAGTATTTGGTGTTTTTAATAATCTGTTGCGTACTTTGAGACATCATTCGGGCTTGTTATTCCGAGACTTTTTCCTTGTATTATATTTGTCTCGGGTATTTCCATTTGTTACATTCCGCTTGTAAAATATTTATATGTTATTCTGCACATTTGTCATTTCATATTTGACATTCATATTATTCGTGTGTTGATTATTTTGTTCATAACCTTGTGGTTTCGGTCCGGAGGGTTATTAATAGGTCAAATGACATACTGATTTCTCTCTAAACCGGGATTACGGCAGTTACCGTCATGTTCTGAGGCCAGGAATAGCCCCGGGATATGACATTAATATCCTACAGGCACCGAGATCCTCTCTGATGGAGTGACAGTATCCCTTCCTGATGATGAAGTATCCGAGAGATCTTCAAACTTCATAAACTGCATTGCTTGTGCTGCAGCAAGGTGCGCATAACCTATGGGAGCAACTACATGAAAAACCAAAGAATAATATACACGTGTTATAATAGTTAGAATCAAGTAATAGACTTTTGTTTCCAAGAAACAACAAGTTTAAAGCATGAAAACTGTGCAGTTTTACCAGGCACCTGCAAGCTAGACTGCAATATGGAAACAAAAACATAGATCCACCGTTCAAACGAAGGGTCATTCAAATTTCAAAGTAAGAATTTTGATATTGAAGTGACCTGTAGAGAATGAAATGCTTACACATAGGATCAAGTTTTGCAGTTTGATCATTGGCAGAAAAGCCAATATCATCGAGCAATATATTTTTCTTTTTATATATTTAATTTAAAACTTTCTTAATTCATACACATTCCAGATCTTTGATACATACATGTACAACCAAACAATGGAATTTGCAGTTAATCGACAAACCGTGAAGAGAGCCTCCGAGATATGCAGAGCGATTCTCAAAGTCACAATACCCTAAGTTTTGTGGATTGGCGGCAGCACATCTATAAACGAGGCGGCGATTGTGAAGGCAGCTTGACTGCGTGTTGGTGGTGCCAGCGAGAGGTTGTAAGGCTTTGGTCATTAGGGCGTCAGCTCTAGGCCAGAGGTTTCGAATTGAATTTTCTGATTGTGGAGTCTCTGATTTGGGATTAAAGGAGGCTGGATCTCTAGCAGATTCTGATCTTGGTGGACTAGGCCGGAAGTTGGGGGATCTCTGAGGACGACACTGACTGTTGATGCTCTTTAGCGGAGTCGTCTGTGTCTCTGATTTCTGGTGTAGGGTTGAAACGGGTTTGGATGTCGATAGTAGGGCGAAACATGTATTGGGTGAGGCTGCAAGCTGTGGCGGTTGCATTTGGTGGTGGATCCTGGGGTGTCAGACAAGGCTTGATTGTGTAGTACTCGGCGGTTTTGGACGAGGTCAGAGACTTGGCCGGCTGTCGCATGGGTTTTGTGTTTGTTGGAACCCGATTTGGTCTTGTTGGCGTTTGATGGGGGCAAGGCGAAGGCTTGGCCGGAGGACGGTGGCATTGCTAGAGTTCTGGCTTTGTGGCTTGGGTTGGAGTTGGAGTTGGAGTTGGGCATGGGTTCGGTTAGGCCTGCTATAGTGTTGAGTTTAGACCCGGGTGATTCGGAGTTGCTTCTGGTTTGGGCTATTGATTGAGGGCCCTAATGCATCTTAAACCTTATTAGCTTTTGGAGTGGAGCTACAAACTGCTTATTATTTTCGAAATGTACACCAATAGGTCTTAGATATTTAGAGATTCAAGCAGCGGCGACGCTTTGAGGACCATGTTAGGCTAAGGATGCTTGTTTTGTTTTTTCCTATTTGATTTAGTAGTGTTTGTCTTTGTTGTACTGTTTAGGCTAGTCACTCATATGATTGTTTGACAGTCGTTGATTTTTGTTTTTTTATAGTTGTTAGTTGCGTTATATGATTTTCGAACTATTAGTGCTTGACTATAATAGTTGTGTTGATCTTTGATCAATGAAATTATCTCCTTTAACATAAAAAAACAATGGAATTTGTAATTAATAAAATTTCAATTGATAGAATTCTAAGTTCCATCCTTTCAAGAATTAAGAAATAATTCATTCTAAAAAAAATTAAGAAATAATTCAAATGCACTGTATAGTTCTAGATTTATGGTCATCTCATAAATAAATAGCAAGTTACTTTAGTTATCTAAAGAATAACATAATTGGTTAGAACATAGTGATAAGCGCATATAAGTTATAAATTCGAGTTATCATAAAAATAAAAGTGAAATTCTTTGACACTCTTAAAAAAATTTCTATATATTAAAGGGGAACAAGGTGGTGTCTTACTCACCACCGCTGTTTAAATGAAGTTAACCACAAACGGCTTAAGCCGACCCAGCCACAAAGCCACCCACTCATTTTTCCTATATAACAACGGCCGAACAGCCGTCACCGAACTGTTTGTCGGCTTGACTCAGTTGTCAAGTGACTGTTTTACCCATTTCGTGTTAACCTAGTTATTTGCCTGCATAACACTGTTTTGCTTTCCAGCCACCCTCACTCGGTCACTCGTCATATCCCCATGTCTGCAGAACACCCCCGTACCCAAATTCCACCATACCCATCATCATATCGATTATCAATCATGTTCGATATTGATAGGAGGGTTACCCGGTGCCATTGTCGATGACTACTACGGGGCGAGAGGCGGGATTTGTGTTGGGTTTGGTGGGTATGGATCTGCAGCTAAAATCCAAGAGAGGGAGAGGATCATGGTATTGGAGAGTCATAAAGAGAGCGAAGAGGGTGGTGTTCATGGTGGGGATGGTGGTCAACGACGACAGAATTGATAGCTGTATCCTCCCCGGACTCCTTATTCATATCAACCTCAAAGTCCTAACCTTTGTAGAAACCAAATTTCTAGTCTTATTCTGGCTTTTCTCGATGCTCATAGAAGGAAGAAGGAAAAACAACAAAATCATAAGCACACGGAGAGCAGAAAGTTTTTGCGTTGTTTCGTCATAGATACATGGCAAATCAACACAAAGCAGCCCTCGTGGTTTACTCCCAAGAGACTACTCGTCATATTCTGTGTGATCAACTTGATAAACTATGTCGACCAGCAACGGCGTCAATGGAAACCTAGAAACTTGCAACAATGGCACATGCACACCTGCTACGGGCATACAAGGCGATTTTAAGTTGAACAACTTCAAAGATGGTTGGTTATCTTCAGCTTTCTTGGTTGGACTTCTCGTGTCTTCTCCAATATTTGCATCACTAGCAAGGAGTGTGAATCCATTTCGGACGGCTAATCGGAGTTTGTTTGGCAGTTTGGACTGGCTGTAACTGGCTGTGGTTTCTCATTCAACTTCTGGTCCATCATTATCTGACGCATGCTGGTTGGTGTTGGTGAGGCTTCGTTTATTAGCCTTGCCGCTCCGTTCATCGATGATAATGCTCCACCTCCTCAGAAAACTGCATGGCTTTCGATATTCTACATGTGCATACCATCTGGATATGCACTTGGTTATGTTTATGGAGGCTTGGTGGGCACTAGGCTAAGTTGGCGTGCAGCATTTTGGGGGAGGCAATTCTGATGCTTCCCTTTGTGATTCTCGGGTTTGTTGTTAAGCCATTGCAGATGAGAGGCTTTAAGCATGATGATCAAAGGTTGATCCGTTGATGTCTCACAAGTTCAAGATTCGAGTGCTTCTGAGACGAAAGCAAAATAAAGATGCATCTTTCGAGGTTTCTGAAAGATATGAAGGTGCTTTTGGTCGAAAAGGTGTACATTGTTAATGTTCGTTATGTAGCATACACCTTTGTGAGCGGGTACAATATATATCATATGAAAATGCAGATATGATGTTTGGAGGCGTTACAATTGTGTGCGGAGTACTCGTCACAGTAGGAGGTGGCTTTGTTATGACCAGCACTATCCACAACGCTTATTGGGGCAATAATATGCTTTGGTGCCTTTTGCTTGAAGAACACTTACGGTTTCCTAGCTATTTTTGCAGTTGGACAACTACTTGTCTTTGGAGTCCAGGGTCCTGTAAATTATGTTTGTCTGCATTGTGTCAAAGCTAGTTTAAGGCCACTGTCTATGGCCATTTCAACTGTTGTAATTCACATCTTTGGAGATGTGCCTTCCTCGCGTCTTGTCGGAGTTCTCCAAGATCACATCGATTGCTCTTATTCTAACATCTATTTTTATTCCGGCAGTTGTCATATGTGTTGGAGATGAGAGATCTCACTTCAGAAAAGCGACAAATAAAATATAACATATATGTGGGTGAATCATTCTTAATTGTACCGAGGTCTTTTGTGATTAAAACTCAACATCTTAAAAGGTGGTTAAGTTAGGACAGTATCGGTACAAGGATGATCTACGGGCCAAGCTTGTCGCTTTTTGACATGGTATCAGAGCGGATCTCTCTCCAATTGCTTCTCTCATGAACCCGGGTGTGTTCTTTCAGAGGTCATGGCTCTGGTTTGGTTGAAGTTGTTTCGGAGTTTCGTTTGGAGTTGGGAGTTTGAAGTTCTTTCGGTTAACCATGGGGTCCAGGTTCAATTTCTTAATCAGTTCCATATGCAGAACTAAAAGTTAGGTTGTGCACGTGAGGGGAAGTGTTGGAGGCAAGATCTCATATAAGAAAAAATGACAAATAAAATATAACATATATGTGGGTGAATTATTTTTAATTGTACCGAGACCTTTTGTGATTAAAACTCAACACCTTAAAGGTGGTTAAGTTGAGACAGTATCGGTACAAGGATGATCAACGGACCACACTTGTCGTTGTTTGACAATATGGTTTATCGGAATTTTTCTGCACATCATGGATAGGTACGAGGAAAGTGAGAAGCAGAAATCCACAACTGAGGCTGAAGAGAAGAAGGCAGAATCTACTGAATCTACTGTTGAACCTGTCACATATTCAACTCTCGCCTACTGTAATTCCAACACTCTTATTTTCTGAAGGACTTTTTTCATATAACTGTCTCTTTTCTTCTCAAACTTTGCAAGGGTTGTACCAAATGCAATTAATAATTTAGAATAATTCTGAGTAAGGAAACGCAAGTAATTCAAAGAAAATAGAAAAGCCAAATTTAAGTCTGTATAATATTCATTTCTTGAAGTGACACAATAAAGATTCCATACAATTCAACTCCTGTCTAGTGTATTTCCAGTTTTCTTTCTCTTATTTCCAAGGATTTTTTTTTCAATAATACTATTTTTTCTTCTTTTTTTTAATATAGGCTAAACCGACAGCCCTCACGTCATAACCATTAATGAAACTGGAAAATACAAGGAGGGACATTAAGCCTAAACCCTATAACGTAACAGCATCCCGAAATAATATCAAGAGTGATTACCATACATTCTATCAAGCACCATTTAGCAATGAGTACATCATTGGCTACTCCGTTTGCTTTACACTTTTTGTGACATAACGGAAAGACAGAGCTCATGCAGAGCCATACATTACTATGTCTATCAGTTTTCCTATTATGTTGCCACTGGAAAAAAAATCTCCAGTGACACTAAATCTCACTCTACCACTAGGAGGTTGCGACCATTTGATGAAACAAGGAACTCGCCCCCTCAATAGAGCAGACATGACACGCTGAGTGCACCTACCAGGACCTAGCCCACATCTTCAAGCAACGAAATGCTTTGGAATTATTAGAAACAAAAAGTAAAATTGAACAACAAAGCCAACGTAACTGAAAAATAAAACAAACATATCCCATATTGGGCTCAACTTGAAGACCCAAGCCCAATAAACATACAAGAATGTGGAAGAGCCCCACCCGATCCAATATCATGCATGACCTGTCACCAGCGTGGCAGCGTTACAAAACCACCCACATGACGCATCTTCCCTCGTCGAGCTCTCACCGCCGTCGCAACCATATACCTCGCCACAATTAAGATGACAACCACCAAGTACCAAGTACCTCATCTAATCGGAGATTGCCTTCACCGGTCGACTCAGATGAGAACGATCTACCTCCCTATCATAGATACAAAGTAGATCGATCTTGGATCCTCGCTTACCTGCGTTACATGGCCAAGTCCTCCTTTGAATATTAGCGCTGCCGCTTGGTGAAAATCGCTCGCTTCTCCCCTCCATTCTCGTCCCCCACCGTCGTCCATGGATCCTGCTTTGGCCATCCGAACCTCCATTCTCCATCCTTGACATGAGTATCAGACCCAACGCCTCAATAAACACCAGCATAAGCATCAAGAGAGGCGCTACCATTTGTCCCGTCTGACGACGACATCGCTAGGACGTGTCACCGGACGGAGAAGAGAACTCGGGAAAAGACTAAGAGGCAGCTAGGGTTATTCAAGAGAGCCTATGGGATAGGGGGGAAGAGAGAGATGAAGTCGGACTATTCCTCCCAATTATTACTCTCTTTTCTTCTTAAACATTGCAAGGATTGTACAAGTCTACAAGATGCAAATTGATAATTTAGAATAATAGAAAGCCAGAACCAAAATAATTCTCGGTAAGGAAATGCTAGTAATTCAAAGATAATAGAAAGCCAAATTTAAGTCTGCATAACAATCATTTCTTGAAGTGACACAATTAGGATCCGATACAACTTGAATAAGTCATTTTCCCAGAACCAAAATACTTTGTTGAGACATGAGGTCTCAAAAGCGCTCTGTCTCAGAGAATAGCAGAAATCTGGGGTATTGTCCTATGTCTGAGTCAAAAAGCTTAGATATATCCACAAAAGAAAGGTAGCAGCAGGCCCTTAGCAGAAGAACATGGAGCCCTCAACATTTTTATGAAGCCTAGGGAGCTCTGGAACTCGGATGCTCTCTGATGTTGTGACACTTCCTTTTGCAGATGAAGTCTCTGAGAGATCTTCAAACTTCTTGAACTGCCCAACTTGTGCTGCAGCAAGATGTGCATAGCATATGGGTGCCACTGGAAAAAAACATGGTTGTAGGAGTTAGTGAGATGGAAAGACAAGCTCAACACCAAGATTAAACTCAACAGAAACTAATGAGCAGAAGTGGGTTTCACGTACCAATGGATATTGCAGTACAGCTCCTTTGGTACCTGGAACGTGTTACAACAAAATATTTGGATGAGTTCATTGACAGGTAATTCAAGTCAAGCACATGGGACTGATTGAAAATGGAAACTTACACATAAGAAAGGGAGTGAATAAGGTTCTGCAAGTCATCAGGGGAAAAGCCGATCTCATCAAGCAAGACATGATAGTGCGCTGGCCTCGAAGTTCCCTGTTTATGGAAAGCAAAGCCAAAGAAAAGGATGAATAAGAGTACAACATTCTGCTACAGAAGCATGCTACTAGTATTTTTTTGCAATTATCCCATCAGTGTCTTTTTTATCAAACTATTTCTACAAAGAGCAACACACTGGCATTCAGAATTCTGCTGCACAGGCAAGCTATTAGAAATATTTCATTAAAGATGGGTTGGGCAAAGAGGGACTTACAATCATGCCAGCCTGAGAACACAAGTAGAAATCATAGATCCTTGGATGCACGATTTTGGTGTCGACAACTGTCCCTGGAGAGATGAAAGAGAGATCAAGAGAACTGGATAACTGATATAAAGAAAACAATAATAATAATAATAATAATTAGAAAGCAGCAGACCTGGTGGAACATTATCAGGGCTACTAGCTTGAAATAGCTTTGTGTGATGATTCTTCTGAGCTATAATGAGAGTGAACTTTGGAACATTTACCTCCCCAAGGTGCTGGTAAGCCTGAAATAATAACAATGCATAATCTCAGTGTGGGAAGAAACAGCAAAAAATAATAAAGCAACAGTGCAACAAATACTATATAAAGATAAATTAGTCTCCAGTAGTGAGTGGTTCGAAAACTTTACTTGGTTCATGTGAAATTAACTGGTGAAATTACAGAGAAACATTGGACATGGTTATTTATCCTTCAAAACAATGATTAAATTCAAACTTCTTTAGAGTTGCAGGCAAACCTTTACAATTTGATCCAGTTCGATGTTCAGCACTTGATTAAACTGTGATTCACTGACTCCATCCCTACAATAAAGAAACAACGTCCTTCAAATATCAACAAAAAACAAAGTTTTTATAACTACCACGCGAGAATATGATAACAAATTTTAAATAAATGATGATGCAGTTATACAAACCAAATAATGTATTCCACAAAGACTGTTTACATTATCTGCTTAGATATATGAAATGACTACCATTGGCAACAGATCAAAGGTATCCCTATTTTCCTTTTCCACAACCATTTGCAGCAAATGACAGGTTGCCTCAAATAATAGTACTAATAACAATAATAGTAATAAAAACACTCAGAGGTGCATTACAACCTCCAAAGCTCCAACAGAAACACAAATTTAAGCAATTATAATCTTATAATATATACTCTGAAGAGAAATAACTACACAAAAATCCAGAAATTTCATCCTTTTTGAGACAATAAATCCAGAAAAATTCTACATCAGAATATCTCAAAGTTTAAAATACATATATATATATATATATATATATATATATATATACACACACGCACTAAAGTATATATATATATACACACACACACGCACTAAAGCAGATCAAAATATTTTCAAGTGATTTAACATCTAACAAAAAAAATACTGCCATGATTCTAATGCTTGTGTTCGGGATTCCCTTTGAAAAATGCCTCTCTTGATGGACCAGTACATGATGGTAAGACAATCTTGTAATACCTGAAAATAATAATCTGTGTAGGTTTGCGTCCTTTGCTTGTCTTATAGAAGTCCATAAGCAGTTCCCTGCAACACAAGGAAGTTACCGTATTAAGCATATTAACAAAACTGATAATTAAACTAACAGTTCTAATGAGACACAACTAAAGCTAAAGATTTGGGAGTCAGACTTTTGAAACATGACAGATATTTAGTAACTATCAATATAAACTATGTCTTATGGATGTGATCAACTGCTAAAAATACTACTAAAGATTCATGTTTCAATACCTGATAATACCATCATCATTTCCATTTGGAAGTGGCTTGTATAGACCATCAATCATCTCCACCTTAGGAGATTGTGTTCTAACAGCTGCTCTGTACCTTGATATAAGAGGCCAATTTCGAGAGCCAACAACCTGAAAGGTCCAAATGTCCAATGGAACAACAAAATTAATACCGAGCACCAATTGGTAGAATCACGATATACTGAAAAAAAAATTAAAAAGAAAAGAAGTGGCATTGTAAGTACTGCAGCAACTGAAGGAACATCTGATCGGCCAGGAGAACCATGAGACACATCCATCCCCAAAATCATTGTAGGAGTATCTTTTATAAGAGGAACACGTGATGAGAACTCCAGTGTCAACAGAGAATTTATTCCTCCAAGCTATAAGAGTAAACAAACGAAGAGATCAGTAGATAGTGTCTAAATTCAGCACATGGAGACATTGGTTTCATGCTTCAGTTTCTTACCTTGGTATTAATTTTCATAAGGACATTAGTCAGGTATGGATCACTAAGCTTGGGAGGGGCAATACATTGTGTTGGAATCCCAAAGTCAACCAGAGTTTTTTTCTTCCAAGGCCCTAAACAATGAAGAAGTCCATGAACTGATAATTTGATCAAAGCAAGAGTATTCAGAAAGTCTAATGTGAAATGATAGATAACAAAGGCCATACCATAGATATCAGAGCCTTTTTTTGGTATGACACAGAGAATGAACTTTGGTGGTTCTTTGACCTTAGCCTGAATTTTTTCAAACATCTTGTCTACTCTAGCAACAGGGCCTAGTCTTTCAGCTCGCGGATCTTCCTCAATTAAAGTAATGGGGCGCTCAATTTGCTGCACAGATGGCATCAACATCAATTACAAAGAGAGTGTAACCTACAATAATGCTTAAGAGAGAGTATTCAAGGTTAGATTAATAGAAGGTTTAACTTACAATTCCAGTCTTCTTTCCAACATTGATAAGCTCCCGAGAGATTTTACTTATGTCACAGCGTCCCGAGAAGTTGACAACTAGCCAAGAGTTGATACGTGTAGGATCCAAAAATGACTGGGATAATGAGGAATTAGGACAACCATTTAAAGTACGTCAGTCCAAGTTGCCATGATGCACAAACTCAGTAAAATCTTTTCAACTGAGATATGCTGTTTATAAGGTGGAGAAGCAATACCTTTCCTTTGAAGTTCCATCGTCCCTTAATGGGCATCATATCCTCACTGTTACCTACCTTCAACTATTCATCAGAAGAAAGTACATTAGTAAGTAGTGAAGAGTTTAATTAAGTGATGATCACACTCTTATGTTACCTTTGGAGTCTCAAGAATACGGCCATCCATCTGCACCAGTTGCTTCTCTATGAATATACCACATTCCGCAAGGACAGGATCCTCATCATAACGGTAATTTCTTAAAGCCTGCAATATTAAATTATCAAGCAGATTGTTGCAGCATACAACAGAAAAAGGGGTATTTTATTGACATACAAAACTTACATCAGTCACACTCTTTATTCTCTCCTGAGGCTTCTGCCTTGATTTTTCCACTAAGGATGCTCTCTGTAGGGAAGATAATGCTTTTGTATATCTTTGTAGTGAAACAAGTGAACACAGCTAAACCACACGAAAGGAGGGAGGGACAAAAATTAGATATCTCAATTAGAGGGGTTCCAAAGATATAGATTAACAACATATAATAAGCATAGTAAACTCACAAACCTCAATTGGAACATAAGTAGGCCTCTTTGGTTTGCCAATATCAATGCATGGCATATGTTGAGAATAGATGAGCTCTATGCCGCAGTGTTTGACGAAATATTCAAATACAGTAATCTCCACAGTCTCCCTCTCACTTGTCCCATCAACACTCCTCAGCCTCAGAGTAAAACTTCAGTAAAACAAAAGCAAATTGAGCTTTGCAAAAAAGTAAACCAACAGAAAAATTATGTTCAAAAATTAAGTGCATACGTCTGGTTATTGCAGGTCTGCTCGCTCAACCCGATGATTTTTCCCTCCATGTTACGATGTCTTGTTGTAATCCTCATATTTTTCAGCATTCTTTTGGCCTGTGTTGCAATGAACAGCATACTTAAGGACTAAACATGATACTGCATGTGCAACTTAGTGAACGGATTTATCATTCCTTATTTCTTACCTTTACCCAGTCAATGTAACGGGGTTCTCGTACACCCTGGTTGGTTAACAGAAAATCAATAACAGGTCCAGGTGTCACAATCATTGTCGTAGATACATCTGCACAAAGAAATGAAAACATCATTACTTACACAACAAGTTACAAAAATTGTAGCAGGTCTTAAAAATCAGTAAAACAACAAAATATCATACCCATATTCAAGGACAAGCCACCCTGAGTTGGACGGAAACTCGAATGAAATCCCCGGACAGCAGAAACACCTCCTCCAAGCTCAACAAAATTCCTGGAGTCATCATGGAAGAATGACTGTCGTACTAGAAGGCATCCCCTGTTCATGAATAATGCATTGCCCACAGTTAAAGAAATGTTAAACACACAAGCTAGTGTAAATACGGAAAAACAAAAATGCAGTCAATCTATACATCTTAGCTGCTTTCTGTCGTAGGATAATATCAAGCACTCTCAGTGCATCCTGAGTGTTGTCTACTTCAGCTCCTTGAAGGGCAAGAGCAATTGACTTAAGAGGTATTTTGGCAGCAAAACTTATCTCTATATTGAAAGATTTGGAGCGACTTGAGCAGCGTTTCATCCTTTTGTCAGTGTCACCAGACTTCCCAGTTCCACTGCCACATAACAGTTGGACAACAAAATTGAATACCATAACCAAAAGCAGAAATGAGCTAAAGAATCATTTGATAAACCTACTGACTACCTTTTTGCAAATGACTCCTCCAGGATGACTGTAAACTCAAGCTTTTTGCGGGGGAGAGGACCAACGGTGTACAAAGCTTTCTCCCCATCATAAGCAAACTTCTTACCAGCAAAGTCTGAAGAGTATGTCTGATAAAGCTTATCCACCAGCTTTCTCCCAATTCCCATGCCTTCAACAGGTCTCTTATCTTCGTAAGTTATGAGAACCTGCAAAAGAGTAGGACATTTGTATCAAATGATATGAAAAGAGTAGAATTCTTAAAGAAGTGTACGATGAGGTAAACATACACAGTAGTGGTAAAACACAGCATCTGGATTCTTCACCGAAACTTTGAAGTGGTTAGTGCTCAATGCTATGCGCCGCCCTGTAGTTCCACTCCCACGTGGCCTGACCATAATAGAGTGCTTGGGAGGAGCCACAGCCACAACTGCTGGCTTCACATTGGGCGGTATGACAGGAGGAGGAGGAGGCAAATCCTCCATCTTGGAAAACACAACCTACCAGGTAATACTGAAACTTTGTATTAGTCAAGTGAACAGTGGACTAAATTTTTGTCTTCACTGAAACCAGTTAGAACAAATAGACATAAATAAACAGTTCCATACCAAAAGCAACCACAAAGTCAGAAAGGACAAAAATATTTAAGAAAGATCAAATCTTTTTGGTAAAGAACAAATCTTTATATACAAATGACCTTTCCATGCACAGTGGAGTTGAGTATTCAAATGCAAAAAGACCAGAGATACAACTAACAAGCTAGCTAACTCAACATGCATCATATAAGATACAAGTTCAGACTTTGGAAGAGCAGAATAGGTAAACTGAGTGAATAAAGTTTTCAATCAGAGTGAATAATTTTGGTAAATGGAGTGAAAACAGTTTTCAAACTTCCCAACACACTACATTCTCAAACCACAAACTAGTCACACATTCGGTACCAAACATACCATAGTTAAAAGTAAGACGAGAAAACAGCAAAGAGCTCAAACATCAAAGTTAAAGTAACGATCTGCACTACTCAAACTAAAAATGAGCAAAATCATATCTTTTTCCTGATTAAAAGAGAAGCAAAAACTGATAAAAACAGGCAATAATAACACAGATTTGTATTAGTTAAGTGAACATTGGACAATTGTTCATCTTCAATAAGCAAATAAACAGATAACTGCACAGTTGGATACCAAAAGCCAGCAGAAAGTCAGAAAAAGGACAAATTTTTTGATAAAGATCAAATCTTTTAAATAAAGATCAAGTCTTTACGTAGTTAGATCATACAAATGACATTTCCATGCACTTTATATGGTAAAGCTGCTGAGTTTGGCTCTTAAAATTAAAAGTTCTTCAAGTAGAACCAAACAGCACCAGATCAAGTACAGTAGGGGTTGACTATTCAAATATACAAGACTAGAGCAACAAAACAAGCAAGCTAACCCAAACTTCATATCAAAAACACAATCAGACTCTGGAGATTAAGAAAAACAGAATAGGTACAAACCAGAGTGGATACTTTTGATAAATGGAGTAAAAAGAAAACGGTTTTCAAACTTTCAAACACGTTACATACATTCACAACTGTAAAGCCACAAACTTTCACTCACACATATGGTACCACATAGACCATGTCAAAAACTAACATGAGAAACAAACCAAAGTGCTCGAAGGTGCTCAAACATCAAGTTTGAACTACAGATGTGCATCATCCACTCAAACATCAAATCAACACTCATAAAAAATCACATCTTTTTCTTGGTTTATGCGACAGATGCAAGAAACTCATACAAAACAGGGTATGACTTTGCGAAAATGGACTCAAATCTGTTTCCAAGCACAACAAAATGAAGGCATGCAGAACAAGACAAGCAAATATTGAGTAAGAAAGTCAGAAAGGACAAAAATATTTGATAAAGATCAAATCTTTCCAACAAAGATCCAAGTCTTTATGTAGTTAGATCATACAAATGACATCAGTTTGGCACTTAAAATAAGGAGTTTCTCATCAGAACCAAAAGACAGAGCAGCAAAACAAGCAAAGTAACCCAAACATCATATCAGAAACAGAATCAGACTCTTTTTGGCGAAGAAACAGAATCAGACTCTGGAGATTAAGAAGAACAAATTAGGTAAACCATACAAACTAGAGTGGATACTTTTGTTAAATGGAGTACAAAGACGTTACATAGATTCACAACTGTAAGCCACAAAATTTCAGTCACACATTTGATACCAAAGAGACCATGTCAAAAACTAACATGAGAAAAACAAGCCAAAAGTGCTTGAAAGTGCTCAACCATCAAGTTTGAACTACAGATGTGCATCAAACCAAAACTTATAAAAATCACATCTTTTTCTTGGATATGATACAGATGCAAGAAACTCATACAAAACAGAGTAATGACTTTGAGAAAATGGACTCAAATATGTTTCCCAACACATGAACAAAATAAAGGCATGCAGTACCAGAAAAGCAAAGATTTAGTTAGAACAGTACCGAGAACGAAGAAGAAGAAAACGGCAAGGGTTCTTGGAGGTTTGAGATGAGAGAGAGAAGGGAGATGAAGGCAAAAAGAGAGAGTTGTGTGAGAGAAAAAAAAAAGAGTTTTGGTTTTCTGTAAAGAGAGCTCTCTGTTTTGTGTTTGGGTTCAGTGAGAGAGGCAATGCTTATAATGGAGGGAAAGAGGCAAAGCTTAGAAACAAGTGATAGTGACTGGCGTTGCTACTTCTAGTAAAGTCTATCAATAATGTACAGGGTAGCTTCAACTACACTAAGTAATTCCATCAAAATATACGGACGGAAAATAAAATAAACTCTCCGACTTCAAGAAGAGACTTGTATGTGTATTGGAAAAGATTTTCAATAATGTTGTGTTCTTCATTTTATCATTTACTTTATTCATCATCATATAACATGTGAACTTCATTAACTTCTATTCCGTTTTTAAGAGAATCAAAGATTTTATAGAAACAACCTTTCGTTTTCAAATGAATAGATCATGGTGCATTTGGCTACGTACGAGTTAAATTCTGATATTAAATTTTGTGTCTATGAAAATTATAGATCATTGTGTGTTTGGTCCCTATGATTTCTATGTTTTGAACAATGTTGTTCAGGTCTAACATACGGAAGCTGAAACAAGAGTGTGGTTAATTGCTCTATCAAATAATTCATAAATGACTAATGAACTACAGGGTCCCAAAAGATATTGGTAAAGGGTTTAACTCTTTGCAAACAAATGGCAATCTACTCCAATATCAAACTAGATGCAATGGAAAATTTTGATAGAAAATGAAAGAGATTAGAACTGATGGATAGATATAATGCTAGCCTTGGATCCCTCCCACAGTAGAAAAACAAAACATTACCCAGTAAAACAAGTGTTTACGGTACAATATCAGAAAATCAAGAGGAAGTCGAGCTGATCTCAAACTTACCCTTGAGACGAGAAAACCTGGAAAGCTGGGTATAATAAAGACCAGGGTTTAGGGTTTGAGGGGCAGCTTGGTCTTTTTGGGAGGAAAATGGAACATGATAGCAATGGCAGAATAGTACTAAGTTGCTGCTGCTCCTTTGTTGGTATTCAGAGCAGTGCTTTGGGTGCAATGCCACCACCACAGTACGAGCTCCTGCAGTGGCAGAGAGGCAGAGCCACCACTTATTCTCCGTATATGCAATGGACTGTTTGGGTAAAGCCCTATTGTTTTTTGCCGAGGCTCTTTCTTATCCCTTGGGTAATAAATGGGTTCTTCAAGCCTTCAACTATCACCATTATGGGAGGGACACCAAGGAAATGTTCTTTGACTATGTTCCTTTCCTAAATTTGCATTTTGATTTTGAATTGAGAAATATTCATCTTATTCTGATATTCTATGAATTTTGAAGCTGATCATTGTTTAAACAATATATACAGAGGGAAAAAAAATAGTACGTGTGATAAAGAAACCAGCTGTGCTTTCAATTTTTTGTCATATATTGGAGCATCAAATTATATTTCAGTTAGCATTAGTGCAGGAAAAATAATTTAGTAAGATGGGAAAGCAAATACCTTGAGTTCTTGTTACTCGATGAAAAAACACTGGGGAAAATGTTTGATCCTCGCCTCCTCCTCCTTCATGCTCCTAAATAAGACATAATTTTGTAGTGCAAGACTCTTTGTTCAATGACTGCCTGCCGTTAGACAATTCAGAAGTGAGTTGATTCAATCATGTAAATATTTAGAGTTGGGATGAGATTATGAGTGCCATATATTCTGTGAGCTTATTATAATGCTAGTCGCTAAAGTAGATTGTGTTCAAAGAAATTTGTGTTCAATGAATTTGAAACTATAGAATAAGCTTATGATAAGTTGATAACATGGAGTCACTTGGAATCATAGAAACTAATCATTTTCTTACAAATCTTGTTGAAATGAGAAAATGAATAGGCAGATTAGCGCTATATGTGAGTATCTGCCCATCCAACTTAACTGGATTACGGCCATTCTTCCCCTGAAAGAAAGAGCTTCATTTGCGAAAAAGCTGCATTGTTTGCTTCCAATCTAAATACATGAACATGTCAGGGGGTAGGCTTAAGGGTTTAAAAAGATACAAATAAGTTTTCGAGGGACCGTTGTTGTAACTTGTACTTAGTACATTACTTGGTCTACTGTCAGTTGCTGCTAGCAATATACTACGGCTGCAAATGTATTAGTTTCAATTAAGCCTGCTTGGATGGCTTATTTGTTAGGACGCTACATCAAACATGTACCTGCCAGTAGAGGCCTTCCTATAGTTTCATTGTTAAGGCAGGTCTTCAGCTAGAACTAAACCAAAGACAGCAAGAATACCTAGAAGTAAACACAATCAAGAAAAATTCATCTCAGTAAATCCATGAAAACCCTAAACTTCGGTCAAAATTCCCCGAATTAAAGACGGCAATGACGGTTGCATACAACTTAAGCAGGTCCCTGTCATACCCAGAACAAGGGAGACATATAATTCTTGAGCAGGCATACCTCAAGAGTCTGCTGGGACATGTATAAAGGCCTCAAAATTTGTCCACAACATGACCGACCAAGAGGTTGCTATCTCTTTCTATCCCATATACAAGCAAAGCTGGGGTTGTAATGCCTACATTAGATTATTATTCATGTACCGCCAATGGTATATGTATAGAGCCAAAAAGACTGGCCAGATTCACAAAGAGCTGCCAATCAGAAACAAGGAGACCTCAGCAGAAGAACATGGAGCCTTCGACCTTCTCATAAAGTTGAGGGAGCTCTTGAACTGGGATGCTCTCTGATGAAGTGACACTGCGGTTCCCTGAGGTGTCCCAGAGTTTTTCAAACTTCAAGAACTGCCCATTTGTGCTGCAGCAAAGTGGGCATGCCATATGGGTGCCAATGGAAAATGGCTATAGAAGTTGGTGAGATGGAAGAAAAGGCTTTACAGGTAGAACAGAGGAATTATGAAAACAAAAGGAAAGAGGATAAAAAACTTACCAATAGAGATTGCAATTGTACCCCTCTGGTACCTGAAATATGTAAAAGATCATTTAGATAATCAACTGAATAGTTTGGCGAACTAAGTCAGAAGTAAAATGATTGAGAATTAAAAGCCTACACATTTGAAGGGGAGTGGATCAATCTCATCAAGCAAAACATGATAGTGAGCTGGCCTGGAAGTTCCCTGAATAAAGAAAGATAAGGACTAATACTTACAACGGATAGTAAAAACTTGTTCTGTGCAAATGTCTCCTCCAGCACAACTGTGAACTCAAGCTTGTTCTGTGGAAGGGGACCAACTGTATACAAATCTTTCTCCCCATCATACGCTAACTTTTTACCACCAAGTTCGGAAGAATAAGTTTGATAGGCCTGTCAACAAGTTTTCTCCCAACTCAACAAGTAATATGAACCTGCAATATTATGCCATTTTAGGAAATTGGTACTGAACAAATTAAACTCCACAGAATTATAATCACATGAGGTAGACATACAGAATGGTGGTAGAATACAGCATCTGGAGCTTTCAGAATGACTTTGAAATGGTTTGCGGGCAATTGTATCTGTCTCACAATTGTTCCAGAACCACGCCCACTCATAATACAATACTTGGGAGAAATTAAGAATTCTGGATTCACATTGGGTGCATGGTTGGAGGAGGTGGTGGGATCAAATCGAGTTCCCCACCTGCCTTCTCAGCATCATTTACATCTCTACCATCCCTTACATTATGATCTGCAATGACCAATATAATCTGCAAGCCATTAATGTAAAGAAAAAATGAAGTTACTTGGGCAAGAAAATCATACAGAATCAGCAGGACTTTTGTACATGCTGAAATTCAAAAATGATCATGATTCATGCAGTTACATGCCACAAATGTCATATTAACTCATTAAGTCATTCACTGATGATGAGTCCTTATGCAGTTGGACTATAGATATCGTCATACCATCTTGCTAGCACGTAAGTACTACTGATACATTACAAAATGAAGATACTTTGGCAAGAAAATCGTACAGAATCAGCCGGACATTTGCAAATACTGAGATTCAAAAATGAACGTGTTTCATGCAGTTCCATGCCACATATGTCCTATTAACTCGTTAAGTCATACCAATGAGGAGTCCTTATACATAAGACTATAGATGTCTTCATATTGCTAGCACTTCTGCTAGCACAGAAGTGCTATTGAATCACACTAGAAAATTTTCTAAATTTTTCCAAATGTAGAAGGTTAACAATGCAAAGCAATGTAAATTGTTTTCTTAGATGAGAGTGAAATAATTTTAAACAAGTCAGATCCATCTTAAGTATACGATATATAACCACAGTCCAGATGTAAAATATGAACAGATGCACAAATCTACCAAATTAACCACACGATTGTATATCTATTCATGGGAAAAACAAAGGAAATAAAAAACTATAGCAGTAAAGCAATAGATCATTACCGAGATACTTCCGAAAATGAGATCAAAAGAGTAGAAAGCACTAAAAAATCTCTAGTCTATCAGCATCTCAAACAAAAAGAGGAGGATAACAGATATAGACTACGCTTCTCATCTCATCAACGAGAAGTACAGCACAGAAATGAAATGAGAAAAAGCTAACACCAAGCATAAATGCCAGGCGAGACATGCAAGCATTAAGAACAAAATCCCTAATTCGATTCTGAGAAGAAGAAGAAGAAGAAGAAGAAGAAGAAGAAGAAAGTAAGCAGCAAAGTATACAGAAATGCTGAGATAGAGCGTCGAATTTAGGTGAGAAATCATACTGGAAGTGCTATCTTTATAATGCTCTCTAATAAGATCGATGAACAAGATATCATGGATAACATCATCAACGAGGATATTGAAACATTGTTGCAAATTTGAACATATGATGATTGCAAATGCTACAACATTTTACCTCCGCAAAAACAGGAGAAAGAAAGTTTCACGTTTTTGTCTCGTTTGCTTGTCCCGCGGCGCCTCTACGCCGGCGTTGGCCCCTAGCCTCGCCGGTGTAGCTGCCAGACGGGCTCTTTGTAGGTGATTAACTGGTGGTCGCTTCATGGTGGCTGAGGGCGGAGAAACGAGAAAGATGTTAGAAACCCTGGATGAACACAAAGAACAACTTAAGAGTACTCTGAACAGTTTGGATGAATACCTCTCATTCTTATTAACAACCTGGCTTTATATAGCCTTACAGAAAAACAGAATCAGCTACAAATGTTCCATACGTTCAGCAACATGCATGCTGTACGTGATCAATGCTGATAGACTCTAAACAATCCCTAACTCTAAGGTTTAATCGAAACAGAAGCAAGACTAAGTAAACCGGACTAAGTAGACCGTAAAACTTGCAACAACTTTCTCTTCAATCCCTTCCCTAAACTAACTGTCATGAACAATTAGTTTAGTTCTGCTGCTTTGCATACTCCCAGTTGCTCTCTGAGCTTCATGAAAGCATCTAGCTTCAGTGGCTTCGTCATCAAGTCTGCGACTTGTTCCTGTGTTCCACAATGCATAAGTTTAATCGTTCCATTCTTTGTAAGCTCCCTCAAAAAATGAAATCGAACATCAATATGTTTACTCCTCCCATGCATGACAGGATTCTTCGATAGTTTGATCGTAGAGCTATTATCACACATGATGATGGTGCACTCCTTTTGAACATGTCCTAGTTTCTCCAGGACTCTTCTCATCCACACTGCTTGACTAGCACACCCTGCTGCTGCCACAAACTCTGCCTCAGTTGTTGATAATGTGACAATTGGTTGTTTCTTTGAAAGCCAAGATACTGCTCCAGAGTTTAACAGAAAAACATAACCAAACATGCTCTTTCGATCTTCCAAGTCACCAGCATAATCACTGTCTGTGTAGGCAAATAGATCCTCTGAGGTTCCACTCTTGTATCTGATCTCATAATCAAAGGTTCCTTTCAAGTATCTTAGGATCCTCTTGGCAGCTTGTAGATGCAGTTCTGTAGGATGCGCCATGTACCTACTGATTAGGCTCACACTATACATCATGTCTGGACGAGTAGCTGTGAGATACATCAGACTACCTACAATCTGTTTGTAGTAAGATTCATCAACCTTGATTCCATATTCATCCTTGTTCAGCTTACATCCTGGCACGATTGGACTGGTGACTGCATTGTTTTCAAGCATTCCAAAACGCTTCAGGACCTCCATTGCATATTTCTTTTGGCAGATGAAAGTCCCATCTGTTTGTTGTAATACTTCTATGCCAAGAAAGAACCTCATTTTTCCCAGATCAGTCATTTCAAAAATTCTCATCATTGAGCACTTGAAACTACTCAGCATATCTTCATCATCTCCTGTGTAGATTAGATCATCAACATAAATACTTACAATAAGTATCTTACCTTCTTTGCGTCTTTTTGTGAAGAGGGTCTGCTCATTTGGACACCTTTCGAAACCCTCATTGACAAAGTATGCTTCTATATGACTAAACCATGCTCGTGGAGCTTGGTTTAATCCATACAGCGCCTTGTGTAGCTTGTAGACTTTGTCCTCACTTCCTTGCACTTCATATCCTTTTGGCTGTTCAACATACACATTTTCACTGAGTTCACCATGAAGAAAGGCTGATTTGACATCCATCTGGTATATCTTCCAGTTTCTTTGAGCTGCAAGGGCCACAATCATTCTTATTGTTTCCATCCTTGCTACTGGAGCAAAGACTTCTGTGTAATCCACCCCATGCTTCTGTATGTAGCCCTTAGCCACCAATCGTGCTTTGTGTTTCTCCACTTCTCCAAACTCATTGAGTTTGGTCTTGTATATCCATTTCACCCCAACTTTCTTGACTCCATCTGGTAAATCAGTAAGGTCCATGTTTTATTCTTCTCTATGGACTTTATTTCACAGTCCATAGCTTCCTTCCAGTGCAGGTTTTTCACAGCTTCCTCATAAGTGCAAGGATCATCTGATATCAACAATGCCATGTTCACCTCATCAATGTTCTCACTATCTGAGAACCCCTCTCCACTAACATAATCTCTTGTCTACCCTGGTGCCTTTCTTACATTTCTACTTCTCTTACTAGACTCTCCTGTTTCTCCCTCACCATGTACACCCTCATTCTCACTCAAAGTTTCTTCTTTATCATTCTCACTCTCTGTGTTTTCTTCTTCACTCACTGTCTCATTATCTTCTCCCCACTCTAAATCTACAAGAACCTGATCACTGTAACTCGCATCCCAATTCCATTCTTTTTCTTCTTCAAATATAACATCTCTACTTACAACCACCCTCTTAGATATAGGATCATATAGTCTATAACCCTTAGATTCTTCACTAACCCCTAGCAAAACACAAATGAAGCTTTTATCATCAAGTTTAGTTCTCCTTACCGAAGGTATGTGAACATGTGCCATGCATCTAAACACACGAAAGTGTTCCACTGTGGGCTTCACACCGCTCCAGGCTTCTTCTGGTGTGATATCTTTGACAGCCAAGGTAGGACATATGTTCAGAACGTAGATAGTCCAGTTCACTGCTTCTGGCCAGAAGGTTTTGGGAATCCTTTTGTCAGAGAGCCTAGAACGAACCATATTCATTACAGTTCTATTCTTCCTCTTAGCCACCATGTTCTGTTAAGGTGTATATGCAGTTGTCAACTGTCTCTTGATGCCATGATGTTTACAGAAGTCATTGAATTCCTTTGATGTGAATTCTCCTCCCCTATCTGTACGCAGGCACTTGACCTTCAACTCTGTCTCTTTCTCAACCATTTGTTTGAAGCATTTGAAATGATTCAAAGCTTCTGACTTCTCCACCAAATAATAGGTCCAAGCTTTTCTACTATAATCATCAATAAGGCACAAAATGTACCTTTTTCCACTGTTTGAGGTGGGAGTAATTGGGCCACAAATGTCAGCATGAATGAGCTTCAACCTCTGAGTTGCTCTCCAAGTGCTCTTCTTTGGTATAGGGTCTCGGTGTTGCTTTCCTTTGATGCAATGAGTGCATGTGATGGTTGAGGCAGTGAATTTTGGAAGTCCACGTACCATCTTCTTGTATTGTAAGGCCCTTAACCCTTTATGACTCAAGTGCCCATATCTTCGATGCCAATGTAGAGAAAGATCAGCTTTTTGTGTACTAGTATGAAGGCAATTTTGTTGCTGCGTATTATAGAAAGTCTGGGACTGAGTAAATATGATGAACATCCTATTAGCACTCATGCTAGTCTGTATAATCAGTCCCTTGTCTGGATGATATATCCTGCATGTCCCTCCTTTGATCAAGATGGCCAGACCTCTTTCTTGCAGTTGCCCTATGCTCAAGAGGTTATTCTTGAGCTATGGAACATAGTATACCTCAGATACAACATGGTTGATCCCATTTAAGAGCAACTTCACACTTCCTTTACCCTCTACCTTCATCTTGGTGTTGTTCTCTAGCTTTACTGAATGTTAAAACCTTTCATCAATCTCACTAAACATGGTCTTATCACCACACATATGATTGGAAGAACCTGAATCTAGGAACCAGGCATCTTCTCTTCTGGCTTCGTTCAGTTCTACGTAGGACATCAGCAGCATCTCATCTTCCTCGTTGAGCTCTGCATAGTTGGTTTCTTCTTTGTTCCAGGAAGGACATTCATATTGGAAATGGCCCAGCTTGTGACAGCGATAACATTCAACCGTAGCTTTGTTGAAGCTGGTTCGCCCTCTGCCTCTTCCCCTACCTCTGTAGTTTCCTCGTCCTCGACTTCTTCCTCCCTCAGACGTGATCTTCAGAGCTTGCTCCTCTCCTCTGTGACGCTGAAACTTCTGCTCATGTACTATGAGTGAGCTTTGTAGTTCATCGACTGTCAAAGAGTCTATATCTTTAGACTCTTCAATGGAGCAAACTACAAAATTGAATTGCTCTGTTAGAGAACGTAGAATCTTTTCTACCACCTTCACTTCCTGCATCTCTTCTCCATACACTCGCATCTTATTTGCGATTGTCATGACTCTGGAAAAATATGCATTCACTCCTTCACCAATTTGCATGTCTAGTGTTTCAAACTCTCTGCGGAGAGCTTGAAGATGTGATCTCTTCACCCTTGCATTTCCCTCGAACTTCTTCTTCATGGCATCCCAAATATCTTTGGCAGTGTCCTTCTTAAGGATGGTGTCAAGAACTGTACGATCGATGGCCTGAAAGAGATAGTTTTTCACTTTCAGATCGTTTAGCTTCTGTTCTTCTGCTTGTCTACGTTGATCCTCGATCTGCTTACGTTGATTTTCTGTAAGCTGTGTTCTTTCTACCACCACTCCAGAGTAGGTCCTTGCTTCTGCTACGCCTTCTGGTGCAGTTGGGATTCCATGATCGATGATGCCCCAAAATTCCTTGGATCGAAGGAAATTCTCCATGAGCATGGCCCAGTGATCGTAGTGGCCATCGAAACATGGAATTGCTGCTGGAACAAAACTCCCATCTGTTGCCATTAGTGTTTCACTCTGTGTTTCACTAAACACTCTCTCTCTTTCTGATTAGAATACTGCGGTTTCTAATCCCTCACAATCAGGCCCCTCGGTGGGGCTCTGATACCAAAATGTTAGAAATCCTGGATGAACACAAAGAACAACTTAAGAGTACTCTGAACAGTTTGGATGAATAGCTCCCATTCTTATTAACCTGGCTTTATATAGCCTTACAGAAAAACAGAATCAGCTACAAATGTTCCACACGTTCAGCAACATGCATGCTGTACGTGATCAATGCTGATAGACTCTAATCACTCCCTAACTCTAGGGTTTATTCGAAACAGAAGCAAGACTAAGTAAACAGGACTTAGTAGACCGTAAAACTAGCAACAGATTTGCAACAACTTTCTCTTCAAAAGACGACCCTCTTATCAGAATGAGCCAAGATGTGAGTTTGTGGTGCGGTGCGGTTTTGCATTGGTAGGAGGCTGAGACATCGTATAAGAGTAGCGGTCGATGGAGAAGGGATCTGGAGTTACGGGGTGTACGCGACAGGTGTTTGCTTGCCCAGATCGACTCCTTGATTTGGGTTGGGTATCCCTTTCACGTCTAGCGCTGATTTGGGTGGTATCGTGTTGTCTCCTTGTGGTGGTTTTGACCGGTGACGGTAAAGTCACAGATTATATCCTAAATCTGCGGGAACAACAATTTGGGTTGAATTTCTGAAAGGTGTATCTTGCTACGTCTAATGGGCTTTGGTTGGGCCTGGATTCCATTGGAGCATGGATCTGGGTTTAGTTTCTTTCGTTTTCTTTTCTTTATTCTTGATTTTTTGTTTTGTTATTTGGTTTATTGATTTTGGTGTTGGTTTGTTTTGGTGTCCCTCCCTTTTATGCGAGAGTGTTAGGGTTTAGTTGATGTCATTTGGTGGTTTTGGTTGGCTTATGGTTAGTGTTATGTCCAGAGACGATAGGTGTTAACGTTGGTGTTTCTTGACGTCAATGTAACGGGGAGCTTGCCCTTGCATATATGTTAGTTATTTTGGTATATAGTGTTTAGCAGGGTTGTTTTTTCTTGAGGTTAGCTGTACAATGATTAGTCGAGGCTTCTCGATGAGGTTTGGAGTATGTTGCATTTGGACTCGTTTCAATTCATGGTCATGTGATCGCTAGTATGTGAGTAGGGAGGAGTGTGTGGACGTGTTGTCCACCTCTGAGATCTCTCATGGTTGTAACGGTTGGTTTTGATATAAATTTTTGATAGTTTTCTAAAAATGCTACAACCTTTGGTCTACCATTAGACTACAACACACAAAAAAGTGAATATAAGTATTGTTGTGAAAACTAAAAATGGAAAAACGCTTGCAACCAAAAAATGGAAAAACACTCATCAAAGATGTTCTGTTAATTGGTTCCAATCTTGATTAAAATTTTCCAAGTGTTTTGATAGCTCATTGAGCACTTTTTTTAAAAATAAAAATAAAAAAGCCGGTGCTGCTGCCCTTAAGTCTTAATTAATGAAACCATATAATACAAGAGGGAGACATAAAGTCTAAACTCCGATTTACAATAAATAATGTATTTTAAAATGCACTAATTAGCAAATAGTGCAATATTGACAGTTTTGCTTTGACAAAGAGGTGACATAATGTAAAGCTAACTGTACTAAGGACAAATATCATAATGATTAATAGTGCAGCTTTCCTACTATGTAGTCGTACGAAATCATATCTGGCTACTCATTTTTTATCCTATCACTAGGAGGTCGTAACCATTTGACGAAGTAAGAAACTCGCAACATACTTAGGCCAAACTAGACACGCAAGGTACCAACACCAAAAGAATGCCCATATCTCCTTATGAACAACAGTAAATTATTAAATAAAATAACATAAACATAACATAATTGCTCCAAATGAGCTAACTTTAACTCGGGTCGGGTCTAAACGAAGGGCCCAAACCTGAGCCCATACAAAGGAAAGGGGAGAAATCATCGCCATTAGCTAGACCATAACCACCACTACCCCGCTTCGCAAGAAGCGCCAGACCATCACTCTAGAACCAGAATGCGCCACAAATTTACAATATCCAACCTAGAGAGGACCCGATCCAGATTGAAAGCATTTCAAGACCGAAGCAGCCCGACGTTGCTCGGATCCAAAAACACCTCACCTGACTGGAAAACCCCCAAATCGGACTATGCCCAGCCACCGATTTATAGTCGCAACACTTGACAACCGTTGTGATCTCTCCTATGGTAACGCCGCATCGCTTGACAACAGCTGTGATCTCTCACATTCCTCACTTCACACACCGACGCCACATCCTCGAATCAAGAAGATCGAATGAGGAACTACACGCTAGCCCATCCCCACAGCCACAAGGAGACGATCAGGCCCTTCTGACGATGGCGGGAGAGCTCGCCGTCGGACAGGGAGAGTGATCTGATATTTTTCCATCAGGCGCGCGTACCAACCTTAAGCTCGCGCTCTTCCTTCTTGATTGTATGTATTATTGCTTATTGAGCACTCTTATCACCTACAATTTTGTGACAACAGTTGCAAGATCTTCAAGAGAGGGAGCAATAAGAAACTGATGATGAAAGTTGAAATGAAGAAGAGCAAAAGTTTCCTTTGACTCTTACTTATGTTGCTGAGAATGTAAGAAAAATAGAGTTGCATGGTGATCCTCGACTCTCATGTCAAAGGCTTTGACATTTGAATTTCTAAAGTCTTAAGCAACTGCATAAGAAAAAGAAATGGTGCATGGTATAACAGTATAACGAAAATTTAAAGTTACTAATGTAAGGCCGGGCTGTGCACTAGGAAACACTAACATGTAATCATATTTCCAAAATGAGAAAGCATGAGACTTCAAAAAAACATGGAGGAATAAAGTTCTATTGGAGCTAGGTCATTTTGACAACAATTAGTGAGGGAGTACAACTCAATTTCTATCGGGAAGCAGGAAGCTTAGCGCTAGTTTGATATTCCTGCGGCTTTTTTACAAAATTGATTCTAGTATATTACGAATATAATCAGCTGTGAATTAAAACAATAAACTGTTTGGTAAATGGTGTTTTAAATGTGTTGTCTAGATAAAAAATGTAATTTTTGTGTCTTTATTCACAGTAACTTCTAAAAGTAACCTCAATACTGCTTTTAATATATATTTCTACTGATCTGTAATTTAAAAAAATAGTTTTTATTTAATTTATCAAACACAATAAAATATAGAAGTTGAGATTAAAACTGATTTTTTTAAAAGGAAACTATACCAAATTAGACCTTATAGGCGTCTTTCAAAAGCTTTTTTGCCATGCTTGATAGAGTTTTGTGCCTTAAAGCTAAAGGTAAGTAAGTTGAAACCGCAACTATTTTCATGACTCGTTACTCGTGTAAACCATGTACATACATAGATAGTAAACTATTTATCTGTAGAGATTCAGATACATGTTACCATTATGCTTTGAAACTTTGAATACATGCTGGCATGCATGTACATATATTTTTTTTGGCGAAACATGCATGTACATATTGGGGCAAATGAATTTGAAGCAGATGCAAGAAATTAATACTATACGACTGTACGTTGTATATCCTTGCGGAGAAGATTAATGTATCGTTGATTTAACAAGAACGTCCTTGCTTAAAACTTCATCGATCTTCCGGCGCTGCTATTCCTTGAAATGTGCTTTTCTAGGCAACAAGTGAACAATCTAAATCCAACGTACATGTTTGTGAAAACACTGCATTCTTCTGATGGATGCCACAGTCATGTATATCAGAGTTGTGTGATACTCGAAAAGTTGAACCTTTATCTATGGAGCTGACCCTAAATACTTGTTCACTAATTCTCAGGAAGACATTCAGAGGAACTGGTACGCACGCTCAACCATTTTCCGGTGGCTGACTTTGTGAATGTGGCTAGTGCTTTTTGAATAGGAACTGGTACGTACGCTCAACCCTCCTTCGCTTCTTACATGTAACGTAGATCGATATTCATATATAATAAGTTAGCATAGTGTGGTGGACAATTTAATTTGAGACATTATATGTCCCAGCAAACTCCTAAGGTACGTATGTTGGTCTATCAAGTATCTCTGTAGTTTGTTAACTTAATTTTTCCTTGTTCTGAGAATGACATGCATCGACTTGTTGGTCATTAATTAACTCAGTTAACCAAGTTAATTAGTTCTGAGGTCTAAATGCGAACTTGATAGTTTTTCTTCGTAAATTTATCTTTTGTAAGATGATATAGTGATAGCCTAGCTCATCCATGATTGTCCACAAGACCACAACAAAGAACATGCAAATATAAACTTAGCCTTAAAGTAGAAACATGCAAAGATTTCAAAACGTAGAAACCTATATTAATCTTACAATTCCAGGAGAAGATATTTCATTATGTCGATTCTTGCATAAAACTAAGATTAATGGATACCAAACTAAGCATAAATCAACAACAAAAGCACCAAACAAAAAACTTCTCTAATTATTCTACGACCTATATATATATATATATATATAGAGCTCAGGAGGGATAGAAGGGGGTGAAGAACAACCACGAACCCGAAACGAATGGTTGCATATTTCGGTTTCAAAAGAAGATCGAGCAAAATCTAGACTTGAAGCGGAGCATTTTCGGGCTTGCAAGGTCAAGAAAACACGAACATTCTTCGTGGAGTTCAGAAAAGAAAAGAATGCATATAACAAGAATAAGCTCAGGAGAGATATCGCCATGACTTCTAATTCCATGCTTCCGTTAGTGTTTTCATATGCTTCTCTTTCCCAATGAACAAAAGGGGCACCAAGCAGAGAGCCATGGCCAAGACTCGAAGCAAGTTAAACACCTGCAGAGAAGTTGAGGAAGAAGGAGAAGAATGAGGAGAAAGAGATACTGATATGTATATGGAGGTAGACTACTACTGGCAGTGCTGGTGAAACTAGGGGATGAAGGGCAGCTATTTATAACGAGGAATGGTCACAGTAAGGAAATAAAGGCTGGTTGGTATAATAAGGTCTTTAATGGAAAAATAAGGTGATGGGTCTTGTTCAAGGAATAGGACTGAATCGAGAAACACTAGGCATAATGATGGTTTGTTTCTTGGGATTCAAAACTCTCCTCTCTATTTGTTCTCTTCTTCTTGTTGTCTTCTACCTCGCTCTTTCTGACTTTCATTGATCACTCGCTGTTAAATTTCTACTATCCAGATTTTCACCATTTTGCCCAAGTTGTTCAAGACCAGTATCACTGTCTGAGTAACTGTGTATAATTTAAACCACTGTGGAACTATGGAAGTGAGTTTGACCCATTTGAATTCTCTGGTCAATTGATCCCAGCCTTCCATATACACATTGCAAGAGAATCATTCAATTGGTCTCTTCAGAGAGATAGAGAAAGAACATGGTCACAGAGCCCTAGGTAGGTTAACCCTCTGCTTCATTTGTCTATCTGTGCAAACCTTCCCAGGATCACAGCAAACCAGAACTCTAATTCTCATGTCTTATGGAATTATTGTGCCTCGCCATGCATGCAGTAGTCTCAGAATTATTGGGACCTCGCTTTAGGTAGCTATAGCCTGAAACTAATATACATTGTGAAGTCAATCTCACACGGCCTTCCCCATTTAATAGTGTTCTTGACTTCTTCATATATCTATTTCTATTATCTCTGTCGACTCAGAGAGACACTGCAAAATCTCTTACATATATACTCGAGTGCACCCAGCTGCTATATATAAACCCTAAATATATTTTAACGTTCTGATTCAAAGTTATTTCAAACCGGCCCGTGAAGGTTTTCATCATGAGCCTAGCTACTTCGTCATGCTAATGTCACCTACAGTACTGATGTGGTGGTCCTATAGGACCAGTTTTGAGTTTTGACCAACATGCTGGGCGTATAGGTGCAGATAGAGATGAGAAGGATGGAGGACTGTGTTAAATTGTGACGAGGGTAGTAAATAGATTATTCGTATATTAGTATTGTCTTAACTTAATTACTTTTAAAGTGTTAATTTTAATCACAAAAAATATCGGTACAATTAGGGATGATCTATCCACTTATTAGTTATATTTTATTTGTCACTTTTCTGATATGAGATTTATTACTCTCCAATACTCCCAACGCGCCCCCTCACGTGCAACCTGACTCAAGACTTGTACTTGATGAAATGGGACGAAACAAACCAAGGGACACTTGGTGACAATCCAATCAGAACTTTCCTATGACGATATAAGCCCATACCGGATGAAGATAAAGAATTCACATCCGGCCCATAAGAGAACTGTGTTAGACATATAATACAGAAGAATCAGAGAAGTAATTAGAGAGTGACCCGCTCTGATACCATGTTAAACGGTGACAAGCGTGGCCCGTGAATCATTCGTGTACCGATACTGTCTCAACTTAACTGTTTTTAAGGTGTTTGTTAAAAGTCTTCGAATATATTTAGGAAAGTAGATTGTAATTGGATTTGTATTTGGTTAGTTACCTTTGTTGTAATCCCCTACTTTCTAGGTTATCTTGTTTCACAAGGATACTCTTGTATATATATATATATATATCCCGTTTGTATCAATGAAAAATTATTCCAGTGAATCATAATTTTCTACATGGCCTTAGAGCAGGTTTTACCCTAATCCTATTTCCATATTTTTCTCTTCACCGCAACCTCAAAATATGGGCGGTGAAGAACCATCCAACAAGTCTGCGGGCGGAGATACATCCTCTGACTCTTACTACCTTCATCAATCGGATCATCCTGGCCTTCTACTTATGTCCATTAGTCTGAATGCACAAAATTATCATTCATGGAGCCGTGCATTCAAAGTTTCTCTCAGTGCCAAGAACAAGCTTGGCTTTATTGATGGAACGCTTAAATCTCTGAGTGTTTCCAAGAAACCCGAATCCCTAGCATCATGGCAGCGTTGCAATGATATGGTCTTATCTTGGTTGTGGAATTCACTCAAACCTGACATACACCACAACGTTTTATATGCATCCATCGCCTATGAAGTATGAGAGGATCTTAAGGAGCGTTTTAAGCGGAGCAATGCGCCGAGAATCTTTCAAATTCGGCGTGACATATCTTCCTTGCAGCAGGGGCAGGACACCGTAGACGTCTATTACACCAAACTTAAGAGTCTATGGGATGATTTGGCTTCATGCAACACCAAAACATGTTCTTGTGGCGTTGATGAAGAAGAAAACAAGTTCATGCAGTTTCTCATGGGTCTTAATGAGAGTTTTGCTCCCATTAGGGCACAACTTTTGTTGAAAGATCCTTTACCGTCCGTGCATCAGGCGTATGCTTCGATCACCACTGAAGAGTCACATAGGGAAGTCGGCACTAGTCGTCTCTCCAAATCGGCAGCCATGAACACATATCGTAAGAAGTCGTCTACTGACCAAAAATTCACTGATAAGCCGCTGCTACATTGTACCTATTGCAATGGAGACAATCACATCGAGAAGGCATGCTGGAAACTCAATGGTTACCCAGTTGGACATCCTCGCCACAATCCGAACTTCAAACCGCGCAATCGCAATGGAGGCAGCAGCGGTTCTTCATGTCGCAACGGTGGATCAGCACCACCTCAAGCCAACAGTGTGACGACACCGACTCTTAAGGAGGTGCAGCAAGCCATGCCGAACCTGTCTGACTTACAATACCAGCAGATTGTGGCAGCCCTCGGCTCACAATCACCTTGTGCAGTCGATCCAAAACCACAAGCCAATGCCGCTTCCGTCACTGCCTTTTCTAAAGGTTTGTTACTGCTTGCTTCCCGTCGATGGATTATCGATAGCCGGGCAACGGATCATATCATTTCTTCGCTTGATTCTTTAACACATGTGGTTCAAAATCCCTCTCTACGGCTGGTCTTATTGCCTAGCGGGGAGAAGGCTCCGATTTTATCTTCCGGCACCCTTAATTTGAGTCCTACAGTACAATTGAAAGATGTATTGTGTGTACCTACTTTTAAAGTAGACCTTTTATCTGTGAGTAAAGTTGCTGATAGATTAAATTGTTCGGTGACTTTTTTCCTTCTTGGTGTGTTTTACAGGACTTGGTTTCGAAGATGACGATTGGTGTGGGTAAGCGTCAAGGGGATCTCTACTACCTTGTGGCATTGGCTTCCTCAAACCCTTCCTCTCGCCAACCATCTTGCAATCTCGTCTCTCTTTCCGCAGATTTGTGACATCATCGCCTAGGGCATCCCTCTTCCGCTCGTTTACAGTTTCTAGGTCATAAAACTCTAGATATTTCCTTCCCGTCAAATCATGAATGTCAGGTTTGTCCGTTAGCCAAACAAACTCGGCAACCTTTTGGCACTAGTTCTATTTCCACCTTAAGTTGTTTTTCTCTTTTGCATTGTGACATTTGGGGTCCTCACAAGATCGCCTCCATTACAGGTGCACATTATTTTTTGACTATTGTTGATGATTATTCTCGTTTCACATGGGTTTTTCTTATGCGTCACAAAAGTGAGACACAACCGATTCTTAAAGCCTTTTTTGCCTATGTTGAGACACAATTCAATGCTAAAGTTAAGCAATTTCGTAGTGATAATGGTGGGGAGTTCATTTCCCTTCGTAATTTTTTTAATGAGCAGTGCATTCTTTTTCAGCATTCGTGCGTCTACATGCCACAACAAAATGGCGTTGTAGAACGCAAATATCGTCATATACTTGAGGTAGCGCGCGCCCTTCGCTTTCAGGCTCACCTACCAATAAAATTTTAGGGCGAATGCATTCTTACATCCATTTATCTCATTAATAGACTCCCAACGCCAATCCTCCAACGGCGCACCCCTTTTGAACTCCTCCACCACCGATCACCCGCATATGATCACATGCGCGTTTTTGGTTGCCTTGCATACGCCACTTCTGTTCATCCTCCTTCCGAATTCGCCCGCCGGGCTCATAAATGCATTTTTGTTGGGTATCCTTCTTGTCAAAAAGCATATAAATTGTATGATCTTACCACTCATAAAATCCTCACCAATAGGGACATTATCTTTCATGAACATGTCTTTCCTTTCTCGGATAACGTTGATCTTGATCCTTTGGATTCACCTTCCTTATCTTTTCCTTTAATTCATGATAATACCGATTTTTTCTCACCCTCATCCACCGAGTCTTATGTTGCTTCTCCACTTCTAGAGTCCGATTCCATGTCTATTCTTCTTAAGTCTCATCCGTCCTCCACATCTACCTTTATTGAGTCTCCTCCGCCATCCAACTCTATAAAGTCTCATCAGTCACCTACCTCTATTGAATCCGCTCCTTCTCCACATCTTGAGTCTCCTCTCACATCGAACTCTAACGTTGTTCCCCGACGTTCACAAAGAGTACCGGTTCCCAATGTCCGTCTTAAGGACTATGCATGCTCGAAGGTGATTCTGCCACCACATCCATATTCGTCATCTCCGTCACCATCTCCACAAAAAGGTACTCGATATCCATTATGCCACTTTATCTCCTATCATCGTTACTCACCATCAGATCTTACTTTTGTTGCTCAAATTAGTCAAGATGTGGAGCCTTCTTCTTTTGCAGAGGCTGAACAGGACCCCTGTTGGCGTGAGGCGATGGATTCTGAACTCGAGGCTCTTGCCCTCAGCAATACATGGACGTTGACCTCTCTTCCCCAAGGCAAGCATCCTATTGACTGCAAATGGGTCTATAAAATCAAGCGTCATGCTGATGGTTCTGTTGAACGGTACAAAGCCCGTTTGGTTGCTCGTGGTTTCACTCAAGCTGAAGGAGCTGACTATCACGAAACTTTTTCTCCCACGGCCAAAATGGTGACCGTGCGTTGTTTACTTGTTGTTGCCGCCAGTTAGAACTGGTATATTCATCAAATAGATGTTCACAATGCATTTCTTCATGGTGATCTTGATGAGGAAATCTACATGTCCCCTCCTCCCGGACTTTGACGACAGGGGGAGAATCTTGTATGTCGCCTCCACAAATCCCTGTACAGACTTAAGCAAGCATCAAGACAATGGTTTGCTAAGTTTACAGAGGCCATATTAGCCGCCGGTTTTACTCAGTCTAAAGCCGACTACTCCTTGTTCATCTGTAAGAATGGGGAGTCCTTTATTGCATTACTAATTTATGTTGATGATTTTCTGATTATGGGGAATGATTTGAATGCTATTGACACTCTCAAGAAGTTCCTTCATACACGTTTTCGGCTTAAGGACCTTGGAAATCTGAAATATTTTTTAGGTATTGAGTGTTGTCGGTCGAGCAAGGGTATTACTATTTCTCAACGAAAGTATGTTCTTGAAATCATTAAGGATTGTGGTTATCTTGGTGCTCGTCCGGTGGAATTTCCTATGGAAGATGAAAAACTTTCGGAAAAGGGTGATGTTCTTCAAGATCCAGCCAAGTATCGAAGGTTAGTTGGTCGGTTAATCTACTTGACTATCACAAGACCAGACATTACATATGCAGTTCATGTTTTAAGTCGCTTCACGCATCAACCAAGACAACCACACATGGAAGCCGCCTTGAGGGTAGTGAGATATTTGAAGAATGCACCAGGTCAGGGACTTCTTTATTCCTCTGAAAGTACTTTGAATATGATTGCTTATTGTGATTCCGATTGGAGGGGTTGTCCTGTCACTAGACGCTCCACCACGGGCTACTGTGTTTTCTTGGGAACGTCCTTGATTTCGTGGCGAACAAAACGTCAAAAGATAGTATCAATCCTCGGCGGAAGCCGAGTACAGGTCCATGGCTGGCACATCCTGTGAGATCATATGGTTGCGATTTTTGTTAGAAGATTTACATTTGTCACATCAAGGTGCAACATTGATGTTTTGTGATAATCAAGCAGCATTGCACATTGCAGCTAATCCGGTCTTTCATGAGCGTACACGGCACATTGAAATGGATTGTCATTTCATTCGGGAGAAGATTATGGGCGGTACTATTTCTACTCGGCACGTTGGTACTTTGGAACAGGTAACCGATCTCTTTACCAAGCCTCTTGGTAAGAACCAATTCTTGACTTTGGTGAGCAAGTTGGGAATTTTAGATATACATTCTCCAACTTGAGGGAGAGTGTTAAAAGTCTTCGAATATATTTAGGAAAGTAGATTGTAATTGGATTTGTATTTGGTTAGTTACCTTTGTTGTAATCACCTACTTTCTAGGTTATCTTGTTTCACAAGGATACTCTTGTATATATATCCCGTTTGTATCAATGAAAAATTATTCCAGTGAATCATAATTTTCTACAGTGTTAGGTTTTAACCACAACAAAATGTCTCGGTATAATTAGGAATAATTCACCCATTTATTAATTATATTTTATTTATCACTTTTCTGATTTGAAATCTATTACATTCTGATACTTGCAGGTGGGGTGCCATTTCTAAGTTCTCATTGCTTACAGTTCCCTCTCGATTCCCATATACATGACTGTAATTCAATTTCCCTGTATAAGACAGCCTGTGTATGGCTGCATGCTCGATCGGCTTTGAGATTTAAGATTTGAAGGGAATATATTTCATTTATTATGATAAAAATGAGAGCACAAATAAATAGAGAAATCGGTAAGTGTCGTTGTATGGAAGGGCAGGTACTGTAGCAAATTAACCTTAAGTCGCTAGCTAGTAAAGAACGATCATTTATACATTTATAGAGAAATTATTAGCTGGTCCCGGCACATTTTTGAGTTGGTGTTCCCAGTCAATAAGCCAAGGACATGTGGGTATTTATTTACACATCACTCGTCTCAGTTAACATTTGAGAAAACGGTGTCAATGTTTGAGAAATTGAGTGCAGAAGGAATTAAACAAGTTAGACATGGAAAACAAAAACCTTCTGGGTTCATATAAAATAGAGTTGGAGGAGATGGTCTTCTTGATGAAATTTACAGACGTGAGTTTTCAAATCAGAGAGGACCTTCACACAAAAACAAGATCTTCTGTGTTCGGTACTTCGGTTGTGTTTGGTTTAGAAAGATCTTAGAGGAGACAGAGAAACTAGATTTGAATTTCCCTCTCCTCCGGGGCTTCGCCACTAACTTCAGAGCACCACCGTGATCCTCCGGCTTCCAACGAGTTAGTTCCTACCTCTGTGGTCGTCCGACTACATCAAACATAGAAAAATTATTGAAAGATTATTAATGAGTTCACCTTCTGGATTTCCCAAACACAACAACCATTAGCTTTGCTCAAAAGTCAAAACCAAAAAAATTGTTGGAAAATAGGTAAACGTGAATTGAAGAAGACACGGGATTATTCTAGAACAAAAAGAAGACAAAAAATTATCGAGAAAAGATTTCAATGTGTGCTAAGTCGATAATTGACAAGGAAGACTCAACCAACCAAAATGGATTTGTTTCGAAAGACGAGGCGATGGAGTGAAGAAGACCAGCGTTACAAGTTTAAGAAGTTACAGATTGACGGAGTTAACAGCCATGCTATCCATTCAGCTCTGATTTAAAATATTTTTTACGCGTCCTTGGTTTATTGGTTAGGAACACCAACTCAGAAATGTGTCGGGAGCAACTACTAACTTCTCACATTTATGTAGTTCGTATGTTGCGGTTGTTGCCCGAAATGTATGCGTAAGATAACAACTCAAATATACTGAACATGTAAGAATAAATTCTCTAATCGTACAACTTAAATGTCATTTATGTTATAGTGAATATTTATATAAGAGATTATAAGAAATATAATTGGTAAGTATAACCATATGATATAATTACAAGATTTCATTCATAATATGACTCACGTTGACACTTCATCTTCAAATATATTGAAGATGGAAGAATGAATTCTCTAATCGTACAACTTAAATATCATTCATCTTACAGTGAAGATTTATATAAAAGATTATAAGAAATATAATTAGTAAGTATAACCATACGATATAATTACAATATTTCATTTATAATATAATTTACGCTGACACTCCCCCTCAAGTTAGGACATGCACATCAATCATGCCGAACTTGCACGATAAGTCATAAAACGCCTTTCTGGATACTCCCTTAGTGAGTATATCTACAAGCTACTTTTCAGTAGGAACAAAAGGGAAGCTAATAATATTGTCATCTAGCTTCTCTCTTATAAAATGAAGATCAATCTACACATGCTTAGTACGATCATGTTGCACTGGGTTCTGTGCTATATCAATTGCTGCTTTATTGTCACAATACAACTGCATAGCACTTTTGGATTTGATACCTAAATCACGTAACAGATTTCTCAGTCATAACAACTCACATACTCCATGAGTCATACCTCTGTAATCAGCCTCAACACTAGACCGTGCCACAACCTTTTGTTTCTTACTTTTCCATGTAACCAAATTACCTCCCACAAAGGTAAAGTAACCTGATGTAGACCTCTTGTCTGTAATATTTACAGCCCAATCTACATCTGTGAAGCCACAAACATCAAGAATATTATTATGTTTAGAAAACATTACTCATCTCCCAGGAGCTGACTTCAAGTACCTTAAGATTCTCATACTAGCATCCATGTGACACTCGCTCGGGTTGTGCATGAACTGACTCACTATACTCACAGCATATGCGATATCCGGTCTAGTATGATATAAGTAAATCAAACGCCCAACTAACCTCTGATAGCGAGTTCGATCAGGAGGTACCTGGTATGGATACTCTGCTAGACGATAGTTCTGTTCAATAGGTGTGCAATCCAACATACATGTCTCTGTCAATAGATCAAGAATGTACTTTCTTTGGCAGAAATATATCCCTTCTCTTCTCTAGGTACCTTAATTCCTAAGAAGTACTTGAGATCTCCCAAGTCCTTCGTCTCAAACTCAGAGACGAGCTGTCTCTACAATCCGTCCATCTCAATTGTATCATTGCTAGTGATTACCATATCATCGACATAAATAAGTAAGGTTGTTACCTTCTCATGCTAATGCTTGAGTAACAACATGTTGTCTGAATTACTCTATTTGTAACCAATCTTACGCATGAACTGTGTAAACATCTCAAACCAAGCACGAGATAACTGTTTGAGTCCATACAAAAACTTCCTAAATTTGCATACAAACTCAATAGGAAAAGCAGCTACATACCCCAATGAGAGACTCATATACACCTCCTCAGCTAACTCTCCATGAAGAAAACATTTTTGTCATCAAATTGTCGAAGTGGCTAGTTTAAACTAACAGCAAAGGAAAGCAGAATCTGAATAGTATTCATTTTAGCAACAGGTGCAAAAGTCTCAACATTGCCTATACCATACGTCTGAGTAAACCTCTTTGCAACAAGGTGTGTTTTGTACCGGTTCATTGATCCATCTACATTGTGTTTTATATTAAACACCTAACAATAACCTACAGCCTATGTTGCACGGAAACGGAAGCGAAAACCGGGAAGCGAAGCGTTCGGAAGAGCGGAAGCATTTTTTTCAAAATTCAATGGAAGCGAAGTGATTGGAAGCGTGAAAATAAAATAATTATTTATATATTATATATAACCCTTTTATATATTAATAAGTAAATATTACCAAATTTTTAACATCCTAATGTATTTAAATACCAAAACTATCATCACTATAATTATTATTTAGAAAATTATGATTATTATTGACAACTCCTTGATTATTGTGCTAACAAAGGATAATGTTGTGAACAACATTATACATATTGATACCACTAATCTATCACCACCCTTTTCCCATCCTCCATCCAGTCCCTTCGTCATCGACTTAGAAGTGATTGGGGGTTCCCACTTCTTCTCTGCTTCAACTTTTCAGCTCTGTCAAAATTCACATTTTCAACACTTGGTAGTTTACATTTGAGGTGCAAGGCTAAAATATCGAGATTTTACCAAATTTTCAAATGTGTGATCTTAGATGCCGATGTCAAAGAGCACGTCGACACGAGTCTCTCGATATTTTCAGAATACTTTTCAGAACATCAGTCTATTTTCTACGAATTTCTGAAGTATCTGATAATTTTTAATTACCACTCCAGTAAATAAGTTTTACCATTTAAAAATTTACTTTTTACCCTCCACTTAATCTGGATCGTTGGATCTTTTCTTGATCAAATCATGGCCGTCCATTTCCTTATAAAAGGAGGTTTGACCTTTGACTCGGTCAAAACCTCCCAACTCAGTCAACCTGGTTCTCCTGAGCTCTCTCGAGCTCCGGCGACTTCCGCTAAAAGCTGACGATTCCCGCCACCACTCGACGGAGCACCACTACTAATCTCTTTCTCTTCTTCCATTCTACCTAGCCCAGCCTGAAAATCCACCACGCTCCCACCATAGAGGCAGATCGGAGGAGGAGAAAGCTGAGTTGTTTTCTGGCGAGAGCTCGTCGTTCAGACGATGGGGTGGCGCGTGACTGGTATATTTCTTCTTCTCCCTTCTTCTTCTTCTTCTTCATTTTCATGCCTTTAATCTCTTCAATCGAGACCAAATTTACCCTCGCTTCCTCTAGAGCTTCAGGTTCATCATCTTCTTGAATTAAAAAGAAAAACCCGAGCTTTGAAATCTTAGTAATTTGATTATGCTTATTATTGTTGACATTGATGATGAGGAAGAGAGGAGAGGAGAGGAGTGAAGAAGAGGAAGGTAAAACTTTGTAATCGAATGCTTGCTGAGAATGAATGAAAAAAATCTAGAATTTGAATTATGAAACAGAGGCTTAGTAGTGCTTCCATGCGTTTTCAGCAAGCTTTCAAAATACTCTTCTCCGGAACCGCACTTCCTAACGCTTCCAACACGCTTCCGCGAAGCGTGCCTTCTGGCAAGGTTCCGTGCAACGTAGCCTACAGCCTTCTTGCCATGTGGTGGAGGCACAAGTTTCCATGTATCATTCTTCTGTAACGCCTCCATCTCTTCTTCCATTGCTTTTCTCCACCTTGGATCTCCCAATGTATCTAACACCTTGTTAGGTACTGATACAACAGATATTTAATTCACATATTATGCATATGACTTAGATAATCTTTTAGTGGACATGTAATTGGCTACTGGGTACTTTGATTTAGCTTGAACAATGAGTTCATATCTTTGGGGTGCTTGATCTCGAGTAGACCTATTTGGTAACACATATTCACCACCATTAGACTCACTACTAGTAGTACAAGTGGAAGGACATACCTCAAATGAGTAATCTTCAGTATTAGTAAGCTCTGGGTCAGGGGTAGGAGCGACGAAGGCAAGAGGGACAGTTGTGTCTTCAAATGCATTCTTAGTGCTTAAAATTGGTGCTTCTGAGTCTAGATAAACCGCTGGATCAACCAGTGCTTCAGTTTCTAGGTGAACTGGTGCTTCTGTTTCTGCATTAGTCTCTACTACTAGATTCAATGAGGTAATAATCTCAATTAGACTCATCGTTGTATCTCTTGCCTGTGTAACTTCTCCTCCTTCTGATTCCTCCCCCTCACCATGATACGGATCTTTGAAATATGAATGCTTCCTCTGAAGAGCAGTATCAGATGAGGAGAAATAACTCATGTCTTCAAAAAAAGTAACATCCATAGTAACATAATACTTTCTAGTGGGTGGATGGTAACCCTTGTAGTCTTTCTGATGTTCTCCATAGCCAACACACACACTTAATCGCTCGGGCATCCAACTTAGACCTCTGGTTTTTAGGAACATGAACAAAAACAACACAACCAAAGACATGGGCAGGAAGATTATGAAATGAGAGAATGAGAACATGAGATGCAAGGGCCTCAAAATGAATTTTTTCTTGAAGAACATTAGATGAAAGACGATTGATAAGATGAGCGAAAACATGTACTGCATCACCCTAAAGATATTTAGGCATATAAGCACTAAAAAGAATGGCACGAGCCACATCTAGGAGATGGCAGTTTTCCTTTCAGACACCCCATTTTGCTCTGGTGTTTGTGGACAAGTAATTTGGTGAACAATCACATGTGTTTGGAAAACTGTTTGAAAGAATGATTAACATACCCCCCAATGTCTGAATGAAGAACTTTAATGGTGCTATTGTATTGTGTTTGAACAAGAGTACGAAAAACTTGAAAAGTTAGAAATACTTCATCTTTGGTTTTCAAAAGAGCTATTGTTGACAACCTTGTGCAATCATCACCAAACAATACAAATACCTCATACCCTACACAGTAGGCTCTCTAGAGGGTCTCCCGAGATCTGAATGAATTACTTCAAAAGGAACACTACTCCTAGAGAAACTAGGAGAGTAAGTAGCACGATGACTCTTAGCTAGAACACATGTTTCACAACGTATAGTAGACTCATTCACACCAATAAACAAAAAAAGCATGAATTTTTTCACAACACTAAAGAATGGATACCCTAAGCGGCGATGCCACAACTATGTTTCACTTAACTGGATAGAGCTCGAGGTCAAAACAGTGTGAGGCTATGTTCTAGGTTTCTCTCATGCATATGTCTGATCAAAGTGAAACAATCGTCCCCTCAAATACCCCAACCGATAAGCTCCATGGTAAGAAAATCCTGAAAAGTCACATACATGGGATAAAAGGTTACATAACATCGAGACTCGGTATTCAACTAGGGAACATAAATCAAGTGATGAGACATGTCAGGTACATATAAAATATTATGTAGGTCTAAAGTATGAGTGACACGGACCGACCATTTTCCTAACACATGAAAAGCCTCACCATTAGCATTAGTGACATATGACACTGGAGGGGAATACAACTTAGTGAAATAAAATTTATCATAAGTCATATGATTAGTGCACTACCAGGATAAGCACTTTAGCCGACGAAAAAATTTCGTCGGCCTGTTCACCATATTCGTCGGCTATAACCTTAGCCGACGACATGTCGTCGGCTAATAATTCGTCGGCTATACTTATAGCCGACGAAATAAAATCTGTCGTCGGCTATACTCCAACACTTAGCCGACGAAATAATATAAAAAATTTGTCGGCTATAATCCAACACTTAGCCGACGAAATAATATTAAAAATTCGTCGGCTATAATCCAACATTTAGCCGACGAAATATTAATATATCGTCGGCTAAAGTTTTTTAAAAAAATTAAAAATGAAATAGAGAAAAGCCGACGAAATATGGTTCATTCGTCGGCTAAAGTATTTTAAAAATTAAAAATTAAATAGAGAAAAGCCGACGAAATTTACAATATTTCGTCGGCTATGATACTTATAGCCGACGAAATATGGCAAATTTCGTCGGCTAAAGGTTGTTGGAAAAAAAAAACTAGCATAGCCGACGAAATATGGTAAATTTCGTCGGCTATAGTACTTTTTATACTAGAAACCCAAACAAAATTTATACATTACCATCCAAGCAAGCTGCAAATTACAGAAACAATTTCATAACCAACAACAACACACCATCAAAAGTAACATAAACATTTTGCATTAAATTTTCAATTCATAAATTGTTCATAAACCTAAAAAGTAAATTAATATTTGTTCATAAACCTAAAAAACTAAATAAATAATTGTTCATAAACTTAAAAAACTAAATGAAGTCGATATCGTCTAAATCAATATCTGCGCCAGGATGAGGTTGTTGGGGAGGTTGCGGCGGCTGAGGTAAGACAATAGGCGTGGGCATGGGCGGAAGCGGAAGTCCCTGCTGCTGTGCAGCTAAAAAATCTTGCATGTACTGGAACATCTGCTGCTGCTGTGTCTGCTGGGCGGCATAGACTGCTACATTGTACTCCTGTAGAGCGGCAGTATATGCTGCTTGGGCGGCCTCTCTCGCGGCAGTATATGCTGCTTGGGCGGCCTCTCTCTCGGCAGTATATGCTGCTTGGGCGGCTTGCTGTTCCCGTAACATTTGAACTTCCGCCTCAAGCTGAGTCGTTCTGTTGCTGGTCGAGGCTCATTTTTTCTGAAACCCAGGAGTGGTCTTCAGTACCCCCTCGCCCTTCTTTCCCAGACCCCGACAGTAGAAGTTATTTCCTCGCGGTGGGAAGGCTGTGCCCATGATCCTGGCCCCAACGCTGAGATCCGAACTGTCGATCCGGGACATAGCTTCGGACATGTCTTCCTCTTGCGTGTCAGGCCATGTCTCCCTGACTATAGCAGCCATCACCTCGTCACTAGCCTGCCTCACCCTCGCCTAATTTGATAGGAAAAAAAATAATTAACATTTTAAAATATATATATATATATACATATAATTTACTAAATTTTAAAACGTAAAACGACTTACAATATCCTCCTGGGCGTCAGGATATGCCTTTTCGTACGTATAGACGTACCGGTTGACCTCTGGATGTTCCCTGGCCGCCTCCTCCATCAACGATGCGAACGGTCTAGAACCGGCATGATGGTTCCTCATGTTGCGTTGCCGGTTTTGAGTGTTCACCCGGGAAACGGCCTACAAAGGAATCAAATTAGTAAAATATTTTAAAACGTATTAAATATAATTCAATATAATAAATAATTATTTTTAATTACCTGTTTATGTGGGTTGTTGAATTCCGATATCAGAAGCCAACGCCACTCGTACTCCCTGAACTGGAACTCAAGGGGGGTGCCAGAACGTTCGTTCCCATGTGTAGTCTAGTGGGTCCATAACTCGTTCTTCCACTCCTTGTACCTGTAATACGCCAAAAAAAATATAAATATTATTAATTATACATAATTTTCTTTTGTCCTTAACTTTGCAACGTACCTTCTCCCGTGCACAACGTCCGCCCAGGTGTTCCTCAGGTACTCGGGAACGTCAAACCACACCTGCATTTAAACATTTATTAGTTTAGACGTTCATAAATCTACAATGTAATAAATAATGTTAAATATGAATTTTGTTATACTTACCGACATGGCGTTGTGGACCATGTCCTTAACCTCCTGTGGGACCTCGCCCCAGTCTGACCACAACATAGGGACTCTATCCCTAATAAGCGCTCCCACGCGGCCAGAGTACATCCTCGTCTTGCCGCCCGATACTACGTTCCCATCCTCGTCAGTATCAATGACGATCCTTCCCGATGTACTCACTGTCTTCTCGAGAGCTTTCCCCGTGACCGGACCTCTCTTCTTCCTTGTCGGCTTGGCTCCGACGGTGCCTATCATAAATTGATGATTAGTAAATTAATTTTATTATAACATTATAACATAACAAATTACTTATATAATCATTACCTGAGGGAGTTGGGGCGGATGCGACGGACTCCGACTCTGTCGCCGACGATGATACCCTCGCAGAAATTAACTCTGTAGCAAACGGCACGAACAGATACACCGCTGATGGGGTCACCTGCGGGGGTAGTGGATAAATCGGTGCCCCTGAGTCATCGACTGCGGGTATTGCCGGTATGAAGCGCGGAAGGAAGAGAAGAGGCGGCGGCATCTGTACCCCGGAAGACCCACCCTCCGATGCAGTAGGGCCCGGTGCCGGTGCCCTATGTATCTCAGGCATACGTGGTGCAGACACCTCTGCCTGAGTCGGAGGCCACAGCTGCCTCGAGGAGTGAGGGACGCTGGGCTGCCTGGAGGAGCGCGGTACGCTAGGCTGCCTGGAGGAGCGAGGGGCGTCCTGCTGGCCGGAGGAGCGAGGGGCGCTAGGCTACCTGGAGGAGCGATGGGCGTCCGGCTGGCTGGAGGAGCGAGGGGCGCTAGGCGGCCTGGAGGCGGGAGAGGCATCTGGCTGCCTGGAGGAATGTGTCGGCTCCAGAAGAGACGCCCGTCGGGTTTTGTCACTCCATAAATAATGTCCTGTTGCATTTCCCGGAGATCAGATTTTGTCACTTCCTTTGTGCATAACTTCTGGAAGAATCTTGACAACGCTACTAACGGCTCCACCACCTGACGGGGAAGGAAGAGTCGAATGAAAATAGGGAAGAGACGTTGTAGCAGAATATGACAGTCATGACTCTTTAACCCGTACATTTTATTGTCCCGAATGTTTACACACCGGGCTATATTTCCTGCGTAGCCTGAAGGATACTTCACAGAACTCAACCACCTGAAAATTACGTTCTTCTGTTCAGGCTTCACGGTGTACGGAGCTTGAGGCATTTTTTTCTTCCCTTCTTTCAACCACAAATGTCTTCGTATCTCCATTTTTTTAAGATCAATGCGTGCCTTCGGACCGTCTTTCGTCTTTCCCTCCAAGTTCAGCACGGTTCCCACCACACTGTCACACACATTCTTTTCTATGTGCATCACATCTAGGTAGTGCATGATCAACAACTTACTCCAGTATGGGAGTTCCTAAAATATGCTCTTATGTGTCCAAAATTTATACCTGTCGGGTCTGTCAGGTATTGCCGCCACTATATTGGGATGATTGCTGAGCTGCCCAAAATCATACTCATTAAGCACTGCTAAAATTTCTTCCCCTGTCCATCTTCTAGGAGGCACACCAAGTTCTACAGTCCCATCAAATGCCTTGTCATCGAACCGCCATTCGTGATCATACGGAAGGAGAGTACGGTGACCCAATCTACATATCTTGTTGCAATGACTACTGCTCCCCTCATCGCTTAGGCACTCTGGACAAGCCTTGTATCCCCTAACAACGTTGCCCGACAACATCCCACGAGCAGGAAAATCACTAATGGTACCAACAACCATAGCATGCATCTAGAACATCTCGTGCATGAACTTATCATAAGTGGGATGACCAACGTCCCAAAAAAACTTAAGCTCTTCAATCAAGGGTCTCAAATACACATCGAGACACTTCCCTGGATAACCGGGTCCCGGAATCAACAAACTCAACATATTGTATTCCTTCTTCATGCACATCCATGGAGGAAGATTGTATGGTACCAAAATCACCGGCCATACACTGTATTGAAGACTCATGTTGCCAAAAGGATTGAACCCGTCGGATGAGAGCCCGAGCCTCACATTTCGGACCTCAGACGCAAAATGAGAAAACTCCCTGTCTATATGCTTCTAGGCCTCCCCGTCAGCAGGGTGTATAAGGGTATCTTCGCCTTGCAATTCCCTATCAGCGTGCCATCTCATAGATTTAGCCGTGTGTGATGACATGTACAACCGTTTCAGCCTATCCCTCAACGGGAAATACCGAAGTACCTTCATAGGTTTCATATTGCCTGCAGGAGTCAACTTATACCTGTCACTCTGACATACTGGACATGTGTCAAGGTCACCAAGGTCATTCCCTTCTGGATCTTTACCCCAGAAGAGAACACAATCATATCTGCATGCATGGATCTTTATGTAGGAAAGCCCAAGATCTTTCAGTATACATCGGACCTTATGATGAGTGGTAGGAAGACGATGACCGTGGGGCAGCATCGAAGCAGTGTACTGTAGATACTCATCAACGGCCTTCACAGTCGATTTTGTCTCAACCTTAATCTTCATAACATCCATCACACTTTCAAGAACCGTTTTCTCACAACCGGGGTACACAGGGGTCTGTTGGAAAGCAAGTAGTTTGTTGTACCTGTCAATACCAGCAGTGTTGACAACTCTAGGGAAGGGCTGCACCGGCTCAGACATATACGGTCCTTCAGAGCATACACCCCTCTCATAAGGAAACATATCGTTGATGAAGGTCGTTGTTGGATCGTTGGATGTACTGCCCGTCTCAGAAAATTGCCCATGATCATGCGGACCCCTTGATGATGTTTCACCGTGATATATCCAACATGTGTACTTCTCCCAAAACTCATTACTTTTAAGGTGCTGCCAAACCTTGCCAATTGGAAATTGATACATATCGCTGCGACACTGACATTTAGTGCACGGACAATAGAAAATTGTATTCCCTTTAGCATTATTGATCACATATTCAATAAAACTAACAACTCCTTTAGCATATCTTTTGTCCCATTTTGGAAGCGAAATCCAACTCTTATCCATATCCTGAGAAAATAACATAATATATATGTATAAACGCTAATTAATTAAATTTACGAATCATTCAATTTATATTATATCTGCAGTTAACGTACAATTAATATATATATACATGCATATATATAATAATTACTAATTAATATAATCAAATTAATATATATATATATATATATAACAATAACTTCATATATATTATCAAACCCAAATCGATCAACTCAATCACACTCAAAACACAATATAATCAACTCTAATTAAAACTCAAAATCAATGTGCATAACGAAAATAAAACTCTTAAATCAACTCAAAAACAAGATATATACATATACGTACCTATATATAGCGCCACAAACTAATTTCGGACAGATTTCGACAACACCCAACAATTTCGCCAACCCAAAACTTTTTCTCCCGTTTTTTCTTTCAAATCAGCTACTGTCTAGATCTGGAAATATAAAACATTTTAGCCGACGAAATTATATATATCTTCGGCTAAAAGTCCACTTTAGCCGACGAAAATTTCACTTAGGCGACGAAAGTTTTTTTCGTCGGCTAAAATAGACTTTAGCCGACGAAAAAAAATTTCGTCGGCCTGTTAATTTTTTTTTCGTCGGCTATGATACTTATTCTGGTAGTGGTGACACCAGAATCAATAATCCAAGTATCAGAACCAACAAAATTAGAAATTTTCAAAGCCATACCGATCTTACCACTTCCACATGGTTTTGTAGTCGCATAAATATTACGGTTATTGAAGTTGTGCTTCACCGCACATATAGAGTTATGTGAAAGTTCAACCCTCCAATCATTGTGGCAATCTAATTCATGAACAACATCCTCAGCATCTCTAGTATCATTAAAATCGATAAAAGAAAATCCCGATGGACTATTTGCAACTCATATCCTCCTTATAGTCTCAAATTTGCTGAACTCAATTTTAAGCTCTTCCTCGAAAACCCAGGAACTCAAATTTCTAACTTACACACAAGTCATTTTTTCTTGTCCTTGCCACAAATCTTCAGATTGGGTCAGATGAGCTGGACCGGGTCAGGTCAGACCGAGTCGGACCTGGTAAGGTCAGGTTAAAGCTGTGATTGGGTTTGGTCAGACAGGATCAGGTCGGACAAGGTCAGGTCTGGATCGAGTCGAATCTTTTAGGCGGGTCGAATCTGCTGGGCGAGTCGAAAAAAGTGAATCCATGTGGAAAATGGATCCGGGTCAAAAAACTGGTTCGTCTGTGCAGAGCACCGAGGGGAGGTGAAGGCGCGGTCGAGCTCAGTTCGAGGCTGGGAAGGCGCGGACGGGCTCGGGGATGTGTGCTCTATTCTGGGTTTTGTGCACTCGATCTCAACTGGACACCCTGGCTGGTGTTTTGACGAAGAAGGCAGTGAAGATGGAGGCAACCGACTAAGATTTGAAGAAGGCGACGACAACTGTGGAAGGAGAAGAGTCACCAGCAAATTAGGCTTTGATCGAGTTGGACCTGGCTAATGTTTTAACCGGCTGGATTGGGCTTTGGCAGAGCAACAACAAAAGCATTCAGTTTATGAACGATGAAGGATGAAGACTTCGGACTCAATATGTTGATTCTAAGAATTAGATAAAGCAAACAGTTTGGCGAGGAATAAACCAAGTTAAAAAGCGGAAGACTTGATGTAGACGAACTAAAAAGAAAAACCTAACCAACGGGGTTATAACTCCTCAAATTAAAAAAAAAACACAACAAGAGACAAAGTCCTTTCGGATCTTTGCTCTGATACCAACTCAAATATAATGAAGATGGAAATAATGAAGTCTCTGATACATCATTTATCTCACAGTAAATGTTTATATAAAAGATTACAAAAAATATAGTTAATAAGTATAAATCTACGATATAATTACAATATTTCATTTTTAATATCACTCACGCTCAAAAGTACGACTCGCATCTACCACAGTACCACACTCGATCGTTGAGGCAAGGACAATTGATAAATTCATTTCCATGGTGACAGAGGACTTGGGCAGTTAATTTGAAATGACCACGAGTTAACATCAGCCTATGAAATATGAATCTGGCACTACAAAAAAAAATAAAGCCTGGCAGACTACGGTAGATATAACGTCGATATATAACGTCGATATATAACGTCGATATATAACCTGTTTGCTGGCATGGTCAGTGTAAACTGTGCTGCTGCTTATCCACAAACAAGTAATTAGTCAAGACTTGTGGGTGAAGCAATAATACAGATACATGATGGTCAGATTTGTCCAATTATTGTTGTGCCAGGCCCTTCGTAACTTTGAAAATTGATCGAACACGAAGATAACGTAACCACATCGATGATCCCCACGGTCAAATCTCTCAACGGCCAATATATCCACCTCACTAGTAAGATTCATTTTCAGGCTGGTCAGTGTATGTGACTCACTCAAAGATTCCATACGCAACAGCCTTAGGAAGAACCTAATTATATATAAACCCTTTAGTCTTGGATCGCAGTTAGTGATAGGATGATATATACGATCGATTACATCAATCCCATACTACCAGATCGAAGAAGTGCGGAATTCTACTAGTTATATATGAACTAAGATGGCAAATAGGACTCTATTTTGAACTTGGATCTATCAAACTTTTAGTAATCAATCATAAATGACAAGACCCAATATTACTTTATCAAAATCAATTTATTTAAGGTCGACCGTATTTGGTATATAACTATATGTAAACCATTATTGTCAAAGATTTAAATGGGGAGGCCAAACATGCATGACTTGAATGATATTTTGTCGAAGCATATTGAACTCCTGCATTTGGTTGTACATACATAGGGAGAGGTACCTTGGACAACTTACAAACCTTTCGTACGTATCTATTACGTGGAACCCTAAATCCATTGTGTACGTGAGGGGCAGAAACTAAGACTTCACACGATTCAAAGTCTTGGCCGGTTCTAATGGATTTGCACGCATCTTTCTTCGAAAACGATTTGTATCAATTAGTTATTAGTTGACAAGCTGCAGCTTGAAGCTTTCATGTATATGATTATGTGAGGCTGAAAGAGGTTTGAGAAGTCGAATTATCCACAAGCTAGCATTCTTTTCATCACTTTCCAAACGCCAATTACTGATTAAGGATATGATAACTGCACTCGATTATGTATCGTTGCACTGGTGGTAAGGTTCGTTTCCTTGTCATGTCACAGTCATGTATTTTCTGGAATTTGCTCAACATTTGGGACCCTTTTCGTTTGTAATGTTTGTTTAGTGGACGATGTGATTGAATGTTAGAGACGAAACTCGTTTGGCATAGTATATTGTTCAAAGGACTTGAATTAGACGAAACTCCAACTCCTTTTAATCTGACTTAGAGAGTTCTTTAGCAAGTAATCAAGCCTCCTCCCAAGAGCTATTTGTAATGCATAATATATGAATCATGTACATAATTGGAGTTCGATATATCTTCGAGACTATTCACTCTATTGGCATGTATATATTGATCGATGGAAGCCATGGAACGGTGGCCTTTCATAGCTCATTGTATTTCATAATCCAATTATTTGGTCAAAAGTCGGCAATGGAGAGGTTGAATTTTGAGCAAACTCTAAACAATTGATAGCTAGGATAATCACTTCTAAAGTCCATAAACTTGAATGAATGACGAAAGTAATGAGTGGACTTGGGATTATTTTGGTGTCACCCTGACTATAATTAAGTTGTAGTTTCTCGATCACTAAAAAAATTTACATTGTGACCAAAGTCTATTAACAAAAAATATTAAGTTGTCTGAGTTCGACTCACATAATTATAATAATTAAATAAAAAATATAATAAACCCTCCACAAAGAAGCATGTACAACTAATAATTGAACAAATGACAGCGCGCATATTTCCTCACTTGGCTTCAATATGACAATTATTCCGGATCTAAACGAGAAGAACTGTTGTTGCATGATTTGGACGATGAAATTAATATAGGAAGCAAAACCCAGTCAGCAATGAGTAAGAAAAGCACATAAGAACGAAGTGGCATGGCCTTTAGGGTCTTTTGGCGCCAAATTTAATAATAAGACGAAATAACACTGTATGTCGCGCACGGGCATCGCGATTTCGGAAAGCCCCACTGTATATGCAATTCGAATATTCCTTAGAATGTACCATTTATATTCCAATTTTTTTATATTAAGTGGCACGGCACGCCCTTTTATTCTTTTTGAGGCACGATTTTGGATCCTTCATATGAAGAGGGATCTTTTTAAATTTGGTTCATAGTTTTTTTGGGATGTTATGTTCTATGAATCCAGAAGCCTATGACATTGATGTTAATATAGTCATGAAATTATACGATTGGAGCTTGGAGTCGTGAATGAAGCATACAAATGGCCAAATCACGACAGAAAGTTTACTTAATTTTTATAATGAAAGTGTTTCGAAGAAATCGCTGTCATTTAGTCGTCAATTATATGTGTTCTTGTTTTGAAATAACACGCAATTCGAAACGTACGGCTACAACAACAACAATTGTAAGATGATTACGTCTCTAACCAATAGAGCTTTTACTCAATCGTGGTTTATTTTTTAATTTTTTTTATAAGATTTACTCAATCGTGGTTAACCACCACGCAAGTGCGTAGGTTTGCGACTCTGCGTTCATGTTGGCTTAGAATAAAGATTTATCTAATTTAGTTCAACATTACTTAATCATTTAACAATTAAGAGTTGATTTTACATTATATTTACTATGTAAACATAATTATAGATTATCTATAATGCCTGCTGCGACGTGGGGTTTGAACCATCCACTCGAGCATGTCGAATAGTAAAGGGAGCCTATAGTCCAAAGTATTAAACATTGCACCGACCACCAAGGGTTAGTTATAATTGATCACCAAACGAAGCCATTAATTTTCACACTTAATTCAGTTTTTCCACTATGACGTCAACCAACGGGTTTAAATTCTATTATATATAAAACATTTCAGCTAATCTGTCTCTAACAATTTTACTCCAAGATTCACGCCGTCTATTTTTTTTTCTCAATAAGTTAAAAAGTATCACAAATTCTTCTCTATATATAATTAAATTTGAATCAATGTGAGCCCCCTGATTCTCATTTTCCAACTGTCACTCACGGCGTCACCCAAAAGAAAAGGAAACAAATACAATAAAATAAAAAGGCAAAAGAATATCCGAAGCGATCCCCTCCGAGACTCTCCCACCTATAAATAACCCCTCTCACCTCTTTCTCCCTTCTCTGTCGTCGTCGCTCTCTCTCTCTCTTCCCCTCCTTTCTCTCTCTAAAGCTGACATGAAACTGCAGCTCCAACAGCAGCAAACCGGGATGTGCCGCACGGTCGAAGTCGTCGGAGGCGTCCTCCTCTCCCCGGCCGCCGCCGACGGAGGAGAAGACTGCGCCGATGATCTCTTCATGCCTCCGCTCAACTTCGCCATGGTCGATAACGGCATTTTCCGGTCCGGCTTCCCTGACTCCAGCAACTTCTCCTTCCTTCAAACCCTAGGCCTCCGCTCCATCATGTAAGCCTCTCAGTCAGCTGTGAGTTTGGCTGATTCTGTACGGCTCTCCTATTTTGAAGTTTGAAGTCAAATTTCATAGAATTGAGGTGGAAATTTATGTGTTAATTTGATTGTTATATGTGAACTGTAGATGTCTGTGTCCGGAGCCGTATCCAGAGACGAACGTGGAGTTCCTTAAGTCGAATGGGATTAAGCTTTTTCAATTTGGGATCGAAGGCTATAAGGTAGTTGATGAATCTCTTTTTCTTTCTTTTACTGGTCAAATAATTTTTCATCTTCATAATTAGTTGGTATTATGTGAATCTATGGTGCTGATTTGAATCGAATCTTTGAATTGTGGTATTCTACTGTTCTATATCATCTTTTCAAAAGATATAAGATGCGAAATAGTGGTTTTGGAGGCTGCTGTTAGTTGCCGGACATTAGGGGAACATATTTATACTAGCTATTTTTTTGGTACCAAATTATTCAGTAAAAACGATAAAGTACGATATGTATGTCCTTCATGCCTAACTGATTATCCTTATCAAGAAACTTTAGTTGTTGATTCATACTAGCTCATTTTATTGTGGTTTTGCTGCTGTTATTTGATTATTAAGTTCAATAATGGCATTAAATTTAATTTAAAACTTGAACTTTTTATTTTGGATTTTGTTAAACTTTTGGTTAGGATGTGGGTTCTCTGGCCTATCATCTCTGACATATGACATGTACTGTTGTGTTTGTGAATATTCATGTTGTGCTTATGTGATCCAAAATAGATCACATGTATATGTTGGTTTCATTATTTAAAGGTATCTATTCCTTATGACAGTGAGCAATTGCTGCTGGGATTTGTTATGTTTAACACTGTCTATTGAATATTTGTATCAATGTCTATTTTCCTGAATCTAATTTTGACCTATTCACAAACAATATCTGATATTAATTGTTCAGAATTAAAGTATTAGCTGGAGTCTTATAATTAAAGTATAATTATTTAGTGAAATTTTCTGTGTGCATTATGCACTCTCTTTTCAAATAGTTTCTACTCTCGCTGGGAGTCTACCAGTATGGTACACTATTATGTAATTGAAAGTGATCTCCGTTAAGTACCTTTAAAATCATGTTTCCTCTAGCTAGCTCTTTACGAAGTTGTGAGATGACCCTAGGTAAATTATCAGGAAGAAGTAATGTGATGTTCTAAACAGCTAAATATAGAGGTTTGGAATTGGGGGACCATAACAGTGTCCAATAACTTTGATTGAATTTGAATTTTGTATATTATTTAACAAATTCTCTGGTTCAAGCACATAGCATATGGAAACATGATAACTAGTCCATCTTAAATTTATTATATTGATCATAGTTCTGCTGTAAGCCCTCCAGTATCCACATTACTGGTTTCTCTCTGTTAGTCCATCTTAAATTTATTATATTGATCATAGTTCTGCTGTAAGCCCTCCAGTATCCACATTACTGGTTTCTCTCTGTTAACAGATTTAGGAGCTTCTTTTTTGCTTAACATTTAATAATGGGAAGATATTTGGTACATGTGAACTTTATAAAGTTGTGACATACATAAAATCTTAGCTTCCTATGACTACAAATGATCCTAGAATATTGCCACAGAGTACTGGATATCTTTACAAGCAAATCAGAAGAGATATGGTGCAGGATACTTGATTGATTTTCAGAATTACCTAAGATGAACGTTCATTTTTAAGGAATCAATATTTTTTTATCTCTCACTGCAAGTGAGTGATTTATTTTCATTTGTCCTAAACTGAAAATTACTTAGCCATGTTAACAACCTTCTACAGCGGTAGGACAATTAGCCACTCAGTATGGAGGCAAATTTCTATAATAGAGCTGATGAATCCTGGTTGATAAATATGCACTTGATTGTATGAATGTTTGGTGAAATTTGGTATTAAGTATGGCAAACTGATATTAAAATTGTGAATTTCAGGAGCCCTTTGTAAACATCCCGGAGGACACAATCCGTGAAGCACTAAAAGTTGTCCTTGGTATGCAAAAGTTCACAATGTCATGTTTTTCTTGGCTGATATTACCAGAATTCCAGCCGTGTGAGTTGCTTACATTTATTTACTTTTCTTGCATTGCAGATGTTAGGAATCACCCGATCTTAATTCATTGCAAACGAGGGAAGGTATGGTTTCTTTTGAACGTATTTCCTGATATCAAGTACTCCATTATGTTTAAAATTGTATATGATTGCTTACTTTGATTTCATTTTCAGCATCGAACTGGTTGTCTTGTTGGATGCTTGAGAAAACTGCAGAATTGGTGCCTCTCATCTGTTTTTGATGAGTACCAACGTTTTGCAGCTGCCAAAGCCAGAATTGCAGATCAGAGGTTTATGGAGTTGTTTGATGTTTCTAGTTTGAAACATATACCAATGCCATTTTCATGTTCGAAGAGGTAAAATCAGCCTGTATTATTGAAGGCTTTTGCTTCTTCATTCTTTAGGTGAAGAAGAGAGTTCTAGGATCTACTGTAGAATAAACAGGAAAAAGTGATGAGTTCCTAGCATGCATTTCTGAGGAAGGAATTATTCTTCTTTTTTCCTTATTGAAATAAATAAAGCATCCTACATAATAGCACTTTGCGTGCTTTGAGTGTTACAACCCCTTTTTGTTATTTCTCACTCAACCCTCTCCAGTTTTCCATTTTCTTCCGAACTTTAGTTCTCCTATCCTTTACTTTCCAGTTTGTGATTCTGGTTTTGGATATCCAGAATGGTTCTTCAAATTCATAGTTACCTCACTTAAAAGTATAACATTGGTCATCCCGGAAGTTTTGGTCTTCTCCGCTTGCAGTTATGTAGACCTACCCATGACACTCCTGATTGGGTAGTCAAGACTCGAGAGTGCATAATAGTTATCCCAAACCTTCTTCTCTCCTTATTTGATTCTCTATGAGAGTATGAGTATTGTACTGATGCTGAATTTGAGAGTTCATATAAGTCTGTAGAAATAGGAATCAGACCTTGTAATTGGAGTTAAACTTGTATACTATGATTCACAGTATTTCAAATAAGAACAAGGATGGACTTCCTTTCTGTAGTTCTGAAAGTATTAGGGATGAATCTGAACGAGTCAAGTAACTTGGAAACCAAACAATGCGCATCAAATAGAGTAATTTGTGAATCAGGAAAGGTAAGTCGGCAACGATTAATTTAAGCATAGCTGCGTAAGTACTAGTGAACTACTTGAAGAAGATTAACGGTGTGTTTGACAATGAAAACACCAAGGACATGAGTGTTTTTAGATCCCTACATTTCCAAACATGTCCGCATTTAAACTAGCAATGCCTTCTTTACATCAAGATTATGATGATGGTAGCTGTGGTATTTTCTAGTTATATATAATTGTGGGAAAAGAAGGTCAACTTGGGTATTTTTTAAGGTTGAATGAGGTCACCTTTCATTTTTATTTTGCCTTGGTGTTTACAAAGCTGGGAGAGTTTATCTGCAGTGACATAGATTGGGATAAAGCTTTAGGGATTGTAATTTTATAGGGAATGTCTGCCTCGAACTTCAATAAACTTTGCTTTTAGGCTACCTAATTAAGCCTTTTTAGATGTTCTTTTGTGTTTGTTTATGTCACCCAGATCTTGCTTATATACTGAGATCACTCTAGGATTCGCTGAATTACTCTGACGAAAAATAAAAAGTGTTAAGAAAGAAAAGCTAGGGGTTTGATCTTCCTACGTTTTCCTTGTTCTGTACTGATTGGAACCTTGTTAGATCCTCCACTCACACAAGTTGAAACCCTTTGTGTGGACGTTTAAGGTACCTGATCTCATTAACAAAATATCGTTGTGGACTAAACCGTCATGTTGTGGATACTATCTAGAATTAGAGACCTAGTTGTGAGAAAAGTTTTTGGTTCTCATGTTTGGCAATTGGCAAGCTAACATGAGATGAAGAAACCATCTGCAACGGGAAAAAGAATGGAACAAATTGAAAGCTTTTGGAGATTATTTCCTTTGTCTGAATTAAAGGAAAAAAAATCAGTGTTCAGTTTCAATCTTTTGTTATTTTACATTGACGTGAAAGGTTTTCATCCCCTTAGGAACTCTAGAATGAACTCGGCATGTCATATTATCTGGAGCTATTTTCAACCCAGGTCCCTTGAACTATGAAAGTCGTTATACTTCCCAATCAAAAAGCACTTGTTTTTCTTTCTATTAGCTACATTCTTTTATCATTGGCATAGTTTTTTTTTCATTGGCATAGATGATAAAGCTCGTTTTAGTGCCAACTTCTCTTTTCCCATCCTGAAAGCAACCGATTTCTTGTTTTTTTTATTCCTCCTCTTGTGCCTTTGATTGATTTGTAATTTAACAATTGCTTTTGAAGAAAACTGCAGCTTCCTCATGTCGGCAAGACGGCATGTGGTTGCTGCCGAATGGCTTCATGGCTTCAACCTCTTTAGTTCATCGCAGATTTTGGAGGACTTGTTTTCATAAGTTGACAGGTTTGAGTGATTATATAACTAACAGAATCTAGTCAAGCATAGTTGGGTTTTGATTATTGCTTAAGGATCTGAAACAGATTAATTTATACAGCAAAGTTCTCATTGTCATATCATATATTACTATATGTCATATCATATATTACGATAGAATTACCTTGGTAAAACACACTCTACAAGGTACAAACGACAAACTGATGATGCACACAATAGTAGAGCTAGTAAACATAGAAATCTACTTCAAGCAAAAACTATGCTCAACACATTCCCACTTTCACACCCGCCAACTTAAAGTAGAGTAGATTAAATTTGCTCTGAATTAAGCTGTAGCAATTGGAGCCAAACTGGGATTGGCTTCAACTGCTTTCATGGCTTCAAATCTGGGTTCCTTGGCCTGGAATTTGAGGCCTGCATAGAGCTTCATGTAGTCGTCGAACACGAATTTCGGGTATACTTGATTCTTCTCCTCTGCTTCTTTCTCCACTAGAGATGGTGCCGGGTAGATAACTGCATCACTTCCAGGGTTGTAGAATGAAGCTATTGACATCCTGGTGCCATCTGTCTGGGCAATCACTCTGTGCTCCACACTCTTGTACTTCCCATTAGTAATCACCTATATACGTTCAAACAATCCGGTTAATAACTTATTATTCGTATTACATTTTTACTATGAAGTTCTAAAATTTAAATCTAATTGCGCGCTGTCACCCATCTGACAACATCATATTGATAATCCAGCAATATAACATGTCAAAGTAGATGACAGTAGAAATGTAGAAGACTTAAAATTGTGTTATATACCAATTAATCATGAATTTTATTTCAAAAAATGCGAGACTGTTAGGTCAGAGAACGTGAGTAACAAGTTGAGCGATTAGTACCTCAAGCTGGTCACCAAGGTTGATCACAATGGAGTGGCGCATTGGGGGCACATCAACCCATTCCCCGTCCTTGAGGAGCTGAAGGCCACTGACCTTGTCGTCCTGGAACAGAAGGATGACACCGCCAGCGTCGGTGTGAGACCGGAGACCCTTGATGAGTTCCGGTTTGGGGCAGGGAGGGTAGTTGCTGACCTTAGTGCCAAAGGTTGGACTACCCTGTGAGCCATAGAATGCCTTCTTGAGGTACCCTTTTTCGAGTCCAAGATTCTCACAGAACAAGTCCAAGAGCTCCTCTGCTAGCTTCTCCAGTTTCAGAGCAAACTCCTTCATGACCTTCCTGTACTCATCATCGAGATCTGGGACTTCTGAGATGTTGGAGCGGGGAAGGTGCTTGAGGTAGAAGGTGCTCTCCCAGTCCATGTCATTGACCTCAGTTTTAACTGCGTCAAGGCCTTTGCTGGCCACCAGCTCCTTAAATCGTTGCTCCAAACAATTCTTGTAGTGGTCTTTGGTCATCTTCTCCACCGTGTCCAGAAACTCAGTGGGTAACCCATGATTCACGAGCTGCAACATTTGAGAATAAAACCCAGAAATATAAGATCATTGTGCAAATTAGAAGGTAAGAAGCTAAGCATATGAATCTGAACATGAATATCTTACCTCAAAGAAACCCCAATTCTCACAGGCATCTTTGATGGTTTCCATTGTTGCTTTTCTCTCTTCACCGTTGAGTTTCTCCATGTTGATGACAGGAAAGTTCTCCATTTTTCTTGGCTTCTCTCTCTCTAGCTCTCTCTTTTCTCTCAAGTGTTGGCTCGGTTCTTTAATGGAGAGTAGAGTTGGGTATGTGGGATATTTATAGAGGTTTTAGATGACACTGTGAACGACAATCAAGTTGAAGAAAATATAAGTTGCCGTGAGGACACAAACAACTGCATGTAAAAGTGGTCAAGTTCTTGGGGTAAACTATAGTGATGGAGGGAGCAAGAAGAAATGAATAGGTTTAGAATCTATAAAAATTCCAAAATAATTATAAAAACCAAAGACTAAAATATTGACAATCATAAAAATTTTGATGGTTTGAAAAAAGAAATTTCGATGGATATACAAGAAAATATCGAATATTGATGGAAATTTTACCAAAATTTATATTAAAATTATATATTCGACTAAAAATAGACTAAATACAAAATATCAAAAATATATGAAAAATATCCTGAATATTATGAATATTTTCCTTGATAAAAACCCCTACCCTAGCTTTCATTCTCTATGTAATTTTTCTTTGAGGGGAAACGACATATTTAGTCATTACTCGCTAACAAATATCTGACTAACAAATTTGGTCATTCTAAATAACAAAAAAAAGCTATCATAATGTGGAAAAATTCTTGTATGCACGCCCGTGTATGTACACGACACAATTTTAACCATTTATAACAATTTATATGTTTGACCATCCATGTATCAATATTATATCATCTAATCTCGACCGTTCACATACACGTGTCGTGTACATACACGGCCGTGTATTAAAGATACTTTAGATAATGTGGCAATATCGTAACCTAAGCACTTAAGCAGGACGTAAAGACCGCAACCTTGTTTGAGTCTTTAATTAGGCTGTGACCTATATTTAAGAACATGTCCACTTGAAAGGACATACTTTTGATATATTATATTTAACTGTTACAATGAAAATGGCATTTACTTGTGTTCCTCGATCATTTTACAAGTCCAATTCCCAAATAACATATGAAACTTATGCGCTAGCTAGCTTCATTCCAACCCTAACTAGTTAACATCGTGATCAAACATATTTCGTTGGAATCAATCATCTTTTCCTGTCCGTCGAGCTTACTCCTATGGATTTGACATGTTCATTGAACCAAGCTGCACGTTTGCCTTGTTCTACTTTCTCTTCCCGTCTCGCACACAAGCAGAAACAAACATACAAACGAAAACGAAGCTTGAAAAGGAAAGGGGAAAACCTTGCGATCTCCTTTCGGACCAGAGGATCGAGCTCGGAAGCTCATATCTTCTTTGTCACCTTGACCTGTAAATTGGCATTCACTGCACACACCATGACACACCAACGCCATTCCCTACTTTCTTGGATCATTCTGATGAGATTGAACGATCCTCTATATCTCTATCAAGAATGGTAGCTCTTGCATTTTCAATTATTGCTCGTCAACCCTCTTCTCCTAATAAATTGGAGTTGGAAACTAAAACACAATGTGTGGCTCCAATGGGGTCTTGTTTGGGCATCGTCTTCATACGAAAGACGTACAATGCCTTAGATTATTCAAAACTAAATTAACATGAATTATAAACTAATTAAACGTCTAGGCTGCAGCCTAAATTAAATAATTAGCGATGCAGGGTATACGTCAGTCATGCATGCGTTTAATTGGAATATCCTAAAATCGAAACGTGGGCGGCTTCCATGCTTCGGTCAATTCGTGTATTTTCTATTGTAATATTCATCTCTAAATTTACACCAAATATATATATATATATATATATATATATATATATATCTGGTTTTATATAACTTTTTATTTTGGTAATTCTGGTTTTATATAACTTGGATAATTATCAAATGCGGTTGGATATATACGATCAAGGTTTTTGATGGAGAAGGATCAGAAAGGATACGCATACATCAGTCCGGCCAGATCGAGTAACTATTAGATTCATCCGTCCTTAATTTTGAGACAAGAAGAGGTTGAATTTGCAGGCCGCCAAGGAATATTCGAATATATATGTAGGTGTTGATCATTAATCCCAGCTGACTCACCCATTTCCAGTCACTGTTTTCTAAACTCGTAGACTAATGATAAAGCAATGCAAATGCTGCAGGTAACTCTATACATAGAAACCAACAAGGAAATAAAGATGAATTTGGTCCATGCATGCTGAGGGGGGACTACTGCTAAATGCGAATGCCACTAACATTATAATCATGCCCTAATTGAAAAGCCATCCAATAAATTAAAGAACATTTCTTTTAATTAACTGGGATTACTGTTATTCCTTTTTATGGGTTTTGCACTCAACAGAAGGCTAACCCTTTTTTAAGTCTTTGAAGCATCAGAAGTAAAATGTTGAGTCACTTCCCATATCAAATTTGGTGCATCTTACATTTTGCACTTTCTTGTTTCTATAATTAAATCAAAGCTGGGTTTCAGTGTGTCTGGAACCTTCAATAATCCACTGAAGTAGTGAGGATAGGGGACATAATACTTGTCACTGTGCTTTGATATACCTAGGTTAATTTTTTATTCATAATGTCTGGGTCATTTAGCCAATTGCGCACTTGGGTTCTGATTTCTGAAACCAGGGGCTCTTCTAAACTAAAGTAACTTAATTGGACTAATGCTTTAATTAAAATAAGTATTCAACTTTGTTGGTTTGTTTTTATCATGCACCTGATGTGTCCCAGGTAGTGGAAGACACTCTGATCTTTGTAATTAGGTTTTCCCTCACAATCCAATGAACAATATGATAACAATATTCAAAGTCTAATTCTTCTTCATCATCAGAAAGCAAAGTATGTACTGATAATGTATGAGAAGCTAAGCAAAGCTTATAGACGTGGTCGGTAAATGCTGAGGCAAACTCAGTGGATAGAGGTGTAGCTCGTCTGATCTGTTTTTTATATAAGTTTTGCTAGTGTCAAAAACCCAGTCGGACAATAGCACTATGGGGGAAAAGCATCAAGCATTGCACATGCCATTCATGATATATAATTGCTGCGGCTAGCTTCTGATAATTGAATTAGCTAGCTAGATCGAGCAAGGGTGGATTCCTACCACTCACATTGTTTGGTGACGTTTTAGTGTTTTTTTCTGTCTAATCTTAACAAAGCTACAACAAGTTCTTGATAATAATCGTATTGAATGGTTTGGGATTTTCTTCTTTGGAGAAAGATCAAGGGACTATATGACGGGTCAAGATATGGAACCAGCTAGAACGTATGGGCATGCATACGGGAACAAAAACTATTGCCGTTGTGTATATGCTTGGGTTGCAATCATGTTTTCTGTTATGTCCCCCATATGATTTGTATGCATGCACCAGTACTCCAAGGCTTGATCAACTTTTTGAATCATTTCATCGTTTTAGAGCTAGGCTGGGATCGATGATAAGAAAGATATGACAGATACCTAGAGCCAAGATCGAGGGTGTTGATATGTTTGTCTGAAGTTACGAGTTAAGTTGATTAATTTCCTAGCCAATGAGGTATAAAAAAGAGAAGAAGATCGATCGAAGAATGAAAAAGAATCGAGCTGAATGGTGACTGAAAGGTGAAAGGTGAATGAGAGAACATTTGGGATCCATAAATAATTCGGCTACCATGCATGGCCTTGGGGCTTCAATTCTTTCGATCAGTTTGCAACAAAATTTTGTTCAATATTGTCATTTCTGAATCATTTCTAATGTGTCACTCTTTCTATACTTTCGTCGATCATATCTGGTTAAGAGTATCAATCAATTACCTTCGATCATAGAGCTAAATATGAATGTTAGCTAAGCTAAACTTGTTCAAGATGGAACTATTCAATCGATCACAGTGTAAACGTCATTGCCAGCTGAGTTTTACCGTATGATCACAATGCAGATGTTTGGGATGAAACAAATTACGTACCTTCGTTGGCACCTTGAAAACATTTGGCAGCTGATCGAGCTTTATGACGAGGACATACTAACTTAAAAGTTAAGAAGTTGAATCCTACTAATTGACCATTATCATTACATTAGAAATTGTTTACAGGTAATAAAATACAAATCAGTAATGAGTGAACTGATATGATTGACAATTTGGCATTAGTAAGTGAAGGAAACGTTTAAATCTTATATATAGAGTAGTAATTAATTAATTTTTTTAAGAAAAATAAAATAAAAGGAAACGTTGAACTTCAACCTTACCTACCTGAAAATGATCATTTGGAATAAGTAATGGTACGCCATCAGTCCAAATATATGACTTCGACCAAGTTCGAATTACTAAAAAAACTCGATACCGGAGGTCAAAACCTGCCAAACTCACACTTTTTAATTGGAAGTCTTCAATTAGATGGAGTGGTTTCATTTCTCACTTTGTTAGTTGAATTTTATAGTAACATTTACGTCAGACATAATTAATTAGTAACATTTATATCGTTAAAAATCTATATTATAATAGCATTTTTACTAAAGAAATGCTAGTCATCTATCATTGATAGATAATAATATTTGAGCGTGACTGCCAACTAAACTCGATGTTTGTAACTCAAAATATTGTCAACTAGTAAGTTTTTAGATGATTATGCAACAAGGATTAAAACATAATCCATATTAATGGCTCTTGTTCATTTGATTACCTAATAAATGCGTTATTAATCAAAATTTATCGTCATGGCTATATATTGTTTTTATTTTTTGTTTTTATTCGTTTAATATTTCTATTTAAAAAATAAATAAATAAATAAATAGGGTGGTAATGGGCCATGGGTATTAATATTGAAAAAGCCAGGCGCCATTAGGCCGTGGCTTGAATAATATGACAGGCTATGATATGGGCCTATAGAAATCAATACTAGGAATATATTAATCACCATGCACATGGTGAAGTTAACTCTTAACCACCCACATAATATGAAATTGATGATGATGCCCTGAGGCCATCAACAATGGAAGGAAGGAGACGAAGCTGGGGAAATTTTGGTTGAGATGCACCAAAGCTTTCTAGACAACAAATGGGATTGATATTTTAGAAAGGAGTGGCTCTTGTGTTTCATCTCTAATTCCATTTTAGAAATTTCATCCTGCTTATTTCAATTTGCTGCTGTGACCTATCATTATGCGCCACCTCGGCACGCTACAGATAAAATTTGAGGAAAAATCCAGATAGGTAAGGACTTCTCAAGGAGAGGAGACAAATCCTTAACTCCAGGTCATGGTATGGATTATGGGGACAAAATTAGATTCAACATTCAAGAAGGGGGACCTAACAGTTGCAAAGAGCCAAAGACAATTTGGACAATTTGGAACTAAACATTGATTCACAATCTGGGTCGACTTGTTGAATCAATCTTTGATCTGTAATCCTCATGAATTTTCTTTAACATGTATCAATCATGACTGGTAAAATGTCACGTTCTGGAAATAGAAAATTCCAGGAACAATGTAGATAGCCGATAAAAGGAGATTCTAACAAGCTTATGGATATACAAAACGTTTGCACAGAATGAATTTCTGAATTGTGAAACAACCATACAATTAAGTGATAACATTATTCTCTGCTCTATCTTTCTTTCCTTTGAACTTTTTTTGGAAAATGTTAGTAGGAAAAGAAGTAAAAACGCTTGCCATCAATTCACAAGGACTCGTTCAAGCTTTTTGTCCAAATATCAAATGTACCTTTAGTAGTCTTCAAATCAAATATTACCAAAAGGTTGCTCCATAGCCATATCCTACACATGGAGAAACATTGAGTTATGATTATGCTGAAACGGTATATTATTATTGTTAAAAGGAGAGAACTGCAGCAAGCAACCAAAGCCATGATTTTGCTAAAAAGAATTAAAAACTCAGTTATAAGAATTCCCAACATATATTCTGATCAACTTTATTCCAAATAAACACAGAGGAATGGAAGAGATTTTCCTGGTTGAAGTAATACTCCGTTGCAATGTTAGTTTGTCAATATGTAGATGATATTTGAATATAAAGAGAAGTGGAGCCACTACAAAAATCAGTGTGAGACTCTGAAATAACTATGCAGAAGCAAGAGAAGGGAATTCTTACAGGACTCCTATCTCTGCACGGTGTTAAAGCTACGGAAGAAGAAAATGGTCAATATGTTTTCGAAAAATCAATATGTAAAACGAATACTCATGGTGTCACACAATGCTGTAAGTTAGACTGACTTTAAGGAAAGTAAATGAACCATGCTGCATACACAAAATATGGACAGCAAAACAATATATTGCTAGCACCATAAATCACTTACCTAAATTAATGAACCTGAAGCGAGGGCCACAATCCCCAAATGACAGATGAATTTTCAATTAAGACCTGAAAGGTAAACAACATAAAGCTTGTTAGGTGCATAAGCAAAAGAGGGTATTAACCTCTCACAAAAATGATACAGTGGAGCAAAACTACAAAAAGCTCAAAACTGGTCATTGAATTCTAAGCTCTAGCTAGTTGCCAGATATATCATTATGATATTGATTTGAATGAACAACTTGAACAGATTACCTCTCTCATGTTCTACTTATAGCCTACTTGTAGCATCAAATGACGATAGCTACGGCCACGTATAATACGCTGCCACAAATACTGGAGTGATTCCCGGAAACCCATCTTTAGTCTCTCTTGGACGAGCCTGTAACCAGACAGCAAAATAAATGGTCAGCTAGAACCTTCATGATCATTATTATTACCTACAGTGCATGAGATAGTTTACCATCTTACAAGGCACCGTTGAATGGCTCTAGATACAGGGCGAATGATGGATGGATCCCGTTGAGCATAGAGTAAACCAACCTAAGTGATCAGAGGAAAAAACATGAGCTTAATATTGCAGTGTACATCATTGTTTGCCAAGCCAAGGCAATTTTATCCACTTTTATAATTTATATTCAATTCAAAACTTTGCAATGACTATCAGCTATCCAACAGAAAATGTCGGTTACAAAGCAAACATAACACTGAAATTTGAAGATGCTAAAAGTATAGTGGGATACTACGAAATTAACCATATAATTGTCCAGAATAAATGTGGAAGAGTAAATTAAATTCAGGAAAGTAAATACACATGTATAAATGTACCTCCACCAATGCAACAGCAGATGGATCGTCAAAGATCTCCAGGCTACAATCAGCTAGATAATTAACCTGCAACAAGGTGCATAGGTATTAAATACTTAAAACTAAGATATTTTATGACGATATGATTTGAAGCATTTTCCAGCCCCATCCTCTTATATTTCTATATCCTCAGAGAGTTACAAAAAGTGTTTGGAGGGGTATAACAACAGAAACTTTGAGGATAGTAAAATATATCATACATGGTCCATACATATTGCTTCAGAAAGTGGCAGGAGGGGAAACCGTATCATGTTTGGACTGGCTAGCTATGAGGCAATATTACTTAGGTATTATATTTAATATTTAAAATAAGGAAAAGAAAAATCACAGTGATCCAAACAATGAAGAAATGTGTAAATGCGTATAAGAGGATAGTGCAGCCCCCACCTAACCATAAACATTTTAATTAGTTAACATTCAGTTATTGGTTCAATTGCAACACACAACACAATTCTACCAAGAGAGAAACACAGTAGAAATCCATAGACTACATACTCCAAATTCTGTATTGACGAAAGACTGCACAAAATCCATCAGCTGGACCTTTGCCCAATCAGTGCAAAAGGTGGGTTCATCAGTTGGTGGAGGATGTCTCCAAGGTGCACCGAAGCGCAGTCTATCTTTTGATATCTTTCCTCTGTGAGCATCAACAGCAAACTTTTGCAGAAACCCCAATGCTCTCTCCATGGCCGGATTGACTACAGTAATCTGAATTAATAAACTTTTAGAGAAGTAAGGGGAGCACAAATAATAAGAACATTAAAAGAGTGATGATCAACATCAGCACTTAAAAATGCATCATAAAGAGGATATGACCAGAACCAGCAAAACCATAGTATTGACAATTGAAATTAGTTTGTGAGCCTGTTGTATAGACATCCAGTAAATGAAGACAGTGAATGAAGTGATCATATATCTCATTATGTGAAGTGTGATTAAGTATATTTTAAGAAATTCCCATGCAGTCATAAAATAAACAATTGTAAACAAGATAATCAGGGTCCAATTGATGGAAAGATAAATCAGCAAGATGCATACTTCACGCTTCATTCCTCCGTGTAGAAACTTACTTGCAAATATGCTAAATATGAATCCACAATGTCCTCAAATGTGCCATCTTTGTTGTCTACCAACCTTGAGAAGAACAAACACAGTAATTGATTTTCAAACTACGTAACAACAATTAAACAGAATAACCATGCAGCAAGAACTATATGAAATTGGGAAGAGTTGACTGTTTAGGCTGAAACAGAGGCATTCTGTCTTAGTTGTGTTTCTGTTACCAAAAATATATTAACTGATTTTGATGGTGATTGACAAGTTGAATATGCATTTCAGAGGTGGAAAAGAGGAATCCTCTTAGGAGTTTAAATTGGGATTGGTAACCATGATGTGGTGCATATTCACTGTGTATGAAGGATACAGATGATTTACTCTACCTCAAACAGTTATTTAAATGTCCACAGATCATATGTTCAATAATGTACTATCCATTGGGTAAAGCTAGATATACCAGGTAACCCCACACATTTGTTTATGTGAAAATTATAATAATGAAAACTAGTGTTTTCATATAAGAAACCAACCAAACTGTATCTATTTTGACAATAAAAAAATTCCTGTAGCATGCATCAGTATCATAGGACATGGGGAACACAAAGAAATATGACACTTACTTCTGATAGTAATTGCCTTGCTTGAGTGCATAAAGCTCGAATAGGTGCCGCGGGTTTGGACCAAGCACCTCAGCAATTATCAACCACTGGAATATGGTAATAATAATGCCATTAGTCACAAACAATCACAGTATTCAGAAAACAGAAAAAGAAAAAAGTGGTCAGTAACCATTAGTCACTAACCACTGCAATACGGAAGATCGGCAGGAACTCGAAGAGAATATAAAATCTAAACTTAGACGAGTCAACTACCTCTGAATGACTGAAGTAATCAGTAACCATATGCAGTTTGGCTTCTTGGGGATTCCAGCCAAAGATCTGTACAACAAACAAAGATTAATGCTTAATATGCTTCAGCATCAGGACAACACACAAAATAGTATTGAGGAATCTACAACTAGGGTAAACAATTATAGACGATACATGGTCTATGACACCACAAATATTGTGCATGTACAAAACATGGTAAACAATCATAGACTATAGATGGTCTATGACACTACAAAATGAGTAGTATGATGTCAAGTACATGGAGATCATGGGCCATGCTAATTTAGAAAAATAGTGTCACTTTCCTTAAATGATTAAGTAAAAACAGTCATGTCAGAGTGTGCACACAGAGATTATGAAGTAATGTAGTTGGGTTTAAGTACCTCGCGAGAGATGAATATGTCTGGAAATCCAAAATCCATGTAAGCTCGGTATGAATAGTAACTGCGGTATTGACATTAAGAATCATAATTCCTAACTAGTGATGCATAGATAAACGACTGATGTGATGTTACAGTTTACTAGGAATGAACCTTACCTATCTGATGTCACAAGCACAAGAGGCAAGCACCTCTCATTTGCACCCAAAGCAATTATTCTCCATATTAGGCTGTCATGGTACATTGATCCACTGACTGATGAACTCTCATCTAACAGAATCACATTCTTCAGAACTTCAATATTGTTTATTACCAGTTTAGGCTGCTCAAACATAATTTGAAACATCACTCAATTACTATTTCAATTTCTAACTTTCAGCACAACAACTTGCATTGCGAATCAAACATGAATTAGTAACACAACAACAACAACAACAAAAAAGTGAACTTAAATTACCTGAAAATGATCAATTTCTGCAGCTTGTGACAACAGCTCCAACAGCAAACAAGGCCAATCAGTACACGAATTAGCCAAAGATCTCGAAAACCCACCAGTCCGATTCAAATTGGCAATGGCATTACGCCTCCAGCTATGCTGCACCTGAATAACCTCTTTAGCCAACTTCAAAGCCACAACAGCCTCCCTATAATACGAAGCCTCTTCCATCGACATGCTCCTTTTCTTCTTCTTATCACTCAACCCCAGCACCTCATCAATCTCCTCAGCATCACACTTAGCACTGAACGCGAAAACAGCCCGGTCCCACAGAACAGAGCCGGAAGCCTTGTCAGAAATGGCATTCTTGGAGGGATTACTTCCCCGAATAACCTTGCGAAGAGAATTGTGAAGGCTGTGCCACTTGGAAAGAGTAGAGAAGACCTGCTGGGAGGTAATGGCGCCGAGCTGGACGCCCTTGTGGGCCATGGATTCGAGGCAGCTCTCGAGTTTGGCAGTGCAATCAGGCAAGGCGGGGGATGGGCAATTGGACCAAGAGGCCCAAGGAAAAGACCGGTTGAACTGCGGGTGGTGGTCTTTGATTGACTCGGCGAAGTCGACATAGCCGGTGAGGTGAGGGCCTTGGTTCCACTCGCCCAGAAGACCTGTGAAGAAGCAAAGAGGAGTGTTAGAAGCTGAGAAATGAGAATGAAAGGAGGGGGGGCGTGGGGTGTACGTTCGAGGACGAGAGTGGTTTTGCCGACGCCGCGGGGGCCGTGGAGGATGAGAGGCTGAGGGACGAGGTGGTGGTGGGCGTGGTTGTTGAGGACTGTTTCCAACAGCGGCCTGGGGATGATCCTCCAGGGTTTGTTCACCATTGCTCTCCTCTCTCTCTCAGTGTGCTGTGGTTTCAATTGTGTGAGGCATCTTATCAAACACTTGGTGTGCAAATACAGAAAAGGGAAAACTAAAGATTGCCGAGAGCAATCGAATTTACCTTCAAAGAGATCACCGGTGAGAAGCCCAGAAGTTTGGGACTTGGTAAAGCGGAGTTGTATCGATGTTTCTTTTGGGTCTTCTCACTTTCTCAGTGTGCGCTGTGCTGTGGTGGGAGGAAGAAAGGGTATTAGGAGGGGTTTAGGGGGCTTTTTATTTAATATATTGAAATTCTGATGCTTTCATTTTTTTAAGGCATGATATTGTAATTGTATTTGTAACTATGTTTCAATACCACACTCGTGATGCTTTTATTCACATACTTGGGCTGCTACAGGCTTCTGAAATCCATTTCGTGTGTTAGATTTCACATTTATAATGTTATGAACAGAGCAAATACATGTTTAAGTTCTCAATAAAAGTTATACAATATGCAGATCACTTCGTCATGGAAATCTTCAAAACTCATGTTCTATTGATTTGTAGTTTTTGTTGTAGTGGTTTTTACTCACTAATATGTTGTAATGTCTATTTTGATAAATTGTCAGAGAGATGGTGTAACCAAAAAAATTTGTTAGAGATGTTGGAGGAAACTAATCTAGAAAGGTTGTATGTAACTCATGATTAAAAACCAAGTACTTCCCAAATACTCTCGGAGGGTACTCTTCTACTTGCTACTCTCTGGTGGCTAGCCGAAGGACCGACTAGCGACTTTTAAAATTTTGGATGACCGACTACAGACTTTCAGAATCTTGGATGAAATGTAGTACCAATATACAAAATAATCTTATCCAAATAAGCTTGGTAGAGCAACATAGCAACTCTCATCAATCATGAAGTGAAATAAGCAAGACTAAGGCAGTTGTAAGTTATCTCAGATTGTTGCATATCTGCCATATCTTCATGTAAGCCAACAACCAACCACCTCAAAAACTGCCTTTCAATGTGGAAATTAAGAGTGAAAACTTTTTATATAGGGAAATACATGGGCCTCTTGGGTTATTACATGGGTCAATGGGCCTCTTACATGGATATGTGTAAAACCCTATTACAACATGTTTTACTACATAAAACTTGTATACAAGGCATAGACCAAGACACACACATATATCAAATATTCTAGAATAGTTCTATTGATTTGTAGTTTTTTGTTGTAATGGTTTTTACTCACTAATATGTTGTAATGTCTATTTTGATAAATTATCAGTTGTAGGGGTTAGATCGAGCCCAGACCCAGGCCCAGGACCGGGCCCAGTCACAAGGCACCACACCTCTATTTTGATAAAACAACGGTTGTATGCAGGCAGCATCGCCAGCTGTTTTCCCTTTCTTCCTCCGGAGTTTCTTCATGTAAAACTCTCTCTTTCCTTCCAAAATGTCCCTGTTATACAAGTTTCTTCATGTAAGCCAACAACCAACCACCACAAAAATTCCCTTCAATGTGGAAATCAAGAGTACTATCTTTCAAATTAAATTTAGCAAGGTAAAAGTTTACAAGGTACTTATGTTCCTCTATTTCAAGATGAATTTTGCAAAGATCTTCCTGAATCTATTTCACGTACCAATCACTCGTGTATGAACTATGACAGAGAATCAAATAGAAAATGAAATATAACCTAATGATTTGTAGACATGTACGTGCATACAATGTGTAATTTAGTAGCAGCAAACCTTGATCTAATATCAACCGAGCTCACAGTCAAACCTTAAGTATCTTACCCTTGTTCAAATTTAAACACAAAATCCATTCATAGCAATTCTGGGATTCTGTATATTGGCATCAGTCATTGGATTCATGTTTAATGTTTATCTAGGAATGCTACTGGAACTTTGCTTGTTAATGCTCGTGTACCCAATTTGCAAACCAGTGACTGGGAAAATGCACCGGTGCCCAGGCCCAAGGTCCACCACACCTTGTTAAAAGTAGAAACACACCTTGGCTTCTTCACTTCTCCCCTCTTCTTATTCTTACCTTCCGAGCAACACCCTCCTTCACTATCATGCTTCCAACCAACTAACCCGACCCAATGCAGACCTCCTCCTCCCCTCTCCAAACCCTCCTCGACCTCATCAACGAAACCCTCTCCCTCCTCCTCCGCACCTCCCTCACCGTCCGATCCTTCACCTCCCGCTGGCACCCCCTCCGCTCTAACCTCATCTCCCTCAACTCCTCCCTCGCAGACTCCCCCCGCTGGGCCGAGAATCCCCTCCTCTACACTCTCCTCCCCAACCTCCTCTCCACTCTCCAGCGCCTCAAGGCTCTCTCCGACCAATGCAACCGCTCGTCGTTTTCCGGCGGCAAACTCCACATGCAGAGCGACCTCGACATGGCCGCCGCTTCTCTCTCTAACCTCCTCCGCGACCTCGACCTCCTCCTCAGATCCGGCGTCCTCCACCAGTCCAACGCCATCGTTCTCTCCCACCCGGGTCCCGGGTCGGACAAAGACAATCTCTCCTTCTTCATCCGCGACCTCTTCACGCGCCTCCAAATCGGCGGCGTCGAGTTCAAGGTCAAGGCTCTCGAGTCCCTCCTTCAGCTTCTCGGAGACGACGAGAAAGCCGCCGGACTCGTCTCCAAAGAAGGCAACGTGGCGTATCTGGTTCACCTCCTCGATTTCCACACCCAGCCTTGGGTCCGAGAACAAGCCCTCTCCGCCGTCTCGCTCCTCGCCGCGGCAAACGACGAGTCGCGCAAGGCGGTGTTCGAGGAAGGCGGGTTAGGTCCGTTGCTGAGAATACTCGAATCGGAGACCACTACATTGAAGGAGAAGGCCGCTATCGCCGTCGAGGCTCTCACCGCCGACCCGGAAAACGCCTGGGCCGTCTCGGCCTACGGCGGCGTTTCGGTCTTAATCGAATCCATCCGATCCGGGTCTCCGGCGACGCAGACACACTCCGTCGGCGCTATTCGCAACGTGGCGAATGTGGAGGAGATCAAGACGGCGTTGGGAGAAGAAGGAGCTGTGCCAGTGCTACTTCAATTGCTTCTCTCCGGCACCATTACCGCTCAAGAGAAGTCAGCCGATTGCTTAGCGATTTTAGCCTCAACAGATGAGTATTTCCGAGCTTTGATTATCCAAGAACGTGGGCTGCAGAGACTGATGCATCTGATCCAGGATTTACCAAGCTCCGAGACTTTGGAACACGTCCTCCGAGCCATCACTTGGCTCTCGGCTTCGGAGCCCTGCGCTCGAGTCCTGTCATCTTCAACCTTGTTTCTAATTCAATTGGGCGAGTTCATAAAGCAGGGTAACTCAATCCTTCAGCAAATCTCAGTTTCGTTGCTGGCAAATTTATCAGTTAGTATCAGCGATGGGAATAAGAGAGCAATTGGGAGCTGTATGGCGTCACTGGTGAAGCTAATGGAGTCGCCGAAACCGGTGGGGCTACAAGAATCGGCGTCGCAAGCGCTTGTTTCGCTGTTGACGGTCCGGTCAAACCGGAAGGAGTTGGTTAGAGACGAAAAGAGCGTGATGAGGCTGATCCAGATGTTGGATCCCAGAAACGAAGCTGTGAGCCATAAGTTTCCGGTGATGGTAGTCTCGGCGGTACTCGCCGGAGGAAGCCAGGGATGCAGGAAGAGGCTCGCGGCGGCCGGAGCTCAGCCACATTTGCAAAAGCTAGCGGAAATGGAGGTCGCCGGAGCCAAAAAGGCGTTACAGAGACTCTCCGGGAATAGGCTAAAGACCATTTTCTCCCTGACGACTTGGAGGGAATGACGGAACGTGATACCCGCCATAAAAAGGTCAGTCTCGAGATTTTCCTCCTTGTAAAGTGTGTTTGACTTATTGACTTTATTATTTTGACTCCGCTGAGTGTGCCTGGCCTGCCTGTCTCTTCTGTTTAAAGCATCCCACCTGGAATGTCTAAATAGACAATTCTACCCCTTGAAACTAAATAGAATATAGTTTGGCCGGTGGGGCCCTCCCGTTCACAGGAATCCTATTATCCCCGGAGTCTTTGATATATCTAAGTCCTATTAGAAGACCTTGTGCCCTGGATTGCCGCCTAACTTGGGCTAAAGTCACACTGGATTTTTATGATCCCCGTGCCCAAGGCATCTAGAAGGTCCAACTGTTTTTTACCCTCATTGTTTAACTGTCGACTCACGAGGTTTTTACTGCAGGGAAATGAAGGAGTTTCTAACCGTCAGAATGAGATGCTGGAGGCTGCTTGGCTCGGACTAGCAACCAACACATACATCGTATACCCAATTTTTCATTTTACCTAATCCTAATATTTATCTATGTTATATATAATCGTAGTATAAAGTTATATAATATATCGGTAAAGAAAGAAGAAGAAGAAAAAATGAAGCATGGATGCTGTTTTTAGGGAGTATCCTTGGTTTGCTCTTCCCTTTTATTAATCTCTTAATCTTTCTAATTGATTCACTTGTGAAAGCTTCAAGAGACAGAGAGAGAGGTTCAGTATGATGATGGTGAAGCACATTGTCATAATTTTTTCTGTCCGTATTTTTTTTTCCGGGTGTCATTAGCACATGTTTTTGTTTGTTAATGTACATCCTCTTTGAGAGCCAGTGTTCGTTATGGATACGACATGGGTTTCATTTAGTTAGAATAGAAAGAGTGCAACTGTTTTTTGTGTGCTTTTTTGACCAATGATCTTCTTGTGAATGTTATATATTTGAGCCCTTCAATTCCTTTCATGATGATGATGGTGGTGGATCTTAATTGTTTGATTTTGAGGTAGTTGTTGAGGTTTGTTTAACTTAGAATTGGTACAATACAGATAGTATTATGTTATTATTTATGCGCCCCAAGCTTGTAGGGGTTAGATTTTGCTTTTTTCTATCCTTTTCTGTGATTCTGTGAGAGTTAATGGGAATGGGAACCAATGGAAGTGAATGATGATAAAGCTTTTAGTTTCTGAAACACACTAGCTAGCTAGTGACTTAGTGAGTTGGCTCTCTCTTTGGATCAGCAGATTTGGTGATGGGTAAGGTGGGGGAACTGGGGACCCTCTCATGCTTGTTTTAAGAATTAGCAAGCATGATGAGTTCGGTCACCAAATGAGAATAGAACCCACTCGGCCACTCGCTACTCATCCCCATTGGAAGAATGAATTCCAGACTCCATTTGCCCCTGTTAGCTTGAGCTTCACATCACAAACAAAGATGAGTGACAGGAATACGGTTGTGATATGTTATGGAGGTAGAAAAGCTTGCTTTGAATATTTGGTAGAGTATCTGGTAAAGGGGGAAAAGATTGGAAAATGGGTAGTGGAGGAAGGCAAAGCGTAGATGTAGGGAAGATAAGGGGAGATTGACTATAGGAGAGAGCTGAGTGTCCCTAGTAGAACCTAAGTGAGACCTCACATGGGAAAGCAAGATTTGTGCCAACCTTACTCGAGTGAAGTAAGATGTATTGTTGCCGAAAATATTCTACTACATGTTAATGTATAATAGTTCTTATGTTGATGCACAAAATGCAGATACACTAAGATTTTGTTAGCTTCACAGCTTGTAATATAAGAAAGAGCAAAAAGGGAGCCAACTCCTTTATGAACCAACTTATTAGATATGAATGTGAATAATGAATCCATGATATGATGGATGTGTCATGTGTGGTCCAATTGCTCCTTCACAAGTTTGTGTCACATGGTAGTGCTTGCCTTTGCCTTCCTGGCTTCCTCCCACCAGACACCAGTCACCAGTCACACCACCCTTCCCTCTCTTTTCTCTCTTGTATTATACCCTACTACTCTTACCCTAGCGTATCATATATGTTGCATTTGCATCAGATGCTATCCCTGCTAAAGAAAAGTTGACTCCTTTTCCTGGGTCACATATATCTTTCCCGTGATATCTCTATCTCACTCTGTAAAGCAGCTGCAGCATTTCAGCTGTAAAGCCTCCTCACTCCATTCTTTTTTGTCTCAACTCACGAACCAAACAGTGCTTCATTTCTGCCATTTTCCAGCAACAGTACGTCGGTTGAGTAAACCGGACCTTTTTGGTTTTTTACATCCCATTAGAACCGATCCTTGTTTGGCTTTTTACATCCCATTCGAACCGATCCTTGTTTGGTTTGATCCAATAGGATAACGAAATGATGATACCCGGACTTCGTTCGGCTTCAATCTTGCCGTGACTTGTAGCGAGGACTTGTGTAGTACGTGATTGACTGTATAAGAGGAAAAACAGAAGAGCGTCTTCACAAAAGAAAAGAAAAAAGGATTGCCATTGCAATGCTACCAAGACAAAGCTACAATTATAAATCAAGTCAAATGCTTAGCAATAATCTTGTTTTCTTGCTCCAACCACTGTCTTCGCTGAAGCAACACAGCTTCTTGATTCATTGATCCTCCTGCAAAACCAAACGCATCCACATTCAAACAAACTCAGTCAGATGATAAGTCATAAAAGAATAGAAACCCTAGCGAGATAGAAGGAGAGGGAGGCGGACCTTTGGGTTTAGCTCGGCGGCCTTTGCTCGAGTTTGGGATTGAGGAACGAGGACTTGGGGAGGTTTGGTATAAAGTCAGAAGAGTGTGCTGACTGTGCTCCAAAATACTAATAAATACTATTAAAGCATATAAGCAAATAACAAATCCGGTGTAGCACAATGCTTGGAAAATTATGACAAAAGTTTCTCCCAGGTTCGAATCCTGGCACCGGAATTCTTTTTTGCCCAATTTAAAGCTTCGGCAGTAACAAGAGTTTTAAGCCTGTGTACAAAAATGTCTATTGCTCCTTTTAAACCTGTGTACAAAAATGTCTATTACTCGGTAGTTTCAAACGAGTATAGCATACACATCTAGATGTTGGAATTTTCAGGTTCAAATAAAGAAGTTTTTTAGAAAGAATATCAAGAATTTCATTAATCGGAAATGCAATATTACAACCACGAGAGACACATGTGGTGAAAATAAATTCTTCACTCTCCGTCCTACCTACCCGAAACATCAGCGGTCTACAGTGGACAAAAACCGATAATGGTTCAACTGTACCTAAACCTGATCCAGAAGTATTGATACATTCTTACAGCCAACCTCAAGAAGAAACAACCATTTCAAATGCCAAAATTACCAGCATATATGCACAGGTAACATCCCCATTACATTGACAACAAGATCTAACTGACATTAAAATAGTCTTTAGAAAGGACACCAAAACATGGCTCACCCCACGACACAACAACACCACCCTACCAAAACACTAACCTTTGCCCAAAAGAGAAGGGACGACCAACAACACCCTACCAAAACCCTAAACCCTCCTTCAAAAGAGAAGGGACGACCCAAAACAAAACAAAACAATCTAATTAACAACCAAAATAAGGAATAGGCCCAGCCTAAGGTCTAATAGAGAAGACCCAAGATCCGTTTCCTCCACCACCACTTGCCTCTGTCGCCATCAACTTGCAGACAACCACTGCGACAATTCCCGAGCCGGCTCAAAACGTTACAGACACTTGCATCTCAGCACAGTCCAGTACACTTCAACGACCCTTGCCGCCGCAACAATTGAAAGTGATAATGCCCATCCCAACAACCTGCACAAACCCAAAAAAAATCTAAAATCAAACCCTCCACCCGAGCCAATACCTTCCAAGAGACTAAGATCTTGCTTATTATGATCGTTATGTAAAGTAAAACTCAAATTTTCATCTTTTAACTTCACCAACATTATATTCACATCAGAAAAGTCAGCGATCATTCTTGAATGCCGTAAAATGAAAACTCAACATCTATTAATTTTTGAAATTGAGCTTCAAATTAGATCAATTCCAGAAGACGCTTGAGGCTACATAGATTCCAAATGATGGGGATAACAGTAATCTGTAGCTCAGTAAACTTAATTCCAAGGCTACTTGAATCTAATATTAAGATTCCAATTCCACATCACATCAATTCTAACAAGTTTTTTTTGGTAATCAATTCTAACAAGTTATGGACATAGAAAGACCAGCAAATTCGAAATTAAGAAGTCTTATACAGACCAGCAAGTTTTTTTTGTCTACAACTCATTTTAGGTCAAAAACAAATAACCACTACCAAACTAGTCTGTAACAAGCTCATTCATCAAGCTTGTTAGTGAGAACATCAAGCTGGGCAGCTCTCTCAACAATTTCCTTCCTCTTGTCAAGATAGTGTGCAATATCAGGACTATAGGTCCTGGTTAACAAAGTTGCAAAAACAACAGTCAGAACTGTAACACATGAAATGTGGACAACAAACTTTAAACCTTGACATTGTGGACAACAAACATCTTGACATGATTGGGAAGGTAATGTCAAGTCTTCTTGTCAAAACCTTAACAAATGTTGGGCATGAGAGTAACTCCATTGAACTCTCATCTTACACAAGTCACCTTCCAGTTGGTCCGTAGCAAAACAGTATTTCAGAAAATGTTAACAACCCAGCAAATTACACAAAGTGAATGAATAGTAAAATACCAAGTAAGAAAGGCTGTACAACAAAACAAATGTATGCAGGGTTAAAGTAACAGAAAGCTGTCAAGAAACTAAGCTCACTGTGTCGCAAGACCTGTATAGATTCTATGTATGCCCTGTAAACGAAATGTCCAGCTACTAGTAAAGTCTGGACATTAGATACCATAGACAATTGAATCCTTCCATCCAATAACACAAACCAAAAATTAAAATCAACACAATTAAAGCAAACACAAAATAACTGCAATCTCAGCCGAAAGATGGTGATATTTAACTGACTAATCATTTGAACATCAGGCATTAGGGTTAAAGTTTGCATCATGGATTGCACAAATGCTTTTAAACCAAGAAAACAATTCAAACCAAAAATGAAATCATCATTGCCAAGCTGTGACGGTAGATGCAAGTAAGCCAGGCAACATAGATCAGACGGTAGTGCATGTAAATATTCATCATTCAACAGCAGAAAAGAGGACCCTTTTAACAATTTCAACATACAAACAAAGCAAAAAATGCATTATAAACCAGAATCTAACTATTCAAAGCAATTTGTACATAAAAAATGGAATCAGTTATAAGCAAGTCATTCACCACCTTGCATCTCTTGGATGCAAATAAGACTGGGGCGACAATCACTATCATCATTTTCAATCAAAAAAGAAAATGAACTATTTACAAATTGGAAGCAAGAGCTAATAGTCATAATGGTGAAGAAGGTGAATTACCTTGGCCCTCTTCTTCAAAAACGGAACCGCAATTTTGGACTCACCTCCTGCAAAACCAAACGCATCCACATTCAAACAAACTCAGTCAGATGATAAGTCATAAAAGAATAGAAACCCTAGCGAGCTAGAAGGAGAGGGAGTCGGACCTTTGGGTTTAGCTCGGCGGCCTTTGCTCGAGTTTGGGATTGAGGAATGAAGACTTGGGGAGGCTTGGTATAAAGTCAGAAGAGTGTGCTGACTGTGCTCCAAAATACTAATAAATACTATTAAAGCATACAAGTAAATAACAAATCCGGTGTAGCACAATGCTTGGAAAATTTTTACAAAAGTTTCTCCCAGGTTCGAATCCTGGCACCGGAATTCTTTTTTTCCCAATTTAAAGCTTCGGCAGTAACAAGAGTTTTAAGCCTGTGTAGAAAAATGTCTATTACTCCTTTAAACCTGTGTACAAAAATGTCTATTACTCCTTTGAACCTGTGTACAGTATAGCACACACATCTAGATGTTAGAATTTTCCGGTTCAAATAAAGAATTTTTTTGTGTGAAAGAATATTAAGAATTTCATTAATCGAGAATGCAATATTACAACCACGAGGGACACATGTGGTGAAAATAAATTCTCCACTCTCCACCCTACCTATCTAAAACATCAGCGGTCTACATTGGACAAAAACCGATAATGGTCAACTGTACCTAAACCTAATCCTAATCCTAATCCAAAAGTATTGATACATCCTTACAGCCAACCTCAAGAAGAAACAACCATTTCAAACACTACATGCCAAAACTACAGCATATATGCACAGGTAACTTTCCCATTACATTGACAACAAGATCTAACCGACATTAAAATAGTTTTTGGAAACGACACCAAAACATGGCTCACCCCACGACACAACAACACCACCGTACCAAAATCCTAACCTTTGTCCAAAAGAGAAGGGACAACCAACAACACCCTACCAAAACCCTAACCTTTGCCCAAAAGAGAATGGACGACCAAAACACCCTACCAAAACCCTAAACCCTCCTTCAAAAGAGGAAGGACGACCCAAAACAAAACAATCTAATTAACAACCAAAATAAGGAATAGGCCCAGTCTAAGGTCTAATAGAGAAGACCCAAGATCCGTTTCCTCCACCATCACTTGCCTCTGTCGCCGTCGACTTGCAGACAACCACTGCGACCGTTCCCGAGCCAGCTCAAAACATTACAGACACTTGCATCTCAGCACAGTCCAGTACACCTCGACAACCCTTGCCACCGCAACAATTGAAAGTGATAATGCCCATCCTAACAACTTGCACAAACCCAAAAAAATCTCAAATCAAACCCTCCACCTTGAGCCAATACCTTCCAAGAGACTAAGATCTTGCTTATTATGATCGTTATGTAAAGTAAAACTCAAATTTTCATCTTTTAACTTCACCAGCATTATATTCACATCAGAAAACTTGGCGATCATTCCTGAATGCCGTAAAATGAAAACTCAACATCTATTAATTTTTGAAATTGAGCTTCAAATTAGATCAATTCCAGAAGACGCTTGAGGCTACATAGATTCCAAATGATGGGGATAACAGTAATCTGTAGCTCAGTAAACTGAATTCCAAGGCTACTTGAATCTAATATTAAGATTCCAATTCCACATCACATCAATTCTAACAAGTTATTTTTGGTAATCAATTCTAACAAGTTATGGACATAGAAAGACCAGCAAATTCGAAATTAAGAAATCTTATACAGACTAAAATCCTAACGCTTCATAAAACCCAGATTGATAGAACACAGTCGGTCATTCATAACATTAAATATTCAAAGCTGTGCAGCTCCTCCAGTCTGGTGCAACATAGCATCAATCTCATCCCCGTCTTCCATTTCAAGCTGAAACAAGAAAACAAAACAGCAATTTAGCTGACAATCTAAAGGCATCTAGTTAGTCTCAACAGAACCAAACAACTGTTTGTATGCAGGTAGGACGGGCTACAGTTGAGGGGTCAAATAATGAGACTTAGTCCAACTATGTCCCCGTCAAATACATAAGAACATTCTGATGATTTCAATGCTATTCAGGTTATCATAATTTGGTGTAAAGGGAAAGAAAGGGTTAGGCTGACATTGTAAGGAAACCCTTTCAAAACAAAATCGTAACGCAATTGTTCACAACACCTTGTGTATGATTGAATTAAAGACCGGAAATAGCGTACACACAATGGGATTAATCAAGAGTAATTATTCCATAACGAGTATTAATTATTAAATATTTGTCTACAACTCATTTTAGGTCAAAAACAAATAACCACTACCAAACTAGTCTGAAACAAGCCCATTCATCAAGCTTGTTAGTGAGAACAACATCAAGCTGGGCAGCTTTCTCAACTATTTCCTTCCTCTTGTCAAGATAGTGTGCAATATCAGGACTATAGGTCCTGGTTAACAAAGTTGCAAAAACAACAGTCAGAACTGTAACACATGAAATGTGGACAACAAACTTTAAACCTTGACATTGTGGACAACAAACATCTTGACATGATTGGGAAGGTAATGTCAAGTCTTCTTGTCAAAACCTTAACAAATGTTGGGCATGAGAGTAACTCCATTGAACTCTCATCTTACACAAGTCACCTTCCAGTTGGTCCGTAGCAAAACAGTATTTCAGAAAATGTTAACAACCCAGCAAATTACACAAAGTGAATGAATAGTAAAATACCAAGTAAGAAAGGCTGTACAACAAAACAAATGTATGCAGGGTTAAAGTAACAGAAAGCTGTCAAGAAACTAAGCTCACTGTGTCGCAAGACCTGTATAGATTCTATGTATGCCCTGTAAACGAAATGTCCAGCTACTAGTAAAGTCTGGACATTAGATACCATAGACAATTGAATCCTTCCATCCAATAACACAAACCAAAAATTAAAATCAACACAATTAAAGCAAACACAAAATAACTGCAATCTCAGCCGAAAGATGGTGATATTTAACTGACTAATCATTTGAACATCAGGCATTAGGGTTAAAGTTTGCATCATGGATTGCACAAATGCTTTTAAACCAAGAAAACAATTCAAACCAAAAATGAAATCATCATTGCCAAGCTGTGACGGTAGATGCAAGTAAGCCAGGCAACATAGATCAGACGGTAGTGCATGTAAATATTCATCATTCAACAGCAGAAAAGAGGACCCTTTTAACAATTTCAACATACAAACAAAGCAAAAAATGCATTATAAACCAGAATCTAACTATTCAAAGCAATTTGTACATAAAAAATGGAATCAGTTATAAGCAAGTCATTCACCACCTTGCATCTCTTGGATGCAAATAAGACTGGGGCGACAATCACTATCATCATTTTCAATCAAAAAAGAAAATGAACTATTTACAAATTGGAAGCAAGAGCTAATAGTCATAATGGTGAAGAAGGTGAATTACCTTGGCCCTCTTCTTCAAAAACGGAACCGCAATTTTGGACTCACCTCCTGCAAAACCAAACGCATCCACATTCAAACAAACTCAGTCAGATGATAAGTCATAAAAGAATAGAAACCCTAGCGAGCTAGAAGGAGAGGGAGTCGGACCTTTGGGTTTAGCTCGGCGGCCTTTGCTCGAGTTTGGGATTGAGGAATGAAGACTTGGGGAGGCTTGGTATAAAGTCAGAAGAGTGTGCTGACTGTGCTCCAAAATACTAATAAATACTATTAAAGCATACAAGTAAATAACAAATCCGGTGTAGCACAATGCTTGGAAAATTTTTACAAAAGTTTCTCCCAGGTTCGAATCCTGGCACCGGAATTCTTTTTTTCCCAATTTAAAGCTTCGGCAGTAACAAGAGTTTTAAGCCTGTGTAGAAAAATGTCTATTACTCGTAGTTTCAAACGAGTATAGCATACACATCTAGATGTTATATTTTCCGGTGCAAATAAAGAACTTTTTTTTGTGAAAGAATATCAATAATTTCATTAATCGGGAATGTAATATTACAACCACGAGGGGCACATATGATGAAAATAAATTTTTCACTCTTCACCCTACCTACCCAAAACATCAGCGGTCTACAGTGGACAAAAACCGATAATGGTTTAACTGTACCTAAACCTAATCCAAAAGTATCGATACATCCTTACAGCCAACCTAAAGAAAAACAACCCTTTCAAACACTACATGCCAAAACTACCAGCATATATGCACATGTAACCTCCTCATTACATTGACAACAAGATCTAACTGACATTAAAATAGTCTTTGAAAACGACACCAAAACATGGTTCACCCCACGACACAACAACACCACCGTACCAAAACCCTAACCTTTGCCCAAAAGAGAAGGGACGACCAACAACACCCTACCAAAACCCTAAACCCTCCCTCAAAAGAGGAGGGACGACCCAAAACAAAACAATCTAATTAACAACCAAAATAAAGAATAGGCCCAGCCTAAGGTCCAATAGAGAAGACCCAAGATCCGTTTTCTCCACCACCACTTGCCTCTGTCGCCGTTGACTTGCAGACAACCACTGCGACCATTCACAAGACGGCTCAAAGCGTTACAGACACTTACATCTCAACACAGTCCAGTACACCTCGACAACCCTTGCCGCCGCAACAATTGAATGTGAAATTGCCCATCCCAACAACCTGCACAAACCCAAAAAAATCTCAAATCGAACCCTCCATCTCGAGCCAATACCTTCCAAGAGACTAAGATCTTGCTTATTAGGATCATTATGTAAAGTAGACCTCAAATTTTCATCTTTTAACTTCACCAGCAATATATTCACATCAGAAAAGTCGGCGATCATTCCTGAATGCGGTACAATGAAAACTCAACATCTATTAATTTTTGAAATTGAGCTTCAAATTAGATCAATTCCAGAAGACGCTTGAGGCTACATAGATTTCAAATGATGGGGATAACAGTAATCTGTAGCTCAGTAAACTGAATTCCAAGGCTACTTGAATCTAATATTAAGATTCCAATTCCACATCACATCAATTCTAACAATTTTTTTTTTGGTAATCAATTCTAACAAGTTATGGACATAGAAAGACCAGCAAATTCGAAATTAAGAAACGCTTCATAAAACCTAGATTGATAGAACACAGTCGGTCATTCATAACATTAAATATTCAAAGCTGTGCAGCTCCTCCAGTCTGGTGCAACATAGCATCAATCTCATCCCCGTCTTCCATTTCAAGCTGTAACAATAAAACAAAACAGCAATTTAGCTGACAATCTAAAGGCATCTAGTTAGTCTCAACAGGTCCAAACAACTGTTTGTATGCAGGTATCAAAATTGGGAGACAAAAAGAGGCGAACCTCATCAGGGGTCTGCTCTGCACGCAGACGACGGCCGTCAAACAGGAAGGCAATTGAGTTGAGCTCCACCGATTGGCGATCACAGTAGGCATTCATCAGCTTCTTGAGTTGAGTGCTTCTTTTGATCCTAAAGAACACTTCATTCCCATCCTGCAAAGAAACAGGAATAAAATATAAGTTTGATGATAACAAAAGTCGGGCATAAAATTCCGACACAATATCAAACATGAAATGAGATTGCTGATATAAATTACACTCAGCACACAATAATTCCGTGCTTTTAACACTAAGAACCTCAAACATCAGGGAATTCGCACACAAAAAAACAGAGCTTGGTCCAATCAAACATTAATAATCACAAGGTAGGAGCAGGAAATTGATCAATATGACAAATTTAGAGAGCTACGGAAATGTCAAACCCAAAACCATCACACTATCATGATAGAACATACCGTAAAACAATGTATCCAAATACACACACTACCAAGTTAAAGAACACAACTTTTCAAATATCAATCAGACCAACAACTAATCATAACACATTATATCAAAACACAAAACAGAGAGTGAAGAAACGGCCACAATAACAGTCATGATATACAGCATGACAGCAAGTAATCCTAACTCTAAAAATAACACAACTTTACAAGTCTACCAAACGCAAATCAACTACCCTAGAATTCAACCGAAACATATAATTTGAAGGACCCACTAAATTCTAAAACTAAGAAACAAAAAAGATCAAAATTAGGGAGAGAGAAAAAGACCTGGCCTTTCACTTTGAGGTTGATGTGAGCACCCTGATCGTTGGGCTTCTTGTCCTCCTCCTGTGGCTGGCTCGCAACGCCTGACATCTTCGCTTCGTCTTCCTGCTCCTCTCTCTCTACAAAATAAAAATTAGGGTTCTTCCTTTTTATTTTTCTTTGGTCTTACCACGGCACAACTCCCCAACTCGAATAGGACTGCCACACGTGTATGGGCATGAGTGGTCCGTACGTCGTGATTTGGGTTAAGCTGGCGGCCCATTGTTATGGGCCTTGGTGTTTTGGGTCTGTCGTTTGAGAACATTAGTCTTCAAATTAGACAACCAACAAAATGTCCTTTCTTTGTTCAAATGCATTATTACAGTGTCTCATTATTCAATGGATTATTAGGAAAAGAGTAGAGTATAAGCAAAAAGGGCAAGATCATAATATCTCTAACATCCTAGGGAAATTTGCCTTTGGGACAAATCTGGAATAGTTTGATTAGGTCAACAATGCTCTTTTGGTTCGAAGGTCCCGACCCCTTCTTTATACCCTTAGCATTGGCGCACCTTATTAGTTCTACGCATCACTTGTTTTACATTTCAAGAGTGCATGTTGTACACAACAAAAATATGTACCACAAAACATATACATCATGATTTGTAAACAATAGATAACACGGCTCCGACATTGTATCGATTATTGAACATTTAACACACTCGACTTACATAAATATGGATGTTTCAACAATTACTTGAATTATTCTTTCGTCAATTTCAATCACAATTTCTTCTTCATCCAATGTTGGGTTACTGTTTCCCTCACTTCGTTTACAGCAGGACAAACAGTTCATTCCACTTACTTACCCATTGCGCTATTATTGGATATGATGCCCAACGGTCCAAAAATATTAAAAAAGGGCATCATCAAAATTCACCACAAGCATTGGCATCCTATGCAGATAAACTTTCCGATCTGTTCTTTTCCAGCTAAAATTGACCCGACAGGTGAAAACACAAAAACAAAATCACATAAAATAAGAAGGAAGAAACTTCCGTCCAATTTAGATCGGATAGAGTTTCCTGTTCAATTTTTAAGTTAGGCTATTTGTATAATATCAATAGTAATCTTAACCGTTTAATAGTTGAATTAACTAATAAAGATCATCTATATAAAAAATCAATGTATAAAAATATTATTTATTTACTTAAATTCATCAAACAAAATAGATATTTTCTGAATTTTTATGATAATTCATTCATTTTGTTCGATGTATTAATAAACAATCTTTTTTATATTAATTTTTTATATAATTATTATTTATTAAATAATTTAACTATTAAACCGTTATCATTACAATTAATTTTGTGCACATGATCTGACTTATAAATCAAACGGGCAGCCTCATCCGATTTCGATCGGACCGAAGCAAAATCCAAATAAAAAATTGATAAACCCTAGGAGCGCCCAAAGCCCCGGTGTGTATATTATTATAATTCACAGCTAATCCATGTTAGGTCATAGTCCTAAAACGGTCGAGTTTTGTACGGTTAATGTGAGCCGTTGGGACCCACACACTTCCCCACAAGTGGATCGTGGTCGTTTCATCCTCCCGTTGGTGGCTTCTGCCGCACTGGGTCCCACCCTCTCCTCGATCCATGATATAACCCCTCATCACTCTCTCTTTCATCCTCACTCTCTCCCCCGCTAAACCCTCAAGCCCAGCACAACCGTAAAGATTCTCTCTCCTGCTCTGTCCAGCCAGAGCACCGCCATGCCTCGCCGCCACGTCACTGTCCTTCTGGTCCTCCTCTCCGTTTTGGCTTCATATTCAGGTAAATTCATTACTGGTTCCAAACCCTTATTTCTTAGCCTGAATATTTGAGGGTGTTTTCGTCATTTTACTTACTGTGTGTTCTACATTTCCAGATGCGGGCTCAGTCGGAGTGAACTACGGCCGAGTCGCCGACAACCTCCCCTCTGCTTACAAGGTTGCGGCTCTGATCAAGTCACAGGGCTTGGAGCGGGTCAAGGTCTTTGACTCCGACCCGGCAGTCCTCCGGGCCTTATCCGGATCCGGGATCAAAGTCACTGTAGATCTACCCAACGAGCTTCTCTCCTCGGCGGCCAAGACCCAAATGTTCGCCACCAACTGGGTCCAGCGCAACGTCGTCGCTTACCACCCCAACACCCAAATCGAAGCCATTGCCGTCGGAAACGAGGTCTTCGTCGACACCCACAACACCACCAAATACCTCATCGCCGCCATGAAGAACATCCACGCCGCCCTCGTCAAGTTCGACCTCGCCTCCGACATCAAGGTCTCCTCCCCCATTGCCCTCAGCGCCCTCCAGAACTCCTATCCCTCGTCCGCCGGGTCATTCCGACCCGAACTCATTGAACCCGTTTTCAAGCCCATGCTTGACTTCCTCCGCCAAACCGGGTCCTACCTCATGGTGAACGCCTATCCTTACTTCGCCTACGAATCCAACGCTGACGTCATCTCCCTGGACTACGCTCTCTTCCGCGAGAACCCCGGCGTGGTGGACGCCGGCAGCGGCCTCCGTTACTTCAGCCTCTTCGACGCACAAATCGACGCGGTCTTCGCCGCCATGTCCGCGCTGAAATACAACGACATTGAGATGGTCGTTTCCGAAACAGGCTGGCCTTCCAAGGGAGACGAGAATGAAATCGGAGCCAGCGTCGAAAACGCAGCTGCGTACAACGGGAACCTCGTCCGTCGGATCTTAACCGGCGGTGGGACCCCACTGCGCCCCAAAGCAGATCTGACCGTCTATCTCTTCGCTCTCTTCAACGAGGACAGGAAGTTCGGCCCCACATCGGAGAGAAACTACGGCCTGTTCTTTCCCAACGAGAAGAAAGTCTACGACATCCCGTTCACCGTGGAGGGTCTCAAAAACTACCACGACCACAAGTCCCCTGTTTCCGGCAGCCAGCCCAAGACAGCTCCGGTGACCTCGCCGGTTACCGGGAGCGGCGACGTGTCCAAGACTCTTACCGGGAACACGTGGTGCGTAGCGAATGGTGAAGCCGGCGAGGAGAAGCTACAAGCGGCTCTAGATTTCGCTTGCGGTGAGGGAGGGGCTGACTGCCATCAGATCCAACCAGGCTCCACGTGTTACGATCCCAACACACTGGAGGCCCACGCCTCGTATGCTTTCAATAGTTACTACCAGAAAAAGGCGCGCGGAGCCGGCACCTGCTATTTTGGCGGGGCGGCTTACGTAGTCTCGCAGCCACCTAGTAAGTACTCTATCACTTATCACACTTCCGCTCACGTTAGAGTAATGACGTATTGCTATGCTATAATGCGCCATTGATGGGACTAGTGCTTGACTCAGGTTCCGTAAGTAGTGGATGCTTTTCACGTGCAGGTCATGTGACCTATGTTCCTTTCACTGTTTGCATTGGGCTTACCCCAAAGTGTGATTAAAGTAGTTTGACTATGCTTTAACTCTTGATTAAATGTCTTAATCTGGGAAGTAATTTGGTTTTGTGTTTTGCAGAGTATGGGAAATGTGAGCTACCCATGAGCTGAAGGGAGAAGGGAGAAGGAAGAAGATGGGTTTGATTAGCTTTGCTAAATTTGCTAATTGTAGTAGTGGGGGAAATTGTTTCAAATTCTTTTTCCCTTGCGGGTTCGTTTGGTACTTTTTATGTTGTAGACCTTTCTTAACTTTAACTATTATGATGTTCATATTTATATAATATATTTCATCAGTTTTCCTATGTTTGTGTTTAATATCCTAGTTTGTGAACTCTGTTTGGTAATTGGCCCATGAATCTAAACTAGATATTCTAATGCATCTTTAGGTCGGCTGCGACTCTCACCATTCATTAAATGATTCGACCTAGATATTCACCATTCATTAATATGATTCGACCTAGAAACTATATACGATTTGTGGCTTAGTTTAGTTTTAGAGTATGTAATGTAGGAGGTTCTCTCGTATTAGTGGGAACAATGTGCATGGAGCAGTGCGGCTTTGATGTAAAACCAACAAACATGTTCACGAACATCTTATTGGAAAGGGTAAGGTGACCATGATATTTTCTATACTTTGGAGTCGGTCCCCAAAATAAAACGACCTTGGTCTTTCACATTACCCGAAAAGTGTTGCATATTTTTTCGTCTCTTATCTTATAATGTCGTGGTCTCACAGTACCCATGTGCCCAAAGGACCACCTACTCGAGTGCGTCCAAGAAATCGAGTTGGATACATGTCTGCAATTTTATTTCACTTCGTGCCTCAATAATTTACCAAAGGACGAGTCCTACCTCTGTATTTTCAAGGTGAGATTTCGACCACATAACGAACTTCAATCCAACTTGATGTTTCTTTCTTCCGGATCATCTTGGGTGCATTGGTTCATATACGTGTGGTTGTCTATTATTTTTTTTAACAAGATTACAAGTTTGGAAAAGGAAATAAAATGAATCATGGATGCACTAGTTTATATACATCGTCGTCTCTAGGACGGAATGTATCCTTGTTTACATCCAAAAGGGTGTTAACTAGATACACTTTGTCTAAATCAAACCACTGGAGCATCTTATATACATATATAAATTGATGAATAAGTATTCTACAAGCTCGATGCTCTAGCTTAATACCTAAGTAGAACTGTGTTTTCTCATATCTTTCATCTCAAACTCAGATTTCAAGTGAACTGTGGTTTCTCTTATCTCATCAAGAGTACCAAGCAAGTTCATGTCATCAACATATACGGCTACAACTGCGAATCCGGAACTCGTTGTCTTTATGAATATGTAAGGGTATAAATCGTCGTTCTTATATCTTTTCCTAATCAAGTAGTCACTTAGACGAGTATATCACATTCATCCAGATTGTTTCAATCTATAAAGTGGGTGTTGCAACTTAATAGCATACGCACTCAGTGGTTTAAAGTTTCTTGACTGAGGCAATGAAAAATCATCATATAATTTCATGTATATCTCTGAATCTAGATCCCCATATAGATACGCAGTAACCACATACATTAACTGCGTGCCAAGTTTTTTGGACACTACCAAACTGACTAAGTAACAAAAATTTATTATATCCATCACGAAAGAATATGTTTCCTCATAATCTATTCCAGGGCGTTATGAGAAACCTTACGCCACAAGGCGAGCTTTTTACCTAAGTACCTCATTCTTCTCATTACGTTTTCTAACAAAGACTCAATTATGTCCTACAGACTTTACACTTGGAGGAGTTAGCACTAACGGCCCAAACACTTGTCTCTTTGTTAGGGAATCTAATTATTTCTGGATAGCTTCTTTGCATTTAGGTCAATCTGTTCTATGTTCACATTCACTGATGGAGCGTGGTTCGATGTCATCGTGCTCTATAATATCCTTAGACACGAAATACGCAAATACATCATCGACATTCATGGATGATCTGCTAAGTAACTCAAGTGTGTTTTCACAACACATTGAGATTTCAATGTTCTCTGACACCATGAAGATCCTGAGGTGTCCCCCAACGATACCGACATCGATTCAAGGACATAAGTATAGTCAGAAACAATCTCATGTGAAAGATTCTCAGTGTCATGTGTAAAGGATCAGTTTATGCTTTTGAGTGTCCTCTACTTTCTAGAACGTGTATCAATCAAACCAAATGACCTCCCTCTCTTCCTCTGAGGAGCCACGACCTCTATCCTTCCACTAGGGTCGTCGATGCCACACCTGCGACAACCATGCTTGGTTCCGGGGTAGCCTTGCCCATTTTTAGGACTTCTAGCCTTACAGGTACATTTGCAGCTGGATTATCTGATCTCGTCATTTTTGCAATTTCAACGAATGAGTCGGACATCGAATCTGTCACATTTTGTAAGTCAATAAGTCTCTTCACCTCAGATTCCATAATTGAAGCTCAGGGATCATAATGAGACGAGGTTGGAACACACCTGGACAATTCCTATCGTTTCCCCTAAGCATTTATGCTCCCATCTCCCACTAACGACGGGAAGACGGTCTTATTAAATTTGAATTTTGAACTCATGCGACAAAAATTTTTATTTCGTCGCATAAGTCTTTCCGTCAAAAAAAATTAAATTTTAAATATTCCGCCAAATTTTCTTCTTCTTCACCACCACCCTTCCACTTATTCTTTTTCTTCCACCACCCCTCTCCCCCACTTCTCTCACTAGTGGATTATGGCTCTTAGCCGACAGAACAATTTCGTCTCTTACGAGTATTTTTCCGTCTCCTAAGCTCTTAGCCGATGAAAATTATGTCGATTAAGATCCGTCGGTGAAGACCATAGCCGACGAAAATTTTTATTCCATCGACTAAGAGAAAACCTAGTTGATCAAATTTCTGTTGACTAAGATCTGTCTACTAGAATCTTAGCGGACGGAATAATTTCGTCAGTCAAGTTCTTAGGAGACGGACATATGGTAAAATAAAAACAAATTAATAATCATTTTAGCCGACATATATATTTTTTAAAATTAAAAAAAAATAAAAACCCTTAGCCGACGGAATATACCGTCGGTAAACCTAATTAAAAAAAACGGAGATCGATCATCGAAAATCCACCGTCGGCGATCGATCTCTGATAAGAAACCGGTCATTCCGATTCCACACACCACCATAATCAAAAACCACCACACACCATAACCACCCACCACCATCACGCACCACCACCAAAAACCACAACCACACACCATCACCACACATCACACCACACTCCACCACACACCACACCACACCATAGAAATTAAAGGAGATAAAAGTTAAGAAATATTTATGTTCATTGATAAGATCTTACAATGGAGGCACATTGACTTATATAACTTTCTTGGATATAACCCTAGCTAGATACCCGTTTAGATAAGATGGATCGACCCGAATCTAGTAACACACTTGTAGAGTTCAAAGGGTTTGGTGTGGATGTGTGGTTTTGCCTCACTTTTCGATCTTAGTTTCAGATCTTAATCGTTCAATATTTAAGTATATATATAGATCATCTTTGTAAAATTTCATCTCATTTGATGATCGTTAAGGGATTCAAATATGTGATTTACCATGAAGAAAACTGACGGTTCCGGTTATACAGTTCAAGAATCGTCTTTTTTCTTCATGGTAAATCATAGATTTAAATGGCTTAACGAACATCAAATTAGATGAAATTTTACAGAAATGATCTATACATATATATCTAGATATTGAACGGTTAAGATCTGAATCTAAGATAAAAAAATAGGGTAAAATCACACATCCACCTGAGAAACTTCTTATATATACAACCGTTTCCCCGACAAACGGTTTTCTTCTCCGTCATGCTCGACCTGCAACTCTCCCATCTGGGCGACCGCGAGAACTGAAACCAGAGAATCATCCATACCCAGGTCACCTAGTCTTATCCAGAAGTATAGAAGCAGAAAACTCATTCCCTCTTTCTGTAAGTATTTTAGATCTTCGCTCTTATGTGAACTTTATTTGGGGCAGATAGTTAAACATTTCCATTGAATGAAATGATTTTCGAATTTGAATGTTTGCCTGACTTGGGTTGTTTTCCTTTTGTTCTTCTTTGTTTCTTCACAAGGTTCAGGTTCTCTTCTTCTTTGTTTTACTACAATCGTCCTTTGAGAATTGACTGAGGATTTGGTGGTGCCGGCTCTCAGATCTTATATCTCCCGATTAGAAAACCCAGCAGGTTAACTATTGTTCATCTATTGATTCAATGTCCTTCCCTTTTGTAAGTTGGTTTTTGTTTTCTATTTGTGCTGGAATTGCTGTCATTTGTTACTTGGGAAAATCTAGGTTATATAAAGCTTTAGTCCATCCCCCTCCCTCTTGGATTCAAAAAACAAAATAGAGCCTTTGAGATAGAAATCAATAATGATGAAAAGACTAAAACGCTGCAGCAGCAGCAGCTTACGAGAAACCATATGGGACTACGAAGATATCTTTTCAGAAATCCTTGTCCGTGTTCCAGCTCGAAGTCTGCTCCGCTTCAAATGCGTCTCCAAGTACTGGCTCTCTTTTATCTCTGACCCCAAGTTCTGTCACCTTCACACCCTTCGGAACCGAACCCTTCCTTATCCGCGGTCTTTTGCGACCTATCCAGATTTTTTGGTTTTATCCCTCTCCATTTTGATCATGATCAAACTACTAGTACAGGGTCTGGTGCACCAACTGCAACCCTCTGAAATTCATTGCCAACGACTCAAAGTTGGAGGCTTCTCGATTCTTCTTTCGAGACTCAAGGTCAAATTTCCTACCAAGATGGGGTATACTGCAATGGTGCAGTTCACTGGGTTGGTCTGTTTTGTGAGATTGCATATTATCACTTAGAAGAAGAGCGTGTTGGATTGGTTGATGGTCTTCCTCGTTGTGAGGAGAACTGGGAAGCTAGGGAGTATACATACTTTGAGTCTGGTGACGATCATTTGCATCTTATTGATATTTATTCACCTTGTCTTACTAAGTTTGAAGTGTTGGAGACGGGGAGAGACTACAGTGGATGGTTTGTGAAGTACAATGTGGATCTTGATCCTTTATGCACCGCTTACCCACGCATTAAGGTGTTTTGTCTTCTCTTTCTTGCTAAAGGGGAAAATGAAGAGGAAAGTTCATCTCTGTTGTGCTGCATGCACCTGGAAAAGTCTTCTCCTACAATCTGAAGAGTAACACCTTCAAATCGTTCGACTTAACACTCCAAGCCGGTGTTGATGATTCCTTTCAACGAGTTTGTGAGCGTAATTATCGATATATGGAGTCCCTGGCTTGCGTGTGAAGGATTTTCCATTTTTCTTTTTTCCTGCTACCTCAAGAACTTCTGGGTTGGTATCAAAAAGTTTGTATAAGTTGTGCCTGCATTGACAATTGCTGTCATTCTAATAAGTGGATTTTCATTTTCTAAGTGGATTTTCATTTTCTTTCCATTGCTTATATAAACTGTAAAGCTAGTTTTATTTCTCACCTACCTAGTCCTGGTTGGACGAATGATATTTATATACAGTAGGTGCCTTACATATACGGTAGGAACTAATCAAAGAAAAAGGAAATGATATGCCTCGTAGAACCTTGTTCGGCATTCAAATTCTTCTTCTCCATATCCATCTAGTACTCTCCGACTCAAATTTAAAACTCATATCATATATTTCTGTGACACAACAATATAACAACTGAATAAGAATACAATGTGACATATCAAAATCTAATTCGTCAATCCAAGGTAGTGTGACTGAGTCAGCGAGCTACAAAGTGTGAGAGACTGAGAGCAAGAGATAGAGTTAGAGAATTAGGTTTCAACGAAAACGACGTCGTTTGCTTTTTTTTTCTTTTTTTCCTAGCTGATCGAGTTGTACCGAGTTGACCGAGTACTCGGTCGATTTTCTTTCGGCCGACTAGAGACACTGGGTAGGCAAAAATTGGCTCGGCAAGGAAGGAGCACAAAGCTGCTCTGATCTCAACAGAATTGTGCAGTGATTTAAATAATTTTGAAAGGAGATCAGCTTAGACAACTAAAGCTACTATAGATAAAACCAGTATACTATATGCTTTTTAAATCTAAATTCAATTCATATACAATAGGTTAAGGTGAATATCCTGAAACTTGAGGAAATAGACACATGAAGATAAAAAATTCAGAAACAAATCTACTAACTCCTACAAAAACTCAGCAGCTATATCATCAAAAGCTAATCAAGGGCATTTACCTTGACCAGAAGCTTGAATCTTACAGAAACGGCAGTCAATTGTTTAATTGGTACAATTCAGAACAGAAGTGCTGCAATTAGACGAAAATCGACAAAATATTGAAAATATAAGCATTTATACAGCATCATTTATCAGTGCAAAATCAAAAGGCAGAAAAGTTCACTTCAAAATTCTTCAGCAATCTCTCATACTTTCAGCTCATTCACAAGTCAATAAAAACTCCAGATTGTAACTGTGACACAATACACCACATTATTCAGTTCCCAGTTATAGTTCAAGCTATTATATGAGTAATCCATCTCTCTATCTTGTTTGTTAATTCTATGTTCATGTGTTTTCCTTCAACAGCAACATCACTATGTTGAATTATATTCTTATTTTTAATGTGTCCCTAAACTTCACAAATGAAGGGAAACTGTAAGGTATATTAGCATACCATTAGCTTCATGACCGGAATCCTCATACCCGATATCATATATAAAATATGATACAAATCATCATTTTTCGTTTTTTCTGATCAATTAGTAGTTACCATATTTAAAAAAGAAAAAGTATGACGAGAAGATGCAATTCTTTTTCCATTTAAAGAAAAACGTTCCACCTAATGATTAATAAAAGATCACGAATGTGAAAAAAGACTAAGAATTTTGAAATCAAAATTGCAAAGCCAAAAAAAGAAGTGATTTACACAAAACGTAAGCAAACAGCAAACCAATACATTGGTCCAAAGAAAAACAGAAGGTAATGTACTCGTAAATTGATTCAATTAACAGCAAAGGTGCTGCAAGCAAACCAAAAGCAACAGAAGATGACGACCACTGTGGTTATCATCTGATTTCCTCTTTTGGGGATAAAATGAAAATAGTTGAGTTGTATGAACATGCACACACCTAGCATCAAATTTATGTGAGAAGCTTTTTTCTTTGAGTAAATTTTAGCTCTGGTTCCCGAACTTAGATGGCACGGTCAAGGTGGTACCAAAACTTTAAAAACAATCAATGTGATAACTAAACTCTATTTTCGCTATCAACGAATGGTCTGAGACCAATTTCTGTCAAGACATCGTCTATTTACTGACGTGGTCGTGAGGAGACCCAACTATAATTTCTAGCTAGGCCACTGATGTTAGCATCATTTAGTTCGCATAGTAAAAATAGTAGCATAACGGCACCAACATTTCAAGCAGAGTTTCCGAACGATAGGACTTTTGAAGTTTCATTTGGTGAAGAATATTTGAAAGCCTGAAGTTGCGCCAACATTTTCAGCTCAGAGTGGGCAAGGAACTTCAATGCCCCCTTACTTTTGTGCAGGTAATACAAGTAATAGCTTAACGGAACCAATATTTTTAGAAGGATTTCCGAAGGATGGAATTCGGGCCCTTCCAATTTGTGCAGAAAATTCAGTAGACAACCTAATGTGGCACAGGTTCGGGGAGCTGACTCCTAATGGGAGTGTAGCACCAACCTTGTGTTCAGAGGAACCAAATGAGTTCATGGCCGTGCCGACTTTCTCGACGACAACTACTAGTGACAACGAGACCCCAAGAGTGTTTGGCTCGCCAGTTGCTATCCAAAATGACGACCCGTTCGGACCCTCCTCTAGTCCAAAATTGCGGTTCCGTTTTTGAAGAAGAGGGCCAAGGTAATTCACCTTCTTCACCATTATGACTATTAGCTCTTGCTTCCAATTTGTAAATAGTTCATTTTCTTTTTTGATTGAAAATGATGATAGTGATTGTCGCCCCAGTCTTATTTGCATCCAAGAGATGCAAGGTGGTGAATGACTTGCTTATAACTGATTCCATTTTTTATGTACAAATTGCTTTGAATAGTTAGATTCTGGTTTATAATGCATTTTTTGCTTTGTTTGTATGTTGAAATTGTTAAAAGGGTCCTCTTTTCTGCTGTTGAATGATGAATATTTACATGCACTACCGTCTGATCTATGTTGCCTGGCTTACTTGCATCTACCGTCACAGCTTGGCAATGATGATTTCATTTTTGGTTTGAATTGTTTTCTTGGTTTAAAAGCATTTGTGCAATCCATGATGCAAACTTTAACCCTAATGCCTGATGTTCAAATGATTAGTCAGTTAAATATCACCATCTTTCGGCTGAGATTGCAGTTATTTTGTGTTTGCTTTAATTGTGTTGATTTTAATTTTTGGTTTGTGTTATTGGATGGAAGGATTCAATTGTCTATGGTATCTAATGTCCAGACTTTACTAGTAGCTGGACATTTCGTTTACAGGGCATACATAGAATCTATACAGGTCTTGCGACACAGTGAGCTTAGTTTCTTGACAGCTTTCTGTTACTTTAACCCTGCATACATTTGTTTTGTTGTACACTGAACAAAAATTGAACCGAAGGAGCGAGTGGTCTTTCTGATAGTCAAGAACCACTGAACAACCTTCTGAGAGTGATGCAAAAATAGCATCGTTCCCAAGTATTTGATCCTTGTTACCATAGACCTGGTTTCTATCCAATCAAATAGAGGCCCACAAATACGACGAGATGCAGTTGCCTTGAGAACTGGAACATTTTTGTACAGGTCATAAAATCCAATAAGGACGGTGGCAACTGAGATCACCACATATAAAGCTCTTGCAAGAGGACACATCCATGGGCGATAAATTTTGCAAAATCCTGGGTAAGATTGAAGGAAGATAACCCAAGATGGAAGCCCAGCCTCTAGCAAGGTCAATAACCGGAGATCAGACATTATTATATCTCTGAGTTTGAATGGGAGATCATGGTCATTGAACCTGAACAAGATCAAGACATCCCTGTACTGGGTAGCTTCAACAGCATCTTCACAGTCACTGTTTTGTGTCTCAGCTGGCAAAGGTATAGCCTCTTCCATGTACTGAGTAGCTTCAACAGCATCTTCTCAGTCCGTAGAGGTCTTCACATTCACTGGTATATCATCTTCCATGTTTTGGGTAACTTTAGCAGCATCTTCGTAGCAGTGGCAGAACCAGGAATTCAAAATGGTTAGGGCTATTTTTAGACACAAAAATTTTAGGCACAATCACCTAACCCTTGTTCATTGGATCCAAAACCATCAGATATCTTAACAAGTATACCTCAATTTTACTTAACAAGTTAACAAATCTAAAACAGTCATACATACCACATCTTGCAATATCCAAGAGTCCAAAAACCATTAATTTGAATCAGAAATGAGCAATCATAAACATAGAAATCAAAAGAAGAACAATAAACCGTACCAGGCATGGAAATCAGTCATCCATAAGCTGCACCGGACCAAAGAATAAAGCTTATAACTTGGTGAAACTTATTCACCGGTGAAGGTAACTGAGGCACTCCCCTCCTGCTACACTTCCCAGTCTCCCTACTAATCTTGCAAGTCGCAAACACAAGACTCTTTAAGAAGGAAGAATATTCTAGTCTTTACTATGTATTAGAAACTGTGATCGTGTTTGGGCTTGTATGACTTTTATGTTAGTGAAATGTATTTGTATTTTGGTGTTGAATCCAGAGCTGAAATAGGACTTGAGAAACAATGCATAACCTCACCCGAAGTTTCATGGGATCAGGATTGGATTCATCAATAATATCAACTGTTCCATTGATCCAAAATTGCTCCCAGGAGTTAGTGAAGTACCAACATATCTACAACATATAAAATTAACTCTAAGCACAAGAACAGCCAAAAGATAACACAATCTAACCCTTAAAGAAGCTTTTACTTCTTGACACAATTCGATACAATACAGAGAGTTCTCTAAACCAATTACTAGATTATACCTCAAAGATCAATTACCTCAGCAAAAGGGCAACGCTTGAGCTCCTCAATCTGCACCATTTGAAACCAACACTATCAAATTGTCTAAACGTCACATCAGGAATGTAAGTACAACAGAAACCCACAATTGCATTGACCAAGAATAATAACCTTACGAGTTCTGCAATCAGTGTTTATCCGAATCCTATCACTGTCCTCTTGAAATCCCCTGAAAAATTTCCCAGTAAAGTTACCATCTTTAACTTTCAGAGAGAGAGAAAACAAAGATAAAGTTACCGGAAAACCACAGTCAGATTTTAAGGTCTCCCATTAGAACCAACCGTTGCCTGAAAACCCCATCATGAAAACATCACAGTTACAATAAAGATTCAACCTTTAACGAAAAATTGAGTGAAACCCATCATCAAAACATCACATTTACATTCAAAGATTCAACCTTTAACATCAAAATAAGCGAGTCAGATAGAGAGAGACGTACGAGCTGAAAATAGGAAGAGTGCCTGAGGTGGGCGTTGATTCCAAGGCACTGAGAAGAAGCTGCTTCCATTGCGCTGGAGGAGCTGTTAATGTTCCCATGGCTCTGCTAATTTGCTTCTTCAAGGTTAACGTTCAAAGGTTGATCAATTTTTCCTTATACATAGGACCTACGGATACGTACGGCTACGCCCAGACTCAGGAGACTGGTGAGGTCACGGCCGTCAGGACTCAGGAGACTGGAAGAAAGAAAAGAAAAAAAGAATGAGATTGGACAGGTCGCGCCTCACGCGTCTGGGATAAGTGAAAGAAAAAAAAGGAATGAGGGTGTTGAGACTCGAACCGGTGACTTCCCTGTTAAAATAAGATCTGAGTTAGCTTATAACCAACTGAATCAACTTGAATTTATAGAACATATGTATACTTAAAGGATTATGAACCAAAATTTCGGTAGAGCTATAGCCGTACCAGCCTACATAGTGCTTCCGCCACTGCTTCGTAGTCAGTAGTATAGGTCTCGCAGTCTGGAAACTCCTCAGTACTAACATCAACGCCATCTCCAATACAAAGAGAGGTTGCTATTTTCCTTCTCTTGTAAGGTCCAGTAGGTGGAGGAGGTGAATGAGGAATGCCAGTGCTACCGCCGCTGGTTGCAGAGCATACACTATAATTGCTACTGAGGCTGTGATGAGAATTTTCCTCAATAGAAAGACGATTGAAAAAAAAGTAGTCTTCAACATCAACATCAACATCAACATCAACATCAACAGGCATGCTTGGGTATCATAAAACACCTCTCCTATAAAAGTTCACAAAACAACAAAACCAAACATTCAGTTCTCCTTTCTATTAGTTAAGAAAATACAGTAGTTAGTTCCAGCACTATCGGGGACACAACAAGATCTAACCCAATGGAGGTATATAAACAAATAATATACATAATAATCCAAAAATTCAAATCAATCAACAACGAAAACATGAACCACAGACGATTGTCACTTATGTCCAAGATAGTCAAGTAACATGTTAAATGCAAAATGACATGGAGGCAGCTACTGATTAACCTTGAGTCATATGCAATAGCTCCATTTTCGCATATATCAAACCATTATATTATTGAATATACGTCTGTTTACACAAACTACTCACAATTGATTCCGCGTACTCTATTTTTAACAGTAAACTATTTCATGGCAGCCACTCCTAAATGGGACTACAACATAGCAATATACCAGGAGATTTAACACTGTCTAGTTTAACAGCAAAGAATAAGCTGTAATGAAACTCCAATAAGAATAGGTCAAGCTTTAGACGCACACATAAGACATCTAGCTAAGCAATCTGTTTGCTTGATTGATTGATTAAGCGGTAGAAGCAAAAAATTAAAAAAATATGGCGTCAAGTAAAGACGAATACTTCAGACATTGAGGCTCTCAATGCTTGGTAAAAAGATGAAAAATTAAACAATGAAGCACGGCCAAAAATCATCAGAAATGTTGTTTACATATCCAGATCAGAGATCAAGAGGGTAAAGAATAATACCCGGGGAATCCAGGTACTCTCTCAATTGTCGCTTCTCAGAGACTGTTCCTGAGAACCATGAAGATATGCAGTTTGCAGCTTGAGCAATACTGTCGAATTCCCATCTTTTCATGAATTTAGCCTCCGTAGCCAGTGACGTGTCAGTCTAGAAGTGACAAAGAAAATAAGGACACTGAACACAACAACACTAGATACAAGAGTTGAAGGATAAGGGGTGATACCTGAAGCTCATTCAAGTAATTTATACCTCGAACATTGCTCCATGCAACTTGAAACACAATGAAACCATACAAGGTCCTATGCAACTCGCTGCTTAAAAGCAAAGAATTGCGCAGTTTCTTTACAGGCAGCAAAACCCTCTTCCGAGACAATGCTTCTGCTTTGACGAATGATACCCACCAAGTAAACTTTTTGGTTTAACAGTCTTGGAGCACGCATTCTTTCCTTGTTTTCTGTCCTTCAGCGCTTTAGAGTTTGCAAAAGAAGATAACCTTGACTGAAATGTAACCAACATTAAACTTTAAACTTCCATCAATGAAACTATAAGAAAAAGGGAAACTAGTTAACACTATGGAGATGGGATAAGCGACCTTGGTAACCATCAATTGCCAGAAGTGTACTGGCCGAGAACCTCTCAGCCATGGCCAATTGTCCACCAAGATATAAAACTTCCTACTTTCCAAAGCCAGCACTAGGCTAAGATCCGAAAGATAAGACTGCAAGTCCCTGCAATCATCACAACACAAAAAACACCTCACTTCCTTGCTCACACAAACAGCAAACCACCAAAATCAACGGTACGCTATACATTCAGCAGCTGAAGAAGCACAATATTATCTCTACATATAGCATTCCCATCATAACACACGCACCAACACCACTAATAGCAAGAAATTCAAGCAACGAAATCGACTACATATAGTAACTGAGCTGAATATTCAGAGTATCAATCACAACTGATTAAAACTAAAGGAGAATTATCGGAAACGAAAGAGAAGATTGCTTACCCAATTTGCAAACCAGTGAGGGGGAAAATACACCGGCCGGCGTCACATTTCCCCGTAAAATCCATCATCCTGTATGCTCCAATTACCACCAGCCACTGCTCCCATCCAAAATCAAAATCCACAATCACAAATCTAACAATCCAAAATTGCATCCTTTTTATTCATACAATGCATGAATGTAAGCACCTCGTTCTTGCTGTTGATTTTGAACGGAATTCCATAAACAATCTCCGGCGAACTTCAGCCGGGAAGAGAGAGAGCGAACGGAAATCGACGGCGAGGATTCCTCCGCTTCAAATTTCAGGAACAAAACCCTTTCTATTCAATTTGTTAAAATTTCCAAGACGAGAGCGAAAGAGAGAGGAGAGGGCAATTTGGTAAATAAAGAAGGATGAGGAGTCTGTTTCACGCTTCCCGCCATAACCTCTTAAACCCGGAGAGAAGAAGAGTCCCTGGGAAGTGGGAAGTGATAAGAAGAACAAGGAAACATGGCCTTCGGCATCAATTACCCCACCACGATAAGGGAATTACAATGATTAGTAGTTGTGGGACCCTGGCAAAACTGTATTCTTGGCCTCATGGTCTTCCTTTCCTGTCGTTTTGGCCGCATGGGTTACATACATGTGAACAGTGCGCGTAGCATTATTATTTCATACGTTTTTAGGAGATTAGAAATTTTAAAGATTGACACCTATACAATTCGATACTCAACTTAACTGATAAAAATTTCGTTAAACGAAGATTTCGATTAAAAAAATAGAGCATGTGAACGATTAAGATTAGAACATATAATATTGATATATGAGTGGTCAAACATATAAATTGTTATGAGTCACTAAGATTGTGTCGTGTATATATACGAACGTGCATATAAGAATTTTTCTAAAAAAAGAGGTTAAACCGAAATGTTATCAGACGAACCCAATCTTAATGCTTGGAAGGAGCTTGATTCAGATTAGGACCCTTTCAAATATGACATGAAAGCAATCTTTAATTAAAACTATTGTCACTAAACAAAAGTATATATCATCTAGTATGAATTTTGGATACCAATCAGTCTTTACCTAAAGACATAGAAGATTTTGAATCCATGCATGTAGTTGTATGCAATGACTGCAGATATGAAATTTGGGTTTGCGTTTTTGTTTTTGGTTTTTGATGATAGATCTCGGTTTGTTTTTCCAATGACAGATGAGTTTGGGTTAAATTCAACCTTTCTTTGACATCAACTAATGAAATATTTTCTCTGTTAATTAGATGTTAACAGGTGTGGATCTTTTAGAGGCTGCTGCGTTATTTTACAATGCACGACATGAATATTTCACATCAAAACATACGTACATAAATACATTGCTCACAACAAAACTCAGTTTATAAGTTTGCCAATCTCCTATGGTTGGAGCTCTAGCTCACTTTCGTGCTCTGCTTCTTCATAACTGATTTCCAGCCTACTTGAGCTTTTGATGATAACCAAGTCATCAAAGCTTGGTTCGGTTTTCCGGGGAGGTGGAGTTACAAGTACAATCGGAAACCCCGGGCTACTAGGATCTGATATGCATGGTACTGAGATGTTCAAGAATATCGACATAGCTTTGGACAACCGTTTGTAACAAATTAAGGCATCAGGATCGCTTTCATTCGCAACAATCATTTAGTCCCAGTTAATTGTACCTAGTTGTTCCATGAATATTGTTTGCGCTTAGTCAGAGTGGTTTAGTCTCAGATATTAATTGGGTTTTACAATATAAAACCACATTTATGACTAGTGATAAGAAATCTGGGAATGCATGTACTGAAAATATTATAACTAGTCAACGGTTCAATGAAAGGCAACGCCTGATTACTTGATCTATATAAAAAATAACCAAATAAAAAATCCCTTCGCCGCCTGTTTATGAATATGTATCTGTATACAAGTAATCCAATAACATATATAAAAGCTCCTTCTTCGTTCCAGATCAGACAGAAGTGTGTAAATATCTCCCTCACTTCCAGAACAGCACTATGGAAGAAAACATGGAGGCCTCAACAACTAAGTTGTTTTTCCTGGCCGTACACTGCCTTGCTGTTTTGGGGCCGTTTTATTTCAACTGGTCTGCGTTTTGGGTTGCTGTGGCACTATATTTTGTGACAGGTGTGGGAATAACACTGTCTTTCCATAGAAACCTGGCTCACCGCAGCTTCAAGCTTCCCAGATGGCTTGAGTACTCTTTCGCCTACTGCGCCGTCCTTGCACTCCAGGTTAATTTGCATGATCATCATCCTTGGACGTACTGTTTTGTAATTAGCCCGTTTACTTCGATCTGGCTAGTTTGATACTTCGCAGATTTCGCATGAGCTCTTAACTATTTTGTATGCATGGTTAATTGTAGGGAAGTCCAATTGAATGGGTGAGCACACACAGACTTCATCATCAATATACTGATACATTGTATGATCCTCACAGTCCCATTAAGGGATTTTGGTACAGTCATATTGGTTGGATTGTCGACTATCAATCTCGGTTTGGAACTGTACGTTGAAACCTCTCTCTCTCTCTCTCTCGCTGCATAGTGAAATCATGCATGTATGTACGTATCAGCAGGTCTGTTGAATTTATGTAGTCCTGAACCCTAAACCCTAATATCGGTTGAAAAATCAATGAATGACATTCCCGTAATGTGTCTGTTGAATTTCTATAGCCCGACGCACTAGAATTCAAGAACGTCGGAGACTTAAAGAAACAATGGTTCTATATGTTTCTTCACCATACATATCCTTTTCACCCTGTTGCTCTTGGAATTCTGCTATATGCTACAGGAGGGCTATCATTCTTGGTTTGGGGATTGGTAAGCTGCTTGTATTATTGTTGAGTGCTTATCTAGCTTGTATTCATGTTCGACGAGCCGTCAATTATTTGGCTATATATTTACATATTATCTTCTCAAATACCATATTTTACCATACTGATTAACTAGTTATCTTTTTCATGATTCTTGCAGGGGGTGAGGACTGTGTTTTTTCTCCACGTTACTTTTTCAATAAACTCGATCTGCCATATATGGGGAAAGCAAGTATGGAACACTGGTGATTTGTCTAGAAACAACTGGTATAAATCAAATATTTCTACTCAATTATTGGGGTAATTAAGTGATGAAACTCATGGCTGGATTACGTATAACTCATAGTTTGATTTTGATTAGGTTGTTAGGGTTGTTAGCGCATGGAGAAGGTTGGCACAATAATCATCATGCTTTTGAATACTCAGCTCGACAAGGCTTGGAATGGTGGGAGGTTGACATTACTTGGTATATAATTAGCTTCCTCGAAGCCATTGGGTTGGCCACAGACGTGAAACTCCCCTCTGAATCTCATAAAAAACGAAAGGGTTTCCCTGTTGAAGCTCATAAAAAGAAACCAAATGCTTTCTTCACTATCGACTAGTTTTGATCGGGGAAAAGCTCAGAGTTTGGATTATAATGTATAAAAAGTATAATGAATAAGATTAACCAATCGTCTATTATACGTACGTACAGTAATGGTTAACATCACTAGCTGCCATCATCAGTAATTCCGGGAATTGTTTCTGCATAAACCAAGCAAATATGACAGAATTTTCCAATATGTAGAAGCATGAAGAAAAGTAATATTTTAACATAATGAAATTTCCAACAAATTTTTCTTCAATTCATTGTCAGGAAGTTATCCTTGAACCACCTGTCAAGAATATTTCCAAAAGCTAAATAAATATTTTCAAGATTAAGAGGTATATAATTGATTTATCAGAACAGTTGGTTTCTGATCATCTTAGGAAAATTCTCCAACTAGATTATGGTTTTTAACTCTTCATAATCCAACTAATTAAACTCTATATGTCCAAGCGTAAACATGTTGGTTTATCTGATGCATGTGAGCATATGATTTGCAGGTTAATCTATGACCTGATCAGATGTTTGCTATATTATCTTGTTTTTGAACATTTGATTATATGACACTGGCTCGTTAGATTAGCCGGTCTCTATCTGCAACAGCAACAAAGAACACAGAAATCAAAAGCACCTATAAACATGTTAACCATATGAGGGTAGTATAGTTTTTTATTTGTAATTCCTATTATTACTTATATAAGGCTATGATGTATTGTTCTCCATTATTATGAAATACAAGATGTAGTTCATCAGAGCTCTTTGCGTTTTTACTTTACTGTTTTGCATTTCAATCTAATAAATTTATAAATCCTTTCATGGTATCAGAGCCATGGTCATGTTCTTGTGGCTATGAGCTTATGTGATAATCGTTTTAGCTTTCGCGTTTTTCATATCTCATTCAATTTCATTTTTTCCCCCAAATCAAAAACCCTAATCTCTAGATGTTGCATGGTCTTTGCCCAATCTTATAAAATCCAAGCTTGGCTGCCTCCGATCAAAGTCCTACATATATGAGATTTCACGACCTCCGCCTTGCGTAGTTTCTGTCTCGTTTGGACTGGTCGTCTTCGTGTTCAATTATGGTTCAGATCTGACGCGTTTGTTCTTGATGGGTGAGGAGACGACGATAGCTTTAGTCTGAATTCCGGCTGGGACTTGCAATCGGGGTCTGAATCTGTGCTTCTGTTGACATTAGGCGCATCACATAAGGGGTCAAGTCGATGGGCGATGTCGACGTCTGCTCTCCTGCTTCTCTACTCTCCTAGCATCAGTTTCTTCCGAAAGAAAACAAATGGTAATATCTCTCCAATTCAGCATCTATATCATTTGAATCGTGGAACTGATATTTAGTCTTGGTTGTTCTGCTAATAGTTGTCAGTTTGCCATTTTTATTTTTATCAAAGTTTGAAGTTTAAGATTGAAGAATTTGCTATTCCATTTTTGGTCTGGTGATTCTAGCTGAACAGGTTGGATTATGGATTAGTTTTGTGGCATCATTTGATAGTTGTGTACATCTTTTGGAGATGTTTAGCATATTTTAGATTGGGAGAGTTCTGTTCTTCATGCAATTTGTGACGGTGAAGTAGGAATTGTTGCTTCGAGATGATAAATATATGCATTATGGGTAAATATTGTGAGACTCTATTTTTCTATGGTGATTTGTGGCAGATCTTATGGATTGGGTATATGCCATTTGATTTTCATCTTGTCTCTCACACAGCTGCATCAACATCCAGTGTTTGATGATGCTTAGTTGTTTAATCTCTTCATACTATGCAGAATACATTATAAATTTTGGTATTATCAATCAGATTTGGTAATTCTAGCACTTAGATTCATGGATTCTCTCCCTGATTTGGTTGCTATGCACGATATTATTAGTTTTCGTTTGTATCTTTTATCAAAGTTTGTTGTTTGCCATCAACCAAAAGAGAGAAGGTGACGATGCAGTTTTTTAATTTGTTTTCGGACTGGTGAATCAGACTAATGAGTTGGGTTATGGATTGGATATGTGTCTGTGTGCTTGTTCTACCTATTTGAGAGATGGTGTTGAAATTTTCAGTAGTTCTATTATTGGTATTGAAGAAATTAGAGTTGGATTGCTATTGTGCTTATGAGTTTTATATTATGAGGGCAGTTTCTTTACATGGTTTGATCAGAGGATGTGAATTCTGAATGCTTTCAAAACAAGGAGTTGTACTGCTACTAGGTTGCTGATATTCATGAAGTAGGCTATTGAATTTTTATGAATTCTATTTAGGAGTAGTATATTCCTTTGACTTTACAGTAGAATGATTTGAGGCAGTGGTTGTGAGACCCGCACGTTTTAACCGTGGTTAAAATGGCGAGTTACTGAGATTTGAGTCACATTTGGTAACTTCACGAGTTAACTACCACGTTCATTTTCGAGTTTTTCAAAGTTCTCCAAATACCTGATTTAATGACTCGATGTCATAGTACGTGTCGACACGAGTCTCCCGGTATTTTCGGATTATTTTTCAGAGCTTCGGTTTATTTTCTATGAATTTTCGAAGTTTCCGGTAATTTTTAATTATCTATCCGGTAAAAAGAGTTTTTACCATTTAACTTTTACTTTTCACTTTCTTTTAATCTGGACCGTCAGATCTTTCCAAGATCTGATCTCAGCCGTTGGATTCTCTATAAATACTCCACCCTTTCTCTCCCGAGCTCTCGTCTCCGACGATCTCTGCAGCGGCGCTCCGTTGCCTCTGCCACCACTGGCCGGCGCTCTACCATCATTTTCTTCCCCTCCTTCTCCTCTACCTAACCCAACACTCAGAATCACCAAGCAGCCACCGTGCAGGGAGATCGAGCGCCACTGCGCTCGGTGGTCAACGGCCGGAATCCGGCGATCCAGGCGGCGATTCGGCGCGTGACTGGTATATTTCTTCTTCTTTTCTCTTCCTCTTCCTTTTCCATGCTCTTGATGTTCGATTCAAGCCTTGATTTCAAATTTCCTAATCCACTGTTTTCGGGTTTTTCTGGGTTTCGAGGCTAGCAGCTCCGACGACCTATTCTTGGTGTTCTGGCGAGTCTTGGGAGACTGGGTGACGTCTAGGAGGAGCTTGGAGGCAGCTGGTGAGGTTCTGGAGCAGCTGCAGTGTGTTGGGGCATAGCAGAGGCAGAGGTGGAGGTGGCTGGAGTAGCTGCTTGGACTTGAGGCAGCAGGGCAGGCTGAGGCCAGGTCTTGGTCTAGGAGGAGGTAGGCAGCCAGGGAAGCTGCTGGGATTGGTGTTTGGGAGCAGAGGCAGAGGGTAAGGTTTTTCCCTCTTGAAACTGTGTAATTCTGCTACTGTGTTGGAATTGTTGTTGAATTGTTGATCTGGTGTTAATTGTTGTTGGTTGTTTTCCTTACATGTTGTCGAGAACTTGGAGATTCGAATTTACGGGGAAACTTCGGCAAAATTCCGGCAAGTTGACCGGATTCCGGCAAGTTGCCGGAATCCGGTGACGATTCCGGTGATGCAGTGAAACCGGCAGAAATGCCGAGGAGGTAGTCTTTCGATCCCTTCAAAATGTGTTGTTTCCGTTTAATAGAGTTAAAGTGTCGTAATCGAAATTTACGTATAAGGAAACGTATTAAAACGGAAAATGACCGTAATTGGAATCTTTCCATTTTAGGAAACCTTCTATGTTTGGAAACCTGCTAATTTGGGAAACTTTCCATTTTGGGAAAGTTTCCATTAAGAGAAAGTTTTCATTTTGGGAAAATCCCACTTTAAAAAAAACGGTTTAGTAAAGAATTGAAGTTCAACGAAGTTTGACACAATTTGGTTAAATTCGTAAAGTGTTGAATTGTTATCGGAAAATGATAACTGGAATTCTGAAAATGTCAAGTTGACCATGTTAAGTAAAGTTGATGTTTCACGTAAATCGACTCTTTGTAAATTAATTGATTAGTGTGACACGTTGGGTGTCTATAGTAATTCAACGAATTATTATGTGACACCCTAACGTCATTAAAATGATATAGGAAAGTTCGGAAGCTAAGTCGGACTTCCGGTAAATTGAGTAAAGAGTCGATAACCGGAAAAGCAAGTCCAAAAGGTTAAAGTGCCATAAGAATGAATTGGTTGGTCAACTTAGTCAATGTGGACATTCCTGGTCAAACTAGGAATGCTGAGGTCTGTTGACTGTTATTGTTTCTTGGTTGCTAAGCTACTTTAATTCTGCAGTGATTATCGGACGAGGTAGCTTACGCGGTGACCTCGGTTCACCGAGGCAGTTCCTGGAAGCTTACGTATGGAACAACAATTCCAGGTAGAGAATCTGAACCCCCTTGGTAGTGGTTTTGAATATATATGAGAAAGTGCATGATTTTGTGTATGCTCATGGTCGATGCCTCGGGAAAGTTTTCTTTATTTATGTGATAAATGATTTATGATTGGGCCAAGAAAACCCGAGGCTAGACGTAAAAGATTTTTATACGATGATGTGATTGATATGTTGAGCACCGTTGTCCTGATTTCCGGTGCGTGACCTGAGAGTGACGGGACCTAGTATTTAGACAACGCTTCCCACGGTGTCGATGACCGTGAACCTCCGGAGGGGCAATGCCCTGTTTATTTAAATTATCCCACTTACGCTCGTCTCGTACAGAGTTAAGCGAGACGTAAGTGCGGTGTGCTGTTACGTGAGATTTGTTGGGCATTAGCTGTAAATGGATACTCTCGCTACTATTCGTCTTCAGACGCATAGGTAGTTGGCCCCGGTTTGCTGTATAGACAAACCCGGGATTCGGTCACAGAGATTCGTGAAGCCCTGCAGGCTGTATTGTTCATTGAGCGCTCTGGGCCCCTGTTTTAGCATACTGCACTGTTTTCCCGAAAGATATGAAATGATGTTTTTGTGTGCCAAGGATTTTATAAATGATTTTATTAAGAGCTCAAATCTATATGTATATACATGATTTTATGGTTTTCAAACCTATCATTGGTGGGCCTATATGTGAGCACGCGAGGACGACGCTCACCCCTACAACAGATTGTTTGCAGGTACTGTGACGGGATAGATAGAGAGAGCTGTGTGTGGAGCCTCATTCCTTCCTCGATGTTTGGTCCTAGTTGTACTCACTTTTCTGGTTTTACCCTTCGAGCCATATACCAGAGCATTTTACATAAACATTAAAGGTGTCATCCCGATTTGTTAACTATGTTTCATATTTTTATTGTTGTCGCTAAAGTTTTTAATTGTCCCCTTTATTTTGACCACCTTCCGTGAAATTTTTAAATCTCTGATGAATGTTTTAAGAATTTTATGTGGTGCCACTCAAAGTATTAAAGATTAAATTTTATTTTACTTACTAAAAGCCTACGACTTTAGGTTAATAAGTTGTTGGCACGTCGTTCGGACATGTTGGCTTCTTATTGGCTTAAATTCGTGGCTACTGTAGTTTCCCCCCGGGTGCTACAGTGGTTGCAGTAAATGACTTGAGGCAGCTTAATCATGCATTTTCAGTTACACAATTATTCAATTTTTAGAATATTTTAGTTTACACAAGTATTCAGAATTTTAGTTTATCTTCATACATTGCTGATCCTCATATATGTTACCTCAGTATGTGTCTTGGTCTCACTACCAGAAAAAAGACTTTAGCCGATGAAATAACCAAAAACAGGCCGATGAAATTTGTTTCGTCGGTTAAAGTTAAATTTTCGTCGGCTATAGTGGAATTTTAGCCGACGAAATTTTTTTTTGTCAGTTAAAGTGATTTTTTCGTTGGCTATAGTTTGTGAACTTTAGCCGACGAAATTTGAAAAGTTTAGCCGACAAAATTAGGGTATTTCGTCGGCTAAAGTACATTTTAGTTACAAAATTGCACTACGGATGTTTCGGTGTCCGATTGACTATTTTGATACAATCTGGAAGCAGAACGGTCTTGCGAGTCAAACTCATGGCTATTGTCATGATGTATAAACTTTTTTGGCCATCTGAGTTCGTTTAAGGCTTCAAAATAACGTTTTTCTAAACACTTAACACACGAAAATGCCCATATCTACACCTATATGAGGTATTTTAGTCAAACCTTCAACACAACAAACACTCACCAAAATGAGACGCAACTGTCCATCTAAAAATTTTGAGACATTTATCCCTCTATGATAGGGCTCCCCATATAGATAAATAATGGTAAATAGTAGGTATGTTGTGATTCTGGTCATAAAATTCACAAACAAAAATACGATGGTCAGATATTATCAATATGTTGAAATATGTCTATGGTAAAAAATTCAACTTGATCCGATAAATTTAAGGGCTTCATCCAGACGGTCAATTCCGTAAGTCAAACCCCTAAATTGTATTGACCGTAACTATCGGCACCGAGAATTTACCGGAATTACGTGATTTTTCAACCGAATACATATTTCACCATTTCGGTCATATCTTATTTGACGACTTTTTTGCGTTTGAAGTTTCTACGTAGAGTTTGTTTTAGAAACAGAACATTTACTTAAAGCTTAGTAAACAAGTTATACAACATTAGTAGCCATGTTGTGATTCTGATGATCAATGTTGAGAAACAAAATTCCGACCATCCGATATGATCATTGAAATATGTCTATAGGAAAAAATTCAACTTAATCTGACAGCGTTAAGGGCTCGATCCTTACGGTCAATCCCTTAAGTCAAATCTCTTGACGCACGGAAACGGTCATTTGACCGTCTAAATTACGTATTTTGCCCGGACCTTCAACTGAAAATAGTTTCAAATCGATGAGACACAACCAGTGGTATAAAAATTTTATGAAAAAGAACCACCGGAGATAGGGCTACCGCTAGAGAGAAAGAATGGAAAATTGCGTTAACCATAACTATCGGCACCCAGACTTTACCGGAATTACGTGATTTTTCAACCATAGACGTATTTCACTATTCCGGTCATATCTTATTTCATGACTTTTTTTTGTTTGAAGCTTCTACGTATATGGTTTAGGGTTTATGGTTTTAGCCGACGAAATTAGGGTAATTCGTCGGCTAAAGTTAAATAAATAAATAAAACAAATAACTATAGCCGACGATATTAGGATAATTCATCGGCTAAGGTTAAATAAATAAAAAAAATATAACTATAGCCGACGAATTACCCTAATTTCGTCGGTTAAAGTTAAATAAATAACTATAGCCGACGATGTCAGGACCCACCCCGGGTTAAACCCCTTTAACCCGAAGTAAATCCTGCGGGGACCACCTCAAGGGAATTTCTTACCGAAACCCCCTTGAAATGGCCAACCCTTCCTACATACCAACTCAGCACTTCCATGAGTATCTAACAACAAACCCTAACTCATGAAGGCATCCTGCTCCCTAACCTACGTAACTAGCTAAACTGGGTTAGTCAGAGCAGTCTACAAAGATGATTACCCTAAGAAATTACGGCAGCAACAGATTGATCGACTATGCCTCGACTCTCGTACGCGCTCGACCTCCTCTCAAGAACCCTGCATCACTGGGCATTTAAAAACGAAGGGCCCAGGGGAGAAACATTGAAAACTGTTAGAGTGAGTGGACGAAATCAAATATAAAAACTCTATTTCCTTTAATGCTCTCCCAAAAATTTATTGATTTAAATATCAATTATGCATGCCCACAAAATACTGAATTTCCCACAAATGCATGATAAGGTAAACAAATAAAGAATATGGGAAGAGAAATGTTCACAAAAATAATAAGTCTGACCTCTCAGACTAGGGTCGGAGCTAAGAGCTCTAGTAGCGCCATCACGCTATGCTAGCTAGATAAACTAATACGGTCAACCCTTATAATATCAACCTGACCTCTCAGGCTTGTCTGTCCTCTCAGACCAGGGTCGGAGCTAAGAGCTCTAGATAAAGTGATAACGGTCAACCCTTATAATATCAACCTGACCTCTCAGGCTTGTCTGTCCTCTCAGACCAGGGTCGGAGCTAAGAGCTCTAGATAAAGTGGTAATGGTCAACCCTCATAGTGCACTACGTAGTTTGCCTGACCTCTCAGGCTAGGGTCGGAGCTAAGAGCTCTAGTAGCGCCCTCACGCTACTCTAGCTAGCATATTCATTGGTCAACCCTTATAATATAAATTTCATAACAATACTTTACTCAAATTCTCTTCCCAAAACAAATAAGTAAAACCATTCCTCGTCATATATGCATAAATCCAAATAAAACATTCAAGCACCTGAGGAAAATATAATTCTCGAAACAATCATAAAAACCCTGCAATAAAATCAATAATTAAGGCATGCATTCATTTAAAAATAATATGTCCACTCACAGTACTATTGCGACCTTCTTCCCGCTCGGAAAGCTCCTCGAGCGAAACTCTCGAACTACCCGCGTAGTCGAGCCCGTCTCACGTCCGACCAGAGACTGTACAACAAATCATCAAATTAGTCATACCACAGTTGACTTGGTCTTTTCCTAGTTTGACCAGGAAATCCTATTTGACCACATGTTGACCAAGTTCCTTTCTTATAGCACTTTAACCTTTATGACTTTCTTTCCCCGGTTATCGACTCTTAACTCAAATTACTGGAAGTCCGACTCAGCTTCTGAACTTTCCTTTATTACTTTAACTTGACGTTAGGGTGTTACGTATTAATTCGTTGAATTACTATGGACACCCATTCAACCACTTCACCAATACCTTAGGAGTCCTTAAAATAAATCCTTAAACCTTAACCGGCAATAATCGATGGTCGGAATAATATTTAATTATCCGCCAATAATACTAAACTAGAACAATTCCAAAACCTAACCAAAACTCCTCCAAAAATTACCAAATTTTAACCATAGACTCCTCACAATATGTACTAATTAATGGGCATGAAAAACTGCCCAAAAAGTGGCGGCACCGCCGACGGCGGCCGCCGGCAGAAATTCCGGCTAAAATTCCGGCGACCTCGGATCGCCACCAAATTTTACCAGTAGCTTCGTCTCATCATTTGGGACAACTTTCTAGTTCAACTCGAATGCCAATTCGGCCTCTAACTAGGTCAAAAACTCGATGAACAGTAGACCCCGAAAATTTACACTTCAAAACTTCAAATCCTCAATTCTTCCTACACACTTCGAATCAAGCTACCAAATTCTAGGGGATTGTAGTACACCTAAAACCCATCCTAAACATATAAGGAACTCATCAAATGGTGATCTAGGGAGGGAGAAATCCGATCAAGATTAAACACTGTACACTTGAAGAACAAATCGGAATTTCTCCCGATTTACGGCGAGTTAGGTCGGAAAGCTTACCTAGGAATGAAGTAGACTCGGAGGCGGTCATTTTGAGACCGGTGCGGCGGCCTGGGGTGGCCGGACGGCGACGCTGTGGCGGCCGAAAGCTCCGGCAGCGATTCCCGTCGGGGGAGAGGAGAGAGAAGCCGGGTGAAAAATCTGATTTTTCACCCCGGTAACTCCTATATATAGCCGTTTTACCGCATAGTAACTTTACATTTTTGTTCATAACTTTCTCATACGAACTCCGATTTGAGCGTGCTACGTGTCCCCGAACTCGTAACGACGCCCTCTACAACTTTCAAGAAGTAAGTTTTCTCAAATTCTTGACTTAACGAAAAGTCAACTTCACGATCATTGTACGGTTAAATGGTCACTTTAAATGGTAAAAGACCAAAGTAACCAACCGTAAAATAATTCTAGGATCGGGATGTGACAATTCTCCCCACCTTATAAAAATTTCGTCCTCGAAATTTCTATACTCGAATTCTAACACAGTGGGGGATAGTACCACTTAAAATAATAATATTATTATCCAATATCAACTCCTTTCTGAAAACTCTTCTGAGACGCCTCACGTACAGCATTGTCAAAACCCTAAACACCTGCCTTTTACGATCAACATCCTTACTGATCCTCCTTATAAGCCAATTTCCAGTACTAACCAGAAGGCTATTCATATAGGGTGTAAGGAAATAAACTTATTTACGTAACATAGACATACGTGACACTAGGCATCCACTAACTCTAAGGATACCCAACATATTCCTCAAACTCATGTAACCTTGTCACATGTCACATTTAACCAACATAGCACTCCTTCCTACGTGGATGATAACCTCCAATACTCCCTCATTTTCTGACACCCGACCTCTTTTCTCGGGTCAAAACTAAAGCGTCTGAAGTCTTACCGTGGATCACAATGATTTTCTCTTGAATCATCGATCAACTGAATCATCGAATTCTTATTGTACTCCATCTCATTTATGAGGTGGAATACGATACTGCCTATCATTGATCCCCCATCTGTAATCCTCGCGAAAATCACTATTGTTTTTCACGAAAAGATGATAAATTCTGTCACACGCTGACAACATCATTTGGCAACAATTCCCTGTTGCCTAAACCGGATTATAACCATATCCTTGAAAATCCAACTGCATAACACAACAACTTCGACCAATAACCAACCCCTTATCCCTACTCGTTTAGCCAAACAAACACCAACAATTGTCCTTAGCAACCGCATGCGACGTCGTCACAATACCGCTAATACTCAATCTGATTCAACAACCCCTCGCTTGTTGCGAGTTTATTTCTTCAAGAATACTCGTATTCTTTCGTTGAACTTAGATATCAACTCAACACATTCCCTCTGCAGGAAATGACTACCACGCCTGAGGAGTAGGGTCCGATGTCACTAATGGATTTAAATCCTCTGGTAACACAATACAACGTGGGGTCAAAACCCATGACAACATGCCCACGAGGAAACCATAACAACTTGTGTTACACGAACCATCACCTCATTTGAACCAGGCTTCCTGATCTGGTTTACGCTTTCTAGAAACCATTCTGTCAAGTTGTCCTGTTGTAGAGTAATTGTCTTCCCTTACTCTATCATTACTCAAACCACTGGTACACGCAGGACGTGAATAGCCATGAATTTTAGCGTAAAACCAAAACCATAGCCTTTAAATCAGGAAGATCCAAAAACTCCAGACATCGAGGTCCAACAATACTGATTCCTCGCATGAAGACAAATTTCAGGCTTCACACTGCCTACAAAAACTACTCTGACAACACAAATCCTGACCTTTTTACTCACAAGCCAAACATAGAATCACTAACTCAATTATCACCTCGTGGAACTACAGCGTACTTTACCACGGTAATACCTCACCGTACTATTCATAGGTGAGGTACCACTGACCTCTCCAACTCTTACTTTAACCCGGAATGACGCATAGTGCAGAACTTGCCCTTCAACCAATACTGTGCGTCCATTAAACTTATCCGCAACACAATCTGGAATAGACTTACCAATAAAAGAATTCCAGAACCTTACCCGCTCAACCAAGATATTTCCTTCATAGATGCCTCTATTACCAACTCGTCTGGTAATAACCGACAGCTTTGGACATTTAACTAGATCAGACATCTACATAAAATTTAGTGCCACTGGTGCACACCAAAAGTAACCCTCGATCGAAGCATCGGGAATTAATTTCACCAAACTTAACCACCTTGATCACCGAGCATCCAGTTATCCAGGCACAATTCAACGAATGCCATCACCGCACTGGGCGAGTACACACCACCGAGTCAACTCGTACAACTAGACAGTCTCTAACAAAATTGTCCCCCATGCTCTGCAAGTACACCATCCACCGCATCCTCTATTTGGTAGGATTCAAGATTCCCAATCAATTACCATTCTAATTGAAGAGGAATATAATTGCGTGCACAGGAAATCACAATACCACTTCAGATTCTAAATTACAAGATCCACTGCCACACGTTAACATCCCCTCAGATCATAACTTAATCTGAACGTGGCTTCAACACTCAACGATTTCCAATGGAGTGTTGCTCAACTTAGCAACATATCTTACCAATCTCAGTAACAATTATTACCAAACTTAGACTCGTATCACCTTCGAGTCATCAAGGAAAACCTTTCCTAGTTCCACCGCATTTCACACTCACCGAAATGTTGACAATTTTGAGAGTCACCTCCAATGACTTTTCTTGCTACTTCTCTACACTTGTGGCGCCAAGATCTGCCGCTATGTCAATAATTCCTAACAAGTGGAGTCACTACTCAAATGACCAATGACCATAGCAATGCCAGCTATACTCTAATCCTCTCAGAATTTCATTAATTTAACACCAATAATTGATATTCCAGATCTAATCCTCACTCCTCAGATCAAATTGAGAATATTTCCTGTCACTGCAGTGGGTGTAACTTATGAACCCCAAACACGACTAAGTACACCTTCGGTTACAATGCTTGATTAAACCACAGCCAATGAGTGCACAAATTCCCATGCCATCAAGCTCAGTTAATCGCCCTCGAGGAAACCAAGTGTCATAACGGACGACTTTGGTTGCAGGTTGAAGCTTGACCATCTACAACATTCTCACTCCTATTCAACGATTCAGTAAACCTTGTCTCACTACTGTCCCTTCACCATTTCCGTGCATTTATCTTTGAAAACATCCTTCCACCTACTAACGGCATTAAATAATCTCGCTAACCATTATAAAAGTCGGGGCGACTACCAAAGACCCACTTCCGACCTGTACTTAAATGGTTAGGCCATTTAATCGACGTTTTGCACAGAAACTTCTAACCAAACGTCCTTAATCTCCGTTCTCAATAAATGAAACTCTCATGACAAATTCTTAAAATGATGTCATCATCAGCCTTAGTCACTTACCTGGTGTCATTCTGACCACACACAGCTGCACACAATAATTATGTTTTACCAGCATGTGCTACCCATATTTCAACCTACCACTTCCTAACAAAGGAGGGTACACGTGCTCCTGTGGGGTATACCCATGTACATCTTCAACCGTCGAAACAGTGTCGTTTGCACAACGACGGGTTCCTACACCACCATAATACAAAGTCAATCAAGACTCGAATACAAAGTCAATCAAGACTCGTATCACTCTTTCCGGTACCCTAAGCACTCTTGGTCCAAGACCCGGTGGCCTGTTGCCACTTCCAACATGTTCCTTTAAATTTCGAAACCAATTACCTTTAATTAACACTAGTAACGCTTCCTCGATCTGAAAATCGAACTCTAACATAGCCAACCTGGAGACTCCTCCACAGGTGTACTAATTAAAACACTTTGACCGCAGGTGGATAACTCACCTTATGATTCATAGGAGCCCCAAGATCTGGTGACACGATTTAATTTCTGCCTCCATGATAAATGGTCTAATGACCATTGTCACTGTCGCATCCCGGGGACTATTCTCGGTCCCGGAACACGACGGTAACCGCTGTGACCCCGATCTAGCGAGTAATCAATACGTCTTTCGACGTATTGATGACCCTCCGGATCGAAACCACAAGGCTATGAATGAAACATACAACAAATGAATAACAATATGAATGTCAAATACTGAATTACAAATTATCAGAGTAGCACACAAATGTTTTACAAGCGGAAGATAATAGAAAATACCCGAGACTAAAATAGTACATGAAAAAGTCTCGAAACACTGGGCCCGAATAAAGTCTCAGAGTATCCAACAGATTACAAGATATGAAAATACGGAAATCAAGAAACATGAAAACCACACCAGAATGGGAGTCCTCGAAAGGTGAAGTGCACGATAACCGACGCTCCGCGGCCTAGTCCAGCTCCTCTAGTGTCGGGTGTTGTAGACCTGAAAAGATGTAGAGGTGAGCAACTCGTCCTCGCTAACCCAAATGGGGCCAAAGCCATCCATGTCGGGGTTTAAAACCCATGAGAAAACATTTCGTATATATGTATATGTACTTGTAAGTACGCAAGAGCATGTGGGAATGTAAATGCACGGCACGCACACAAAGCTCGGTAAAACATGTGACCACATATGAAAGAACTCTCTGGATCTGAGCGGCCGAATCCCGGGTTTGTCTTTACTGCAAACCGGGGCCAACTATCTAAGCGCCCGAGTGCGCAGAATAGCGAGAACGTCCATTTCCAGCTAACGCCCAACAAATAGCAGGCCACACTTACGTCACGTTTAACTCTGTTCGAGACGAGCGTAAGCGGGATATATGAATGAAAATAAACAGGGCATAGCCCCTCCGGAGGTTAACGGTCATCGACACCGTAGGAGTGCTAGAATACTAGGTCCCGTCGCTCTCAGGCCAAGCACCGGAAATCAGGACGACGGTACTACTTTTCGATCCAAAACTCACACACACACACCAAGTGCTATAAGAAGCATGTGGTCAAGCTTTAAAACAATGCATCATTATTTAGTACGTAAAAGTAAAAGAGCCGCCGACCCAAGAGGGTTTCGGCTCACCCAATGGGCGTGCTCCCCCTACCTGGTATGATGGTACAGCTGGCTGCGCTCCAATCCCGGGTCCTCCTGAAGTCTGTGTAGACGAGCTCCTGAGTCTGTGGGTGAGACAACAGTGATAGTCAGGTATAAGTAATTCGAGGTCTATCAACTACGACTAAGACTTGATAAACACTCTTTGTTTATCTTTATGACATTAGGGTTTGACTTATTTGACACTCCGATTCTCGAACCGGTGAGAAGTCGGAATTGTTTCTTATTCAGTACTTACGTCGTTTTTGCCACGTTTACAAGCTAAAAGTCTTTAAAACGTTTAACCGTAGTGTTCGAAAACGTAAAATAGGTGTTCTACGGCATAAAAGAAAAGTCAACTTTGGAATAGTAAAAGTCAACGGTCAACAGTAAAGTCAACGGTCAAAAAAGTCAACGGTCAAAAAGTCAACGGGTCAAAGTCAAAAAGTCAAAGTCAAATAGTCAACCGGTCAAATTCAACCGGTCAAAGTCAACAGTAAAAGTAAAACTGTAAAAGTAAACAGTAAAAGTCAACAGTAAACAGTAAAAGTGAATAGTAAAAACAGTAACAGTAAATAACTTAAACAGTTAGGGGCAAAATGGTAACTCTGCCCCTGGGTTAAGTAAAAGTAAATCTGACACGGTAAAAACCAGGGTTTTTACCGTGCCGGTTCTAACCACTGTTTTGGCCGGATTTCGAAGCTTTTCCGGCCAAATCGAGTCCCCTGAGTACTCCTAACATCTTCTACACATCCTAGGCTATCCAACAACATCACAATCGAAGGAAAAGATCAAGATTTCATACCCTTGAAGCTTCCACTGTGTTTTCCGGCGAAACACCTCCGGCGGAGCTCCACTGGGCTCCTCCTTCCTCCTCCTTGCTCCTAGGCGGCTCCTGGTGGCGCCTGGGAGGTCCCTAGCTCCTGAAATGGGCTGGTCTGACTCGATCTCGTCTGCACAGTGATCTCCCTCTTTCCTCTCGCTGCTGGGCGGCGCTGGCTTCACCGGTGGTCTAGGCAAGGTCGCCGGAGCTGTGCGACCTCAGTGGTGGTGGCGGTGAGGACTGACGCGCGCCGGGAGGAGGTGCCTGGTGGTTGCTGTCGAGGAGAGAGGGAGGAGAGAGCTTCGGCTCGAAATGGAAAGCAGAGAAGAGGAAAGAGAAAGTGAAAAAGGAAAGGACCGAAGCGGAAAGATAAGGAGAAAGGGAAAGGTGGAGAGAAAGGGAAAGGAGATAGGGTATAAAAAGAAAAATGAGTGGCCACGATTCGTCTATCGAATCAACGGCCACGATTCGTTCCCAATCCCAAAATAATTTCAAAACCAAAACCATTTTCGAAAATTCACTTCAAATAACCAAACGTCAAATTTAAACGTAAAAGTCGTACGAAAAATTACGTGAAGTGCCGGAAAATATTCCGTAAATACTTTCACGCATGTGGCGACGCATGTCTTAACGTAAAAACGTTAGACGAGATGACGACGTACTGAAAAGTAATCGGAATTAAACCCTAAATGTGTCGGAAAATTAAATTAAAATTTCGGGGTCTCACAGTCACCAACCATTCAAATCACGCTTGGACTCACCAACAAATCAAACCTTCTAGTACCCCAATCATGGGTGGCTGGAACGAAGAGAATCTGGTCGTAGCTGACGACAACAATGTCAGCACCAAGGTGACCCAAACCGTCAGTTTCAGTGGTTGTCCCTTAAAGCATCACGTGACCAAACTAGCCTTTACTTCTTTAACATTCTCCAGTAGTGTCACATCATGGACTCGTCACCAGAAACAAGTCCATTGATCCCAAAATGACTACACCCATATTCCTTAAGTCATTCCACTTTCATATGTCCGTTGGTTTCTCCAAAACCACACTAATGATGAACCTCAACAAAGTCGTGACAATCGTCAAAACTAAATATTCATCCTCACTGAATAATCGCGCTAGGCGACTTCAGCTCATTTTTTTCCATGGCAGGATGCAACATCTTTCATTAACTCTTACGACCCCTCTTCTAGGAGTCTCATAACTCGAACACTAAGGCCTCGCCTCAGGTTTCTACAACCTTCCTGCCAACAACCATGGCAGCCTTCCAGGTGCGAATTAACCGTTTCAACACCGAGTACTCGCACATAATGCTCAAACGTTAAACAACGTAAGTTTCAGCTCGATCCCCAACTCAAATCTCAATAAATCAATGGGGAACTCATAAACATAAATACGTAACGAGCTTACCTTGTTCCTTACAGGAACTCTCTGTGAGGTCGCGCGTACGGAGGCATAGTCTTGAAGATTCAAACGTTGATAAGACCACTCGGTCCATGAATCAACCAGGAAGTACTAACTCATATCCTTAATAAACACTAAGCGTCCAAAGCATAAAATGCCGATGGATCCACCGCGGTCGGACCATCACTCTATAGACGCTAAGTGCTACCAAGTACATGAGGTAGTAACAGGAAACGATAACCTAATGCTCTGATACCAATGTCAGGACCCACCCCGGGTTAAACCCCTTTAACCCGAAGTAAATCCTGCGGGGACCACCTCAAGGGAATTTCTTACCGAAACCCCCTTGAAATGGCCAACCCTTCCTACATACCAACTCAGCACTTCCATGAGTATCTAACAACAAACCCTAACTCATGAAGGCATCCTGCTCCCTAACCTACGTAACTAGCTAAACTGGGTTAGTCAGAGCAGTCTACAAAGATGATTACCCTAAGAAATTACGGCAGCAACAGATTGATCGACTATGCCTCGACTCTCGTACGCGCTCGACCTCCTCTCAAGAACCCTGCATCACTGGGCATTTAAAAACGAAGGGCCCAGGGGAGAAACATTGAAAACTGTTAGAGTGAGTGGACGAAATCAAATATAAAAACTCTATTTCCTTTAATGCTCTCCCAAAAATTTATTGATTTAAATATCAATTATGCATGCCCACAAAATACTGAATTTCCCACAAATGCATGATAAGGTAAACAAATAAAGAATATGGGAAGAGAAATGTTCACAAAAATAATAAGTCTGACCTCTCAGACTAGGGTCGGAGCTAAGAGCTCTAGTAGCGCCATCACGCTATGCTAGCTAGATAAACTAATACGGTCAACCCTTATAATATCAACCTGACCTCTCAGGCTTGTCTATCCTCTCAGACCAGGGTCGGAGCTAAGAGCTCTAGATAAAGTGATAACGGTCAACCCTTATAATATCAACCTGACCTCTCAGGCTTGTCTGTCCTCTCAGACCAGGGTCGGAGCTAAGAGCTCTAGATAAAGTGGTAATGGTCAACCCTCATAGTGCACTACGTAGTTTGCCTGACCTCTCAGGCTAGGGTCGGAGCTAAGAGCTCTAGTAGCGCCCTCACGCTACTCTAGCTAGCATATTCATTGGTCAACCCTTATAATATAAATTTCATAACAATACTTTACTCAAATTCTCTTCCCAAAACAAATAAGTAAAACCATTCCTCGTCATATATGCATAAATCCAAATAAAACATTCAAGCACCTGAGGAAAATATAATTCTCGAAACAATCATAAAAACCCTGCAATAAAATCAATAATTAAGGCATGCATTCATTTAAAAATAATATGTCCACTCACAGTACTATTGCGACCTTCTTCCCGCTCGGAAAGCTCCTCGAGCGAAACTCTCGAACTACCCGCGTAGTCGAGCCCGTCTCACGTCCGACCAGAGACTGTACAACAAATCATCAAATTAGTCATACCACAGTTGACTTGGTCTTTTCCTAGTTTGACCAGGAAATCCTATTTGACCACATGTTGACCAAGTTCCTTTATTATAGCACTTTAACCTTTATGACTTTCTTTCCCCGGTTATCGACTCTTAACTCAAATTACTGGAAGTCCGACTCAGCTTCTGAACTTTCCTTTATTACTTTAACTTGACGTTAGGGTGTCACGTATTAATTCGTTGAATTACTATGGACACCCATTCAACCACTTCACCAATACCTTAGGAGTCCTTAAAATAAATCCTTAAACCTTAACCGGCAATAATCGATGGTCGGAATAATATTTAATTATCCGCCAATAATACTAAACTAGAACAATTCCAAAACCTAACCAAAACTCCTCCAAAAATTACCAAATTTTAACCATAGACTCCTCACAATATGTACTAATTAATGGGCATGAAAAACTGCCCAAAAAGTGGCGGCACCGCCGACGGCGGCCGCCGGCAGAAATTCCGGCTAAAATTCCGGCGACCTCGGATCGCCACCAAATTTTACCAGTAGCTTCGTCTCATCATTTGGGACAACTTTCTAGTTCAACTCGAAGGCCAATTCGGCCTCTAACTAGGTCAAAAACTCGATGAACAGTAGACCCCGAAAATTTACACTTCAAAACTTCAAATCCTCAATTCTTCCTACACACTTCGAATCAAGCTACCAAATTCTAGGGGATTGTAGTACACCTAAAACCCATCCTAAACATATAAGGAACTCATCAAATGGTGATCTAGGGAGGGAGAAATCCGATCAAGATTAAACACTGTACACTTGAAGAACAAATCGGAATTTCTCCCGATTTACGGCGAGTTAGGTCGGAAAGCTTACCTAGGAATGAAGTAGACTCGGAGGCGGTCATTTTGAGACCGGTGCGGCGGCCTGGGGTGGCCGGACGGCGGCGCTGTGGCGGCCGAAAGCTCCGGCAGCGATTCCCGTCGGGGGAGAGGAGAGAGAAGCCGGGTGAAAAATCTGATTTTTCACCCTGGTAACTCCTATATATAGCCGTTTTACCGCATAGTAACTTTACATTTTTGTTCATAACTTTCTCATACGAACTCCGATTTGAGCGTGCTACGTGTCCCCGAACTCGTAACGACGCCCTCTACAACTTTCAAGAAGGAAGTTTTCTCAAATTCTTGACTTAACGAAAAGTCAACTTCACGATCATTGTACGGTTAAACGGTCACTTTAAATGGTAAAAGACCAAAGTAACCAACCGTAAAATAATTCTAGGATCGGGATGTGACAGACGAAATTTATTAAAATTCGTCGGCTAAAGTTAATTAAAAATTCAAATTTTTTGGAGGAGATTTTGAAATTTTTCCGACTAAAATTTTGAACATTAGCCGACGAAATTAGGGTATTTCGTCGGCTAAAGTTCAAAATTTTCTATATCTTTCATTTTTCTCCTCCTTCTCCTCTACATCTTCCTTCCTCCTCCTCTTACTCTGGCGGCAACAACGTACTCCTCATCCTACCTCCTCTCCTCCTTCTCCTCCTCTAAATCTTTCTCCTCCTCCTTCCTCCTCTAAATCCCTCTCCTCCATTCTCCTCTAAATCCTTCTCCTCTCATTTTTTTAATAAAATTCATCGGCTAAAGTTAAAAAATAATAATAATAACCATAGCCGAAGAATTTTATTAAAATTCGTCAGCTAAAGTTTAAAAAATAAAAAAAATAATAACTTTAGCCGACGAATTTAATAAAATTTGTCGGTTATAGTAAAATAAATAAATAAAAATAATAGCTATAGCCGACGAAATTTAATAAAATTTCGTCGGCTAAGGTCCAAAAAATTCGTCAGCTAAAGTCTAGAAATTAAGCGACAAAAAAGTTCTTCGTCGGCTAAATAAATGACTTTAGCCAACGATGAACAGTAATTTCTTCGGCTAAAGTCTTGGCCGACGACTTTTTCCCGACTACTTCTTAGCCGACGACGTTTCGTCGGCTAAAGTAGTTGTTCCGGTAATGTCTGCCGCAACCATCAATCTTATGACACTCACTCCAAGATCTGCTTCTTTATTTATACTATGCTATTGGATTTTTGTTTTGGGATAGATGATTTTGTAATGGGTTCTACATCATGAGATTTGTTGGTTGATTGCTTTGTATCAACCATTATGCTTGTTACCAAGTATATGGTTGAGGGTTAACCATATGAGGGTAATATAGTCTTTGATTTGTAATTCTTATTATTACCTATATAAAGATATGATGTATTGCTCTCCATAATTATGAAATATAAGATGTAGTCCATCAGAGCACTCAGCGTTTTTACTTTACTGTTTTGTATTTCAATCTAATAAATCCATGAATCCTTTTAAAACCGAGAAGAAAGAATCCATAAATTGATCAAGAGCGACTCCCTCATAGCAGAAATCGCTTGGAAAAACCGTGTGCGTGCATGATGGTAATTGATAGATACAATCATGAGTCATCATCCAATTCAAAGAAAAACCTAATAAGATCATCAACTGTCTTCCAAATTGTTGCAGGATATGGTTCTTTTGGTCTTCCTTTCTTGTACATTATTGATGTGCATAATAGTTATGGGTGGCATATGACAAAATCTTTGACTGTGATGTATTTAACTTGGTTTGGGTGGAAATCTTGAAGAAATATTGGTCTTTTTCGTTTAAGTTAGTATGAGGGCTAATACAGTCATTTGAAAAACTACAAAAATGTAGGACGTGTATTAAACAATTTGAGACGTGCAAATGAAATTTCTCTTTTTTGGATGATGATATACCTACTACTTAGAAAAACCTGAGAATCATGCATTCTGATTTGGACCGGAATCTATTCGCCGTTCATGAATATTCTAGTTAGAGCAAAGCTATCAAAATAGTTTAATCGGATCAAGAAATGAACCGATATGATAATTCTAAAACAAGCCACGCCAAATTACTTTGTCTGCATTTTGATTTTCTTCCATTTCGGACGTCTCTCACTGCAAGCCAGAGTAGATGTGCTATTTACATATATATATATATATATATATATATATATATATATATTCGGGTCTTCTATTGAGAGATCCATATTTTTGGTTTATTTATAGGACCGGAATATGCATTTTATAAATGTTTTGATCACATTATTCACATAACATCTCCATTTAATATGTAGATGCATATATATAGATCATTTTTTGCAAAATTTCATCAAATTTGGTGATAGTTAAGCTTTGAAATAACTGAAATCATTTGATAGATCAAATCTGTCAAACTTGAACCGTTAATGTCTATAATTTTAATTTGCAGTTTTGAAAATCTTAACGATCACCGATTTAGATGAAATTTTGCAGAGGTGGTCTATATCTTAGAACTTAAGAATTGAACTGTTAAGATTGAAAAATGTGATCGAAAAGTTTATCGAATGCAGAATGCATGTCTCTATAAATAAATTAAAAATATGGATCCCTTAATGAAAAGGCTCTCATATATATATATATATATATATATATATATATATACAACCAACTGGGAGTCCAAATTACATAGAAGCTATTCTCCTTCGTTCTTTGGTTCAAATAAGATAGAAAAGTTTGTGTTTAGTTTACATATCTCACTTGAAGAACGGGAAGCACCATGGAAGCAAAAACGAAGGCCTCAATAACAAAGGTGTTTTTCGTGGCCATACATAGCCTTGCTCTTATGGGGCCGTTTTATTTCAACTGGTCTGCGTTTTGGGTGGCTGTGGCACTCTACTTTGTTACCGGTGTGGGTATGTGTCTATCTTACCACAGAAACTTGTCTCACCGAAGCTTCAAGCTTCCCAGATGGCTCGAGTACTCTTTCGCCTATTGGGCCGTTCTTGCACTCCAGGTTAATTTGCATCTTCTCCATCTAGCTACTCTGATCTGGCTAGCTTGATATTTTGCAGATTTATTAATCAGGTTCATGCATGGTCTAAACTATTTGTATACTTTGTAGGGAAGTCCTATTGAATGGGTGAGCATACATAGAGTTCATCATCAGTATACTGATACATGGGACGACCCTCACAGTCCCATTAAGGGATTTTGGTACAGTCATATCGGTTGGGTCGTTGACTATCGTGCTAGGTATGCAAATGTACGTATGAAGAACTCCCTCCCCTCCCTTCCACTCCTTTCTCTCATAGACAGCGATATATGTTCTTGATCATACTTGAAATCATGCATGAATGCCTCGATCTATCGGAAAATGCATGTTTTCTCAATAACGTGTATTAAATTTCTGTAGCCGGACGCACAAGAATTCAAGAACGTCGGAGACTTGAAGAAGCAGTGGTACTATAGGTTTCTTCACCGTACGTATCCTTTTCACTCTGTTGCACTTGGGATTCTGCTGTATGCTGCAGGAGGGCTACCATTCTTGGTTTGGGGAACGGTAAGCTTGCATGCCCTTACTTACTGATCACCTAGCTTGTACCACAAATAAGAGTAAATTATTTTTGGCTCTGTTCTCATTGGAACAATTTTTTTCCCAGACTAATCCATTAACTAGTTATCTGTCTCTTATTTTATCTGCAGGGAGTGAGGACTGTATGTTTTCTCCACGCTACTTGTTCAGTGGGTTCAATCTGCCATATGTGGGGAAAGCAAGTATGGAACACTGGTGATTTGTCTAAAAACAACTGGTACGATTAGCAAAATATGTTTCTGCTCACTTATATGATACGTAATTCATCACCGGAATACGTATAATTAACATGTAGTTTGATTGTGATAAGGGTGTTCGGGTTGCTAGCTCTTGGAGAAGGTTGGCACAATAATCATCATGCTTTTGAGTACTCAGCTCGACAAGGCTTGGAATGGTGGGAGATTGACGTTACTTGGTATGTAATTAGGTTCCTCGAAGCCATTGGGTTGGCCACAGATGTGAAACTCCCATCTGAAGCTCATAAGAAACGAAAGGCTTTACCTACTGAAGCCGATAAGAAATGAATTGAGTTCATCACTATTGATGAGTAGTTTTGATCATTGAAAAGCTCAAAGTTGGGACTGAAGCATTACTGTATCAAAAGAATAATGAATAAGATTAGCCAACCGTCTATCTACTTACAGATTCAAATCACTCACATGTTTTAGTGATCCGATGGTAAAGCTATATCATCTGACGGAACAATTCCGTCTGCTAAGAGTTATTTTTCGTCTACTAAGATTTTAGCCGATGAAAATTCCTTCGACTAAAATCCGTCGGCTAAGATGCGTCGGTGAAAACAATAGCCGACGAAAAAATTTATTCCGTCGACTAAGAGACAACCTAGTCGACGGAAGGAAAAACATTTTTTTCCTTTAAAGAAGATTTTCGAAAGAAAAAAATCTATCATATATAGTCTCATATAATTACTAATAGTTATATAAATGTTCTTACTAATTGATTTTATTGATCTCGAATTGTCACTAATTTAATGACTAATTATGAGTAGTTGATAGTTTTATTATTTCCTTATCAAAATCAAAAATTTGTAACTACGACGTTTAAGAAATCTATTAGTAAAATACATCATTCGAAGTTTTCTTAATAAATTATTATTTTTTTACATGTATTTTATGACAATCACAACAACTAGTATAAAAAGGGCTAATGCCCATTTACACAAAAAAATAAAAGTCAAACCTCATTCTAATGAAAACAAGACTTTAAAACCCAATTGAATGAATGATACACTTATTTGTGCCCAAACACACAAAATTTTATTAAAACCATATTAAAATAATAATTTTCAAGAGATTTTTATCCTTGTCTCTTACTAAACAGAGAAGACTTTGCTTGAGCACCGCTGGACTCCGGTGATCAGATTTCTCCTGTCGTCGGATATTCCGGTTACCGGTAAATCGGTTACTAATACCCAGTAACTTGCATATTCCAGTTACTGACCTCCGTTAACTGGATTCCATACCTTTAATAATCACAACTAAATCGGTTACTGACACCTAGTAACTCGGATATTTCGATTACTGACCCCCAGTAACTCAGTTTCTGACCTCTAATAAATACCAATAAAACGGTTACTGACACCCAGTAACTCAGATAATCCGGTTACTAGCCTCTAGTAACTCGATACCTCGATTATTGTCCATCATTAACTTGTTTACTGACCCCTAGTAACCACCAATAACTCGGTAATTAACCATCAATAATCAACTTATTTCAGCTTAATACATGTATCAGAAAAGAAGCAATTTCAAAAAATAATCGAGTCACTGACCCTAATAATCAAGTTACTAACCCTCAATAACTTGGTTACTGACCCCGATACCTTGGTTACTGAGCTCAGTAATAACAAAATACCAAGAAGATAGAAAACATAAGAAAATGTTTTTACATTTTGGCTTAATCATAGGAATTTCTCTCTACACCCAAAGTGAAATCAAGGTAGCAACACTAGTCAACAAACTCACTAGAGTATACTTAAGTGAAATCAAGACAACAACACTAATCATCTTGGCTCAACTTGTTTATGAACACCAATAATCAACAACCATAACAATTTCTTCCAAATAAACAAGCAAAAGGGTTCGTACAATAAATTCACACAAAGTATTCTAGCACATATCAAACAAATATACAGAAATGTTAACTTGAAATAGGACAAACCAAGGCCACCAACAAGAGAGAGAGTTGATCTACTCCCGAGTAAACAAAGCATTCAATGTCTTGGTCAAAGCGAATACCTCATCAACCGTGGCAACACTGACGACCTCCCGATCTCCTCCGTCTAGTCCTAGATCGATAGCAACGTCGTCGGCACCAAGATTGGCTTCTAATCCTCACTTTATTTTCCTCTTGTGTCGTCGGCGTCGTCACCGTCATCCACTCAGAAGCGGATCCTTGGCGACTGCTCCTCCGTGTAGATCCTCATCTCGACGACGACCAAAGACAGATCTCCAGCCTCAATGATCTTTTTCAATACAAACAAACACATTAATGAAATAAGGAATCAAAGTAAAAGAAGAAATGAAGACAAAGTGAGAGAGAGAGACCTTCATACTAATCGAAGAAGATGTCCTCAATCTGGAAATGGTAAGTGCGGAAGAGCTGTCACAGTCGTCTTTGGTAGGGAAGCGTTTCTGGAGGTTAGTGAGAAAGATCTGAGCACGACTTCGGGTTTTCGAATCCTCGAGATGCTCCAGCATTGATCTTAGAGCACCATACGCGGCGTCGCTCGATTTATTGCACCGCTTTAGGAACTCGTTCACCGATTCCAGCAACAACGCATCATTCTTCGCCATTGACACACTCTTGAGATTTGTGTGGACTGTGAAGAAGAAGAAGAAAGAGAATGATTGGAGAGAGAGAAAAAAAATATCGATTTGGAATGAGTGGTGGAGGGGAGAGGAGTAGTTAGATTAGGTTAAGAGTAAAAATGTAATTTTAATAAGATTAATTGGAATGAGCAATGAAAAAAGTCTTTCATTGGAATGGACAACTATGTTTAAAAATTAGTACCAAATAGGCATTTACACTATAAAAAATAGATTACATTTGTTTTATATATAATAATTAATTTTAATCAACGTAATATGAGATTGACTACAATAATTGAAGTAAAAATAATAATTTTGTTCAAATTGTAGTAATTACTGCACCTACAACCTATGTACTAATATATGGACAATTAACAAGTATAATAACAAGTTTGTTATCAGAGTAGTAAATTTTTATATTTATCACTTACGAATGAGTTACTACTATGACTACATATTTTACTACAACTTATAACAAGTTATGTAAAAACAATTAACTTTTGTTTAGATTGCAGTAATTATTGATTGTAAACTAAAGTACTAGTTTATAAACAATCAAATAAAGATAACAACAAATGTGTTGTCAAAGTGGTAAACTATTAAGATTTTATCATTAATGAAATGATTACTACAATGAATACATATTTTATCGTAACATGTTTTCTGATTGTAGTAATTAATTTAAAAACCATATCAAGAACTCATTATTTGAAATATGATAATTAAGGTTCTCTATTTGATAAAAGTTGTCCAAATTTGATATTTACCTCTTTGACTACTCAATTACATTAACTACAAAAAATATTGTCATAAGTTTAAAAAATACAGGTATGAGATACATCAAGGTACCCTAGACGACCGGATGATTACATGATATTTGAATTAGCCAACCGTTTATTCTACGTACAGATTCAAATCACTCACATGTTTTAATGAACCGATGGTAAAGCTATATGATATTCCGGGCTATTCAGGTGCAGGACACAATATGTGAGACTGTGCGAGACGAAACAAGGAAAGCTATTAGATTTTTAATGAGACAATCTAATGGACACAGAACCATATATATCAAATCCCCAATTATCACCACCCACCACCCTCTTCATCACCAAAACCTAGCGTTAACTCGATTTGGGTTCTCCTCCAATTCGATTGCATCTCAAGCACTTCTCTTCTTCAAATCCTCTAGGAATCAGCTGGGATTTCGGGTGGGTCTTCTATTCGTAGTGAGTATATAATTTCTTGAGGAATATATTCATCTCTTGCCTCAAATGTGAACCCGATTGCAGCAATTTTCAGAATAAAAAAATAGTTCTTTGATTCAAATTCAATTGATGGGTAATAAATAATTGTAAATCTAGTTGGTTGATTTCAGATTTTGGAGGGGAAAATAAAGCAGTTAGCAATCATGTATATTGGGCATTGTTTTAAATAGCGAAAGTGTGAGGCGATGCGTCTTGTCGGAGTCTTGTCTCACAAAAGTCTTGAGGCGAAAAAAAAACGAAAAAATGTGAAGTCTTTTATGTATTTACAATTAAATAAAAATAACTAAATTATAGAAATAAAATCATCAAAAATATTTAAAATTAAACTTTTAGTAACAAGATCACAAAAATAATGTCTAAGATTCTTAACAAACACACAATAACATAAAATCATTCACTCATGATCTGAAAGAGAAGATGAGAGAAGTTGCTAAAGAATGAAAAGAAAGAATTCAAACAACGCTATTTTTTCTCTTTAGATTTTATTTAAAACGAGAAAGCTTTAGGATACAAATTAAAAATCAACATATAAATAATGACGCCTCACTACACATTTGACCGCTCAAGGCGCCTTTTCTGCCTGAAGGCGAAAAATACGAGCTAAATGCGTGTCTTTTGTGACAAAAACCTTTTACGAGAAGCCTTAAAGCGAAATGGGGAAGCCACGTCACGTCTTAAGCAATAACATGCCTCAAGACGCGCTATTTAAAACAGAGATACTGGGTCAAGATAGTAATGATCCATTGAGAAGAGATTGCGAGGGAGGAAGAATAGAGAGTTACAATTTGATAATTGGGATATGGTTCAGTGTCCATTGGATTGTCTCATTTAAAATCCAACGACTTTTGTTGTTTTGTCCCACACAGTCCCGCATATTGAGTTCCGCATCTGAGCAACTTTGATATTATCTTACCATATGTAGCTGTATTGTTGGTATCTTCGATAACAACAAAAAACCCATAAATCAAAAACACATATAAACCCAGAACAAAGAACCCAGAAATCACTGCAGGAATAAGGCTCATAGGAAGCAAGCTGTAATGCTAAATGTGGAAATGCCAAATTTCGGTTCATCTTCATACATAACAACATCATAACACATTTACTTGAGAAACAAGATATTTAATAACATTATTTACATTGGCACAATTCAAATACAATCAAATGTATTACTGCACAAACTAACGTTTTTCATGTTCAGAACTTCAAGGTGCATCATCAATATAGGAAGTTTAAGCAGAGGCTGCTGTGTTAAATTACAATGCACGAACTATTTAACAACAAAACATACAATGGCTCACATCAAACCTCAGTTTTTAGGCATTTTTGACTGAAGGAGGCCATGACAATCTCCTATGGCTAGAGTTGTCTAGCTCACCTTCATTCTCTGCTTCTTGATGCTTGACATCCAGCCTTCTTGAGCTTTTGATAGCCAAGTCATTAAAGCTTGGATCGGTTTTCCAGGGAGGTGGAGTTACACAATCGGGAACCCCCGGTACTCTTCTGGAATCCTTGGCTGGTGTGATAGGTGAAGGGGTATCAGATTGACCTACTCTGAGTTGTTGAAGTGTCGCAAATGACTCTCTCATAGCAGACATTGCTTCGAAAAACCGGGTGCATGATGCCAAAGCAACAGGAATTGGACGTAACATTTCCTGCAGTTGAAGAAAAATAAAGATCTCTAATGAAATACATGAAGAAAATGTAAAGGACACACTCACATGTAGTCTAAACTCAAACAAAAAATATGCTTGAAAGTCAAATAATAGAAAAAAACGAAGTTATGCTTTGCACATTCAGCATGAATATAGACAAAAAATAGTTCTAAAAACATACCCCCCATACTGAAGGAGGCTCCTTAAATGTTTGGCTCCACTGGAAATCGGCAACTGATGCTGTTAATGCTCCATAATCACTAGCAGCCTTCATCAGTAATTCAGAGAATTGTTTCTGCATAAACCAAGCAAATAGGACAGAAGAGAAGCATTAAGAAAAGTCTTATTTTAACATAATGAAATTTCAGACAAAATTTTATTCTTTGTCAGGATGTTATTCTTTAACTGTCTTCTAAGATTATTATTACCAAAAGCTAAATAAATCTTTCATATTTTTCAAGACTCAAGGTATATATTTGATTTATCAGAACAGCTGATGAATAGGAAAAAACTTCCGTCCGATCTCCAAGTTAGGCTATGTGTACAATATCAATCGTAATCTTAACCGTTCAATAGTTGAAATAACCAATGAAGATCATCTATACAAAAAATCAATGTAAAAAAAGATTGTTTACTTGCCCGAATGCATCAAACTAAATGGACAGTTCCTGAGCTTTTATGATAATCCATTCATTTTGTTCGATGCATTTGGGCGAGCAAACAATCTTTTTTTACATTGATTTTTTATATAGATGATCTTCATTGGTTAATTCAACTATTGAACGGTTAAGATTACCAAGTATTTTCCTGATGAATATGCTATATAGAGAAAGATTAGTGACAAAGGTTGTTCAGATTAAACCAAATAAAAAGATTGTTCCCGTATAATTATACTGATAGATGTACAATACTAGTACACATACAAACTCACAGTTTGAATAAGAGATGAGCAATAACCTGATACTCTGCTTCCACTGGAATGCAATCGAGTGAATATGGTTGTTGGAGACGAGCAATGATACGATCCTGCCAGAACATAGAAACAAAATACGGTACAATTGAGATGCAAAAAGATTAATATGATACTCTAAGTCGGAAGAAGATCACAACGGATCGCTCAAGTTCTTTGTGCAAGTGTTAGTTTGTTTTAGTTTCTGTAAATCCCAGTAAGGATTGATACTGTTATTGCAATCCTAGTTATAACTTACACAGAAAGTTGAGGTTTGTGTATTCATAATGAACATAGTTTTCACTATTTATTGAATGCAGTTCCAACACATGTAACAGATGTCGTATCAAATTCAGAAATATAGAATATCAAGCAACAACATTTTCAGGGACAAACGGAAATCCAACATACAGCAGTGCCTTCAGCACATACATTTAAAAAGCTAACAAGTACAACCACAAAATGCAAGGACTTTTACCTTGTTCTGAATGACATCTTTTAATATCGTAGTAATCCTCGATAGAGTTTCACACTTCTTTTCCATTTCACTAACATGCGTCAAATGTGATACATTCTTATCATCCTAAACATAACAAAACACAATGTCAGATCAACACATCAAAAAAACAAAACACAGATCAGAAATCCCTAACTGCTACATGAAGAAACACTTGTATCCCATATCAAATTGAGAACTGGACAGAAGAGAGACCCGAAGAGCTCACCTTTCTGCCTTGAAGCTCAACTTGCAGATCTGCTATTTTCCTTTGCACACTGGTAAGTTCCCTCAGAACCCTTATCAAGTCATCACCCTTCTCACCAGTACTACTTGACCAATTCTGAAGCTCCTCCTGCATGAAAACAAACACCAACCCAAATTGAATCTCCAACCACTAATCATCCACATTACAATTAACCAAACCAATCAAACACAAACACCGTACTTGGTCAAAGCATTGATCTTTTTCAACTGGGTATTCAAAATTGAGTTGATAACCGAAATGGGTGAGGCTAATCCTGATCCAAAGCGAGCAAAGAAGTAAAAATGGACATGGTAGAAAGTAAAAGTTCGGGTCTTTACCGGAGTCGGAGCAGCGGCGACTGAGAAACCAAGATCGGAAGCAATGGAGAGAGCATCGGACATGCCTCCGATTCGTCTCAGAGGCTTCTTCCCCACCCATGTATTATCACTCCCCATCGACATTCCACCCACTACACCAATTGCTTCAGAAATTTTCAAAATCCAAAGCTTTGAGTGCAAAAGGACTTTACCGGCCGGGTCAACCCGTTTTGTAGAAGCCCAATTTCTATTTAAATGACCCGCCAAAATAAGGCCCATTAGGGTTCAGGAGCTCTATCTGCTCCCCTATATAAACCCTCTACACTAGTCTCACACGCCATTCCATCTCTTCTGAATTTGGGGTTTTCTGTTGTTCATGTGAGATATGACCTTGGTTAGGGTTTTAGGGTGTATTTGATCCAGTGAGGAAGCATACCCAATTGATAGGAAGTGCCGTATGACACTTTAAACAGCGGCGGCTACAACTAACGAGACGTCCCTCTGTTCCCATCCACCGGCGAGTATTTGTTACTCGTCGGTCGGGAACGGGGCGGCTCCGGTGTGGCGCGGCGCCGTGGTGTGTGATTTGGAACGGGAGTCTGAGGGTCATCTTTTTTAGTGTTTTTATGGGTTCGATGCCACGTCGACGGTAGCTAAATGCCTTGACCGCCGATGCTACATTGAACCGAGATTGAAATCTTTCGCTTTCTGATAGGAACCTGTGGATCCTATTAACAATCTGGTCCACGGAGCCGTTTACTGCGATTACATCTTGATATGGTTTTCTTGAGTTTTGATTGAAGCCTATGATGATTGTATTTTTAGTTGGAATTACCGACTGACGTCTTTGATGATAAATTACTGGCTTTCTGAGGCTTCAGAATCTGGAACTTTTGTTTTTAGAGCTTGTGATAATGAAACTCTTTTTTTAATGTTCTTGGGTTCTCGATGATCTTTTCGTTGTTTGCTGCAAGATTGAAAGTTGATGTATCTGCTGTGTGACCAGATTTAACCTGACGTATAAAAGCAGGGTCCTGTTGCCTTGTTTGTGAATTGGTCTCTCGTAAACGTCAGTGAAATGAAATGAATTGCAACATTATTGGGTGAACCTCCGTTTGTTCTATGTGAATGGTGGCTGAAGGTTCAGTAAATGATGCAACATTGTCACTCACAGCTTGGTTACTGAGCAGGACTAAAATTTGGATTTGGATTGGGGATTAATTCTCAAACTTGCAACACAGTGATCCAATTGTGTGGGTTTTGCAATTGTAAAACAAGTTCTCATTGTAAAATAGAAGTCAGTGGACACAAATTAATGTGGTAGAGGCTACCAGGACAATCTTCATTGTAAAATAGAAGTCAGTGGACACAAATTAATGTGACGATGTAAAACTAAAAGATTTATTAGCTTCACATTTTGGATGGATGGGTTATCAAAAAACATGGTTGGAACTGGTTATTGAAAAGCATAGGCCTAAATCATAAAAGTTCAACTGAGACCCTGAGGGCACCCAAAACCCTCCACTATCAAGTATGGGAGCTGTTCTAATGTGCTTTCCTGTTCTATCTAGGAGAGCGTGTTGCATACACAAGAATCTAGAAGTTTTAACCTGACATTTGAATCACCAATTACAGCGATAATCTACGCGCTATTCCAAACCATGTCTTATTGCAAATGCAAACCATGGCTTATGGCGGCATATGAAGGATATTATGGTGAACACTGTCAGCCAGCATGATTTGCTCAGGGAGATGGCTATTTATCAGTCGAAACTAGATCCGGTAGATCATAGAGAAAGATTGCTCATAGACATATGTGGAAGCAATCTTCCAAAGTGGTGGTGGGAACAAAAATATCAAGTTATCAAAGCTCGCCTGGTATCAACTGGTTGTCCCATTTTTCCATCTTAATTTCTTAAACATCAGTTTTAGCAGTATGCGCATATGATTTCCTAGACTCAATTCACACTTACATCCAGTAACATCAGTTTAGTTCTCCTCACACTTACATCCAACAGCATTTTGTTTGTACATGGAGAGTCTTCAACTTTGAAATTGCCCAACATGCATCTGCTGAAACAAAGGTACTAGTGTTGAATCTGCGGGAGACACAGAAGTATGCTGTACCTGAATTTGTGGAGGAAATGGAGAAGTTGAAGGTATTAGTAATCACAAGTGAGCAGTTCTGTGATACTCAGTTGATTAATTTTCAGTCAATAAGATGGTGGTTATCTAATCTAAAGAGAATAAGATTAGAGGGCATCTCAGTTTCATACATATTCAAGAACTCCATACAAGTGAAGAGTCTAAGTTGTCTTTGATTAGATGTGATACCCGCATTGGTTCGGTGACTTGAGTCAAATTCTCCCATGCTTTTCCAAATCTTTAAGAAATGTACATTGACGGCTTTCTTTTGGTATAATTGTGCGGCTTGTGTGATCTGATTTCCCTAAAGAAGCTCACCATCAGCAGGTCAAGTGTTTACTTACCTTTGCCTGACATGATTGGAAAGTTAGTCCGTTTAGAAGTACTGAGGCTGTGATCACTGGTTGGCCTTTCAAAGCCTCCAGACTCGATCAAGAACCTCAGTTGAGCTTTTTTGGCATATCTGAATGCATGGACCTTGATGAGTTACCTAAAATTTTAGTGTTTTAAGTTTCAAAACAATCAAAATAGTACGTGACGTTTAAAAGCCAACACACTTTTCACACATGTCGTTAATAACACCGTTAACTCTATGTAATGTTATTTTTCAAAGAGCGTTTTAGGTTCTCTCCATTCTCTCTATTTTTAGGTTTTGCATGTATTTTTTTCTTATTTTATATACCTTTTTAATCTTATATTCTCAAAAATTTGTTGTTTTCCTTGGTTTCTTTACCGAGTTTGGTTTTAATGAAAGCTCTTATTCATTAAAAAAATGACTTTACTGGTCATCGGAATTCATACCTTTCTTGCTCTAGGTTTCCTTACCTCAATATTCATGGATATATATATTCAAACCCTTTTATTCCATAACTTATCAAATCAAATCAAATCATATTCTAACTTCCTAGTTCCTCCTACGGTCTTATACATCGATCACCATTTTTATGTATGTTAGGTTTGAACGGGGATGACAAGAGAGATAACAATATTTTTTTCTTTTTTCTTGTTTTCGTCTCCTTATTAATTTTAATAATTTATTACGGCTAAATTATGAAGTAACAGATTTACCTCTCAAAGTTAAATGGAAAACATGTTAGATAACGAATAATATAACAATATGTATATATTTTCGGTTGAGATTACAAGTTCATATATCGTTATAATTGTTTTAAAACTTGAAACACTAGAATAAGAAATGAACCATTTGTCATGTACACTTCTTAAAATTTTCCCTTTCATTTGTTACGGTAAAGATCCGAATCAATGAGGAATGTAGTGATACTGGAATTCAAATTTCACGTTAATAAATTCCAGTTTTTATCTAAAACGGTAAAACTTAGACTGCAGTAATGATATTTTTCTTTCACAATACCATACGATATCAAATCTCCATTTCAAAAGATCAGAGAAATATCAAGCTGTCAGTGAGAGAGAAGAGGGAGATTGCATTCCTTCTTAATTATTTGCATCGTCTACAAAAAGCATGGATCACAAAATGCTCTACAATCCTATTCTAGACCTGTAATACAAGGCCCACAAAAAATAGTGAAACTGAAGAAAATTTGCCACTTGCTAAGAGTATCCTTGAATCTTGAATGTACTACTAGCTACTACGCTAATGAAGCTGTTTACTCATGTTAGAATTAAGGTGATGCAGAAGGAACTAATCAGGTGTAGATTTCCTGAAATGTGCTGCGTGCTACGTAGGTGGGAAGAACCTGTTGAGATTAAACGGCAAAGTGTAGAACTCTTCGTTTCTGCTGTCTCCTCGAAATGTTCTGAACTTAACCCACCATGGCATTCCTCTGTCTTTCTTTGCTTTCTCTACCTCTATTGTGTTATCAAGAAACACTGCAACTATCAATCCAACAGTAGCAGGAGACGAGAATATTGTATTCAAAAATGCATTGAACTGCAAAATCAAACAGTAACATAGTATTAAAATACCACACATTCTCCATAAATAAGTTTGCCGGTAATATTACTCACCCATCCAGCATTGGTATGAACAAGACCATGATGGGTAGGATTCCAATAGTTACTGAAAAAGTGGGGAACTGATATGCCGAGGAATAGCGAAAGTCCGGTAATTATGAGGTTTCTCATAGAATTCATATTTGTGAACTGAAGAAATGATAAACCCACTGAAGCTGCAAATGGACAAGGAATATTTATGATGAGAGTGAAGAATTCAATGGATAACCTTAATTAAGCTCATAACATGCATACCCACGAGGCCAAAGAGAATGCAGTATAGTGCAGCATATATAGGGGCAGGTATGGACGCAAATACAGCTCCAAATTTACCTGGAACAATATTAGAGAGGAATAAAGCATGAACAATATCTTTTGTAAACCACCATACCGTGAAGTTAAACATGCAACTGTATTTAAAAAAAAACATGCAAATGTATCAGAATATCGATTTGGATTCTCAAGTACAAAGTTTGCTTGAATTTTCTTGCAAACCTAGCTATTATATGTTCAAGAAGGAGATCAGTGAAGCAGTTAGGAGCAACCTTCCTGCCTTACCATGAATGTATTGTATCAATAAGTTAAATAATATATACTAACCTAAGGTTGAGAAGAATATCATAAATCCAGCAGAAATTTGAACAACTCTACGACTTCCAACTCGAGTCAGTCCAAGGAGTCCAACGTTTTCCCTGATATACATGACCATACCTCAATCAAACTAATGTTAAACAGAAAGAAGACCACAGAGAAAGCTTTGTAGGAATCTAAATGGTGTCTTACACAGAAACAGTTGAACCAGTGCCTGTTCCATAAAGTCCATCAAGCAGAACACCGATTCCCTGCCACCATTGAACATTGTGAAAACTAAACATTGTTTTGTTAAATAAAGAATGAGTTGCCATTTTGCATTAAATACATTGTGGAACTACTTATAAAACAGGCTATTTGTTACCAAAAAAATCTGTTGTAATGGGAGTTCGGTGAACCATTTTCTATTGTAACAAGTTACCCTTTTGAAATAAATATTTCTGGAGTAATAATCGATTCAGAATCAAACCCAATATATATTAGTATCTGGAGATTGATTTATCGTTTCCTATAATCTATAAGAAGATAATTTTTCTGTCCTTTTTCAATGCATTAATGGAGGACAATTTCAAAAATGTATGAGAATTTTCAAGATTAAGCAAGCAATATCTTTTGGAAAAATGCTTTCCAATTCTCATAACATTCGGGCAATCTTTTCATACCTCCTTTGAGATAAGTGGAGAAAGGTTGGAGCATTTTATAGAACAGGTTCGTTCATTTCATTGTTCATTATAAGGTTTACAATTAAACTAAAGATGCTAGCATAACACAAGATGCTAGCACAGCACATGTCACAATAACAAAACTTAATCCATAGGAAAACTGTCATGAGGTACCTGCCAGCCAATACCCCTGCTCAAAACATAAGCAGGAGGAGGAGTGGCAATTGCCAATCTGGATGCAGCCTTGTATGCGCCAGTTGACTGCAATGCACAAAAAGTTGTCACTTGTCAGGACCCATGTGCTTTAGATGAAAGATTCACTGCTAGAGTCATGTTAAATGTGGAAACTAAGACGATCATAGACTAAGGCTGTTTAGTTAAGCTATATACATCATCAATAAACGACATAATAGTGTGGTACTTCCAGAACTTGATACATACCTCAACCATTGAAACAAGAACAGCAGACATCATTGCAAATGAGTGACCAGCAGAAAATGTAGGTGGACCCCACTGCAGTGGATATGGAAACTTGAACCTGATACAGCATAAAAAGGATATCAAGAACGTGAATTAAATTTTAAAAGAAATGAAGAATTGGAAGACATGTTATAAGAAGGTAGATTCTTCTTGGGCATACCATGGGGCAGATGATATGAGATTTGCTCTATCTGTACGACAGCTAACTTGTGTTCTATCAGATTTGTCTTGGTAAGCACCACTAGCAGTTAAGATTAGGGAATAGATCCAAATGATTGCAACACAAATCAATACTGGAAACCGTTCAAAGATAGGGACATCTCTAAGTGGTCTCACATGCTTCAGATACTGAAAATATCATAATGAATACTTTCATCACAAAAAAAGAAGATAATGGAGGTGTCAAATACATAGCAATTTCAAATTACTCACTTGAGAAAACCCGATGACCAACAACAGCATTGGAATTCCAATTTCCACACACTTCCCCAACTGAAAAGATGGAAACTTTTTACTAACTGGAGTAGCTATAAAAGAGAATGAATAGATACATTCCAAAAGTGGAATATCAGCTACCGTCAAGGATATGGTAAAAAGAATGAGCGCTATGAAGCATCCTTATTTACAGAGTCCATATGGTTCAATTCTCACCAGGTTCTAATGTTTCATGGTTGAGATATGAACATTACTCACAGATTCAGATACAATTCAAAAGTTCATTGATGGAATAGAACAAAGATTCTACTGAAAATATGAAGTATTTAATATTCAAAATTCACAAGAGTACACCATATGAAAAGATGAAGCAATACAAATAATGAATCCTCAATGATCCTCTTCTAGTTAACTGCCAGAACTCTATACCTTTCTAGAAGATAAATTTGTTGTTCTTTAGGCCACATGACAGGGAAGTCCTAGAGGCTAAAGGTTCAACACAATGGAAACGAACAGTTGCCTCTTCGAAAGATTTACCTCTGGAAATCCACGTTCAAATAATCCCAAACCAACCAATCCAACCACAGGTGCCATGCCAAGTGGACTGAAAAACCTGCAGAACAACCCCGCCTGATGCTGCATTAATCAATCATAAAATAAAAGACAATTTCAATTATTGGTTTTTTACTATTGACATACCTTGAGAAGAGCCCCCAAACTTGGCTGTAACCCAGAATGATTTGTATGCTTGAAGCAACAATTAGAGCTCCTTGAACAGCACGCATTGTTTGTATAAATCTCTGCAAACCAATGACATGGGAAGATCTCTTTCAATACCCTACCAAATAAGAAAGGTGCTTAAGTACAATTTCTACACATGAAATAAATGCATAATGGGATTGAGGTTTACACTGGGATGAAAGTATTATCAAGGTCACAAAATTTATACACTCATTCGTGTGTGTTATTTAGTCTTCAAATGACTCTTATGTGTGTGTGTGTGTGTGTTTAAAGTGCATTTCTCAACTTTTGCTAAGCTTTTTGACAACGTATTTAAGTACCTTTACTAGTTTTGGCAATGACCAATTTCAGAGAAGTAAACCCCTATTATTTATCACCCCTTTAGGAAACTTGGCCCCATTGAAACCAGTTTAACCTAAAAAGACGTAGCTACACAGGCACCATCCAACCTAAAGCAGCCCTCCACTCAATCATAGACTAAAATTCCACAAAAAATAATTCATGTTTAATTCCACAAGATCTCCAGACCCACTTCCCTTGTAGCAAGGGGAAAGTACAAAGATAGTCAGTTAGTCACTTACTTCATGATTATCAGTAATCCGATGAAAATTGGAGTCGTTTATAATGTAGGCTATTGGAACGACATAAGCAAAGGAACCTCCAACTACAGCAGGTAGCCTGGTTCCAAAAAGTGCTTGGAGAAGTGTCTTAATTCCAGCAACAAAGAGGAGAGTCTGTATTACTCGTGCTTTATCACCCTGTTAATGAAAAAGAAAATGTTTTTCTTTAGACAAATAACTTACAGAACGTAGAAAATTTATCAAAATTGGCCACAAAAGTATAGAACTATCAATTTTCAAGAAAAACAGCTTACATCACTTCCACCCATTGCAGGGACCAGTAATGAAGGGACCATCACACTTGTGCCAAGCATCACAATGTAGTTTTGAAATGCCAGAACAATGGTTTCAGCTGCAACACAAAAGCTTGAATCATATCTAAAGGTCAGAGATAAAAGCGATCAAGTAAGCCCTGATAACTTTTTCTTACAGAACAATATTTTCCTTTCAATCATGCCATGGCCAAACCATCATATTAAAATGTGTGTCACATTCACAATTAAATTGGTACACAAGAAAGAAACTATTGGTCAGCTCCATTTCTAAAGTCCTCAACACATTAACCTTGATCCCTACCAAACCTCTGTTCTATAGCCCAGAAAATAAAGTCTCACTTCCCAAATGAAGAAATGAGGAGACAAACTCATTATACCATGATTACAATCTTTAGTAGTGCCACTTATACCTACATTAACTTACACCAACCCAGCTACATATACAATACTTTTGTTTCTTTATTATAATCTCTCATGAACAAAACAAACTTCTTGTATTAATCTCTCCCAAATCCTACCAATCTCAATATGATAAATAACTATACTACTCACAAAACAGCCAAGACACTCAACCATACACCTCAAAAACTAGCCCTTCATTTTACAGTATCAAGCTTGTAATGCCACATTGCCTCAATCCATACTAGCTGTAGAAATACCACTGAGTCACTGACTATAATCCCAGAAATGATTAAAGCTACCAAGCAACCACAATCCCATTTCTCCTTCCACAGTGATCATTGCCCTCAAGAAACCCAAAACCCAGATTAAAAACTCTGAAACAGAGAGTAAACAGAGCCTATCTGAAGAGCCATATATTTCATATTCAAACATTTATCTCTACAAACGATGAATAAAACAAAAGAAGAGAGACAGAAACAGAGAAAAGAGAGACAGCACATACCCCAAGGAGGGTTGGAGTCTATGCAGTACTCAAGGTCCTGGAGCTGGTCCATTGGAGGGTGTGTAATGTCAGCCATTGATGGAAGCTATGAAAGGCAGAGTTGCCTCAGAAAATAAAACCCAGGAAGAACCCAAAAGAAGAACGGAGAAGAACAAAGGGACCAAAGTGAGAAGAAAAAAGAGTTCCAGATATAAAGTGAGCACGTTAGCAGAGAAGAAACAACAACATGCAAAGCAGAGAGAGAACAGAGCCTGCTCCTTTAAACAGTCTTCGATATTACACATTTGCCCCCCACATCCCCATCGCCAACAATCTTTTCTCATTGGAATATCACTTTGAAAAGACGCTTTTATCCCCACCTTTCGTCGTACGGCAAAATCTTTTTGGCAAGGTCTTTCTGGGCCCCCTCAAGATAGTAAATCTCTATGACTGATTTAGACTGTGCTTCAGTACCTTATTACATCATCACCAAGGTGACTGATTGAGGCCATCACCACTTGGTTACCTACAGTAAAAAAAGCACCAGTTTTTAACCCTCGGTTAAAAGAGGTTATGAATGATAAGCTGATTAGTGTCTGCAGTGAGTTGTTGATGTTAGGGTTCATTTCAGGTGGTAATTTATTACAGAAGTTAATGCCTTAGTCTTCAGGTAGTGGCAAGGAGTGTAGATATGGGATGAAGAGAGGGGCAGAGTGGGGAGAGTGAGGAAAGTCAAGGGAGGTGGGGTGTCACGTGCGAGCTTTCGGCTGGGGTTTCCTTCTGTAAATAATATTCCCAGTTTCCCACCACAAGCATGACATTCGCTCCCCTTTTCCCACAAAATCCGATTCCCATGGACTTTTTTAAATTTTGAAAAAAAAATTAAAATCATACAAGATAAGAATCTTCGTTTGTTTTTTTTGGTTTTCTGGGAATTTTTCTCTATTATTATGGGACTTGAATGCTTTGCCTAGCCTAAAAATGTGGGGGCTTTGAAACCTTTTTGAAATGGAAGAAATGAGATAGGGTACACAATTTGGGTTCTTTTTGTAGGTTGTTTTGTTGTCAAAAGGAGGCACCTTTTTAGTGAATGAGTGAGTGACGGACCCTTTGTAGTCATAGTCATGACTTCATCATCCTGCATTTTACTGCCAACGAGGTTTGGCTCAGTTGGCAAGGACGAGCTTGTGGTAGAGACCCCATCCGAGTTCGATTCCCGCTATCAACAGGCCTCGTTTGGTTCGTGATCTGTGGTGGAAATCCATACTTGAAGGCTGGTGTGACAAACACATGTCCACTGTCAGTCCTTCAGGGTTGAGGTTGCAGGTATGCCCTGACGATGGTGGTGTAGCGTAACCAAGTTCTCACCTAAACTTTTAAGAAACAGATCATCCTGCATTTTACTATTTTACTTTGGTAAAACCAACTCAACCTTATTTGGTTGATCTGTATCGTGCAATAAGTCATTTCTGAATTTAAAGTTTCAGATTTTATTACAGACAAATTCATATGCAGAGCAGTAATATCTGCAGCAATGATATTTCGAACTCATATCTTATTGTCATATTGTACTGGTCTTCGTTACAACATTAAAAGTTATTCTAGCACTTTTTGGAGTTCTCATGTAAGAAAAATGTTTAAGTTTCTATCTGCAAGACCCAAGTGCTTCAATTCTAGTGCCATCAGAAAGCCGATTCATATATGGATGAATCTCATGACACTTTTGTTGCTGTCTTGAAACGTTCGACATGTGGTAGAGAAAATCATATATAGGATAAATTATCGATAACTTCAGTAACTTATATGCATTCAACAATTTACTCTATTAACTTTTAACTGCAACAATTTACTCCAACTGTTAACTTTCCATCCATTTTGTCCATTAATTATTTTTAATTTAAATTTTCAGATAATACTAACTTTCCAAAAATCAATTAAAAATAGTTTCAATGTCCAAACGGTGCTCTGAAAAATCCTACAAACTCGTAACGATGTCTAGTTTAAACCTATGAGTTTGAAAGACAAAAATTGAGAAACTAAAATTTTGAATAATTTTAAAAAAATTACTAGAATTTAAATAATAATAGATATCAAAATAATTTTTGTCTTTCGAGCTCATAGGATTAAACTAGACGTTGTTACAAGTTTGTAAGATTTTTCATAACATCGTTTGAACTTCAAAACTATTTTTAATTGATTTTTAAAAAGTGGGTATTATCCAAAAATTTAAATTAAAAATAGTTAACAAAAAAATGAACGGATAGTTTATGGATTAAACTATATGATATTGAAAAGTTGTTGAAATAAACTGTTACAGTTACCGTTAATGGAGTAAACTGTTGAGTGCATATAAGTTACTGGAGTTACTTTGTCCATTTATATAATTCCTTTATTCCCCTAATCTGAATGAACAGGTTGAGCACAACCAAAAATGGGTATCAAAATGAGGAGCATACCTCTCAACAAATCATAGTTTTGTTCTCTCAATCCTCTTTATCAGGTCCAATATACATGGTGCAAAAAACGGAAATTAAAATAAGCAGGCAACCAAAAATTCGACCAAAAGTTGGTGCAATTCTTGCTGAACCAATGATCCAGAGTTGCGACAAGAAAGCCTGAAACAGAGAAAATAAAAGGGACTGAACTGGGTATGTATTGTTAACAGATTACGTAAAATTTGAAAATGTTAGATATTGTCTGATAAAAAAAATTTAACACGTCGGATGCATTTCCTTCTGCTTCTTTATCTAATTTAACATGAAATAACTAATACTATTGCCTGTTTTCCCCATCCCCCATACATTCCATACTCTCACTGGATTAGATCAGACTGCGTTTTACATGTATACAGTATACAGGCTCATACCTCCATGGATTAGATCAGACTACGTTTTACATGTATACAGGCTCATACCTCCATGTATAGAACATTTGTAACTTTGCTGGTTTTCTCAAGCTGCAGCCCACGTGCTAAAAATACCTGAACATTCAGGACACAAGGTTCAGAACTCCATAACCGCTGGAGTATATTAGAAACAGAAGTCCATAAACGAGTGTATGCTTTATTGCATCAGAGTTCTGCCAGTGACCAAAAAGAAGATGGAATGACCACATCACCTCCGCAAAAAAGGCTAGAACTCCAAGTACGAGCATAAGTGAAAATGAGTAAAAACTCGGGAATACAAACGTCTGAAAAGGAAGCACAAGCGTTAGAGAAACTTGAATGGGCAATAACCAGAAAATATTTACGCTACATATATCACTAAGCTATAGAGATCATTTAAGCGATAGAGATCATGTACAAAAAAAATTATACATATCTACATCTTCAGTCACTACAAAATCACGGATACAATGTATGTGAAATGTGGACATTGTAATGTATAACAATATTGTGTAGCAAAGCATTACAATCATGACATCAACTTACCTCAAAGGAAAAAAGACAAATTCCTGCAGCAGGACTAGCCAGCAAACTAAATGAAAAGACAGTCAACCTGAAAATTGAAAAGACAATCTATCAGGAAGACATGAGATGTCGTTTTCTACATTTCCCACGAATAATAGTAGTACTGTAACAGGGATGTAAAAATGCTAGGGTATCACTACTACAAGTGAAAATGTATAATTACTTAAATTCTTATAATTTTTCTTCTCCTTGATAACCAAGGAACCAAAACAGTTAGACACATATTTGATAAAGATTATAGATAATGCTTTTTGTAAAAAATCCATCTCACTTTATGATGATTTAACACTACTGTATGGGTCTCAAACACAATGGGAAAGTATGACCTCTTGTTCAACTGAAGAACATCATACCTTAGTGGTTCAAAGTTTCTAGCATTGATCATGTGCGCATTTTTGCAAAAATCAGATTATATTTCTTAGTTCAGGACTTACATTCACTGAACAAGAACAAAGAGGAGCTAAGTAATCTTACAGTGGCTGGTCACATGCATTTGCTCCAGCCCTTATTAGACAGTAGCTGATTCCACCGGTTAATGATGAAAGTGAACCGGCTAGGATTGCATATATATGGCCGCTTTCGGTGATACTTGTACTACTTCCTTCACCATGATCTAACCTCATGCATAGTCCATAGTTAGTGTTCCACAATATTGGCAAGGGTGATAAAATTCCCAAATTACTCACTATTGTATGCAGATAGTTTATCAGACTGATTTTTGATTATAAACTATAATTATGGACAAAGAAAGGGTCATGAGGAAAGAAATGAAAACAAAGATGACAAATTTTTTAATATAAGCATTAATCTGCTAGCTGTTGATAATTAACAATGCACTACTTCACATTATGTACTTAACTTTTATCCATTCCATATGCATTGAAATTTCTTTCACTCATATATATATTCAAAGCCCAAAACTTCAAAAGATTTACATGCACAGTATTCTCTCAAACTAGTATGTGATATGTTCACACATACATAAAAACATGAGCATATAGAATACACACTAACAATATCTGGTAGACATTACAAGGCACAAGACACAGAAGTTATAAACATATTTTCGCCCATTCATGAAAAAGTCAAAGTATATTTTCACTTGGTGGAGTACTGTTTGATAATAGCTTTCTAGCAGAAAGCGGAAAATAGGATGATCCTTGTATGTATAGGCAGACTTGTAGGTCAGAAACTTCATATTGTTTGTTTGTATTAAGATATAGACAACAGAGGCTTGATCAATCTCTCGCAACAGATGCAGGACAACACATGCAGCGTCTAATATAGAATATGTTAACTCACTTCTGTACCTTGTGTAGTAAGCAATTGTCGAAAAATGAAAAGCACACCAAAGAAACTGCATGCTAGACCTGGAAATGAAAGACAGTTAACAAAGCAGTCACTGCCTGCCTAATAAACTTCACATCAAGAAACTTTCCAGAAGCTAACAACTTTATTAAGGATCCAAGTACCTAATAAATATTAGGTATTATGCAACATTACTCTGAAAATAAAAGAAACAAAAGTTAAAAACATTAAATACTGATACCTCCAATCTCTGCAACTTTATATGTCTCATGTAGAATGAATCTTGCCACAACTGAAGCTATAATTGGAGTTGTTAAGCTAAGTACAATAGCCTGAGACAAAGATAACCTTTGAATGCTGAAATGACACATAAGCCAATTTCAGGTTGTTTCTGTGCTGTTTACAGTTTACACTACATAATCAAGATTTGAAGGAAAGAGTTCACAAGCCATCTAAAACACATTTCAAACACTAATATATCAACAGCAATTGATATTCAACTGGCCAATTAGCATCTCATGTGAAAGGATACACTACCCAATTTTCTGCTCTTTATCAGAAGATAACACAGTTTTTCAGCACAACCTCATAGATCAGAAGTTTACAAAATTCAGACTTCAATGTCACCAGAATAAATAAACTCTACCAGCAAAGAGAACAGACAAAAAGATACAATTGTTACTTACCAAAAGATGAAACTAATCAACGAAATATATCCCATAAAGGCTCTTGAAATCAAAAGATGTTTTGCGTTTCCCATCCCAGAAAATGGATGTTCAACCTTTCTCAACCACAAATATGACAATACCAATATAACTGTACATCTCGTAAATGCAGTCTCAAGCAAAGGAATGGGCTGAACTGCCATAACAAAATAGAAACATGAATATATGAACGAAGTAAATAACTAAATACAAAAAGACAGGCAGAAACAAGTCATGCGTCTCCCACGCCAGGAGAGCCGTACAATTGAGATATAATGCAGAACTTACTAACCCGAAAAAACATCAGTAACAACTTCCATCATAAAATAGATGGTAGAGGAGATAGCCATACACATTAGACCAGAGTATCTAGATCCACTCCACACCCAAGAAAGAAACTGAGATGCAGCCGATATCTCCGGTTCAAATGATCTGATTACCTCCTCCTATAAATAGATAACAGACTTCAATTAAACCACCAGTCAATTAGTTAACCATACAACATAACTTAATCTTCTATAATTCCATAACATTTTACCAAGCAATCACTCAATTTGAGACTCAATCACACTCTTTAAGTCCTTCCTTTAACAATTCTACAAGCCTTTGAATTACTAGAGAGCTAACATTGCAGAATTGAAACAAAACCCTAGCTCATGATCATGTACGATTCAATTTCAAACAATCAGTAACGAAATCTGGAGACGGAAATGAGGATTGGATTAGAGGTGAGGAGATCTTACCCCAGGCCTTCTCCGGGGATAGGAGAGAGTGAATATGTTGATTTTGGGCTTCTCGGCCTGCGACAGCAGAGGAGACCTCTCCTCGATGACGGCGCCGCCGTCAGCCTCCGACGATGACGAAGGCTCGTGCGCGATCACGTGCAGCTCGACGTCGCTGTTCTCAGCAGACGACTCCATCGCCGGGAAACCCTAACACAAAAGCTTGGTAGCCCCGCACAGCCAATCTGCCGGAGGAGGAATTTTATTGTGCTAGGGTGCGTCCGTCCGTTAGAAAGCGACGCGTAAACGGTCAAGCTAGGTGGCTCTTCCTATGTGTCCACGTGGCAGTTTCGAGTGGGAGGAGCGGAACTCTCAACGGTGTTTGACTCTTGTGAAAATCTCCCGCGGTGCCTTTTACCTTGGCAATTTTAATTTACTCTTCAGATGTGAATTCTGAGATGAAATATTAAAATCAAAATTTTATTGGTAGATAAAATCCCTGAAAATTGTATCCATGAGAGGTACTGAAATATCATGCAGGTGTACCTAATGAAAGGTACTGAATTTTACTTGGAACTAACAGAAATTTTCTTGTATATTTGTTTAGAGCTATCAGTCCAATTGATTTTAAAGTAAATGTTTACAATTCCACAAACATTTCATTATCAGTTTCTTAATGTGAAAGTTGCTTTAAACCAACGTTTTATCATTTGTTTAAGTAGATGCCATCAACTTTGCTCCTGTTTTAAATACATGGGGAATATATGCTCCCAGACTCCTGAGGCTGAGGTTGACAGTATAACATCCTCAAATTCACGACTATATAACTGGATAAGCTGCTGCAAAATTTTCTTTAACTATACATCTCAGCACTATTTTCTAATTTAACCACTAAAAGATGAGGAAAATATCGGATTCCACAACAAACGTGCAAACAATACATGAAATGTGGGATTAAGCTCCACCGTGGAAACTTAATCTGACCTATGAAGTATCATGACAGCTTCGATCTTCAGAATCTTCCAGTGTCAATATAAAGTCACTTCTTGCCTCTGGAGATGAAATCAGAGCTAAGTGACATTTCTATTTCCTCAAGGGAGAGCCCTTTGGTTTCAACTATAAAGTAGGTAGAAAATATTGCTGCGAGCAAGGAAACTCCGCCAAAGGTACAATAAACTGGAGCAACTCCGAATTTCTCCACCAAGTCGAGGAAAAATAAACCCACCAAGAAGTTGCAAATCTGAATTACAATGACATGAAAAAGTACCATTACAAATTTAATATGAAATCAAAACCATAACAGACTTTGTTTCAAGAAAAGAAAACTCAAGTGCTCACCCAGTGAACAGAAAAACTGAATCCCATGATCTTCCCACGTGATCTGCTACTGCTGAGTTCTGGTATGATAAGACCAGTGACCGGGCCGGCTCCTATTGCAAAGGTGAATATGTACCTAATGATAATGCGAATCAGAAAGAACGTCAATGGGCTGCTCTCTCTACACAAGTTTATGCCTGATTGACAACACATGCTTACATGACGGTTCCCAGTATTGATAAGTTGTTACCAAGTTCACCATCTAGTGGAAAACTGATAGCGTATACCACAAGAAACATTGAGAGTGCCTGCACAAAGAAGAAATTTCTAAACGCATAAAACAGACTGTTCCTTCTTTTTCTATGTATGCAGGATAAGTTTCTTACTGTATACAAAATATTTACTAATGCACCATACCATTCCCAAGTAACTTCCAATCAAGAGCTTCTGCCTCCCTTGTTTATCAATCAAGTTCAAAGCACAAAGTGCTCCTGCAATGACCAATAACAATGCAATGAAGGGTTGTTCAAGAAATATATTTCACTCCACAAACATACAGATACATAATATCTCATACCTGCAAAGTTGGTAACACCAATAAGCAGGCTTGCTAAGGCACTACTGGTAATTCCAACATCTTGAAAAGTCAATGATGAAAAGTAAAGAACCCCATTTATACCCGCGAACTGTTGAAGTGCAAAAAGGGCACCTCCTATCCATGCAACTGCAATCACACACAAAATCTGAGTCCTTTCATAATTCCCAATCTGTCTAGTTGTGAACTCAATCCCTCAATATAATTTGAAGAAGCATGCACACATATGAATCAAGGACTTTATCTAAAATTCGCACAGTTATCAAATAAGTATCTACTTAAGATTTTTATTTTTGGAAATAAGTATCTACTTAAGATGTTATCCAGGTTCTGATAGTTTTTCATGGTGTACAAAGGTGACACTAGATGTCAAATGGGCATGAATCTTTAAATGATAATCAAAGATAAACCTAAAGATTTCTTTATATGACAGACATATGAATTCCACCTTGATACAACCTCTAAAGTTTGGCTCTTCCAATAGCTCTGACCAACTGCCTTCCAAATCACTGCCATCATTCTTGATTACTGACTGAAATTCTTCAATTGCCTTTTCCACTTCTGATGCTCCCCAAACATTTTTGATCACTTCTTTAGCACTGCTCAATCTCCCAACCTGAACAAAAAGCATAAGAAACAACGTAGTAGAAAAAGCTCTGTACTTTTATAATGAGAGACCAAAAGTCTTACCTTGCATAGCCAACGGGGGCTATCTACAGTAAATTCCATTCCAAGTGCAAGGGCAAATCCAGGGACACTTGCAATATACAACATTGTCCTCCACCTAAAAAGCAATTAAAATATGTCAAATCATAATCAATTTCAGTGAGGAGGTAGTATGCTTAGCATAAATGTTCCAAAAATGAGGAAAACAAAAATGATGCTTCACAAATGCACACGTAAATGCTGTTATCTGTATCACTATCTGTAGAAAGCCAAGTGTGCACTCTTCAAAAAAGCCAAGCACAATTCTTTGAAGGTCATTCACATCAAAATGCGTGCATCTTTATGTAGGGCATTGAGAGAGATGAAGAGTGACAACGTCCTCTATCATTGAAGTCCCAAGTGCTACCATGATACAGTAAGGAAGCAGAACCTCACCAGTGCGGATCGGTCTCTGAGGGAATTCCAAGACATAGTGACGAAATGATCCCAAGACATGTGCCAATTTGACACAAGGTTCCAAGTGAACCCCTATATTTTGTTGGAGCAATCTGCAAGGCATAATTCAGAATTTTAATGGTGACTTCTCACTATATCTGTAATGTAAAATAATGCAGAATAGAAGGAAGACACATATAAACTCAAGCTTTCAAACGATAATCAAGTCCATACAATCGTCTAATGTTTTCTAAGGAAACATAATAATAACACATATCCACAACTAAACATGAAATATTACCTCTGAGATATAGATAGGAACAAGAACAGTGTTAACACCAATGCCAAGGCCAACAAGAAACCTTCCCAAAAGCACCTCATCCAAGGAATGCGCCCGTGCACTATCACAAAGAACCAAATCAATCAACAACACTATTTCGTAACGCATAAACAAAACACAACACAGAATCAATCAAACAACAATTACCATATGAACGCTCCGAGAATCAAAGGAATGGTGTCAATCTGAAAGGTCCTCCTACAACCAAGTCTATCTACAATCGAACCGCAACATATGCTCCCAAGAAACGCACCAACTATAAAAATGCTCACCACAAGTCCCTCCAGAATCGAATTCCCTTCAAATCCGAGCTCCCGAGCAATCGAAACAATCGGGCCGTTCATCACCCTACAAAAGTCAACCACAGCACCACAAAATCGAAACCATTTCCTCATAGCAAAAATTGCATAGACCAAGACAGCAAGAGAGAGAGAGGCACTAACCCTATGTGATAACCAAACAGAAAATTTGACATGGAGGCAGTAAACACGTGAGGAAAAGCAGACAGCCATCCAAAATCCAAACCCTTCTTTTCCAACTCTAACCGGAATTTCTCACTATCTGCAACATCATCCGAACATATCAACATGATGATCGTTAATCTGCACATTAGTAAGTTGTGAGCGTGACGTCACCTGGCTTTCGAATCCGAAGGTGCGGAAGCTGCTTCTTTGCGGCCCATGCTTTGTACATGGTGAGGCGGAGGGGGCGATTAGGAAAGGGGAGGGAGTGATAGAAAAGGTTAGGATTGGGACGAGGGGTGGTGAGGATCGTCGGAACCGGAGGGAGAAGAGGGACGGTAACCACCCACATCGGATCACTCTGTTAGGAAATTTTAGGGGAAGGAAAAGAAGGAGAAGAGTTCACAATTCGAGGAACGAGATCGTCGTGATCTGGGAGGAAAATATAGTTAATGACACGCGGGACCCAGTTGTGAAGTGGATAACTAATCCCACGTGTCTCTTTAGGTTTCGGACAGAGCGAGAGGGAAGATTCAAATTTGGACCCACTTCCATATGTATCTATTTTCAGGGGCTCCTTCCAGAAAGATGATTTCTATAAATAGAAACATCGTTCTGATCATTTGTGTAACAGAAATACCTAACTCTAAGGTCTAAGCGCATCGACATATTCAAATCCTTTACACATATTTTTGTTAGCCTTTGATGTTCTTTTTTATTATTATTACATTCAAGTCATATATGAGACGCTCAGTTGTTAAAGCCATTAGGGGTTCTTGTCTCTCATGTACATATCCCATACGAATCAAATCACAATGCAAATCGATTTGAAACCATAAAACTATACAAAAGAATCATTTTTGTGGTGTGCCTACACCACCCTTATTTGTTGATCAAGCAACAATGAAAGTTCAATATCAGTCTACAAGCTTAACTGAAAATAGGCTGTGCATCTGGGTCCAAATCACCATTGTTATAGCTTATGAACAGAGCCCAACTTTTCTGAAGAATTCATCAACTTTCTAAAGCCCAACCCAATGAGCATCCCTTTCAATTCAAAGTCAAACTTATTTACCCAGTTTCGGCGCGAAAGAAGGTCTGTCATCGACAATTTCTCGGAAGAAAAACATGCGCAGATTCCGTTCCGTTTAATTTATCGGTGGGAAAACCTCAAACCCCGTGCCCATCACTCACCGCTTTAAAAAAATCCAAGTCACTGTTTACGTAATTTTCCCGCGCTGTCGGCGAGGGAACAAGCCCAGGTCCACCGCCAGTCAGTCGGTACGGCTCCCGCTTCCACCGGCTCAGCCAGTCGTCCTTTCCAACGACCAGTCACCGCAAATAGAGGGTCCCGGCTCACTTCGCCTCCACGTGGAAGTGGTTCGCCACCGACAACTGATTCCTCGGGTAGTCCAAAGCTTTGGCGTGGCTGATGGATTCGTCAACGCGAGTCCACTCCTGGGGAGCCTATTACGGTAAGGATTAAGACGTGATTAGGTGCCCCTTACGTCGTATCATCAAGGTTTTGTAATCATGATTACTCATGATCAGCACTAAACCTCGTTATTATTATTTGTTTGTTTCCAAATCTTTGATGTAAACTGGTCAGTTGTCTGGGTTTGTTTGATATTACTGTTTTATTCCTGCATGGTAGCTTTCAGGCAGGCTAGCTACTGTGATTATGACATTATGATGGGAATCAAGAACAAGAATCATTTTTTCATTGATTGTAATCAACAAGTCGCAATGGTGGTCGGTCATGCTTTATGAGGCTTTTAACCTAGTTTTTGACTTGTGGTTTGTTACAAGAGTCATGGTATGCATATCCTTCTTTACTCAACTGTAAATCAAGTTTGGTAAATAATGGTGGAGTACGTCTAGATTAACAATCAAAGAGCACATAACTCAACTATAGTAAAATATATCATCTTGTCCAGTAATGTAAAATATGTTCGATGAAATGTTTAAAAGAAACGTTACCTACATTTTACTAATAGAAATATAACTAAGGTAAGATATTTGTGCATGATATATTTGGAGTAGATGCAGCATGAACGTTTGCAGTAAACTAAACACGCTGAATTTGATGGTGAAACTCCATGAGTATGCAATTGTAAAGAACTCTCATGACTCCAATTGACTCAGAGGTAGAATAAAACGCATGCCTGCCTATGCATAATGTTATAAATTATTTGCAAGACAATTCCCTAAACGCTGCCCCAAGACCATTTATGATGACAACTCGATCAGAAGTTCAGCACACCCCCTTCTCCAATACCCAAAATTATATTCAATATAGTTTTGCAGAAGAAGCTTCTATGCTATGCCCTATACCCGATGGCCCTCTGCACCACCAAATCACAATATGCATATAACTCTCTACGTATCTAATCTTAGAATTCATGGACATCTGAGCCAATCTCCATACATGAAGCTTTTATTAGCCTTGAATCATGTGTCGGGGTCGATAAGCAATTTTGTTAGAGCAATATAACACCACGAAAGCCCCTTGCATCTTTACCATTTGGTCATATGCCACATATATATACAAGTGGTGATTCTCATTTATATTTCCTATTATACACTAAAGATAGATGCTCATGGAGAGACGAAGTGGTTATAGCGCAGTGATAATCGCATCTATTACCTATTAACGAAGTCATGAGTTTGAGTCACCATGAGATAGGAGTGAAATCATTTGATCCTTATTAAAAAAAGATGCTCATAGAGAAAAATAACATTTAACCAAAGAGTTTGACACTAATATCTTCAAATTATACTCACACGAAGTCGATAGTCGTATTTGTAGTTCGAAAAATACAAGTGAAGATAAAATTCTAGAACTTGAAAGACAAACGATGGCTATCAACAATAGTGGAATTTTTTTTCAAAGTACAAAGACATTTAAGCATCTTGATTAGTAATAGAGAGTTTCCCCTTTCACTAAAAGAGGTTGAATTTGAAAATGGAAAAGTGCTTGAAACCGTTGCATATATCACGCTCTGTTAAAAGTCACTCTCAGTCTCATGTGAAAGCTCACATGCATTGGACACCTAGTTCTCTCTCCCTCTGCCACACCTTAAAAACACAATTCACACGACGCAAAAAGAGAGAAATTTCAAAGAGAGAAAGAAGAAACAGAGTGAGCTACTCCTCCCTTGCACTTTCCCCCATTTTCCCTTCATTCCTTTTGAAGGGGGAGCAACAATGGTGAAGAACAAGCCACAACATCTTGCACAATGGTGCTTTCTTTCTCTCGTCTTCGCCATTTCCGCCACCGCCAAAGCTTTTAACTACGGCGACGCCCTCGCCAAGAGTGTCCTCTACTTCGAATCCCAACGCTCCGGCCGGTTGCCGTACAACCAGAGAGTCACCTGGCGGGACCATTCCGGCCTCACCGACGGCCTAGAGCAAGGGGTAATGTACTAAACTACTACAATGACGCAATCAATTAAGTGTCGTTTTCGAAGATTGAATGCTTTGTACTAAATATTAAGTGTGTTTTATGAATTTGGTTTGAATAGGTGGACTTGGTGGGAGGCTATTATGACGCCGGTGATCACGTCAAGTTTGGTCTGCCGATGGCGTTCACGGTGACAATGCTGTCCTGGAGTGTCATCGAGTACCAGCAGCAGATCACCGACGCCGGTGAGCTCGAGCACGCGATGGAGGCCATCAAATGGGGAACTGATTACTTCATCAAAGCTCACACTAGTCCAAATGTGTTATGGGCTGAGGTAAGAGCTTTCAAATTTGCAGCATTGCCTAATTAGTATAATTTAGCAGTGTCTGATGGAGTTGTGGTCATATTGTCAAAGGTGGGTGACGGTGACACTGACCATTACTGCTGGCAAAGACCGGAGGACATGACGACATCCCGGCAGGCATACAAGATCGACGAGAACAATCCGGGGTCAGATCTCGCCGGAGAGACAGCGGCGGCAATGGCCTCCGCGTCTTTGGTGTTCAAGAAAACAAACCCGCATTACGCCCACCTCCTCCTACACCACGCCCAACAGGTAACGCTAATTAAATTAACGTACTTACGCGTTACTTAATTATAACTAGCATTCCTGCACAAGCTAAGTACTTAGTAATCGAGGAGTTAATTGTGGAAATGTATGCAGTTGTTCGAGTTTGGGGACAAGTATAGGGGGAAGTACGATGAGGAGGGGGGACTGGCAGCGGTGAAGAGCTACTATGCGTCGGTGAGTGGTTTCAAGGATGAGTTGTTGTGGGCAGCTTTGTGGCTATACAAGGCCACCGACAATGAGGAGTATTTGATGTATGTAATTAACGAGGCTGAGAATTTTGGAGGCATTGGTTGGGCAATAACAGAGTTTAGCTGGGATGTTAAGTATGCTGGTATTCAAGTCATGGCTTCAAAGGTAACACTCTAATTCCTTTTTTAGTTCGAGTGCCTAATTCCACAACTCTTCATTAACTTTGTCAAATTATTGGGTTTGTATTTACTACCTCTATACTATATGCTTGCATAAAACAAACTTACTAAATGTACTTAATTAACACCTAATAAGTCGTCGTCGTCATAATTGAGTGGACGCGACGCGAAAGAAGCTTATTCTCAAGTGTGTGTTTGAGAATTGAGATCACTAGTCACAGTTAATATCGTATCTTTTTAATGAAAACAAATTAATAACGACTCGATCGTATGATGACAAGAATGAATTAACTAGCTGAGATGAATTAACCAGTAAAGTTTTGCTTCATTACCCTATGTGCTTTCTTGGTCGGTCTAATAGTTACATAGCTAGATCATAGTGCCTCAATCTTGCTATCTAGCTCAAATCCTTTTGGGGATTTTGCTTTTCCCAAATTTCAAACAAGAAATAATAGTTGCAGAACTTTGAAGAACTTCTTTTCACTTTATAAAATTAGGCACATATAGCAAACCTCCAATTAAGGCATATAACCAGGGTTTAAGCATAAAAAATAGAAACAAAGAAACTATTGTCTGGCACAAAACCATGTGCAAAATATGCTGAGCATGGCAGCACTGCCTTTATGTGATTCTAAGCAAAAGCATGCCACACTAGTCATATGCCAAGTGATTGTAGAAAGCTCAAAGCTGATATGCCTGGGCAGTGGAAGAGAGCCTGTGATAGTGAAGATGGGGGAGATGAGATATATATGCTGCATTTAGGAACACTAGATGTCATCATGGAGTGTAGTAAGGCCGCTGATATAATAAATCTTGTCTTGAAATCTCCAAGTGGGGACTGAGAGGCTTGGTGTTGCATGTGTGGGTGGCCCTTTTGTGAAACTGGTTTCATTTAAGGCCAAGTGTGTTAGATGAGGCACACAACTCTCCAGCTTAGTTCTACATCGATCATAATGACCACACAGCTCTGCATAATCTCACCAAGAACTCATTGATCTGTAATTTAATTGCAGTTTATATTCATGGTTCCTGATCTGTTTATGTCCATTCATGTCTAGAATGTCAAAATCGATCATATGTATAAACTCACATGTAAGATGTCCACCGGAATGTTATTTTGTTGTGTAACATGACCTTATAGGAAAACGTGACATCTATTTGTGTACCAAGAGGTAAAGTAGGTAAAATATTTGATGAAATGCTTCATTTTATTCTCGTCCACCTACTCTCTCAAAAAGAGAGAATGAGTAGTTCCGAAAAAAACTATGTAAACACATAACACATGGATCACATGATGTTGTCTAATGAATCTTAGTCATGATGTATATGCAGCCCATTGATATCTAATTATGAACTAATCACAACTCATTTTCTCTTCGGCAGTTGCTGAATGAAGAGAAGCACAAGAAGCACAGTGCTATACTGGAAAAATATAGATCGAAAGCCGAGTATTACATCTGTTCATGCCTGAACAAGAACCTTGACACCACAAATGTGGAAAGAACACCAGCAGGCCTATTGTACATAAGGCAATGGAACAACATGCAGTATGTTTCAACAGCTTCATTCCTTCTAACCATGTATTCGGATTTCCTTAAAAGCTCGAACCAAAAGCTCAACTGCCATGGAGGGACAGTGGCACACCAAGAAATCCTCAGCTTTGCAAAATCACAGGTTGATTACATTTTGGGGTCTAACCCAATGAACATGAGCTACTTGGTGGGATATGGTTCAAACTACCCTCAAAGGGTGCACCATAGAGGCGCCTCTGTGGTGTCTTATAGAGAGAACAAAGCCTTCATTGGGTGTACACAAGGGTATGATAACTGGTATGGGAGGGTTGAGCAAAATCCTAATGTTTTGGTTGGGGCTTTGGTTGGAGGGCCTGATTCTCATGACAATTTTTTGGATCAGAGGGACAATTATATGCAGACTGAAGCCTGTACATATAACACAGCACCATTGGTTGGGGTTTTTGCTAAGTTTTCAGAATTAGAGGTCCAAAAGGAGTTGGACCAGCATAGTCAGGATTTGGGTTTAGTTGCTTCTTATTAGGTAAAATGTGGATCAGAAAACATAAAGCTTGGGTTTTATCTTAAAGCTCTTTATTTTGTTTTGATTTTGTAATGGTGGCTGAACTAATTAAAAGGTGTTCTAGCCCCTTTTGTAACCTTCATTGTTTTTAAGTGTCTATAATACATGAGCATAATATAAAGCTCCTTATTTTCACTTGAGAAACTGTGTTCTACACTTCTACATTGCAGCTGAAAGGGAGCAAATTCCACTATATCACCTTCAAATTTGTGCCAGGTTAATATTTTCCTGGACCGTTGGTGATCATTGCTCTGATATCTTCCTGCAGATAGTTATGAAGTTTAATTTACTTAAAAAATTTACCCTGATGGACGATGCAGAGTAACTAAAATCGATAATCAGAACATACAGGATATAGAACAAGCTTCAGTGCTACTTTTCCAAAAGACTATCAAATTGATCGGCTTGAGATGATCCAATAGATGACACAAGATCATCTTTGTGCGAAGGAAGAGAAGGAAGATGTACATTACTTAGTACTTCAAAGGTCCAACAAAAGATGATTAATATAAAATGCTGCAGACTATTAATGGATTTTCTATTATGGATATTGGCTTCTTGATTGGCAGGAGGTTCATGTACTGTCTCTCTTACAACTGAAAAATCTATGGACTTTGAAAATAAGTAGATTTTAGGGAGTTATTCCAAATGGGATTTGGGAGATTGATACATCTGAGATATCTCAAATTGGCTTCAATCAGAACATGCATGTAGAACATATTTTGAAAATTAGCAGCTGAAAATCCAAAAGGAAAAGACAGAAGAAAAACTCGGCATATGTATAGTTGATATGAAGGTTATCTAGTGATCAACACTGATCCCACCTGGGCAAAAACAATATATTCCATCCTCTACCCGATATTGGTCGGTAGCAGGCATGGAAGGTTGATCAGCTTGTTATTGCTAAATTAAAACGTTTGATCCTATTATTGCAGATGTGCAGTGCTTTAGTTTTGTTTTATATAACTTAACCATAGACGGATCAAATCTCACGAAAAATATTCAAACAGTTGCAGAGGTTTCTAATCAACACCACACAGTGGTATAAGTCAAACAAATACAAATGTGCTCCGTGGATCATCTGTGTATTGATACTGTCCCAACTTAACTAGCTTTAAGGTGTTGGTTTTAATTACAAAAGGCCTCGGTACAATTATTTATCTTGTTTCTGATGTGAGATCTCTCCTCTCCATAATAAAATCAAATGTCTCAGGTTTTGGCTCTGACCAATTTGATTCCTCAGACCCAAAGGAAGAGAAGTCCATGATCTTTTTCTTTGGCATCAGCATCGGTTCTCTTTTTGCTGTGATTGTGCTGGTGTATAAAGACAATATTGGCCGAGGACTGGGTTATGGAATATCAGCAGGGACAGTAGTGATTACACTCATTGTGTTACTCTTGGGAACACCATTCTATCGATACAAGAAGCCTCGAGGCAGCCCTTTAACTATGATCTGGAGGGTGATATTTTTGGCCTGGAAGAAGAGGGTTCATCCTTATCCTTCTCATCCAAGCCTTTTGAATCAATACCAAGAAGCCAAGTTTCCCCACACAGAGATTCAAGTAAGTTCATGTATAAAGCCATTTCATTCAGAAGGGTATCTTCTTAATCCATTCACTAATCTTCATTGTTCCTATGTTAGGTGTCTCGATAAAGCTGCAATAGTAGATGATTTGGCTGCTAGTGGTGAAAATAGAAGCAACCCTTGGATAGTATCCACAGTGACTCAAGTTGAAGAGGTGAAACTGGTTTTCAAGCTCCTGCCAATCTGGTCAACATGTATTCTCTTTTGGACGGTCTACTCTCAAATGACTACCACTGAAGAAGCGACCTTCATGAACCGGAAAGTAGGTTCCTTCGAAATCCCTGCAGGCTCCTTTTCAGCCTTTCTCTTCATCACCATTCTCCTCTTCACCTCCCTAAATGAGAAACTTTTCATCCCCCTAGCTCGAAAACTCACCAAGAGTCCCCAAGGTCTCACAAGCCTTCAGAGAGAGTTGGGATTGGACTCGTCTTTTCAAGGTTGCTATGATGGCTTCCGCAATCGTAGAGAAACAGAGAAGGGAAATAGCTGTTGGCCACAACACAAAAATACGTGCCTTTTGGCTTGTTCCACAATACTTCCTAGTGGGTGCTGGGGAAGCTTTTGTATATGTAGGACAACTAGAATTTTTCATCAGAGAGGCACCGACAGAATGAAGTCTATGAGCACAGGGCTCTTCTTAAGCACAATCTCAATGGGGTTCTACGTAAGCAGTCTGTTGGTGACCGTGGTGGATAAAGTGACTCATAAGAGCTGGCTAAGAAGTGATTTGAACAATGGAAGGCTAGAGAACTTCTATTTGCTGCTTGCAGCTCTAGGAGCAATAAATTTCCTAGTTTTTCTTGCCTTTGCAATGAGACACCAATACAAGAGTACAATAATCCTGATGACAGTGGCAAAGAGTTGAAGAACTCTAATGACATGATACTTGAGGATATTGAGAAGATAAGTATTGAAGCAAAAGAGGGACCCTAGCAGGTGTAAGGAGTTATGGACTACTATGTAATATTCGCCCTAAGAGAAACAATCAAAAGCAATGTGTGCACCATGCTTATCAATCATAGTTAGGCAGTTCATTATTTAGTTTTACTGTACTCTACAATACAAGAAATTGAATTTGGTGTGTAATTAGAATGCAGCGGAATAACAGATCTTTATTCAACCAAACCGAAATTTACAACACAACAGATGCATGAATTGCTAGTTTGCTTTTCTGAAAATCAGGCATTGAGTAAATCAAACCTTAAAATATATTGCATATGCAAATAGAGGAGGTCTATTTAATTGCAAGATTACTTGATTCAATGTTTTCGACCTAGTTCAGAACCAGTGCATAATTTCAGACAGAAGACCAAAGATAAAAGTTGATTAACAGCTGGATCCAGCTTTGGCAGCTTGTAAGAAAATACACCGCAGGAAAATTCCTCTCCCCACTCAAGAGACCCACATCTAAGAAACCGAGAGCTGACCTCAAATCAATTACATAGGCTATGAAGAACCATTTGCAGAAGCAGGGAAGTGATTTATAATCAATGGGGGCCGAGGAGCTCGGTGGTCTGCATCCTTTTGTTTGCGGGCTTTATACATCTCTTCCGTCTCAACCACAACCAATCTCTTGACCTGTAAAGAAAATTTATATGCTCAAATCATGAACGAAATATAACAGATCACCAAACCTAGAAATGTGTGCACTATAAGCTTGTATGACACCTGTTGGATCATTCCCCTAACAGTAGGAGTGTTCCATCGCATGACAGTTCGGTTGCATTTGCGAAGACGTAGTGCCTCTAAAGTGCGCCTGTGAAGCCTCCTAGTTCCTGGGATTCCCCTAACCAGAGTTATATACAGATTAGGGCTCCATGCAATTGGAACATTGGTTTTGAAAGCCTTGAACGCATTCATCTCTTCTCCTTCAAACCTACACATCCTCAAATGACATAACTGCATTAGACATATATCGGGATCACGCAATGTATATGAACAATGCAGTGGAAGCTCTGAAGTCCTTGGGTAAGACATATGCATCAAATATCTATTCTATTCCATATATCACGAACATAGAACACCAGTAAAACAGAAGGCGAACACAAAGATTCGGCAGAGGTAATCTTTGCCTAGACAGCTGATAACCAACAAATCATGGCAAAACAAGAAAATCTTATCTGTAAAGCAAATAACTATAGAAAACCTTGAGGCTAATAATCCTTTGGTAGAACCCATGGAGAGGATTACCAGGCAAACCTAGCACTAAAATCTCTCATTTTCAGCATGGTAACAAAGACAACATATCAATCGAAAAACATGAGTGAGCTGAATCCCCCTACAAATGGCTTAATCATATCAAGATAACACACACGATGAGAGATGAATCATATCAAGATCAATTATTTGAATCTAAATAAGTAATCTTTTCAGGGTATTGAACTCGAAAAATCGTTGCTTTGAAACAGGAGGAGAACGAAACCCAGTGAAGAATTAGAGACAGAGAGAGAATGCGAAAATGAAATGGAGTTCATGGGTTAAGGGAGACGTTGAGAGAGAGGCGGACGGAGGTGGGTACCTGTGATAACGGCGGCGAGGGGTTGAGGGCTTGTTTGAGTGAGTGAAGACTGAAGAAACTAGAGAATGGGGGGTCAAGATGTTTGCTACAGAGCTTCGTCTCGCTCACCTAGCCCAAACTCCACTCATTTTTAGTATATAATTAAATTTAACTTGTACAACATATCATCTGGTGGCTGTAGTTTAGTGGTGAGAATTCCACGTTGTGGCCGTGGAGACCTGGGCTCGAATCCCAGCAGCCACACCGATCTTTTTATTTTTTATATGTCATTTTCAAGGACCAAAATATGGGCGATTACATAAATTTCGGTTTGAAAAAAAAATCTTGGTACATCTCTAACTTTTGAGGGGGGGTTCACATCTTTTTACAGAGGAGAGCCACCATTTGAAATTAAAGTATGAGACTTTGTTAACTCAATTTAATGTTAGATTTTTACATCTTCATCATACAATATCTAGATTATAGCGTGTATAACATGTATATGAAGTTTCATGTCAATTAGAGATTATTTGTGTATCGAATTTGATGAAACAAGTAAATAAAACAAAATCTGTTCAAGCATGACTGTTTGTGTAAATCACGATTACGAAACCTTAAATGATTTTCAAATTGGATGAAACTTGATAAAAATGATCTGCACATTGTGTTCTAGACATTGAGATGTGGAGTTGTGAAAATCTGACCTGAAAATGAGTTAAACAATGAGTCTCACACTTTAATTTTAAAGCAAGTTTCGCTCTGGATAAAGACTAATTTTTATAGACAAAACTCCATTAAAAAGATAGTGACCAATCGCCCAAGGTGAAAATTAGGCAAGAGGAGCAGAAGGCAGCAACAGATCTTGGGTCTGTACTTCTTGATAAAGATGACACCGACGGACTTTGCTGCTCTAAAAAGAAACAATATTAAACCCTAATAAAAGAGTAATTAATCAATCAGATTAACAAGAGAAACAGACAGAGCAAATCCTAACAATAAGATGTTATATATCAATTATTCAAGATTGAAGAATGAAAAAAAATAAAAGAGACAAAGTTCTTTGGATCTTTACTTTAATATCAACTCAAATGTAACAATATTGACAGGAGTAAACTTTCTAACATATTATTTATCTCACAATAGAGGTTTATATAGGAGTTTATAAACAATATAAATAATAAGTACTAAATATAATAAATAAAAAAGTATTCTACAACATAACTATAATATATTTAGCTACCATAACTTAAGTTTTTATATTGTTATTGTCACAATTATTATCTAGTTTAGTTTTGAACCGAAGAGGTAAGTAATAATAAAGGACCAGACCCTGACTTGTCGGATCCCGCAACGAACTCTCGGCTTCAAAAAGACAAAACCGCCACTCCACACACATTCTACCTCTTCTTCTTCTTCTTCTTCTTCTTCTTCTTCTTCTTCTTCTTCCCCACTCTTCTCGCTCACACAAAACTACTCCCTCAACGACCACCATGTCCTCCTCCACCGCCACTGCCAAGGCCGTCCCCGGCCGATGCGCCTCCGTCTACAGCGAGGTCCAGACCAGCCGTCTCGACGTCCTGCTTCCCCTCCCCTCCGTCCTTAAAGGCCCCTTCTCCGTCGTCGACGGCCCTAAAAGCTCCGCTACCGGAAATCCGGCCAGGTCACAAAACCGTTACTCAATAACGTAACATATTCTCATGATCGTTTCATATATAAATGTAGCGTATCCAACTGATCAAATATTGCAGATGAGATCGCCAAGTTGTTCCCTAACCTATTCGGCCAGCCCTCGGCTTCGCTAAAGGCCGGCGACGCCTCGTCGCCTCTGTCAAAGGATAAGAGTCTGAAGATCGGAGTTGTTCTCTCCGGTGGACAAGCACCCGGTGGACACAATGTGATTTCTGGCATTTTCGGTGAGGTCTCATCATCTGTTTCTTATTTCAGTTTGAAACTAAGTGCGTGTAATTTTTTTTTGGTGTTAGATTACTTGCAGCAGCTTACTACTGGAAGCATTATGTACGGATTTAGAGGCGGTCCGGCCGGAGTGATGAAGGGAAAGTATGTCGAACTGTCGACAGAATACGTCTATCCATATAAGGATGGCAATTGTATCCATTGGGTAATACCCACGGGTATTATACCCACCCACTAGAAAAATGGTTAATGTCCATTGGATAAATATCCATCTTTTTGTTTTGTGGATATTTCATACCCATACCCAACTGGGTAATGGTTAACCATTTATCCGTTTGACTTTTTATTTCTTGCTTTAATTTTCTTTGACTCCATATATATATATATATATATATATATATATATATTTGAAGATGAAGATCTGCACATTTGAAGAAGATCTGGATATCAATGAAGATATGTGAATGAATTTTCTCTTCAATTTCTTTTATTTTTTTCTGTGATCTACAACTCATGATCAAGACTTGGGGTTGATAAAATGATGATTAATCTAGATCAGTGAATAGAGACGCGAATTGTGGTGTTGAGAAGAGAATTAAATTTGAGAAGAAGATTTGGGGTTGATAATTCAAATTGGGATAATGAAGACTGAGAATCAGGGAAACTCACTCGCCTTGATTTATTATTTCATCTTTTTTTTTTAAATTCAAAATTATTCTAATTGATATTTAAGAAAATAAAGAATAAATATGTCTAAAAGCATAAAGTTTAATCAGTTTTGATAAAGAAAAAAAACGACATTTATAAAGTCATATATGGGTAAATGGTTAACCATGAAAATACTCATACCCATGTGGGTATCAATTATCCATTACCCATTTCTCCATGGATAATATGATGCTACCCATTACCCATAATTTATGTCCATTAGGATAAATATCCATGGTTAACCATATCCATGGTTTTTCATGCCATCCCTATATCCATACCGAAATCAGGTATACATGTTAGTTTGTATTTCTCCATCAATTTTGTGTTTAGTTTATTTCTTGTGTTGCAAGAAAGGTTTGCCAAGCAGATTGATCTTTGTGTACTTTGTTGATTATTTAGAACTGATTAAGTTGGACTACTTTGACAGGGTGGCTTTGACATGATTGCCAGTGGCAGAGACAAGATTGAAACTCCTGAACAGGTTACTTGATTTCACCTGCATATCCTTCACATGTTTAGCAAATTCATGACATTTCTTTATATAATTGCAGTTTCAGCAAGCTGCAGATACAGCGAGTAAGCTTGATTTAGATGGGCTTGTGGTCATTGGCGGTGATGACTCAAATACTAATGCTTGCCTTCTTGCTGAGAACTTCAGGTTTGCATGCACTATGTTTCTGTGACGTTAAAAAGTGCTGTTGTCTGTGGGCAATGCCTTAGGTTTTAAGAGATTATATATGCTGATATGCTTAAGCTTACGCAATCAATCGTGTAGAATCATCTTTTTATATGACAGAGGTAGAAATTTGAAGACACGGGTCATTGGATGCCCAAAAACCATTGATGGTGATCTGAAATGCAAAGAGGTTCCTACAAGTTTTGGATTCGACACGGCATGCAGGGTAATTCATATGACCTGCGTTTCTAAATCATCTAGCATGCGCGAATATCTGTTTTGAGCTTTGACATTATGTGAAGAACTGATCGATATTTACTTTTGAATTTGGATTACTTAGTAATGATCTTCCCTTTCTCTGCAGATATATTCAGAAATGATTGGTAATCTAATGACAGATGCTCGTTCAACTGGGAAGTACTACCATTGTAAGTATTCTGGTTATAAAACCTTATCAAGGGTTTTCAGTCTACATGTATGTTTTGATAGATTACATCAAGGAAGGTACTTGATAGTCAACTTTTAAGTAACCCAGTTTTGAGTTCATTGCATCAAAAATTCCAAGAAGGATTTCCCTATCTCCCATCCTATGAAAACCATTGCTACTTTCACTAGTAAACCATTGCTAATAATTGAGGAAAATGATCACAAAAAGTATCGTTCCTTAGTTAAACCATCCATCTGGATTACTTTACAGAATATTGGTTTATTATCATAGCATGGACTCTATTGCACAGTTTGCACTACTAGATTTCTTTGACTTAAATTGCCCCTGATATGAAGCTTAAGTCTTTCACCATTAATGTCTATTCTTGATCTTCCTCCAATTTGTCTATCTACACAGTTGTAAGGCTTATGGGGCGTGCCGCATCTCATATAACATTGGAGTGTGCTCTTGAGACTCACCCAAACATTACGATTATTGGGGAGGAGGTATCTTCTCTTATCCTTTTTCTTCCACTAAGGGGACTGATGGAAGAGCCCTCTACAAACATGTATATTGCATATGTTAACTTCTGTGTTTGGCTGCAGGTTGCTGCCAAGAAGCAGACTCTTAAGAATGTCACAGACTATATAACAGATATAGTCTGCAAACGTGCAGAACAGGGTTACAACTATGGTCTTGTACTTATACCAGAAGGCCTGATTGATTTCATTCCCGAGGTATGTTGTTGCTGCACTGCTAACCTTCATCCATTCTAATTATTTTTCGGTGCTCTGCATTTCATAAAGTTCCCTCTTTTTTTCTTTTTCGCTTGCAGGTACAGCAACTAATTGGAGAGCTTAATGAAATCTTAGCTCATGGTGCTGTTGATGAAACAGGGGAGTGGAAAAAGAAACTTCAACCTCAATCTCATGAACTTTTTGAGTTTCTACCTCAAGCAATTCAAGAGCAACTATTGCTTGAGAGAGATCCACATGGCAATGTGCAGGTACATTATATCTTAGTTGTCATGTGGCTTTGACTTTTTTGGATTGTATTTGTTAATTCTTACACTTTGTTAAACATTCAGGTTGCCAAAATAGAGACAGAAAAGATGCTTGTTCAAATGGTAGACACTGAATTGGCCAAACGGAAGGAGGAGGGTAAATATAATAGGAACTTCTCAGGACAGTGCCATTTCTTTGGGTACCAACATCTTTGCTCATCTGTTCATTATGACTATGATTATTTTAAATCAAGACAATTGTCCTATTGATGCAAGTTTAAGTTCTGGTATTAGACATTATATGGTACTTGATTTTCACTTTGCAGTTATGAAGGTAGATGCGGTTTGCCTACGAACTTTGATGCAAACTACTGCTATGCACTGGGTTATGGTGCTGGAGCTCTCCTTCATTCTGGAAAGACCGGGTTGATTTCCTCTGTAAGATGTCATTATTTTTGTACTAAATCCTCTTTCATTAATCAAAATTTCTCTCGGTTCATAAAATCTGGTTTTTATGTGAACTTTTGAAGTTGCAAGTGTTTAACTAAGGTGAGTCTTATATCCAGGTGGGAAATTTGGGTGCTCCAGTTGAACAATGGACAGTTGGTGGAACCGCATTGACTTCTTTAATGGATGTGGAGCGCAGACATGGTAACGCCACCATTTTCATCTTCACCATGTCACTTGGGCCAGCTACTCTTCCAATTTTTACTTAACCTAGTTAGCACTTTCTAAGTTGTGGATGTTTGAACTTTGCAGGGAAGTTCAAACCTGTGATTAAGAAGGCAATGGTGGAACTTGAAGGTAATATCTGTCCTAGCATTTAGTATATGCTTATTGCCTACAATAAAATGACATATTGTAGAGGTCTCCTAGAATTGTCTGCAGTAGCCACTCTACGTGCTGCAATAGTAAAACAGTGCTGTGCTTGACACCTTTCTTTCTTTCATGGTGGAATATCCAGGTGCACCATTCAAAAAGTTTGCATCTTTGCGGGATGAGTGGGCTCGTAAGAATCATTATGTAAACCCAGGTATGTACAAGCGTTATTTCCATGCCTTGTCCATGGGGGTTTGTTTTGTGATGGAGGTTGATGGACTATAGTTGTTCTAAATGGCCATGCTCACTTTTGATTAGGCCCCGTTCAATTCCTTGGACCAAGATCAACTGCTATCACCAATACTCTGCTGCTGGAACTTGGAGCATAAGCGCAGGACGTTAAAGCATCGACGAGTCACGGTCAAGATTCAGTTTTGTTATGTCCCAATAACAACTCAACTCAAGTCAAGACGTACATTTGACAGTGCTCCTCCGGCAGACTTGGAAGATCCTCCGTTGACATAAATATGCAATTTTCTTTGGCTAGCAATCGAATAATATATGACTTATAGTTATTGAGTAGATTTCGTCTCTCTGCTAATGTAGTTTTAAGGTTTTAGCTGTTTTTGGTTGGTCTCATTTTGGTAATAAATTTCAGTTCAAGCTGTTCTATGATTTGCAAAGTTTTGATTTTTTTCATAAATTGTGACCATATCAGCAAAACATTAATCAAGAAAAAGTATAACTGCAAAACACCAAAAATTTCAAAGTGTTTCTGCTGCTAGAGAAATATGTGCCAGCCAACTTTGGGTTAAGACAAACTAAATAGCAAAAGTGCCAAACCCCAAACCCCAGGAGTCACAATGCGGACCAACACTTTGTTAACGTTCCTTGCAAGAAGAGCATCAACAGCAATTCACAACCCAAGTTTACTTGCTCGTTGCTTCTCGTCTTCATCTTCCTCTCCGAACAATAAGCTCTTCGTCGGAGGTGCCTTAAATTACAAACAAGTTGAAAGTTTCTTGTGTAATGTAGTGACATGGGTATTGGGTCTTGCAGGCTTGTCATGGTCGTTGGACGAAAAGTCCCTGAAAGATGCTTTCTCTTCCTATGGAGAGGTCACTGAAGGTGAAGTCCCTCACTTTATCTAACTAACTTTGGTGGGTTAGTCACCCATTTACTTGTTATTCATTTTTGCCATCTATGTGTTCGACGAAATGACTGACTGAACTTACTTGCTACATTGATTTACAATCTCTCATAAAATCTAAAACGTGCATGTTTGTGCGTATTGTAGTGACAATAGTGTATGACAAGGACTCAGGCAGGTCTAGAGGCTTCGGATTCGTTAATTTCTCCAAGGATGATGATGCCAAGTCTGCAAAAGATGCTATGGATGGAAAGGTGAGTCCCTGCACTCGGAAGTTATTTTTTTTTCAGATATTAAAGTTTGCTGTTGGGAAATGTATTCTGAATGAGGTAGCTTTGCTCGCAGGCATTGATGGGTCGGCCGCTGAGGATTAGTTTTGCTCTTGAAAGAGTTCGGGGAGGGCATGTAGTTGTTCCTTGCCTTCCAGGCATTGGAGATGGTGGTAATCGCTAATAGGTGAGATCATATAGTAATGTGTTACCTGTAACAGATAACAGACTTAGTTGTGAAACTACAAATTGTGTCATTATAGAGTTGCTTCAAAGAAAGTCATCTTAGAGTCTTAGCATCTCTGTGAGTTGAGCTTGAACATGCATTATGCAATGGTTTATTGAAAATTCAACGGTGAACTTAAGAAGTTTGAAGGAAGAAACGAATGTGAAGTTTTAAAATTTGTTCAAGTTGGAAGAAGATGGATTAGTTCATGAGGAAACTTCTCTTTTTTAGTGTTATACGAATGCCTTCAACTCAGAAAGCTTGGAATGCTTCCATTTCTTTCTAAAATAGATCTTGAATATAATGAGTATTACATAACTCTCCAAAAACTCAATCTTAGACAACAGAGGCGGCCTTAATGTACATCAATTCACCCACAAGCACAATCAACTCTTATGTCTAGTTTCTGTATACAAGAATAACATGTGACTGAAATGTCGATTAAACTTAGCAAGTTGATCCCATTGTTTTCAGTCTGTTAAGCATCAGTCTTGGATTATAAAAATACATGTGGATTTACCGGTTGGTTTCTATGTTTTTCTTTAGACTCCATTGAGGAAATTAGTCTTTGTAATACACTTCTCTAATAATGCATGCTCTCATTCATTTTAATGGTTATGAGGTACCAGTTTATATTATACTTGAATTCTAATCTTCTGCAACTAGAGTATGACGTCTGGTAATTTGAAACATAACCATCCTACAGTCTGTATTTGGATACAACCGCAGTCAACATGCAATATAACAATCGAAATTAACACTTGTAGGGGATTCTGTGGTTTTTTCTTTTTTCTTTTTCTTTTCATTCTAAAAAAAGGTTCAGAACTGAACTGAAAACCATCGTTTTGTAGACTAGTAAATGTTTAATAGTGTTGCATTGTAATATTGGCGCGTATAACAGCGTAGGCAGTTGGTTGGTCGACGAAGTAAGTTTCAAAAGTAGCAAACCCTTTAGCATACCGAAATTTACCAGTACCTGAAACCACAGCCACCTCTCTTATCTGCTCAAACTGCCTACTGTTTCCTTGAAGCGAAAAGGTTTGGGACACATGCTCCCCATAGAGGGTAGAGATGCAGTGGTCGCCAAAGTGAGCTCCCGGCCGACACATGGGTCGCCAAATGACAGCTCTGCCGATCCTCACTCGGTCATGAGGATCCGAACCCTTCCTGATGCGTCACTGACTCTGTCTGATGCTCATAAGTCGTTTTGTAAAGCTTGTGCAATGGCTAAGTTGGTGGCCAGACATTCTTATGCTAAAGCAAACACAGAGAACATCTCATTTCTCCAGCGTATCCAAGGTGATATTTGTAGACCCATCCATCCAGGATGTGGACCGTTTAGATACTTCATGGTTCTGGTGGATGTATCGACACGTTGGTCGCATGTCGCCTTATTGTCCACAAGGAATGCTGCTTTTCCCAAACTCCTGGCACAGATTATTAAGCTGAGGGCTAACCACCCTGATCATCCAATCAAGTCGATTCGGATGGATAATGCCGGTGAGTTCACGTTAAAGACTGTTAACAACTATTGCATGTCGGTTGGAATAAAGATTGAGTATTATGTTCCACACGTGCATACGCAAAATGGTTTGGCCGAAGCTATGATAAAGAGACTTCAGTTGATAGCTAGAGCACTGGTCATGGGCTCAAAACTCCCTATTGCGTCTTGGGGTTATGTTATATTGCATGCAGCCGTGTTAGTTCGTTTCCGACCTGCCTCCAACCAAGTGTTTAGTGCATACCAGTTGGTTACTGGATATGAGTCTGACATTTCACACTTACGCATATTCGGTTGTGGAGTGTATGTGCCTATTACGCCACCACTGCGTAAGAAAATGGGTCTGCAACGACGTTTGGGTATCTATGTTGGCTATGATTCCCCAACTATCATCAAATACCTAGAGCCTTTAACAGGTGATCTCTTTAAGGCCCGATTCGCTGATTGTCACTTTGATGAGGTCGTCTTCCCGTCATTAGGGGGAGATGAGAGCATGCATGCTCGGCGTGAACGACATGAATTGGCCTAGTCGGTTCCAACGCTTGCTCATTATGATCCCCGCACTTCTCATGCCGAGAAAGAAGTGAGGCGAATCCTTGAGCTCCAGCAAGTGGCGGATTCGATGCCCGGCTTATTTGCTGAGATTGCTAAGGTCACGAGATCGGACATACCAGCTGCTAATGTCCCTGCAAGGCTAGAAGTCCCAAAGATGGGCATAGACACCCCGGGTCCGAGCACCGCTGCCTCTAGTATGGGCACTGCCGACCCTAGTGGACGAGTGGAGGCCATGGCTCCTCAAAAGAAGAGGGGGAGGCCACTTGGTTCGAAAGATGTGCAGCCCAGGAAGAAAAGGGCTCCTCTGGCACAATTCAACCCCTTACTCATCGATACTGAGAACCCTTCTCACGAGATTGTCTCTGATTACACATATGTCCTAGAAACGATGTCGGTGTGCTTGAGGGACGCCCCGGGACCCGAATCGGTAATCGAGAACATGGAAATCTCGATGTGTTATGAGAACACAGTATCATTGCTGGACCGATCATCCATGCATATCGATGATGTATTTGCTTATGCCGTGGCTCTTGAGATAATTGAGCACGATGATATCGAACCACGCTCCGTCAATGAATGTGAACGTAGAGCGGATTGGCCTAAATGGAAAGTTGCTATCCTGGAGGAATTGAATTCCCTAACAAAGTGACAGGTGTTTGGACCGGTTATGCTAACACCGCCAAGTGTAAAGCTTGTGGGACATAAATGGGTCTTTGTTAGAAAGCGTAATGAGAAGAACGAGATACTAAGGTATAAAGCTCGCCTTGTGGCCCAAGGTTTCTCACAACACCCTGGAATAGACTACGAGGACACATATTCTCCCGTAATGGACATAATCACTTTCCGCTACCTTGTCAGTTTGGTAGTATCTGAAAAACTGGACATGCAGCTCATGGACGTGGTTACAGCATATCTCTATGGGGATCTTGATTCAGAGATATATATGAAATTACCTGATGGTTTCCAGGTGCCTAAGTCAAGTGACTCTAAACCACGGAGTGCGTACTGCATTAAGTTGCAACACTCACTATACGGATTGAAACAATCCGGGCGGATGTGGTATACCCGTCTTAGTGACTACTTGATTAGAAAGGGTTATAAGAACAATGAGTTGTGCCCTTGCGTGTTCATAAGGAAAACGAGTTCCGGATTTGCGATACTCGCCGTTTATGTGGATGATATGAATATCATAGGGACTCTTGATGAAATAAATGAGACCGCGGCACATCTGAAGTCTGAGTTTGAGATGAAGGACATGGGGAAGACTCGGTTTTGCCTAGGCATTAAGCCAGAGCACCGAGCCTCTGGAATCTTAATACACCAGAGTGCATATGTTCATAAAATGCTCAGGCGCTTCAATGTGGATAAAATGCATCCAGTTAGCACCTCTATAGTAGTCCGGAGTTTGGATGTTAAGAGAGATCCATTCCGTCCTAAAGAGGATGGCGAGGATGTACTTGGAGCCAAGGTACCATATCTTAGTGCAATCGGTGAGCTACTATATTTGGCTCAGTGCACTCGGCCAGACATTGCTTTCTCAGTGAACTTGTTAGCTAGACATAGCTCTGCGTCAACGCAACGTCATTGGATCGGTGTCAAGAACATATTTCGATACCTTAAAGGGTCAATGGACATGGGCCTGTTCTTTCCATATAAGGATTCAAGATGGACTGCAAAAGAGTGTAGAGATCCTGAGAATCTAGGCGCTGGTCACTTAAGGAACCAAGTTGTCGGGTACGGTGCACCTTGCTGCCGTGCGCTGTGCACAACTGCCGAGAGTTGTGTGCAAGCTGCCGAGCACAGCGCTGCCCCTGTCGAGCACCAGACGCTGCCGGCTGTGCACTGGGTGCACACTGCCGAGCACAGCATACAGAATGCCAAGTTGTGCACGCTGTCTGCTGGACACTGCCGACAGCATGCCGAGCGGTGCACCGCTCGGCTGGGCACTATCTGTTGCCTGCCGAGCGGTGCACTCTGGCCACCGAGCGCTGCGCTGCAGCTGCCGGGCACTACGTGCACGCTGCTGAGCACGGTGCACATGCTGCCGAGCATGATGCAGCAGCCGAGAGGGGCTGTGCACATGACTGCCAAGCGTTGTGCATGCATGCACACTTAGATGCCGAGAAGCATTACTCTCCCAATGTACTTGGCTCCGCTTGCTGCCCTTATAACGAAACACCTAATGATATCTTGGTTGGTTTCGCGGATGCTGGATACTTATCAGATCCACATAAGGGGCGCTCCCAAACTGGTTATGTCTTCACCATTGGGAATACAACGATATCTTGGAGGTCCACAAAGCAGACCTTAGTGGCGACATCCTCCAACCATACAAAGATTATAGCGCTACATGAAGCTGTTCGCGAATGTGTTTGGCTCAGATCAGTTATAGAACACATTAGAGGGACTAGTGGATTGAGCTCCACCACAGACAAGCCAACTTGTATTTATGAAGACAATGCCGCATGTGTTGAACAAATGAGACAAGGCTACATCAAGGGTGATCATACGAAGCACATCTCACCAAAGTTCTTCTATAATCAGCAACAACAAGTCCTCCTCAACATTCAAGTTAATCAAGTGAGTTTAGAGGCAAACGTAGCGGACCTGTTTACTAAATCTCTGCCTAAGTCTACTCTCGAGAAGCATGTGAAGAGCATTGGAATTCGACGACTATCGAGCCTCCCCAAGTGAGCTACTTATCAGGGGGAGCCATGCTCTCGATCGAGAAGCATGGTGTGCTGTACTCTTTTTTCTTCGACCAAGGTTATTTTTTTTCACATGGTTTTTATTACTTGGCAAGGTTTTAACGAGGCAACATTGTAAGCACCATCCGGCATTTCGACGCGCGGCACAACGGGAGTGTTGTAGGACATATAACATGTGCGTGTGTGCACTTAGTCTTATGCCGTGTATATGGGCCTTATGCGTGCCCTAGTTGTAATAGGTTTACATTATGGACTTAACCCAATCCATGTAAGATTGTATTTAGAGTGAGTCTCTATATAAAGAACTCCTCCCTATTCATAATAACAATATTGATTCCATTCATTATCTATCAGCACATATTCTACAAGACGTTACATAATTTTAATGTCGTTTGCAGGTTGAAATGCTATTAAAATGGCTTATTCATGATATTTTTATCAAAAATGATTAAAAAATATCCACCCCGATAAATGCCGTGAGCCTCACCCCGATAAATGTCATAAAAATATCATTAAAAGTCATGTTTGTAGTAGTCCAAAGTAAAAAATAGAAGACTTGATGTAGACAAAAACGAGAAAAAAATCCTAACACAGGTTATAACTCTTCAAATTAAAAAGCAAAACAAAAGAGACAAAGTTCTTTCAGATATTTGCTCTGATACCAACTCAAATATAACGAGCATGAGAGAATGAATTTGTTGATATATTATTTATCTCACAATCAAGATTTATATAAGAGTTTTTAAGAAATATAAATAATATAAGAGTTTTCAAGAACACAAATCACGAACAAAACCTACAGAGCAACCACTCCCACCCACATGTCGAACCAGATCTGAACCGAAACATTGTGGCTAGATCGCCGACAAACTTCATCCGGGAGAGAGGGGTTTCTCTTACTGGGTTTCTCTAGACGCGTTCTATTTTTCTTCTGGCGCGTGTACTAGTTCATATTTGAGTTTATATTTCAGAACTTAAAGCCATCATCGATCGTCTTGTTGACTTATTAATGTCTAGTAGTGTTGCACTGTAATATTGCAGCGTATAACAGAGTAGCTACTTGGAATGTCGAAGAAATAAGTCTCAAAGGTAGCATATCCCCTAGCAAACCGGAATTTGCCAGTACCTGAAACCACGGCCACCTCTGTGCTCGTCTCAAATTGTTTGTAGTTGCCTTGTATCTCAATAGTGCTGCCATTATACTCCTTGTTTGTGAACACAATCGATGCAAGATATAGGGCGTTACGTCCGTCTAGTGATGCTGTTACAGCGATACCCTGTGCTCGGCCAACTGCTGCCGAATTACGGCTTGGGCCTACGGTTATAGGGTCATCGTTGACGTAAACTGTTCCAAATTGATCATACCTCCAAAGCTTTCCGGCAACGCCTACAATTGGTATATCTGTGAAATTTGGACCGGCTGTGAAGTCTTGTAAGTACATAGACAGTTGGGTTTCCTTCAACTCACGATGTGTACTACTGGCCATGGCTACCACAGTAGTACTCAGAAGCAAAATGAGCAGTGGGGATATGGTTAATGCCATAATCGGGGTGAGGCTCAGCAAGGAAGACCAGGAGCTTAATTGGCCTTGGATTTGTAGAAAGTAAATATGAACTTTTGCAATGGTGTGCTTCTCATTTGAGTTCTGGCTTCTATTTTATACCATAAAGAAAGATATATTAATAAGGCCATGCTTACCGTGAGTTACTTTAAATTAAGCTCAGCGTAATCGTGAAGGATCTTTGACATTTTCTTGATCTCCAATAATGGAAGTAGCTCTGACTTAAATCTCAAGATTGCTGTGAAGGAGTTGGTTTCGAACTTGAGAGTTTACTCAGTCCTAGTTTTACTTGATTTTAGTTAATAAGTCCTAATCTTCAGGAGTCAAAATAGTAGGAAGTTGTTTTTGATTTGGTTAGTAGTGTAGCTGATCGATAGCTGATTAGTAATATTTCAGTTTCAGTTGTAAGCCTATATAAGAGCCAAACTTGTTGAATAAGAATATCATTCATTCTTCACAATCTAAATTGTTGTGTTTGAATTCGTAGCATTGTTCTCATTCTAACAATTTAGTATCAGAGCCGTCACTGGGCCTGAAGGAAAGAAACAGCAACGTTCTTGAGTTGTATACTAAAGGATGAGTGAAGAAAAGATAAAAGTTTCTCTCTTTGATGGTCATTACTATGATCATTGGAGTGTACTGATGGAGAATCTGTTGAGATCAAAAGGGCTATGGAGCTTAGTGGAGAATGGCTTTGAAGAGCCAGTCGTTGGAACATTGCTCACTGAGGCATAGAGGGAGCAACTCGAAGATGCAAGAGCCAATGATCATAAAGTCAAGAGGTATCTCTTTCAGGAAATTGATCGTGTAACATTTGAGCAGATACTTGACAGGGGCACAACCAAGATAGTGTGGGAGTCCATGAAGAGCAAGTTTGGAGGGAATGATCGAGTCAAGAAATCAATCCTTCAAAAACTAAGGAGGGATTTTGGAATACTGTAAATGAAAGAGAGTGAAAGCATCTCAAAGTATTTTGTTCGAGTTATGACAATAACGAACAAAATGATAAGTAATGGAGAAGAGATGCCAGAGTCAAAGGTGGTGGAGAAAGTTTTCAGAACTCTCACAGAAAGATTCACATATGTTGTAATATCTATAGAGGAATCCAATGATATTGAGTCCATATCGATTGATGAACTACAAAGCTCTCTTGTAGTTCATGAGCAGAAGTTCCAGAGACATGACAGAGGGGAACAACAAGCTTTGAAAGTGAGTCATGAAGATAGGTTTGGAGCAAGTTATCGTGGAAGAGAAAACATGAGAGGAAGAGGATGTGGCCGAGGTGGGCAAATGTTCAACAAAGCTGCTGTGGAATGTTTCAAATGCCATAAATTAGGTCATTATCAGTATGAGTGCCCAAAATGGAGCAAGGAAGCTAATTATGCCGAGCTGGATGAAACTGAAGAACTATTGCTGATGTCCTTGGTGGAAGAACGTGAAGCAGAAGGAGATGAAGTCTGGTTCTTAGACTCAGGATGCTCAAACCACATGTGTGGTGACAAAGGTATGTTTTCTAGCTTTAATGATAAGTTTAATCATTCAGTTAAGCTCGGAAACAATACCAGAATGCAAGTTGCTTGAAAGGAGAGTGTCAGACTGGTTGTGAAGGGAGCTGTGTTTGTTATCAGTGATGTGTACTATGTACCAAACATAAAAAAATAACCTTTTGAGTTTAGGGCAACTTCAAGAAAAGAGTTTGAGCATACTGATTCAAGGTGGGGCGTGTAAAATATTTCATCTAGAAAGAGGTTTATTATTTGAAAGTGTTATGAGTGCTAACAGGATGTTTGTGGTGTTGACATAAGTTCAGACCTCTTTAAGAATACAATCAGCTAGTTGCCTGCACACGCATTCCTTGAGCGTGTCACAACTTTGGCATGAAAGATATGGTCATTTAAGCTACAAAGGCTTGAAGATTCTACAAGATAAGAAGATGGTTCGAGGCCTACCTCAATTTGAGACATCAAACGTCACTTGCACGGATTGCTTGATTGGCAAGCAACATAGGAGTGTAATACCTAAGCAGAGCTCATGGAGAGCAAGGGAAGTGCTGGAGCTCATTCACTCAGATATATGTGGTCTGATCAAGTCTATTTCTAATAGTGGCAAAAGGTACACTTTATGCTTTATAGATGATTTTAGTCGTAATACATGGTGTATTTGCTTGCTGAGAAGTCTGAAGCTCTAGGTTGTTTCAAAATATTCAAAAGCCTTGTCGAAAAGGAAATAGAAAAAATGATTAAATGTCTGAGAACAAATAGAGGTGGGGAATTTAATTCTAATGCTTTCATAGATTTTTGTAAAGAGCATAAAATTTAGAGACAACTCACAACTGCCTACACGCCATAACAAAATGGCGTTGCAGAGCGCAAGAACATGACTATCATGAATATGATGAGGTCCATGTTGTCTGCAAAAGGGGTTCTTAAAAGTTTCTGGGCTGAGGCATTGAAGTGGACTTTCTATGTTTTAAATAGATGCCATACCTTAGCAGTCAAGGATGTAACACCAAGGGAGGCATGGAATGGTGTCAAACCATCAGTGGAACATTTTCGAGTTTGGGATTGCATAGGACATGCACACATACCAGATGCCAAGAGAGGTAAGCTTGATGACAAAAGTTTTTCTTGTGTTCTTATAGGGGTAAGTGAGGAGTCTAAAGCTTACAAACTATTTGATCCAAAAAACAAGAAGGTGGTAGTGAGTAGAGATGTGGTGTTTGAGGAAGAAAAAAGTTGGGACTGGGGAGAAAATTATGAGAGTGAAGAGTTAGTGTGGAATGATGATGAAGACAGTGATGAGGAAGATGATGAGAGTGAAGAAGGAGATACAAAGAAAAATAGCTGAGTTGCATAGGAAGAAGAAGCGTTGATGGAAAGCATGGGGAATGAAACAAATGCTGCTGCAGGAGTAAAGGAGGGATGAGTATGAATGTCACCTCCTTATCTAAATGACTATGTTACGACAGTGGAGTTTTCAGAACTAGATGAAGAAGAGGCAAACATGATGCAGCTTAATATGGTGGATTTGGACCGTTGTGATCCTTCAACACTTGAAGAGGCAGAAAGGAGTGAGGAATGGAAACAAGCCATGGATAATGAGATAAGGGCAATAGAAAAAATCAGACTTGGAAACTTATTGAGTTACCAAAGGGAGCTAAATGTATTGGTGTCAAATGGATTTATAAAACGAAATTCAATGAACATGGAGAGGTAGACAAACTTAAAACTCGTTTGGTGGCAAAAGGTTACTCTCAAGAGCATGGGGTAGATTTTACAGAAGTATTTGCTGCACGAATGGATGCTATTAGGATGGTGATAGCTAAAGCTGCTCAAAATGGATGGAAAATATTTCAACTTGATGTTAAGCCAGCCTTTTTTACATGGAGCATTATAGGAAGATGTCTATGTTGAACAACCTAAGGGCTATGTGATCATAGTGAACACAAAGTGCACAAGCTTCATAAGACTTTATATGGGCTAAAACAAGCACCTAGAGCTTGGTTTAGTCGCATTGAGTCTTATTTTGTCAATGAAGGCTTTTATAGCAGTCAGAATGAGCAAACCTTATTTATTAAGAGGGGCAGTGAAAGTAAAGTTCTTATTATCAGTATTTATGTTGATGACCTTATATATACTGGTAATGACCTTTCCATGATGGAAGATTTTAAGTCTTCAATGTAAAGGAAGTTTGATATAACTGATGTAGGAAAGATGAGATTCTTTCTTGGTATAGAAGTAATGCATATGCAAGAAGGAATACATATTTGTCAGCACAAGTATGTAGTTGAGGTTTTGCAGCGTTTTGGCATGGAAGATTGTAAATCGGTTCATAATCCAATGGGTCCAAACAGTAGATTGAGTAGTGATGAAGAAGGGGAAATGATGGATAAGATACTCTACAAGCAATTAGTTAGAAGTTTGATGTATCTTACTTCAACCAGACCAGACTTGCAATTTGTAGTTAGCTTGCTGAGCCGGTTCATGTCCAGACCCACACAAATGCATTTCAAGGCAGCTAAAAGAGTTTTGAGGTATCTGAAGGGTACACTGGACTATAGTATATGGTACAGTAAGGGTGAAGTTGAAGGACATAAGTTCTCAAAGGCTGATGCAGATGATGGAGCTGGTGGGACTGCAGGATTGAAAGTGTATACAGACAATGACTATGCAGGTGATGTAGATAGGAGGAAGAGTACATCTGGTTATGTGTTTCTCCTAAGTAATGGAGCAGTTGCTTGGTCATCAAAGAAGCAAGCCATTGTCACTTTGTCAACAACAGAAGCTGAATACATTGCAACTGCCTCTTGTGCTTGTCAAGCTATTTGGATGAAAAGGGTTCTAGAGATGCTAGGACACAAGCAGATTGGTGGTACCACACTTTTGTGAGACAATGCTTCAGCAATTAAGTTATCAAAAAATCCAGTGTTTCATGGAAGATGTAAGCATATTGATGTACGTTTCCATTTCCTAAGAGATTTGGTTAAAGATGGAGTGATTGTGTTGGAATATTGTCGAACAAGAGAACAAGTTACTGATATTTTCACAAAGCCTTTAAAGCTGGATCGTTTTCAAGGACTTTGAGCTGAGCTTGATGTTTGTGCAGCTTCAAGTAAACTAACTGTTAACACAGTTTAGTTTAAGAGGGGAATGGAGGAGTTGGTTTCGAATTGTAAGACTTAGAAAGTTTACTGAGTCCTAGTTTTATTTGGTTTTAGTCAGTAAGTCTTAATCTTCTGGAGTCCGAACAGTATGAAGTTGTTTTTGATTTGGTTAGTAGTGCAGCTGATCAATAGCTGATTAGTAGGATTTCTATTTCAATTGTAAGGCTATATAAGAATCAAACTTGTTGAATAAGAATATCATTCATTCTTCAAAATCCAAATTGTTTTGTTTGAGTTCGTAGCACTGTTCTCATTCTAACATGCTGATGAGAACGTGAGGCCCAGTATAGAGAGCTTGAGCAAAGAATTAGGCATATGTTCAGACATGCAAACGCTTGCTACTGCGTTTGATACTCTTCTCCACAGTTTCCTTGTCGATTCCTTCATTATAAGATACGAAGGATCAATATCTTCAACAATGCAGGCCAACACAACCCTCCTGAACGAACTCAACCCCGCACGAGATGGACTCACACCAGTAATAGTGTCTCCCTGTTAATTTGCCGGCAAGCAAAGATCAATAAAGGCACGATCGAACACTAGATCAAAGTCACAACTGAACAGTAACAGTGGTGACTCCAACTGTTGTACAGTAGATAGCACCACAGCTCGTCAGTTTTTTAATCCCCTGCATTGCGAAGCACACGTGTAATAAGAGCACATTAGAGAAAAAAGTGGAACAATTGTCTTTTCTACTTGAACCCTGATCTCTTTTACGCACCATAACGAACGAATGAGCCATTTCAGCCGTTTACGATATTGTTCCTGCATGTACACAACACTCAAATTAGGATCACATTCCTCATTTCTCCTAGCATATAAATCATAAATATATTTAATCAGTTGGATTTGTTTTCAGACAAAAGGCTGTATGCACTATATAGTATATAGGATATATAGTACTACACGCATGGAAGAAACCGGAGCAACGAGCTCCATGTACTATATGGTATATAGTAAGTAGCTCTTTTAATGAGGATCTTTAAGTTGATGAGTTTTAAATTAATTACTTATTAAACCAACTTTTTGATTAAAATTTGACATCTTAACCGTTGAAGTTATAGATTTATATAAGTAAATCAATCATACAAAGTTTTCAACCAAATTGGTGATCGTTGGTTTTAGATCAAAGCAAATCCGTTAAACATGAACCGTTCAAGTTCATAATTGGTAAATCACACTTATGAATGCCCTAACGATTTTCAATTTAGTTGAAATTTACAGAAATAATATACTCAAAAATATTTATAAAATGAACGGTTAAGATGTGGATATAAGAGATCGAAAAACGGGATAAACCGAAAAGTCCTCAACTTAGAGATCTTCACTAGAAAGACTCCTGTATATAGTATATAGGTTGGCGGTGCAAATTTAATTTTGTTTTCCATATTTAAATATGATATTTTCTTATTTTCTTGTAATTCGATTTCTTATGAAATTAGATAATGCCATGTCATTGTCATATTAATTAGTTATGGGCAATACTAGCGGATTCAAATTTGTCGACCAACAACATATATTAGTCATAGTGACTAACCAATAAAATATTGTCATATTAGTCATAATTTTTCAAATCTCACGTTCTTTCTTTATTTACTCTCTCAACCATCTCTCTGATTGGTTGGTCATTATGACCAACATATGTTACTGGTCAGTAAATTTTTATCCTCATATTACAACTTTATTAACTAATATTACTACTTTAAAACTCATTTTACAAAGTTGATGCATCACATCATTCACATACATTAATTCACCTAACCTTACCGTAGAGTTAAGAATACTTTTTGATTTTGTGGATGAGGTCTCTCTTTATTAGTTTTTACCTTTTTTGTTGGTAAAATCTCTTTAGTTTTTACCTTCAATTACATAGTTGAACATACCGTATCCATTGAGCAAGTGCCCGAGTTCTTCCAACGACGATTCCACGATCGGCCAACCTTCTCTCAATTTTTCTGCTCCAAAAACGATGATGAAATAGCTCAGAACTGATAGGGCAAGAGGAACGAGAGACGATCAAGTATTCTACCTACCTTGGTATATCGGACGGAAAGTGCTGACGAGGACGCCGGAATCGCTCATTTCCGTCATCGTTGTATCGCGGTTCTCCATCATCGGAAAACCCCAATAGAGATCAGATTACGGGACTTATTGGGCAACCACAATGTGGGCCGGGTTAGTTATTGTTTAAAATCGGGCCTAATACTTCGGTTCAGTCCATGGATAAAGCCCAAATCGTTTGAGAGGAGGTACGCGTGTATAAAAAGAGCACAGCAAGTTTTGGATTTAGCTGCCTTCTAAAGCATTCAAAGAATCCAATCAAGGCGATGGAAACCGTACCTCAAGAATCCAACCCCCAAAGCGACGCCGTCCTTAGCTCTTTCTGCGAGATCACCTCCGCCTCTCACCAAGAAGCCCGCTTCTTCCTCGAATCCCACAACTGGGACCTCGACGCCGCCGTTTCCACTTTCTTCGAAAACGACTCCGCCGCCACAAACCCCGTCCCTGCCACCCACTCGCTCTCGCCGTCTCCGTCTCACTCGCCGGAGTACTCTCCTTCTCAGTCCCCCACGCGCTCCCGCTCGCCATCGCCGGCGCCGTCTCGACCGGCATACCAGCTCCGGTCGAAGCGCGCAGCCTCCGGAAGCAGCAAGGAGGATAACAAGCCCCCTGCTGCGCGTACACGTGGCGGCATTCGGACGCTCTCCGATCTGAATCGGCCTCCGGCGAAGGATGGGTCGGACAGTGACGACGATGAGCCCAACGAGTACTACACTGGTGGCGAGAAAAGGTAAATCCTTTCAGGGTTAAAATTATTGTCTTTGGATAATTTACGGCTTGTAACCCTAAGTTTTAGAATATTACGAACAATGTGAGAGTAAATCCAATTGGTTTGTTTTCTTAGCAATTGATAGTCTCTATAATACAGGTAAAACTGTGTCGGATTAGAAATTTATGCCTGCATTATGAAATCAACCTCATTATAACCAAATCATAGCCTTTTCTGTCTGAGAAGTCTATTTGTGGTGTACCAATCATTGTTAGTTTAGTCGGTATTCGTGCTTCTACTGTGAAGTTTTGTTTTGTTACACTGTAGAACCTGTATGAGGTTTGATAATGTTCGTTTTTGATGAGGAATAATTTGCAATTGTTGATGTTGTTTGATTGTTCCAGTGGTATGCTTGTCCAAGACCCTAGCAGCGGCCGTGGTGGGGGTGATGTGGATTCACTTTTTGCTGGCTTGAGACAGTTTCACCAAGACCCTTCGGTACCTTCTTCAAGTTCAAAAAGTTTTACTGGAACTGCTCGAACCCTAACTGGGGAAACTGTTCCAGCTGCTGCACCTCCGCCACCTTTGTCTATCACTCACACCATCACTTTCTGGAACAATGGCTTTACCATAGATGACGGCCCACTGCAGAGGGTGGATGATCCTGCAAATGCAGCCTTCATGGAGGTTCTTAGTTGCACTTTTTCCTTTCATTGCACTTGTGTGGTGTACTTTGTTTTTGTTGTTTGGTTTTATGTCTCATAGTTTAGAGATGATGTGCTATTATAAATGCAGAGCATCAGGAAATCTGAGTGCCCAAAAGAACTTGAACCACCTAGTAGGTCGACTACTGTTGAAGTCAGTCTTATCAAGCGGGAAGAAGACTACCGTGTATGTGCTAGTTCTATCCTATTATATGGTTGTAGTATTGTCGTTGATCCTCATCCAATTCATTGTTTCTGATGTCTAGTTGCTTAACCTATTTGCAGGAACCAGTGAAGCAGCGCGGTCAGGTTGTTTTTCAGGGTGTTGGAAGAACATTGAGTGGCAGCACCTCGGAGTCAGCTGCCTCTGAGTCAACTGCTGCTGCCGTGCCTCCTCTTACAACTGCTCCATTGCCATCAATGGGCTTAACCGTTGATCAGTCATTGCCATCGACGTCTATTCAGCTAAGGTTGGCAGATGGTACTCGGATGGTGTCTCGCTTCAACAACCACCATACAATTAGAGACATCCATGCTTTTATTGATGCATCAAGACCTGGTGGGATAAGAAATTACCGATTGCAGACAATGGGTTTTCCTCCAAAACAGCTCACCGATTTGGACCAAACAATTGAGCAGGCCGGTGCCGCCAATTCTGTTATCATCCAAAAACTCTAGGAAGGTTGCACACAAGCTTTTTAGTATGGGAGCAAGATCTAAAGTACATCTATCCTAGTTATGATGAATTCTTATTAGACAAGTTTCATTATCCGTGGAGGGGTTCATCACACGGTTTATGTTTTCTTATGCAAGATATTATTTGTTTTTAAAGCATAGGAAGCTAGTTTGTTAAGCAGATTGTTGAATGAAGAACCTCGTTCAGGCAAAATGGCTTTCTCTTGTTCTTTTGTCTTTTCTGATTTTTTCCTTTGCACACAACAATTGAATTTGTTTCTCGGGTTAGTAGCTACAGATATCTGCCAATAGAAAAAGAGAACTTGATCATCAATCATCATACATGCTATATTTCAGTGGAAAAATTTGCCGAGCATCTTTTCAAATGCTATACTAATGTATTAGAGCATGCTTAACATATTGTCATTACGCAAATCTTGTTCACGATCTGGTGAAAACATAGATATCAATCTCCCTTGGTAGGTTAGAACAGTTCGTCGTGGAAAGGTGTTTGCTCTCAAGCTTTTTCTGGTGATTGATTCGTCACTGAAAGGTGTTTAAGCTCTCACACGTTTTTCCAACCAACCGGTTTAGTTTGTGCAAGAAAGCTTTGATTCACCTCGATTGTCACTAATTTTCACCCAGCTTGAAGCAGCTTTTTTATCTTCCGTAACTATTTCCGATCAATGAGAGATTTACTCCTTTCTTTCCTTCCCTTATGCTCAAGGAAGGAGCTTAGTGCAAGTAAACATGGACTGTAGCCCGTGCACTTGTTTTTTACTTCACAATTTATAGAAGCTTAATTAATTTAAAGCCTAACACTTCTACATAATTAACCCATGTAATTTTTTGAACCATAGTTAAAGATGAGATTAATAGTCCTAAATAAGATTGAAATAGTGTCAATTTAAACAAAAAAGATATCTAGAACAAGATTAGAATCTTAGATCAAGTTAGTACTCAGTACTAAACCAAATCTATAAACCCTAAATCTATAATTTCTATTACTTACCCTGAGTCAATAATTATAATTTCTATTACTTACCCTAAATAACATTAAATCAAGTATAATCAGATATAATATTAACCTTAAACCTTATTGATATAGTTAACTTTGTTACATTTTTATATGTAGTAATTGTTTGTGATGAAAATGGAAAGAAAAAACATATCAAAAATATGTTCGTCAATATCACGTTGTGACCATATTCGATTTGTTCCTCATTCTTCAAAATTTGTGTCAGTTACAGGGATGTCATATATATATGTATATATATATATGACCATTCTAATTAGGGGTCCTTTTTTGGTCATTTCTAGGGATATGCCCACACCATTAGATCTGTTATATATATATGACCATTCTAATGAGGGATCCTTTTTTTGGTCATTTCTAGGGATATGCCTACATCATTAGATCTGTTATATATATATGACTCTTCTAATGAGGGATCCTTTTTGGGTCATTTATAGGGATATGCCCACACCGTTATATATATATAATAGATCTAATGGTGTGGGCATATCCCTAGAAATGACCAAAAAAGGATCCCTCATTAGAAGGGTTTAATCTTTTTTTTGTTTAGGTTTGAAGCCAAACCTAAACCCTAAACCCATCCAAACCTAAATAGTTTTTCTTCAACGGTTTAGGTTTGACATAAGTGTTAAGTTTTTTGTTTTAATCTCAACCATCCAAGCCCATTAAAAAACAGATCTAATGGTGTGGGCATATCCCTAGAAATGACCAAAAAAGGGATTCATCATTAGAATGGTCCTGATATATATATATATATATATATATATATATATATATATATATATATATTGGCAAGCATCCCATGCATATAGTTATAGTGTACCGTTCTGAATAGGAAAAATACTTATGTCAATATTAGCAGTGGTGTAGCTAGAAAATTTAGTTAGTAGGGTCAAAATTTGTATGAATAATTTATATATAACCAATCTATTATGAACAGAAGCGTTTGATTGAAAGCGATTATACCAAACAAAAATGAACTTCGTTGTATATACTTTTAATTGATTATTTGGAGACAATTCACTACCAGGACAAGCACTTTAGCCGACGAACAATTTTCGTCTGCTTTTTCGTCTGCCTGTTAATTAAATTTGTCGGCTAAGATCTTAGTTGACGAGCTTTTCTCGGCTATGATGTCGTCGAGAAAGACTCGTCGGCTATGACTTTAGCCGACGAAATGAGAAGTCGTCGGCTATTTTCCCACACTTTAGCTGACGAATAATTTAAATGTTTCGTCGGCTAAAGTTTCATACTATAGCTGATGAAACAGCATTTCATCGACCATAGTCTGAGACTTTGGCCGACGAAACATTTACGATATTTGTCGGTGAAAGTATTTAATAAAAAATTAAAAAAAGAAGTATAGAAGACGAATTAGAGCAAATTTCGTCGGCTAAAGACTACTATAGCCGACGAAATTTGTCATAATTTTTCGTTGGCTGAACCTTAAAAAAATTAAAAAAAATACTATAGCCAACGAATTATGACAAATTTCGTTGGCTATAAGTTCATGACAGTAAAAAATCCTCGTAATTTCTAAATTACAATTCCAAGCAACCTGTAAAATACACCAAAACAATTTCATATAACCAACAACACCAAAAATGATGACAACACGTTTTTCATTAAAAAATTTATAAATTGTTCATAAACACATAAAACTATATAATAATTTAACTACACAAAATCTATATCGTCTAAATTTATATCTGCGTCTGTGGGTTGTTGCAAAGGAGATTGCGACGCTGAGGTAGCGGTATAGGCATAGGCATGGGCGGAACTGGAAGACTCTGAAACTGGGCACGTGTAAGTACTAGAACATCTGCTGCTGCTGCTGGGTGGCATATACCAAAGCATTATACTCATGTAAGGTGGCAATATTATAATTAACTAATTCTAATTATATAACAATATTATATATATATATATCAATTAACATCAATCATAATCAATACAATATTATAATTAAATTAATATATATATATATATATATATATATCTAGCTACTACTTATTAATAACAACAACTTCATATATATTATCAAATCAAAATCGATCAACTCAATCACACTCAAAATTCAATAATTCAACTCAAATTAAAACTAGAAATCAATATATATAACTCAAATAAAACTCTTAAATCAAGATATATACACATATATGTACCTATATAGTTCCACAAATTAATTTTGGACAGATTTCGACGACACCCAACAATTTCGACAACACCCAAACTTTTTCTCCTGTTTTTTTTCCAAATGAGCTGCTGTCTAGATCTGAAAATATAAGGACTTTTAGCCGACGACATTACATATTTCGTCGGCTATAGTTTACAGACTATAACAGACGAAAAAATTATTTTAGCTGACGAAAAAATATTTCGTCGGTTAAAAATCCACTTTAGCCGACGGAAAATTAACTTAGCCGACGATTTTTTGTTTTCGTCAGCTAAAGTGGACATTTGCAAACGAAAAAAAATTTCGTCGGCCTAGCCTGTTTTTTTTCGTTGGCTATAATGTTTATTCTGATAGTGAAAACTACCAATATGATACCCAAACTTTATTTTTGATACCAAAGAAAGGCCTGAGGCCATTTTCCGTCACGACCCCGTTTGTTTGATGACGTGTCTCATATGAGACCCACCAAAATTATTTGAACTCTTTTAGAATGATAACCACATCAGTAGTACTTGGAACCCTTTTAGAATGATCAACGTGATACCCAGAATGAAAATCTAAGTTTTTTATGTACAAACTAAGTGGGAAAGTGGATCTGTAAGATTTAATTTTAGAGGTTTTATAAAAAAAATGAGATCTATAAAAGACAAAAGGTTATTTTCGGCGAGAATTTAAAGTTTAGAGACTTTTTATCGAGAGTGTAGTGTTTAGGATTTAGATGACTTTTAGACTTTTTTTACATCACATTTCCTTCAAAGGTTTAGGGTTTGGAGATTTTTTCGTTGAGGGTTTAGATGATATTTAAGTTTGGGTTTGAATATGAAAAACCTGAGTTTTCATTATGGGTATCACATTGATCATTTCAAAAGATTTCGGGGACTACTGATATAGTTATTTATTGAGATGAAATATTTTTTATAGATCTCATACAAGATACGTCATCAAACAAACAACGCCGTAACAAAAAATGATCTCAGACCTTTTATTAATATTAAAAATAAAATTTAAGTATCACTTTAATAATTTTGTAAATTTAGTTAACTGTTTCACACAAATTTAGATACCGAACTAAAACATGATCATATAATATAAAGATGGTTAACATGATCATATAGAATAGAAATGGTTAACACGGGATACGGTAGAGATGAACGGCAATGCACATTGGACAAAACAGGACAATCCAATCAAAGGACCAGGTATACAAAACAGACCGGGTTTAATGGGTGGAGAAGAAAAGAATGAGAAGACAGTAAAATCAAACTCACTCAGTAACATTGACGGTTGACGTTTGATCATTTCCCATCAATCCCACTGGCAAGAAAGCAAAAGAGAGAAGCTAGAGACAGAGTATAGTAGCCTTGGTACGTACAGATCAGATGCTTGTGTCACAGTACTGTCATCAAACATCATCTTGAACCCTAATAATAATTATACTCAAGACCTGAAAATCAGATGCAGATAAACGTCACTCACTACTGCAGTTTCAGTAACCGAGATGAAGAAATTACAAAGAGCGCTATGCTTTTTGTATCGGGAAGGAAACAATCTCTCAGCTCCCAGTAGGAGTTGCACAACTACACGTTAACTCCGCGTGCACACCTCGTTTACTGTGTGCATCTCTATCTCTCTCATCTCTGTGTTACTGTTTATGCACAGAAGCAAGATTAAAGAGAAAAAGATCCTCATGTTTCTGACTGACCGAGACTGTTCACTGTTACATACCGTTGGTCTTTCTAGCCATATTGAGAGTTTTAAGCTTGAAAACCGGGAGGCGTTCCCCGTATTGTAGTAGAGCTCATAATTTTTACCTGCGCTGAACAGATGGAGAGTGAGAAATGGTCTAGGGTTTCGAAAGTTAGAGAGGTAGAGAAGATGGACGGTGGGAGCAGTTATTACTATAGTCATGGTCTGATGGGATCTGGGTCTTCTTCTGGGATGTTGATGCCTCCCCCTCTTGTGAATTCCTTTTATGCTGCTGGTGCAGATCAAACTAGTAGTTCTAGTAACCAGCAGCACTGCCTTGTTTCTCTGCCTTTTACCAACATTAATCCAAACCAAATTGGTAGTCAGGAATATGAGATGAGAATGAAAACTAAGATCATGGGTCATCCTCTCTTCCCTCGCCTCTTGGCCTCTTATGTCAATTGCCAAAAGGTATTTCATATAGCTTCTAGCTTCTTATCCGATCTAGCTGCTGCTGGCGCTTGTTATGTTTATGAAATTATTTGCTTATTAATCATGAGGGTTTGTTTTTGTTAAGGTTGGGGCTCCTGCTGAAGTGGTGGCTAGGTTAGAGCATGCGGCTGCGACCTCAATATCTTCTGCGGCTGCAGTTTCTGCAGCATGTGAAGAATTGGAACCAGATCCAGAACTGGATCAGTTCATGGAGGCCTACTGTGAGATGCTTACCAAGTACCATGAAGAGCTTACAAAACCCTTCCATGAAGCCATGATTGGCCTCTCGAAAATCAACTCCCAGCTCAATGCTCTATCCGTTTCACCATCATATTCTGGTGACGATCATCTTCTTCCTGTTCCTTCTCTAATTTTTTGAATACCTGCGCGTACTACTATCAAATCGATCTAGAGGTCCTTCCTGCTTATTTCATGCATGTTGTTAACTTTTCATAGACTAGGAGAAGGGCTGTCTAGCCGGATTAATCAAGCAGAGAGCTAGGTGGCTAGAGTGGGGTGAACCGTCCGATCGAATTTAAAAAGATAATTAGGTGTTTTACGGTTCAGCATGCATATGTACTGGAATTTCCCTAAAGCGATAGACTGTATATAAGAGAAGCTTGATTTGATTCTCTTTTTTATTGTCTGGGTCTAGAATGGGGGATCTACTAACTTTCTGGATTATTTAGTACTGGTGTCGTTGCATCTTCTGGTCTGTACGTTGTATGCAAGCCTTGAAAAGTATTCAAACGAAGGCAATAAGATAATGGATATATAAGTCCAAATTTTAAAAATAATTGAAGTATATGGCAAAATTTAAGCTTGGTAGGTGCAGAATGTTGTGTTTACTGTTCAGCGTCCAATGTTTATCACATGCATATTTGGAGGTTAATGCTTATGGCGACATTTCAAAACAAAACAAAGAAGCCCAGAAGTGTATCTGAAGAATCTAGCTAGATGTATTTCTCAATTTCACATGCATATAAGGCAGATAGATTAGAAAGGCTATGTATTTTTTTAGCGAAAACCGTCTTTAGTTTTGAAAATTTATCAGGGATTGACTTGATTGAGAAATTCCCTCTTCTAGCTAGGCACTGCTAAAAGGTGAAGGCATGAGGTTGAGCTATTTATAAATGATGTTTACAGTGTGTGTGTGAGCTCAGTTAATTTTCAAATAATCAATTTATGGGGATCCCTCATTTTATGCAGTTGGTTTTTTACTTGTGATTCTGGAATTCATAGAATTCTTTTAGTTTCTAGTGGAGTATTATTCAATACTTAATATATTAATAATAATATATTGTGGTATTTGACAATATACTCAATTTACTAGCATCGTTTTAGATTAAACACACTTCTTTACAGTATTTTGACATAAACTCATCTATAAAGTAGGTAGATTTATTGAAAAAATCTATTTATATGTAATCTTAAAAATATGACATTTTTAAGAATGAAATTACAAGATTTGTCATTGTTTAAACGCAAGTCAATTTTGCAGGTTTTTTACCCGTACCCTTAATTCTAAACTTTAATCCCTAACCCTAACCCCTTATACTGAAACCCTTAATTCTAAACTTTAATCCCTAACCCTAACCCCTTATACTGAAACCCTTAATTCTAAACTTTAATCCCTAACCCTAACCCTAACCCTAACCCCAACCCCTTATACTGAAAACCTTATTCCTCAATGAACCTTAAATCTTAAAACCCTATATCCAAAACCCAACTCCTTCATAAACCTGAACTCCTAAACTCTGAACCCTTAAACTGTAAAATTCTATACCCAAACCTCAATTCCTGTATAAACCCTATACTCAAAACTCAATTCCTCTATAAACCCTATATTCTAACCTAAACTTTAATTAAACTCAATTTCTCTATTTGTAACCTAACTTAAAGGTAGAAAACAAAATGCATGTTTGATACCTTTACTATAATTACAAATTAAAATGTAGAAAAAAATTAATATACATGTGCTCAGAATGATTAATCACTTCGATAAACCAACACAATTTGACACAATCATATATCTAAAACTCAATTCCTCTATAAACATTAAACTCTAACCTAAACCTAAAACTCAATTCTTCTATTTGTAACCTAACTTAAAGGTAGAAAACAAAATGCATGGTTGATATACATCATAATTACAAATTAAAATGTAGAAAAAAATTAATATACATATGCTCGAGAATGATTAATCACTTCGATAAACCAACACAATTTGACACAATCATATACTAACTATATAGACAAACATGAGAGTGAAAAATTGAAAGACAAACGACAATGAAAACAAATAAAACAGAATGAAAAATCAAAGCATTCGGTAAGTATATTAAGTTCTAAAATTATGTTTTTAATTAATATAGTAACATTAATCTGACAAAAGTCTGCAGATATTTTTACGAAATGTATAAATCCACTCGAACAAAATGAACATTAGAAGGGAAAAAAGTTCAATGGAAAAATTGATTGAGACAAGTTTAAATTTCTAAAATAAAATCTATAAAAAATTCCCTTCCGCCTTATATTTAAATTTTTTTTCCATCAACAAAAATAGAATCTAAAATTCCCACAACTCTGAAGACTGTTAGCAAAGTCTTCTCATTAGCCAACTATTCACTGTTTAGTATATTTTTTCTTACCAAAATGCCTCTAGCCTCTTTCTATCTCTCCATCTCTGATATTTTCCCTCAGACTATTTCCATAAACCCAGATCTCCATCGTTGATCTATTCAAAATAACTCACTCTGTCTGCAACAACCTCGTAGTGGTCTGCATCTACCTCATCGGTGGCTTCGTGGCCATCATCGTCGACAACAACCGAACTTCAAAAACCTCAATCATTAGATCCTGCAGCCATCGGATTTCACCTTCGGTCTAGATGGTCGGCGGCGCCAAGGCCGACGAAGACATCGACAGAGTCTCATGACGAAGGTAAAACTTTCACCTAGGTCTAGATGGCCGACAAAGTGAGGAGGCTGACGAAGATAGTGTCAAAGGTGGTACTTAGGTGAAGATGCAAGATCCATTGCAGCATCGTTCGTCCTCGATCATGATTTTTAACGATTCCACAAGATCTTGAAGTAATGGTATGGAGGAGACGAGTTGTTGCATAGAGGAGGTTTACAAGGTTCTAGAGAAGTTGTATCTAAAGAGTTTGGATCTGCAAAGAAGATGCCGAAGCCATTGGTTTGTGATGATGGTGTTGCCTAGAGGAGGTTTACAAGGTTCTAGATAAGTTGTACCTAAAGAGAGTTTGGATTTGCGAAGATGTCGAAGCCATTGGTTTGTGATGATGACGGTGGTTCTACATAGGAATTGGTTTATGTTCATTGATAATTTGTTTGACTTGAATTAGATATGAAGGAGACGAGGTGGATTTTTCACGATTCCACAAGATCCTGAAGTAATGGTATTGAGGAGACGAGGTGTTGCATAGAGGAGGTTTACAAGGTTCTAGAGAAGTTGTACCAATAGAGTTTGGATCTGCAAAGAAGATGTCAATGCCATTGGTTTTTGATGATGACGGTGGTCCTACATAGGTATTGGTTTATGTTCATTGATAATTTGTTTTACTTGAATTAGATAGGGATTCAAAACAATCATGTATCATGCTGACATTGTATGTGTGGTTATAAATGTTTGCTTGGGTTGATAGGATTGATTTAGTTTGCTGGATACAAAAATATCAATGAAGTTTCATTGGAAGCTAGAAAAGATCATAGCCATTGTGGAAGAATATTATTATGATCACAAGTTCATAATTGGAGTTGACCCAACATTAAATAGTATCTACTACCCCTAGTAAGAGCTCATACTGCCCTAGTAAGAGGCCATACTGCCCCTAGTAGAAGGTCTTACATCCTATTGTCCAAAACCACCAACAGTAAATAGCATCTACCACCCCAATAGGTCGTACTGTCCCTAATAGGAGGTCTTACATCCTACTGCCCAAAACCACAGACATTAAATAACACCTACTACCTCTAGTAGGAGATGATATTGCCCCCAATATGAGGTAATACTGCCCCCAATATGAGGTAATACTGCCCCTAATAGGAGGTCTTACATCCTACTGTCCAAAACCACACCAACAATAAATAACTCCTACTACCCCTAGTAGGAGTTTCTACACTCTTAGTTGTCTCCCGGTTGACCTTCTACTGCACCTAGTAGAAGTTCATGCTAGGGGTAGTATGATCCCCCTTACACCCAGTAGACACCCCTACTATAATATGTACCCTTCTACGACCTCCTACTGGGGTAGTACGACCTCCTACTAGGGGTAGTACGACCTCCTACTGCCCCCACTATGACCTCCCACCACTATGACCTTGTACTTGGGGCAGTATGACCCCCTACTACTCTTAGTAGACGGTCAACGGCCGCTAGAGACCGGTCAACAGTCATCATAGACAGGTCAAAGATCATTAACTGTGTATTGCATACATTTTTATTATTCTTATAATGGCTTATTGTAGTTTAGTTAATTCATTAAGGGTACTATTGACTTTTTCTTGTTTAAGTTGGCTAGTGAGAATTTTGAAGTTTTATTTTGTTTGTGAGAATAAAATTCTTAAAATTAGGCTAGTGGGCATTACCTCCAAAATCTACAAGGCATGTTAAATTATTGCATTGGGTTTAAATTAAAAAAAACAATGAATATGTTTATCTTAAAAGATAATTTTTTTGGGTTTTCTCTAATTGCCTCTAATATATTTCCCTAATATTTTGATAAAGGGGCTTAGTCTTCTTTGAGTTGCCCACACACACCTGTTTCTGTTTCTCGGTGTTGAGATGGATAGGTTCATTGAGAAATTATGTGTATGTGAGCTAGTCAGCTAGGCTAGGGTGTTTCTCAGTCAGTTTTCATTAATCACAAGTGTATTTGTAGGTTTAGTATATTGTCCATGGAGATGACTAACATTCCTTCCTATGAATGTAACTAGGTTTTTTGTTTATAATTTGTAAAGCTTATGCCTGCGTTTTGTACTTTTGGTCACCATATGCACTGGCATGTAATTTATGCATGTAATCAAACTGTCCGCTATGGTTTATCATATATGAAAGAAAATTGATTACTCAAGTAACTCTAGGCTCCCTGCAAAAAAAAGGCCACCAAGTTGACGCTGTATGTACTTTATGTTTTTAATTTTTTTTTCTGTGATAAATATAATGGAGGCATATGGTTGCCTACTTATTATTGCATCTTATGTATGATTTTTCAACTGATTTGTGGCATGATCAGCTAGTACTAGTGATCTTGTTCGACAAAGTGGCTCATCAGAAGAGGCTAATGTGACTGAGAATTACATAGATCCAAGAGCCAAAGATTGGGATATTAGAGCTCAGCTTCTGCAAAAATACGGCGGATCTCTTGGCAGTCTGAGCCAGGACTTAAAGAAGAAGAAGAAGAAAGGAAAGTTGCCCAAGGAAGCCCGGGTTCAGTTGCAAGAATGGTGGAGCAGAAATTACACATGGCCCTATCCATCGGTACGCATCAGTACCATACTAATTTATGCATGTTCTTGAACTCGAATCCGATAGTCTATCTTTACTCTCTTGCACACGCATCAGTACTTGTGATAGTTAATCTTCATTTGTAGGTAGCAGTATCTATACATGATTGGTTATATGTTGGAATGCCAGTGCAGCTAGCTCCCTTTGATATTAGAATAATTACTTGTGTGTGTGTGTGTGTGTGTGTGTGTGAAGGTCTTGAATCTATCCTTACTCTCTTGCACACGCATCAGTACTTGTGATAGTTAATCTTCATTTGTCGGTAGCAGTATCTATACACAGTGTTATATGTTGGAATGCCAATGCAGCTAGCTCCCTTGGAAATAGGAATAATTACTTGTGTGTGTGAAGGTCTTGAATCTATTAGTTACATGGTATTCTTGTTATGACAGTTTTTGTGATATGAACTTCTGTATATGCAGGAGGCTCAAAAGGTAGCACTAGCAGCATCTACAGGTCTGACTGTGAAGCAGATAAACAACTGGTTCATAAACCAAAGGAAACGCCATTGGAAACCTTCTTCAGAGGGGATGCAACTTGCTATGTTGGATCATCCCCAATTCTTCTACAATTATATGGACCATCTCATTTGCAATCCTTCACCTATGGATTGCACGTCTGCTCCTTTGGTCTGATTGCTCGGATGTGTGGAAAATACCCTAGCTGTGGCTGTAGGGGTAATGTACTTGAATTGGCACTGATGTTTACATCTAACTAATTGCCATTTTGAGGCCGCAGTGCTTTATCAATGTATGTAAACTATGGATTGCACGTCGACTCTGGTTTGATTGATAACATGTATGGAAAATATCCTTGCTTAATTAGCTAGCCGTTGGATCATCTAAGGACTCATCTACTTGAACTTGCAGTGATTGTTTACTTCCAACTAATATATATGTATATATATCCTCGCTTAATTAGCTAGCTGTTGGATCATCTAGGGGCTCATCTACTTGAACTTGCAGTGATTGTTTACTTCCAATAAATTTCATTAGCCACTAAATTTCATGCTGATTTCATGAGGGTTAAAGGAAAGAGAACCCAAGTTCAGAAACATGGCCTCAAAAATGATATATTCTGAACTTGGGGTCTTTCCTTTAACCCTCATGAAATCAGCATGAAATTTAGTGGCTAATGGTAAAGTGGTTTGAGATTCAACTTTAAAATCAGTTAGCAATGGAGACAGTAGTTCTCGTTACACGTGCGAATACGTGTTGAGATATTTATTTTACATCAGAAATATGAGTCATTATATGGAGACAGTAGTTCAAACCTTTATAAGCTCATATATAATGACTCATATTCCTAATGTGAGATAGATATCTCTGTTTGGTCTAGAATTTGCAGTCCTTCAAACAACCGGCTTGTAAATTTGTGCTAGGCGTGCCAGTACCTTTGGGTCAGGTACAACCTTGAAGTTGGATGCTACTTGATGCTACTTGCGTCCCTCTTCTGACTTCTTCTCACAGCGACTGTGACAGACGCCGATCTTCTTCCTCTGTCATAGGTTCTCTTCTTAGACCTACAAGGGAAAAGTCCCTCTAGGATTTTTCTCCAACCTTTGAGGATGGCCGAATCTTACTTAGTATGCAAAGAAACTAAGCAGCGGGTATCAAGATATAAACTGGCGAACGGATTCTCCAGAACTGGTTGCGGGAGTAAAACTGCTCAACGGATCGAACAGGGGAGTAGAGAGATTTCAACGGATTGAAACCTGTCAGACTTAACGGATTAAGTCCCTTTTGCAGCTTGACGGATCAGGCTACGGTTGCTGACGGATCAGGCTTGGGTTGCTGACGGATCAGGCTTGGTTGCTCCGGAGAGGCTTGAAGACTTTCGCGTGGCGAAGTTGTTGTCTGTTTGTTGATAGATGTAGTTGTGTTTTTCTCTTGCACCTCAACCCTTTATATAGTGAATACTAGGGTAGATGTTTCCTTGCGAATCAAGGTATAGCCTCAAATAATCCTTCTTGTAGTGCAAGACTAATTCTTAAAGCCCAATCATGTAAGCCCAAAACCATTCTAGGGGTAACTTAACCTCCTGCAACCACGTGTCTAATTTCTTATAATACCCTCGCGAACGCTTTTCCAACCGCGAACGTATTCTGTTAACACACGCCCCGCTTCGCGAGCGCGTTTCCCCCTGTGAACAAATTATCTCCTTTCGCGAGCGTACTTTGTTACTGTGCTCTTTGCGAGCGCTTTTGACTTTTCAAACGTCCTCTGACCCTCTTGACCGCAGGCATCGGTCCACTTGCCTTTCTATAAATGGGCTTTTTACTTCTGGATCCAACATTGCCCCCCAGTTCTTGAGATTAAGCCCGTTTGCGAAAATCGAAAAGAGCTATACCTTAGCATTGATTTAACCAAAAGCAAACGTCTTTTCATTGTCAAACTCCTCAGAACACTCAACCATCATTTCCCTCTGCAACTCTTTTCAAACCTTCCTGAGATAATCCGCCGCCGTTCCTACTTCCAAATCAATGGCACCCAAACACACCTTCTCTGCTGTGAAAACCACACCCAGAACCCCTTCTGAGCATGAAGCCCTAAACTTTGTCCAAGCCATGGCTGGCCTCCGACCTGCTCCAAAACACAAGGGTTCTTGGTTGAAAGTTAAGATTGATCAAACCTGCGACCTGGGTCCTTGGGTCGATGTCTTCCCAAACTCACTTGAACTACCTTACCGCCAACATGCATCCCGAATTCCCCCTTTAATCTTTCGCAAAGAAGAAACTTCCTTCGTCGACTGGCAAAAGTCAGACGCCCAGACCAGATTTGGACAGTGGCCAAACACTAATGACGCCGAGATCCAGTGGTACCAACAACGCCGTAGCAAAGACCTTGAACGATGGCAGGCCGTTGGAATCGCCGATCCTATTGACCTCTGCTTCTCCCTGAAGTCTGGCTGCAACAGAGCTCCCCTGGCAGCAGCAGTCTGTTTCTGGGACACTTCATCAAACACCTTCCATCTCCCCGCAGGCCCAATGGGTATCACCCTGCTGGATGTGTATACAATTACCGGGTTTCCATTCGCAAACGCACCAAGTCCTCTCAACGACCTTGCTCTGGAACATCAAATCCCTTCTGATCAGCCTCGCCCCAACTCATACGCCGCGTGGGTCAGTCACTATGGGAGCACTGACGACGATCTAAGTGGCCTAGCATTTCTGGAATTCTGGCTACTCAAATATGTTGAATGTAGCGCCACCAACAAACCCACTTTCGCCTGGGCCAGAACGGCTGAGCTACTTTACAATGGTATCCCTCTCAATCTTTTGGAGTTAGCCACTGGATTACTATATAGGTCACTACACTTTCTATCCTTAGAGCCCTTTAAACACAGATCTGTTAGCGGTCCTCTTTGGATTTTGGACTTGTGGCTTCAAACCTATTTTCCTGCTTTCCGCTCTTCCTCTGTCACCAGCTTCCTAAAAGATAAGGTTTTAGGCCAAACCATCGTATCCGCTCCACATCCTCCAGCCCTTAGCTATTCGCGTTGTTTCCACCATCTGTATAGTATGGAAAGCCTACCTTCAGATTCTATTACCGTTATCTGCATACGCACATACCCTTCTCTTGTAAAAGAAGGTTTTATTTTCAGCAACAGCCACAACGTCCTGCAGCTCTTTTTCTTTCTACGCCTCCTTTCCAATCGCGACCTCAAACTACCAGGGAGAGCCGGAGTAGAAATCTATGCCCCTAACTTCTTCGCGAGGCAATTTGGAATGTGCCAAAGCATCCCATATCCCCCATTGGCTAGCCGCAACCATTTCACTTCGTGGCGAGAAACCTACAATGCCGGGATTGATCCTGATTCCATTCCCTCCAGCTTCAAAGACATCATTCAGCCTGTCAACACCTATCCCCTTGGCGGAGTACGTCTGAGCTTCGCGACTACTAATGAGTTCACTAGGTGGTGGACATCAATCAACAAAGGCAAATGGAAACCAAACCACCTATCTGTGTTTAGACAGATCTTCCAGCCATATCAGACACAATTCCGTCATGCCGAAGACCTGGCTGTTTTTGCCATTGACAGCCCTCGCCAAAACGTTGATCCTTCCTTGGCTCCTGAGACGCGAACAGAAGTGCTTCCTGCCCCCCAGGTATTTAAAACTCCTTAACTGCAATAATCAATTTTCTGATCTGTATCCCTTTTTCCGACCATCTTCTTTCCTTGCAGCGTCCTCAAAGAACCAAGAAGCGCGCGAACAAGAATGGAGATCCTCCTCTCAAGAGGCTCAAACCAAGTCTTCCTACAGAAGGAAATGCTCTCCAACCCCAGGTATGGGTTCATTTAATTTGAAAACTCGTATGCTCATGTAGCCAAGTCAATTAATCATATAATTGCCTTTTAGGTGGATCAGCTTATGCAGTCTAGCCCTGAAGCCGTACAATCCCTCGAAAAATGCAGTCAACATCCTGCTGTTTCTGGTGCTCCCAACCTAACTGTTCTAGCTGAAGTAACCTCTGCCGTGGCCCAAGAGGCGATTCCTCCCAGAGCTAACCTGGACACTGGGACTCCTGCTGAAACAGATCAAGAGGTATTGTTTCGATAAACCATTCAATTGGCAATGTTTCAATGATCTTGAGCTCAATTGTGCTTCTGTCGTTTCAGGGACCGATTCCTGTATTTGAAGTTAGCTCTTCCTCCGAGTCAGTTGCTTCTCCGATCCTGGATACTATGATGGGAGAGATCTTTAGTGAAAGCGCCAAGCTCGTTCCACTTCAAACTGTTGCTGCGAATGAGCCTATTCCCTGCGAGGCAACTTCCTGTTCGCCTCAGAGAAAAACGACTGATACTCGCGCGAATGAAATTCCCCCCGCGAACGCAGTCTCTCCGACGAACGAAACTGCTATCGCGAATGCCGATCGCACGACTGATATTGTTCAACCAGTGCTTCAACCGGTAATCCCAACTGAAACTGACCCAAAGGTAACAATTTTTATTCTGCAGCTTCTGTTTGTACTCTTACAAACACTTATTATTTCTTTATTTGCCAGATTCCGGAGAACCTTCCAATGACCTCCCCATCTGATCATGCTACGCCTTCCCTCATCGAGCAAGTTCAACTAATGCTGGATCCTTTTCAAGCAAACCAATCCATCGCTGATGCGACACTATTCCTCCGCAATCTAGAGCATGAGGATCTTCTCCACCCACATACTAGGATCCAAATTGAAGATGCCATTCGTCTCCTTCGAGTTCACGCTGACGAAAGACTCCTGAAAAAATTGCAGCGTCTGTGGGAATTCACAACCAAAGCTGCAACTTTGTCTGAGCGTGCCAGAACCACGCGGTTGGAGGCTCCTCAGTATCATCAACAGAAAGAGAAGTTCCAAGCCGAACGGGTTGCCAAAGCCACCAATCTTGCCAAACTTGTCCATAACGCGACCCAGTTGTTTCCTAACCGACTTGCTGAGTTTAAACGTCAAAAAACTGAGATTGAGGCCCAGCTAGCAATTGTCGAAGAGGAAACCCAGAACAACTTAAACGCCTTGGAGCAAGAGAAGAACTCCTATCAGACTCTTCAACAAATGATCAACCAGGTGGACGACAGGATCGAAGATTCCCTGATCAACGAAGAAAATATCCAAAACGCCCTTGATACTGCTTTAGCGAACATTAAGCACATTAGTAAATTTATTTAACTGTTTATCTGTTCTGACTTTGTTCGCGCATATTATTCTGAATGCAGAAGATCTTTTCAAATTAATTCCATATCCTTGACCACTCGAAAACTGTTCCCAACTTTAACTGCAACGTCGCATCATTAACTTGCGCATTTACCGTATTCAACTAACACAGCACGCGTGATAAATGCTTGACCAATGAACGAATAGCAAACCATTCAGTTCCCTTTGGTGAAAACCTAGCGTTTCGCCTATAAATATCGATTAATTCCTTTCATCACCTTCAACAACCAAGAACATGTATTCTCCTTTCAGTCTCAAAGCAGTTCCACCAGACCTCTTTCTTCAACCTTTCTGTCCTCTAGGCTTCACAACCAAACCTCAAATCCTGGGTAGGCTTCACAACCTAACCTCAGGAATAAGATCTGATGCGCCCAGCCCTGAAGTCGCATCGAAGTGCATCACTGGAACCAAATTCCACTTGATGAGGGGATTGACTTCTGGTATTGGACCGAAGAAGGCTTCTGTGCCGACAGGATTCCTCTTGCCGAGCCTCTTCCGCGCCAGGTCAGACCAAGTTGCTTCTACTCCCATCACCGTCGACTTGCTTTCAACAAGCTGGCCGCGCAAGGTGGAAGATGAAGCAAAACCTGCAACAGTTTGAAGAGAGACTTTATGAAAGGAGTCGTAATAGCTCTTTCTTTAAGCAGCTTTGTTCTTGTTCAACACTGTATTTGTTGCAACCAGTTCTTGTTCAACACTGTATTTGTTATCCATGAATATTATGCAATAAACACACATTGTTTATGTTCTATGTATAAACCACAGGTGTTGGTTCAAAATAAATTAGGGCTTGAAAAACACAATTTGTTCTTCCCAAAAATTGTCAAAAAATTCGAAAAAGTTCGAAAAACCACATTAATTGGTTTGTATATCTATGGTGCCCCCCAGTTTTATCATGTGCACAAAAAGCCGAAAACCTCAAACAGGTTAGGCGTTAAGCAACATGAATGAAACTGACGAGATTCCAGTTCTGCTAACGAGACCCTGAGGCTCTAAACTTTGCCCCCTTGCTGGCAAACAGGCTGCTCTGTGGACTGTGGCGGCAAAGGATCGTCAGAAGCCCAAACACTTGGAAAATACTGTTTCAGATGCCTCCCATTAATAGGGTTATTATGGACTTCTCCATCCAAATTTCGCAAATAATAAGCACCTTTACCCACGATCTGGTCAATCACAAAAGGCCCCTGCCACGTAGGCGACCACTTACCCCTGCCGCGAACGTGTTCGCCAAAGGGAAGTACTGCTTTCCAAACCAAATCACCAACTCCAAAACTTCTGCCACGTGTCCTGGCGTCATATGCGCGAGCAACTCGTTGTTTTTCAACCATTATATGATCTAAGGCTTCCACACGAGTAGTATCCAACTGTTCATGCTCCTGAAACATGGCCTGAACATAATCCTCTCCTACTAACTGATGTTGTTCGCGAACCCTTAAAGAATTAACACTTATCTCCATGGGTAAAACTGCATCATGCCCAAACATCAAGGCATAGGGTGTGGTTCCTGTAGGCGACCGCTTAGATGTTCGATATGCCCACAGAGTATGATCAAGCTCGTTATGCCAATCTCTAGGATTATCAATCAGCATCTTTCGCAAGATATTGATTATGACTTTGTTACTAGCCTCAGCTTGTCCATTCGCCTGAGCATAATATGGTGTGGAATGCAGAAACTTAATCCCATAGTCAGTAATGAAGTCTTCGGTTTCTTTTGCTAGAAATGCTGCCCCCCTGTCTGCAACTAAACACTCTGGGATACCATACCTGCTAATGATGTTGCTGAAGATGAAGCTGCAAACTGTTCGAGCAGATGCATCTTTTAAGGGTACAGCCTCCACCCATTTTGTGAAATAATCGGTCGCTAATAGGATGAACTTATGCTGCTGAGACGAAGCTGGATGAATAATTCCTATAAAATCCAACGCCCATCCTCTTTCTGGCCAAGGCTTAATAATGGGTTGCATGGGCACATCTGGAACATGCCGCACCGGTCCATGCGCTTGACACTCCTGACAACCTTGAGCAAAGGTGATGCAATCTTTCAAGATTGAAGGCCAAAAGTAACCATAACGACGGATAAGCCACCTCATCTTTGGTCCAGCCTGGTGCGAACCACACACTCCTAAGTGTACCTCTCTCATTACTCGCTTAGCTTCCTTTCCAAAGATACACCTAAGATAAACTCCATCCTCTCCTCTGCGTAAGAGTTCGCCACCTCGTAGCACATAGTTAGTGGCAAAGTATCTGACTTGTCTATCAACTGGAGTAGATGGATTATCCAAGTAATCAATGAGTGGTTGACGCCAATCTGTATCGATAGCTTCTATCATAGCGACGTACCATTCATCCGCGTCTACCCTCCGAGCCATGAAAGAAGGTAACGTCCTCCTTTCCACCTTCAAAATCCGCTCGCAGACTCCATCAGCCAAAGTTATGCCAGTGGCGATTTGCGCTAATTCATTCGCCGCGAAGTTGTGTGCTCTTGGGATATAATCCAGAGTGACATCACTGAATTGCTCCAGCAACTCTGTAGCCCTTTCCCAAAAAGGAACCAAAGTAAAAGTTGTACATTTGTATAACCCCTTAAGCTGACTGATCACCAACAAGGAGTCACCGAACACACTTACCACTGTTGCCCCCATTGCGAGCAACATTTCCAATCCGATTATGAGTGCTTCATATTCAGCCTGATTGTTGGTGCATTTCCACTCTAGTTGGAAAGAATATGCATGACGAACCCCCAGTGGACTTACTAGAGATATCCCAGCGCCAGATAAACTCTCAGTGCTGCTCCCATCAAAGTATAATTCCCAGGGCTGCATCAGAATGGCCACCACATCTAACTCCCTGTATTGTAAATCTTGTTCCACAGGATGATGAAGCAAAAAATCTGAAACCGCTTGTCCGGTTTGTGCCTTCAAAGGTGTATATTGTAGTGAGAACTCAGACAAAGCTAACACCCATTTACCAATTCGACCCCTAAGAATGGGTCTAGTTAACATGTATTTCACCAAGTCCGTCTGTGCCACCACTACCGTTGTGAAAGATAACATGTAATGGCGTAATTTGCAACCGGCGAAATACAACGCAAGGCACAACCGTTCCATGTCACTATACCTGGTTTCTGCATCTATCAACGTCCTGCTAAGGTAATACACAGCATGTTCAACCACTTTATCATCATCTTGGTGTTCATCTTGTGCTAAAAGTGCAGCAATGGATGTTTCGCATGCTGAAATGTAGAGCTTCAAAGGGTGACCCGGCCGTGGAGGCATCAGAACTGGCGGTGAAACTAAGTACTGCTTTATTCTGTCGAACGCTTCCTGGTGACTTGTCTCCCAACGAAACTCCGTATCTGCCCTCAATTTTAACAGAGATGTAAAGGGTTGAATCTTTCCTGCTGAATTCGAGATGAACCTGCGTAAGAAGTTAATCTTTCCTAGTAACTGCTGCAACTCCTTCTTGTTAGTTGGGGCTGGAGCTTCTATGACTGACTTGACCTTGTCCGCTGGAATCTCGATACCCCGCTGATGGACCACAAACCCTAAGAAATCGCCTGACTGAACCCCAAAGACACATTTAGCTGGGTTCATTCTGAGTTTATGTTTTCGCATCCTTATGAAGACTTTTCGTAGATCCTCCATGTGGTCTGCCTTAATCTTGGACTTTACTACCACATCGTCAATATAAACCTCCAATATCTTCCCTAATATGTCATGGAAGATAAGGTTCATCGCCCTTTGATATGTGGCACCAGCATTCTTAAGCCCAAAAGGCATGACTTGGTATTCGAATGCTCCTGTAAATCCTGGACATCTGAAAGCCGTCTTGTGCTTGTCTTCCTCCTCCACAGGAATCTGGTGATATCCTGCGGTTCCATCCATGAATGATAACAGCTCATGCCCTGTCACTGCATCTACCAGCATGTCTGCCATGGGCATAGGATACACGTCCTTTGGTGTGGCAGTATTTAGATTCCTGTAATCCACGCACACCCTCATCTTACCATTCTTTTTCCTGACTGGAACTATGTTAGACAACCACTTGGCATACTTTGCAGGTCGAATAATTCCTGACTTAAGCATCTTTTCCACCTCTTCTTTAACTGAAGCCGTTGTGTCGGCATGCATTCGCCTAGGTTCTTGTCTGACTGGCCTGTAACCATCCATGATTGGTAGCTTGTGACAAACTAACTCTGGTGCTAAACCAGGCATGTCCTCGTATTTCTCTGCGAAGCAATCCTTGTACTCGTGAAGTAACTTGATGAACTTCTGTTTTTGTTCAGGCTCCAAATACATACTTATTCCAACCTCTATTGGTTCCTCTAGGGTCCCCAGGTTGACCTTCTCTACTGGATCCTTGACCTTGGGTGGAGTATCATCCAAGGCTGCCGGAGCTGCCTGGATAATCTCTTCCTCTTCCTCGTAATACTCCAAAACATCATCGTTAACGCACTCTACTGCCGCTACCTGTTGGAAAGCCTCTTGCTCCTGCCTAAAAATAGATAATCTCTGGTGCAGGGAAGCGTAGGCTTCCAACTCCTCCTTGCTGAGTTGTGGCTTCATTGATTGTTTCGGGGTAAAACCATGGAGATTGGTCTACTGGCGTCTGCTTGAAGTTGCGCCAATCCCCATTGCGTAAGCTCAGTGGAGGTCACCCCATATGGATGTCCTTTCTTTGTGATGCCACTGACTCTTAAAGGCCTCATGTCTTCGCTGTAATAACTTGCATCAACAAAGCAAGCTGCTACTGAGAATGGTCTAGGATCGGCCTTGATTATTTCAGACTCATCAGTTTCTGGGTTCCAGATAGCGAGCTCTTGATGGAGCGATGATGGAACACAACCGGCCTGATGAAGCCAATCTCTGCCCAGAATCATAGCATAAGGAGCAGTGCACTCAGCTACGAAGAAAGTTTGATACATCTCTGATGGGCCAACCCTAATTTTTAGTATCACTACACCGAGTGTCTGAGCTATGTTTCCAGCAAAACTTTTTACCTTCATCTTGCTGTCTAGAATTTTCTCCTTCGGAACCTGAAGGTAATTCATGGTCTGTACGGTAAGGACACTTACAGCAGCTCCTGTATCCACCAATATCCTACTGACCCTTTTATCCATCATGTCAGCAGATACATACAATGGACGCAAATGCTGCCTCATGGCGAATGTGGGCTTGGAGAACAAAACGTATTTTCTTCTCAAATCAGGGTCCATGTCCTCTTTATCCTTCTTTACAGCCAACTCCTCTCTGCGAACGGATGACTCCGCTCCAGTCTCATCTTCTGACATGTTGAGGAAGACTTCAGACGAAATTGGCTCATCCAATGCATACATAGAAGGTAAGACATACACCATATTGCAATAAGTGTTTGTCTCTGGAACTGGTATCACAGCTTCGGTCGTCACGTACACCTGAGCAGATTCAGATCGGTCTGAAATCATCTCACCATGCTCGTTTTCCACGTAAAGCACGCTGCATGACAAACTTTCGTCCATACCCCCGGTTTCATCTTCCTCATTTTCCTCCATATCATCTTCTATGACTCTTCTTCTACGCGGGCAAATGCTTCAGCCATCTGCTTTACCAAAGAAACCTCTGGAACAGGTCTCTGTTGCTCAACCTCAATCATAGGTCCAGCCTTATCTGTTTCTCGGCACCCCTGATCCTGACGCTGAACTACTTTTGGTCTCCATTCGAACTTTGTTTTCGACGTCTTGCTACTGTCTTCGTTCTTAGGAACTTCTGATATCCTAACCCTTTTCGCCGGAGACGTCTCAGGTGTCTTACTAAAGGTGGAAGTAGATATTTCACCCACCACCTTTTTACCTACCCGTGACCAGACTGGTTCTCGCGTATGTTGACTTCTGTCAATGCCCACCCTTGACCATACAGACTTTCGTTCGCCGCTACTTTCTTCTCGCGAGACTCTCTTCTGTCCGCTATGTTTCGTGGTAGAAGTCTCGGTGGTATCGCGAACGTTTCTGATAGGGCAATAAGGTCTAGCTGACAATAACTCCAGCTTCCGCCTTAACTGTTCCGGAGTCTCCCTGATCTGTTCTGGGCTAACTAGGCCTTTATCCAATGCCTCCAAAAGCCTCTTGGCTTTACCATATCTTCGCTGCACGTTCCTAGTCTGAGTAGGTGTGGCCTCTACCACCTTTCCTCTCTCTCTGACCATCCAGACGTTGTCTTTGAGGATATTCCGTGAAGCTGGTGGTATATAAGGTTTAGTTATTACGTCCTGCGGGTAGACCACTGGCCTCTTCTGCTCCATTCTTGCCTGTCGTAAACGCAAGTAGAGGTTGGAATCCCTCTGGCTAGGGCTTGCTGATCTTCTCATCTGCTTTGGGCTGTGTGGCTGATATGCTTTAGGGGGTGTAGTAACAGCATTCTTCTGCTCGTGTTGTGGCTCTTTAGCAATGCCACATTCAGTTTTGCACCTATCACACAACATGACTGCTGACGTACCTGCCTTTGGTTCTTTCCGCTTGACAACTTCTGTTTCTCCAGCTATAGTGCTCAGGTCAAGCGTCAGTTTTCTGCTACCCCGAGCCAAATCAATCACAGCCACATCTGCTACCGCTGGATCACAAAAGGTGATTGACCCCTCATTGACCCACTGTTGTATCTGATCTTTGAGCTGCATGCACTGAGAAGTCTTGTGAGTCCACAAGTTATGAAACTTACAATAGGTCTTGCCAGCTATTGCCTCTTCTGGGGGAAAGACTCCCCAAGGGATGGCCACCTCGTCGGCCATGATCAGCTTGTTCAGAATAATATGAGCCCTACTGGCATCATAAGTGTATTCTTTGAATTTCGGCCTTGTTGGCAGTGGCTTTTCCTTCTTCCCTTCGCATGGCGCTAAATCAATCATATTGATTGTGGGAAAAGGATCGATGTCCACCCAAGCCGCAGTTTTTTCCTCATTCGCTCCGAGCTTTCCCTCGTTGATCCAAGTCTGGATAGTGTCCTTCAAGCGAATGCACTCCGATGTGTTATGGTTCCAAAGATTATGGAACCTGCAGTACTTCTTTCCTTTGAGCTGTTCCTGTGTAGGGGGAGGTCCAAAGTCATTCCTTACCTTCCCCAATGCCGTCAGATCTTCCAAAATTTCCGGTGCCTTGTGTGCATTATATGTATAGGCTTCGTACTCCGGCTTGGCGAACGCGGCGAACGAAATCTTTACTGGCTCTTTAGACATTTTTAACACCTGAGACTTGATAGGCTGTCTGCCTGCTAACTCTACCGCTGCGACTTCTTCCTCATAACCCATCATGTATGGGTCTGCATAGGGCATAGCTTGTGGGGCCGAATAGTAGGGATCCATATGGGAATATATTGCCCCCACAGTCTTGTGCCTTGCTGGAGGCATTCTGGGCCTCAGCGTTCCTGGGATGAGAGCTAAGTTGTTCCTGGAATTGTTAGCGTCTTCGTCCAGCTCATTCAGGAAGTACTGGTAACTGCCAACCCTATTCATTAAGTCAGCCATGCTAGAGAACACTCCATCGTGGTGTTTTGCTCTCTGTCTCTTTTCCAACCCTCGAATTGCAATTTTGATCAAGTCAGGCTCCGGGATTGGAGTTTTGCACTTGGCCTGTTGAATCTTGAACCGCTTGAGGAATTCTACAGATGACTCCATAGGTTGCTGATACATAGCTGTCAGAGAAGACAAGTCAACCTCTGGTTCCACAGTTCCAAATGTGGTTCTAAACATGGTTTCCATCACGTTCCAGTCAGGGACCGATCTTGGTATCAACTTAGTATACCATGTCAGTGCTGACCCTGACAATGAGGCACCGAATGTGCGTAACTTGAAAACAGTGTCCGCACCATATGGTCCACATTCGCCTGTGAATCTTGCGATGTGGGTGGCTGCGTCTTCAGATCCTTCTCCTGAGAACGAAGTGAATCTTATCTGCCGATAATGTTCCGGCCATGGGCTTTCAGCCACCCATTCTGGATACGGATGTGCGTATGCAGTGTTCACAGCAACAACGGGAGTTGCCCTTATTGCCTCCTGTATCATATTCTGGACTGCATCCCAGTCCAGCTGAGGTCTCCTTTGATTAGGTGTTGGCGAACGACGTGGTTGCTGCCTTGGAGCCCTCTGTCGTCCTCTAGCCCCTACAGGGTTCTGATTATTGTGCACCGCTAATTGGTCATCACCCACACGAAGTGGACCAAATCCCTCCCGGTGCACGGTTCTTCTATCCACCTGGTGATCGACCTCTTCTAGCAACTCTTCTTCTGGAGGCTGTTGGCGGATAAGCTGCTCAGTTCTCATGGCATTTAAAGCCTCCATGAACATATCCATCCTCTTATTCAGCGCTTGCTGATTTTCGTTCATCTTAGTTGCTAGGTCTGCATACCTTAGGTCCTGAATCTCGGCCTTTTTGTCTTGTTGCCGGGCTCGGTCGCGGACCTCCTGGAAACCTTTAGTCAGGTTATCCAAAGATGAGCTTAATGCTCCTACGTGTTCAGCAAGGTTCTGTGACTGTCCTTCGTTGGTCATGGCACCAAACTTGCTAATGGCTTGCTCTGCAGATAGCTTCCTACAGTAAGCCGAGTTATGTGGCCTTGCGACTACGTGTTCTGGTTTGGAACACGAAGGATATTTCTTTTGATATTCGCCGAAACCTGTAATCTTGACACGGTCCCACCGGGCGTGCCAGATGTTTGGTCTAGAATTTGCAGTCCTTCAAACAACCGGCTTGTAAATTTGTGCTAGGCGTGCCAGTACCTTTGGGTCAGGTACAACCTTGAAGTTGGATGCTACTTGATGCTACTTGCGTCCCTCTTCTGACTTCTTCTCACAGCGACTGTGACAGACGCCGATCTTCTTCCTCTGTGCTAGGTTCTCTTCTTAGACCTACAAGGGAAAAGTCCCTCTAGGATTTTTCTCCAACCTTTGAGGATGGCCGAATCTTACTTAGTATGCAAAGAAACTAAGCAGCGGGTATCAAGATATAAACTGGCGAACGGATTCTCCAGAACTGGTTGCGGGAGTAAAACTGCTCAACGGATCGAACAGGGGAGTAGAGAGATTTCAACGGATTGAAACCTGTCAGACTTAACGGATTAAGTCCCTTTTGCAGCTTGACGGATCAGGCTACGGTTGCTGACGGATCAGGCTTGGGTTGCTGACGGATCAGGCTTGGGTTGCTGACGGATCAGGCTTGGTTGCTCCGGAGAGGCTTGAAGACTTTCGCGTGGCGAAGTTGTTGTCTGTTTGTTGATAGATGTAGTTGTGTTTTTCTCTTGCACCTCAACCCTTTATATAGTGAATACTAGGGTAGATGTTTCCTTGCGAATCAAGGTATAGCCTCAAATAATCCTTCTTGTAGTGCAAGACTAATTCTTAAAGCCCAATCATGTAAGCCCAAAACCATTCTAGTGGTAACTTAACCTCCTGCAACCACGTGTCTAATTTCTTATAATACCCTCGCGAACGCTTTTCCAACCGCGAACGTATTCTGTTAACACACGCCCCGCTTCGCGAGCGCGTTTCCCCCTGTGAACAAATTATCTCCTTTCGCGAGCGTACTTTGTTACTGTGCTCCTTGCGAGCGCTTTTGACTTTTCAAACGTCCTCTGACCCTCTTGACCGCAGGCATCGGTCCACTTGCCTTTCTATAAATGGACTTTTTACTTCTGGATCCAACAATCTCAACACGTCTCCGCACGTCTGGCGAATCTTCATGCCTAACACTTGGATAATATTAGGGATGACGTGGAGTGTGTGTGGCCGGTAACATCACCTCTACGTGGATAACCCGTTCTGATATCATGATAAAGTAGTCTGGGGTTCAACACTAATACCTTGGTAATGGAAAGAGTAGCTCAAACTCATGTAAACCTACAAGTAAGGTCTTATATTTTCGATGTGAGATTGATATCTCAACACGTCCTCGTACGTGTGACGAATCTTCAAGCTTAATACATGGACACATTTTGGGTTAGCGTTGAGTTCGTGTGGCCTTTGGGCTTCACACGTGGACGCGAGTAACCCGTTCTGATATCATGATAATGTAGTATGTGGTTCAACTCTAAAACCAATTGACAATAGATAGAGTAACTCAAACCATTATAAGCTCACAAATAAAGTCTAATATTCTCAATCTGAGATAAATATCAGATAACCTAAAATAAAGGAAGGGAAAAAAAGATTCTTCGTGTGTGGCTTTCTTCTCCTCTTCTTGCATATCACCTCCTTGAACAACTTTGCCAATCCGTATCATTTGCAGCACCACTGCACCACCAAATCTAACAGAATCATAGCATTGGTTGTACACCAGATCTCTACGATGTTGGCCAAGCTATAATGCTACATGAGTATATGGATTCCATATATATGCCACTGCCCTTGAGAATTTAAGTTAACTTCAAGGATACCTTAGAGTGGTTTTACCTATATGTCCTTGATATGCTTTATATATTTTCGTGGTTGTCTATGTTTCATATTTATGTGTGTGTGGCTGTTGTTTAGATGTACGTTGAAATGTTAGGGTTAATCCCAGAAAAAATAGTTGATTGTTAATTACCTCAGTGGTGATGTTAAATTCCGGGTATGCATTAGGCGTTTGATACCCTTTATATTAGATCGACTGATAATTAGAAAAACGGGTTTTGCCATGTTAGGACGTTAGTAAAATAAGAGCTACGTGTGGCTTGATCCCTGAGGACAGGGTACCTAGGCAGCCTGACCGGGATTCGAGTGCAGTCACAAATATTATTAGAACCTCTAGGTCCTCTAAAGTATTGGTTTGAGGCCCAAATGTGGAAATCAGGATAAACTTCGACTGTAAGGTCTATTCCGGTTTTGTTTGGACTGTTTGAATTTGGTTTGGAAAAAGGGTTATCCTTTCTCAAGGGGGATTTCGAATAAATCTCACTTAGGATGGGTCCCGCACGTCCTAACCCTGGTTTAGGAAGGTAAACTTGGGTCGGGGCGTGACAGTTTGGACTGTTGAAAATGGTTTGGGAAAAAGGGTTATCCCTTCTCAAGGGGGATTACGAGTAAATCTCTCTTGGAATGAGTCTTGCACGTCCTAACCCGAGTTTAGGGAGGTAAACTTGGACCGGGGCGTGACATAAATCAACTCAAAATCAAGATATATACACATATACGTACATATATACAGCTCCACAAACTAATTTCGATAGATTTTATTTGACGACCCCCAAAAATTTCGACAACATCCTAATTTTTTCTCTCGTTTTTTTTTTCAAATGAGCTGCTGTCTATATCTAGAAATATAAGGACTTTTAGCCGACGAAATTATATATTTCGTCGGCCAAACTTTTAAAATTTCGTCAGCTATAGTTTACAGACTATAGCCGATGAAAAAATTATTTTAACCGAGGAAAAAAATTTCATCTGCTAAAAGTCTACTTTAGCCGACGAAAATTAAAAATAGGCGGACGATTTTTTTTTTCGTCAGCTAAAGTGGACGTTAGCCGACAAAAAAATTGTGTCGGCCTGTTTTTTTTTGTTTCGTCGGCTATAATGTTTATGCTGGTAATGTTAAAAGCCTAAAGATTAAGCAAAATACAAATCCAAAATAAACTATTAAAAATAATTATCTGAACATAGAAAAACTACATTTTGAAGCCCTAAACGGACTCGGATGGCCAAAAAAACCCGTAAGTCATGGCATAACAACTTGTTTGATTCGTAGGGTCGTTCAGCTTCCTGAAAGGTATCACAATAGTCATTCAGACACCAAATGTCATATCTGCAGCATACCAGGTTTATACTTGTGATGGTCAATCTGCTCTTTGATTTCCAATGCCATCTGTTCTCTGATCAGAAAGTTTGGGCGATGGCTTCTTTTGAAGGTTGGGTTCGATAGGTGATAGACGCATAGTATGTAACATTCTTAACGTATTTCATACCCTATTTAGCTATGTTATTTTCTTAATAATATCAATTCTAACATGTTTTGTTATTGTAGAGTCATAAAAGGCCAAAAAGAGAGAAAAAGGCTAAAACAGCGAAATAGTGAAGAATTCTACTCGAAGTAGGATTTCCGGTCCAACTAGAAAACAAGAGTCATATTCAAAGAAGGAATCTTAGACACATCAGGAGTCTCACTGGAGGCAAGAAATGAAAACCAAATCCGGATTGGACCAGGAAGCATATTGGTGGCATACAAGGAGAAGAAAGCCAAATTCATCAAGAAAAAGGACTCAAAAAGTCTATGGGCTTTGATGAAGAATTCAGCAACCTTTATAGGGTTTTTGCCGATTTAATCCATGCAAGGAGTCATATTTATTTTCATCCTCAATTCAAGGAGTATTTATTCTGATAAAATACCAATTAAAATTAGAAAATAAAGGAATAAGGACCGCATATGATTCTAGAGAATTCTAAGGCAGGAATTCGGATTTCTGCCCAGATTTTCAGCCAACTTCGACAGAGATTTACAAACAGCTCAGAGCAAACCAGAAAATGAGCCTTATATCAATGGAAAGCTGGAAGGGTCTAGTTTTCAGAACTTTTGGCCGCTCGTCGATATCTATTTTCTACATGAAGTTATGGCCGTCTCAAGGAGAGAAGATCATTCTGCCGAAAATAAAAATGTGAAAAACAAAAAGCCCAATATGTGTGCATAAGTCCCACATCGATTTTAAATGAGGTTTTCACCTGGATATTCATAATATAAAGGATGCCTAGGCTTGGAAATAATCATCATTCATTCACACAAAAATCAGAGAAGCACTAGAGCAGCCGAGCCCTTCCTTTCCCCTTCCTTTGCCGAAACTCTCCATCAACTACGGATCAAGAACAAAGAGTGCGCCATTCTTATTCTTGAGAATCACCACTTAAAGTTCGCGTGCGTCACGGAACCAAAAGTATAACCATGAACTCTAAACTCCATCTCTTCCTTTGTATTGATTTCGGTTTAGTAATGAAAGAAATTCTCTATGTTTTGCTTTACTTCGATTCTTCCATGTGTTCTTAGTTTTCTTAGTTTGAATGCATGTGCTAGCTTTTAGTTCTTAATGCTTTGAGTATGTTTTAGAATAAGATTCGTCATCAATTTTTTTATGACATGTTCAATGATTTCTGAAAAGTGATATTGTTTTAAGGTGTTATGCGTCATAGCATTCTTATTCAATGAAAATATGTGTGTGCATTTAGATTAAAACTAAGGATTTTGTAGATGGTAAATAAAGTTAAAACATGAAAGTTGGCTAGGTGAAAGAATGAGATGATCACATGTATGTATTAGTTAGGTTTATTTTTCTGTTTTTAGGATGTTAGAAACCAGATCAAACCCCTCATGAATTCTGTAAAATGTAATGGTGTAAATATTTTGTAAATAATTTCTTAGTTGTTAAATGGTGAATGTTATTTCCTTAGTTTTTAGATACTAACTTAATTGATTTTACCGCAGGAGCGTCCTATGTCCCCGAATTGATTAAACCCTATTTACCAATGCTATAGTATAACAAAAAGGATTCTAAATTGTCTTGTGCCCCGGTTTCGGAGCACAACACGGGCGTTCGGATTGGTTGTTTGATATGTGATGTTAGTCGGACATCATTATTGTGTAGGCAGTGGTGGAGGGTGTTTGGAGCTATGCTGGGATTTGGTTTATTCTAATAAATGTCATTTTAATAAAGAATGGAACATTGACTGCTCCATTTGTTGTACAATGTAGGCGGCAAACTAGAAAGACAATGCTCGTGTAAAACCATAAATTATTATTATTTTTGTTAGTTTTCCCATCATGTTGCCACATGAGAATATTACCAGTGACACCAAATTTCATCATGCTACTAGAAAGTTGTAACAATTTAACGAAGTAAGAAACTTATAAGGTATCTTGTTTTCTAAATATAATTTACTCTTTTAATCAAACGGTTTAGTTTGCCTGGAAGAAAATCTTTTGTCCCTTGTTTCCTGTTTTCATTCATGTCCCTCCATTAATATGTTGACATATGTACTTCTACTCCACCTCAATTGCCGACAACCCTTATGTTATCTTGTATTCTCGTTATCATATTTAATGTTTTAATTAATTGTAAGCAGTAAAAAAGAAAATCAAAATGTGATTTGATTCGAACAGACTCATTGCCCAGAAACTAGATAATTCTTTCCCAATCATCCCACCATCGTATAACACTATAACTAGGCTCTGGATGCGATCATACCAGCAATAATGTACCGAAGTTTGAAGTTAAACTTGTTTGGGCGAAAGTAGTACTAGGATGGGTGACCTCTTAGGAATGTCTCGTGTTACATCTCTCTTTTTACCCATGTGGGTTTGGTCTAGTGGTCGGGACTAGGTCCACCATGTTGGGCGAATGTCACAGTGATACTCCTGGTAATAAGGAGGTCACTGGTTCGATCATCTGCATGGTAAAGAATCTCATGAGGAGAGCTCTAACCTTAACCCCTCCAGCGGCTCGGAGTGGTAGCTCACTCGACTACCATTTTGCCAACGAGGTTTGGCTCAGTTGGCAAGGGCGGGCTTGTGGTGGAGACCCCATCCGAGTTCGATCCCCGCTACCAACATGCCTCGTTTGGTTCGCGATCTGTAAATTCTTATGGAAATCCATACCTGGAGGCTAGTGTGACAGGTATGTGTCCACTGTCAGTCCTTCAGGGTTGAGGTTGCAGGTATGTCTAGACGATGGTGATGTAACGTAACCAAACTCTCACCTAAACTTTTTAGTAACAAATAACTAGGCCCTTCTTCTAATATAGTAAGATAAGAAGAGGGAGAAGACTAAAGATTATGAGCTCAAAAATGTTGGTTTGGTCAAAGACAAGAGAGCTGGAGTTGGAATCGGGTTCACTTTGATTCGGCTTCATGTGTGGCGATCCAGAACTGTTGTCGGCATCTAAAATGTGGTCGCTCCGGTGCCGCCACCACTTATCCCAGAACTTACTCATTACCCCAGATCAATACAATCTTACTTATGAACCCATATCTTACTTATTAACCCATATCAAATTGATCATACTCATGAATCCAAATCACAATAAGATCAAAATGAACACACGCGGCAAAAGTCGGCAAATAAATTTCAATTCCAGATAGGAAGATTGGAACCCTTTTGGGTGGCAAAATTAAATTCAACCCATAACCAATCACTATAACATATAACTCAATTGCAATTAAATGCAAAATTAGATTACCAATTTGATGTTGAACCACATAAATCCATACAAAATTTGCTTCTTTACATGAAGAAGACGAGTCTTGAATCAAGTTTGAGTTAAAGAGTTCTTATTTTGGGAGTTAATGATTTAGTTTCATCGATTTTCTAATTAAATTTTATTTTTGTAATTATAGGTTAACAGAGAGTTAAGTGAATGTTGGACTGAAATAACAGGTGTCAATTTTTTAATGGAGGGACAACAGGAAAGGAACAGAAGATTTTCATCCCAAACTCCTAATAAACTTGAGGAAACTCTAAACTTAATCCCTTCTAAAAGGCAACGTTCTTAAATGTTTTTGATTTTTTTTAAAAGCTTTTATAGATGTGCATGAGTGTAGAAAAATGGATGATGATGAATGCAGATGAATGGTACATGGTGATGTGTCATCCATTCAGTTCATCCTCGCAAGTCCGCAAGACAACGACTCTCTCTCAGAGCACTCATCTCCCCCTATTTTTGTCCCAGTCGTGTTCAAACAATCTAGGGTTTCCTTTTACTCCCCCAAGACTTTACCGTCTACACCCCTTTTCTCAAATCCACCCATCTCTCCTTTAAAAGTTTCCCCTCACATTTTCCCCTCAAATCTGTGTCTGAAATCCCAGCTCCACATCTACTTTCATGGCCAAAACCAAACCTGGGAAGAAGGATCTTGACTCCTACAACATCAAGGGCACCAACAAAGCTGTCCGGGGTAAACTATTAATCTTCATTTCTCTCAAAAACCCAGATTTTATTTTTCAATTTAAGCTTGTAGAAACACTGAATTGTCTACTTTATTTACTGAATCTTGCTGTAAAGAACCCTAAATTTGATTCTGTGTTGTATGCTGAGCTTGTTTCTCAAATCCCAATAGGACCCAGATTCAAAGTTTCAAACTTTAGCTGATAAATTTGTGAAATTTGGTGTCTTTGTGTGTGTTGTGTAGTTGGGGATTGCGTGTTGATGAAACCATCGGACACTGATAAGCCTCCATACGTGGCACGAGTGGAGAAGCTTGAAGCTGACCACCGGAACAATGTGAAGGTTCGGGTTCGGTGGTACTACCGGCCGGAGGAGTCAATAGGAGGAAGGAGACAGTTCCATGGAGCAAAGGAGCTGTTTCTGTCGGACCACTTTGATGTGCAGAGTGCACACACTATCGAAGGGAAGTGTACAGTCCACTCCTTCAAGAACTACACTAAGCTCGAGAATGTGGGAGCTGAAGACTACTTTTGTAGGTTTGAGTATAAGGCTGCCACTGGAGGGTTCACACCGGACCGTGTGGCTGTGTAAGTAACGTGTTATTTTTTGTCTCATAAGTCTATGTGTATGATTGTAATGAGCGGTTTTTGAAGTTATGCTGTCTGGCTTTGGATTGTAGGTATTGTAAATGTGAGATGCCATACAATCCGGACGACCTTATGGTGCAGTGTGAGGGTTGCAAGGACTGGTAAATTTAGTTGCACACCCTTTCTTGTTTTGTGCTTGCTATTGTTCCATCTATTTCCAAGTTGCATGCATTTTCGTCCATCATTTAGTGAATGTGTGGTACTATTAATAGGAATTTATCTAGAAGCTTTCTTAAATGAGTGGTTGAGCTGAATAGAAAATGGAACCTTGAATTCTGGTGCCCGTATGATTTAATTATAGAGATTTATGATTGTTAATTTCAGTAGCTATTTGTTTTGCACAATAGGTTAGGATATTCATCCGACTTTCAGATTTTCTTGGTGGCAGACCCTGTTGAGTTTCACATTATGTTAAAGGAGTTGGAAGCATTAAACATGTGTAATGTTGCATGATGAGTGTATATACAAACAAAATCTTCAGGTCTTATTAATCATGTTTCTGTTTCAGAATATAATGCTTTGGTTCAAATTCAGCAGCCCTCAACACTTGAAGTTATATCTCTTGTTTCCGATATAAACAGTGAGATTTTAATGTGTTGGGGTACAATTGATTTCCATTTTTAGCCATTTTCAATAATCAGACTGGCCCCTCTCCCTTCCAGTTTGCTGACAAATCAAGGTTATAAATGTTTCCTTATGCTTAACAGATCAGAATCTTTTGCACAAGGTCTTTTTCTTCGTTAAGATTGATAATTGCTGCATAGGTGCTTAAGAACTTGATCTAAGGCAAGGTATTAGACGATTATAAATGGAGGTATTGATGAAATATCAGTGTTGAGAATATTAGATTGCTAGTTTGATCGATTTCCCGAGAAGTGTTGTATCTATTAATATTCTGTAAAATGTAATATATCAGAGATATGTCAAGGATATTTTTTCAGTATTCATTACTTAGTCCGAGCTGTATATGGATAGATGATGTTGTATCCAGAGCTAGCAAGATGTTTCAGAGTTAAGCTTCAAAGAATTTCCTGTGATCTTTTCATTGAAGTCTGAACACATCTTGCTAATGCATTGTGATGTTACCCGTGCAAATTCTTAAATGTGCATGTTGGAATTATGTATGGTGGCTAGTTCTTATGATTCTTTTAGTGTGAAGCCTTAATTATGTTATGTATGAATTCCATCATGCTTGAGCAATATAGAATCATATTTCGTTTATTGTATTTAAGCGACTCTTCAAACTCAATGGTGAGTTTGCCTTTTAACACGCTTGTTTAAGATCCTCAATCCATCCAATGTTTAACTGTGTCAGTGCTTTTACCTTGGAAACTGACTTTTTCATGCTTAGGTCTAGCTACATGTTTGTAGAATTTCAAGTCTAATACACTGTAATTTTTTTTAGATTACTAGATTTCATTTGTTATAGGTGGGTGCTTTTGATTGAAACTAACAATTATGGGCTTTGTATTAGTGGTAATAATGGACATGTTTCATGGATTACATCTTTGCAGGTTTCATCCCTCTTGTATGGGTATGTCCATTGAAGATGCTAAAAAGTTGGAACACTTTCTCTGTTCCGACTGTTCATCTGGTGATGATGCCAAAAGATCAATGAATGCATTTCCCATGTCACCCTCTGTTGAGACTAAGGTGAGAATTTTATGTTTGTATGCATATGATTTCAAGAGGTCTTAAATTCACACCCAGTATTCCATTATTGAGACTTGGTGGCAATTTGTGTTTTGTGGATCTAGTGTAACGTTTACCCAATCGTTTAATACGTTGGAATTATGCAATAGGTAATGTTGTTAAAACTATTGTTTATGAAGCCTTAACCAAAGAATTAATAACTATCTCAGAACCTTTTTGCATCTTTTTCCTAGTATGATTCTGACTGTTTCTGATATTATATTGTGTTGCATACATCGCTATCGTGCTATCCCTTTCCTTTCTTAAGTTGGTATGAATAATGGTGCTCTGCTTTTAATTTTGTTTAGGTGGAGCCAAAGCGCCGGAAGAGATGACCTTGTGATCAGAATGCTTTGCAAGGAGGTATTCAACTTTGGCATTACCTCCAGTCTTGTGTGTTGTGGAAATGTTAGTGCAGGAAAGATACTGTGCGTGCACAATCCAGAGGCGTTTTTAGATTACCACTGTTTGTATGAGTCTGTTAGACCTAGGTGATGACTTGGTGTTCTGTGTTGTCATTGCAAAAATTTAAAATCATATTTAATCACAGAGCACATGAGAATACATCAAACCAAACATGTAGGGGGAACCTTGTATTTGTTTTGATGAGTTTATTGCTGGCATTACTAGTATGCATGCGATGATAACTGGTGTAGGTTTTTTTCCATCTATAAATTCCCTATTGTTTCATTCTTTCCCCTTTGGGAGAATGAGGGTTCTTTCAGCCCTTCATAGTGCTGCATATGTGGACCAAGTTCCAGAGATGTAGGTTTCAGAATTGGTACGATTATGTTTCCAAAAGCACAGGATGCAGTGCAGTAGCATTGGAATTAACCATTTGTCTTAACTGGTGTTTTGCTTGTTCTATGTTTCTGTAAGCATATCAGTTGCCATGGGGTTGATATTAAGGGATGGGTTCATCTGGGTTGTGTTTTGTATCAGCCTGCTTTCCTCCCAACCACATTTGTTTATTGAAGATATTAACAGACCTATGAATGTGAAGATGCGTGTAGAATTGTTGAGCATTTAGCACTCAGTACTGGTGTTTTACGACTTAATTTCTGAAGTCGCTTCTTGGTTAAACCTATGGAAAACATCTTTTTTTGGCTTTTTGTTTTGTATATGTGAATCCAACCTTGGACTGTGGCCTTATATGCTGAGATTGGACCCCTAGTGTCTTTGAACTAATATTCTAATTTCTGACAACCCGAGGTCTACTAACCACATACAGGACATATGATATGTAAAGCATCTTATGCAATTGATGGCTTCTGTCCCAAGTTGACTGTGAAACCACCAAGATGTTATTGTATTTTTCTGGAAAGGAGCTACTATAACAACAATAACCTAAAAGCCTGAAGGGCATTATTGAAAGTTTGAAACGGTAAAAGAAAGCGGAAACTGTAAAGGATAGTAGTAAGAGTAGTAATTTGATGGTGTGGCACAAATTTGATGGTGTGGCACTGCAGTTTTAAGGCAAGTTAGCACTTTGCCGCTTCCATCACTAACAAATCGATTCACCTTCACATTTGACAAATTTTTAGGTTCTTATCTGAGATTTCGATAAACAGAAATGCTATTCTCTTGGTCGCCTAGTGCAGGAATCATGGTCACTCAGATTGGATTCGATGTCAATGTTCAATTACTAAAGATCTCGAAATCCATCATGACACATGATTTCATCCAGCATTACAACTTCATAAATGATCTCCTAATCACCTATTCTCAAAGTTCACAAAGAAACGATGGTCATTTACTTTTGGATTTAGTCTTTTGATTCTTTAGTAAACACTTTCAATTTAACATCCACTTAAATGACACACGACTTTCATTTTTATTTAAATTTGTGCTCTTATTTTAGAGACAATTTTTACTTGTAATTCGAAGTGACAATAACATCCATACGAATCCAACACATAAATGTGATATTACATTTTTCCCTACTTTTCCTTATTATTGTTTAAAAAAAAACACTTGAAATGAATATATAAAATAGAACTTTAGACAGCAGCACAGTGAGTCAGTTTGTTTCCCATTTTGCCTGCCTCCCCTGCTGTAATGTATAACAAACATTTCCTGTTTTATCTAATCAATTTTAAAAGTTAATTTCATTCTTTCTGTTTCAGGCTTCCTTTTTCTCTCTGTCCCTCTCCCAATTCAGACTTAATTAGGGTTTTAAACTTTATATTAATCCATTGAAGACTTCCAGCTCCGATCTACACCTCTTCTTTTGTTCCCTCGGATCCCATTTCTCCTCTGTAGTCAATGTAAGTAAATTTCTCTCCTACCCATCTCTTCAAATCCTTCAAAATCCAATCTTTGTTGTTCTTCAATTTTGAATTCCCAGCTGAGAATCATGAGGGTTATGTACCCAGAATTGTCTAGAGTGTCTTCCTCTTATTGGGTTCTTGATCATTAACATAGATTAATATGAAAATGCCCAATGATTTGAGCTAGGTTGGAGACTTGATTAGTGCTTTATAAGGTCGAGGTTATTGTAGATATGATCAAACAAATTCTGGGTAGAATTCCTCGAAAACCCTCGAAATCGTCGCAGAATGATGCATACAACGATGGAGGGGTTAATGGGATTGGACCCAATTCCATTAACAGCTCAAAGTCTTCGAATTCGGGTTATGGTAGTTCAAGAACCAGCAATGGGGTTCTTGCCCCACTGTATAGTAAACCCAATCAATCGAAGAAACCTGGTCAAGTTGGTCAGTCGTTGTTTTCGGGTGCCTATGAGGTCCTGCCTAGTTTCAGGGATGTTCCCAGTGCAGAGAAGCAGGGTCTGTTTATCAAGAAATTGAACATGTGTTGTGTTGTGTTTGATTTCAATGATCCGTCGAAGAATGTGAAGGAGAAGGATGTAAAGAGGCAGACTTTGCTTGAGCTTGTGGATTACATTTCGTCTGTGAGTTCCAAGTTCAATGAGTTGACAATGCAGGAGATTACTAAGATGGTGGCCACCAATTTGTTTCGGACTTTTCCATCCCCGAGTCATGAGAAGAAGGCTCTTGAGAGCTATGACCAAGACGAGGAGGATCAGATGTTGGAACCTGCTTGGTCTCATCTTCAGGTTGTGTATGAGTTTCTATTAAGATTTGTGGCTTCTCCGGAGACAGATGCTAAGCTTGCTAAAAGATATATTGATCAGGCTTTTGTTTTGAAGTTGCTTGATTTGTTTGACTCTGAGGATCAAAGAGAGAGGGAATACTTGAAAACTATCCTCCATCGGGTTTATGCGAAGTTCATGGTGCATCGACCATTCATTAGGAAAGCCATCAACAATATCTTCTTTTGGTTCATATTTGAGACTCAAAGGCACAATGGGATTGCGGAAATGCTTGAAATTTTAGGAAGTATAATCAATGGTTTTGCTTTGCCTTTGAAGGAAGAGCACAAGCTGTTCCTTGTTCGCACCTTGATTCCCCTTCACAAGCCTAAATGTGTATCTATGTATCATCAGCAACTTTCCTATTGCATTACGCAGTTCGTGGAGAAAGATGCCAAGTTGTCTGATACCGTGATTAGAGGACTTTTGAAGTGTTGGCCCGTAATCAACAGTTCAAAGGAAGTTATGTTCCTTGGTGAATTGGAAGAAGTTCTGGAAGCTACCCAGCCATCAGAATTTCAGCGGTGTATGGTCCCTCTTTTCCGTCGAATTGGTCACTGCCTCAGCAGCTCGCATTTTCAGGTACTATTCTAAGTATTATCCTTATCTTTTGCCGGGTGTATCTACTGTGTTTTATCTGTTTATGCACTGACAGAATGTTTGCTTTATTAATCCATATTCCATTAATATTTGTCCGGTGGAACATTCTTCATCATGCTATGATTTAGATTTTCATCTGAATTGTTATCTTTTCAACTTGACATGAGTAAGATGTTTCATAGCTGGAGGCATATGATGCTGTGTTGGGATTTTTGTCTTGAACAAACCTGCGTTATGAAATGTTTTTTCTTATGCAATCAAGTTGACCTGCGGTCATTTCACTACGCTCGCTGGCTTGATTATATGCCTATACCAGTCTTCGAATTGAAAATTTAGTTTCCGGATGGATGGGAAAGAAATTTCCAACAATTGAACCACCAACATAGATGTCCATTGCATTTATTTGGTGGAGTATAAAGCCATCTCTCTGATCCACCACTTCTATGATTATTTTATGTGATAGTTCGTTGATATGGCAAACCATTGCCTTCTAAAGCTCGAGGAGCTTGAGTATTATGCTAAGAGCCTAGTAGTTCTCCATATTAGCTCAAATCCACATCTTGATTAGGTGACTCAGTGGTGTCTTACACACACATTTAACATCCAAATGTTAGAAGCATCATCATTCCATTTCTACACAGTAGAGCTACTGCTTCATGGCAGATTCATCTGCATTACATAATTGACTGAATATTAAAATGGATTCCCCTGTTTGGAACTGGGAAATATTTGTTTGCATTAGCAATTGACTAATTGTGTACGGAACCTGGGTGTGTCTACATACAAGTTGCGACAACTCAGAAGAGTCATCCATGTCTCTCCTCAGTGTTATTGGGTGCATATACCTAATATTTGATATATGCTTTAACAAGTGTAATTCTTCAATCACGTCATTTGGAGAGAAATGGAATCTGAGTGTTTGCTAACTTTTGAACGTCTAACTCTTATGCTCCCCGGCGTAAAGCAGCTACAGGGCAGATGATTCCTAGAGAGTAATGGAGGTGTGCGAATGTAAGCTCAAGCTAAGATTCTGCTGTTGACATTTACATTATATAATAATCTGGGAATGAACCTGAAAATCTATGTGAACTTGTGAAGTCATGAAGATAGTAGGAACATAGAAATCATTCGAAGTTGGGACCTATAGTTGTCACTTGTTGCTTAGCTTTCTGGTGCTTAATCCATGAGGCATATTATGAGCATTTGTTCTCTTCACAGGTAATGGGATATGTAGACTTAGTGTTCAACAAAAGGCAATGTCTGTCAAGAAAAACTGCAAACCAATGGTTTTACAGTGAATGTGCATTGTTTTATTACAGACTAAATTCTACAGCATCACCTATACTTTTAATCAGTGAAACATTGTCTCAACTTATTTTCTGCTGGCAGGTAGCTGAGCGTGCATTGTTTTTGTGGAATAACGATCACATCCGAACTTTGATCACACAGAACCGCCAAGTGATTCTGCCAATAATCTTCCCTGCTATGGAGGAAAACGCTCGGAGTCACTGGAATCAAGCTGTTCGGAGTTTGACATTGAATGTGAGAAAGATATTCTCAGATATTGATCAAGAACTCTTTGACGAGTGCTTGGCCACATTCCAAGAAGATGAAACTAAAGAGAAGGAAACTCAGGAGAAACGTGAATCAACCTGGAAGCGCTTAGAAGCTGTGGCTTCCTCCAAGGATTTGACCAATGAGGCCGGGCTTGTCTCAAGGTTTGCTTCTAATGCAATTTCTACAAACCTAAAACCCCGGGCCACTTCTGGTAGCTGATATCCTTGCAATTGCGAAGTGTGTCTTCTTACCTGAATGAAAGTGGGTAGGACTCGGCCTCGGCTTGTTGTAACTGTAATTTCGTTCTGATAAGGGATAAATGTGAAGGTGGGGGGCTCTGGCCAATATTGAAACAGCCCCTTGTTTATCAGCCTTTCAGTTTCTTTTGTGCTCTTCAGCCATGGAGGTGTGTATCATAAGATATTGGTTGTTATAGAGATAAGGTGGTGGTTTAAATTCCCACTAGATAGTATTTATTGTATAATGGTGCAGAATGCATTTCATTTTGTCGTTCTGTTTCCATTCAAGCAAGTATATCTCGTCTTTTGAAGTTCATTGTAATACCAATTCCAGTGTCCGATTAACTATTGCAAAGCATCCATCCATCTTTATCATGTATCAAGCAACCATTTAAACAGCTCATTACAAAATTGTTCCAAATCTCCAGAAAAGACGATAGCTCTGGCAAAATTGCAAGCAGGAAAGAGTACATATGTATCATGTCAAAATATGTATACAGGTCTATCAATCATCACCATAAGCTCTGAAACTGTAACGCTCTTGGTATGGACCATTGAACCATAGGTCAGCCTCAAACCACTTAGGGTAACGAACAAGATCTCCAGCAACAAATTGCATGAACTGCTTGCTTCCTTCCGGCACAACTCTCACCTCTCCTTTCTCAATGTAGACCAGCTGATCCACTTGCCAATCCCAAGGCAGCTTGCACTTGCCGGTCTTCCACATCGACCACCTTGAAACTCCAAGCTCTGCAACTCGTTCAGGCGAAATTTTGCGTTCCACTATCACTTCATACAATTCCTCCAGACTTTTCTCCACTCGCATTGCCTTCACTGTTAGACCACTGCGTTTGTCATTGGTACTACATCTGCTGCAATCTCTACTGCTTCTGTTTACTGAGAATGAGCCCAAGGTTGGGGCCATAATCACACTTGCCATGTTCAGGTCCCTATTAGAAACCAAATACAATGAGACATTGCATAATTTATCACTGCCATCATGAGATTTTATGAACTATTATGATACCATATACAAGACACATACAAAGAAACAAATATGCTATTCTTCTATATGATGCAAAATGGTTCAATTGCAGTGTCTACTTCTATTGCTTACAGTAATTATCAAATTAACATTTATCCTTGAATCCTAGCATGGCAAGAAAATTGAATATCTGGATCAATACCCTAAAACCCTAAATCCCAAATTTCAAACAACCTATATCTTTGATTCTTAATTTTTTTCTTATTTTCCTCCAATTATGTAAAACACACCTCCAGCCAAGTGAACCTAACAAGACTATCCGGGATTTATTAGTTCAAATATTCCTGAATTCCATACAAGGTATCCACAAATATTTCAGTTCCAAGATTCTTCATTTCTATCTAACCCCAAATCAACAATCGAAGAGAAACCCAGCAACAAAATAGCCAAATAGAGACTGAAAATCAAAACATGAATAGTAAATTAAGAGCAAAGTTTTGGCTTTGTTACCTGCTGATTAAAGCCTTCACCTTTAGATTCAGAGAAGAAGACTGAGACTGAGCAGTACTAGCTTCAGCTCTTAAACCCCAAAAGTAAAGGTTTTATCCAGATGCTTAAAAACTTATAAGGAGATTAAAGTCACCCAACTGTGACCTTTCTTCCCTCACCCTCAGGCCACAATCTACTTTGGACCGGGAACCGGCTCTGTCGGTCACCTTTTCCTTTCCCACAGAAGGAAATGGAGTTGTTTTGGTCGTTATACGTGTCTAATTCAGGGACGGATAGATTATGGGGTTGAATGAGAAGCTGAGAAACAATGTAAGAAAATTTAGGACTTCAAGTTGAGTTGTGAAATGGGTCAGTAAAGGAATCACTTTTACACATAACTGCAGAAGTGATGGTGGTTCTTCAGCTTCAATCCATTAATGGGTTGTTGTTTCAGTGCCCAAAGAAGAACTCAGTAACTCACAGAAGAGCCAGAGCTCAAAAATGTCTCTGCTTGCAAACACAGACCTTTCCCTCCAAAACCCAGGTACCCTTTTTCTCTGATTCCAAAGATTTTATTTTTAATATACGTCAAATTGTTCTGTTTCATTGTTGTTAGTTTTGGAAGCTTGAATTGCATGCCAACTGTTTTGAGTTAATGAATGTTTGACATGATGATTTTTGGTAGAGGATAATGGAGAATTTGCCTGTGAGTAGTGAAGTTGGTGGTGCTGGTGGAGCTTACTCATATAGTGCTTTGAAGAGGTTGGATCAAGTTTGGTCTAAGATTTGCTCTGCTAAAACAGGTGGGGAGTATATGTTGTTTTAGTAATGATATGTATTGTGATCAGCGTGTGGAGAGTGGTTGAAATGTTTTGGTGTTTTTGATTTGTTATCTTGTAGTTGTGGAAGAACCAAAGGAAGTGGTTTCAAATTTTCCTGGTTTTCTTAGGAATTCTGATCTGGCTGACAAGGCGGTAGATACATTTGATGTGTTGATTTGTGGTGGAACACTGGGTATCTTCATAGCAACAGCATTGTGTGCCAAAGGTCTTCGAGTCGGCGTTGTGGAAAGAAATGTACTACAAGGGGTAATATCCTGTTCTGTGAAGTTCACTTAGATCTAAATTGTGGCATAGGACTGGTTTGTTGTAGAGTAAGTGATACAAGGTATTTTTTGGTGATCAATGATCAGAGGGAACAGGAGTGGAATATCTCGAGGAAGGAACTCTTGGAATTTGTAGAGATTGGAATTCTTACTGAAGATGAGATTGAACAAGCTACTGCCATGAAATTCAATCCTGTAAGTTGTTTCTTTGCTACTTGATTGCATAGTCATGCAAAAGAAAATAAAAATTAAAGCTTACTAATTCAACCATTTGTTTTTAAATTTCGTAAATTGCACAGAACAGATGTGGTTTTGAGGGGAAGGGTGATATCTGGGTTGAAGACATTCTTAATCTTGGTGTTTCGTGAGTTATCTAGCCTTCTTGTACATTGAATTTGTTTATGTATTTTTCTATCTAAAACACTTATATTCATTGATCATTTGCTTACAATAGTAAAGGATCTGATAGCATTATAGGGTTGTGAGGGAAAAAGTGAATGGTGGTTCTGCAACTCATTTTTTGAATGTTTTTTTGTATCATTACAGACCAGTAAAGCTTATAGAGATTGTGAAGAATCGTTTTATTTCTCTAGGTGGAGTCGTATTGGAAGGCTACAGTATGTCCAGCATTTCCATTTATGAAGATGCAGCTGTGAGTTGTTAACAATTTCCAGTTAGCTAGTCTAGTGCCTTGAGCCTATATCTAAGGGGTTCCTCTACCTTATGTTGTGTGAGACTATAATATACCTATAAGGTATCTGAGTTGTCCGCATGTTAAAAAACGAAGGATTAGACCGTCTCAAAAACTTATACCACTACCAATTTTTATTATCATCTGAGATAACAGTGTAATGTATTGTGATAATAATATCTAAGAAACTTATGACTTATGAACTTTAGTATAACACAAATTTCTCTTATCTTTCTCATAGCTCTTGCAACTCAGTGAGGGGAAGATTTTGTCATCTCGCCTCATCATTGATGCAATGGGGAATTTCTCTCCAGTTGTAAAACAGGTAGGCCATTACGTTTTCTGGATAATTGCTGAGAGTGCACTTCTGTGTATATTCATGAATCAAATAAGCAATTTATTCTTAGGATTTGAAGATTTCTAAGAGTATCCTTTGAACTATTACTTGCAATCTTTCTGAAATTGACTCACACTGTTGACTTTATCGGCAGATAAGATCCGGAAGGAAGCCAGATGGAGTTTGCCTTGTTGTTGGATCATGTGCTCGTGGGTTCAAGAATAACTCTGATAGTGATGTTATATACAGTAGTTCGTCAGTAAAGAAGGTCGGAGCCTCGGTAGCACAATTCTTTTGGGAGGTAACTTGATTTGTATTTTCTCGGTAATGTTGAAAGGAGACTTAGCTTTTCAGAATCAAGCTTCCCTAAACATTTCACAGGCATTTCCAGCTGGTTCAGGTCCTACAGATCGTACGACTTATATGTTCACTTATGTTGATCCTCAACCCCAATCTCCAAAACTGGAAGAATTATTAGAAGAATATTGGAAACTGATGCCTGAATATCAGGTTAGTCTGGAACTCTGGATAGTGTGCCTACTTGTATGTTAACTTATAGCTAAGTTTTAGTAATTTAAAATGTATATTTTGTAGGCAGTCTCTCTTGATGAGTTGGAGATCCAGAGGGTTCTATATGGTATTTTCCCTACATATCGTGACAGGTACTGTTGCAAGCATTGCTTGGATCACAATGGGATTCTATCTTATGATGTTTTAGGGTATAATTACTGGTGTTTTTAATCTGCTAAGAACAAGGAATCTGTAAACTTTAAATGCACTATATACTTATTTTCGTTATATGTGACATCTTTTCTTCTCTTGGAATGGGGACGATGAACTGGATAGCCCGTTGCCAGCAGCTTTTAATCGTGTTTTACAGGTGGTAAAAACTATACATTACTAAGCACCCTATACATTATGATAGATTACCAAAGAGGAAAGACATGATAAAAATGATTCTCTGCAGTTTGGTGATGCTAGCGGGATACAATCACCTGTTTCATTTGGTGGTTTTGGAAGCTTGACTAGGCACCTCAAGAGACTGTCAACAGGTACATTTTGACTCTATATGCAATTGATCCTGTGCAAAGGCTATTATGACCTCATGAGATTTACTAAGGTCCATCTTTTTTGCTGGTTAAAAAAGGAATATACGAAGCAATTGACGGCGATTTTCTTGACGCACACAACTTGTCTCTGCTGAATCCTTACATGGTTTATGTCTCTCTGATATCTGTCTAAGTGATAACCTGGCTTTAAGTTTCGATATCTATCAAGATTTAATTTCAGTTGAATCTATGTTATGTAGTGCAGCCCAACTTAAGTTCTTCATGGTTGTTTCAAAGAGCGATGTCAGCAAAGGAACTGTCTAATGTTTCACAAGATTTTATTAATGAGCTTCTGTATGCCAATTTTCAGAGTATGCAGGTAGGCCCGTCTTAGTCCGTCTGGAAAGTGGAGCAAATGTCTTTCTTTTTTGTTTGGGTTTGCTTCCCATATGATGCACATATCATCATTTTTTTGTTCCTAATGAATGTGTTTCCACTTTTTCAGAAGCTTGGGGATCCAGTACTCAGACCATTTCTGCAGGTAATTTTCTTGTTTATTGTACTTGATTGGCTATGTGAATCCATCTGATCAATTAGCCGAACTGATATAAACAGTAATGGTTTGCTTTGTTTCAAATTATAACAAAGGGGAACATTTTAATTTGACAGGATGTTGTACAGTTTGGACCTCTTACCAAGACATTAGGCCTAGTCATGTTAAATAAACCTCAAATTATCCCATCAATATTCAAGCAGGTAATCAATGACTTTATGTTCCTTTTTTCTAATAACATTTATCAGGCACTGTAACTAGCCTATTTCAATTGCTACACCAAACAAAGTGAAATGTCTGTCTTTTAGGTTGGATTTCCTGTACTTTTTGACTGGTCTGGACATTTTTTCATGCTTGGATACTATACGTTACTCTCAACCTTTTCCGAGCCTGTAGTAAGGTGAGAATATTTTCATGGTTGTGTTAAATACACTATATTCATTATATTGATATAAACATAATGTACAACTCTTTTCTTGCACTTTTCACAAGGCCTTTGTTAAGTCAACTACCACCGGAGATGAAGTATGGATGGAAGAGACGTCTGGAGGCTTGGAAATATGGTGCTGGTTTAGATTACCAGCCATGAGGATAGGATGACTAGAAATGAGCCTCAAACTCAAAAGATAGTAGTACAGAAAACATAAAAATGTAGATGAACTTCAAGATATTTTTGCGTTCAGACAGATTTGAGTGACTTAAATGTAGACAAGCATGTCTGAGATTATGTGATACATTCAAATTAAACCACAAGCTTCTTTTGAATCACCATTCATCTTTTTGTTGGGTTAGAAAGTAAATGGCTTCTCACAAACCCCGGCAAGATAAAAAGATTCCTCACCAAAGACAAACAATTCTAACCTTATTAGGACAAGCAATATATACATCAGGGTCTTTCTAATGAGAGATCATTTTTTGTTCATTTCTAAGGATATGCCCACACCATTAGATCTTCTTTTTAATGGGCTTGCATGGTTGAGATTAAAACAAAAAACTTAACACTTATGTCAAACATACACCGTTGAAGATTATTAAAAATAAATCGAAACTTTAGATGCCTTAACGATCACCAAATCAAATGAAATTTTAGAGGTGATCTACTCATGTAGCCCAACAAACTGATCGGTGGAGATGCCGAAATTTGATCGGGAAGTTGGTGTAATAACTTATCCCTAGAAATAGTCAAATAAATGGATCCCTCATTAGAAGGACCCTGATATATATATATATATATATATATATATATATATATATTGAAATACAACTTACTAGTTCAAAACCAAAATATGCATGAAGGTTTTGATATTTGTTACAAAAGGGGGGAAATGTGAACTATTAACTAAGACAGAAATGTCTCAACTCATGAGAGCTTCTGGTGTTTGGCTGAATGAAAAACGAAGTCTGGAAAAGAAGTTTAATTGAAATGAAGGAGGAATGCTCCTTATATAAACTACTGGACTATTGATTCCGTGAATTGCGCTGACTGCTGGACTATTGCTTTATTGATTGTCGGAGAATCTTTTACTGTTTAGCAAATGGACAAAACATGAAGCATCACGATTAGCTGTGTTTTGCCATGTGGATAAACAGTAAAAAGTGATTTTACTATTCATGATAACTGGATTTACAGCCCATAAGGGTATTGACTGTCTTGGTAATAATGGACTGTGCTTTGTGGAGAATTGACTGAATTCTTTGAACTCTCTGAATAGTCCTGGGAGTCTTCAAAATATGCTTCTTGAGATAAACCTCATTCGTCTGAGAGGTCAACTGCTTAGGTCAATAACTGATTTGCTAATTGTCTAATTTCCGCTGATGTTAATGGTTTGGACTTTGACGATAATGACTTGGGCTTTGACTGGGTTTTGGATGATGACTAGAGCCTTGACTTGGATGATTCTGTAACAGCTTTCCCTCTTGATTTTGATGGCTGGGGAGGAGATCTGTGTTATCAGAGTAAAGGCCGGAGGCAGAATTGAAGTAACTGGAGGAATGACTAATGCTGATGCGACTTGGACCGGAAATTCAAAATTAAAGGCGTCAATGATGCGATCAGACCTGAATTTGTCCCACCACGTACTTGACTAGATATTTCTGGCTGACTATGTAGTCTTGCAATTCAAAATTCCATTTGAAAATCCGTGCGTAAAACATGGACTCAACACAAAACATGTCTTGACTAGTGCGTAAAACATAAGGTGATGATTTACGAAAATTGGGCCTGAAAGAGTTGGGGGTATTGACTTTGAAATGATCATATGGATTAACTTAGGCTGACTGGTAGTTGGGTTTATTTGGGCTAATGGTGGTACCAACATAGTTGGGTAAAGGCCTGGAATTGACTGGGATTGCAGGATAACTTGGATATGGGATTAAACTAGAAGAATCAGGTGACTCGGATTTGACTGCTTGGTGACTGATTTTTGGCTCAGATGAGCTTTGATGTTGCTTTGTCGTTCTGTACTGCATGTTGGGGGATGTGGTAGGAACCCTGGAGAAATTCATGTGTTAGAAAATCTGGTATATGATTGTCACTGCTTTTAATGAATGCAATTTCAAAATCAAAGATACTTAAAATAGCTTGTCAACGAGCAAAAATTTTGGGTGCCCAATCGGCATTCTTTCAGAAGCCCTTCAAGATTTTGTCACCGGTTTTTCCACAACTCGAGATTTCTCAGACTATGAGAAACGCTTTCCAGTCACTCTACATTTCATTGCCAAATACAAAGTTCCTTGGATTTTCAAATGACATTTTGAATTGCAGGACTACGTACATAGTCGGCCGGAAGTATCTAGTCAAGTGGTGGGACAAATTCAGGTCTGATCGCATCATTGACGCCTTTAATTCTGAATTTCTGGTCCAAGCCGCATCAGCATCAGTCATTCCTCCAGTTACTTCAATTCTGCCTCCGGCCTTTACTCCGACAGCACAGATTTCTCCTCCCCAGCCATCAAAATTAAGAGGGAAAGCAGTGCAGAATCATCCAAGTCAAGGCCCAAGTCACCATCGAAGACCAAGTCAAAGCCCAAGTCATCATCTTCCGAATCATCAAAGTCAAAGCCCAAGCCCAAGTCATCATCCAAGACCCAGTCAAAGACCAAGTCATCATCGTCAAAGTCCCATGTAGCAGATTCTGAAGACTCCTAAGACTATTATGAGAGTTTAAAGAATTCAGTCAATTCTCTATAAAGCCCAATCCATTATTACCAGGACAGTCAATACCCTTATGGGCTATAAATCCAGTTATCATGAATAGTAAAATCACTTTTTACTGTTCATCCACATGGCAAAACACACATAATCGTGTTGTTTCCTGTTTTGTACATTTGCTAAACAGTAAAATATTCTCTGACAGTCAATAAAGCAATAGTCCAGCAGTCAGCGCAATTCACAGAATCAATAGTCCAGTAGTCTATATAAGGAGCATTCCTCCTTCATTTCAATTAGACTTCTTTTCCAGACTTCGTTTTTCATTCAGCCAAACACCAGAAGCTCGATCTCATGAGTTGAGACCTTTGTCTTAGTTAATAGTTCTCATTTCCCCCCTTTTATAACCAATATCAAAACCTTCATGCATATTTTGGTTTTGAACTAGTAAGTTATATTTTAATTTTGTATTTCAATAAATATTTTTATTTTTCTTCCTCTATATATATATATAAACAACATCATGCCCCTCATCTATTCATGAACTAATATTCCTATAACTTTCACTTATTCAGCACCACGACTGTTAACTATTTACACAACTTAAAATAAAAGGTAAAATTAATACAACTATTATCACTTGGATGTCTTTGCAGCAAACATTTTAGAAAGCGCCTTTACAAGAGGCTTCTCCTTTACATCTTCCTGCTTTTCCAGGTGCCATTTCCTTGTCATGTTTTCAACCTGCATTTAGGAGCTCAAAGTTAATAATGAGCAAGCTAAAGTTCATACAGGAAAAAGAAAAGGCAATCCCCCACTCAATACTTCAACTTTGACATACCCAAGCCTTTAAGGGAACCAGCTGCTCACGAATCCCTTCAAATTTTGGCTCCACCAGTTCTTTCCCTTTTGATCGGACGTCATCACTCTGTTCATATAAATTGAAACTCAATGTATAGTTGTCACCACTTATACAATACCCACGTTTCAAGTTACAATCTGAATCTTATTATGGTGGTGGGAATATATTATGAAATCATGAGAAAGCATTACCCTTACAGTAAGCTATAACCTATTGATTACAAACAGTACACTTGAAGTTAAAATACCAGCTCAGACATTATGAGTTTCTCTCTCTCCAAAACATCAATCATGCATGGAGCTGTTTTGAAGTCATGAGTTCCCAGATTGTTTTCAGCATCTTACTGAATGCTATGATCTTGTGCCTGTTAAAATATTCTCTTTTCTAGAGGTCTTATAGGTGTTAGATTCCTCTAGACAAATTCTACCAGGTATGTACACTTTTCATATCAATGTTTGACTTTGAAATGCATTGCAGAAGAAGAAATTAGATTACATCACTCTACGTTGTGCTTTTAGCTGACAACTGCTCAGTGGCACTAATAATTAGTCTTCTTAAAGAAAGGCAGGATTAATCTTACAATCAGAATGCAGTGCACCCTCATATAGTCACCTTAAAAATCTGGATGAGTTTAACCAAAAGCTTATTCAGCATGGTACCTTCTCCCCTTGCCTATTACCACCATTTATACGTTCATTTTTATCTATTAAGCAACAATAAAAACAGGCCTTATATCAGGTAACATGGAGGTTCATCGCAAGCTTTAACAGAAAAACATAGAAGCAAAAGCACTGGTGTGCTTAAATATGAGTATGGTCATTGTTCAATAATCACCAACAAGCTTTCTGAATAGTGAATATCAAATATTTTGAAAGAATAAAGAGACGCATTCGACCTACTTCGTGTAAGCCCTTCAGCTGCAGCCTTCAATTTTTCAGGGTTAATGGGGGTAGGATGTCTGTCTCGACGCAATTCATTAGCCGTTGAGGGCGATATCGAGTTTTCTGAATCCGGCAGTTGCCACCCGCATCCAGTAACGTGATATACATACACTAATCAGACACTATACCAACACACCAAAAACAAATTCATCTACATTTCAACTCACAACACACCCTGATTATCTATCTCATTCATATACACATTTCTTCCAAACAGTACTTGATATTCAATTCTCACACTAAAAGCATCATAAAGCTTCAACCTATACAAAATTTACACAAAACCCAAACATATTTCCAGCATTCCCCATATACTGATTGGCTCATTCATATACATTTCAAAATTTTTAAATTATGACTCACTAAATTTTGGCTCTGCTACTGAAACCAAACATACCCATCAACCCCAAATCCACCTAAAACACTCAAAATTCATCAATTTCTACCAAACAAATGTAAAATTGAACAACTACACAAGTAAAGGTAGTACCTTTTGGGGCCAAAAGTGACCTGGGGCAGGGACACATAATCCCTAAGAGGATTAACAGCCTGAGGAGACAAAATACCCATTCTTGGACTCAGATTTAAGAACCCATTTGGAAGCTGTGTCCAGAGACGACGCCGTTTCAACCTGTTGATGGAAAATTTTGGATGGCAAAGAGTGCCTCAGCACCTCCGGAAGCACGTCGGCTTGGGATTCGTGCTCAGTCGCCAACATAGGCGACGACGGGAGCTTCTTCTGCCATACGAGACGCTAACGGCTTGTTTGGATTCCTGCAAGAAGTAGGCTCCTTCTTTCCCACCTAATCTTCCCGCGAGAAAACTCATGGCTTTCTTTTTTCTTGTGAGGCTCAAAGTATACCCAACTATGTAATGAATTTTATTTTTTGTTGTAGTTGAAACTTTGCCTTGTCACTCAAGTATCAAGCTTCTCTATTTTAACCAATTCTAAGTTTCTTACTCATATAGTTAGTAACTTTGTATCTTGAAAGTCATTTTTCCAAGTCCTACATCCTCATTACAACATATAAATTAGTACAAAAAGGCATTTTACCACATGTGATGAGGAGAGTAATGGAATTAAGTTGTTTTCTCAGTTTTAGCCTACATCCAAATGAAAGGAGTTGCATATATGATTGAGAAATATAAGAACAATAACCAGAGTGAAATGCTTCCAACATTCTAACCACATGGGATGATGGGGTTGGCAAACTTAACTCTTCAAGTTGGGACGAATGACTGGTTGGAACCCAAATGAAAGGAGTTGCATATGATGAGGAGAGTAATGGAATTAAGTTGTTTTCTCTGTTTTAGCCTACATCCAAATGAAGGGAGTTGCATATATGATTGAGAAATATAAGAACAATTTAGCCTACATGTTGCATATATGGTTGAGAAATATAAGAACAATAACCAAAGTGAAATGCTTCCAACATTCTAACCACACGGGGTGGTCGGGTTGGCAAACTCGGCTCTCTAATTTGGAATGAATGACAGGTTAGAACCTCCATCTATGTTCGAATCTCAACTTGGTAAAATTTCATAGGATAGTCTCCTTGGTTGTCAACTTTAGGGAAAACCACTGGGAATACCCTAAAAATGCTTCCAACATTCTTTTGCGTCGAGTCGTCTAAAATGAGCGAGGTTACCAACTTACCATGAACAAAACCATCCTCGATCGATTAGTATAGCACAAAATTGGAAATTTGGAATAATCCTCTATCCAAACATGAAGGTCAGACATATGATTGAAGAGATCTTCTAATGCTATGCATATGTCTGTTATGTGGTGTTCATTTTCCGATGGAAAAGATCCCGACAGATTTTATCACCATAATAATTTGTCTTATGGGAATGCATGTTGATTACGTACATTGATAACAACAGAAGTTACAGAACAATTCACGGAAACAGAACTGTAAAGCCAGTCTCCATAAACACGTACACACCCTACATATTAAAGGTACAGACAGTTTGATAATAGCACCAGTAAGCATACATAGGAATTCCAGACTTTGAAGACGTAAGGGACTATAGCTTCTTCTATATGTGTAGGTTTGTGTTAGACATCCATGCCAGAAAGAAACAGCTATACATAGGAGTGGGACTGATGCCATCGTTTAATGCTCAACTACTTTCGTCGATGAGCTAGAAAGAACGAGAATGATTTGTAAGGAGAATGATGGACCATTTGTCAAATGCAAAATTCATGAACGAATTGATAATACATAGATGATCAGTATGTTATAGAATGTACATGATGAAAACAAGAACAGCCTGCTTCTGAATATACATATAAGAACTCCTCTCAATTTCTATCCAGTGACGAAATCGATTGATTAGAGCGTTTTTATATTTTCTTCACAGAAAGCTACCAGATCATGTTGGTTTTCTTTCTCTTAATTTCTTGCTTGGGGATGAAAATTTTCTTTTCTTAATTTTCTTCCAGTAAAATACAAGTAATCTAACAATCTCTACCATTCTCTCACATCGCACTGTAGTCTCATTCATCAAGATCACCGGCCTTTAAATTAATATCACCTATATACCATCTATTAATAATCGATAATGAAGATCAAAAAATCAAAATGATCTTTCTTATGTTAGCTTTTTGTATTGATGACTTTAATCGGTGATCATTGTGCATCGAAGAAAAAAATGAAGTAAGAATGTTAAATGAAAGCTGGCATTCTCTTAGCAGTGTGCATGTTTGTGGACTAGGAAAACTACGCATAATCCTTCACCAATAGATTCATATATGTAATAGTTGTTTTTCTACCAAGGTACAGTACTAAGGTACACTGTCAATGTGCAAGTCATGACGTACGTCAGAGTTGCGAGGATAGAATGAAGACTATAACCCTCCGAAGCTCAAATTTAAGAATCGGGAGATCATCCATTTTAAACACAAATCAGTTGTATGAATCGGTTGAGTAACAAACTCTATCTAGTTCACCAAACCAAATTAGGGTTTTCTAGCTGTTACAACCTCCACTAATTTGTCCCATGATCATCTGTATTATATACTGATTATACTCGGTCAATTTACACCATTGCTGTACAAATTGGCACCATAGCAATCTGGTCTCAAGGCCACTATATTGAGCTCTCGTTTCCACATGCCTTGCTAGCTTAATTGGTTGGTGCTTTGGGAGTTTGAGGTGGGGGCAAAGCAATTATAAACATATATATTTGCCGTTTGACTTGAAATCATGCGAGTCAAATTTTCAACTGCGTAATAATTTGTTCAACTAATATATCAAGTGCAAATTTTACACGCGCATACAGAGAGACACACAGCACAGTAGTAAAGTAGCAAGTCAAAACCTAAGGGCTGGTTACTGGTGGGAAGGTGGCCGCTGTAGGCCAGTTCCTGCACTCACCCAGTGGACCTCACCCACCTCAGTAAGATTGACATCGATCATCAGCTTTGGTATAATAGTTTTAACCCAGAAACTCATCAGAAAGAAGAACATTCATATATATCAGACTATCAGAGATCGGAGAACTGAATTGAAATCAATGTGCAACAACTAAATCGACAAGGGCTGTGAATAAATTTATAACCCTCTCTGCATTTTCATGCTGTTGAGTTATGGAATGTGGTCCAGTTTGCATGCATATATTTCATGTTTCCGAATCTGTGTAAGCTTGGTTTATGGTTTCTTAATTGCTTGGTAGTTGTAGGAAGTAATGAGAATTTACACACTGCATTCAAATTTTTGAGGGGGAGAGGGGTGAGGGGTCTGATAATAAAGCTCACCTGCAGCTAGCAGGCACTACTCAATTGCTACATGGTAATGAGGCCCTGCAGTTTTATTGATATGTACCTTGATTAATGGCTTCGACATCTCTCACTTAATGCCTTGCCTTTGTTTTATATTCTGCAGTCAAATGATAACCAACTCAGCCTTAGCCTAACGAGTACTACTCCTGGAGATAAGGACCATTTTTGCTGCTGAAACAACTGTTTTATCTTGTATTTTGTGCAGCAGCAACTGTTTGATGCTTCAATTTCCAATGGGGATCACATATATACAGTCAAGAATGCCAGCATCACGTATGCTTTACGAAGGTTTATATTTTTATTTTGGTGCAGAAACCTAGAAAAAAAACACGAAGATTAAAATAGAAGGGGAAATTTTGGTTCTTATTTGCCTAGTTGCTGCACACAGTTTCAAAGATGAAAGAAGTAAGAAACCAAATGCTTGGCATCGTCTAATCTGATTTCCAAAGTAGTACTGCATAGAAGATTAGCTTCTTGTTATCATGTACATGTAATTTTACCCAGCAAAAAGGAAATTTAATCAATAGTCTATCATATAAACATATAATTATAAATTATAATTCAATACTAGCTAATTAGTATGTATGCAAACTGGCCCGACAACAAAATAATAAAAGTCATCCATCTTGAAAGCTCTTGATGATGAGTTTTATAAGTTATATATGTACAAAAAACTCCTTAGGAATGGAGCTAATGGGTAATTCAAGGTCATCTATAAATATATATCTTGATGATCTTCATCATGCAGTATGGAAGTTCTTCAACTATATATTCATTCTAAGACATAACTAGCAAGCAAAAATCAACATATTGTGAATCGATTAGCATACTGTAAAACTATATATGAAACAAGAGATCATAGCTAGCTAGCAAGCAAGAAGCTATAAATAATTATCTGAAAAGGGTCTTCAGAACAATCTTCATCATCGCTTATTGTGTAAGGGGTTGGGTCCTGTGTGAACCTTTCGCTTCTCGGATTCGTAGTAGTTCTCTTTCGGTTTAGAAGGACCGCTGGTGACTGCTGGCCGGAAATGGAAGACTTGTTGCTGTTGAGTTCTTCTTCTTCTAGCTGGTGATGGAGAAGGGCTGGGAAAGCCGGTGATCCGAATGCCATGACTGCTACTCGGAGCAAACAACAGAACGAGAACACTACCGAGAACGCAAAGCTCACAAAAACGATTCATATTCTGGTGAGCAGACGGAGGAAGAAAAGGAGGCTAGGAGGAGAATGAAAATGTTAAGGGCTCTGTGAGAGAGTGATGTAATGGAAAGGCACACGGTGAAATGCCTTATATATGGTTTGAAATATATATTTTCAATTAGGCAATGAATTTCAGCACCAAAATGCATTATATATAATTGGAGGAATTAACCTCTGCCGTCCATTACAGTGATCCCCAGTGGTGATCGATCAGTCGGGTAAAATGACGGTTGGGGGGACGGTGATGGGGTCACAATTCAATTTGGGATGGTGACACAGAGACCAAAAACCCTACTACACATAACCACAAGCAAGCTCATCATATGTGAAATGAAATGTTGGAAGAAGAACCAATATGCATACGGTGTTCATCTCACAATGACATGATTAGTCAACTTGTGCCGATTTAATTAACTAATATTTCACACTGCACCATTAGTAAATTATATTTCCGGTGAGGGGCATTCCGGTCAGACGGAAAACAATGGTCTATTTGTCGGCTGATTTGATCTTTGATTAGTCTTAGTAATCTGTAGTCCTATATACATGCCGCTATACTCATGGTAGTTTGGTATACGTCGTTTTTTTGCTTCTAAGTTTATGGTATTGTTTACCTGCTGGATAATTTAGTTCCCATCTTGTTATGATCATGTTAGCTAATGCAAACGATTACCTAGCAAGCTTAGCTCGCGGGTATCTATCTTAAAAACATCATTTAGTATGATCGTTAATCGAGTTAGATGTAGTTAGCTAGGGATGTATATGTACTATGTAATTTAAGTAATCTTAGTCCTCCCCGTTGGCTCTAGCTAGCATCGGGCAAATTTTCAAGAAGCAGTTGCTCCCATACGCGCGCAATGCTTCTCGAAGAAAGCTTTTTTGCACTTGGTTAAGACAATGAAATCACCTTTTTCTTTACCTATATTTTCTTAATTTCTGTTTAGACTTTAAAAACTATGAGCAGAATAAGTGGTTCATTCGGAATTATTCATGCCCCAAATGATGCAACTTTGAATGCTACATTACATATTCGTATTAAAAAAATCGAAAAAGAGCAATGACAACATAAGTTCATTCTTTTTCACACTAATAGTTTTGCTTTTCTCAAGACTCGAGAGTAGTTTATAGTAACCGAAATAATGTAATTTTGGATTTAAGTCCATGTTAAACATGAACTTTAGAACTCAAGCCTAATTATATATTTGATTTTATATAATTCTTATTACAGACTTGTTCGATGATCTTATACCGAGTTTGAGAAATTCTCTATTTCAAGTGTAGATACGATCTATATGTACGTATATCCTATAGTTGCTGCTCCTGTATGTCTAGATAGATCCACAATTCTGCCATTACTATGTAGTTTGAAGAAGGTTCAAGTCCTTTATCCAACCCAAAGCGAGGTTTGACCTAGACAAGCATGATGAGAGATCATTAATCAAAGAATAAGTTGATGAAATCTTTGACGAAATGAATACAATGAAAATCGATCATCATCAATAGTAAATAGTTCAACACCTAACAAAGAGGGGTGGCAAAATCTGAAGAGTTCATCATCATAACCAGTCATGAATGAAGTCATATTATATACAAGCTTTACGATTCCATATTCATCATAGAGGTCAAGGAATCACTTTTCCTGTTTGTACGGCATCGTGGTGCAGTGGTGCTTATGTTATCGTTTCCCTTTTCAAACCTAACCCTATAAATATAACTATATTTATCCCATGGGTGGTAGTACACAGATTTTTCGCTGTCCGCCACATAGATCGATATCCGATCACTTTCAAACTTGAGTTCATTAGATTATTCCCATTTTGTTTATAGGCGGTGTTAGACTGTTAGTATCCAACTGACTTGTTAATCGAACCACATGTAAATTTTATTTTAGACAAAATAGTTAATACACTCTCTGAATTTAGCTGTAATTGTCAATTTACATCTTTAATTTTTAATTGTGTCAATTTACCTCCTTAATTTGATAAAAACTACCAATTTGCACCTCATCCATCAAATTGGATGATTTCAATCTAATTTTAAATTATGTGTCATGTATGTGAGGGTGTAACTATATTTTTATAATTTGTTTTTTTTAATAATAAAAATTATGAAACAAAATCTTCAGAAGAGAGGCATGCATGAGAAAAATAATGACTAATTAGAATTGCATGACTAAGTCATTTTAGTAGATAAATTATGTCTTGTTCATTATCATCATAAATTAGATTTTAATTTTACTTGTTTTAATTAAGATTATCAATGTAGTACGTCTTTCTGAACCGTCTGTAGCCAAATAACACCACTTTGCGACTGCAAAGTAGCTGCCGTCGTGTTGGGAAGGCTTTTTAGTTTCTTTTCTCATTATTTCGATCCATTCTGTTCTCAATGCATTTCCTGGTTTAGCTATGCTGTTTTTTTAATGCATATTTTGTCCTTCTATGTATCCAATACTAACAGACTTGACGTTCTTCCTGTTTTTAGAGATAATACTGTCTATTAGTTCATTATATTGTTCCAGTCTTTCACCGTTGAGCTCCACCTCTGTTTTAGTAATATTGATCTGTGTAACTCTATCTTAAGTTGAACACTATTTGATATTAATCTATCTTGTTACATGCCGAAACATTGTTCTCTTTAAAAAGTTCATTTTAGTTGTCTCTTTACTTCTATTTTCTAATATACAAAATCCATTTACTTCTTATTGTGCTTAGGGAATTGACTCTCTTCTTGTGTGTCTACCAATCACTTCACCTTTGTCGTCTTTGTATATCATTTCCATGGGGAAAGCATCAGGTACCTACTCAGCTTCACATTAAATTTTGATGTGCTTCAAATGATGAATGTTTTGTTTGGCTTTGTCTTCTCGCTTTAAGGTTAAAACGTATTACTCATATGTAGTTTCCCTTGGTAATCTTAGAAAAGTAGTTTCACTTGGTACAAAGTATATGTAGTTTCACTTGGTGATCAAATGCCCAGCACTTATATAGGCTAATTTGGTGATGAAATGATATCTCTAACATACATGTAGTTTAACTCTGCATCTCCTTTTTTCCTTCTTCTTTTCCTTTTTCCTTTGAGTTGTACTGTTAGTGATTGATACTAAGCAGTTGGCCTTCAGACATTATGCCGATGAACATCTATGATATCTCTAACGTACTTATAGCCATATTGTTATATAAATGAAGATTGTTCCCTAATTGCACACTTAATAGGTATGCCAAAGGTCCTGAGCTTCATCTTGTTGAAAACTTAAGTATCTGTCAGTGTACTCAGTATTTTTTGCTAGAACGGTAAGCATCCCCTGCATTTTTTTCCCTATTCATCTAAGATACTGATGCATTGTAGTTTTTTTGCTGGTATGTTATGGTCTGTAAAGTTTCTCAAAAATCAAAAAGAACTAATCTATTTAACTTACAAATGCAGATACCCGCTGGATGCCTACCATATAGATAGAGCTTAACAGTATCAAATCAAGTTTAGTGAGTAGCTTCTGTTTTAGTCTTGGAGGAGAAACATATGACCTACCTTGAAGCTTCATGATCTTGTAAACTTGCTTCATTTTCGTGTAAATTTTTGTAGAAGCTTCATTCCTTTTGTAACATTATGAAGAAATGATTAAAATGTACGATTTCCAGCATTAGACATATTCCTTTTATGGTTTTTATGCAATAAAAATAAAAATTTGAAATGTATATTTGTATACCAGATTTTTTTTATTCATAAACAACTTTTTTGTCACGGCGTTGTTACCGTTGCAAAGTATATGTCGCAAATATTGGCGTCGCCAATGTTATTTGCTACGATAATTACATCGTCGCAATTTTTTTGCGACGGTATTGGTTTGCCGTCGCTAATGATCTTGTGACGGCAATAATAGTATGGGCGACGTCACTATTTGCGATCGATGCTTTATCGTCGCAGCGCCGTCGTGAATACTTTTTTGTGACGGCAAAATGGCTATTGGCGACGGTTTTGCACCGTATCCAAAATCCTTTTTTTGTAGTGTTACATGCATGACACATGACTAAAAATTGGATGAAAACCATCCAATTAAACAGATAGGGTGCAAATCGACAATTTTTACCAAGTTGAGAAGGTAAATTAACATAATTGGAAGTTTTGGGTATAAATTGACAATTATAGCCAAATTTAGGGAGTGTTTTAGCTATTTTACCTTTATTTTAAGTAAGTAAACATACACAAAATAGTTATAGCGCAGTGGTAAGTGCGTCCATTACCTATTGATGAAGTCATGGATTCGAGTCATCATAGAAGTATGAGTGAAATCATTTGATACGCTTTTAAAAAAATAATACAAAAATAAGTAAGTAAATGCATCGATTATTTTTGACATAAAACTATATATATATATGTATGAATTGATGCTCTAATTAAAACTAATGATGACATAATTTGACATCAGCATCGGTGGATCTCTTTAGAGATCCGAAGGGGCTACGGCTCCCACCACATTTTTGTATTTTTAGGAAATTTTGAAAATATTTTATTGGTAATTAGATATTTGAGCAAAAATTTATCATCTCTCCAAATTTAAATCCTATCTTAATTAATTTTTAAAAATAGTTTATTGTAATAATTATGTTGGTTAATTATCTTAATATACGCATGACACACTATAAAATATTATAGATACATTTAAAGAAGAATTATTGGTTTCAAAAGTGAAGGAATATAATTAACTTTTACTTTTATGTTTATTTATTTTTATTAAAAAAATTAAAAAATCACATTTTATTTTTTACTTCCTCAATGATAAGCTTCTTGTTTCGTCACTGTCACCAGTTCTGAGAAGTTTCTGGGTCAAAAACTGTTCGTTTAGTTAATTTCATGGCAATTAATCCAATTATCACTTGTCATAAGTCATTATCACTGTCATCATAAACTTTATTATCTAATTAATCACCATCAGATGGATCATTTCATGCATCTTTCTGTGGAACTACACCGAAACTCAGAAATCATAATTAATCCCATAAACCCTAACTAACTAGCTAGGGTTCTGCCGTCAAAGGATATATATATATATATATATATATATATTTCATAAATATTTTCTATATATCAAATGAATCAAAGCGTTCATTATAAGTTTACATATAGCAATTCAAACTTACAATGAACGCCCGGGTGTCTTTTTTAAGTTCCTCAATCATCAGTATAATCATTTTCCGTAATAAAATTATGGCCGTCAATGGTTTTTCTTTGTCCGATGGCATACCGGAATTTCTATATATGACATAACTTTTACCTTAAAATCTCTTAAGGTTCTAGAATTAAATTTGGTTATATAGACAATTAGATACATTTGGAATTTCTGATTTTTCTATGGAAGAAGTGATGTCGAATTTGGTTGCTCTTGTCCTTCTTTTATAGTGTTTATGTCACCTCCTAAGAGTTCTCATAGCCATTGATTTAATCTTGATCCAATGGTTCAAGAAAATTGCCCAACAAATTAATAAAGATCTGTTAGGAAATTTCCAGAATTTCCTTATGCACAAAGGCTTGAATTCGGCTACATTATGGACTAGATACATTGCTTGTTCTCCACACAAATCAGCCTTTTTCAGTTTCTTCCTTGTTTTGCAAAAATTTACTCATTTCATTCAATTTGGTGCGCCAATTAGTGTTCCTGAAAAGGGAATGAATTTTATTAATATAAAATCAGAATAATTAGGCTTTTAGACAAAGAAATTTAAGGAATTAATTTCAAAAATTTCAGATTTGAATTGCATATTATATCCCTTAATATAGATAATGAAAACTTGAATTGCAAAAGCCTAGTAATTTCATAAATTTCAGATTTGAATTGCAAAAGCCTAGTAATTTCGGCAAGAAACCCTAAGGTTTTTCCATCATTCTCCTTGATTTATGGTGACACATCTTAGTCCTAATCCATGTAGGATTTGATTTCCTTGTTTCATGTGGAATCCCTGTCACAAAAGAAAAGAAAGTTTTTAAAATAAATTAGGAAAGTCATAATAGGAAAAATTCAAAGATAGTTCCAAATCAAATAAGGAAAATTTCTCTAATCAAAATAGGAAAGTTTCCCAAAATGAAATAGACAACTTTCCCCTTTTTAAAAGATGAAAGTTTCCTAAACGACTTATCATCGATTTTTGCGACTTTAAATTTCCTAGTTGCACCAAGAATCTTCATTTGATTAGGAATCCGCTCAATTTTTTCGTCTTAGCATTCTTTTGTGTAAACTTGCCTTTATTGACTCTAAAATACAAAACGTGCTAGAAATGAAGTTATTAAGAAAATAACGAAGCTAAATAGGGTAGGAAACACGTTAAGAATGTAACATAAAATGCGTTTATCATTCCACAACTTCCTATATTCCTCACTCAATTCTTATACTGAACAATAACATAATGATTAGTTTCTAGTATGATTAATGAAAGAGGCCGTTAATTTGAAAAATTGAGAATGTCCATGTTCAGTTTATGATCAGTCTAAACATGTTTTGAAAGAAAAACACTTCTACTGCAATCAAAACAAACAAACAGTAGCATAGTAATAAAATGCAGAATTTGATGATGCAGACCTTTAACTTCAAAAATTTATATCTTTATCTAGAAAAATTATTTTTAAGAGATTTCAGTTTTGGAATGATCATTAAGAAGTCTACTAAAACTTTTGTGAAGATACTGACAGGAAATTCCGAACCGAAATGTACAGGTTTTGATAGAAAAAGGTAACTTGGTCCAAACTTGGACACTGACTTGCATGAATCTGTTGATGCAGAACTTTAACTTGTAAAAATCATAATTTAATCTACATAAATCATTTTCAAGAGATTCAAACTCCTAAATAATTTTTAACATATTTACTACAAGTTTCATGAAGATACTAACTTCAAAATCTCAACTGAGATGCACAGATTTTTGGTAACAAGACAGCTGTGTCAAAACTAAGAAATATTGATATGCAGAATTTTCCACTGCAGAGTCTCTACTTTGAAAAATCATAACTTAATCCAGAAAAATTCTACGTCAAATAACCAACCTAAGTGTACAGAATTTAGGAATCAAGTTACTGAATCCAATTGGGAGAAAAAATATATCAAGTTGCTTATTTGGGAAATCATAAGCTACTTATTCAAGTATTAGTACACCTAAAACATAGACACATATTTGGGAAAACATAAGCATAGAAACATATTTGGGAAATCATGGTGCTTGTTTAAATATCACCTAAAGCACCATCAAAGAAAACAGATGTCATTGTTCATATAAGCTGTCCAATTCAAATTAAATTAACTTTGAGGTGCATATCAACTTAGTTATTATGTCATTATCTAGAGCAGACATAATATATGTCAAAGAACGACAAGGCTTTTAAGATTAATATATCCCAACCAAAGAAATCACTAATCCCCGAATAGAGAACATGCATAATATATCTACAGCACAGTACTGATCTGCATAGTGGCTAACACAAAGCATTAGTTTGGTGGAGTCAGTGGTGGAACCAGGAATCCTAAATGGGTAGGGCTGGTTTTTAAGAACACAAAAAATTTTGTTTGAGGTTTGTAACCCAGTCTTTAATATAATCATCCAAAACATACAACAGGGAGGACATAAAACCAAAACTCTGTAAAATAACATTGACAACAACAAAAACTAACTGAATTTTACCCTCCGAGGCCCTAACTTTTCAAACTCCTCAATTACGGAATCATTATCTATACTATCAGCAAACTCTTTTTCAATGTAAAGAACCATCAAGTCATCAAGAAAGTCGTCTTCCATCTTATTTCTAAGTCTGTTCTTCAAGATATTCATAGATGAAAATGCTCTCTCTGTTGTAGCTGTAGATACTGGCAGAGTTAACACAAGACATATCAATCTATAAATCATAGGAAAAAATGCAGCCTTTCTTGATTCAACTAACCGCCGACACAAATCAGACAATGAAGTCAAGTTCACAAATCTATGATCCATCTGAACATCTGACAGAAAATACCCACACTCCATATCTAGAGCAACCATATCACATGAAGAAAAATCCATAAGGTAAAATCTCGAAGCAAGATTGCAAACATGTTCAGGATTGAATGCCTGAAAGTTATCATGTGGTTCTAATGTGGCACAAAGAATAAGTAGGTCCAAAGACTGATCTGTAAATCTACTCTCCAACTCTCTCAACTCAAAGTCTATCACCCCATTAAGAATAGTGACCCGATAATAATGTTCTTTCGTAATATCTTGTTCAACACCCCGCTCTGTACCTTTCTTGTAAGGAGTAGACATATCTGGCATTTTAATACCATGATCACAACAAAATGATTCTACTCTCATAATCAAATCATCCCAACCATTGTCTCTCATAGCTTAGAGTCTTTTTTTTGCAATTTTCAGAAAATTTAAAGCATTTAAGATGTCTATGACTTTCTTTTGCAATGATTGACAAAGAAAATCAGTAATCTTCAAGACATCATGCATCAAAAGCAAGCAGAAGACAAAATCAAAACGCTTCATAGCTCTACTTACACCTTTTGCTTCTGCTTGTATTTTACTTGGTCCATTCTTCTCCAAATCAGCAAGAGTTTTTTTGGTAGCTCCAAATACTTTAACCAAACCTGAAATAGAACGAAGATGAGAACCCCAACGAGTAGCTCCTGCTCCTTGCAAAGTAGTAGTCTGGTTAGCCCCTTTACCAGTCTCAAGAGTACCAGCAGCCACTAAATCTGCAATTTCTTCTTCTCTTATAGCTCTTAACGCTGAATGACGTTTAGCAGATGAATCAACAAAGTTGACAACAGCATTTAGAGCAGAAAAGAATAAAGAAACATCATGCACCCCTCTAGCTGAGGCAATCAAAGTCAATTGTAAGCGATGAGCAAAACAATGAACATAATATGCATATTTACACTCTTTTTGAAACAAAGCTTGTAAACCATTGAATTCACCCCTCATGTTGCTAGCACCATCATATCCTTGACCCCTCAAATTTTCTACTTAGAGATCATATTGGGCAAGAACCTTTGATATCTCATCTTTCAAAGTTTGAGAACAAGTGTCCGCAATACTAATAACTTTGAAAAATCGTTCTCTAATAAACCCATTACAATCAACAAATCAACAAGAATACAAAATTTGTCAATTCCCACTTCATCACGAATCTTGACCCTAACTTTGTTACCAAGAATATTTACAATTTGTTTTTGAATAAGTGGAGAAGTATACTTGGCATTCCCAAGGGCATTATGCAAGACATTATGAACTTCTATACTTATTCTCCCAAAGGAATTCACAACCGCATCGAAGTTACCAGCATTGGATGAACTACTACTCTCATCATGACCTCTAAACGCACATCCTTGATGTGCCAGCAACCTTGCACTCTCTATACTAACAATAAGACGAAGTCGGTTATTAGCTGCTTCTTGTGCGGATTGGGTGCTAATGACTCTCTCAATATGCTTTGTTGGGTTTCCAAGAATATTCCATTGGTGCATACATGTATTATGTGGGGAATTATGACCTCCCACATGATTAAGAAAGCCGGACCTTTTTGACATGACATTCTTCCAACCATTAAACCCATCCTCAGTAAATGCTGGATGGTGGGATGGATAACCGTCAAACAGGAAACAAGGAAAACAATAAGCTTTGTCCAACTCTACAGAATACTCAACCCATGGCCACTCCTTAAACCACTTATGACAAAATCTTCGACCTTGACCTCCATCCCAAGAAGATGGATAACTTATTAAAACCGGTTGATACGGTCCTAAGACCACATAAGCCCTTCTAACATTATCACGCAAATTCAAAGGATACTTGCAAATTGGCTGCCTTATTCCTAGATCACGTTCAAGACATGTGATATCAAAATTGTTTTCCCACCCAATTCTATCACTATGACACTCTATAGATGGAGACTCCTGTAATGGAACAGATGGAGAGTCTTCTAATTCAACATCATTCACAGAATCAGCATTCTCACTTCTACTCCCAATCTCACTTCTAATCCCACTTCCACTTCCACTCCCACTCCCACTCCCACTAGTTCCATCATTTTTAAACCATGATAAAAGATTTTTGTAGCGTTTACGCTTTGGGCGATCCGTCATTATGCTCAATAAGACAATGCCTATAATAATATGTATGTATCACTATTAGAAATTTAGAATTATATGCATAACATCCAAAGTCCAAACAAGATATAAACAAACCAATGAGCGAGTTTAGCAAGTCAACATCATGCTATATGAATTTTAGCTCATGGACTGAATTAATGAACTAACAAAGTAACAAGACTGACCCAAAGAACTTAAGTAAGAAATTATTACCGATCAATTGCAATAGCTCAGTGATTCAAATCCCTCAATTTCAATACTTCATACCAAGCTAATATATTCCAATAACCCCAATTGAAGGGCCGAGGTTGCAAATCCTGCAATAACCAAAATCCATGATTAATTGTAAGTGTACTAAGTGATGAAACGACATAGATAATAGATTAATTGCAATAACCAAAATCCATAAATTCTGATTAATTGCAACAACTTTACTTGCAAAGTAGAATAAATTCTGAGTTACATGGCAATAACCCCAATTGAAGGGCCGACCGGCCGACTGGGGCCGAGGCTGCAATAACCAAAATCCATAATTAATTGCAAGAGAAACTCATAAATTTGAAGATAAAGACATAAAGTGAAGAAAATTGATATACCCATCACCCATGGAGGAGATCTGGAGTTGGAGACTTGGAGGAGGAAGCTAATCTCGTGAAGACTGAAGGGTCAACTGTCAAGGGTGAAGATTGGGAGTGAATCGCTGGGTGAAGAGAGGGTTGTCGACCTGTCGTATTGAAGATTTGAAGTGTGAGGGCTTACACGCCTCCATCACCGCCGCGCTGCAAGGTTCGAAGCTACCGAAGCATATGCATATCAGACAGTTTTGCCCTCAGATCGCCGGCAAGGTTCGAAGCTTCTCGCCGATCTCACTGCCGCTTCTTGTGCCTGTCGGTGAAGTCGTGAAGAATGAGGAGTGAGGGAAGGGAGGAGTGCGGGCTGGGAGACGACTCAGTCGACTCGAGATATGATCTGTTTTTTTATATATATGCTGAACGCTTGAGTCTTTCGTAAATATATATATATATACCTACGGGTTTTTCGGACAAAATCTCGGTAGGACTATAGCCGTACCAGCCCTCACCGTCCTTCAGCGAGTACGAACTAATAAACATGGAGAATACACAGAGAAGCAAAGCAAACAACAATGATGTATGCATGAATGTTCCATCTAATATTAGGTATTTAGCTCACGTGTTAAATTGTTATCATTACTCATTGTCACAGAAGACCTTCCCTTTGTTATTTTAGAATCTTAACACTACCTAATGAACGGGAATCTTGACATTTACATAAAATACCTACCTTTGTGTTCAATGAAAATGACTCGACGATCACCAGCCTTACAAAGATGAGCAAAAGCCAAAGCCACTCGCAGCAACCCGCATCATATATAACAGATTGTTCAACCTGCCAAGAGAAACCAACTAAGGTATTGGAATACATGAATGTCTCCAGTAACAAGAGCAAATGCAATTACAGTGAAATAATTAATGGAAGCTATACTAGGAACAACCAAGACAATGCAGAAAAAAAACTGGCAGGGTATGGATCTTCATGCAATGATCTAAGATAAAAGAGAAAAGTGTGAAACTATCTAACAAAGATGATACAGTTATATATATATATACAACTCTTCTAGAATAAGGACGTCCACATGTGTGATTTTGCTTCAATTTTTTATCTTAGTTTCAGATCTTAACCGTTCAATATCTAGGTATATATATATATCATTTTTGTAAAATTTCATCTCATTTGGTGATCGTTAAGACATTCAAATCTGTGATTTACCATGAAGAAAGCAGACGGTTCCTGAACTGTTTAAACGGAACCGTCAGTTTTCTTCATGGTAAATCACAGATTTGAATGCCTTAACGATCACCAAATGAGATGAAATTTTACAAAGATGATCTATACAAATATACCTAGATATTGAACGGTTAAGATCTGAAACTAAGATAAAAAATTGGAGCAAAATCACACATCCGCACCAAAGGGCCCTAGAAACGCTTTATATATATAAACTAAAAAAGAATAACATTGAGCCATGGTTGTAGAAGATACAAAACATTATGCAAAACTTAGACCAATAGTGACGGTAAATTGACGCCGTGGCAATTTAGTATGGCTAATTGATTTTTTTTGTAGTGTTTTTTGTTTTTAGAATTGTTAACCAATTTAGTTCCATTTATTGAGTCTTCAAAAAATCATTAAGGGTCCTTTATTTTAGTCTTACATCTACTTGTAGAATTTTAATGATAAAAATTAAATTAAACATTTTATGAATTTAAGTTTAAAAGTTTAACCTATACTGTATAGAAATCCAGACTCCATCCCTGCAGATAGAGAGTCCCTCCAGCTGGGATCCCGGCCCCCATACCCCCATACGTAAGTGTACATACATGAAAACTAGAATATGTAGAAACACGAGGCAGCTAGTTTTGTAACCCTTAAATAAACCCTAGAATCTTAGTATCATTCTTGATGAGTATTTTAGAAATATAATATCAAAGTACAAGATATACAATGACCCTTATTTCTTTCGATCAATTATCTGAGGAGTTGTAAATGAAAATCGTGTTGTTACCTCACCGACTAACTTTGGTTTGTAAGAAATGAATGTCGTGAGTCATTTGATCGTTATATTACAGAAAAATTTATAACAAACTTTGATCGAGAAGTTTACCTTGTTTTTTTTTCAATATATTTTTGGGTATTTGACAATACACCAAATTCACTAAGTATATTTTAGATTAAATCCATATTTTTACATTTTTTTAAAATACACCCACCTATTAATTAGGTTGATTTATTGAAAAAAATCTATTTATATTTAATCTTAAAATTGAACCTGTTCAAGAATGAAATTGCAAGATTTACCACTAAACCCTAAAACTATAAACCCTAACCCCTAAAACCTATACCTAAAATCTAATTTCTCCATAAACCCTAAACTCTAACCTAAACCCTATACCTAAAACTCAATTCCTTCATAAACCTTAACCCTTAAACCCTAACCTAAAACTCTATACCCAAAACTCAATTCCTCTATTTGTAATCTAACTTAAAGGTAGAAAATAAAATAAACATTAGAAGGGCAAAAATGACAGTAGAAAAATTGAAATAAATTTAAATTTCTTAAATAAAATCTATAAGGTAGACTAAATTATTACATTGGGTGTAAATTTAAAAACAAAAAGTGAATGAGTTTATCTTAAAAGATAGTAGATTTTTTGAGGTTTTCTCTAATTATCTCTATATATTTAGGGTTTAGGGTTTAGATATAAGACAAATTATCTATATATATATATATATATATATATATATAATATAAGACTATACTTGTTACAAAATAAGAGAAAATCACTTGAAAATTGTATTTTCAAGATATCACCATATCAGAACTCAGAAGCATGAATAACTTAGTTAATTATATGTTAGGATGAATATCATGCAACTCCCTAGAATTCACTTACCATATATGACATATCCACTCCACCATTCTCGAGTGCCAAAATGACGAGAGAATTTGCAATGACTAACGAGAGAAAGAGACCAAAGACCATTTGTGGGTTAACGTAAGAAAGTAAGAAAGCAGTCACTTACCATATATGACATATCCACTCCACCATTCTCGAGTGCCAAAATGACGAGAGAATTTGCAATGACTAACGAGAGAAAGAGACCAAAGACCATTTGTGGGTTAACGTAAGAAAGTAAGAAAGCAGTCTATGTCTTATTGATTAAACTTGTGGGTGTGGGTGTGGGTGTGGGTGTGGGTGTGGGTGCTATCAAATACAACGACTAGGAAGGTTTAGTGTGGGATTGTTTTGTACCAAGGTTGGACGGCATCAAATCAAATTGCAGAGACCACAAAGGTATATCTTTACTTAGTCTCAAACTCACTCGAGTGAAGTGATCGGTTGTCTCCTCCCATATAAAACTACTACTCTCAGTATGAAATGCATAACGGAGACCTCGATCAATTTGGTCAACCCACTCCCACCACCTCCCCATCTTCATTTCCTAAGTTTTATTTTGCATTGCTCCATGTTGAGGCCAGCAGTGCCTGTAACTAGTCAATTATTTTATACATTGAGTTGGGTTCAAGACATTAATTCATTTTTGCTCTCAAAAGAAGAAGAAGAAAAAGATAATAATTCATAAGTCTAAAGTCATGTTTGGTATAGCTATGACTTTTAAAATCAGCTGGTTATGGTTTATTTTGAAAATAAATAACTGACAAGCAAAGTTAGTGAGTGTTTGATAAATTAATTTTTTATAAATGTGGTAGAATGGACAAACTATTTGGTAAATTAGCTTTTTAAAAGTGTTTTAAGTTTGTAAATTAGCTTTTTAAAAGTGTTTTAAGTTTGTAAATTACCAGTTTAATCTTAGCTTTAAAATGTCTTTATTTGATTGGTAAAGTATTATCACTTTAGTCTTTATATCCATATAAATTTTGTAGACTATAAATGAAGTTTTGTAAATCATGGTTACCAAGAAAATAATATTAGACACTATCATAAATATATAAATTACATTAAGTTCTCTACATTAATAATAATTTGTCTTTCATTGGCATGAATGAACCACAAAAATCTCATATTACTTTTAACCATTCATATTACGAGCACTCATCAAACTTTAAGCGATCATATGTCTTACTAATTTCATTTCTTGTGCTCCATGATTATGAGATTCTTCTTGTTCATCATCATCTATCTTTATGTCACCAATGTTACCCAACCTTTTCTGAAACGCAAACATCTCTATTGCATCGTGCATGCCTCGCTCCTTATATAATTATGTAGTGTCATTGTGATAATGCCAATCTTCACTTGCTTCTAAAATGAAAAACCTAGCATGTTACTTAAAATGTGCCATTTAGCTTTCACCATTTACCACAGCTTGCACTGTTTACCACAACTTTAAGCCTTGAAGCAATGCCCAAGACAAGAATGAAGAGAATTAGTTCTAACTGCAAACAAAGAATATTGGAGCTTGTTGTAGACATTTAGCAAGTAAGACAGTTTTCATTCTTCATATTGAATACTAGGTTTCTTGATAAGTTGATATCTCTGTGTGTATTAATAACCTAGCTAGTGTGTACTGTCTAGTATCTCTGCAATAGAAGTAAATAAAACTGTCAAAAGTCTAAATGATCTAGCTAATTGAAGTAAATAAAAAGATAAGTGAAGGGAATATAGATGGTTTCATGGTGTGGTAAGTTACTGTGATATGGGTGTCATAGCCAACATTTGAATTGATCTCTATCTATTTTTATTGTCAATCAACTCTATCTTTTCATCATCCTAATAACATTCAACTCTCCTCTCTTACCAATAATATCCTATTCTTATATGTCTAATTCACTCCTCTAAAGCTATGAAAATCTGTCAACTTACTCCAAATGTTGTTGTTCTATAAATGAAAATCTTTTCCTAATTCTTGGTCTAATTATATTCTATAACAAGAAATTGTAATCAAACTGGATCTTGACACAAACATGAAGATTAATCACATTATAGCAGAGCAAGACTGTTTTGGCATATATATTTTTCCTACAGTAGAAGAAAACTCTGAATTCTGCATCGGTTTTAAGTACTACGTTTGACGCTCATTTGTTACGATTTACCTCATAACCATTTAAATCATGTGTGGGTGTGTAACTGCACATAAAGTGTGCGTATAATGTGGATACAGTTCTACAACTAATATGCACAGTGAAGGAGAAGTTTGCATAAATTACTGAGAAAGTGATCATACAGTTCAAACAATCCCAGATAAACTTGCTGAACAAATTCATGCAGAGTTTAACAGAGCAACTGTGTTTAAGAAAACCATGTTATTCTAAGCTTAAAATACTAACTTCAAATTAAGCTATTCTAATGCACCAAGATGCTCTTAAATGACTGTCAATCCTAACATTCTTATAAATCTACATGTCAAATAACACACCTTAAAAGATTTGGAGCGCCAGGTAGAAGAATCTGTGTAGAGTTGTCAAATATGACTGAGCTGAATCGAATCGACTCATTTCCAAGAATGCATCATCTTGGCAAATATAAGCCTGCAAAATTTATTCAATCAATAACAAACTATCAAGCCAATTGAAATAGAGTTCTTAAGAAGAGAGTGTGATTTTGTAACTAGCTAGGTAAGCTACAAGAAGCACCTCAGGAAGAGGATTCTATGCCAAAGCTTGTGCAACATCTTCAAGTGCCCCAGAATGACCTGTATGTGTGTGATTATTGAGTGAATGAACTTTTGAATGAAACCATCAAGATATATATCAAAACAATTAAGAAAATTAACTGATAGCTAACACTAAAGTTACACTTGGTTCTATAGCCTGCAACAGCCCATCAACATGAATTCAGCAGCGAGGACTGGCTTTTAACGCAAAAAGCAGAGCTTCGAAGCAAGGCCTATCATTCTATCTCTTACCACACATTTAGGTTGGGTTTGGGAGAGCTTATAAGCTCATTTGCTTTTAAGCACCAAAGGTTTTGATGTTTGGTAAGTCTAAAAATAAGCTACTTTTTAAAAAAGTAGAAAGTGTTTTGAGAGAAAAAGAAGAAGTTGCAAACACCCACCTTCTGCTTATAAGCTGCAAAAAAAGTAAAAATCAGCTTATATCTTATAAGCCCAGCTGCACCAAACCCAGCCTTACACTACTTTGCTACAAAGCGAAGCAGCTAGAAGCCCTACCAAACGGGCTCTAAAGTAACCTTAGCGTTTTCCAGGTAAGAACAAGTTCCCTTCACTGCTAGGAACTGGAAGTGAAAAGGAAGAACAACAAAACAATTGGACCACGTAGCAAGTAAATATAGCATAAGTAGGCCTGAAATGCAAAAGTTCTTGTTTGGCCCAATGCAAACACTTACATCAAAACTATTTAGAAATTGAATTTCGGTTAAAATTGACAACGCTCTAACAAAAAAATATTCCTATTTGTCGAAACACAATTTTTATCTTTTCAGATAATAATAGTTTCCTAATTCTAATCCACTGATAGTGAAATCCAGGAGTGTTACAGGCGGTTACTAAATCCAACATTTTACCTCCGGGCTCCGGCTGCTGCACCCTATACGACAATCCCCACAATGTCGTATCTGAGACAGGTCGCTGTAATGTCCTCCATCTCCACGAGACCCAGTCTCGCTCCATTGCAGTAAAGAAGAAATCAACTCAAAACCGCGGGAAAGGCTTAGCCTTTTTTACTATCGCCACAGACGAAAAGTACGACAAAACTAAATCCATCTTAATTCTTTAAACAACTCCTTAATCATTTCTCACCCAGCTAATCCAACCCAATAATTGCATACTCTATAGTCTCCAAACCCAGAATAGTCACCAGTCAAACCGCCCCAAAAAAGCATCCATCTTTCTCCCAACCCGGTTCATCATTTCACCTCTCCGATCGACCCAGATGAAGCTCCGATCGACCCAGATGGAGCTCCGAACTGTGTTGGTCTTCTTTCTTCTACTGCGTCTCTGTTTCAAAGCAAGCTCAGACTGCGGCAGCATAGAAACCTGCGACGCTTTGGGGTCCTATTACGTCTGGGAAGGCAGCAACCTCACCTTCATCGGACAAATGATGAGCACCACTGACGTCACCATCTATAACTACAACAAGGCGACGTTGACGAGCAAGGACAGCGTTCTATGGGGTACGAGGGTCAATGTCCCCTTCACCTGCGGCTGCATCAACGGTTCGTTTCTGGGACACCTGTTCCGGTACGACGTCGTCGACCAGGACACGTATGACACGGTGGCGACTGAGAAGTATTCGAACTTGACGACGGTGGAGGCGATGACGTGGTTTAACGTGTACCCGGCGAATAATATACCGAATGTGAATACGCAGCTGAATGTGGTGGTGAATTGTACGTGTGGGGATAGCAGGGTTGGGAACTATGGGTTGTTTATAACGTACCCGTTGAGGGATGGGGACAGTTTGGCTTCGATTGCCAATAATGAAGGTTTGGGGGAGACTTTGCTGCAGAATTATAATCCCGGTGTGAACTTTAGCCAGGGGACTGGCTATGTGTATATTCCGGGCAAAGGTATGAGCTTTTTTTTGTTTAGTCTAAAGTTTAATTGGTGAGGTGTTTTAGTTTTGAAATTTTAATGCCTGCATTTGGATTGAGTATGTAATGAATGCGCAGATTTGGTAGAATGAGTTTGAGTAGTGATTTGATTGCGGCATAGAGGCATTTTATAGCAAATTGAGATGGCTGAAATCACTTTGTAATGTAGTAATTATAGGGAGGCATGTGTGGAATTGAACATCAGGTAGGGGGTAGGATTCAGGGTGAAGTTAAGAAATCTAATGGGAGTTTCACCAAAATTTTGATGGTGCCATCGCTGTGAGATAGATAGCTTCCTTCGTACTGAAGTGGGGTGGAGGTTTGGTATTAGTCTGGTGGCTCCGGATCCATTGGGGATCTTGGGATTGGTGTATTGAACTTGCAACGCAATCATTAAGATATGGTTTTTGGATGTTGATTAGATAACAAGGTTTGTAGATTGATTTTCGTTTGGTTTCATTGTCATGATTCATTTTCCTTTATAGAGTATCTAATTTCTAGGGCAAACGTTAAGTTGTCTATCTATATGTTTTTCTAAGTGGTACATGGTAATAAGTTTAGTATCTTGAAGAGTTATATTGATAACAAGTTGATTTGTAGTTTATGGACACTCTAATTCCAATACATTTTAGGGAGATCTCAGTATCTCACTTAAGTTGTTGTTTCCTTTTCTTTTTATCTTGCAGATCAAAATGAAAGCTATGTGTATCTGAAGCAAAGGTATCCTCTACTAACTCCTTAAACATCATGTTTTTTCCCAATGGAGCCTTTTGAAACTGCCATTAATTTTTCGTTTGTCCCTTTTGCAGTTCATCTGGTATGACCTTCTCCAAAACTTGGTCTGATGTCTAATGCCAATGTATAAGGGTTGAGTCAGCAATCAACAGTATTTTGAGCTCAACTTTTGTGTCTGTATAAGCAGGACTGGCAGGTGGAGCCATTGCTGGCATAATAGTTGGAGTGATTGCTGGAGTGCTGTTAGTGGCTGGTTGTGTATATTTTGGATTTTACCGAAAGAAAAAGGTCGACAAAGCAGTACTGTTACCAACATCTGAAGATCAATCTTCTCAAAATGGGCGCTGTATGTTTCTTCTTCTTCTTCTTCTTCTTCTTCTTCTTTATTTTTCTAGATATTGCGAATGATAGAGTTTTTCATAGATTCTCTAGATTCATCAAATAGCTTTTAACATTGGTTCAGTGTAGAAGCACCGGTAAGAATGGCTGGGTACGGCCCTTGCTTTACAATGTCCTCAGTTTGTTTAATTTCTCTTCCTCCTTCCTGCACACATCTTCTTCTTCTTCTTCTTCTTCTTCTTCTTCTTCTTCTTCTTTCTAGATATTGCGAATGATAGAGTTTTTCATAGATTCTCTAGATTCATCAAATAGCTGTTAACATTGGTTCAGTGTAGAAGCACCAGTAAGAATGGCTGGGTATGGCCCTTGCTTTACAATGTCCTCAGTTCGTTTAATTTCTCTTCCTCCTTCCTGCACACAAAAGTGGGTCTCATATACTCATCCCCCACATTTCCCACTGAAGTGTACTTGAAATAGGCAGTTGCTTTTAAATGTTAGTTGCTCATTTTTGTAGAATAAATTGGTTATTTATTTTTATTTTTTGTGTAATTTCGGTGCCACTGTTATGTGCCTTTATACTACCTTGGTTTCAGTAAATTTGTTTTCTTGGAAGTCCCATTTAATCAGTCCTGTAGACTTTTTTTTGCATTTTATTCATAAGAACTGTCATTTATAACTTTTCATCTAATTGCTCCATATGTTCTGCCCTTACTTGCACATGTAGCAACACATTCATTTAATTTTTCCAGCTCTATTTCTTTCACTCCATCAGTGGTATCAAATTAATATTTTCCATGACTCATTGACGTTCGTTGGTCTAGCCCTGGAAGCTATTCCAGATAAATCTACTGAATCCAACAGTGGTTCTAGAGGCCCAACAGGCATTACCGTGGACAAATCAGTGGAGTTCTCTTACGAAGAACTTTCCAGGGCGACTGATAACTTCAGTTTGGCTAATAAGATTGGACAAGGTGGTTTTGGGGCGGTTTATTATGCCGAATTGAGAGGCGAGGTTTGTTTCGCTTACTATATGCTATTCTACTTACTCTGATATTACTAGTGCTATCAAGGAACTAAACCTCTTATTATTAGTTTATTACTAGGCCAGGTTGCTTTTATTTGTTTGTGATTGTTTATTCCTTCTCCTAGAAGTCCCACCCATATAATTCTCTCTATGCAGAAAGCTGCAATCAAGAAGATGGATATGCAGGCATCAAAAGAATTTCTTGCCGAGTTAAACGTTTTGACACGTGTACATCACTTGAATCTGGTAATGAACTTTTCTTTTTACTGGTTGACATGTATATGAGTCTTTCATAGTTAGTAGTTGGTGTTGATAACTATGTTACAATAATACAAGTACTGTTTCAGAATCTCAAAGAATTGCCAGAATCAACTAGGAGAGATGTAGCATGTCTATTTTTGGAAATATTTTGTAGGAAATATCCTATCTGTTAGCATGGTACTGCACTGGATTAAAGACCCCGAGTAATCTCTGAATGCAATTTCTGTTTATAGGTTGAATTCCACTATGATCTAATATCCTTCCAACTTAAGCTTTTGCAATGAGAAACCAACATAGTTATAAGATTGTGAATAGGTCTAGTTGGCTCACATCTAGCATAAGTTTTCTTTAACTGTGGCAGTCCATTGAGTCCAATAAACTTTATCATAGTATTAAAAGAAGAGGTCATGTTGTAGAATCTCAGCATTGCAATCTCCCAATATAAGTTGAATCCCTTCTCAAAATAAGGAAAAAAATATAAGTTGAAACCCACATGTGAGCTCACAAACTAAAAAAAATAAGCTTTTGGTGTTCTGAGAAACAAACAAACATTATCAGAATGCATGTGAGGCCAGGTGTTTTGATCAGAGGTTGAATATAAATGAAGGATTTAAATTTTATAATTTCTAGAATGATAGTTAAGGTTTTTACTTTTTAGTATATAAAACATGGATGGTATGGTTTGTATTTTACCAAAATTAATTATAGAAAACATAAATGTGTTTTTTTGTCCAACTAGAACAGTAAATTCTGTCCATCTAGTTTTCCTATGAAATATTACTGTACTAATTTGTGATTATTCATTATTGCATAAATGATCCCGTGTGATTTTTTTCTAATCTTGACATTCAATACAGGTGCGCTTGATTGGTTATTGTGTTGAGGGATCCCTTTTTCTCGTTTATGAATACATTGAAAATGGCAATTTAAGCCAACATCTGCGGGGTTCAGGTTAGGTTCTGACATATGAAGACATATGTGCTGGTGTATGCAGAAGAATGGTACTAATATTGTTTTAACTTTTTTCCAGAGAGGGACCCAATACCATGGTCTAATAGAGTGCAGATTGCCCTGGATTCAGCAAGAGGTCTTGAATACATTCATGAGCATACTGTTCCTGTTTATATCCACCGTGACATAAAGTCAGCCAATATATTGATAGACAAGAACTACCATGCAAAGGTTATTATTTTAGTGCCTGTATTCCATTATGGTCGTTTTGAAGCTTTTTTAATCGTTGCACTGAAATCTCTTCTTTTTCTGCTGCAGGTTGCGGATTTTGGATTGACTAAACTGACTGAAGTTGGAAGCACATCACTCCCCACGCGTCTTGTGGGGACATTTGGATACATGCCACCAGAGTAAGATATTTTTCTTTTTTAAATCTTCCCTTTTATTCCGTCGTTCAATCTGTCGTATGTTTCATTTTGAGCATGTTACATTGTAGAAATTTCCCTTGTTTCATTTTTTTAATAGGGTGGGGGATGTAGGTTTCTACTTATCATCCCCTGACTAATAAGCTGATACTGAAAGGGCCATTGCATCGTAGAAATTTCCATGCCAAATAGATAATTATCTATAGTTTTAGTCTAAAGGGAGGATCAATTGCTAGATTTTTGAATGTCAATGGAGGGTTCTAGCTTGCCTTTGCGTGTTGCTAAGAAAATGGTGTATGAGTTCATGGTTGCTGGAATAACTCTGAATCTTGATTGTGGAAATGTTTATCTTGTTCGAGCTCTTTTTGCTCTTGAAGGTGGTGCTTTTACTTTGTTATTTATTAGTACTTATTATTGTTGTTAAAATGAGTTTGCATTTGGTGCGAACTTACCAACAAACTCTTTCACCAAAATGAGGATTCCCCATTACCAGAGTTTCCTCATTCTATTGTGCGTCTATAAGCAGTAATTTTCTTCTCTAAAGACCCATCTTTCTATGCTCGACTTGTGCTCAAGATTGTAGGATTTAGCAGAAGGCCTCAGTATCGAGCCTGGGCCAAAGAAAATTAGGAAACTTCAGTTATAGTTTGTCTATGGATTAACTTCTACTATGCATGAATGCAGATACGCTCAATATGGTGAAGTTTCTCCCAAAGTAGATGTATATGCTTTTGGAGTCGTCCTCTACGAACTAATCTCTGCCAAGGAAGCAGTTGTGAGGGAAAATGCTTCAGGAGCAGAATCAAGGGGTCTTGTTGGTTTGGTTGGTTTCTCTCTCCTAGAAAACAAAGCCTTTTTTAGCTTCTATAGTTGATCTTCCATTATGCAATAGTCTCTGAGTACACATGTCCATAATTCTATCGTATTTTGCTTCCGTTCCACAGTTTGAGGAAGTCCTTAATCAACCCGATCCAAGAGAAGCCCTCCAAAAAGTGGTTGACCCTAGGCTTGGAGACAACTATCCACTTGAATCAGTCCGCAAGGTGAACTATTCTTAGAGGAAAGCACATTATTGTCTAACCTTAGATTTAGTTCTGAAACAGCTATGGTGGTTTTTTGTGCAGATGGCCCAACTTGCCAAAGCATGCGTACATGAGAATAAAGATTTGCGCCCAAGTATGCGATCTATTGTTGTTGCATTAATGACACTTTCATCATCAACTGAGGACTGGGATGTAGGATCGTTTTATGAAAATCAAGCTCTTGTGAATCTAATGTCAGGAAGGTAGAATCTGAAGTAAAATGTTGTTTTTAGGAAGTTTCTTTGAACATTACGATCTAAGACATCATTGAACAGACGTAATCGAGCATTGTGTCTTTTGTATATTGTACATAGATATATCATGAAATCAATGAAGAGGTAAAAGTTGTTTTGTCCTCCAGAGTGGTAGATTGGAGTCATAGGACGATCAGATCGTGAGGTTTTCATCTTGTTTAGGTAAAGAAGATGCTTATCCAGTTCAGGTCTTCTTCTCAAACATAAACCACCACCCAAATGAGAGCGAAAAAATAATATGGTGCCCTAAACGTGTAGGCTAGTAGGGCTTTCAGGCTTAGAACTTCCTAAATTAAACCACCATAGAGGGGCTCCCTCTTTTAAAACACTCCACGCAAAAGAGAGCGACCCTCTGTGCTTTTCAGTTAATTCACAGATGCAGGCAAGTTTCCTATTACAACTTGGTCGGCAGCACTTATCGATAAGGGCATCTCTTGTGAAAGGTGAAAACCGTGAAAACTTCTAGGAAATGAAAATAATCGAATGCCATATCTTGATGACGCTTCTAGTGATAACCTCTAAGTTGATTACTAGTTGAGAATTTTTCGGTTTATCCAGCTTTTCGATCTTATATCTACATCTCGATCGTTCATTTTATAGGTATTTATGAGTAGATAATTTTTGTAAATTTTCAGCCAAATTAAAAATCGTTAAGGTATTTATAAATATGATTTACCAATTATGAATATGAACGGTTCATGTTTGATTGATTTGGTTCGTCTATTGATTTGATATAGTTCTAGTTCTTAACGATTACAAATTTGGTTGAAATTTTGTAAGAGTGATCTACTTATATAGACCTACAACTTGAACGGTTAAGATGTCAAAATGTTATCGATTTGTTAGTCTAATAAGTCATTAAATCAAAAGTCCTTAATTAATCCTCAACTTAGTAGTCCTTATTAGAAAGACCCCCACTCATATCTCGGTTCTGTAGAATCTCCTACTTGTTCATTGTTTTTTTTGTTCGATTTTTTAAGTAATGCTAGATGAATCACTTTTGAGACACCATATGTATCTCACCTTATGTAACAGCTAACATGACAAAATGTTTGATCTATAGCAAAATTTTATTCTGTGTGAGGAAATTGTCTCCTACTACACAAGTCCTCACGCTGCACAAAAATGCATCGGGTTTAATTTAAATAATTCAGTTTCCAAGTTTTATTATTATATATTTTTTAAAGCAAATTTCTTTATGGTCTAACTTGTTTGACGGATCGCAAAGTCCCTACTCCCTAACAGTAAATGGGTTCTTCCACAGATTTGGCTTTTTTGTGTACCTTTCCAAAGATATGACAGTTAAAAAAGCATGTTAACTCTGTCCTCAAGAAACATGAATCATAAAGATAACTTGCGATCAGTTTCCAAAGTAATCTGGAACCTCGGGAGTTTTCCAACATGAATCATGATGGTGGTTTTGCCGTGAGCTTTAATGTCTTTGAATCGGTTCAATGCTGCATAAAGCTTGCAGCCATAACAGCACGGCTCTTGCCATGACTCAGCTTTTGAACAATATTGTTTTTCTTGTGCCGCAAGATTCTCTGGTGGTGCTTGTTGACTGGGTCATCATCTTCATCAACATCCATGCCACCCCAGGCTACCTAGCAAGCTTCCTTCTGTCTTCATCAGTCCACACTCCACATACCCAAAAAATATAGAATAATTGAAAATGGTTCTGAAAAGAGCTACAAAACTCTAAAGGGGGCCATGTTTGTTTGGTGGTGCTTCAACCACAGCTAGCTAGCTAAGCATGGTCTAATATTCTAATTTGGGTAATGGTTTGGTCATCCCTTAGCTTAGGTCAGCGGATCGAGTTAGGAGCCATTGTTTTAATGCATACGACTTGGCAATGTGTGATGTTTCAATATATGGTTCTTAGTGATTTATGTATGTGATTCACCTACTCAAAGGAGCAAAGTCATACACTACAAAGGAGGGTTTTTTTCAAGTTCTTTTGTTTAACTTCATGTATGCTTAATGCTTAAGAAAAAAAAGGAAGAAGCAAAATGAAATTAATGATCCAAAAAAAGAAAATAAAATTGTGGATATAGTGCATAAACTTAATCAATACCAATTTGATGTGTATGAAATCACTAATATACCAAAAGTACACGTGTATCGTAACATTTTTTTTTTCTCAATTTTACACGGCTAGAGTTTCATCATGATCTTTAGCTCTTCTCGGGGAAGAAAAAATAGATGACTATTGCATAAGAAAAGATATAAATGTTCAATACAAACTAATATTGAACATATGTTTTCAACTAATGGAAAGATTCCTTCATCACTCATTTAATTTTTTCTTTATAAAGTTATGATACTTTTAGCGCCCTACTCATATTCAAATCCCGTCTCCGCCATTGCTCATGGCTTGTTTACATTTTATAACAATTTGACTACGAGGCGAGTTTACATATAATCGTATCCCTATACATTGATGATGTTGTCTTAGACCATCCATTCTTTATCACATTAAGTAAACGTGACGACAATTTTATGAAAGTGTACTATAAAATCTGATATTAAAAATTGAAATTAAACGAATACAACTTTATATTAAACCGCATTCATAAAATAGATCCAAAATCATATATGCATGTTGTCACGTGGCTATCAAGAAACAAAGTCATTGTAAGTTATACAAGAATATAGTTAGTCCATACAAATTATACAATTTTGCCCACTGGATTAGTATCATGGTTCTAAAAGGCTCCGTCTACCACCGTCTATTCCATGTCTAGGCTCTAGGCTACAACAAGCCGCCTCGCTTTTCTTCAAGGCTTTTGTGTCAGGTTGTGGGCAATTAGGCGGCCGCCTAGCCGCCTAGGGTTCATAGCTGTCCGACTAATTTTATTTACATTTGGTGGTGGGGCTGTTACATTGTGAGGAGCATGCGAGTATAAGAGTAAATGATATTTTTAGAATTAGAAGTCTATGTGTTTATTATTGTTGTTGCTCACTTGTACATGAAGTTATGTTAAATTTTAGCTATAATCTATTTTGTAAATATATCTAACAAGATTTATGTTGAATAATTTATCCATATTTGATTGTTTTCGAATATTGTATTACATAAAATATATATATATATTTTTAATTAATAAATATAAAAAAGTAAATCGTCTAATCTCCGACTAGTCCCCGCCTAGGCTGTCCAGACGCTAGGCTATGGGTCGCCGCCCGCCTAGTGCCTTTTAGACCATTGATTAGTATTAGTACACAGTCATTGTAAGTTATACAAGAATATAGTCGATACAAATTATACAATTTTACCCACCGGATTAGTATTAGTACACAAAGTCATTGTAAGTTATACAAGAATATAGTTACAAATTGTACAATTTTGCCCACCGGATTAGTATTTAGTACTAATATATTTAGGACGTCATTTATTCAATATAAATTAATTATATATATGGATATTACATTGGGGTGCCAACCCATGTCCCGTTCATTCAATATATATAGCCACTCAATACTACAAGTTTCTCATTCCTCCATATATCCTTTTTCTCTGATTTTCTGTATTGTTCCAACCATGGGAGCAGAACCCCAAGAAACTCCAATTGATATGAACGAAGTGAAACAAAGTTTGTTAGAGACAGAAGTCACAGAACCAAGAACCGTGACCGAGTCAGCTCTGACGAGTCTGGATGAAGTGGAGGAGATCATAGGCCACAAGTTCGAGAACAAGAATCTGCTAGAAGAGGCCTTCACGCATTCATCTTTCATGTGCAGCTTTTCTTATGAGCGTTTAGAGTACGTCGGCGACGCCGTGCTGAACCTGTTATTTAGCCGGGAGCATTACTTTTTGTACCCGGATATGGCTCCAGGAAAGCTGACCCGTCTTAGGGCCGCCAATGTTGACACCGAGAAGCTGGCACGCGTGGCGCTCCGACACGGGTTCCACCGCTACCTCCGCCACAAGAAACGTTTGCTTGAAGATCAAGTAAGTCGATCGCAATCACCATTTGATATATACTATGAATCGTTTGCTTTTGACTCTTTTGAGGTTGAAATTATGTGTTAGACATGGATTATTGTTTTTCTTTTCTTCTAGAGGTGTGATTTGGGGTATTAAAATTTTGAAGTCCTGATACATGACACAACTTAAGTTCATACTCCAAAACACGCTAGAAACTTTATATTTTGATTCTTGTTGTCTTGGTTGTGAAAAGAAAACATGATTTTTGGTGGTGTTTCCGAGGATTAGAGTTTTTTGGAATCGAGATAAAAGACGCAAGTTAGTTTCATATATACTCTGAAACATAGTAAACTTTATTTTTGATTAATGTGTTCTGTCACGAACAAGGAAAATATGATTTGATTAGCGAATTTGGTATGTTTCCGAGGATTAGAATTTTAGTTTGAATCTGGAAATTGTCTTATATACAGGAGCAAATTGAGATGAACGAGTCTGAAAAATCACTAGTCAAAATCTTGTAGTTTTTCTTAGAGTCGTCTGGACTTCGATGTATTTGTGATGGGGACTGCAATCTACCATGGGATCATGACAAAATGACAATTTAGCAAAAGCTTTTTGGAAGCTTCATGCTGACCCCATTGGAGTTCCCAAGCTATCAAGCAATAACAAATTTGGTCCAGTCTAACTACTTCTAGATTTGATCCAAAGATTGGAACGACATACAAATCTTACTTGGGTGCCCACTCTAATCTTTGGACCATCAACTTCATAAGTGCAGCTCTATGAAGCTCAATGATCCCTGACCTTTCTGCTGATATTTGTGCAGATCCAAGAGTTTGAGCGAGCAATTCTCGATTATCCTTTGCACTCCAATGGCCTTATTGATGCTCCTAAAGATCTTGCTGATCTCGTCGAATCCACAATCGGAGCAGTTTTCATGGACTGCAACTCAATAGACATTGTGTGGAAGGTATACATTACTTCTGTGGACACACTCTAGTATCTTTGCTAGTAGCACTTACATTTCTAACAAATGCAATTTTCATATTTGTTTCATAAGGTGTTCAAGGGATTGCTGGAGCCGATGATAACTCCGGAGACTATACAGACACATTATAACACCCAGCTCAATGAGCTGTGTCAGAAGACCAGTCGGACTCTCAAATATTTTGACTCATGGGAGAAAAACAAAACCGTTGATTGTTTCATCGACGGTCAGTTTGTTGGAAGAGGCACATACACTAATCGGAAGGAAGTTGCACAGAACCGAGCGGCAAAGGATGCATTGGACAACCGGTGGAAGTGGATGGTTTTACGCAACAAAGACGCCGCTGATGAGCAAGAAGAAGTGAGTCCTCCCAGTTAATTATCCGAGAGGAGGAATTCGAAGTTAATGAACAACCTTGATCAGTAATGCATGTATGTGTAAGTCCCTTGTATGTTACCAGTAACCCACAGATGAACTAGTTCAATTTTAGTTTGTGACTTGGTCATGTTGTGAATTCTAGAACCAATGAAGACTAATCTGATGTCCCATATGTACCTAAATCATCAAAGCAACATGAGCTTTATATCTCTTTCCTTGCAAGACTTCAGTTTTTGGTGGTGTTTCCGAGGATTAAAGCTCACGTTGTACTCGAAGAAGACTTGATTCATTTCCTCTCTCAATAACCACCTTCTTTTCCTCCTCCAACCCCGAAGACCACCACGCCGTCTTTGACCCCCCGAAGGATGATGAGCCGTCGGAACAGAGAAGCAAACTCGCCATAGCATATGAGGAGCTCCACCGCAAGGTCGTGCGAACCATACAACTCTCAATTGCTTCTACTGGAAACACCTTCCTGATACCTTCTCACGATGAACACCCAAACAACTCTGGATTGTTTCTTCACATGCCTGGGCGTTCGGGAGCCAGAGAGACTGGTCTGTTCTTTATGCAAGAGTGAGTGAAAGGGCGCTTCCCAGTCCTCCAATGTCCTGATATGGTTCCTCTTGATAAGCCCAACATCTTCATGCGCCGCCTTGCCCAGCCCAACCCTCGATCCTTCATCTCCGAGCACCAGCAGCCGGTCCCAATCCTTCATCATTAATTTCAACTTCTCTTTTTCTTTTATCTTAGTTTTTTTTATTTCCGTTTTAGTTTATTTACACGTTTGATGAGATTTTTTCTTTTGTTTGGTCAGGGATTGTTCTCTCCAGAGTGTCTGGTTTTCAGGCAATACGCGTTTTTGTTTTGGCCTTCGTGTCGGCGTCAGCAGCGTGCCGGCAACCGGGGAAATCAGTTAATTTGGTTGCAGTTGAATTGCAGTTGCAATCGGATTCCATTGAGTTTGCACGGTTGGGACAGTTACCTCAAAAAGTTTTTGGATTATTTCTAAAATTATAAATGGGCTGTCATCTTAGTTGGGTCAAGATTATTTTGAACCTTCAGTTATAATGACTCTTTATATCTTTTAACGGTGGTACTTTTTCTTCGGTTTGGAGTTTTGTCCTTTAGAATTTTATCTAAACAAGATTTTAACGAGACCACCATATTTAGGCTTGAGAAGAAGTTGACATTTTCTACCTCTTTCAGTTTGGACATAAGTATGTACTCAAGTGAAGGTTACAGACAACGTATGTGTCTTTTGTTTCGTGACTTTCATATTTAGTTTTGGATTGTCATCTTTGACTCTCTTTATGTCTTGTAATTCGGTTCATATGTAATCATTTGTTTGTATGAAATACAATTTGCTTCTATCTCAAAAAAGGCCATAAAAAACGTTACTGTTTTGGGCCCACACAATAGAATGGCCCAGATCCTTCTGGAATTATGGAAAAAAATACCAAGAAGCAAGGAAAATCCTAATAAGAAGAAAACAAATTCTCCTTTTTCTCTTTTTATTTCTTAACCAACACAAACACGAAGCTTCTGAAATCCGAGAACAAAACCTCTTAAATTTCCAAATCGGACTAACCCAAAAACCCTGAAAGAAAATGGATTACGAGCTGAGGAGAGCGAGAGAGAAGCTGAACAAGGAGCAGAACGAGAGGAAAGATATTGCCCGGAAGAGATTGGAGAGGGAGAGAAAGGCCAAAGAAGAAGCCAGGAAACAAAGAGAAGCCCTCGAAGCTGAGCGATCCCGACGCTTCTTCGATGCCGAACAAGCCCAGATTAAGGTTCGTTTCTATAAACCCATTACTTTTCTTATTGCTTTGAATTCAAAGTTTTCATCTTTACTTGGGAATGTCACAATTGATATAGATATATACAATATTTTAGTTCCTAAGCATGGTCTAAAACTACCCAAATGGGCTATATAGCTTAGAAATCTGGTGACTTAGGCATGCCCATCTTTGTTAGTTAATGTGAGAATGATTTAGTTTGAGATCAATTTGTTTTCCGGGTGATTGGTTGCTTGGGAGTTAATGCATTCTCTTTTGTGTTGGTTCTAGGCTGATGAAGAGATGCAGGAGAACTTACTTGTGGGAAGAGGAATTGTGTTCTGTCGTTTGTTGGAAGCTGTGGCTGGTCAGGGTAGCGGAGATAAGATCAAGCTTCCAGCTTCGTGCTTCAATGAATTGTCGGAAGGAGGTGCTTTTGATAAGGGACCGTTGTACTTTAAGTTGTCAGTAGTTGATCAGGAGCTTAAATCGGACGAGAAGGAAAAGAGTCGGAGCACACATTCAGGTGTTTTGGAGTTCACAGCTGATGAAGGTTTTGTTGGGCTTCCTCCTCATGTGTGGCAGAATTTATTTCCGGGGGATGCACCAGCGATCCCTTTGATTGAAGTTCGTTATGTCTGGCTGCCTAAAGGAACTTACGCCAAGCTTCAACCTCTTAGGGTAGGTTTCTCAGACTTGCCTAACCACAAGGCCATCCTTGAAACAACCCTTCGCCAGCATGCTACCCTTTCTGAAGATGAGATATTTATAGTCAACTATGGTGAACTGGTATATAAGTTAAAGGTTCTTGAATTAAAACCCTCTTCAAGTGTATCTGTTCTAGAAACAGATATTGAAGTAGACATAGTTGGTCCTGATGCCGCTGTGGAGAACAGTCATGATAATGTCCTAAAACCACTTACATTTGGAAAATCGGAATTTGGAATGGTTGATGAAGGACACTACACATTTTACAAGTTCTCAATAGATAATGCTACTTGGGAGAACATTGCTTCTGGGGATGCCACAGTTGAGGTGAGGATAGAACCAGAGACACATTCTGGCGATAGTGATATCTACATATCTAAGCATCCTCTCATATTCCCTACCAGGCACCAGCATGAATGGTCATCCCATGACATTGGTTCGAAGACTTTGATCCTTAGCTCAAAAGATAAGAGCTTGGAGGCAGGAACTTATACTCTTGGTGTTTATGGTTTTAAGGGAGAAACAAAGTACCATGTATCTGTGAATGTTCAAGATGTCAGGAACCAGAAGATAGGCCAGAAGGTTGCGTCTTCCTCATCGTCAATGGATGTGGACACTGTAGAGTGTAAGAATTGTGGGCGTTATATACCCAGTCGGAGTATTGCACTCCATGAAGCGTACTGTAGCAGAAACAATGTTGTTTGTCAGCATACTGGTTGTGGAGTTGTTCTTAGGGTTGAGGAGGCCAAGAATCATGTGCATTGTCAAAAATGTGGACAACCTTTTCATCAGGAAGAGATGGAGAAGCACATGAAAGTGTTCCATGAGCCGCTTTACTGCCCTTGTGGTATTGTGCTTGAGAAGGAAGACATGGTAAGCAATAGTCCCCTTCCTTGCACCATCAGATTTTATCTTCATTTACTGATAACTTATTATTAAATTTATTACTGTATGAACATCTAACAATGTTCTCTTCCCTGTTGTCAGGTGCAACATCAAGCCTCAGTTTGCCCCCTGCGCCTCGTTCCATGTCGATTCTGTGGGGACATGGTTCAAGCTGGAAGTTCTGCTACTGATGTTCGGGACAAGTTAAGAGGATTGTCTGAGCATGAGAGTCTCTGTGGGTCAAGGACTGCTCCATGCGATTCATGTGGGCGTTCTGTGATGTTGAAGGAAATGGACATCCACCGCGGTGCCGTCCATCAAAAGAACTAAGGCGAGCCAGATGTGAGTTTCCCCAGTTTCCACTGTCAAAGTCTGCTTGTTGTGTTCTGTGTTCTTGCAAAGTTGAATGGAATAAATGAATTATTTGTATCCTTTCTGTGCATGTGAATTTGTACCAATGCGTTTATAATCACTTGAAGTTACAAAGATACAATGGAGATGGGATCATTTCCCTTAGATTCTGGAATTCATGCGTGCATTAAAATCATTGGTATCCTACCTGAATTTGTCGTATATTCCATTCATTTCATATTCATCACCTGAACATTGAGCCCAGGTAAGATATCAAAAGTGACGATGCTATTTTCTACACTCTAACACCAAGATTTCCTTTTGAATGAGCTGAGATGTTAAGTGTTGCTTTTCCCAGAATATTTTTGCATCAACTTGTTTTTACCTTTATATAGTTGCTCAAATATTTGGCATTACATTACTGTGTTTAAGGGCAGGTCTCAAACACCAGACGTAGCACACCTAACATAAACTCGAAATACTGAACAAAGCGAGCAAAGAAGATCTGGGATTAATATTCAGAACTTTGAGAAAACTTCTTATTTAAACTTTGTTTTCACTGCCAACCTTCCGACCATCCCGACCCTTTGCTGAATCTACCTGCATCAGTCATCAACCTACTCAAAATAATTAGTGTACTTGTTCTGGTCCAACTGTTTCATTCTGAATGAGAGAGTCTTCCTCTGTTGGACTCATTTTATCTTTGCAGTGGAAAGTAGTAGACATGAAATGAAGTCTCTGTGACACTTTTCATAATCAGCGGAAGTCACCAATGAATTAAGAATGGTTATTTTTCTTTATCTTATTATTTTTTTTCTTTTTTGATAGGACTGAATTAAGAAGGGTTGAGTTCAAGTGCATATCTGTTAGGAATTGGAATTCTCTTGATAAATAATGGTTGATGTAATCCCTATAACATGCAGCCATGTGAATTTCACAGCTTTCCCGTTTCCTAAATTTATTGCTTCTATTCCAAGCATGAGAATTTAGACACCCACAAGGCCATAACCAACATACTACAGCAGTGGAAGTCTACACAAGACAAGAGATTCTTCAATGGAGTGATCAATCATTTTATTCATTCTGATGATGTGCAACTGACAGATGGAGTTCAATCTTTCAAAGCTCTTCCTTTCTCTCTTGATTACCTAGTTGCAGGTCCACTCAAGCTCGGGATAGCCGTGTTGGACGAAATGACGACAACCGTCTTATTTTTAATAAATTGATCTTGTCCGTTTAAGTCCGTTTTATCCTGTCTGTTTGATCAATTCATTACAGATCGGACAGCTGTCACCGTTTAGGGTTTGTCCCGCACGACTATCTCCTTCAGTTTTAGTTCGATCGGTTTGATTAATCTGTGCTGGCCAGAGTTGTTGCGTGAGAACGTACTACCACACACGAACGAATCGAACTCCAACATGAAGTTGGCAGCTTACAATTTAGATGATGCAAGCATGTAATGTAGCATTTTGAATATGATAAAGGCAGTGTCAAGTCACTGAAGCATGACAAGTGAAATCAACCGTTTCAGTATTAACTAGTTTTTGATAGCAACACGAAATGATTAGATAACCAATACAGTTAAATTAGTACTTGATGATAAAAAAATCAACATTAGTGATTTCCTTCCTTTTTTAGTCCCAAACTTAGTACTAAAAATTTCAAAGAAAAGAATAAGGAGACAATCACACAAAGAACATGTCACAGAATCCTGGTCGTCCTAAACGTCCATCACCTCCCACCATTTTCTTCTTTCTCTTTTTTAGTCACAGTCGGTAAAGTAGGCGACAGGCATGTAACACAAAACAAAATTAAAGCTTGAGAAAAATTTCAGATCATTTATACACAATAATTCATACCCAGAATAGTAGAGACCAGCTCCACTAGTCAAAAACAGAAACAGTAAATAAAAGAGAAGAGAAGAATAGTAGCCGTTGGAGTTGAGAGGGACAGCCAATCACCGGAGACCGACACCTAAACAACCACAAGAAAATCCAACCTGGTCCCCAGGTATTATTATGAATAATAAGTTTTAATGGAATTTAATTCGCTAATTAATCATGAAATTAAAGTCTCTAAGTCAAATTTATAAAGTGAGAGGGATATAAAACGGATGTGACTGTCTAGGGGAAGCAAACCTCACTTCAGTCACAACCGTTTTTTGGTCTCTCTCATTGTTCATACTTCTTCTTCTTCTTCTTCTTCTTCTTCTTCTTCTTCCAGTTGAGGCTTTTCCGTTATTGTTTTGCATTCTGAGAAGAAAACGAGCGGAGTTCAGTTGGGAATAGAGGTAAAGAGTTGTTTGGGTTCTAAATTAGTAAATCTTGAATCTTGTACTGTAGTTTTGCGGTTATTTGGTTGCTGAAGTAGCGTTTGATCCAATGTGATTACTGAAAAAGATGGCAACTTGAGAAAGATCACGGCTTGTTCTGTACTTGATTTGATGTTTTGTAACTGTTAAGTGTTTGGATTCTGGCGTTGTTTCGGTTTTTGAGAAATTTGGTGCAGAAGAACCGAAAAGATGCCATCTTTTTTAGGCTTGAGTCCATAGTTTGCTAATGGGATGGTTTAGTTTTTGATTGTTGAGAGGTTTAATCAATTTTGTGTTTGGTAGATTGAAATTTGAAGTGAGTTGATTGAAAAGATTTGAAGTTTGTTCTTGTGTTGATTCTTAAATTTACAGGAGGCTATAACTTGGAAAGATTCGTTTGAAGTGAGTTATGGCTACACTCAGTGATATAGGAATGGCAGCAGCAATCAATATTCTGACTGCAATTGCTTTCTTTGTGGCGTTTGCCATACTCCGGCTTCAGCCTGTGAATGATAGGGTCTACTTTCCGAAATGGTATATCAAAGGAGTGAGGGCCAGTCCGCTGGGTGGGGCATTCGTAAGCAAGTTTGTGAATTTGGACTACAGGTCATATCTGAGGTTTCTGAACTGGATGCCCGCAGCATTGCAAATGCCGGAACCTGAACTGGTTGACCATGCAGGGTTGGATTCGGCTGTTTACCTGCGGATTTACTTGACGGGGTAGGTGTGTCTTTCATGTACATTGTCAAATCATATCATCTCTATTTTTGTATAGAATTCATTTTACATTGCCTAGTGGCTGATAATTTTTGTTTTTGTTTTCCTGTCTTTGATTCATTGATGTTTTTCTTCTCTGACATTTGTTTTCCGGTCATTATAATGCAGGCTAAAGATTTTTGTCCCTATCGCATTGCTGGCCTTTTCAGTCATGGTCCCTGTCAATTGGACCAATACAACCCTAAAGAAATCAAATTTAGTTTACAGCAACCTAGATCAGCTTTCTATTTCAAATGTTCCTCTTGCATCTCATAGGTATTCAACACACTGCAATAAGCTCCAGATTATCTTCTTTTTTTTTCTTTTTCTGTACTTGGTGGTATATGTGTATGGTTATACTATGTCAGATTATAGAGAATTTTTAGCCCCTGAATACTCAGCTTTCATTGTTTTTCAACTTACAATAATCTGCATTTAAGCTTTATGCAAAGAATGCAACACTATTTTAACTCAGTTGTGCCTTCTTTGTTCTATGAATTTGGAACAGGTCATAGAAACAATCTTTGCCAAGTAAACCATAATGAATCTATTAGTGCAGTTTTACAGTCACTTCTATTTGTTTAGTGGAATTTGATTGTCTAGCTTACTCATTTAAGGAGATTCACCTTCTAATGAATTTGGAACAGGTCATAGAAACAATCTTTGCCAAGTAAACCATAATGAATCTATTAGTGCAGTTTTACATTCACTTCTATTTGATTGGTGGAATTTGATTGTCTAGCTTACTCGTTTAAGGAGATTCACCTTCTGATGATTATTTACCATTTGATGCAGATTTTGGACACATTTAGTAATGGCCTATGCCTTTACATTCTGGACATGCTATGTTTTGAAAAGAGAGTATGAGATTGTTGCGACAATGAGATTGCATTTTCTTGCATCAGAACAGCGGCGTCCTGATCAGTTCACAGTAAGATTCACTTGACACATTATTTTATAGCTGATTTGATGAGAAAGTTGCCCTTAAGGCACTGTAGTCAGACACTATACTGGGGTCAAGGGGGTTAAAGTTATTGACCCAAAATGACTTCTTTTGTGTTTGATTTATTAGAAGAGGGGAAAAGTCACCTCCTGTTGATCTACTTGAACTTGATAGGGAGATTTAGTAAGATGTACAAGTTTCTTTTATGTTTTTGTACTTCTCAAACAAGAACTGATGTGACATTCCATTTAGTAACCCTTCTTTTATGGCACACACGTATTTCTTTCGCTTAATCAATAACTTAGATTTCTACTTTGCTCCTTATTTTTATTATTACTAATTCGAGTGAAATAATATTATGTATTTTCAATAGGTACTGGTTAGAAATGTGCCACCAGACCCTGATGAAAAAGTCAGTCAGCTTGTGGAACACTTTTTTCTTGTCAACCACCCAGACCACTATCTCACTCATCAGGTTTAACCCCTTTCCCTTTACTAAGACAACTGTGTGTATTTGTTATTTTGTTAAAACTTGATAGTTTCAACATGTTCTTATACCATGTTTTGCTTTCCTTTAGTTTCTTACTGAATTATTGCAAGCAGGTTGTTTACAATGCAAATAAACTTTCTAAATTAGTCAATGAAAAGAAGAAAGTGCAGAATTGGCTCGACTACTATCAACTAAAATTTTCAAGAAATCCATCCAAAAGACCATTAACAAAGGTATCACATTCCTGATGAAATGATATTCATCTAATTTTTCTTCTCTCTCTATCCCTTTCACTTTCTTCTCTTTCCACATTTATGTTAACAATGTTTTGTGAGCAGACTGGATTTCTTGGTCTTTTGGGTAAGAGGGTGGATGCAATTGATCATCATACATCTGAGGTTGAAAGACTATCAAAAGAGGTATGCATCAATTACTCACTATTGTGAAAATATTTCATCTCACTTACTCTATTTTTTGTCTATCTGATACTTAAGAACAGTTGATATGGCCAATGATTTTGTAGACCGTTATTCACTGAAAGCATTTGATTACTTATACATTTTCTTTTTGCTGTGTACTATTAACAGATATCTTCAGAGAGAGATAAGATTACAAATAATCCGAAATCTATTATACCATCAGCATTTGTGTCCTTCAAAACTCGATGGGGTGCTGCTGTTTGCGCACAAACTCAACAAACCAGAAATCCAACTTTGTGGTTGACTGAGTGGGCTCCAGAACCTCGTGATGTTTATTGGGATAACCTGGCAATTCCATATGTTTCACTGACAATTAGGAGGCTTATAGTTGCCGTTGCTTTCTTCTTCCTCACCTTCTTTTTCATGATACCCATCGCATTTGTTCAGTCCCTTGCGAACATTGAGGGTATTGAGAGAGCAGCCCCCTTCCTAAAGGCCATTGTTGAAGTGTGAGTAATTTGTTTGTAAATATCTTCATTTGAAATATCTTTTTAACTGTATACTGGGACATACGTTTTTACTGTGCTAACAGTATCCCATTTTTCATGCAGGAATTTCATAAAGTCATTTGTCCAGGGCTTCCTCCCGGGAATTGCTTTGAAGCTTTTTCTGATTTTTCTTCCTTCTATATTAATGATGATGTCCAAATTTGAAGGATTTACTAGTATATCAGCTTTGGAGAGGATATCTGCAACCAGATATTACATTTTCCAATTTATTAACGTATTTCTTGGGAGCATAATCACTGGAACTGCGTTTCAACAATTGGATAAGTTCATCCACCAGTCTGCTAATGAGTATGTCCTTACGGTTATCCCCTCGACTTTTTAACTTGCAATTTAGTGGTTTCCAACTTTCCATTTCTTGAACAGCTTAACTTTGAAAGTTATTTCCTGTTTTTTGATCAAGTGTTGCCTCACTACACCTTATGTGAATTGTATTGAATTAATTGGCTGTTTGTGCAGTATCCCGATTACAATTGGTGTTTCAATTCCAATGAAGGCGACCTTCTTTATAACTTATATAATGGTTGATGGGTGGGCTGGAGTTGCTGGGGAGATTCTAAGGTTGAAGCCATTGATCATGTATCACTTAAAGAATACCTTCTTGGTGAAGACTGAAAAGGATAGGGACGAGGCCATGGATCCAGGAACCCTTGGATTCAACACTGGTGAACCACAAATACAACTCTATTTCCTACTTGGCCTCGTTTATGCCGTGGTGTCCCCAGTCCTTCTTCCTTTCATAATAGTATTCTTTGGCCTGGCATATGTTGTTTATCGTCATCAGGTAAATTTCGATAATTCTTAGAGATGGGTTCTTTTTTATTTTATTGGTTAGTGGTCACTTGACCGAGTTTTTGTGTATCCATTTTAGATTATAAATGTCTACAATCAAGAATATGAGAGTGCTGCAGCATTCTGGCCAGATGTCCATGGGCGGATCATAACAGCACTTGTTGTCTCGCAACTGCTACTGCTGGGACTTTTAAGTGCAAAAGAAGCTGCTCAGTCCACTCCATTGCTCATCACACTCCCGGTGCTAACCATATCGTTCCATCTATTCTGCAAAGGCCGTTATGAACCTGCGTTCAAAAAGAATCCATTACAGGTTTGATCATTGCTAGACATTATTCTTTCTAGGTCGACTCAATTGATTAAAATGATTCAAAACTTCTTATGCTTAGACATGCGCATGAAAACACTTTGTATTGTTGTTTGAATCCTTATGTATGGTGAATTTCAGGAAGCAATGAGGAAAGATACATTAGAACGTGTGAGAGAGCCACATCTCAACTTAAAAGGCTTCCTTCAAAGTGGATACATGCACCCAGTTTTCAAGGGTGCAGATGACAGTGACAGTGATGGAGCTGCCGAAGAATTGGAGGAGCCTGTTGTTGTCCCAACAAAACGCCAGTCTCGAAGGAACACGCCCATGCCCACCAAATATAGTGGTTCAGTAGGCTCGTCTGAAGCCGAAGATGTTCTCATGATCCAGCCTTAGAATGCATGTAAATCTTTGTTGTCTGTTCATTGGAGCTCAGGGAGACAGTTTGGAAGTGTAGATGATGGTGCAGAGGTTTAGGATTATTTGATGCTTAAAAGTTTAGGTGAGAGCTTGGTTACGCTACACCACCATCGCCATGGCCAACCTGCAACCTTAACCCTGAAGGCCTTACAGTGTACACGTACCTGTCACACTAGCCTCCAGATATGGATTTTTTCTACAGGAGAATTTATAGAACGCGAACCAACGAGGCCTGTTGGTAGCGGGGATCAAACTCGGATGAGGTTTCCACCACAAGCCTGAGCTTGCCAACTGAGCTAAACCTTGTTGGTGCAGGGGTTTAGGATTAGAGCAAAACAAAATTGTATCAATGTCCAGGAGGTAGGTAGACTTCAGAAGTTTTTTGTAGCAACTGCAATTTCTAGATAAGAAGGGTAATGTTCTTTTGCTGCAATAACTGTTTTTCTTAGTAATGCTTGGAAACCAAAACAAACCAAACGATATTCGATTTTCTCTCTACTTTAAATTGTTTAGGCGTTTTAGTTTTCGTTACATAGAAAATGATCATTTCAGTTTCTTAAAATCAAATATTCAGTGTAGAATTTCTCGTTATCTACTGCAAATAACTTTGTTACCTATTGCAAACCCTAATCCTACTCAGAGAACCCAAATCCCAAACTTCCGTATTCTTGCTTCTCCATAAATCCAAAATTTCATTTATTTACTTATTTTTTTTGGGGAAAAAAATAAATAAAAAGAGAGCTGGTAAACGGACGGTGCATTTTTTTAATAAATAAAAACGAACAAGTCGATTCCTTCCGACTCAGCTATGATAAAAAAATATCTCTTCTCTGGTTGGTGGGCTGGTATCAAATGTGGGGCCCGGCTAACCCGACCCGCCCTATTAGACTGAAGAAGCTCCTTTTCACTTCTTCATTTCCTTCTACGGACGAGGCGATGACGGCTGCGGATGCATCGTCCGGCGCCGCCACGACGTCGTCTTCGCCGTCAACGGTACTGATCCCGGCCAACCTCCCTCTCGTCTCGGCTTTCCTCGCCTGCGCTGTCGCTCAGTTCCTCAAACTCTTCACTTCCTGGTCTCTGCTCCATCTCATTTTTTGTAAAATTTAGGTCAGATTTGGTTAAGTTCGGGAAATTTAGTGTGAATTTGAGTGTGTGGTGGTTGCTCTCTCAGGTTTAAAGACAAGAGATGGGATTCGAAACGAATGATGGATTCCGGCGGGATGCCGTCGTCGCATTCGGCTTTGGTGACGGCGCTGACGGTGGCCGTTGGGCTAGACCAGGGCACCGGGGGAGCGGCTTTTGCTCTTGCCTTGGTCTTAGCGTTAATTGTATGTAAATTATTCTATCTTTTTTTTAATTCATTTTTGTATTTTAGTGAGAAAATCTGCACTGTATTTATGTAATTTGAGCGTTTTTGCAGGTAATGTATGACTCCACAGGAGTCAGACTTCACGCTGGTCGCCAAGCCGAAGTAATCTCTTCTTTCTTTACATAGTTTATGCTTGAATTTTGGAACCTGTTTTGATATCTAGTTGGGATGAATGTTCTAAATGTTTGATTAGAGAATAGTGTTGTTTAGATGAATGATTGTTTTGATGATTGTTGCAGCTGCTGAACCAAATTGTGTGTGAGCTTCCTCCGGAGCATCCTTTATCTGCTGTTAGGCCCTTGCGTGATTCGCTTGGGCATACTCCAGTGCAGGTTAGTTGCTCTACTCTTGCTACACATCTGAGCTGAGTGAATTACTAGAGCTGATAATTTGTGGAAATGACAACTACCACCTGATAGTAATCTTATTTGGTCGTTGTGGTTTAGAAAAAGTAGCATCTCATATGTGTATCTTGGCCTTTATTAGCAACAAGTTATGCATAAGCTGATTGAATGGGGAAGGGAATCTTCTAAGCGTATTGTGTTACTCAGTTTCTACCTGATAGCAACAAGTGAATCATTTGAACATGTTCATCAAGCAACTACATTTTGTTGCCAATGTTGTTCATGGCCAATGAAACTTTCATTTTACCAGCATAGGTCATGCATGCTTATTTTGCTGTATCAGAAAAGGATAGTACTGGAACATGTTGGTTCCTGGAGAAGATGGCTTGAATCTTAATTGACCTATATCTGGCTTGAACTAATTTGCCATCCATGTGAAGTAATCAGAAAGTCCAGCTTCAAAGATATCAAAAGTTAGATAGACAGGAAATGGAGTTAAATGAAGTCGCGATGATAACTGTTACTGTAGCTTTGTCAGGAACACCTCAGTAGTCTAATAGTAATCTTTTCATATGGTCTCAGGTTGTTGCTGGTGCTATTTTGGGATGTGTAGTAGGATATCTAATGATGGCTGCATAGGGGGATCCTTTAATAACCTTTGAGCACCACTCTTATAGGTTATTAACTTGTAGCTTTAATTGGACAGAATGAATGTAAGAGGTTAGATGTATAATGTATTCCTCATTTATCAAAAGCCTGTAAATTTGTTTAGGGGCCTTCACCCAGATGTTGTAATCATTTTACTAGAATTGAATTTTTCTTCTGTAAGGTTTGATTTGAATTGTGAACTGTGTTGTGTATACAGAAAACGCTTTTTACCAAATAAAGGGCATAGTTATAAAGAATCTCTAGTATAAAGGAACCCTATATTACTTTACATTTCCATTGTTTGAGATATGCCAGATGTTAGTGCTCTTATTTAACCAATTAATGATAAAATAAATAGAAACAGTATTGTGAAAGGAAAAGAATGAACTTCGACATAACTGGTTGTTAAATCAGAGGTCTTTTAACATGAAACAGAAAAACAAAATGCAGTTTCAGCTGTTCTAATAAACTCTCCACTCGTCATGAGTTCATAACCACCCTCAAAGCTTATAAACTTTTCCTTCAGTTCTCCTTCCCTCTCTTTTTACACTTATGATACACAAGACACATATTCATGATACCCAACAAACAGACACATTCATAGAGATTGCATGAGGAAATAAAACAAAAACAGCCATGACAAAGAGAAGGCCTTCATCACTGATGCGCCGACTTTCAAGGTTGAGGTCAAGACTCATCATCTTCTGTGTCTCACTATTTGTACTGGCTTTGCTTAGATTAGTACTCCGTTCTGAGTCCAACCTCCAGTCCTCATTTCCCTCCATCCCAAGAAGATCCAGTGGTTTTATTGATACCCAGTTTGTTGGCCCTCCAAAGGTTGCGTCTCTCTTCCTGGTTCGTCAAGATCTCCCTCTTGATTTTCTCTGGGGCACCTTCTTCAAGGTTCGTTTCCTAGCATGACTGTTTGTTCAAAATTGAATAAGAATGGTTCTTACATGTTTTGTTGTGAGCTTTGCAGAATGGTGATGCAGCAAAATTCTCAATTTACATTCATTCAGAGCCTGGTTTTGTGCTTGATGAAACAACCACAAAGTCTGCATTCTTCTTTGGTTGACACTTAAACAACAGCATTCAGGTGGTCTTCTAGCTTCTTTGCACAGTTCAACTGCTTCAGTTTCCCCATACAGTACTTGGTTGCAAGATATGTATTGAAGTGTGTTCATCGAAGATTGATTGTTTTATTTTATTTTGCAGGTAGTATGAGGAGAATCAAGTATGATAGTAGCAGAGCGGCTGCTATTTGAAGTAGCTCTTTTTGATCCATCTAATCAAAGATTTGTCCTTTTATCGGATAGGTAGATCTTTCCTTTGAGTTATCTTCTCCAACTGTATATGCTAAGTATGTGTCAAGTAGTAAGTGGCTTTTATTTCTTGATCAAGTATGTTTCATTTGTGTTCATTCAGTGTTTAATTAGTCTGAATCTAGTTGAATCTTCTGGCTGTTTATGTGCAGCTGTGTACACCTCTACAACTTTAGTTACATTTACATTACGTGATGTCTTCCCCCAAAAGCTTCGTTGACAGGTAATCAGATATATGCATAACTTGAAATTTTTGAGGAAAATCTGTAGTTGAGCTTTGTGTTTCCTGCATGAAAGCAAATGAAGCTGAATGTTTTGTAGTCTTGTATTGTAGCTTTATTGATGTTAAAGGACGTCGTTATGATCCAAAGATGTCACCTACCATACCTAAGGAGAGATGGCGAAAAGGATCCCAGGTTTTATATCTTCCTACTTACAATTGTTAAATTGAAATGAAACCACTATATTTCAAGACACTGATTCCTTCTACAATGTGGTAATTTCATGTTCGTCACAGTGGATAACATTGGTTCGAAAACATGCTGAAATTGTTGTGGATGACGACACTGTTTTCCCACTCATCAGGAAATTCTGCAAGGTAACAAGTAATCCAACAAAATAAAAATTTTTATGACTGTTAACCGTTGTAAATTTATAATTTACAATGAAGCAAAAAAAATTATTTGATGAAGTTTCATTTAGTGAAGTTAGAATCTGTCATGAGTCATGACTCATGACTTATAATTTACAATATCATACACTGTTGCTTAATTTCCAGCACTGGCCACCTACACCCCTGATTTTCAGAAGGCGGCTACTTGTAAGTGAATACAGTAGAAATTATAATATAACTGCAAACACTTGTTGACAGTGCTTGTATTTATGACTATATACTCAATCCTTTCACATTGATCAAGAAATTTGGGTTGAACTAGGCTAACCAATTACAACTAATGACTACTGGCTAGGTCTTAACAATCTTTCGAGTTGAGTGCCTCAACTTTGTCTCGCTCCTCTTGCAACATCTCAAACAGAGTTTTTTGTATTGTGTTCAATTCTGAAATCTCTTTATTAGCCTTCTCGAGTTGGTTCATCAATAAGTTGTTTTCTTCTTTGTGTCGTTGTGCTCTCTCGTCTTGCTGCATGTTCAGTTTCATAATTTCCTCATTTGCCTTCTGGAGTTGTGTATGCAGTTCACTAATTGTACTGGATGCATTCAACAACTTTTCTTTTAAGTCGTTTTCCTCTTGATTCAGTTCCTCATTGTCTCTTCGTGACTTGCATCTTTCAGTCTGCACATTAGCAGCTACATTCCCTTGTTTCTCTTTTCTTGGTTGCTCCACAGCGCTTAAATCACCCTTTGAAGGTGAAAATCCAACCTCAACATCATTTCCCTTGGACTTGGATGTTGTGGTGGTTGGACTATTGGTTCCAAATGGTGTAGGCTCTTGTGCAGATTGGGAATCATCTTCCCTGTCTGAATGATGAACTACTTCATCCATGTTCTTCCCAGACTTTTTCTTTGCCTTATTGGTACTTCTTCCTTTCGCTTGCTTATCGGAAGTAGCAGCCTTCATGTTAGCAATACCAGATAAGGCATTGGGTGTTGGTGATGATGCTTTATGCATGCTAGCATGTGATCCTAGCACAATTTCTGGGCGATGGGTTGATGATTTTGTGGCCGTCTGCAGTGTGATTTTCTTCTGCATATTCCCATTCCCCTTCCCAGTCCCATTCCCATTGGGAGATTTGTCTGAAGAAACCTTCTGACTTTTGTGTGGGGCTACATTTGTATTCGGATCTGGGAGTGATCTCTTGCGAGAAGAGGACTTATCTAGATTTGAATCTAAAACTGGTCTCTTGTGTGAAGAGGACTTGACTAGATTTGAATCTAAAACGGCTCTCATGCGTGAAGAGGACGTTTCTGGATTTGAATCTAAAACTGATTGGCCCTGGATACCTGACTTATTAGCAGCTTCCCTTTCTTCATTAATAGCCTTCTTATTGCGGCGTGGAGCATAGCCAATTTTGTGACAATTGGTAGACCAGAAATCCTTTTGCCCTTCTGCTAACTTCTGCTTCAGTCTATCAAGAAGTATGGTATGCTCAAAACCCTGCTTATCATGAGCTGGATTGATATAGTCAGCTTCTAGGACACCTATAACACCGCGGCCATCGCTTCCTGCAGCGTTCCATACCCTCCAAAACGGCATGATCAGCCTATTCCTGTGATACACATTAAACCCTTGAACATCCAGATGGTTTTCTGCATCATTCACAAACCCAAGAGTGACCTTAGCAACCATGTTTGTATCATTCTTTGCCTTTTTGGTTTTCTTTGTTAATGTCTCCTCCTTTTCGAGGGACTTAGGCCTATACGTGAAGTACTCGGGCCACATCAAATCATTTAAAATGTTGTGATGCTTAACATCCTTGCCGCGAAGAATGATTCTGAAGTTGGGGGGAAGCCTCAAGTAGAGAATTGCTGAATAACTTCTTAACGAGTGGCGGTAGGTCAAAAAATGATGAGAGTTTGGATACTGCTCAGCCATTTGTATGTTTTTCTCATTCCGGTTCACGCCTCGAATTTGAATATCATGAGCTTCACTGTCCAAGTCAAGCTCCAAGTTTCCTTCATCGTCCTCCCAAAGGTTGTAAATGATTATTCGGGTGCCATGTTGCTTCATCACCCCAAATTGATTTTTCAAATCTTCCTCACTCTCAAATGGCGACCACTCAAGTATTGTCTCCAAACTTTTGTTCCAGTTTTCCCATGAGGATCGAAACTTTTCAGTCCAAGTTTCAGCCCCTCGTCTTCTCTCGTAGTCCAGCATGGGGACTACAATATCCTCCTTCCTTGTGCTCCTCAAGAAGGTGTAAGACAACAACCCAATGCTCTGAGTTCCACTAGTACGAGAGAAGACAATGACGTCTGCCCCAAGCCTCATGGTACTTGTTTTGAAACCGTTTCCATATTGTCCAATGGTATCTTTCTTCTTGCTTTTCTCCGAGTACCCCAAGGACATGCACTTTCTCATCTTCTCGGGGTCCATCCCTCCACCGTTATCTTCAACCAGGAGCATTTTGCTTCCGTCTTTCTTGTTGTCAAGCACGTCTATATTGACATAGGTAGAACCGGTGTGTACCTCGTCTAGTGCATTGTCTAAGAGCTCTGCAAAAGCTCCGAGAGCCCACTTGTGACTCGTAGCGTTGGAGTGCAGAAACTTAGGGTGCATCCTGGCGTGATCGAATCCACCAGTGGAAGACATATCCATATTTCTGCGGGTGTTACAAGCAACTCCTTCGTATTCCCCAGCCTTCCAAAACTGCTTGGTGCAGCTTTGGCGACCATAGGCATGATGGTTGCCGTTACTTCTCCCCATAGCTGATGCTGGCTTTGTTGCAAAAGTAGGCATTCAAATTTTTCAAGGAGAATGAAAAAGAAATAAGTAGATATGTGTATGAATTGTGACTACAAGCCCTATTTATAGAGCCCTTTCTCTCTACGGTATATCCTCGTTGGTTTAGGAATCCTTTCTCTTTATGAATTATAAGGTGAATAGGAAAAGCAATCCATTCAAGACACTGATGCCTTCTACAATGGTTCTCTAAGGTAATCCTCTTTCGTTTAGGAATCCTATCTCTATGAATTTCAAGGTGAATAGGAAAAGCAATCCTTTCAAGATACTGATTCCCCTTCCACAATGTGGTAATTTCATTTAGTGAAATGGTTACTTGATCATTTAGTGAGGTTAGAATCTATCATGACTTATACTTTACAATAGCATACACTGTTGTTTCATTTCCAGCTCTGGCCACCTACACCCCTGAGTTTCAGAAGGCGACGACTACTTGTAAGTGAATACAGTTGGAGCTGCAATGCGCGTCTTGAGAGAAGGTTTGGTTGGTACTTGTGATGTAACAGCAATACCATGAAATATCCAGCCTCTGAAATGAGTGAAATAGAACCGGATAGGAGTGGACGGAAACAACTCCTAACATCAGCACAAATAGAAAATGGACATGTATGGCCTAAAATTTTGCTGGCTAAGTACGAACGTGGAGATGCCAAATAACTAATAGACTCAAATTTGAATTTAGTGGCTAGTTGAACCCATCATCCAGCCAGTATACTTTCTATATACGTACTTAAATACATGTATAAATTCATTTGCATGTTCGATCTACATGTAAAATGTAAATTTTGTCATGTTTTGCAATCCTCACACTGACCTACATATACACTTTGTTTATAGATTATTCTAAGAGCATCTCCAACCGACTATCTTAATAAAAAGTTATAAATGTAACTAGTTTTGTAATAATTTACAACTCTAACATAATAGCTATGTAAAAGTTAAATTTAGATTTTGTTAAATCCTCTAGCTAAATTTAGTTATAATGAAGAGAGAAAACATCTATTGTTTTCATATTGTACTATTTAGATTTAGCTTTTAACAAATTTAGCTAAAATAATAGCTAAGATTGTTTCAGATGCTCTAAAACAAGATTGTTCAACTCGCTAAGGCGTTAAATGTTAGTACTCACCATGAATTTTATTATGAAATCCGAGTTTAACTTTACAGGGAGTCGGAGACCACATCTAAAGAAGATTCTACCAAAAATTTGGCAGAACCTCTTGAAAATGGACAACCATTCCTAATCAAAACCTACAAACACTTCTACAATCAAATTCCAACCTTATATCTCATGGAGCCTGTGTGCTCCCCAAATTCACAACAACTCCCAAGCCAACAAAATAATAATCTAACAATAATCCTGTATTCAAAATTCATAGTTCAAATCAATTCTAATAATTAAAAAAGAAAAACAAAGATATACAAGTAAGTGAGAGTTAATAAATTATTGACTACGCCTTGACTCCATGTACGCTCGATCTCAACTAAGCTAGTCTGTAAATTAGACATTTAAAACCAAAGGGCCTAGGAAAAAAACATTTGAAACGTTAGAGTGAGTGGAGAAAAATAAAGTTCCAAAAGAACAAGTAAATAAATAAGGTTTTATGTTTCCCAAATTATTGATCTTAGAAAACGTGATGTATACTCCAGTAAAACAAGTACCCATCTCTAGGGTGAAAATCGATAAACTCCAACTCTAACTTTGCTAGACAAAATATATAATTAGCCTCTCATGCTCTATTATACATGTATGTATTCATACGCCTCTTTACCCCTATATGAATTTAAGAATCCACTCAGAGATGCTACTCTTGCGTCTAATGCTCACGTCACACCATAATAGAGATGAATCCATATTCAATATTCAATGTGTGTATACATGCCCCATTACCCCTGCAGGAATATATTACTTATATGTATAAATAAAAATATATACTCAAGCAAGGCTACTACGCTTGCGTCTCACGCTCATGTCTCACCATAATAGCAATATATATATATATACATATATATATATACACACACAGTGCGGATCAGGAGCGGAGGTCCGTTCCTAAGCTTAGGAACGGATTTCATCATTTTGACCCACTTCCCGATCGAATTTCCTCAAATTTCCTTCTAGACATATCTATATCATCTTGTGTAGATCATCTCTGCAAAATTTCAGCCAATTTAGTGATCAGGAAGACCTTCAAACTTATGTTACAAAAAAGATGGACAAACTGGACAGAATTCTGTCCGTCAGTTTTGTAACGCAAGTTTGAAGGCCTTTATGATCACCAAATTGGCTGAAATTTTGTAGAGATGATCTACACAAGATGATATAGATATGTCTAGAAGGAAGTTTGAGGAAATTCGATCGGGAAGTGGGTCAAATGATAAAATCCGTTCCTAAGCTTAGGAACGGACCTCCGCTCCTGATCCGGACTGATATATATATATATATATATATATATATATAGGCTACACCATTATGACAGAAAGACACGTATGTCTAGCTAGCATTTATACATACTAGTGGATTTTCACTCTTAGCCGACGAAAGGTCGACGGAAACATTTTCGTCGGCTAGGAGAAAAAGTTCGTCGACTAAGAACCTCTTAATTGAGGGAATACATTCATCGTAAATTTTTGTCGACTAAACTCTTCTTAGCTGACAGATCTGTGTTCTTGGCTATTTTCGTCGGTTAAGAAAGCTCTTAGTCGACGGAAAATCTCGTATTCCGTCAGCTAAGACCTAAAAACCTAGCCGACGGAATCTAAATTATATTCCGTCGACTAAGAGCTTTCATAGCCGACGCAAAAGATTATATTTTGTCGGCTAAGATTAAAAATAATATTTACTTACAAAATTGCACTACGAATATTCCGGTATCCGATTGACCATTGTGATACCAATCCGGAAGCAGAATGGTCGTACGAGTAAAACTCATTGCTATGCCATGACCTATTGGCTTTTTTGGCCATCCGGGTTCGTTTACGGCTTCAAAATGTAGTTTTTCTAAACACTTAACACACGAAAACGCCTCTATCTGCATCTATATGAGGTATTTTGGTAGAACCTTCAACACAACAAGCTCTCACCATGATGAGACGCAACTGCCCATCTAAACATTTTGAGACATTTACCCCTCGATGATAGGGTTCCCTATAGGGATAAATAATGGTAAATAGTAGGCATCAAGAAGCACACCAATGTCGAAGTCAAGGCCATCAAGAAATGGGCCAGGCAGATTCTCAAGGGTTTAAGCTATCTGCATTGTAAGGACCCTCCCATTGTTCATAGAGATTTGAAGTGTGACAATGTGTTTATCAATGGCTTCAATGGGGAGGTTAAGATTGGAGATCTCGGGTTTGCGTTGGTGATGCATGAGCAGGGTACTTCTGAGCATGAAGTAATTGGCACGCCCGAGTTTATAGCGCCGGAGATGTATGAAGAGAATTATAACGAGTTGGTGGATATCTATTCTTTCGGGTTGTCTTTGCTCGAAATGGTGACTTGTGAGTGCCCTTATAAGGAGTGCCATGGTCCGGCGCAGATTTACACTAAGGTTACCTCTGGTGTGATGCCGGCTGCGCTGAGTAAAGTGAAGGATCCTCAAGTGAAGCAGTTCATTGAGAAGTGTCTAGTTCCTGCATCAAGGAGATTGTCTGCAGTGGAGCTCTTGAATGATCCGTTTCTCGCAGCTAATGATTCGAAGGAGAGTAGATCTTTTCCCATGGACATTGATACCGCAAGTGACAAAGTGAGCTCCAAATCATCTAGCTCTTACATCCTGGAGTGTCACATGTTCACAAAGAATAATAAGTTGACATTAAGAGCAAAGAGGAATTCTGATAGCAGTAAGGCTATTGCTTTGACATTGAGTGTAGCTGGTAGTCGTGGGAAGAAGAAGACTATCGAGTTTGATTTCTATCGGGATTCAGATAGTGCTGTTTCGATTGCTGAGGAGATGGTTGATCATCAGGAGCTTGGCCTTTCAACGAAAGATGTGTCTGCCGTGGCTGAGTTGATTGATAGATTGGTTATGAAGATTGTGCCCAAGTGGAAACCTACTTTTTCAGTTGGAGCATATAGCTCATGTACCACTACTAGCTCAGATTCAACAAATAACTCTGCTATCTCGAGCATGGTGATATGGAAGAGCTTTAGCACGTCAACCATTTGTTCCTTGAAGTCAGATGAGTTATCTCTAGTGGACAAATATCACTATGGTCAGCTAAAAGCAGAGCTTGACTCGATTGATGAACAGTTTCAACAACGTTTTGTTGAGCTGATGAAGATGAGGGAAGACGCGATCCAAAGTGCAAAGAAGAAGTTGGTTGGTCCAGTGTAGCATCTTCCATTCGCAGATCCGTACGTAGCTTGTTTGTCTACTTTTCTAGTCCTGTGTTTAGAAATTTTCATAGAATCGTCGCAAAATGGGGTACACAGAATCGATTTCCATCCCCTGATAAGTACCAATACTTTTGGAATTTGGAGTGATTGTTCTGTCAATAGTAGTACTTGTGAAGTTGTGATAACTTGGGAATGAAATGTTTTTTTCCTTGAATGGACGTTTTTTTCTTATTAAGGCCGGTTTGACTTAGATGATTTGATGTCACTATTTCCCTCACGGCTAGTACTAGTTTTTACTAGAATAAATACTCGCGTCCAAATTTTTTTTTCTTCATTTTTTTAATGATTATATTAAATTAAATTTGTCATCATGAAATTAAATTTTGATCGGATTGAATAGGAGAGTAAAGTAAGTGATCATCATGAAATGAGTATATATAAAAGAATTTGAACCAAGCCACTTGAGTCAAGCCGCGACTCCATTTAAATAGTAAGCCAAGCTGCGGTTCCATTTGAAAATGCAAGGTGAATAATACATCACCTTCCTTCTCCATTGGTATATTTCCTATAATACAATCTTCAAACAAGCCGGTACTATTGTTAAGAAGCCAGCCGGCCTTCAGCCAAGCCACATTATTAAGCCACATTATTGACAGACTTTTTTACCCTCAATTCAACCCTAGCAGTAAAAGGCTTAATTAAAGGGTGACTGCGTTTCTCGATCCTCTTCCGTCTCCTCTCGCCTTAAGAACCAGGACCCTCTCTCTCTCTCTCCCCGAGCAACTTCAATCAATTCTGGTTAGCTTTCCCAGTTTTATTCTCTTTGTAATGGCGTCCATGATCAGGATTTTACTGTGCTGCTGAAATCTTTTTCCTCTGATCAAGGTTTTAAGGTAAGCTTTCAGTCTTTGACTCTTCCGGTTGTTCTTGATTGCTTCAAAATTTCGGTTGTTTTTAATTGGTTTATTTCTGGAATCCTTCGTTTTGTTCAGGAAGAAGTGGGGGCTTAGAGGAGGACAACGGGTTTTGGGGTTGTTAATCAGATTGGGTTTGTTTTAGGAAGACCAATTTTATTATGCCTCTAATAGAATCCAATGGAGAATCCAAGGTCAGCAAATAGGAGGTGATAGCGAAGCTTAAAGACGACGGCGACTTTGACCGTCTCCGCCGCAAGATCATCCAGCAGCTCAAATCCATCGAGGAATTACGCGAAAATATCATTTCAATTGTGAAGCAATCGGCAGCGCTTAACCGCTCAGGTGCGGAGAATATGAAGCCTAGGCAGTTCTCTGATGACATTTACCAGGAGGTTGGGGAGAATGTGATGAGCCGGATTTCAGATGGGTTGTGGGGGATAATCAGGTCGAGTAATGGAATGCAGAGTGAGATAAGCGAAACTGTAAGTTCTGTTTACGATAAGTTGGCTAATCCAGAGGACAATGTAGAGGATGGATCGTCGAGTCGTGTTGGTGAGGTTCAAGTTGAGTGTAGTGATAGTGGATTGGTGGTTGGTGGTGCGAGTGGAGGTGTTGATGGCTATGATGCACGGATACGGCCAAAATTTTAGTATGCTGTATCGTACCCTATCCGATACGGGTACGCACGAGATACGTCATGAATACGTATCCAAAGATATTCAAACGTATCCTAGATCATTTAGGGAGGTTTTGACCAAATTAATACTAGGTTGTTGACTTTTTGTAGTAATATCTTATCTAATTTGTAGCAATCTCTGTTCTGTTTTAACTCTTTCACGATTATAATTGAATATTCTTCTGTATTTTCCTTAATTAGATGATTTAGATTAGATTTATTTGGAATTTATTTATTATTATAATTTTTTTGTGTGATATTACAATGGTGGAGTGGAGCCGCCACTGTTACTAAGGAGCCGGTTTTCGGCGCGGCTTTAGTCGAGTCATAAGTAGCCAAGTGACTGTTTTGCTCTTATTATGTTAACCTAGCTATAAAAACCAATAGAGACCTCTGTTCATACTTTTCGCCTGTCTGCAAAATAATCCTTTTTTTCTCCAGATACAGCAGAGGGAGAGAGAAAGATTGGTTTGTGGTTTAAGGTAATTGTTCGGTCGGGTATACTCTTCACTATCTTGCTTTCTCTACATAATTTTTCTGCTGATCTCTCTCTCACCAGCCTCACCGCCTCTCTCTCAATCCCTTAGAAGTAGAAACTGAATCAGAGCAAGAACAACAAGAAGAAGAATAATAATCTCCTCCATCTGGTAAGCAACCCTAAACCCCCAAATTTTAGCGCTCTGATTCGATGTATAGATTCCTTGATATGTTATGATTTGATCAATTTCATGGCTGGGCTTTCTTCTGCTTCATTCTTTTTTCTGAGTGGTTGATCAATTTGTGGTTTTGTGTTGTTCTCAGTGTTGGTTGATCAATTTGTTAAATTAGCTGTTATTTTTTTGATTTTTTTGCGATCAAATTGGGTGATGGGGGTGTTTTGGTTTTTGCCTTCAGTTTTGATTTCATCTGGATATATATGCTGATAAGTATCCACCAACGTAAAAATTGATATATATGCTGAATATCTTACAATTTTCGACACCAATTTTTGTTCCTGTTTTTGGTTTCTGCTTTGCAATTGCCATAATCATTTGCCAAATTTTAATACGGCAGTGCAATACGAGATCCAGTTTGGTCTGATCAATTAGATTTGTTTCTTTACTGTGTAGCTTCTGCGGCAATCTTTGATTTCTTTTTTGGTATATAACTATCTATGTAGAGCAATTGTTTATGGAATAGAATAGATGGAGATATAGAGACTAGAGAGATCCAGCCATGCAGGGGTAGTAGCTTTGGGCGAGAGGAGAGAGAGAGAGACCAGAGCATTAGCAGGATGTCCCATTTGGAATATAAGCTTCGGTTAGTTAATAAGTTACTGTCTCTATATGCATCATGTATGAGTTTGTCATTACATCCAATGGGTTGCTGCTTTAATTTTTTATAAGAAGGAATTGTTTACAAGAATTAGTTGGAGATGTTGTGCCAGCAAATCGATTAATAGTTAAACCCAGGAAATAACATAAACCGTTGTTCTGACTTTTAGTTTTACATCAACAATTTCACATAGTTTAGACTTTAGGGTTGGTTATTATATGTGTTTATTTGATGTAGGTGAAATTGTTGTTGCATGTAAAAAGTATACTAGGACGTCTATTATTCTGTGAAGAAGAAGAAGAAGAAGAAGTCTGAATTTAGAGAAGAATGGGGCAGGAAAAGGAATTTGTATACTTACAGTTATACTATGTTATGTAATCATTCTAAATTTTGTGCTTTGTAGATTGGGGAACAACAAGCTCTTATTCAGAAAAACCTTAAGGTCAGGTATGTTATAATTGGTGTTGCATGCTTTACGTTCAGGTTGATATAATTCAAACTAAAGTGGAGATATTCTCATTTCACAGTGAATCGTCTTTCGGTTATTTTTATCTTTTTTTTAACTGAAAATTTGAAAGATTTGTATTTTCCATTTGGCCAACGTGCTATATGTTGTTGCTTCTAGATGCAACTTGCTATATGTTGTTGCCACAGATCTGTGATATATTTTTGATAAATTTTCTTTGCTTATTTACTGAGCAGAAAAGCGTGGAAGACTTTGGAAAAGAGGATTTGTGACTTTTTCTAGAGTTCGTTGGTCTTAGGACTTCTGCATATGTTAACAGAGGTGATACAATTTCTTTTAATTTCATTTGTATTTGTCTTTCAGCTGGATCAATTCTGTGATGGTATTTTGATTAGTCCAGTATGTTTAATATTTCCAATCTTCAAAATGATAAGGTAAATATGTCTCATCTTAAAGAATAGTGGTTACCTAGAGAATACTAAACTATCATACTTGATCTGTTTGATCATGAATTTGCTTTTTTCTCTTTTTTGGTTGAGGGGAAGATTAGACTTCCCTACTTTGCATCCAGTGTTAATTCCATGGCTACAGTAGTGATTGGGTCAGAACTCAAACTAAAGCATCTTATGCAACTTTGTCGTTTCATGATGTAATTTCTCTTTTCTTTTCTTTTTTTCATCCGTATGGTGCTACAATTTGCGTATACTGTCCCAACCCGCGCTAGCGCGGGCACTTAACCTAGTAGGAAACCAAGCGACTCCATTTAAATAGTGCAAGATGAATAATACAACACCTTGCTTCTGCTTTAGTATATAAGAACCAGATGGTATGCTAAACAAGACATCATAACGACTAAGCAAGAAAATAATAATTGATGTAGGATGAGATTCTAGTCAAAATCAACAAAGAATCTCAAAAAGAAATAAGTGACATCACATTAAGAAAAATGATTTAAATATCGACAATTGATATTTAAATAGGCTTACGAATGATGAAATTAATCATAAATTATTCTTTTGATTATATCAGGATTCTCAAATGAAAAGACATATTCTAAATTGTGAGTTGGATTGGAGCAGATTTGACAATAACGTCTGTTTCAAACGCATGATACTTGTGCGGAATGGAACGACGAGATCTACGAGTCCTACAAGTCAACGCCGCACAAAACCACTCTAAGCCCATAACAAAAATGTCATCGACCCAAATGAAGTACGACATACGTTGCTTCCACGTTTCCGAGCTACACAAACTTGCCCACACCGCCTCCCAATCATAGAACGACCTTTGCAAGGAATCTGTCACCATCGCCAACAAAACCCTAAGGTTTCTCCTCACCATACGCTTTGAAAGCTACAGAGCTTCTAAATGACTGAGTTATTACGGCTAGTACTAGTAATGTTATTCTTCCTAGGAAACATATTAAGGTAGAAAATCTATCATAAGATCTAAACAAGATGAAGTAATAATACAAACTAGTACAAAATGAGATTGATTAACCAATGCTAATTATTATAGACATTCAATCCATTATAACTTGATAAAACAATACGTTTTGATAACTTACTCAACTTATACCAAATTGCATAAAGGCGACAATTAGAAAGCAATGTTACAAAAAAATTTATATAATACAACACCTTGCTTCTCTTTGGTCGACTTACATATCTATGTCTTTTTTGTTTGTTTGATCTTATAATGATATATCACCGCTGCATTTTCAAACTAACAAATATCTTATAAAAATTTTCTTGCTTTGTTTTTTCCTTTCAGACTTGTCCGCCGTCATTTCTAAATTTGTGTTCTTTATACTTCTAAAGAAGGAACTTGGCAGACGAGACATGGTCTGCGCGTCCTGACTCAGCCCAATCAAATAAAGACACATGTCTGTTTCTAAGTAAATATATTTTACTTATGAAGAAGCTTTAAACTAGTCTGCACATACAATATGTACTGAGAAAACATTATTCTGCCCATAGTTTTTTCTTTGGTAATTTAATATGTACTGAGAAAAAATTAGTCTGCACATAGTACCATTAGCAGAAAAGAGGAACCATAGTGGCTCCAATCTCATTATAATCAAATTAAACTTGAAAGGCCTTGACCAAAATGAAGAAGTAAAAATAATAAATTCCATAAGGAAACATGTATAATAGTGAAACATACATTTCCAACAAGAACATGGATGTTGAAATTCTCATTAAAACAAAACATCCGCACTCTCAAAATACAGATTACTACAACATTGCTATCAAGGATAGCAATTCAAACCGGATCAAAACCTCATGATTAATTAAGAAGTCAAATTTCAAAACCCAAAATCAATTTCTCACAATAGAAACTTGGAGTTATGGACTGTTGTTCTTAAATGGAGCACGTACCCACAGGACCGGACCTGAGATTTTCAGACCTGAGACGAACTCTAAAAAATAAGTTATCTTAATCGTAGCTTGTATTTCTTTTTTAATAAAATATTTTTAAAAACTAAATATGTAAATTCAAAATTAAACTATAAAACAACAGATTCAAAGTATTTTTGTTTCGATAAAAAAAAGTATTTGTGAATTATGATTAATATTTTAGAAACTTTATTTATATTTAAAACTCATTTAAGCCCTATCTCTTTGTTTCAAACTTGGTTGGCCCCCCATATATTCATACTTTTCTTACAGAAAATATAATGCTCTGACATTACATATTAATGATAATTCCTTTCATTATTTAACTTGTACTTAATGATGTTGGCTGAGATTTCCTCTTATGTTCCCCTTTGAGCTCGAGGCCTTAAGATGACAGCCTCTTTCGCCTCGTATCAGATATGTGTACCTAACATGACAAGTGATACAAACTGGAGCTAGGTGAACGACGACCAATACTCTTCATCCAAATCATTTCATGAGTGCTCCGCCAATATGAAAGTGAGACGGCAGACTATTGATGGAGCACTCGTGAAATGATTTGGATTAGGAGTACTGGAAGAGAAACTTGGGTCCGAGTGTTCGACTGTGTGATTGGAAAGAAACTTGGAAGAGAATTGAAAAGAAACTTGGGATACAAACTTAGTACTTAGTCTCCGTTAAGTCCCTGTCATCTCTTCAACAGATTAAAACCGACACGTGTCTTTATATAATAACTGTTACATCCGTTTGCCGACGAGATTGTAGTCGCTAATTGTTGTTTCAAAAACTTTTCAAAACCAGATGGGAGGGAAACACTCCGATCCTCAGTCTTATAATTCCCCAAATTTTCAAACCCTAATTTCCCATCTCTTCAATTTCTCTGTTTCCCAATGGCCGACGTCCTCAGCCCCGACCCAACCGCCACCCAGAAGCAGCGCCTCCCCATGGCTGCCCGCCTCCAGTCTCCCACCAGCCCCTTCTTCCTCGGCTCCAACGACGACCACCTCGAACGAGCCCAGGCACGCACCGCACGCGCCGCCGCGATTCGGAGAAAGTCCGTCGCCCTCAACCGCCAGCCACTGCTTGACGGTGCTGATTCGGATCCCGGCCTCGATAAGCAGCAGATCCTTGAACTATTCCAGAATTGCATCAAACTCGCTAGCGAAAATGTCAGTCTCTTTCTCTCTGAAACTCGATTTAGCATCAATACCCATTTTTTTCACTGATATTTTTACCTAGAGAGATTGGGTATTTGTAAACATGAGTGTTTCGGTATCCTTTAAATTTTCTTGGTAATTTTTTTGTTTTGATAAATTTGGTGTTGACGTGTTTGGTGCAGAAAATTAATCAAAAGAATACATGGGAGCTGAACTTGATTGACCACTTGACGGAGCTTGTTAAGGTTGAAGAGGAAAAGGATGCCGAGACGAATTTTCAGAAGGTAAATATTAAAGATAGGTTCTTTTTATGTGATCTTTCGGGTTAGGTTTAGTATTCGAAGTTCATGAAGAGAAGTTTTGATGAGAAAGAAGAAGAATTTTGCAGGCAAGCTGTACTTTGGAAGCTGGAGTCAAGATTTACTCCTTAAGAGTTGATTCAGTTCACTCCGAGGCATACAAGGTTCTTGGTGGGATGAATCGAGCAGGACAAGACAATGAACAAGGTTAGATTTGTGGTCAGTGATAGGTTTGCCCTTTTGTTTGTTATTTGAGAGTTTTCATTTTCTGACCAAAGTTGGTTTTAGAACTAGTCCTCAACTTCATTTGGGAGAAATATTGACGTGAGGAGAGGTAGATGTTATCTAAGTCACTTGTTTGATCATAATAGTCAATCTATGGCTTCAGGGTATAGAAAATGTGTTAGTTGGGTAATATATGTGTACAGCTCTTTTAAGCAGCTAAATTTTAGTACTTTCACCTTTTCAATCTGGATTTGTGCTCCATGATCTAAATTAGTCTCTTGACCCTCTTTTGTAATGTTAGATACTGGTACGGAAGATGCCAATGCTGTCAATGAACAAAATATGGCTACTTCCAAGAAAGAGAGAAGGGTTTGTTGCTCTCTGACTTGATTGAATTATTATAAGATTTGAATACTAAGTACTGATATCGATGTAAATCCATAATTGCAGATGTCACCTTTATCGACACTGGAGTCATCTTTTGAGGCTCTAAATGTGAAGAAGTTCGATGGTGATTACACATCCTTTCCTAATCTTATTGCTACATTGGACATGAGATGCAAGGGTCAAATATATAATATTTTTTTTTCAGTTGCATTTGCAGTTGATCCACTTTATCATCAGACATCTGCACAATTTGATGAAGGCGGGGCCAAGGGTCTTTTAATGAATAATCTTGGAGTATATGGTAAATGCAGAGTGCTTTTTGACTCTTCGGAGGTACCAGGGAAGTGCATATCATCTGATAATCAACATGATAAACCAGATACCATTGATCTTTCTTTTGCTAGTGGTGAGTGTTTGGTCATATATTATGTTCCTGGTAACTATTTTCTTCTCAATATCCAAAGTAGAGTATTAAGTTTGAATAACAGTCATGTTTTCTCCTTTTTTTTCTATAGAATGTGTTGAAGAGATGGTATTGAACATGCGGATGAAAGATGAAATTTCACCAACTCTCAGGCATTTGGTTGATAGATTTGATGAAGATAACAGAAGGCCATTAGATACATATACATGTGCTCAGGAATCGGCAGAGCAAGATGATTCTACCTGTAATAATGACATTGACATAAATGGTGATGCATCTCACAATAATGGGACCTGGGATTATGATCACGATGAGGAAACAAGCATGGCGGAGGAAAAACATAACTATGAAAATACAAGTTTCCCCAGTTATCACGAGGTTTATATTACTTGCAGTTATACAAGTTTATTCAATTTTATATATTTGTTCTATACTCAAATTTGTGAACAAGTTAAAATTTACTTTGTTCCCTGATAGTCTAATAAATCTTGCAGGAAAACGAACCAAGTTCTTTCCATGGACCTGATTTTGATGATAGACTTGATAAAGTTGATGGCCTTTTGTTTTTAAGTCTTGGATTCACTTCCAAACAAAATGCTTGGGCAGGTCCTGATCATTGGAAGTACCAAAAAACTAAGGGTCAGGTTCCAAATCAAAAACCAGAATGTGCTTGCGTAAATGTATGTCATCTGTAATTGTGAACATATTGCATGACCTGTTTTCCAGGTTCCGAGGTCAATACTCCTGCAGAACCACCATTAACAGTTAAGCGACAAAGAAGCAAACAACAGCCTGATATTGATTTCACTAAAGCCTTGGAAGAAGAAATGTCTGATCTATTTGCTCCCCCCAAAAACCCCAAGTCGTTGCTGTTGCCAGCAAATAGAGCAATTTGTAGTACAAAACTTCCTGAGGATTGCCACTATCAACCAGAGGATCTTGTCAAGTTATTTCTTGTACCCAATGTAAAGGTGATACTTTTCACCATTATTGGTATACGTGTGTTTTTTCATTAAATTATTTAAGGGGAGTTTGATGTATCTTTTCCTGATATGCTCTTTTGGTTGCAGTGCCTTGGAAGAAGAGGGAGGAAGTCCTCAGGTAACAAACCTTTTTTGGTTGATAAAAAGTATAAATCAGCGATTACTGATTTTGAATTTCCCTTTTTCTTCGGATCATTTCCCTTTGTTTTGTGTGAATGTCCATTTATATATAAACAAATAAATTATGACATTTAGCGTTAAACATTCCCTGTAATCAGACCGATCAAGGCAACAATATGAGGAGTATGGCAAAGCTTCATTCTGCGATGATGGAGGCCAGTATGATGATGGCCAATATGACGAGGGAAATGTCCATAGCGATGTCGAGGACTTCAGCACACTTGTTTCTCAACCTCGCCAGGTTGGTTTTTAATCTTTCAGCTTTGTGTAATTTGAATTGTCCCTTGCATTTGTGCATGGGTCCGAATCTGACTGTCAGGTAGCTATGAATGTGAGTTCATGGATAGCATACATATTCATCACAAGGCTCGAACTTGTAATCTTGAGAACAGTTTGTGTGCTATTGGAATTAGAACAAATACTTACTTTTTACGCTTGCATCCTACCTCTAAACAATACAGGTAAACAAAATAGAAGTCCAGTATGACAAGACGTCCAAACAAGTTGATGTCCAGGCTTTGAAAGAAACCCTTTGGGGCCATGTTCAAGAAACTGTTCAAATGTCTACTCAGGTGTGTAACAAATTTTTGTTTTCTTCATATTTTCTATAGGTTATTTAGTGTAACATTTTTTTTACACAGCAATGCACCTTGATATTCAAACAAAATGAAGGGATAGATAAAATAGGAATTACTTGCAAACTTATAGAAGCCTCTCTGGCATGGATGCACGATATTCAATTGGTTGGTGACTTTTATTTTGATGTGGCATTAAAATTGTATGTGTGACTATATAGTGATTGTGACAATTTAAGAAGAGCATCATGTGCTAGAATGGCCGGTAAATCTTGATATGATAATTCAAATACACACCTTTTCTTGAATCGGATATGCCAGACTTGATAGGTTCCTATGCATGGAAAAACATTTTAAGGGTAAATATCTCTTGTGGTACCTGATGTATGACTAATTGGACAATTAGGTACCCGACGTTAAAGTATGACAGTTTGGTACTGCATGTTTTGCTCAGTTAGACAGTTTGGTATTTCTGTTAACTTTTTCGTTAAATAAGAGGGTAAAATAGATATTTAGGTACTATTTATCAATATAAACATAAAAAATATTTTGTGTGGGTTCATATATATTAGGTCTGAATATATATCCAAAATTTTAACTAATATTTATCTATATAAAGATGAATTAATATTTTATTCAAAACATATTTGAATTCTATATTTAAGAAATTTAGGTGGTGTAATTAACTTAAACACAATCGACTAATAGGTGTTCATATCACAAATACATATTTCTTAACATAAAATAAAATTTTGTCATATTTTATCAACCAACCAAAAACATTAATTCATGCGTGTGCTCTCAAAAAGTCAAAAACATAGAAAATAATAGACCCAAGAATAATCACAAAACAAATATTTTTTTATATCTAATTTTATAAATGACGTAATTGACAATTTTCATATTTAATGGAAAAGTTAACGGAAGTACCAAATTGTCTAACTAAACATAACTTGAAGTATTAAAGTGTCATCTTTTAAACATCAGGTACCTAATTGTCTAAGTGAGCTTATACATCAGGTACCATAAGAGGTATTTACCCACATTTTAACGTGAACCTTACTTGGGAACCTCCATCATTTCACGTCTCTTTGGTCTGCTCTCCTTAGTTTGTGACACAATTTACAAATAGGAAATCAAAAAAATTTCAGTATCCAACCACATATTTGGCACCACCATGATTTGGCTATGGCAGTTCTATCATACATCATTTCAACTTCTGGGAAAGTAAATCCTGATTATTGATACATTTGTATTTTGATTAAGGGTGAAGAACAGGTGGTGTCCTTCAAGCAAATATTGGGTAGCTTTCCTAGTGACTGCAGAGCTGCCTCAACCATCAATGACATCTCCCCTCATCTCTGTTTCATATGCCTGTTGCATTTAGCCAATGAGCATGGGTTGAAGATCCTCGGCAATACCAATCTAGATGATCTCAGTGTACACGTACCTCTCTTGTAGTGAAACATTCTGGTGGGAACGTTGGGAGCATTTGTTTGACTGTAATTTTGTATGCTCCATTATCGAGCTTAGCTCATAGTCCTATTTATTATTGAAAGGAAGAAGAATGTGCCTTTAGCGTGTACTACCTTGTTAACAACTATATAATCAACGTCCAGGCGGCCTTTAGATCAGTAGTCTCACTTAAGCTGAGTTGTATTTGTATATGGAGCTGGTCTTTGGTGTGAATCTTGTTAGAAAAAAGAAGACAAGGAATTTGTCATTCCGTACTTTAGGGTCATCTGTTTGCCTTGATTTGATATGGGATTAATGCCTATAAACTACATGTTGGTTATATGAAATAACGGCTGCTGTCATATTGTTCTTGACGGTATTAACCAACTCTATTAACAAAGCTGGGTATGTAACTATTGATTGGGATTCTAGTATTAAATACAGAGGAACATGATAAACCTTAGGCAGTCTAAGTTGACGTTCGATTCTTGCATCAAACAGAGGTGACTCGGGTGAGTGCATCATAGATTTATGAAATTTTATATATACACAACAGTATTGGTTTGAAGCAAACCTTGCTACATATAAAACGCAGGGGCATGTGCACCAGCAGAGACCCTCCCATTACACGAATCAGGAAAGAAATGAATGAATATAGACAATGGAAATCGATGACCTGCCCTCTGCCTATGCATTACGAGACCCGGTCTGGCGATCTATACATATCTCATTGGTAGGGCTGTCAATAGGTCGTACGGTTGGTCAGGTTTGTGTAGGGTCAAAAAATTTTGTGTGAAAGGATACAAATCAAAACGCAACCTATTTAATAATCGTGTTAAAAATCTAAACTTAAATCTAACTTATTTTTTAAACGGGTTATCCGTTTTTAACCTGTTTAACTTATTTAATAAATAGATTGTGTCTTATTAGACAAAATGACTTATGACAACTGTGACAAATTTAATAAGGTAAAAAACTCACTTGATTATATTGATTGGGAAGCATAATTTTATAACTAATAAATAATCAAATCCAAATTTTCAAGCAATCGAAAAAAATCCAAATTTCTAATATAAAGTCAAACAATTAATCCATATTTAAATTTGAAGTTTATCTTTGAATATGACCCGACACATCTAATAAACATGTTATGTGGGTTCATTTCGTGTCAGTGGGTTAATCCGCGGTTGACTCGTTTATTAAATAGGTCATGACTGGTTGACCCGTTTTTTAATCGTGAGGGTTCAACCCACTTTATTTCGTGCGGGTTTTAAGTTATCGGGCCGTGTTGGAATTAATAGCCCTACTCATAACAGTCTTTGAGACGTTTTTATGTTTTTTTAAATAAGGTCGATTTTATTAAGTATTGATTCATGGAAAACAAGCTAGAATCTAGCAAAACTCACGTGAAAGAATGATAGATATAGGAATAAATCCGATAAACTATCTAAATTACAGCTAAACTCATTAGAGTCAAAATGGTCTCTTACTGAACAACAAACATAAACTAACTAAAATCGTTTAAACCTAAAATTTCTAACAAAACTAAAATCGTTTAAACCTAAAATTTCTAACATGCGATTGTGGTACAAATGTCAACTAGAGCGTCATAGAAGAGCTAGCAGAAATTACCCTTACTTCAAAGAGCTCTCGTCAATAATGTCTTGATTATTATTTATTAACCTCTAATGTTGGTGTTTGTCAAGGAGTCAACTGCTTCTAACAGCCTCAATATCAGGTTGCTCTTCTTGCTTTCCTTCTCTTCAACTTAATCTTGTTTCGTTGACCCTTAGGACGATCCCTCTTTTTAGGGGTCTTCCGAATAGTAACCGGGACATCCACCGACTCCCCTAACCCTTAACTGCAGTTTATGTGGTATCACTGCTAAACTAGGCTTGTACATCTTCTCCACACTCCAGTTAGCCTCCAGTCGAGACCATTTTCGCACTCCCAAAACTCTCGAAAATGTGACAAGACGTTTATAGGTGAATCTCAAGTTTAAAATTACCGCAAACATTTGAAGCTTGTCTTTCCCCTAGTTTAGTTTCTTCGCTTACCCTTTTTTATATCTCAACGTTCTATTTGGATCACCTAGAAAAAAGTGTTAGAGGGTTTTCGTTATTGGTTTTTGTTGTTGTTTTAAGGGAAAATTTTAAGAAGGAAAAAACTTCCCTGACCAATGACGAAAACCAGCCTGCAGGTACAACTGACTGACACCAATAAGTAAGCTTGTCAGGTACAACTAACTGACACCAATAAGGAGATGCCATGTGTCCAACAAAGTATTAAATACCAAACACCAACAAGTCAAGGACAAATTTTATTAAAAGACCATCTGTCACTTGTTGGTTGGTTTTGGTCAGCTCACCCTGACTAGCCATGGTCTAGGAGCTTCCTTGTAAGAATGATATATGACAGATGTGAAAATCTAAATTAAGGGTAACATAGTTTATGTAATTTCAAATTGGTACATGACGTTTTGAACTCGATCAAATAATAGTACATTTCGTTAACCCCTCATTGACAGTATATGACTGTAACACCCCGTACCCAAGAAGTTATCTTTTACAGTGGGTTACGATTTATCGAGAGTTTTTAACCTCGACTTGTGAATTATAAAGTTATCGCTCGAGCTAATTTTCAAGTTTTTCTAAAATCTTCAAATTTCTGATTTAATAACTTGATGTTGTAGTAGGTTCGACATGAGTCTCCCGGTATTTTTGGATTATTTTTCAGAGTTTCCGTCTATTTTCTATGAATTTTCAAAGTCCATGGTAATTTCTAAATTACTATTTTCTGATTTTAAAACTCAACTTTTAATCTTGGCCCTTGATCTCATCTATCATTTTAGACCATAGGATCCATGTATATAACCCAAAACTAACCTCCCTTTCTCTCATTCTGTCGAGAGAAAAGAGAGAAAGACAGAGGGATCAAGAGGGAAACCAGCAATCGTCGCCGCGTCAGGCCGCCGCTGGCCGATCCAAGGCCACCAACAGGCTCTCCTCACTCTCCTCTCTCTATTGAGACAGAGGGAGGAGGGATGAAGGTGAAGCTTCTGTGTTCTTCGAAGAGGCAGGGCAGCATGGTGGAGTTCGATGGTGAAGCTAGAAGCAGTGGTTTTGGACTGCTGGAATCTTGATTTGGGGCAGAGGCAGAGAGTATGTTTTCTCCCTCTAAACTGTGTAATTCTTGTTGTTATGTTGTGTGGTTGTTGATCAGATATGATATTGTTGTTGTTGTGTTTTATACTTGTTGTCGATAACTTAGAGACGAAGAAACGAGGGAAACTCTGTCGAAATTCCGGCAAGTTGCCGGAATCCGGTGATCGTTCCGGTGAAATTGTCAGGACCCACCCCGAGTTAAATCCCTTTAACTCGAAGTAAATCCTGCGGGGACCACCCCAAGGGAACTTCTTACCGAAACCCCCTTGAAATGGCCAACCCTTCCTACGATCCATTTCAGCACTTCCATGAGTATCTACAACAAACCCTAACTCATGAAGGCATCCTGCTCCCTAACCTACTTAATTAGCTATACTGGGTTAGCCAGAGCAGTCTACTAAGATGATTACCCTAAAGAATTGCGGCAGCAACAGATTGATTGACTATGCCTCGACTCTTGTACGCGCACGACCTCCTCTCAAGAACCCTGCACCACTGGGCATTTGAAAACGAAGGGCCCAGGGGAGAAACATTGAAAAACGACGTTAGAGTGAGTGGACGAAGAATAACAAATAAAAACTCTACTTTCCTTTAATGCTCTCCCTCTAGTTTCTCTAAGAAAATCCGCATGCAAGTAAATCATCAATGATGCCTTGGCTCACACATAAATAATTAAAATGTGGGGTGTTAACCTCATCCACGAGAAATCCCGACCTGCTCTATCCGGGAAGGTCAAATGACCGGCTCCACCGGAGAGGGTCCCCGACCTGCTCTATCTGGGAGGGTCTAGTGACCGGCTCCACCAGAGAGGGTCCCCGACCTGCTCTATTCGGGAAGGTCTAATGACCAGCTCAACCGAAGAGGGTCCCCGACCTGCTCTATCCGGGAAGGTCTACTGACCAGCTCAACCGGAGAGGGTCCATGCTAGCATACAATCCTTTTCCCTTTATCCTTTTCCCTTTCCAAAGCCCCTTTAAAACCTGTAAAACCTCGTGGGAATAATAAATCGAAAACCCCTTTAAATCCGTGAGCCAAATTTCTCCTTTTAAAATTTATCCCCCTCCATAATTCCCAAAACGGTGATAATCCATAAAACCAAATCCCGGGAAAATCCTTTAAAATCACGGGAAGGGTATGAACCTCTTTCCCGGTTCGTTTGCCTTTAAAAATCCTTAAATCCCATTTTCCCAAATCACCGTAAAACATATATATGGAGGAAATCATATATGCAGGAGAAATCAAATAAAGTATAAGGCATGCAATTTAATTTAAAACAAAGGTCCACTCACAGTACTCTTTGCGACCTTCTTCCTGCTCGGAAAGCTCCTCGAGCGAAACCCTCGAACTAACACGTAGTCGAGCCCGTCTCACGTGCAACCAGGGACTGTACAACAAATTATTATATTAGTCATTTCACAGTCGACTTGGTCTTTTCCTAGTTTGACCAGGAAATCCTATTTTACCAAGAGTTGACCAAGTTCCTTTCTTTTCACAACTTTTCAACAAATAGATTTAATTCCGATTTACCCAACCGTAACATACCGACTTTCTTTAATGATTCACTTGATAATAGGTTCACCCATAATAATTCGTGGAATTACTATGGACACCCATTAAACCACTTCACCAATACCTTAGGAGTCCTTAAAATAATCCTTAAACCTTAACCGGTAATAATCGATGGTCGGAATAATATTTAATTATCCGCCAATAATACTAAACTAGAACAATTCCAAAACCTAACCAAAACACCTCCAAAAAATTACCAAATTTTAACCATAGACTCCTCACAATATGTACTAATTAATGGGCATGAAAAACTGCCCAAAAAGTGGCGGCACCGCCGCCAGCTCCGCCGCCACCGGCGGCCGCCGGCAGAAATTCCGGCAAAAATTCAGGCGACCTCCGATCGCCACCAAATTTTACCAGTAGCTTCGTCTCATCAATTGGGACAACTTTCTAGTTCAACTCAAAGGCCAATTCGGCCTCTAACTAGGTCAAAAACTCGATGAACAGTAGACCCCGAAAAATTACACTACCAAACTTCAAATCCTCAATTCTCCCTACACACTTCAAATCAAGCTACCAAATTCTAGGGGATTGTAGTACACCTAAAACCCATCCTAAACATATAAAGAACTCAACAATTGGTGATCTAGGGAGGGAGAAATTCAATCCCGAAAATCTACTGTACACACCAAGAACAAATCGGAATTTCTCCCGATTTACGGCGAGTTAGGTCGGAAAGCTTACCTAGGATTGAAGTAGACTCGGAGGCCGAGCTTTTGGGACCGGTGCGCCGGCGATTGGTGGCCGGACGGCGGCGCTAGGGCGGCCGGAAGTTCGGCGCAGTGTTTCCCGATCGGAAAGGAGACGCGGGGGGGAGAGAGAAAAAGGGGCTGGGGTGAAAAATCTGATTTTTCACCCCGGTAACTCCTATATATAGCCTTTTTACCGCAAAGTAACTTTATACTTTTGTTTATAACTTTCCCATACGAACTCCGATTTGAGCGTGCTACGTGTCCATGAACTCGTAACGACGCCCTCTACAACTTTCAAGAAGGAAGTTTTCCCAAATTCTTGACTTAACGAAAAGTCAACTTCACGATCATTGTACGGTTAAACGGTCACTTTAAATGGTAAAAGACCAAAGTAACCAACCGTAAAATAATTCTAGGATCGGGGTGTGACAATTCTCCCCACCTTATAAAAATTTCGTCCTCGAAATTTCTATACTCAAAGTCCAACACAGTGGGGGATAGTACCACTTAAAATGATAACATTGTTCTCCAATATCCACTTCCTTCTGAGAACTCTTCTGAGACGCCTCACGAAAAGCATTGTCAAAACCTAAACACCTGCTCTTTACGATCAACATCCTTACTGTTCCTCCTTGAAAGCCAATTTCCAGTACCAACCAGAAGTCTATTGACATAGGATGTAAGGTAGTAAACTTATTTACGTAACATGGACATACGTGACACTAGGTATCCATTACTCTAAGGATACCCAACATATTCCTCAAACTCATGTAACCTTGTCACGTGTCACATCTAGCCAACGTAGCACTCCTTCCTACGTGGATGATAACCTCCGCTACTTCCCCATTTTCTGACACCCGACCACTTTTCTTAGGTCAAAACTAAAGCATAAGGTCTTACCGTGGATCACAATGATTTTCTCTTGAATCATTGATCAACTGAATCACTGAATTCTTCTGTTCTCCATCTCCTTTATGAGGTGGAATACGACACTGCCTATCACTGATCCACCATCTGTAATCCTCGCGAAAATCGCTATTGTTTTTCACGAAAAGATGACAAATTCTGTCATACGCTGAAAACATCCTTTGGCAACAATTCCCTGTTGCCTAAACCGGAGTATAACCATATCTTAGAAAATCCAACTGCACAACATAACGACTTCGACCAGTAACCAACCTCCTATCCCTTCTGGTTTAGCCAAATAACCACCAACAACTGTCCTTACCAACTACAAGTGACGTCGTCACAATACTGCTAATACTCATTCTGATTCAATCACTCCTCGCTTATCGCGAGTAAAATTTCTTCAAGAATACTCGTATTCTTTCGTTGAACTTAGATATCAGCTCCCACATTCCCTATGCAGGAAATGATTACCACGCCTGAGGAGTAGAGTTCGATGTCACTAATGGGTTTTAAATCCTCTGATAACACAATACAACGTGGAGTCAACACTAATGACAACAAGTCCACCAGAAAACCATGACGATTTGTGTTACACGAACCATCACCTAATTTGAACCAGGCTCCCTGATCTGGTTTACGCTTTCTATAAATTATCTTGTCAAGTTGTCCTGTTGTAAAGTAATTGTCTTCCCTTGATCTATCCCTACTCAAACCACTTGTACACCCAGGACACGAGTTGCCATGATCTTTAGCGTAAATCCAAAACAATAGCCTTTAAATCAGTGAGATCCAAAAGCTCCTGACATCGAGATCCAACAATACTTACTCCTAGCATGAAGACAAATTGTCAGGCTTCACACTACCTACAAAGCTATTCTGACCGGATAAATCTTGATTTTACCAACACCCTGATCATTAGAATCGCCAACTCAATTATCACCTCGTGGAACTACAACGCACTTTACCACGGGTAATACATCTCCGTACTATTCATAGGTAAGGTGCCACTAACCTCCCTATCTTTTACCTTAACTTGGAATGACGCATAGTGTAGAACTTGCACTTCAACCGTATCTGAGCGTCCAATACACATTACCCGTATCGCAATCAGGGATAGACTTACCATTAAAAGAATTCCAGAGCCTTACCCGCTCAACAAGGATATTCCATTCCCAGATGCCTCTGTTACCCCATCGTCCGGTAATAACCGACAACTTTGGACATTTAACCAGATCGAACATCTATATAAAATTTAGTGCCACTGGTGCACATCCAAAGGAAACCCTGAACAAGCATCGGGAATTAATTTCACCGAACTCAGCCATATTGATCACCAAGCATCCGGTTCTCAAGACACAATTCGTCGAATGCCGTCACCGCACTAGGCGAGTACACACCACAGAGTCAACTCGTACAACTAGACAGTCTCTAACAAAACTGTCCCCCATGCTCTGCAAGTTTACCATCCACCACATCCTCTATTCGGTAAGATTCAAGATGCACAACCACTTACCATTCCAATTGAAAAGGAAAAATAGCTGCGTGCACCGAAAATCACATTACCACTCCAGATCCTAAATTACAAGATCCACTGCCACACGTTAACATCCCCTCAGATCATAACTTAATCTGAACGTGGCTTAATCACTCTACGATTTCCGATGGAGTGTTGCTCAACTTAGCAACATACTTTACCAGTCTCAGTAACAACTATTACCACACTTAGACTCGTAACACTTTCGAGTCGTCAAGGAAAACCTTTCCTAGTTCCACCGCATTTCATACTCTCCGAAATGCTGACAATTTCGAGAGTCACCTCCAATGACCTTTCTTGCTACTACTCTACACTCGTGGCGCCAAGAACTGTCGCTAGGTCAATAATTCCTAACAAGTAAGGTCACTACTCAAATGACCAATGACCATAGCAATGCCAGCTATACTCTAATCCTCTCAGAATTTCATTATGTACACTAAAATTCAATTTCCCAGATCTAATCCTCATTCCACAGATCAAATTGAGAATATTGTCTGTCACTGCAGTGGATGTAACTTATGAACCTCAAACACGACTAAGTACATCTTCGGTTACAATACTTGATTAAACCACAGCCAGTGAGTGCACTGAGTCCCATGCCATCAAGCTCAGTTAATCACCCTCGACGAAACCAAGTGTCATAACGGACGACTTTGGTTGCAGGTTGAAGCTTGACCATCTACAAACATTCTCACTCCTATTCAACGATTTAGTAAACCTTGCCTCACTGCTGTCACTTCACCATTTCCGTGCATCTAACCCAGCAAGCAATCAACCACTTACTAACAACATTTAATAATCTCGCTAACCATCATAAAAGTCGGAGCGACTATCAATGACCCACTTCCGACATATACTTAAACGGTTAGACCATTTAATTGACGTTTTGCACAAAACTTCTAATCAAACGTCCTTAATCTCCGTTCTCAATAAATGGAACTCTCATGACACATTCTTAAGATAATGTCATCATCAGCCTTAGTCACTTATCTGGTGTCATTCTGACCACACACAGCAGTACAAAAATAATTACGCCTTACCAGCATGTGCTACCCAGATTCTAATTTACCACTTCCCTACAAAGGTGGGTACACGTGCTCATGTGGGGTATACCCATGTACATCTTCAACCGTCGAAACAGTGTCGTTTGCACAACGACGAGTTCCTACACCACCATAATACAAAGTCAATCAAGACTCGTATCACTATCTCCAGTACCCTAAGCACTCTTGGTCCAAGACCCGGTGGCCTGTTGCCACTTCCAACATGTTCCTTTGAATTCCGAAACCAATTACCTTTAGCTACAACTGGTGACACTCGCTCGATTCGTAAATCAAACTCTAACACAGCCAACCTGGAGACCCCTCCACAGGTGTACTAATAAAATACTTTGACCACAGGTGGATAACTCGCCTTATGGTTGACATGAGCACCAAGATCTGGTGACACGATTTAATTTCTGCCTCCATGATAAATGGCCCAATGACCATTGTCACCAACAATTCAAATCACGCTTGGACTCACCAACAAATCAAACCTTCTAGTACCCCAATCATGGGTGGCTGGAGCGAAGAGAATCTGGTCGTAGCTGACGACAACAATGTCAGCACCAAGGCTGACCCAAGCCATTAGTTTCAGTGGCTGTCCCATAAAGCATCAAGTGACCAAACTAACCTTTACTTCCTTAACATTCTCCAGTAGTGACACATCATGGACTCGTCACTAGATCCAGACCACAAAATAACAACACACAAATTTCCTTGAGTCGTTCCACTTTCATGTATCCGTTGGTTTCTCTGAAACCACACTAATGACGAACCTCAATAAAATCTTGGCAATCGTCAAATCTAAATATTCATCCTTACTGAATAATCGCGCTAGGCGACTTCAGCTCCTTTTTCCATGGCAGGATGCAATTTCTTTCATAACTCTTACGACTCTTCACTGCTGAGAGTTTCATAACCCGAACACCAAGGCTTCGCCTCAGGTTTCTACCACAACCCTGTCACAACCATGACAGCCTTCCAGGTGTGAATTAACTGTTTCACCACCGAGTACTTACACATAATGCTCAAACGTTAAACAACGTGAGTTTCCAGCTCGATCCCCAACTCAAATCTCAATTAATCAACGGGGAACTCATAGAAATAAATACATAATGAGCTTACCTTGTTCCTTACAAGAACTCTCTGTGAGGTCGCACGTACTGAGGCATAGTCTTGAAGATTCCAATGTTTATAGGACCACTCGGTCCATAACTCAACCAGGAAGTACTACTCATATCCTTGATAAACACTGAGCGTCCAAAGCATAAAATGCCGATGGATCCGCCGCGGTCGGACCATCACTCTATAGACACTAAGTGATACCAAGTATATGAGGTAGTAACAGGAAACGATAACCTAATGCTCTGATACCAATTGTCAGGACCCACCCCGAGTTAAATCCCTTTAACTCGAAGTAAATCCTGCGGGGACCACCCCAAGGGAACTTCTTACCGAAACCCCCTTGAAATGGCCAACCCTTCCTACGATCCAACTCAGCACTTCCATGAGTATCTACAACAAACCCTAACTCATGAAGGCATCCTGCTCCCTAACCTACTTAATTAGCTATACTGGGTTAGCCAGAGCAGTCTACTAAGATGATTACCCTAAAGAATTGCGGCAGCAACAGATTGATTGACTATGCCTCGACTCTTGTACGCGCACGACCTCCTCTCAAGAACCCTGCACCACTGGGCATTTGAAAACGAAGGGCCCAGGGGAGAAACATTGAAAAACGACGTTAGAGTGAGTGGACGAAGAATAACAAATAAAAACTCTACTTTCCTTTAATGCTCTCCCTCTAGTTTCTCTAAGAAAATCCGCATGCAAGTAAATCATCAATGATGCCTTGGCTCACACATAAATAATTAAAATGTGGGGTGTTAACCCCATCCACGAGAAATCCCGACCTGCTCTATCCGGGAAGGTCAAATGACCAGCTCAACCGGAGAGGGTCCATGCTAGCATACAATCCTTTTCCCTTTATCCTTTTCCCTTTCCAAAGCCCCTTTAAAACCTGTAAAACCTCGTGGGAATAATAAATCGAAAACCCCTTTAAATCCGTGAGCCAAATTTCTCCTTTTAAAATTTATCCCCCTCCATAATTCCCAAAACGGTGATAATCCATAAAACCAAATCCCGGGAAAATCCTTTAAAATCACGGGAAGGGTATGAACCTCTTTCCCGGTTCGTTTGCCTTTAAAAATCCTTAAATCCCATTTTCCCAAATCACCGTAAAACATATATATGGAGGAAATCATATATGCAGGAGAAATCAAATAAAGTATAAGGCATGCAATTTAATTTAAAACAAAGGTCCACTCACAGTACTCTTTGCGACCTTCTTCCTGCTCGGAAAGCTCCTCGAGCGAAACCCTCGAACTAACACGTAGTCGAGCCCGTCTCACGTGCAACCAGGGACTGTACAACAAATTATTATATTAGTCATTTCACAGTCGACTTGGTCTTTTCCTAGTTTGACCAGGAAATCCTATTTTACCAAGAGTTGACCAAGTTCCTTTCTTTTCACAACTTTTCAACAAATAGATTTAATTCCGATTTACCCAACCGTAACATACCGACTTTCTTTAATGATTCACTTGATAATAGGTTCACCCATAATAATTCGTGGAATTACTATGGACACCCATTAAACCACTTCACCAATACCTTAGGAGTCCTTAAAATAATCCTTAAACCTTAACCGGCAATAATCGATGGTCGGAATAATATTTAATTATCCGCCAATAATACTAAACTAGAACAATTCCAAAACCTAACCAAAACACCTCCAAAAAATTACCAAATTTTAACCATAGACTCCTCACAATATGTACTAATTAATGGGCATGAAAAACTGCCCAAAAAGTGGCGGCACCGCCGCCAGCTCCGCCGCCACCGGCGGCCGCCGGCAGAAATTCCGGCAAAAATTCAGGCGACCTCCGATCGCCACCAAATTTTACCAGTAGCTTCGTCTCATCAATTGGGACAACTTTCTAGTTCAACTCAAAGGCCAATTCGGCCTCTAACTAGGTCAAAAACTCGATGAACAGTAGACCCCGAAAAATTACACTACCAAACTTCAAATCCTCAATTCTCCCTACACACTTCAAATCAAGCTACCAAATTCTAGGGGATTGTAGTACACCTAAAACCCATCCTAAACATATAAAGAACTCAACAATTGGTGATCTAGGGAGGGAGAAATTCAATCCCGAAAATCTACTGTACACACCAAGAACAAATCGGAATTTCTCCCGATTTACGGCGAGTTAGGTCGGAAAGCTTACCTAGGATTGAAGTAGACTCGGAGGCCGAGCTTTTGGGACCGGTGCGCCGGCGATTGGTGGCCGGACGGCGGCGCTAGGGCGGCCGGAAGTTCGGCGCAGTGTTTCCCGATCGGAAAGGAGACGCGGGGGGGAGAGAGAAAAAGGGGCTGGGGTGAAAAATCTGATTTTTCACCCCGGTAACTCCTATATATAGCCTTTTTACCGCAAAGTAACTTTATACTTTTGTTTATAACTTTCCCATACGAACTCCGATTTGAGCGTGCTACGTGTCCATGAACTCGTAACGACGCCCTCTACAACTTTCAAGAAGGAAGTTTTCCCAAATTCTTGACTTAACGAAAAGTCAACTTCACGATCATTGTACGGTTAAACGGTCACTTTAAATGGTAAAAGACCAAAGTAACCAACCGTAAAATAATTCTAGGATCGGGGTGTGACAGAAATAGTGAATCCAGCTGAAACGCCGAAGAGGTAGTCTTCGACTCCTTTTTAAAGTGTATTGTTTCTGTTTGGTCGAGTTAAGAGTCATATTCAGAATTTACATAAGGAAACGTACTAAAACGGAAACCAACATTAATTGAGAACTTTCCATTTTGGGAAAGTTCCATTTTCAGAAAAACGGGTTAGAAAAGAATTGAAGTTCGACGAAGTTTGACGCAATTTGGTTAAATTGGTAGTGTTAAATTGTTATCGAAAAAAATGATAACTGGAAATTCTGGAAAATGTCAAGTTGACCGTTTTAAGAAAAATTGGTGTTTCACATAAATCGATAAATCGACTCTTGCTAAATAATTTGGATAATTTCATAATCGGTATATCGACTCTAGGTTAAAGATTTGGTCTAAGAGACACGTTGGGTGTCTATAGTAATTCCACAAATTACTATACGATACCTAACGTCAAATGAAATGTAAAGAAAGTCGATATGATAAGGTTATGAAGTCGGAAATTAAATGTTGAGTTGGTAATTAGAAATAGTCTATTTGTTGAAAAGTCATAAAAGGGTTTGAGTTTGGTCAACTCTGGGTCAAATAGGATTTCCTAGTCAAACTTGAAAAAGATCAAGTCAACGGTTTCTGAAGACTAATATATTGGATTAATTGTACAGTCTATGGTCGAACGTGAGACGAGTTCGACCACGTGGTTAGTTCGAGGTTGTCTCTCGAGGGACTTTTCGAGCAGTTAGGAGGTCGCAATAAGTACTGTGAGTGGACCTTTGTTTTAAATTAATGCATGACATGTTCTTTTATGCTAAACATGTTTTTATTAATTTAACGAGTCTGTGGGGCCAAGAAGGTGGGTTGCTTCCCTTCCGTAGGCCCCTATGTTATATCGGCTGAAATCTTTGTTATATTGATTAAATTGGAATGCATTATTTTTTTTTGCCATAGTTTTGAGGACGGTTGGGGAACCGTGCCTTATGAATGAGATGCATGTTTTAATATACTGGGGAAGAGTCATATAATAATGACTTTTCGTATTTGCTTGTTTTTATCACCATGAAGGGTCGTCATATATATAAAGATTCTAGCTAGCCATACGGCCCCCTCCCTTTGGAAGAGGAGTGGGGCAATAGTAGCCCTAGAGGGTTCTGACTCTAGCCTGAGAGGCGCATTGTCATGGTGGAATCTCTCTGCCATGAAGGGTCGTCATATTACTTAGTAGCCTTAAAGGTTCCGACCCTAGTCTGGGAGACTCTTCGTCATGGTGAAAGCTTTTCCTCTAATTTTTTTAATACAGAGTTCTAAGCCAATGAGATTGGCAAGTGATTTTATGTTTGTTTTTCGAAACTATTATTTGGATCTATTTCCCGACGAGGCATGCATAAGGATTTTTCCGGGAAAATTCAAGGGAAAACATAACTGATTACTTTTCACACGCCTGGATATTCTTTTTATCCACTCACCCTAACGTTGTGTTTTTAAATGTTTTCTCCCGGGTCCTTCGTTTTCAAATGCTCAGTGTTGCAGGGTTGTTGAGAGGAGGTAATGCATACTGAAGACGAGGCTTAGTCAAATCATTCTGCTGTCGCTGTTTAGTTTTTAGGATTTTCTTCCACGTAGGATACTCTGATTACCCCCAGTAGAGTTTAGTTGGATTACAAGTAGGGTTGTCCATTTTATGGGAGGCTTCAGGAAAAAATCTTTCTTGAGGTGGACCCCGCAGGGTTTACTTCGGGTTAAAGGGATTAACCCGGAGTAGGTCCTGACAATGACATTCTCAAATAACAAAATGATTAAATTGGGTTTTCATGTGTTAACCCTAATCTCATCTTCATTCTGAAAAAGGAAAAAGAAAAAGAAAAAGAAAAATATTTGTGATCGGCTGATGTCTCCACATATTCACTTTCCCTTTCTTATTGAAAATCTCAATGTAATTCTCTCTCAGTAACAAAGTTGAGAGCTTGCTATCAAAAACAAACATAGTTGAAATCTTACTTCAAAAAGAAAACAAGAAAGGAGGGCGACCTGCAGGTTGATGTTCCGGAACACTAACACTAATAGCACCTTGAAAAACACCGAACAACATCGAGTAGGACATGAGGCTCCACACACACAGCTCTTTCTATCTATCCAGTCACAGTACACAGTACCTGCAAACAATCTGCTGTAGGGGTGAGCATCGTCCTCTCATGCTCACATATAGGCCCACCAATGATAGGTTTACAAACCATAAAACCATATATGTATATGTATATGTATAGATTTGATCTCTTAATAAAACCATTTAGAAAATCCTTAGCACGTAAAATCATCATTTTATATCTTTCGGGAAAAAACTGTGTTATTTGCTAAACAGGGGCCAGATCACTCAACGAACAATACAGCCTGCAGGGCTTTACGGATCTAGGCGGATGAATCTCGGGTTTGTCTATACAACAAACCTGGGCCAACTACCTATGCGTCTGAAGAAGAATAGTAGCGAGAGTGTCCATTTAAAGCTAATGCCCAACACATCACTGATAGTACACACCACACTTACGGCTCGCTTAACTCTGAACGAGACAACCGTAAGCGTGAAAATAAAATAAACAGAGCATTGCCCCTCCGGAGGTTCACGGTCATCGACATCGTAGGAGTACTATATACTAGGTCAGGCCACTCTCAGGCAAAGCCTCGAAAATCAAGACAACAGTACTACTTTTCGATCCGAGTCGTCACATAAAAATCATTTACTTCTAGCCTCGGGTTTTCTTGGCCTAATCATAAATCATTTATCATATAATATAAAGAAAACTTTCCCGAGGCATCGACCATGAGCATACAAAATCATGCACTTTCATATATAGACAAAACCACTAACAAAGGGGTTTATCTTCCCTACTTGGAATAGTCGTTCCTTACGTAAGCTCCAAGCTTTCAAGAACCACCTCGGATGAACCGAGGTCACCGCGTAAGCTACCTCGTCAAATGATTCACTGCAGAATTAAAGTAGCTTAGCAACCAAGAAACAATAACAGTCATGTTGACATCAACATTCCTAGTTTGATCAGGAATGACCACATTGACTAAGTTGACCACCCAAATCCTTTTTATGGCACTTTAACCTTTTTGACTTGTTTTTCCGATTAATGACTCTTTACTTATTTAACGAAAGTCCGACTTAACTTCTGAACTTCCATTTACCACTTTAATTTGACGTTAGGGTGTCACATAGTAATTCGTTGAATTACTATGGACACCCAATGCATCACATCAACCAATTCTTTAGTCTTGAGTCGATTTATCGATTTCCGTGAATCACCAATTTTACTTAAAACGGTCAACTTAACATTTCTAGAAATTCCAGTTATCATTTTCCGATAACAATTTAACACTTTACTAATTTTACCAAATTGTGTCAAACTTCGTTTCTTTACTAAACCGTTTTTCTGAAAATGAGACTTTCCCAAAATAGAAACGTTCCCTTAATGGAAACTTTCCCAAATTAGTAGGTTTTCAAAAATAGAAATTTCTTAAAATGGAAAGATTCCAATTACGGTTAGTTTCCGTTTTTAGTAAGTTTCCGTTTTTAGTAAGTTTCCTTAAAACGTAGTTTTCCGACTACGACCCATAACCTCATTTAAACGGAAACACATTACACTTCTTAAGGAGTCGAAGACTACCTCTCGGCATTTCTACTGGTTTCACTGTCTCGTCGGAACATTTGCCGGATTCCGGCAATTTGCCAAAATTTCGCCAGAGTTTCTCTCGTTTGTTCGCCTCCAAGTTATGCAAACAACAAGCAAAAGAACACAATTTAGTCACAGATTCCAATAAGAACAACAACAGCCACAATTCAACAACAATACAGTAGCTCCAGAGAAACACCACTCACCCTCTGCCTGCCACTACCCCGAACCCATACCACTGCCTCTGCACCAAAACATCACCAGCTGCCTCCAACAGCCCTGCCTCAGCCCTAATTCTTGACTTGCAGCCTCGCCTGAGCTTGAGAAGCTCACCAGAACTCAAAGAACTCCTCGTCGAAGACGAGAACCTAAAAAACTAGAAAACACAGTGAATTGGGGATTTTAGATTTAGGGCTCGAATCAAACATCCAAGACTATGAAGATGAAAAAGAAGGTGAGATGAGAAGAACCATACCCTTCGTCAGCCGCCTCGTCGCCGGAGCTCGCCAGAATCAGATGAAGACAATGGGTGTTCATGGATTTCGATCTCTCTCGATTGTGGATGAAAATGGAAACTAAGGGCAGGGCTTTGCAGAGGAAAGGAAGAGGATTCGAATGGTGGTGCTGCGCCGTCTTGGGGCCACCAGCAGGTGGTGGTCACCAGTGAGAATGATCGAGCTCGGGAGAAGAGTTGACCGAAGTGGGATCTTTGCCTTCGGTCAAAGGTGTCACGCCCCGACCCAAGATTATCTTTCTAAACCTGGGTTAGGACGTGCGGGACCCATCTTAAGAGAGATTTACTCGATATCCCCCTTAAGAAAGGATAACCCTAATTCCCAAACCAATTTTCAAACGTTCCAAACGAAACCGGAATAGACCTCACAGCCGGAGGTTATCCCTATTTCCGCACTTGGATCTCAAACCAAACATTTTAAAGGATCTAGGATTCTAATATTATTTGTGACTGCACCCGAAACCCGGTCAGGTTGCCTACGTACCCTGTACTCAGGGATCAAGCCAAACGTAGCTCTTATATTAGTAACGTCCTAACCGGGCACATCCCACTTTTCTAATTATCAGTCGATTTAATAAAAAGGGTAGCAAACGCCTAATGCATACCAGGAATTTAACCTCTCCGTTGAGGTGATTACCGATCAACTAACTTTCCGGGACTATCCCTAACAATCCACCACAATAAATATAGCATTCACACATACAATCTCATAACTATAAAAATAACGACAACCACGTAAATAAACAATTCCCCCTAAGGGTATATAAGTAAAACCACTCCAAGGTACCCGTGTAGTTATTATGAATTCACTAGAGCAGTGTTGTCTATTCACTCTTAATGACAACTTGGTAATTATGCTAAACTGCTAGTGGTATTTTAGATATTTCAGTCCTAATGGTAGCCCCTGTAAATAGGCAAACAAATCGGAGGCAATATGGTCTTTTTAACCTCAGTGACAATCTTGTAATTAATCTGAACTATTAGGGGCATTTTAGGAATTTTAGCCTTAGTGGCAGCCCCTGTAATTATACAAAACAGCAAGGGTTTTTATGGCATTTCCAACTCAGTGGCAGCTTTGTAAATATATAAAACTGGCAGGGGTATTTATGGAAGTTCAAACCAGGGGTAGTCTGGTAAATAACTCAAACTATCAAGGGTATTTCAGAAATTTCAGCCCTGAGGGCACCCATGTAATTTCTCCAAACTTCCAGGGGCAGTTCGGACATTTCCCACCATAGTAAATTTTATCGCTTGGTTTTCCTGATCGGCTGGTTCGCTGGAAAACAAAGTTTTTCCGGCCAAACCAGCTCCCAACACCTGCCAACAGTTCCTACACCAACCAAGTAGTTTAACACAGCAGAAATCGAGAGAAAAGATGGAGTTTTATACCTCGAGGTTGACCCGATCGAAATCTCTGGCAGTCCTCCGGCGAGGTGTTCTCCTCCTCCTTCAAACCTCTGAGCGACTCCTGCAGCCACTAGGAACCTCCACCATGATCCTCCAATCGACTGGGCCTCCCTCTCTCATCTGAGAAATCCTCAGACACGTTGCTCCTCTTTGGCAGCAACTCAGATCCGGCGCCCCTGTCGAAATTGAGGGTCTGGGACGGCTGAGCGAGACGAGGCGGACGGTGATGGCGGTGAGCTGGGACGCGCTGCGGTGGTCTCCAGGCGGAGCTCACAGGCGAGACGAGGAATGAGAGAGAGAGAGAGAGAGAGAAAGAGAGATCGAGGGAGGAGAGAGAGAGAGATCGATCTCCGGTCAACCCTCTCCATTTAAATACTAAAATCAACGGCCCAGATCAATCTCTGATTGATCTAGACGGCCCAGATTGCATTATGAAAAGTTACAATGAACAGTACTAGATATTTTGATATTTACTTTTACCGCACGGTAATAACACGTTAACCTGAATAACTTTCGCACACGAACTCCGATTAAATCATAGGACATACCCACGGTTTCGTATTAACGTCCTCTACAATTTCCCCGAAGGAAGTTTCCTCGAATTCTCGACTTATCGCAAAGTCATATTCTTACAGTAAAGTAAATAACTTTTATTACTTCTGTAAACTAAATAAATCCATAATAAACAGCTCGTAGCTCTAGAAAATATTTCAGACATACCGGAGGACTCGTATTGACATAATCTACTATCTCAGGACATTAATTCCATCTTCCCCCAGAATCGAGAATATTTAGATATTAAACTCGAATATTAATTCAGGAAAAATCAACAGCCCGGTTACCACCCTCTGTAACCCGCCTAATCCCGGTAAAAAGGTAACTTTCAGGACGAGGTGTTATAAAAGGTTTCACCTCTTTTTATACTGAAATGGACGGCTGAGATCTGATCTGGAAAAGATCCAACGGTCCAGATTTAAAGAAGGTAAAAAGTAAAAGGTTAGATGGTAAAAACTATTTACCAGAATGGTAATTAAAAATTACTAGAAACTTTGGAAATTCGTAGAAAATAGACGGAATCTCTGAAATTTTTTTTCGAAAATACTGGGAGACTCGTATCGACACATACTATGACATCGAGTCCTTAAATAAGGAATTTGAAGAACTTTGAAAAACTCGAAAATGAACGTGGTTGTTCACTCACGAAGTTACCGAATATGACTTAAACCTCACTAATTCGTCATTAACCACTGTAAAAACGTGCAGAGTCTCACAGATTGGCGACGCATGCGCTCGTGATCGCCACCCTGAACTTGGCCGCGCTGGCGGTGTCATCGACGATCTTGCGCGTGACGTTGAGGCTGAGCTTGGTGAGAGTGAGCTCGCACTAGGCTAGGGCTTGGGTGGGAGATGACTCGGGTCAAGTGGTATTTCTAGGCCCCCAAGAGGGGAGACGGGCTTATCGTCGGAGGAGGATGGGGAGAGCTTATCGATAGGGACGAGTTCGAGGTCAACGAAGGTATTGTGGCCGTTGATGGCGGCGATGTGGTTGTCGAATCTGCAGGGTTTGTCGGAGAACTGCTGTTGTTGGGAGGAGACGACCTTGCTGGGCACATGAGCTCTGCCGGTCGAGAATGACATTGTGTACATAGTAAATTGGTGTAGAAATATAGGGACAACTTTACCCTAATAAATTTAACAGAAAAGTCTGAAAATAACGAAGAGATTAAAAAAATGTATTAATATTGAGTCGATTTTAAAACATCATGTATTGATTTGATATTATAAAGATTTTTTATTCTTAATTTAGAGTCAATTATTTATCATGGATCCTTCTTAAAACTCTTTCTTATTTTAATGAAAGAACACAACCTTAGCCCCAAACTATCAAAGTGAAAAACTTGGCTAGCCGCTAAAGAAAGAACACTTTCACCAACTTTGAAAAGGAAGATGATGATATCTAAAATGTGAATAATAGTGAAATGGAAATTTGTTATTCTTCACATGATCCATATACCCTCAATTGTAAAATCTCATTTTTCTTTGTCTCGTAGTTATACTATTATCAGTTAGCTGTCCCACAGCAGGATCATGAATAGACAACTCACACAGCCTAATCACACTTGAAAACCTCAAAAAGAAAATAGACTTACAGAAAAAGAAGACCACGACGAACTTCATGATAAACTTGCAAAAAAAATTCTCCTGCATTTTCATATTTTCTTGTCCACCGAAAAAAGAAAAGAAAGAAAACCCATCATTCTTCTTTCTTCATTTCATTTTTTCTATACAAAAGCTCCAGAATCTCTTACCTCACCAAGTCCCAACTAAACCATAAAAAATCTCCTTTTCCTCACTCTCACTTACCCGGCCTTCTTATAATCCCAAAAACCTCAAACCGAAGATGTCTGCTTTCATGATGAGCATCACTCCAGGCATACCCTCTTCTTCTTCCCCTTCTTCACAGTCACAAAAAGTCACTTCTGCACCACCGCCGACGTCACTTCCCGTCCGTACGATCCCGGGGGCGTACGGCTGGCCGTTGCTGGGCCCCATCTCCGACAGGTTGGACTACTTCTGGTTTCAGGGACCGGAGACGTTCTTTAAGAAAAGAATTGAGAGGTACAAGAGTACGGTGTTCCGTACCAATGTCCCTCCGACTTTCCCGCTGTTTTTGGGTGTTAACCCCAACGTGGTGGCCGTGCTCGACTGCAAGTCGTTCTCGCACCTCTTCGACATGGAACTCGTCGAAAAGAAGAACTGTCTCGTCGGAGACTTCATGCCTAGTGTTAAGTTCACCGGTGACCTCAGGACCTGTGCTTACCTAGATACCTCTGAACCCCAACACGCCCAGGTACATGGATTTCTACATATACTTTATGCTGATTAATTTTTCATTCGAACACGTACTTTTTTGCATTGGTACTTCGATTTCATTCATTTTCCGATATCAACCCGGAAGTATTTTTTTCTGAGTATAATGATAGTAACATGGATGAGTTAGAGGGTCACTGTTGCACTAATCTTATTTGAACGGTTCTAAATTTATCGGAATTATACAAGGGAAGATTAGTGTGGCAGGGAAAGTCTGATCTGAAAATTTTGATAGGGTGTGAAGCTAAATTGGTTGTCTTTATAATGGTGGGGAAGCCGGAAACATCCAAGTTTATGTAAGAATCTGAGTTTCACCGGACCCTTTTTAGATAAGGACCATGAGTCCATTTCCATTACAGTTGTTGATGACGGTCCTAGTCCTAGCCTTATTGGCCAAATCAGAAAAATCCGAAATATGTGATCAGAGGCCGGGTCTTGAATTTTCATGGTTAAGAAGATCGGATTGTTGAATCTCTGATTGTGGGATTTTACTTTTTTATTTTTTACATTATAGGTCGGAAATTCTACCATGTTCTGGAACATGTATGATATGCTTCGCACTGTGATAAACTGAAAGCTCCTTTGGCTTTGAGGTTGTTAATAATGTGACACCATGCCATTGCTCTCTGTTACGTTCATGGGTTTAGGACAGCTTGCGTTTTGTCTTATCTAGTCACTGAGTTAGGAACATAAGATGGATTGTAGGGTAAAGTTGAGATCTTCATTGAACTGAGAGATCAATTGTCAGTAAATCAATTTTCAGTGAATTGGATTTTTCAACTTCAAGTGCTTTTTGCTTCAAACTAGTTATTTAGGGTAAGGTAAATCTGGCCAGGTTTCTGAAAGAGGAACTAAACTAACATCTCTCAACCTTTTCTTCTTCACAGATCAAGAACTTCGCCATGGACATCTTGAAAGAAAGCTCCAAGGTATGGGTACCTGAGCTCACTGCCAACCTTTGTACACTGTGGGACACGATAGATGCAGATGTCACCAAGGATGGGAGCGCTAGCTATTTGATCCCACTTCAGAAGTGCATGTTCAAGTTCCTCACAAAATGCTTAGTTGGAGCTGACGTTTCAAACTCACCCAAAATAGCTGAGTCTGGCTACGCTATGCTCGACCGCTGGCTCGCACTTCAGCTTCTCCCCACTGTGAAGATTGGTGTGCTTCAGCCACTGGAGGAGATTTTTCTTCATTCCTTTGCATACCCATCTTTTCTTGTGAGTGGAGACTACAACACGCTTTACAAGTTTATAGAAGAACATGGTAAGTTGAAGTTATATAAACACACACATTGGTTATCTCAAGTGTTATCAGAAACTAGTAGTAAGGCAGCATTAGTTGAATCATACAATCACTCATCTTTGTGGTATGTTGTGCAGGTAAAGTAGTAAGCAGAGGCCAAACCGAGTTCGGACTAAGTAAAGAAGAAGTCATTCACAACCTTCTGTTTGTGCTTGGCTTCAACGCATTTGGTGGGTTCTCAGTGTTCTTTCCCAGTTTAGTAAATGCAATAGCCAGTGACACTGGTTTGCAACAAAGATTAGTCAAAGAAGTCAGGGAAAATGCTGGTTCAACTCTGAGTTTTGAATGTGTGAAAGACTTGCCACTGGTTCAGTCTGTGGTGTATGAAACACTCCGGCTCAACCCCCCGGTTCCTCTCCAATTCGCTCGAGCCAGAAAGGACTTCCAACTCAGTTCCCATGACTCGGCATTCGACATCAAAAAGGGAGAGATGCTTTGTGGGTTTCAAGCACAGGTCATGAGAGATGAGAATATCTTTGATGATCCGGAGACTTTTAAACCGGACAGGTTCCTGGAAAACAAAGAGCTACAAAACTATCTTTACTGGTCTAACGGACCGCAAACCGGTTCACCCAGCGCCTCAAACAAACAGTGCGCCGGCAAGGACATAGTGACCCTCACTGCTTGTTTGTTTGTTGCTCATGTATTTCAAAGATATGACTCGATCACTGGAACTGCTTCCTCGATCACAGCCGTTGAGAAGGCCAAGCAGAAAGCAGTGTGACCAGTCCCTTCAAATAATGAAAGTGAACATGATTCTATTCTATGGGATTTGTTTGTGTATGTAAATTTTCTGGGTCTAGATACGGGTTGTTTGTGTAGTCAATTGAAGAGATAGGTGCTGAGGGAAAAGGCCATAATGGCGGTACCCAGATTCCATAAATAAAATGAACTTGTTGTGCACGGTCGCCCACTCCACTTATTTTGACTCGGTTCGATTGGCAGATGGCAACAAACAGGTTCTTTTTCCTTGAGCATTGTGTCCAAGAAATAAAATTTGGACAATGAAAATTACGTTGGTTCGAAAAATAGACATATCGATAAATATATCAAGAAATTATCGAATATTGATGAAATTTTCTTAAAAATTTATATATTTAACTTAAAATATATTAAATATAAAATATTAAAAAGGGTGTTTGTAAAAAATGAAAATTTTAAAGATATTTTAGATATTTAAGACCATGATTGTATCTACATATCTTGCGTAATTAACTAATTATAGTGTATAACAGTGCTAATGGAATTTCAACCAGGACCTCAGGACTGGCATAATGAATGAACAGGGTTTATTGGGAATAAATAAAAAACGCTGAGCATCAAACAATCATGCAAGGGGCTAGATAGCCATCGATAATTTGACATTTAACGAAGAATTTCTTCTTCCAGTCTTACAAGTGGTACATTCAACCACAATTGGGTAGAGAAATTGATGATCAAGACTCCTGTCAACATTTTACTACAATTGGATAACAACTAAGTTTTGTATACCGTTTAACTGTAAACGGTAATAAATAACTCGATTTGATGAATATAATTGATCACATTCTTGCATATTAGGTGCCACTTCTAAGGTGAAGAAAGGCCTAGTAAAGTTTATCACTAAGCAAAGGAGGGAACTCAGGGAAGTACCATGTTGAAGACGATCTGTTCAAGAAATCCATGGAGAGGTGTCTACACAGTCTGGACATTTCCTTGCATCTGAGCAGTAGACTTGGTCATTCCTTCTTTCCATCCTTTCTGACGAGCCCTAAGCTCCCACATTGCTGTCATTTTATTTTGAGCCTCTAATGTAGCTTCAGCTTTCTCCCTCGCTTCTTCACATGTTTCCATCCCTGAACTACACTTGTCAGCTTCCTTTTGATACTGGGATGCAATCTTCTTGGCCTCCAGTAGAGTTATATCAGCCTTTTGCTGATTCTCCAAAGCTTGAGCTTCCCGAAGCTTCAACTCCTCAGTCAAAAGATCAACAAAGTTCTTCTCGGTATCCTCATTCACCTCCGGATCACGCTTTGCACAATCTGCATATAAGAATTGAATAAAATCTTAAACCTTCATGTTGCCCTAAACTTATATAAAGTTGCTGGATAAATAAACTAAATATCCAAATCCACACTTCAAAAAAGCAAGAACATTTTGCAACTTCCTACAAGATAACTCAATTAGAAATTAGAAACTAACCTGAAAACGAAATGTTGCTAAGTCCTGCAGAAACAAACAAGAACAAAACCAAGATCAGTACCGCTACACCAAAATTCGCGAAGCAAATAACAACACAGTCTCCATTAGCCGACTGAACTGGTCTAATTCATTAACGAAAACCTAAAGAGTTGAATCGGAGGGTAAAAGAGGAAACGAGATCTGACCAGATCGAGTGAAAATTGGATCGAGGAAATTTACCGATGGGGATGGAGAGAAGAGGCTGAGAAGAGCAGTCGCAGGTGCAAGGAGGGCAGGAATAAGAGGAGGAAGAAGAGTGAGAGACGGCGGCCAAGCCCTCCATCAAGTGCCAGTAGAGAGGTGGGCCTAGAATGTAGCCGGCTATGCACAGGCCCACTATCGCCAGCCCCGCCTTCAGCACCGCCGGCCTCATCGCGTCGTAGTCTCGGCCGGAAATCGGGAAAAATTGTGGAGCCGGCAGCGGTGGTTTAGTGGAGAAGAAGAAGAAGAAAGGAGGCCAGTTGGTTAAAGATACACTTTGTCACGCGGTTTTTAACATTTTATTGCCAAAATGATTAAACACGGTTCATCATTTCCTACCAAAAATAATATGATGCAAAAAAATTTAATGTTGATTGAAACAAATAATTGGTTCTTCATGTGTACAAGCTGGTAATCAGGGTCATTTAACGGGTACAATCTCTAAAATTGACATTCAGTTTTATAAATAGTTTCACTTCGATGTGTAAGAATTGATGGATTCTATAGTTGGTTATAGTCGAAAAGCTTTGGTAGTATTCGTTTTTAGAATCTTAGAACGTACTCGATGTTTGTTCATCTGAACATGGTTAACCAGAAATTATTATGTCTGTGATTCTTCATCCACCGATGTGAGGGCAACACCTTATGATAGGGCTGGGCATGAGACGGTATGGGACGAGATTCCCGAATCTCGTCCCGAAAATACATAACGGGATGAGACGGGACATGACAAGATGGTGTTTTTAAAAATTCATCATGTCCGGGACGATCCCGTTTGATATCGGGACGGTATCAGGACGACATTGGGTCGTCCCGCACAATTAGTAATTGAAAAAAAACTATCACATATGATATCTATTTGACTATTTTTGCATTCAACTTATTTCCAATATTTCATACTCACAAGTTGTGATATATTGATGTAAATGCAAGCTATAACATTCTTAATTCATCATCTAATATCTAAAAAAACATCCCAATCAATCACAATGACTAAATGGCGTAGGAAAAGTGAATGCGGCAAAGTGAATTACAAGGAATTGGCTGTTGCAATTTGAATCATGTCGTAGGCACAAAATGATCCCAAACAAAGCTTCGTTTTATACCTGGAGTTTCAGAATCAGTCTCCCCTGTAGATGCTACTGCTTCATTTAGAGGATGGGTTGCAGGACTTGCAGCAATTTGGATGCAGCAGGATTTGGTTCAGGTTGGCTCCCTTGTAAATTTGCAGAAGACGGTTGGATCCCTTGTATGTGAAGTGTAGGCGAAGACAAAGGTTGAGTTAATTACTTGCTGCTGGTGAAGGCAAAGGTTGAGAAGAATTTGCTTAAGAAGAAGTCTGTAGTCCAGAAGCACTTTGTCGGGGATGAACCGCGCCCTAGCCATTAACAAGCGAGAGAGAATGAGAGAGGGATCAAATTGAGAAAGACTGACGAAGTGAGTGAGGTTAGATTTGGGGATCGAATTGACTCAATTGAGGCAGACGAACTGACAAAGTGAGGAACTAAGGATTGTTTTGGTTAGAGATCGAATTAGGAGAGGCTGTAAGAACTCGAAGACAGAACCATAAACACAGGAAAGATTGCTGCAAAAAGCTGTGTATTATTGAACTGAAAAGCTGGCTTTTATAACCAGTGTTTACAACTGAATTCCTCAACTGCAGCCTCAAATCTATTCCTATAATCATGCTAATCTAACAATTTGAACGAATCAAACTCAAAGAAGCGACTAAACCTAACAGAAAGGATAAGATCAAAGTCCTAATCAATCGGACGTTTAACAGAAAACCAGTAAGAGTTTGAACTGGTTTTTGCCGCCAAAATTCAAATTTCTTCGGCTAGTTTCCTTCGACTGGTTTTATTCTCAACAATTCCTCCCCTAAACTGAATTGCCTAAGCATTCAGTCTAAACAGATGGAACAACACACATTCCCATGAGCTCCCTCATCTTGACAAATGTTTCCAGTTTCAAGGGCTTCGTCATTGCGTCTGCAACTTGATCTTCAGACTTACAGTACCTCAATTCTATACAACCATGATCTGACAGCTCCCTTAGGAAGTGAAACCTGACTTGTATATGCTTGCTCTTTCCATGAAACACAGGATTCTTAAATAACTTGATTGTGGAGCTGTTGTCACACAATATCACAGTACAATCTCCTTTGTTCCAACCAATATCCTTGAGAATTTTTTTCATCCATACAGCCTGACATGCACACGCAGCTGCTGCAATATACTCAGCCTCAGTTGTTGATAGGCTGACAACAGGTTGCTTCTTCGAGCTCCAAGAAACAGCTCCAGCGCTCATCAAAAACACATGACCAGAAGTGCTTCTACGATCATCACTGTCTCCAGCATAATCACTGTCAGAGAAAGCCATTAATTCTCCATTTTTACCACCTCTTTTGTAGCATATTCCCAGATCAGTGCTTCCCTTCACATATCTCAATACTCTCTTTACTGCTTGCATATGTAATTCAGTAGGTTTCTCCATATATCTGCTTGCTAAACCTACAACATACATTAGGTCAGGTCTTGTGACTGTCAAGTACATGAGGCTGCCAATAACTTGTTTGTACTGTGTTGTATCTACTCTTCTTCCTTCTTCATCTCTGCTCATCTTGACACCAGGAACAATGAGATTCTTGACTTCATTGCTGTCCATCATGCCAAACCTTCTCAGCACTTCATTAGCATACTTCTTCTGACCAATATAGATGCCATCTTCATTCTGAATTACTTCAACTCCCAAAAAATACTTCATCCTGCCTAAGTCAGTCATGTCAAAAGTCTGCATCATGGATCTTTTGAATGTTTTACACATACCTGGATCACTCCCTGTGAATATCAAGTCATCTACATAAATGCTGACAACCAGTATCTTATCATCTGTTCCTCTTTTGACAAAAAGAGTATGTTCACTTGGACATTTTTCAAACCCCTCAGCCAAGAAATAGGATTCAATTCTGCTGTACCAAGCCCGTGGGGCTTGCTTTAAGCCATAGAGAGCTTTCCTCAACCTTAACACCTTGTGTTCTTCCCCTACCTTCTCAAAACCCTGCGGTTGCTCAACATATACTTCTTCATTCAAACTACCATATAAGAAAGCACTTTTTACATCTAGTTGGGATACATACCAATTATTTTGTGCTGCCAAGGCTAGAATCAATCGTATGGTGTCCCATCTTGCTACTGGTGCAAATACTTCTTTATAATCCAGACCATACTTTTGAGAGTATCCCTTGACTACAAGCCTTGCTTTGTACTTCTCTACATCTCCCTTCTCATTCAGTTTGGTCTTAAAGATCCATTTCACTCCAATTGCCCTTGCTCCAGCTGGAAGAGTGGTCAGATTCCAAGTTTCATTCTTCTCTATGGCTTGAATTTCATTATCCATAGCTTCCCTCCATTTTGCATCACCTACTGCCTCTTCAAAAGTGCTTGGATCTCCTGATTCAGTGAATAGAGCTAACTCTTCATTCTCTTCCTCAGAGAGGCCTTCTCCTGTCACATACTCATCCATCCACTGTGGAGTTCTTCTAGTCCTCCCCTGCTGTGTGTTCTCTTCCTGTGATGCATTTGTGTTTCTTACAGGTCCTGCTCCTTCACTCCCTTGAGTCTCAGTGAGGATTTCATCATCGCTTGGCAGTGCATCCTCATTTGCCTTGTTTTCATCCTCATCATCTCCCCAAACTAGCACTGTGTTGTTTTTCTGCCTTTCTTCCCACTTCCAACTTTCATTTTCTTCAAACACTACATCCCTGCTTATGATTACCTTATCTGTATTGGGGTTGTAGAGCTTGTATGCTTTGGTCTTCTCACTCAGCCCCAAGAACACACATCTTTCACTCTTGTCTTCTAACTTGGTTCTCTTCTTGTCTGGTACATGTACATGGGCAATACAACCGAACACTTTGAAGTGATCCACAGAAGGCTTGTGCCTGCTCCAAGCTTCTTCAGGTGTTTGATCTTTAACTGCTGCTGTTGGACTTCGATTCATTACATGTACTGTCCAATTCACTGCTTCTGCCCAAAACTCCCTTGGAATTTCCTTTTCAGACAGCAAGCTTCTGACAAAGTTCATAATACTTCTATTTCTTCTCTCAGCCACTCCATTTTGTTGTGGAGTATAGGCTGCAGTGAGTTGCCTAGCAATGCCATTAGAACTGCAAAACTCATTGAATTCTTCTGAACAAAATTCCCCACCCCTATCAGTTCTTAAGCAGCTTATAACTTCACCTACTTCTTTCTCAACTAGGCTTTTGAATTTCTTAAACATAGATAAGGCTTCTGATTTTTCAAACAAAAAGAATACCCAAATTTTTCTAGTTGAATCATCAATGAATGTGATTAGGTACCTTTTCTTGCTGTTTGACTCAGGACTGATAGGTCCACATAGGTCTGCATGAACTAGTTGAAGTCTTCTAGTAGCTCTCCATTGACTGGTTTTAGGAATAGGTTCCCTGTGTTGTTTCCCAATCAAGCAGTCTTTGCATAGCTTTGTGGGTGTCCTTAGTAATGGCAGACCACTTACCATTTTCTTGTGATGAAGAGTTCTCAAACCTTTGTAATTAAGATGAGCATATCTGCGGTGCCACAAGTGTGACTGCTCTTCAGTCACAGCTTTGAAACAGCTTGAGAAATCCAGGTCTTGAGGTGCATTGGTAGTTTTTTCTGCTAGCAATACAAACATTCTGTTGGCTGTCATTCCTGTCTGCATTATCAATCCCTTTTTTGGATGAAACACCTTACACATGTTGTCCTGCATAAGAACTGCTAGACCCTTCTCTTGAAGCTGTCCTACACTTAGCAAGCTATTCTTCAATTCAGGAACATAGTACACATGCATTATGGTTTGAGATAGACCACCTACACATATTCTAACAGTTCCTTCCCCCATCACACGCATACTAGTGTTGTTTCCAAGTTTCACACTGGACTTGTATTGTTCATCTAAACTGGTAAACCACATTTTATTTCCTGTCATATGATTTGAACATCCAGAATCAATAAACCATACCTCTTCTCTTTTAGCTTCATTCATTTCAACATGTGTCATGAGTAGCAGCTCTTCTTCCTCATCCAGCTCAGCATAGTTAGCTCTCTTCTCCCAATCTGGACATTCAAACTGAAAATGTCCCAACTTGTGACACCTAAAGCATTCAACAACTGCTTTGTTGAATGAACCTCGTCCTCTACCAACTCCTCGCCCTCTGAAACTGCCTCTTGGTGAGCCTCTACCTCTTCCTCCGGATTCAGTTACCTTCAGTACATGCTCCTCACTGCTACTGGATTTCTTCATCTTTTGTTCATGACATAGGAGTGAACTTTGGAGTGCATCAATAGACAGATCATTGACATCTTTTGACTCCTCAATGGCACACACTACATAATTGTACCTTTCTGTCAGAGTACGAAGAATCTTTTGAACTACCTTTGCATCAGACATATCTTCTCCCAGATTCCTCAAATCATTTGCTACCACCATGACTCTGGAGAAGTAATCCCTCACTGTCTCTCCACTTCTCATCTCCAATATCTCAAAATCCCTGCGCAATCTGTTGAGTTGAGAGTTCTTTACTCTCTCATTCCCTTGGTACTTGGCTTGCATAGAGTCCCACAATTCCTTCGAAGTGTTTTTCTGAAGGATTGTCTTGAGAATGGATTTCTCAATCGATGCAAACAGGTAATTCTTCACTTTGAGATCCTTCAGTCTCATTTCTGCCAGCTCCTCCCTTTGTGGTCCATTCAGTACTGTTCCTCTTGTAGGTTCTTGAAAACCTTCAGCTACTAATGGCCACCACTCCTTTGATCTGAGCAGATTTTCCATCAGCATCGCCCAATGTTCATAATCACCGTCGAACTTGGGGATGCTGATCATGTTGTCTCTGTCACTCGCCATTCCTTTTACTCACACTCAATCTGTGCTCACAGACACTCGTGTTTATCACTCTTAATTTTGCTGCACTCTCACACACTCAAAATCAGGCCCTCTATCGAGGGCTCTGATACCACTTGTAAGAACTCGAAGACAGAACCATAAACACAGGAAAGATTGCTGCAAAAAGCTGTGTATTATTGAACTGAAAAGCTGGTTTTTATAACCAGTGTTTACAACTGAATTCCTCAACTGCAGCCTCAAATCTATTCCTATAATCATGCTAATCTAACAATTTGAACGAATCAAACTCAAAGAAGCGACTAAACCTAACAGAAAGGATAAGATCAAAGTCCTAATCAATCGGACGTTTAACAGAAAACCAGTAAGAGTTTGAACTGGTTTTTGCCGCCAAAATTCAAATTTCTTCGGCTAGTTTCCTTCGACTGGTTTTATTCTCAACAGAGGCAGACAAAGTGAGTGAAGTTAGATTTTGGTTAGTGAGGCGTCGAGACTCGAGAGAGAGAATGAGAGCTCAGAGATGGGGATCAATTTGAGAGACTGAGAGAGGTAGATGAAGTGAGTGAGGTTAGGGAAGCGTCGTCGCTCAAAAGAGAATGATGTTAGATTTTAGGTTTTACTATTTTTGTCTTTTAGGTAAAAAATGAATTTTTGTCAAGGTATATAAAAAATTAGATATTTTCAATATATCTTGACGAGTTTTTTTGCAGGATAGTTTCGATCCAGTCTCGTTTCAATATATTAAAATCAGAACGAGATGAGATGAGATCGCAATTTTCAAATCCTATTTTGTATCGTTCCGCTATCTTTCAATACAAGACCGAAACGAAATCAAAATTGTGATATTAAATGTGGAGCGCTGCATTATGATGTATATAATAAGTTGCTGAGCGTCATTGTCGTCATGGTTAACGTTAAACTCATATAGATCTCACTATTGGTTCGAAATAGTGTACGATTTTTTTAAACGGAGTGAAATTTATATTATGAAAATAGAAAAATAAAATCGGAAAATCATTTTTGAAATTTGTATGTAATTTTACATTTACGCACCGACTTGTATAAAATACAGTGTCGAACAGAAACTGGTGGGAAATCTGCGAACCAGTGACTCACACTGAACCAAAATCCACAAACAACACAGTGATCGATCGGAGCACCAGGCCTGGAAATGGCCTTCGAAATCCCGAAGGATGCGATAAAGAAGCTGCAGATCTTGCTCCGAAAGCAAGCCAAGATGTCGTCGTACGACCCAGACGACACGCCGTTGCCAAATCTCCCTTCGCCGGAAGAAACCATATCGGAGGTGGATCCGTCGCCGCCGTACCTCCGGTGCAAGCATTGCAAAGGCCGGCTTCTCAGAGGCGTGGCGTCACTGATTTGCGTCTTCTGCGGCGGCGAAACCTGCAAGGACCTGCCTCCTGATCCTATCAGTTTCCGCAACACTCTAGGGTTCCAGTGGTTGCTCAAGTCCTTGGCCCTAACTGGATCGGTACTCTTCTTGATTTCATGTATTTGATTGATGATGAAATTATGTGATTTGGTTCAAGAGAAAATGTGGAAGAAATGGAATATAAATTTTATGTTTGTGTGTTGATGATTAGGAAAAGGCATCAACTTTTTGATTATATGTTGTTGTATTTGGGATGATGAGAATGTTGTTTTGTTTGCTAGAAATGAAGATTCGTGTCGCCATAAGTTCATCAATGTAGACTGTAGGGTGGTGTTGAGATGAATTTCTAGGGATTTGTTGAGTATAGAATACTTGGTGAAGTTTGGAACTTTGATTTGCAGGAGATAGTGGACCAACCCAGTGAAGCGAACGAATCCAGTAGAGGCCAGGCTGCATCTAAAGAGGAGTTGACGTTGTCTGAGCAATTAAGTGTAGAAATAAGATGGACTTCTAAGTTTCCCGGGACTGGTCTTTCGGACGAGAAGACTCCCACTCGGCCTAAAAGTTTTTTGGATTTGGCTGGAGTGAATCTGGATAACTTCTTTTCTGAAGGAGAGAAAGATGCTGCTTTGGGTGCATCTGAAGAGCCATTTGAGCCGAGCACTCGGATTGCAACTACAGAGAGTAGTGATTTCAAACGTGGTGAAAATCCAAGTTTGTTTGCATCTGAAGAGCCGTTTGATCCGAACAAACCGACTGCCACTGCAGAGAGTGATACCTTCAAAGGTGGTGAAAATCGTAGTTTCTTTGCGTTTGAGCCGGGCAAACAGATTGCTATTGCAGAGAGTAGTACTTTCCAAGGTAGTGAAAATCTTAGTTTGTTTGCGTCTGAGAAGCCGTATGAGTCGAGCATACAGGTTACCACTGTAGAGGGTACTGCTTTCCAAGGTAATGAAACTCTTAGCTTGTTTGAAAATGTGCAGCCTTCAGAGACAGCTGTGAAGTCTACTCAAGGTGAGAGTGGTCATTCCATTTCTAGTTGGCCGGCAAGTTTTCAGTCTGCCGCTTCTGAAAATCTTCCTCAAGAATCAAAATCACTTGACCCCTTTGTGGGTTCTACAGTTGATCTTTCTGCCCATATAGACACAGTGTTTGGATCTGTTGGGGACTTGACTAAAGTAAAATCAAATCATAGTATGCCCACTAGTAATGACTGGTTTTCAGATGATCTATTGAGTATTTCAAACTCGGGGTTAGCTGGGCAGCCTCAACCATTAGAATCACTTGCTATGGTGAAGGGTGACATAATAGCTGAAAATGAAAATAACTTGCATTCTACTGGTATTGATTGGGTTGAAGACATTCAATGGCAGACTACTATTAAGGAGGCTCCTGATAATAAGATTGCTGATGAGGATGATGATTCTTTTGGTGCTTGGAATGATTTTACTAGCTCTAGTAGTGCACAGATTCCGTCTAGCTCTGCTAAACAAACTGTTGATCGGACAACACCTGCTGACGAGACTTCAATGACAGATCTGTTCAGCACTGCTAGCAACTCACAAGCTGATGATTCATTTGGTGCTTGGAGTGATTTTACTAGCTTGAGTAGTGCACAAAGTGCTTCTAGCTCTTTAAAACAAACTGTCGATCAGATGAGACCTGCTGACGAAACTTCAGTAACAGATCTGTTCAGCACAGCTACCGACTCACAAGACTTGGATTTTAGTAGCTTTTTACAACCAGATCTCTCTGCCGAAGCAAGTAGCAGTTCACATGGTTCTACAGTAGTGAATATAACCAAGCCAGAGGCTTCTGTTTTCGACAGGTGCGTGCGCATGGACTATCTACCTTGATCTTCCTATCCATTTTTCCTTGAACAACCTATCTTAACCACATTCGTTATTTGCATCTATATAGGATGGCTGATGCGGGCACAAAAGATGAAGATGTTGTGAAGGATGAAATAGATGATTTCAGTGCAAAACCAGGATCAAGGTCTGATGATGTGGAGAAAATAATGTCACAGATGCATGATCTCTCTTTTATGCTTGAGAGCAATCTTTCAATACCTCCCAAGCGAGATGTACATTCACTTTCCCAAGATCACCCATAATTTGTTTGTGAGTTTTTGTGTAATACACCCCGGCCGATTGTTAAGTTTTCTTGTGTCATCTTTGAGTTAGACTATGAACATATATGTTTTGCCATTTTTTACTGTGGTATATTTTCACTCTATTTCCATTAACAAAAGCACATTGTCACATATTTGAAAAGGGATAATAATTTGTCATTGAAGAAATACGGTGTACTCAAATTCAGGTCAAACAACATGAAACTTAGTTGACATCACAAACAGATCAGATACCAGCCGACACTGTAGTTTAGAACTATGAGGTTACATCTCTTGAACAACAAACTACGAACCCACATAAGTGACATAACACAACATCAAAGATACAAGGATGAGAAAATTACAAGGTTTCTTCATTCTGTGTGCATATTGGTAAGATGATATGGTTGCAAGTTAGCTCTTTAGTTCAGCCCTTCTATAAAGTGACCAATAACTAGGTCTCCAGTTGATGATATCTGACCCTGAACATTTTTTAAGAGCTGTTGCAGACCCCGCATGCCGTCTCCGTCATCCTGAAAATTAAGTGCCAATTGTTTCGATGAGAACAGGTAAAATATATATATATGCTCCTATATAGAACATCCAACGCAATTGTAACTAGGTTGAGACGTCAGTCCCTTAACTTGACCCGGTAGTTCAGAGAACTTACAGAGAGGAGGTTAACAATATGGGGATAAGTTAAGCTCCTAGGAATACAGCATCTTAAACCCTCATTGTCCCTGCACAGACTTGAAACACAACATTACAAACAGGTGAGGTGCTTGTCGTCGAGGTTGGCTTGGTAAACAAGTTAACCGATTTCAACGTTAATCGTTGAGAATAATACTCTTATTAGTAATATGGAATACCTTGGACCCTTTGACAGTTCAATAAAACACTTGATGATAAGTTTGAGCAGCCGACGAGAAGGTTCTTCAACAAGCCTATCAGTCATGCTTCGAAGAACACTAGTAGTAACATAAAACCGATCGCCGAAATTGCAACAGTAGTTGAGTCCCGCATCAGTTGACAGAATTCTTTCAACTATAAATGTAGCCACCTGCAGAAAATGTCCAAGCACATTAATTCAAAGGAACACAAGTATTCTCAAACCTCTGAATAAAACACAGTAAATTTAATACATTCAAGGGATTATTGTTAAATTAAACTTCATTTCAATCTTTGTTACTTACAGTTCTTGACAATACCGTGCCAACCTCCATGCAGCGGAAGCAGAGGCAAAGTATCTGGCTCTCTAGGAGGAAGTGCATAATTTCTGGATCGACTTCGTCTCGATTTGGCGGGTGACACTGAATAAGGGTAAAAGGGGATCCAAATTTGATTTGGTTTAGCTTAATAATAAAACTAAACATAATTCATACATATGTATATACCTTCACTAGTGCCCCAATAGCACCTAAGCTAGATAGTCTGAGATATTCATGAGGCTTGTCTCTGCTCTCATTGGCAATGAAAGGGTACAGATAGAATGGCAAGTTAGCTGCGCACAAGTAGCATCACATCAAATAAAATAAAAGGTCCTTTTCTGAGTTTTATTTTTATTTTTGTAAAGCTGAGCAGTTATCTATGATGCTACAATTTCTTTCAAGTCATTTTGGAATTGGTATTTTGATTACAAGGTAAATTTCTTGAAGATTTTTCAGCTGTTTATGAGATCAGTCGACTTGACTGAGGCCACTATTGAAATTACCTCTGACAAATGGCTTTCTTGTCTCTAGATGAGAACCTATGCACTGTTAAGAAGAAGAAAAATAAAAATTAAGGCTTTACAGTACTGCACATATATATGAATGAGACTGAGATGAAGCTATTTTAAAGAGAAAGCAAAAAATAACACAAGGAAAATAACCTGGAATAGAGTTATAGTATTGCAAACTCGGTTTGATACTTCCTGAGTAAGTTTTGGGGTTGAGATCAGGTGGTATACACCAATTATTTCCTGACATAAACCAAACAAACTAAACTATTCATTCATATGTGTGTATATATATATATATATATAAACTAAAAATTGGGATCCCTTAGTGGAAGGATCCTATACATCAGGGCTATTTCATTAAGGGATCCTTATTTTTGGTTTATTTATAGGGATAGACATTGGACAAACTTTTCGATCACATATCAATATCTCCACTGTTCAATACATAGATGCATATATATAAATCATATTTGCAAAATTTTATCTAATTTGATGACCGTTAAGGCTTTAAAATAACTAAAATCAATTGACGGATCAAATCTGTCAAACATGAACCGTTAATGCCTATAATTTTAATTTGTAGTTTTGAATATCTTAATGATCACCAATTTGGATGAAATTTTGTAAATGTCATCTATATATTAGGACCTAAGAATTGAACGGTTAAAATTGAAAAATGTGATCGAAAAGTTTGTCGAATGTCTATCCCTATAAATAAACTAAAAATAGGGATCCCTTAATGGAAGAGCCCTATATATATGTAGATGTTTTTATCATATATATAGGTTTTCTTGGCTAAAGATGTCCTTACCAGGATTTCATTAATTTGACCAACTTTTCAATCAAATTTTCTCATCTTAACCGTTTATAATATAAATATATATATATATGTATAGAACATCTCTGCAAAATTTCAGCTGATTTGATAATCGTTAAAGCCTTGAAAACGTACAAGTACAATGAAGAAACCGAATCTGTTCAACCGGAACCATTCGTGTTCTTCTCTGTAAATCACATTTTTAAATGCTCCAACAATCACCAAATGAGCTGAAAATTTGCAGATATTATCTACTCATATATATCTAGAAACTGAATAGTTAAGATGAGAAAATATGATCTAAAAGTTGACAAATTCAAGAAATCATTACCAAACTCAAGGTAATGACATCTTTACCTAATAAAAACTATATATATATATATATATATATATATGATAAAAACATCAACATATCTAGGCAACAGACCACAGATTCAGAATTAGAAGCTACATACAATAGAGTAGTCACACATAAAACGGTATATAAACTTGTTTCTAGGTCGACAATATTCTTTATATTGTACGTAATTGCCATACCTTGAGGAGCATAAACATGATACCACATGTATGCCACAGTAATAGAGCCACCTCAGGATACTCCTTCAGCTGAATTCAAGAAAGTGAGAGAGAGATCAAGAAATAAAAATCAAGTTTTAATTGCAAATAAGACTAGATATATGAAACCAGAATTATCTGACAATTAATAAAAGCTAAACAACATATAAATAAGACAATACCAGTGTAAGTGTGTAACTGCACCATGAAACCTGAGAATAATTCTCATTTCAATGTTCTAAATCCATGGTATATATGAAAAACAAAGAGATAGATAAAAAGAAAAGAGATAAATTTTTTTTAACAAAAACAAGTCTGCGGTTTTCATATAATCAACAAGAATTACAAGAAAAAATAACAAGAATCGCAAGTGAAGCTGGTGTCAGATATAAACAAATTATTCTAGGTAAAACCTTGCCTTGGATAGCTTCTGTAGAGCCAATTCTCGGGTACGACGATTATGATCTAGAAGGTTCTCAATCAACTGCTCTACGTCCTCGCTTTTGGACTGGTCGGCGTTCATCGTTCGGGAAAACTCCGACTCAGGTATAGCTGCACTCGCCCTACCAGATGGTGGCGATGGTTGATCGCCCAACAATGATTCTGGAAGGCTGGCGATTGCCCCAGTGATACTGCTGCCTCTCCTCAGATCTCTCTCCATTGGTGTATTTGGACTCATCAGGTAAGGTTCTGTAGAGGAGAGTGAGACTGATAGTGAGAGTCCGAAGGGATTTTTGTATGGAGGCGTTGGACTCGATGCGATTTATGGCATGGCCAATATGACGTGATTGATGTTTCTTTTTCTTCTTCTCCTTTTTTTAAATTACAAATAATTTTATCGGTTTAAAAACACGGAGTATCTTCAATACACGTCCGTGTATGTACACTGACACATATGAACGGTTGGGATTAAATGATATAATATTGATACATGGTGGTCAAACATATGAATTGTTATAAATGACTAAGATTGTGTCGTGTATATACACGACCGTGCATACAAGAATTTTCCTTAAAAACGTGGCATCCATGCGAAACCTGCATCCAGCGTGGTCTATTAAGACTCTTAGATTTTCTTTATGAGAAAAATTAAGGCTCTTAGATTATAGGCGATGAATATAATGAAACTCGTTTAGAGGTTTTTGTTTTTCGAATGCAAACTTTAGTCTGCACTTCATGATGTGCACTACTCTAATTTTTGATTTGGTGTCACAATTTCACAAATGAATAGAATTTCTAAGTTTAAAGTGTTTATTTTTCTGATATTCATACAACAATTTTTGAGAGTCAATGTTTTTAGCAATATATATATATATATATATATATATATATATTCACAAAAGTCATTTCATTTTTTTGGAAAAAACTATGAAAGGTATCCCACATTTAAGTTATTAGAAATACTAGAATAGTACCTCACATTTTAGAAATACTAGAATAGTATCTCAGATTAAATAGGCATTTAGCCCGTTTTTTGTGAGGAAAAAGACATTCATCGGTTTAAAAACATGAGATACGAAAGCTTTGTTTTTTGAAAAAGCAGGAAACTGTTTGAACCATTTTTTAAAAATATGTATGTTGGGTGGTTGCACGTGATGAGGTGGTTGATGGTGTCGCGTACGAAGTGGAAAAGGTGATCAGGGACTGGTTTTGAGAGGGGTGCCTTGCTCGATCGGGGAATTGGGTGGTGGAGGAGAGATATGGTAGAGACCATAGAGAGATGCTGGTGGCCACCATGGCCATTAAGAGAAACAAGTTGATATCCATTGGCCACTCTAATGCTTCTTGTATTAGAAATATTGATGCCTTCATTGTGATGCTAGATCTAAACATAAAAGACTATGAGAGTAATCCCAGCAATGTGGGATTGTTCAAGACAATGTTCTAAAAACGTTAGGCGCTAGTCGGGTAGATAGCCTGTGACTAGCGCCAAAGCGGGTTAATCAAGGGATTAATAAAGATTAATCGGTTTTTTAGCTCTCTAGATGAAAACGGTGAAGCATCGCCTAGCGTCTAGACGGGGATTAATCGACTGTAGGCACGGATTTTTAAAACATTGGTTCGAGGTGCAGAGAGAAGAAAATAAAGTGTGCTTGAGAAACAACACTAATTAGCTATAAATGTAGAGAAATACCCTTGAATAGATTCAAGGTTTCCAGCGCTGAAATGACAAAATGGGTTCTAGACACTTATGTTGAGTTTTTGTAAGCATGTGAGATACCATTCTAATATTAACAGCTCTCTTTTTGCTATTAACACACCTCATCTATGATGATAGCCAATCATGGAAGAAATTTAAGTGGCAATTTTATAAATAAATTTGAAATATGTGGATAGGAAAACACATGAGGTGTGTTAATAGCAACATCCTTTCTAAAATGTGGGATACCATTTGTGAAGTTTGAACCTGTTACTTCAAAGTTGTCAGCTAAACACCTTAATCAACTAAGACTTGACACAAAAGTCATTCATTAGTCGTATGAAAGAACTTGGTTAACGCATCTGATATCATTCCTACTATTGTTTGAATAATTAATGCTTAGGGAACAACTTTTTGTAGATAAGTTTATCGATGCAAAAGTTTTAGCGAGTCGATACTAATTCACTGAAATGAGATTATAATGTACTTTATGAAGGAAAAGAAACCTATATAACACATAAAAAGATCATCACAAGCAATCAAAATTAAACATGACAAAAGAGTGGGCATAGTGTCATGGGCCGACTTTACAAAAGCACAAAGGGAACCGTGCGGCACTTGCTAGTCTTCAAAATTGGAGCAAGTAAGCCTTCGACACACCTTGCAAGGAACAATGGAAACACACGATGTTAATATGAGGCTTGCAACAAAAACACAGTTTAATATATATAATTGTGAAGCGAACTCAAAGAGAGAGTGGGCACTCAGATTCGATCTCACTGGTTACAGATAATTGAATAATTCCTTTCTTTTACTAATGGTAAGACGTTTACAGGTTACAATACATGTGCGTACCTATACTAGTTTCATAGTACAACCGTCACCGACTAGGAACTCTCCTATAAAGAGCATATCAGCCAAATTCTCACTTGGCTTTGGAAACATCAAAAAGCAAAGGAGGGCCAAGCTAAATAAAATAAAAATACAAGAAAAATAGAAATTACAATAATGTCACTACTACACAAGCAACCGGTCATAGACTTGGCTCATGACCCTAGACAAGGTCGCTCGTGGCACTACATGTCTTGGCCCTAACATCCTCCCCCACTTAAGTGGTTGGCGCTCTTGACGACTTGGCTTGAACTTGAAATTTCTTAAAATCTTCAATCTTCTGCTTGAACTTCTTCAATGCTTTAGCATTTTCCTAACAAACCTCTTCCTCTCCCATCTTCTTACACTTCACCAAGTACTACTGCTGGCGCACCTTAACTAAGTGATTGTCATGTCCTTGCTCGAACTTGTCAACTACTCTCTTGTCCAGAATATCCTCCACCTCCTTTGGCTTGTGTGTCTTGAGTTCCATATGTTTTCGCATAGGCTGGTTGTGTGATGGATCTTCTACATCAGACTCGTACTGTTTGATATTGCTGACATGGAACACAAGGTGAATTTTCATCTAGGCAGGGGTGTCAACTTTATAAGAGCACTTCCTTACTTTCGAAAGGACTGGAAGTGTGCCTTCATATCTACTGAACAACTGCTTGTTTGTGGAGCACATATTCCTGATTAGTTGTGGGAGTAGCTTCACAAGCACCATATCCCCTTCTTGAAACTCTCGGGGTTTAAAGCTTTGACCTACCCGCTTCTTCATTATCTTCGTCTCCTTCTTGAAGTAGTTTCGAGCAATGTATGCATTGGCTCTCCACTCTTTGGTGAGTTTAATGCCCGCAGATTCTTTCCCTTGTACACTGTTTCCATTGTATGAGGCAAAAGTGGTTGTTGGCCGGTCACCACTTCAAACACATTCTTGTTGGTAGCAGAACTCTTCTTTGAGTTGAAACAAAATTGTGCCATACCCAGTAACTTCACCCAAATGTTCATGTTCCCATCAACAAAGTGAACATATATATGATATATATGAATTGAGAGTGGAAAGAGAGTTGGTTAGCTACTCACCCACTCACCCAATCATAACCAAGTTTTGGTATAATAGTGTCTCACGAGTGCCCCACTTTTAAAATCACAAAAATATCATATATATGATATATAAGAATTAATTGAGAATGGAAAGAGAGTTGGTTAACTACATTTTTTCCTTTCTTTTTAAATTTGGTTGTTTTTCATTAATAGTGGTTGATGAAAAAGTGAAATAGTTTTGTTTCATCTTTAATTATTATTATAGCTATACAATAGTTTCATTTCCCACTCAATTTACTAATACTTTAATCATAAATTCTTTACCATTTTTTTCCTATATATATATATATGCTTTTTAGTAATAGGATATATATATATATATATATATATATATATATCAGGGAGGATATAGAGCGGACGTCCGCACTGCCCTAAAGTGTAGACATTTCTAGTTTTCTGGCCAAATGGCGTCAATGGCGACCCTATATATATCATGGAGGATGTAGAGCGGACGTTAGCACTGCCCTAACGTGCGGGCGTTTCGGGTTTTCTGGCCAAATCTCGTCGACGACGACCCTATATATATGTATATCAGGGAGGATGTAGAGCGGACGTCAGCACTGCCCTAAAAGTGAGGACATTTCTGTTTTCCTGCCAAATGGTGTCGACGACGGCCCTACTTGCTGCTGGACGGACTTTAGACCATAAGACAGAGCTTCTCCTAGCCGGTGGCCTCGCCGACCTCAAATTTCTGGCCAAAGTTTATCGATCTTGTAAATTTGGATGAGGTCACGGCCAGTGACAACTCCATGAATTATGGCATAGTGGTGCACAAAAAATAATATAAAAATATTAATAATTTTTTTGTGTTATTCAAAAAATTAATTTAATTTCTATATGGTATAAATATAGTTGCATGACTCATTTGCGGTATGTGTGCATGCCGACCCCTCCTCAACAACATTGTTCGTTCGTTTATGAAATCTTAACATATTTGTGAAAAAAATGATTTGATCGCAAAACTAATATTACTGTTTGACAAAAAACTACGATTCTCCACCATACTTGACAATATATAGGTATATTTGAAATATTTTTCTTAAGGTTTGAAATTTTTTCGACAAATGTGTATATATTGAACTTAGAATTCTACTGCTAAACGAAGTGAGAAAAAGAAAATAATAAAAACATAAAATAATAATTAAAGAGAGAATTTTTCCTACCCAAAAAATCAAATATAAAAGAAAAAAGAAAAAAGAAGACACATGTGTCCCCAAATGATTATTTTCTGAACTCTCGAACTCCTAAATGGAAAGAATATTTTAATCTAAACGTTTTGCTTCACATATAATATATTAATATTAATATAATAAGATGTATATTGGGAACCAATCAGTGGGGTACTTAAGGGCTCTTTTATGAACAAATTTTAGAGTAAAATGATGACTGGTGCACAGGACCCATGGTGTCTCATGGTGGCTCTATCCTTGGTCGCAGCACTGGCCTTCGATTCTGATCTCCAAGGTGTTCTTCTTCCTGCTATTGCTGTTTGGGATGCCTTTAGAGTCCGTCCAACATCAAGTAGGGTCGCCGTCGACGCCATTTGGCCGGAAAACCAAAAACGTCCGCACTTTAGGTCAATGCGGACGTCTGCTCTACATCCTACCTAATATATATATATATATATATATATATATATATACTGACTTCACCAGTTGAGACTGTAAGTGTAAAGAGATTATTTTATGCTATAAATATTGTAAAGACTATTATGTTACTATTTGAACTCTCTTCGAAAATAATTATCATAGAAATATATATAAATTAAATTTAAATATTTTTATTAGAATTATTATTATTATTATTTATACCCCACTAGCCTAAAATTTCTGGTTCCGCCATTGTTCAACCCCAACTTCCATGCCTCAGCCTCAGACACAAAGTTGTGTTGTGCTAGTGTCGATCATCACACCCTTGACACTTTTCACATTGAAGCTTCCATTCACAAACATCAAACCCTTGCACTGAGACTTCTTGGTCGATGGTGGCCGTTTTTCCACAACGTTCAAGAAACTCATGGCCCCCATGTGGCTGGGTTCCGCCACTTCCTCTTGCCTCTCCTCCGACTCTTTTGTCGAGATGTGAGATTGGAGAGCTAATATGGCTGACTTGTGCGGACAATCGTTCACTCTATGAGAACTGTTGCACAAGAGACTAAACAAGGGTCTTTGTGTGAACCCACTTATGTTAAACTGACATGAGGTGAACGCTCCGGTAGAAGCAACCAGTTTGGAAGAGGATGTATCTATTGGGTTGAACACCCTTCTGTCACCATCTTAGGCTTTTTAGTAAGTAAATTAAAATAAAATTTTAAACTTTGAGTGGCACCACATGAAATTCTTAAAAACATTCATCAGAGATTTTTCAATTTCGTTGAAGGTGGACAAATTAAAGGGTCAATTATAAACTTTAATGACAACAATAAAAATATATAACATGGTCAACAATTTAGGGAGACAACTCTACTGTTTATGTCAAATACTCTGGTAAATGACTCGAAGGGTAAAACAAGAAAAGTGAGTAAAACTTGGACCAAACATCGAGTAAGACATGAGGCTCCACACACACAACTCTCTCTATCTATCCCGTCACAGTACACAGCACCTACAAACAATCCGTTGTAGGGGTGAGCGTTGTCCTCGCGTGCTCACATATAAGCCCACCAATGATAGGTTTGAAAACCATATATATATATATATATATACACACACACACACACACGTATAGATTTGAGCTCTTAATAAAACCATTTAGAAAATCTTTGGCACACAAAAACATCATTTTATATTTTTCGGGAAAAACAGTGTAGTATGTTAAAACAAGGGCTAGAGCGCTCAATGAACAATACAGCCTGCAGGGCTTCACGGATCTAGGCGGTTGAATCCCAGGTTTGTATATACAGCAAACCAAGGTCAACTACCTATGCATCCGAAGATGAATAGTAGCGAGAGTGCCCATTTACAGCTAATGCCCAACACATCACTCGTAGTACACACTGCATTTACGGCTCGCTTAACTCTGAAAGAGACAAGCGTAAGCAGGAAAATAAAATAAACAGGGCATTGCCCCTCTGGAGGTTCACGGTCATCGACACCGTGAGAGTACTATATACTAGGTCTCGCCACTCTCAGGCCAAGCACCGGAAATCAGGACAACGGTACTACTTTTCGATCTGAATCATCACATAAAAATCTTTTACGTCTAACATCGGGTTTTCATGGTCCAATCATAAATCATTTATCACATAAATAAATAAAACTTTCCCGGGGCATCGACCATGAGCATACAAAATCATGCACTTTCATATATCACGCAAAACCATTAACAAAGGGGGTTTAGCTTCCTTACCTGGAATAGTCATTCGTCACGTAATCTCCAAACTTCCAGGAAACGCCTCGGATAAACCGAGGTCACCGCGTAAGCTACCTCGTCCAATAAATCACTGCAGAATAGAGTAGCTTAGCAACCAAGAAACAATAACAATTCAGTTGACCATAGCATTCCTAGTTTGACCAGGAATGGTCACATTGACCAAGTTGACCAACCAATTTTCTTTTTAACTCTTTAACCTTTTTAACTTGCTTTTCCGATTAACGACTCTTTACTTATTTACCGGAAGTCCGACTTAACTTCCGAACTTTCCTTAACCATTTCAATTTGATGTTAGAGTGTCACATAATAATTCGTTGAATTTCTATGGACACCCAACGTATCACTTTAACTAATTCTTTAACCTTGAGTCGATTTATTGATTTACGTGAATCACCAATTTTACTTAAAGCGGTCAACTTGACACTTCCAAAATTTCCAGTTATCATTTTCTGATAGAAATTCAACACTTTACCAATTTAACCAAATTGTGTCAAACTTTGTTGAACTTCAATTCTTTACTAAACCGTTTTTTAATGAGACTTTTCCAAAATAGAAACTTTCTTTTAATGGAAACTTTCCCAAAATGAAAAGTTTCCCAAATTAGTAGGTTTTCAAAAATGGAAAGTTTCCTAAAATGGAAAAGATTTCAATTGTGGTTTGTTTCTGTTTTATTACGTTTCCATAACGTAACTTTTCGATTGCTTTAACTTCAATTCCTTAATAACAAAACTACAACTCTTAGTCCATTTCGGTTAAACGAAAACTTTACGAATTTAAAGTTGTCAGGGAACTTGAATTCTACCTCCACGACTCACGGTCGAAAAACTGTTGCTTTGCCGGAAATTCGTCAGAGTTTTCCCGTTTTCTTCTTTTTTAAGTTATCGATGTACATGCAACGGAACAACACCAAAACAACATCAAACAACAACAAATTCAACATCAACACATCAATTACCAAATCTAAACCCAAGAATGAGTTCCTTACCTCCTCTTATCTCTAACTCCCTGATGAGGGTGACCTCTGCACCTATAGGGCATCACAGTGGCCCCTTCGACTCTCCCTTCACCATCCTTCCTTCTCCTTCATCTCCAAAGCCACAACAACATCACAAAAAACACAGAAAAACCCAGAAAACATCATTTTTGACAGAATCTGATTCTTGGTGAGGGGTGGCTTACCAGCGGTCTAGGGACGATGAACGAAGCCTCCTAGAGCTCGAAAAGCAACCTGGAACTCCAAATATGCCGTCGTCGGAGGAGATGCAGAAATCCCAAAAAACAGTACAAAAGAGATTCTCAATTTAGACTCGATTTTGAAGGTTTAAAGGCAATAAAATGAAGAGGAAGAGAAGAGGAGAAGAACTAAACCTTCCACGCGCCACCTCGTCATCTGAACGGCGAGTCCTCGCCAGAAAACAGTCGAAGGTTCTCCTCATTCGATCTCCTGTTGTGGTGGTTGCTAGGGCGATTTTCAGGCTGGGTGATCTCCGAGTTGACCGAAATGGGAGGTTTGACCGGGTCAAACGTCTCACCTATATTTATAGGAAAATAGACTGTTAGGATCTGATCTTGAAAAGATCTGACGGTCCAGATTTAAAGAAGGGAAAAAGTAAAAAGTTAAATGGTAAAAACTGTTTTTACCGAAATGATAATTAAAAGTTACCAGAAATTCACAGAAAATTAACGGAAGCTCTGAAAAGTATTCCGAAAATACTGAGAGACTTGTGTGGATACATACTATGACATCGATTCCTTAAATAAGGAATTTGAAGAACTTTGAAAAACTCAAAAATGAACGTGGTCGTTCACTCGCGAAGTTACCGAGCACGACTTGAACCTCAGTAACTCGTCATTAACCAAGGTAAGAACATGTGGGGTCTCATATATATATATATATATATATATATATATATATATATAAATTGGACGATCGAGATGTGAATATGTGATTGAAAATAGGGTAAAACGAAATAGTTCTCAACTAAGAGGTCCTCAGAACCCCTCCCAAAGAATGAATTCTAAAAGACAAGCAATAAAGTTTACATGCATATAGATTTAGAGGATATGTTTCTCTCTTTTTTCACTTTTTGTATTATAACTGATCTTTAAACATGAGTTGTTGGCGCCAAAAAATGATGTTTTCTTCCTAAATAGAGATTACTCTAGATTTATATGAGATGTTGGAGATGCTCTAAATGATTTGTTTTTCTCTCTTCCCACTTTCTCAATTATAGAGGATGTTATATGTGAACTGTTGGAGCCAAAAAAGAGATAATTCTAATTTTACATAAGTTGTTGGAGATGCTGTAAGAGGGTGTATTGTATATAGAATTAGTGAAGCGAAAGTTTTTAAGAAGTCTACAATTTGAAAGTATATGTGTATTTAATAAGACTTTCAAAAATCCATGAAAGTCTGGTGTATTAAAAAATCATTATGAATTCCACCAAATTTGTAGGATATTGAATGAAAACTTTTTGAAATGACTAGAAATTTAGATGTATTTAAAATATCATTCATACTAATAACAACAACTAATTATGGAATTAAAAACACCTAGATAACTATCAACTTTATAGTATGAATTAGACAGACCAAACTCCAATATTTTTCCATCAATCTGAGCAAAAATTTGGAAAAGTCTACAATAGACTTTCTCTTTACATGTAAAAATGTTGATCATTTGATACATCATTTTTTTAATAATAACTTGTGTTATCAATGTTATATTCTACCTATTTTTTCAATATTTATTGAATGCTAATCATTTTTCTGTCATTCAATTGTGATGCTCGGAACCCTCGATATCTAAATATTATCTATTAACTCTTGATACTAGAATTACATGATCATATATTATATTTATGTATATGAATATAACTTGTGAACGTCTAATGTCTCACTATAGAACATGTGTCTAGTAGTCATATACTGAAAATATTGTTTACACCCAAAATAATATTTTTGCAATCTATGTCGCATATTATTGACGAGCCTAAAATATTAGGTTTATAAGTGATAGTCTACCTACAAAATCATGCGGCTAGATGTGCAATTCACATGCGAGGAAGAGAATTCACATAAAAAACTAGGAGACGTGAGTTATTCATGGTCCATTGTTTAATTGTTGTGGAGTCTATATGTATGCGAAGCGCAAAGTTTGCGTACGAGTAGGTTTCATCCAGCTTTCGACACATCCTTATGTAAACAAGGAAGCAATTAAGGATAATTGCATAACATACTACAATTAAATCTTGATAAATTAATAATCTTGTTAAAATAATAATTTTTTTTCGGTCCAAAATTGGGACAACATGATAAATTAATAGTTCGCTAAATTTATAAGATAATACAAAATTTTGAATTCATATAGAGCCAATCGAATATATAAATTAATATTTTCTTATTATATAAAATTTATTATTTATTTACGAAAACTTCGTGAAAAATAAGTCAATTATGGCTTGTTTATTTTTGAAATTGATATCACATTTAATGATTTCAACCTTATTTGGAACATTTCTTAACATGTAAGAATAGCTGATGTGGTTTTAACATAGTTCGAGGATCTGGTCTATTACTCTACACAACTACACAATCTTTACAACAACAATACATTTAACATAGTTGAACCCGAAGCAAAAGCATCTCGCCTTTGCACTCTTTTACTTTTAAACAGTGGCGTAAAGCCACTAAAAGGCATAATAGGGCCGTGTTCCACTCATTTTTCTGATAAATTCATCCCAGTTACAAAATAGACACATTCAGATGGCGTGCCCTAATGGTGGAGCAGGCGACGTGTATTCTTTATGTTATGGGTTCGATTCCCCGTTGCAACACATTTCTTTTTCTGTTTTTTTATAATCATAGATTGAGTGACCTTGGTTACGGGTTTGATTCCCCCTAGCAACACATTTTTGGTTATTTATCTATATTAATAAAGTTAGAAGAATTCTGAGAATGATTAAATTTTTAAAATACCTAAAATAGTCTCAATTAATTAAAATTTTAAACTTAAGGATTTTCAGTAACCAAGTGTAAAATAGTAATTGACACTCAGCATGAGAATCAGATTCATTTTTCTTGAAAGATAAAAAGATGGAGATGAAAATTGAAATGAACGAGATAAACTTCAAATATTATTAAATAAAAAGAATATTCAAATAGTAATTGTAAAAGAATTTTATAAAAAACATAAAAAAAATTAATACACATATTATGCGGGTCAAAATGCTAGCAAATTATAGTCATGGATTGAGAGTCCTTGGAGAGTATTTCACATTTTCACCTCCTATACGTTTTTCAAACCTAAGTTAACTTCAGTTTCACCGCATCAAAATTTGAATGAGCTATAGTGAAGTTGTAACTGAAATTTTACTTAGTATCATGATTTAAAAGAAATCTTATGTTGCCAACACCATTGTACTAGTTAGTATATCTTTATATATAAAGTGGATGAGGTATGCACTGTTCACCTTCAGTGCTTTATATCTTTATGTGAACAGTGCTGCAAATTTTTTTGTTTTTTGTGTGAATCTGGCTTCAGTTTATGTGTATATATATATATATATATATATATATATATATATATAAATATATAAATTCAGTTGTCTCTCAATTTAATTTGTGATTAAATCTAATAGGTTTCAAAGGCATATTAACAAATATATAACCAAATCTCAAACACATTGGATTTACTGTTTAAGGGTTAGAGATTTAGGTTTTAGGAGTTTGGATTTAAGGTTTATGCATATTAACAAATATATAACCAAATCTCAAACACATTGAATTTAAGATTTATGGATTATATATGGATTTAGGGTTTAGGGGTTTAAGGTTAGGAGTTCGGATTTAAGGTTTAAGAGTTGCACTATTTTATTTGGGTTTTAGAGAGTTGTTATACAATATTAACCGAACTAGCAAAAACTCACTTCAGCTAGACAACCAATATCAAGGCTAACTTCATCTCAATTAAATGTGTTTATTTTTATTTGAGTTTTTAAAAAGTTATTACATAATATTGATCGAACTATCAAAAATTACATAATAATAAATTTGTCTAACAAAAAACAATCAGACACGGACGCATGCGCGAATGCTAGTCAAGATTAATTTATCTGGATCTAATTTTATAAATAAAAATCATGTTGAAGAACCCAATACGTAAGGCGAATTTGAAGAACTCTACGGTGGAGTTGGTGCGCCCGCGTGTGAGTTGTTCGATTAGAAGCAGAAGGCTAAAAGAGACAACCACGCCCGCGTGTTTGAGTTGTTTGATTAGAAGCAGAAGGCTAAAGAGTCAACCCACGCCCGCGTGTTGACACGCTCGAAACGACTAAAGGAGACTGCATACCTAGACTTACTAGTATGGCCAAAAGAAATACCAATGGTCATATTGGACATCCACTTGATATGTATATATTGAGAGAATTTACACGAGTTTACTCTTATTCTTAAACAAGTCCCCGAGAGGGCTGACTGAGTCTTTCATTGGTGAAGTTCCAAGTTCTAATTGTAAGTTTGCAACTACCCTCTAAGTAATTGCATCACCCACCCTTTTGTTAATTTCCAGAACTGCTGAACTCCTTGCATGGCTTGTTCAATTTCTTGCTATTACAAGCTACCACATCAACAGAAGCTTTTATCACGACTAAGAATCTCATGTGTCCCAGAGGAATAGACAAATTATAAAACTCTAATATGCCTTAGCCCGGGTGGTTGGAAACCTAATGAAGCCATTGCCAGCAGCAGCATCAGTAGCAACAAGTTTAGATGAGTAGTGCTATTACAAGCAACCATCCTAATATCTACACAGGGTGTAGAAGAACAGTACAAGACCAGCAGACTTAAATATGGTTGACAGAGGAATCCCATACTTTCCTGATCCAAACAGACCTTTCAAAAATGGCAGTAAGCATAACACCAACAAAACACTGCACATGGTCTCCAGAGAGCCTGAACCCCCATCGCGGGCTGGTGGTTGAAGCCCCAACAAAGCGGTGGCCAGTGCTGTTAATTGCAGAAGCAAAACCGCTGTGGGAGGTATGAAAATTGGGGACTGGTCAAAGGTGAATTTTCCTGCTTCAGTATCTTCAGTGCCTTCATCACTTGAAGTAGATTGGTCCTTTTGTGTTACTTCAAAGACTGTCTCTGATATGCCCAAAAGTTTGAGTATGACATCAACAACTCCAAATAAAAATGCACTCATGGCTGTTATTCTTCCCATTCTTTGGTTATTCCACCATGCTCGGATTGACAGACCAGTTCTAAGGTACTCTGATAAAGTGTACATAGAGTAAATCACAAAAACAGCTAAAGGTATATAGTAAGCTGGATCTTGATCCTGCATTTATAACAAATATTTAACCGTCAGAAGAGTAAAAAAACACATATTGTTATAAGGGTTATTAACATGTACATATGTGTGTGTATGCACCTTATATGCTTGTTAGAGGAAGTTATATCTGTTCATATCTGTTTAAAGATAAGCTGTGTTTGGTTAAGTCTTCTCGAGGCACGAACATTCAACTAGCTACCTTTTGAGACGGAGGAATTTCATAGAGCACGATATGCCCGGCTTAAGGAAAGTAAGAAGAAAAACTAACTAAAAGAGAAAATAAAACCAAGTGTTCAGGACAACTTCAGAGAAAACTAGTTGAATGGCCCGATTGAGCCTTCATAGAGCAGCCACTAGAACTTCTATCTGATATTTACCTGAGTAAGGATCTATTTGTCCAGCTTCTGTATGTTGTAATTCCATATAATCTCTAGGAAACTAAATTTAGCTTACTTTGCATTAAAAGAATATCTCACCTTGGGCAAGAAGTGTGAGTTGGTGATGATACTATAGGCTGGCAGAGCAGCATAGCATAGCTCAGGAACTGAGCGTAGCCCCCAGGAAAGGATATAGAAGTAGCCCAAGAACTGCCTGAACTGGAGGTCCGCAAAGAGAGTACCAAATATGGGGCAGTTTTTGCTGATGAGGATTTCAAGAAGGCCGGTGGCCCACCTTTTCTGTTGAGTCATTGAAGTAGGCCCACCGGTAGGCACACATCCTTGAAAGGCTGGTGGGTTGGGTGAATGAAGAATGGATCTCCAACCTTTGTTATGAATTGAAAGCCCAGTAAGGACATCTTCAGTTGTGGATCCATACAACCATCCCACCTAAACAAAAAAGAAAATGGATGGGGAATTGTATTTAACAAGACTAATGAGAAGATGGGAAAACATAAAACATAACCATATGAAACTAAACATTCAAATTCCTTTTTTTCCAATTTATAAATCAAATCTTATAAGGATTTAATAATTTAAAGTTTAAACCATCAATTTTTTTTTGAAAAAAAGGCTGGTGCGTTAATGAAATCATAAAATACAAGGAGAGGACGTAGAGGCTAAACCTTAAATTACAAAAAGTAATGTATTCTAACATGCACTAGTTAGCAATGAGTGTCATTAACACCTCTGTTTGCTTTGACAAAGCGATGACATAACGGAAGGATAACTGTACTACGGACACACATCATAACGGCTAAAAGTGCAATCTTCCTACTATGTCGCCGCACGGAATCATATCTGGCGACCCTCTGTTTCATCATGTCACTAGAAGGTTACGACCATTTGACATAGCAAGAAATTCGCAACATACCTAAAGCAACCAAAATACATAAGGTGCTGATACTGGGACAACCCCACATCTTCTTATTAAACTAAAACCACAATTTAAAAAACATAAAAAATCCAAGTTGGCCCAGAAATAGAACCCACACCCAAGTGATAAACCTAGGGTAGAGAACATCACATGGAATCGACCTCCTTTGCCTCAACCCTACTGCTGTCGCCGCCAACAGCCGTCTTGAGCCACACACCCCACAGTCGGACCACCATCATCAAGAGCCGCTCATTCACATCGCTCCTCAATGAGGCCACAATATGAAACTTGCCCATGTCTAGATCAGACGCAAAGGAACCACTTCGGATCAAACCAAGCCGTCTCGCTCTCATCCCAATCTGTCCGCCCCCGGATCTGCGGTAGCCTACAACCACGTCGATCAGCCTTGCAAGTAATGAAACGATCCAATCCGCAAAGATTATGTCTCCACGCTCGATAGCCGACGTGATCTCTCCCCCTGGCCACACACCTCGACGCCGCAACCCACCAACTAGCAGAATTGGGCGTCATTCCAGCCCCACGAGGGAGCACTCAGTCCCGTCCTACGACGGCGTCGCCGGACAGGGGAGAAGATATCTTCTGTGACTTCTGGCGCGTTCAAGAGGAGCCCCTTATACTGAACTAATTCTTTGCGACATAATACTGTAATTCTTTGCATCTATTTTTATGAATGAAAGTTATGGGAATTATTCTATCCAAATTGGCCATTTATGTGCATTTCGGTAGAATCATTTCCCAGAATCCATTAAAATTTATGTACGACTGATGAAATCCAAATGCCAGTTTTCTTTTTAATTATTATAAAAAAAATTAGACATCACCCTAAAATCAAGTACCAATCAAATAGGATTCAAACTACTTCATACCTTGTTACCCCATTGTGTGCCATACTCATAGTCAACACCAGAAACTTGGTATGCAGCCTCAATAGTTGTTGTAAGCATGTCCGGACACTCTGCCTTCCCGTTCAAAGCATTAGCAGCTGATTTGGAAAATTCCTTCCCAAACACACCAAGTAATTCTTCATCAGCTGATTTACCTGTCAAAGGAAACCAGAAAACTTAAGTCTTGTTCATTACCATCTTACATGAAGGGAGGTTTGTGTTTCGTATTTGCTTACCATTCATCATGCCCTTAGCATTTGTTTCTTTGACTTTCACAAAATTGGGGAAGAGACCATAGATGACTTTTCGTCTATGAACACATCCTGTTCCTGAATAAAAAGGTCCCTGAATTCCTGAAATTCCTTTTGCTACATACTACAAAATATAAGAGATGGATGCATCAATTAGTTAAGTATTAGAGAAAACAGTCTGTACCCACAGCACTTACAAGTAAAACTGCAACAATTAGTGTTCAGTAGTTGAATGTGTATAATGTGTTGCTACAATACATGTTACTGGAAGACCTAGTAGAGACAACAGTTGCCCCAGCTACACATTTTAGAAAATAAAAAGAACTGAGGTTATAGGAAAGGTCTCCTGAACAGGTATATTCATCTGTATCTAACTGACTTGTTACTCAAAGTAAATGTCTATGTATCAGACCAGAAGAAATAATATATGGCTAGTGTGCACCTTCCAAAGAACTATCATCTGATTTCCGAAAGGATCATCCTTTAGACCGTCATAGAAAACTTGAGGACACTGAACAAATGCATTTTCACTTTCATTCTTTGGTCCAAGTAGCATACACATTGCATGAAGAATAATGTCGGGGCTGTTGACGAACATGTCACAGTCCACGTTCAACATGTACGGAGCGTTGGTCATCAACCCAGAGACTCTGGTCTGCACATTATAGTATGGACGGTAAGTACGTTGGTTAGATAACAAATCAGAAAAGGTTTTATGAAACAAATTAAATCATACCAGAACATTCATGGCCCCGGCTTTGGCATGATGTGGATGCTTTGGCCGTTTTTCTCTGGATATATAAACTAAATACGGCACTGATTGATTCGAATGTGCTTCTTTGTTCTCCGATACAACCTTCAAAACTCAAATGGTTTAGAGAATTACAGCTTACGCATAATTCACCTGTACTAGTAGTTAACTATATTTTATGGGATGACTCATTTAACATTGCTTTTAATATTGCTAAAAGTGATTTTTCATCAGATCGATAGTATGTTTGGCATGGTGGAAAATAGGCAAAAGGGCTTTCTGAATCATATTTCAAGTACCTTTACAGGTAAGGCATTTCAAATTGTAATGGAAAAAATAAATTTCAAGAAAGCGCTTCAAACAAATAGCGCTTTCCTGGCCAAGAACCGATTTAGTATTACTTTCCCTTCATACACTACTGTAAGTTCTTTCTTATCACCAACTTCAAACTAAATTTATAAAAAAAAAAAATTATAAGGAAAAAGCAATAGAAATCTGTAAAGCTGTAAGTTTGTATCTTTGTTACCTTGATTATTGTTGGATGATCATTACGTTGTACGTTAGAGAAAACTGAAAAGTCGCATTCGATCATATCAGATGGATTGATAGATTTGAGCACCACATCCTCGATTTTCCTGCTAAGTTGCTCATACTCATCCTATAAAACATTTGTCATTGGTACACAAATTTATAGAATGGAATATATCGACCTTCAAAAAAATTATTGAAGTGACTGGAATCACTGAATGGACTCCATCACTCCAACCACATAAATTATCATTACCTTCAGTCTCTTCCATTCTTGCTTGAATTCCATTGAGCTATTATTAGTTCCAGAAAGCGTGGAATTATTGCTGAAGTATTTAAAAGGAGCTCTAACTTGAACATTGTACTTTTTGCAAAAGGGAACCCAGATCTTAGCAAACTTTGATGCTTCCACAAGTGAGTAAAAGGTGATAGGGGAACATCCATCATCAGAAACATAGCATGCTAGTTTGTTTGTTGGGTAATCAACTGCCAGCAGAGACAGAACAGTGTTTATGGTAATGATAGGTGGTTCAAGCTCTGGGTCTGCTGTGGTCACAAACAAGTCTACTGCTGGAAGTTCGTCCTTAGGCACCCTAATAAATTTCAACAGAAAATTAGTACTTGAAAGTAACAAAGGATATAAAAAGAAACACAACAAGTGAGCCGTGGGCGGCTTGTAAAAGAAGCAAGAAGATGAGATGCCTCTGTTATTAGTGTTACCGTTGCAGGAGGCGGTCGGGGTATGGTTTATGGTCAACGAAATTCCATTTGTTGTTCATGGTGATGACACAACTTAAGGTAAACCAGAGCTCGCAGAGCAATGCGATGAACCATGATAAACCATGTTTGTTGAAAGAGAGGACACGATAAACAAGGAGTGATAGGAGTAGGAAGAGCATTATAAACTCCATGACTTTATGCAGTGTGTTTCTGTGCTCAACCCTTTCATAGAGTGGAAGAGAGTGTAAGCTAGCCATGGTTAATGCAAGGTTCTGAGAGTTGTCTTAAATTTTATTTTGCATGTACATATTTATAACAGTCTATAGCCAGTTAGTTATGTGGCTTAGGTTTTCTAATGATGTGGTGATGCAAGCATATCCAATGTGGAAGGACTTAATAAACCAATTTTAAAAACAAATTTTTTACACATGAAAATGAACAATGTAATCACAGAAAGATTGTGCGTATAAAAAATCACAGAGATTGTGATCAGCTTCTTCTCTTGGCAGGGCATGCAGCTTACATACAGAAATACTTTATCCAATTAAAAATAATATAAAATAAAATAAAATAAAAATCTTAGATACAATTGGCTTAATTGCTCAAGAAATCTTTTAAGTTTTGTTGCTAAAACCTATGGTACTTAATCAAATTCTTCGAGATACAGAAAATGTGTTCTTAAGGCATACTTCAAACCACGTCTCAAGAACCACATTAATGGTGGTCCAATTGCTACTATCAACATGAGTACATGATAGTAGTCCAATTGCTTGGGCGATCATCCTACATGCATACATCTAATCATAGTCCTTCTGGACAACCTACACATCCAAATTCAAACACACCCGTCAAGACAGAGACAGAAGCGTAGTATAAGAGCATATTTGAGAACCTTGTCCATTACTTACAAAACAAACTGTGCGTTTGTTTATGACTTGTATGAAGAACATAAAATAACAAAAAATTTGAAAGATAGAATAAAAGCAGTGCGTGGCTTCAAATGAAGTTGGAAATTCTCAAAACAGATAAAACAGAACATATAACCAAAAATAAAGAAAGACAATAATAGAAGTCTCATTAAAATGGGAATTGCTATTGAAAGGGACGACTCCCTGCAAAGTAGACAATGGACTGAAAGCTTTGGCCTTTGAGCCAAATGATAAACATCTTATCGTATGTATAGCATTAATATATTAATGAAGATAAAAGTATGTACCAATTACTTGTCAGAGGGGTTTCTAACTTGTATTAGTATTTGGAAAGACCAGTCTTTTAAACTGCAATTTTGTTACTAATAACATAACTAAAAATTGTTAAGAATTAAAACTCTTACAAACAGTCGTAATACGATACGCTGGAAGGACACCAGTATGCCAAAATGATAGTGACTGGTACAACTAGTGAGGGAGGTCCGTACATCTCACTCTCGCCGCTCAATAATGGATTGAACCGACATTTTTTTAAAATAAATTTTTAAATTATAGTATTAATTTAAATTTATTTTTTTAAAAAAAATCATGAATTAAAGTTATAAACTTAAAATCTAACAACATAAAATATTATAAATTTTTTTTATACTTACTTACGTTACTCATTTTTTTCTAAAATAGTAACTAATGATTACAATATAATGCTTGTTTTTTACTAAACTAATGTGATCACACAATAGGAAAAGAAAATTTTGAACTCTTAAAGGTTCGAGACCCTGAGTGCATAGATTCTTGAGACTCTATTCAGATACAGATCTGAGCCTAATGAGAAAGACTGATTTGTTTCTTATTTCCTAAGGTTATAATTGGCTCATGAGTTTCTTTCTGTGCCAACTGCTCCAAGATTCAATAAATGTCCATTCTCTGGTGGTTATCTAAGCTACTTGCTGGAGTTGCTGCTAAAATACCAAGTTACTATCTAAGAAAAACGCAACAAATCATTCATTCTAGTATGGTCTACTCTTTCTACTGCAATCATTGTGCACGATTAATCTCTATCTAAAGGAAGGCCATCTTTTTACTGTTTTTATAAACAATAAAAGATGGTTTTGCCCTTTTTTTACAGTAACAAGTAAAATGAATGTTTTGTTTTTCTTTTTTATGTTTTTACAAACCAACCTATTAATTATTAAATTGACAGTTTTACCCTTATTTTTAATATAATTACATTTCTGCCATTACTTTTGTTTTTCATAATTTTTTTTTAAATTGAATTGCATGAAAAAAAAAGATATTTTTAATAACAACAATATTAATGATAATATTCATAATGCTAATATTAATGATACTAATAATATTCATAATACTAATATTAATGATGGTTTTACCCCTTTATTGCATTTTTACAAGCCAATTTTAATATATATTGATAACTTACTGCATGTAATTTTAAAATTTTCGTTGTTAATTATTGCTCAGCTTTCTTCTAAAATGAAATTTACATTTGTGGTCAAACTGCACATAATTGATCAAATAGCAAAAATTGCACAATAGTTAAATCAAATAGCAAAAAATTAGACAATAACTAATCAAACCGACGAAAACCGTACTTCTAATTCAAGCTTTCCCTCTAATTCAAGTACTCAGCCAAGTAGATCAATATTAAGAGTTTTTTTTCCTTCTAGCACTAATAAGTATTAGGAAAATTTTATTAACACATGTCTAATTGCTAGATACACATCCTTTTTTATACAAATAATATAAAATCTTGTGGGTACGTAAAATTACTGATAGAGACATTCATATCAAAAGTAAAGAAACCTAGCCGAAATAAAATACACCTCCTTAGTTTTCTATGATTCTATCCCCTACGAGAACATCGTATGTGAAGATATCAAACTCTAATCAGAAATAACTACCGACAGCTATCATGAACAATCATAGCTTCAAGTAAAAATTGAAGACAACGTAATGGATTCCTGTGAGATATGACTTCCCTATGTTTAATTAAGTTTTATACACTAAAAAATTGATTCTAGGGTTTATTGTTTGATTAGATAATTCAAATTGAAGTTGGGAATTTAGATTTTGTTGTTCACCCACACCTTGGGATTGTGCTATATGTATGTATATAAATGTATACATCTAGTTTGATGGTCATTCATCTTAAACCTAAAATGTGTTCATCTACATATACTTCATTATATGGATTTGTATAATTCAAGTAATTCACTTTTGCAATCCGCAGACTGAAATCCAACATGATGATGCCTCTATTCGAAATAGAGAGAAATGAGAACAGATTGTTTACATGATTATACCAACAAGTTCACAAGGCACCAAGTATATTTTGTTGTTTGATTTAAATTTTGAATAGACTTTGAGTTGTAGATTAAAAAAGAATGTGTATTTAGAAAATAGGGTTAAATTGATTGGAGGTGTATTAAGCATAGATGTGTATTGTGAAGACGGGTATTTTAGAAAGTTGGAGGATGTGTATGTAGTAAAATGTTAATACAATAAAATTGATCGGAGATGTATTAAGCATAGGATGTGTATCTAGTAATTAAACATGTGTAAATAAAATTTCTTTTAGTATTATCAAACTAAGGTGAAAATGTATCAACGGTGAGTCATTTTAAAAAGAAAAAAAATCAAATTAACCGTGTCTGGAAGGTACGGGCACCATTGCTAGTATGTATAATGTATTGGGCCCTAAGGGCATCATTTCTGGGTTTTTGTGCTTATTTGGGTTGATTAATTAGTTCACTAATATCGACATGGATCATTTCATTTTGCTTCGTCAAATACATGAAATGAAAAGTTTTCGGTTCCTGATGCTTACATTCCACAAATTAAACGAGGTCTAAGTTGCATTACTTATATAAAGGTTTTGAAAACACTGCACGAATTACTTAACTCCGCGATATCGTGAAACAATTCAAACAATACAAAACGCTATTCTAAACTCTCTTTGACTCTTTACATACATTTTAGTTACAAACTGCAATTTTGGGTCACAATCTGCCAGTGTGCAATCGATAGCACTCCACCTATATTTGCAATTAGTAGCAGTGTTGAGTGACTTGATGACTTTCAGGACTTTCAGCCATGCATACATTGTATTGCAATCTTGCCGGAAAATGGTTATTGCTTCGCCGTATCTTCATTTACCAAGTTCTCGATAAAAACACACAAAACATCATATTAACACCAACCATCAAACAGAAACAACATAGCAGCAACACAGTAACCCTAGAACTAAAACTTCACCTTGATTCCCAAATCCAGTGGCCCATTCACTAGATTTCCTTCATAGACAAAGTCTCTGCCTCAGCCTACTCAACACCATGTGCTCCTAACTATTCCTTTCAGTCTCCCAACAGCCCTACCTTGCCACAACCGAACCGATGCCCTCTCACTTCGGGCAACCTCGCAGTGGGTTCTGCTGCAACGCTCTCAACTACCATGCCGCCTCACCAGAGCTCCACGAACTTACCTGAGGACCAAGAATCAAGCTTGCCGGAGCTAGAGCTCAAAAACCCAGAACACACCGAAAAACCCTGAGGCGCCCTGACTCAACGGCGACGAGAGGGACTGGGCTCGGGTCAACGCCCAAATTGGGGTTTGACTCGAGTCAACTCTCTCTCCCCATTTTTATACTTAAATCAACGGCTAGGATTTAATGAACGAGAGATTTGACGGCCCAGAGTGAATAGGTGAAAATTAATTACTAGAATGGTAAAAAGTCGAAGTCTGAAATGGTAAATTAAATTACTAGAAACTTTAAAAATCCGTAGAAAATAGACAGAAACTCCGAAAATATTCTAAAAATACCGGGAGACTAGTGTCGACACAAACTACAACATCGAGTCATTAAATGAGGAATTTGGAGAGTTTAGAAAAACTTGAAAATAAACTCGAGCCATAACTTTATAATTCCCGGTCGTAGTTAACAGTTGTCGGTAACTCACAAAACCCTGTAAAAAGGTAACTTTTAGGTACGGGGTGTTACATGGCATATCGTTTGACAAGAATATACCTTGATCCACTATCTACAAAGACATGTAGATGGTACTTCCTATATTTGAGAAATTTCAATTCTATAGTGATGTAATTGCAGAATTTGCTTGTCTAGACCTGCTTTACTTGTTCTTTATTTTTCGTAGTTTTTTCAGGCTGTTCAATAAAATGATTGATTTCTTTTTTATTGGGCTCATTGATGGGATCAAAAGGTTTAACCTGTTGTATAACAGGTTCTATGATAAGGTCTTCTTCCTGCCTTATTGCAAAATCATTGATGGAATCAAATGACTACTTTAATTCCTTGTTCTGGCTTAATGAAGTTACTAACTTTATTCTCTTCAAATCTTCTTCTAAGTTATGTCCCTATTGCTCTTTAGCTTCATAGAATTCTTTATATTCTTGTTCTACCATGGTGTGAGCTTCATTGTCTTTGGTTTTTCTTTGTAATTCTGCAATGAAGCATTCTCGATGATAGGTTTCACCTATACTTTTACAGTACATGGGAATTGAATTACTATCATCACAGTTGCAGTAATCAAATGTAAATCTTCTTAGATTAGGGTGGAAGTTACTGATAATATCAGTAGTTTCTTCCTTCCAATTTAAGACCTTTAGGACAAACATAGGACGAGACCTGTCATCTTCTTTTTCTTCAGAACTTTCTGAAGTGTTTTCAATTTCACTTTTCGAAAAGAACTCAAGAGAATATATTGAATCATTATCTTCATCATAATAGACTATCTCAAAACCTTTCAGGTTTGCATGTTCTATTGTTTCATCATATTCTTCAATTAAAACCTTCGCAGATCCCTTGTCCTTTTTAGACATGCATTTGCATAATGTCCTTTTGCCTTGTAAAGCCAGCATCTGTACTTCTTCATTTCTTAAAAGAAATTCAAGGAATTGGTTCTTTTTCTTTTAAAAAATCTCTTCGTAGGAGGATATCTTTCTCATGCATAGCTCTTTTTGAAGGAGCTTTTCTTGAATTTATACTTCTTTTTAGAAGAAAAATTATTTCTTTGTTTATTGCTAGAGAACTTTTCTTATATTTTTTCTCTATGTAACATCTCCACTGCGTTGGTGTCTCCAATATTTTGGGACACATATTTTCAACTCCTCTGACTTACTTCTTTGCGGTTTTGGATTTTCTGTTCTCAACGCATTGTTTTCTCATGATATCCATGACTCTTTCAGAAATTCCTCCCACCGTAAATAACGGTAAAAGATTTTCTTTCAAAGATTGTGCTACTACATCGTTTCGTGGAGATCCGGTAACTTCCTGTAATAAGTTCTGAACAGATCTTCATTATCTAGGTTTCCAATGGTACAATAGTAATTTTAGAACTCATTAGTGTACTCTTCAAAGTACCTCATGTTGCAAATGCTCAACTTTTGAATATTTGTTTTAGCTCTTTCTTTACACTGTTCACTATGCCTAGTAACGTCTCCACAAAATTGTGCATAGATAGGATATGCGAAATCATGAGGATTATTGGTTTGAGCCAATTTGGTTGCCCAGTCAGACCATTGATAGTTTTGTTTGAAAGACTGATACCACTTCTGGATTACGTCAGTTAAGGTGGACCCATAATATACATAAGCTTCCTCGTAGGCATATTTAGACAACACCAAACCCTTAGGTAGCCTTAAACTAGTTATCCAGTTGTCTATTATCTTTCTCTTGTCTCCTACCCTATCGAGATCAAGATAAACTCTTCTTTCAGATATTGACTGTCCCCATTTGAGTTCTGTAAGGATGTACTTCTGAGAAGTTTGTTCTCCTAGTTTCCTTGTAGGAGCTTGTCCCTTAGAAATTTTAATCTTATTTTTCTGAATGATCTTAGTGGGGTAGTTCATGATGTTCTGAACTACAGTGCTTCTTTAGAGAATATTTTCAGTTTCCATTGTCGAGGATTCGCCTGGTTCTTCTTTTGCTGCTTGATAAGGAAGAATCTTCTTTTTGTGCTCTCTCAGTTGGACTAGAGAAATCTTTTTCATGATTTTTTCAAGCTCTTCTGTACATTCACAAACTTCTGCTTGTTCATACAAACTCTTCAGTTCTTCTGACTTTAGCATCATAATAAGTCTTTAGCATCTTCTTCCTCGAAAGATTCTTCAAGACAAGAAGTTGGTTTGATTCTAGAAGCATTAGCTTCCTCATAACTAGCGAATGAATGCTTATGAAATTGTAAGCTTATTTTTTCTCTCATATCTTCATAGATAGAAGCATTGGTATTTTCTACCTGTATAGCTGGAGGTGTCAAATTTCATTCTCTTGGGAATGTTACTTCATGTCATTTTGTTGTTCAGTATGATTTCTTGGATTGATGAGGATTGATGTAGTAATCCCGGGACTATTGAGAAATCTAGTGTTTGGGGTTACATTCGAGCTTATCAGCTTATAATATATTCGATAATCTATCGCGAGCTCCATCACTCCTCTCTTCATAGAAATTTCATCTGTCTTGATTCGCAATCTTAGAAAGTGTACTGCATCTTTGAGATGTCTGGTGAAGTTTGGAAATACGTTGAAATATGTAACTTGGTTGCACAAATAAGCTTCTACTACCGACTTTTCTTAAAGTATGTTATTTTATCTTATTGTAAGACACATAAAACAGAACAGTTTATACCATCTATAGCCAAAAGCTTTATTCCCACACTACTCCAATATGGATGTAGGAATATTTCTTCTGAGATGCTTCACTTACTACTTTTAGAGTGATTAACCTGATGTCGGTTTCTCCTCCTATGATAGGAACTGTTAGTTTAAGAATCTTGAATCTATGAGAATCCATAAAGAAAGATCATCTCCTATAGATCTCATTGAGTTTGAATTTAGGAACTGATGCGTCTCACACGTTTGATTCAATTTCATTATACTCAAATTCTTGAGCGTTGATTAACTGTACAAGCATAGTGTTTCTTTTTACTGAGTATTCTACTCAACATCTTCACATATCTTCTGGTTGAAGATGTAGATTTAGACAAGAACCATTTAAGGAGTTTAGGTTCACTAAACTTAAACTCACTTTCTCCTTTTGGTAAAAGGGTATGATTATTTTACTAGCTATGTTTTGAGCTAGATGTTCTTCATTGATCATTTTCCTTCTTATATCTTCATTTTTTCTATGCTTGTTTGCAGTCTTCCTATCCTGCTGTTTAACTCTTGGAATTGGTTTTCGAGATCAATGCTCATCTTCTGGAGATAAGCGATCTTGTAATTCTGCTGATGAATTATTGAATTAATATTATCATGCATTGTCTCTGTAGGAAGGAAAAAGCTTAGAGCTTTATCATCTTCCTGTTTTACTTTTAGTTCAACTTTGTGATTCATCCTAATCATGTGATCAGAGTTTCTAAAAGCTTTTTCAGCGATTCTTGAGAAGATTTTAGCTCAATTGCTTGCTGACGAATATTGTCGGCAGATGCTCAGTGCGAAGTAACTTCTTTTCAATATCCAATAGATATTGTTTTTCTTTGAGATAATCAAGCTTGCCAAGCATTGAGCTTATCTCTTCAAGTTGCTCAAACTTGAGAATAAATCTCTCAAGTTATACTGTTATCTTGTCTGAAGTCTTGTTCATAGATACATGATCTAGGTATTCAATTAAGATCGGTCTGGAAGGATCAAGCTCTTCGACTTCAACTTCTCTCTAGAGATCAAGATCGTCATAGAGCGTGTTTAATACTCTACAGATGTACTCTATCAAGTATTGATCTTCTTGAATATGCCTTGAATGAAAACACTTTTGCCACTTATCAATACATTTTTAATATAGAAGGACTGGTAACTTTTTAGTTTGGATTCTCTCTTGTTAGTCAAGAGAAGCAAACTTTGTGGCATAAACTTTGATAACCTGGTTTTGAGCCAAGCAAGCTCTGATACCAGCTATGATAGATCTAACCGAGGCTCCAAACGTTCAAATGACTCTGATCATATATATTCAAAAACTTCTTGTAGAACTTCAATCTGTTATTCAATACGCTTGATTCTATGCTAAACTCTAAAGATAATATCTCAGTAATTTTTTGTTTTTCTAGGAATATTATCTCTATACTTTTTCAGTCTTCTTAGTTTTCTTTTTTTATCTTGCAATTCTTTATGAGAAATCTTAGCATAAGCTAATAAATCAAAACGTGTAACTATTAAGTTTGCTATTGATAATGAAAAATAATTATTTACCTTCAAGTAAGATGATGAGTTTATATTTGCATTATGCTAGATAAACAAATTTATAGACCTAAGCCCACCATGCTCTGTCAAAATATTAAAAAAATAATAGAACATACAAAATAAGGTTAAAATGATAATTTTCTAATAATAACATAATATTCTTAAAGGAATATTCCTTGTAGGTATCTTATTGATAACAAATTAAGAGTTTAGGTATTACTTTGATAACTTTACAAGTTCAGGTATTTTTTTGTCAGTCCCTTAAGAGTCTAGATACCTTTAGTGTATTTTTCGTAGATATGCAGAAGCAACGGAAATGGGTCATATTACCATTGTTGGACCTTCTGAATTCAATGCTAAATGAAGAAGTATCTGATAGTCAATCCGGTGGTAATTGAATTAGGGTGGTTTTGTAATTATGTTTTGACTATGAAGCTTTTTTGGGTGAGGATTATGAGGAACTGTATCATTGAAAGATTCAGTCTAAATTGGCAAACATTAGAATATTTCATCTTACTAGAAGTGTTGGCTTATAATCAGGACCAATCTTTTCCACTGAGGGTGGCTGCAGCCTTTCTGAAAGAAAAAAAGGAAAATACCATTTTCACTTGCAACAAGTTGTAAAATTATGTAGAACATAGTTATTTTCACATTGAATTCATGTTCCCAGTCTTTTTCGTAATGCAGCCACACCACGTGTTGGGATCATAATGGGGTCTGATTCAGATCTTCTTGCTACGAAGGATGCTGTGAAAATTTTGAATATGTTTGTTTTTTCTGTAAATGAGTTACCTGTGATCTGTTAGTGCTGGTGCTGGTGCTGGTGCTGGTGCTGGTGCAGGTGGCGCAGCACACTTGCCAGGTATTGAATCTTTGCTCCAACTTTTGCATTTTGGGTTGATTTTACCATTTCTTTGGCTTTTCAGGAATGGTAGCTGCATCCGCTTTTCCATTGCCTGTTATTGGTCCTGTTATCGGTGTCCCTGTGCGTGCTTCTAAATTGGATGGAGTTGATTCGGTTCTATCTATATTGCAGGTATGTATTTGAAAATCTACAAGTCTACCATCTTGCCACCCTTGAAATATGAACTCTGAGGCATCACTAGGATTTTTGTATAGGTTTAAAATTATGGATTGTCAAGTGCTGGGGCTTGGCATATGATAGATAAAATTAGGACTGGATGTAGACAAGTTTAGACATCATTGATCATTCTTCCATTGTTGGATACAACTTACAAGCCCTTTATGATATACCACTAGTCCACTATATCAGCAGGACTGCTCAGGCGCCGAAGTGGCTTATGAGACGGAACGGAACGATCGAACAACAGCCGTCCGATCTTTAATAAATTGATCCAACGGACAGAATGAATTCATTAAAAATCGGACGGTTGTCGTTTGATCGTTCCGTACTGTCCCGCGACTGACTATACCTGTTAGAGGAGATTGTGAGTGGTTTCCTCATAACTTGTTTTGTGTGACTTTTAACCAAGCAGATGCCAAGAGGGGTCCCGGTTGCGACAGTTACTATAAAAAATGCCACCAATGCTGGTCTGCTAGCAGCCCAGATGTTAGTTGTTTCTAATGCTAATCTATTTGCAAGGTTGGGTCATTGCACTTCATTATCCATGTTACAAAGCTTTCGGTGACCTATGAATTCAAACTTTCCATAAATCTTTGTCTGCATTTGCTAATGTGAAGTTAAATTAAGTGCAGTATCAGCCAGTATCATGAAGACACAAAGAGCGCACTCTTGGCAAAATATGAGAAACTACAGAAAGTTGGTTGGGAATCTTATTTGAACCCTTGATAGCCAAAGCAGTATGGCCATGTATGCACTGTTTATTTTGGTTTTTTCTGTTTTTTTTATTTTTTAATGGTGTAAAGAATACTCTATTTTTTGTTTTGTGTTTTTTTAGAATGAACTATGAAGTATCTCACAAATTTTTTTCTACCTTCGACACTGAACAACTCCAAGAGTTTTTGTATGATTCAATGATATTGAGCGTTTCCTAGCTGACAAGATAGAACAGTTTTGAATTTCCCGTCTTTGTTCTAAGCTGATAGCTTGACATATGTAAATGAATGAAGTTGAACTATAGAGGCTTGTGAATGCTTTTAGTTTGTCATTGTCTATAAACATATATATAGCTTAGTCTCCAATATCTCCTATTCTGATCATCTGAATACTGGATGAAATTAATGAAATCTGAACCACTGCCGGAAATGAAATATGTTTCTGCGGCTGGAACAGAAACTCCGTTACTGAAAGTTCAATACTTGAGGAAGAAGGTATTGGGATTTAAGGAAGGAAGGGATTGTACTTGAAAAAATGAACAGCTTAGCTAGGTCTGAGTGGTGATGGAGAGCTCGTCTGCAGCTCGTTGAAACTAAAACTCATCAGTTGCATGTCTATTTTAAGCAATGGATAGTATGTTCCCGATTTCATTAGTTCCATGAATTTCAGGGATGCTGATCAACTGTTTTTGGCTGAGATAGACAAGTTCGATGCCGTGATGTCTAAGGGAAATGTTTATGCACCTGATGCAATGTTCCTGATCCCATTAGTTTCCATGTTTCCGTAATACCAAACTATCTTAAGACTATGTCTTGTGCCATAGTTGCACTTGAACTATTGGTAAAGCATGGTTTTTAGGACACATTCCAAGTGATGGCACTTAAACATTTTGAATTTCTAGGATTTCTTCTTTGGAAAAGCATACAATATATATATATATAGCCTTTGCTTGAGGAGGCACTGTTAGCCTTACTTTATCCTGAAACTTTTTGTTCTCCTTTTATTTTTAGTATTTAAGAAGATATACCAAGTTTCCAAGTAGTAATCAATGTTTTCAAAAAAAAAAACAATGTTTTCAAAGGCGGTGGGAAAAGCCCCGCCGGCTCTAATGTAGACGCGTCGCTAGAAAGGCGACCGCTGAGGCGTTGAGGCGGCGCTTTTCTGCAAAAAGCGAGGGTGCGAGGCGCAGGCTACAGGTTGAAGACTTGAAGACGACCTCTTTTTCTGTTTTGCTTAACCACGTCATTTGTATGAGTTTAAAACCCTATATGGATCATCAGGACCTAACACTTGGTTATATGGAGGACTTTTGCTTGGACTGACTTTTTTCTCACATTCATACAAATCCTTCATGTGATAAATAAAAAAATCATTTATATACATTTAATTATAATAAATTAATAATAATTGTTAAAAAGACGGCAGTGCATGAGGCTCTCGCTTCACAGGACTTTATCAAGTTGCCTTCACCTACGTTTTCCCCCTTGAAAACATTGGTTGTACTTACATTGATAACTTGTAAATGGCAGCTCTGTTTAGATGGGGCATGGTACGCCTAGAACCTAGCAATTGTAAGGAGAAGGTGAAGTTGCTGCAGCAGGCAAAGAGGGTGTATCAAGATGGCTTCAAACAATGTACGAGTAAGACGAGCCTTATCATCGTGCATTTCTGAGACTCTGAGCTTAGCAATAAAAATAAGCAAGATAAGGTGTATCTGAGAAACAGGAGTTTCCATTTCCAATAAAGATGTCTATAAGATTTCCCAACAGGAAAATATGCACCATTACAGCAGCCTACAATTTTTTTGCTTCAGACCTATGCCATGAACCTCAAACGTTCCCGAAAAACTTTGAACATGCTTTCAAAGGTTACAATACCAGACAAGGTTTTATCCTCATCAACAACCCACACATAACTCACACGGTGAGAAAGAGCTATGACCATCACTGCCACCAACGAGCTCCGTGGATAGCACACGATTGCCTCTGACCTCCTCACCAGCCTTGCCGAGTACCCCCCTAACCTCCAACTCCTTCCCTGACCAAACTCTTCGTCCGATGAAGTTGAACATATGGAAGAAGAAGACGAGAATGTGAAGTCTTCTTCCATCAACTCCAATAACCCCTCATACTTCTTCTCCTGCAACCTGTCCTTCACCACCTGCACTAGGTCATTCGACGGACCACCACAGTCTATGTACTCCATTAGTTCCCCAGCAGAAAGCGTTGCAATTGCAGCTGCCACCGACTCATGGAAGGTGTTGAGGGTATAAGGCGAGATCTCCCCGACCACCGTGCCTTCCCCATCAATAATAGCAACTGAAGTTTGCTCGACAAGGGACTGAGAGATGAGAGGTAATGCAGCTGAGGCAGGGTCATCATAATGGACTGCGAGCATGTTTTTGGAGTCGATGATATCCAGGGTGTTGATGGCGTGGTTCGATACGTGGCTAAAGTAGCCAATAGAGTTCAGTAGGTACCGGACAACATCTTCTTGGGTGAGCCAGCAGTATTCACGGTTGTTGTGGACGGTGGTGTTAAAGGAGTTGCTGTGAAGAAGCTTTTTTCTTGAGCCTCCGTTCTTCCGGCTTTCCAGTGGTATCACAAAATTCTGTGTACCTTCCAGAATCAAATCCATAGCCTCCACCAAGCTGGGAATCAAGGACGAAATCAGCACATTTCAAATAAATAAGAAAATTTAAAACAAAGCATCATAAAATAGATTCTTCTCTTTTGATTCTTGAACTTTTGTCTAAACTCCTAACTCTCCTCTATAATTTCAAAGCTAATTCATCCTAATCTTCTGTATCCCGCGATGTTTTAAAATGCTAAGACGTAGCGCCAGACGTTTTCCTCATAACCTCGAGCCGTGATCCTTCATAACCTCAATGAGTCAGAACTGTAAAATATACCAATAGTCCAATAGCCAAGTGCTTTCCCTCATTTAGTATCAATTGCTATCAGTACATTACCACACCCATTGCTATTATACAAGATCTTCATCATTTTTTTGTGTATTCTAAACTGAACAAGAAATTGAATCTAGTACCTGGCGTGTGGTTCCAAATGCCTGACAAGGGCGCCGGCGGGTTTCCTGCTAAGCAAAACGTCGACCGGAGCCTCGAGAGCTTTGGCTGGAGAAGAAAGGTTCTCTTCTCTCCCCAAATAAGCAATCACATCGAGCATGCAGACCTTCCCTACGCACCGACACTCCTCCTCTTCAACAATGACGTCAGCGTGGTTGCAGCTCCACACGCTGAGGAAGGCCTCGCCAAGCCTCTTCAGCGCCGACAATGCCTCGCCGACGGTGGCGGCGATCGACACCGATTTCAGCGGGGGCTTCCCGAGGCACAGATCGGCCACCTCATGCGAAAACAAACTCCGAGGTTGTGACATAAAACACTACCAACAACAAAACTCAAAAACCGACCAGACAACCTCAACAAAGAAGCTCAAAACCAAACCTTAGGGCTACCTTCTGTTTCTGAAACCAAAAAAACGTAACACAGATTCAAGAGAGAGGAGAGGGCTTGAAAGTTAGGCTGGTTATTTAGAGGCATTTGTTTACGGGTTGGAATATATATAGGCCTCTTTCGCAGTAGTACCGGAATATTACCTTTTTTCGGGTACGGATTCGGTGGTGTTGGGCTGTGAGATCTGTAGCTCTAATTATTAAAATATGGACTCTAATAATATAGGCTAAAGGGTAAGAGGGTCGGAGGTGGGTGGAAGGGCCCGATTTAGCTTTATAAGTGTGATCAACTTTTTTCAAAGCCAAATCTAATGGTTCATAATTTAGTAACAGTAAATTATCAAATAGTAATATTTAAAATTCTATACATAACCTTTTGAATTAAATTCAATTTAATCTCATAAAATTTATAGACAATTTCATGTTAATTTGTCCTTAAACTTTCAATTTCATCAGAATACCCTTTAAGCTTTCCAAATTCAATCAGTCATGTCCAATTTAACAGATATCCTTGCATGTGTGATTTTCTTATCTAATAGTTATGGTAGTGTGGGGGCCGGCAAGAGAGGTAATGTTTAGGAGGTGAATGAATATTATAACATTTGAAATTAAGGGAATGATGATGAAGATTGCTCAGATGTCATTAAGAGCAATTTGGGAAGATTTTATGGGGAAGAATCGAAGAAGAAAGAGTATTGTAGTATGTGTTTTTTCCTTAGAAATAAAATGACCCTTCTAGCCCTTTCAAATGGGTCATATTAATAGACTTAACATCTAATTTGGACAGAGTTTGTTAAATTGGGTACGAATGATTAAATTTAGAAAGCTTAAAGGGCATTTTGATGAAATTGAAAGTTTAAGGACTAACATGAAGTTATCCCTAAACTTCAATGGGGTAAACTGAATTTAATTCTAACCTTTTATTATTGATTATTCACCATTTCATGAATAAATTTAATTATTTTAAGAGGCTAAATTTTAGCCCTCCCCCTCATATAGCCTCTCCTTACTAGAGATGGCCTAAGGAGTTTTGCAGTGACTATGTGCACCAGCATTGCCAAGTGATATTTTAATGCAGGGCATCTCAAGAGGCAAACATGCACCAAACACCAAGTTAAATGTATCATATTTATTTAGTAATTAATCACTTAGATATTGTAATAATCTTTTATTATTGTATTTAAATATCTCTTTAGAATAGTTTAGAATCTAAGTTATCTTCCTATATAAGTATAGCTTTGTATCTTATAATTCAGTTTATGTTGAGTATATGAATATCGGGTTAGTGTGGCATCAATTTGCTCCAATTGTGAGTTTTGCTTTCATCCGATTTCTATGTGTCGAGTGTTTGTTTATTTGGTCCCTTGTTTGTGATACCTGAACCGCATCAAGTGGTATCAGAGCTTAAGTATGAGCATGGTGGATTCCATTGCTCAGATCTGGCAAAGAAGCTGTGGTTTCCGAATGGAAGGTCGTGATAAGAACAATGACATGGAGGAAATCCAAAGGATGGTCCAGCAACTTACATAGCGCATCTCTCGCATTGAAGCTCGACACAAGACGGCTACGAGTTCCAACGGAGAGGGAGGCATGAACAATCATCTCAACCGAGCAACTCACATCAAAACACTATGTCGTAAGAGTCTTGACGGGGAGTACAATGGAGATGACCCTTTTCTAATATGTGCTCCAGTGTGTGAGTCGTTCGAAAGGGGATACAACAATTTATTTTCTCAAGATAAAGATAATCAATTTGATGAATTTGGTGATTCAAAATTATTAAATTTGGAGCTACCTCCAATATATGATTGTTGTCAAGGTGAATGTGAAATTTGTTGGAGCAACGAAACAAAATTTGATGAGAGCGTTTGCGAAGAAGAAATTGAGATTCAAGGAAAGTCAGCAGGATTGAAGAGACACCTAAAATATGATATTGTTCCATATGTTGATTTTCTTGGAGTGGATGCTTTGACCGTAGAGCTACCAAAGAATTTGATTGATAGTGTCAATCAAATTAAAGATGATGAGAAGAAAGTACTTCACATGTGATCTTATGTGAATACTACATATACTAATATAGTGCCGCTTCAATATTCTAAGTACGTATTCATTTAGAGCGGTAGAGTTCATTTTTCAATGAATCGAGGGGGTTCACTTGAAGGCAAAGACTTGAATTCGGGCACGAATTCTTTTCAACCATGGGAGTCTGATGCAAGGCATCTCAAGAGGCAAACATGCTCCAAACACCAAGTTAAGGACATGTGTACTAACTTGGAATGGAATTGAAAGGCGTAATTGATTCTGGAATTGGTGAATTCTAGCGTTTACTAGCTTGACAAGGTATTGAAATGAGTGCGGGTCTCACTTACTTATCAGGAATCAATTCCTTACAAACCCCATAATCTGATACCAACCTCCCCCTTTGGGTATCAGAATCAAGCTTATGGAATCAACTTTTTCTTCCTAAAATATCCTCGTACAATTATAATATTTCCCAAATACTCAACCCTAGGTGTATAAATATTGTATTGTAAATCAGAAAACAATGACAAAATAGAAGAAGAGAAGATGACCGACTTCAAGGTGAGTTTCACTCTTCCGAGAAGACGGCCGACTTCAAGGTGTGTTTCACTCTTCCGTGGTGATTTGATATGTTTTCTTGTTTAGCTCTTGTTTTTTAGTCTCGTCTTCTCTCTGTTTTGTTTGGTTCTATTATTCATGAGTGTTCATATCTGTGCTGCAATACCTGCAAATGAAACACACATATTCAAACGAATTAAAAAACAGAAACTGTTGTTGCAATGAATTAAAAAAATGCATTAGTCCTAGTTCATAAAATTGGTATACTTGCTATTTTAGAAGCTTAATCGATCTCGTTCATATAATTGCTATAATGGAACATGGGCTTGTGAGTTCTGTGTGAACTATAGTTTTTTTGTTCCCTTGTGGCTTCTGTTTCACAAGCTAATAATAACGTGCTTGTTTGAATATATTTGGTGCTCACCTGTGATCAGTTTGGATATGTTTTCATAATACACATATACACAATGATATTCTGAATAATATATATCTCATATGACGTAGAAAAATGGCTCGTCTAAGTTTGTCTACAAAGAGGAAACTAGTTGTCACCATAAATGCATTGCTTGGCTACCTTCGAAAATTGTTTGTTGTCTGTGTTGCTGGTTATGCTTGTATGAACTTAGCTACTAATAAACAACGTCAACAAAGTCGACCCGCAAGCATAAAACTCTATAAACGACGAGAGTACTTTTATACTCTGGTTTATTGGAGCGATGCTATATGTATTGACCTACTACGAATGGACATACAATCATTTCATAAGTTGTGTCAAATTCTAATTAGTAAAGGCCAACTTAGATCAATCCAAAATGTGTTTGTAGTGGATATGGTAGCGATGTTCCTAAATATTCTTGCACACCACAAGAAGAATCGTAGCATATCCTTATACTTTACTAGGTCGGGACGAACTGTAAGTAATTCTTTCATGAGTGTTTGAAAGCCATGATCCGATGTCAAAAGGACTTCTGGAAAACACCTGAACATGTACCCGAGAACTCCACTGATAATAGGTGGAAGTGGTTTAAGGTACGCATAATCTTGTTTTACAAAAATATTCATCAATAGTGCAACACTTGCATTTATTATTGATAGATGTCTTAAAATATTTTTTTCTATACATTATTTCAGAATTGCTTAGGAGCATTGGACAGAACTCATATTAGGGTGAAAGTCCCGGAACGAGACAAGCCAAGATATAGAACAAGAAAAGGTGAAATAGCAACAAATTTTTTAGGAGCTTGCTCTCAAGACTTGAGGTTTATATATGTTCTACCGGGATGGGAAGGTTCTGCACATGATGCTCATGTTCTTAAAGATGCTATGAGTAGAAGAAATGAATTAAAAGTTCCTAATGGTATTTTTCAGAACACACATTTGAATTAGAATTAAATTCAGTTTAACCCCATGAAGTTTATGGGCAATTTCATGTTAGTCCTTAAACTTTCAATTTCATCAGAATACCTCTTAAGTTTTCCAAATTCAATCAGTCATGTCCAATTTAACAGATACCGTCAAACTTACATGTATGATTTTCTTATTTAATACCTGTGGTAGTGTGGAGGTCGGCGAGAGAGGTAATGTTTAAGAGGTGAATGAATATTATAACATTTGAAATTAAGGGAATGATGATGAAGATTGCTCAGATGTCATTAAGAGCAATTTGGGAAGATTTTATGGGGGACAATCGAAGAAGAAAGAGCATTGTCGTATGTGTTTTTTTTCTTAGAAATAAAATGACCCTTCTAGCCCTTTCAATGGGTCATATTAATAGACTTAACATCTAATTTGGACAGAGTTTGTTAAATTGGGTACGACTGATTAAATTTGGAAAACTTAAGGGGCATTTTGATGAAATTGAAAGTTTAAGGACTAACATGAAGTTGCCCCTAAACTTCAATGGGGTAAACTGAATTTAATTCTTTTAATAATTTCACTCCTTATTGCTTAAAGTAATATTAGAGAGATATAACATGCAATTTTTTTTCAACCAGGTAGTTACTATTTAGTAGATGCTGGCTACACTAAAGGAAATGGTTTTCTTGCACCGTTTAGAGGGCATAGGTATCATCTCAATGAGTGGAGAAATGGATACCAACCCGGTAAGGCAGAAATAATATTTAACATGAAACATTCAAGTGCCTGAAATGTTATTGAGAGGAGCTTTGGTCTACTGAAAATGCGATAGGCAATTCTTAGGAGTCCATCATTCTATAATATTACGACACAACTTCGTAAAATATCAGCATGTTGCATGCTCCATAATTTTATTAGAAGTGAGATGGCTATATATAGATCCAATAGAAGAAGAATTTGATAGACAGTCGGTAGCAATTGAGGACTTGGAAGATGATGACTATATTGATACAGTTGAGATCTCACATGAGTAGACAATGTAGAGAGAAAACCTTGCAAATGAAATGTGGAATATTTGGCGTGGAATCTGGACTTAGATATGTAGTACGTCGTAGTGAAAGAAAGTACAATTAGCTTCAAGTACTAGCCTATTATTATTAGTATAAATATTATTATTACTAATTATGCACTTGGAAGAGTGACTTTGTTGTATTGTTTCAATCTTTCAGACCTTTCATACCAGTGTTATGTTTTGGCTTTTCATTTTGTTTTGATGGTTTTATTTTATTGTCATTTTATATGTAATTTTGGTGGTTACTATTTTGTTTCAATAGTGTCTAATTCTGTTATACATAGTCAATCTTCCAATTTATTTTCTATGCTTCATTTTGCTTGTGCTTTGCTTCACTTATAGTTAATGTTTTTCATTTCTATATGCAGTAGGTTGAATATGAGTTCTACAACTACTTCAAGCAATCTGAAAAAATGAGGAAGGGGCAAAAACAAGTGTTTTTAGACATCTAAGGAAGATGATGTGTTGGTAGATTCTTTAATGGAACTCTACCATGATCCGAAGTGGCATGGGGAGACCGGCTTCAAAAATGGCTATTTGCCGAAATTGCAGAGTATGATGAAAGCTAAACTATCAAATTCTGGGATACTAGCAAGTCCACACATTGAGTCACGAATAAAGACACTAAAAGGAAAATGTGTTGCATTAAATGATGCAATATCCCAGAGTGGTTTTGGATGGAATTCTGAAATACTGACATTGGTTTGTGAAAAAACTGTTTTTGATGAGTGGGCAAAGGTAACATATCCTGTTATTATATTTTGTTTTATGCTTCTTCACTGTGGTGATATGGTACTAGATACAGAAAACTAGTATATCAAATGAGTTGGGTGCACTTAATTTAGTTTTCATTGCATTTGATATGGTAACATAAGTACGTAATGCTTCTTTTAGTTGTGGTACATTTTTCTTACTGCAAAGTAGGTCTGTTGCATAAGTTATAGGTGTGTTGTGATTTTCTAAATTTACAAGTTTGTTGCATAAGTTTGCTATAAGTGTATTGAATATCGATAGTTGTATTGTGTTTTCTCTGTTTTGTAGAACAAAAAGGATGTAAAAGGTTTGTTTGGAAAATCATTTGAACAAAAAGGATGTAAAAGGTTTGTTTGGAAAATCATTTGAACATTATTATGCACTTGGAGAGATATATGGAAAAGATCGTGCACTAGGAACAAATGCTGGAAATGTTGAAGATGATGAAGAAGTTAGAGATGAGGATGCAAGTATAAATCAAACGCGTTCACGAGCGGATGATTTGTTTGAGAAAATGGAGGACATGGCAACTGATGGTGGATATCAATATAAGGGTTCAGAATATGAAGAACTTGATGAAATGGAAAATGAATATGTGTCTTTTACACAACCTAGTCCTCCCCAACTACCAAGTGGCAACCAACATGCTAAACAACCGAGGTCAGCCCAAGATGAAGCAAATGCTCCAAATAAAACCCGTCGAAAGGCAAGAGCATTGAATGATATGGCACAAAAGTTTGGAGTGATCACTGAAGCCATTTCTGGAATGGCCCCAAAGTTTGAAGGCTTGATTAATGTTCTCTCAGCGGAAAAGAATCTTGCTGATATGCAAGGAAAACTTTATGGTGATCTTCGGAAGATGGAATTCCTAAATACTGGGCAGATTTTTCACATTAGCAACAAACTATCTAAAGAGCTAGCTTGACTGGTTGATGGTCTTCTTTACCATGACTGATGAGGAAAAGAGAGACTACATAATCACTTTTCTACAATGTGGCTTCGACTAAGTCTTTCATTTGATCAATCTTCTTTTTATCGCTGCTTTGTTTTGAAGATAGTAACTTCTTGAGACATTTTAATTTATGCTATGTCCAAATGTTTGGTATTATGGTTATTGTTTGCTGAATTGAACTATGGCTATATTTCAAGTTATTTAGAATATTTTGGAACTTTGTTACTATTATGCTAAGTTGAAGCTGGTGCATGAGCTTCTGGTATGTGTTTTTTGTTCTTTTTTAGATGAAGTAGATTGTCTGTTAGTGCAGGTGATTATTAGTTAACTACATATGCATGGTTCAGGTGAGTAGTGCACCTTGAATACCAGAATTGGCGAGCTCTTGTTAACACTTCCAACAGCATGAAAAACCAAGCCAAACATGCCAAACTTATTTAGTGACCTGATGAGTGAAACATATTGAAATACTTGACACTAAAGGCTATTTTCAGTTTGCATAATTGATAACGCAGTATCATGACTATCATCCTTTATGGTAGACTCTTTGAAGGCATATTCAATTTTGAATCGAACTATCATATAATTTTGAAAAGAATGAACAATAAAATTGCAAATATCGCTTCCTTTTTGTTAGGGATATTTTAGTAATTATAATATTTTTAATTCGGATTCCATACGGTAAGTAAACAAGAACAATTGTAATTTAATTTCATTCTGGTTCTGATTCCTTATGGTAAGTAAACAGTAGAATGAAATAAATATTCTCATACCGATATATGTTTATACAGATTCATGATAAGTTTCTGTGATATCCTGAATTTATTTAATTTTTTTTTTCTAAAACATATATATATATATATACACACATATATATATATATAAGTCTGTGTTTCCAATATAAAAGATATCACACAGGTTCACACAAAAAACACTTACATAGATGCTAAGTATATAATTATATATCCCCATTTTACATACAATATAGAAAAGAAACTAGTGTATTAGTACAGTAGGTACAATGATCATTTATTTTGTTACAAATGCATTAGTTTTGTCTTGACATCTTTGTTTTAAGCTGTAACATGCGTCTCTGAGTTGCAGCCCCCTCTTTGAAATGGGTTTGGATCATTAGTACCTAAAACACACATAGAAAATAATTTAGAATTTAGAGAAAAATTACTTAGACTACTGTTTTGTCTTATTCTAATATGCTGAATCTCCTACTTGGTTGCTTATGTCTAACACATGCTTACCTGCAGCCATTCATAAGGTTAAGTCTGGAAAGTACAAGCATACATGTGGTTGTAAGTAGCTGCTCACTCAGCTGCTTAAAACTTGGGAGCCAAGTTTAAAAATAGCAGCTGGAACTACAAGATAAATCTTATATGTTTTTACTGTAGTAGATGTAGCAGCTGTCAACTAGTTAGGGTCAGATAGATAAGTTTATGACTAGGATAAGCTAGGGAAGGCTAGAGGTGGCTAGTCTATACCTATAGACCTAATTTTAGTATAAATATAGGTCACATGAGATAATGACAAATAGAAACTATTCTGGAACTCATAACAAAGAGTAAAATTAAGAAAGACACTGGTAGAAGTCTACAGCAACTACTAGAGGTCTGATAGTGAAGTCTGAACTTTGGTAAAACAGGTTTGAGGTAGAGGAAGTTATGGAGAATCTCATGTTTGATTTTATTTACTTGTTATCTTGTTTTTGATTTGCTATGCTACTGCTACAGATGTTTACTGTGTTTAAATTCTTCATGTTTTGATTTGCTTATGCTACTGCTACAGTTGGTTATTATGTTTAAACTCTTTATCATGTTATTTTATGGTCTCATGCAAACATGAAAAGGAATGGAATATGGGATTGAGGCTATTATTTGAAAGGGACCAGCTAAGTCAGCCCTTGTATACAAATAGGGAGAGAAGCCCTTTCAATCTGATATTGATAAAATAATCTTTTGGCAAGAAGACCCTGGTGACCAAGGATAGTGCAAGAGTACCAATAAGAAAATTTTAATCTACATGTACATACTGTCAGTGTAGTGAATTACTATTGAGATTTGCTCTACTGAGTTTTGGCTCACCCCTTTATAAATTTGTGCAGATGTTCCTCTTGAGGGATAGGGCTTAATATCTAAAGAACCAGAGGTCTAAAAGGAGGATTAAACCATTAGCTTGCTGTTTTTTTACTTTCCTGTTAGTGTAATAAAGCTTATACCAGAAGCTTACTTTTATGTTTGTGAGCTAAGTCTTATTTATGAGCTTAGCTCATGTTGGTAGTAAGAACACATAATAAAATAAAGTTCTCCTTCATTAAATTACCTCTGATTCTATGTTTTTTTTTCTCACAGCTTTTGTTTGTCAAAAGGTTCTCTCGCCTTTGATAAATTGAAGTTGTTCATGTCCTTACCCGAGAAAAAAAATTCTAATTTCCCGGGTTAATTAGGGTGTGACAGTTTCATTCCAAGTTAGTAAATGTGCCCTAAATATATCACATTCCTCTAGTAATTAATCACCTATGTATTGTAATAGTCATTTGTTATTGTCTTTAAATATCTCTTTAAAATAGTCTAAAATCTAAGCTGTCTTCCTATATAAATATAGCTTTGTAACTTATAATGTAATTTGTGTTAAGTATATAAATATTGAGTTAGTTTGACATAATTTGTCTCAATTATGAGTTTTGTTTTCATCCTATGTGTCTAGGGTTTGTCCCGAACCGCATCACATTTTTTGTGTACAGAGAGGTTATAGGAGGCGACCAGGTGTTGGAATGGATGTGAGGGGACAAGTGGTGGGACATTGTTTGATCCAAGTGGCCGAGAGAGCATTTGGGGAAGCATTGTTTGACCAAATATATGAGTTGGAAACCGTGATGATGTAAAGTCGCTCTCTTAAACATTCTGACTTTTATATACATGCTGGGTGTAATGTTTGAATGACTATATTATTCAATTTTCATAATTTAGACCTAACGTTCAAAATTCATATTCCTATTTAGTACAGGGGAATCAACTAGAATGAGCAACATTTTTCTTCTTAGTATAATATTTTATTGATTGTCTATATACTTCTTGTTAGATCCTGTACATAGGGTTTTTGGCTACAATAGGTTTTTTTGTATGAAATGCATAAATGTGTTACAATATTTTAAATTGAATTCATGATTTTTTATTTATTAAAAAGAGATTAATGTTACTAAACTAAATAGTACCGGATAAAACGTCTAAATAGTTGAAACGATCATAATTGAATTTCCATAAAAAATACTACAATGCAAATGAACATTATTTCCAATATTAGTCTTTGGGATACTGCAATCTTAAATAAAAAATAGTTTGTTAGTGGATTTCGACTTTGAGTATCAATTACATTTTACATAAAGTTCCAGCATCGGTCTTGGACTTCATATATTAGGTAAAAAATTTGAAGCTTACATTGACATACCTTATACAAGTACTTGATCCTTGAGTGACCGAATGAGTATGGATCAGATCCGATTTCATGTCTATTTTGTTGTTTGTCATCTTTTATTCCTCACATTTTCAAGTTCTATATTCTTTAATATACAAATGTTTTTTTTTTCAGAATATTTAAAATACACAAATGTTGACAATCTATATAAAAACATAGACGATAGGATATAGATATAATATTACACACATTCATCATGCTATTGCTACTTTGCTACTGCCACGAAAGCTTATAAATAGAAACTATATTTCCATTATTGGTATACACTTTTAGTAACCATAATTCTTCAACAAACTTTCCTAGTTAGACCAGAGGTCCAGAACTGAGAAGTGGTAGTATATGTAACGTAGCAGCATAGCATAGCTCTAGGTAATTGCTACGCATTATAGAAACATCAACATGCAATATCATATGGTATAGCACGCAGCTACCTAACTAGCCCGGCACTTCTATTATTAATTTCACCATACATGACCTGGTTTATCTCCATCTACTGATCAACCCTCTTCTTCCTAATCTATAAGTTTCAGACAATTTGTCCGTCCGTGGTATTAACTATTCATTATAACATGTTAGATATTGTAGTACTTTCCGAAAATTCGAGTTAAGCATGTTTCTAGTGTCACGTCAAGCCACAAAAGCGTTAATAAATTTTTATTTTGTGGTAATTTTTTCTATGGTCGATGTTTATGGTTAACAAATAAGTCTCACGCTTTTCATACCAACTAGTGAAACTGGTTTACCTATCAGTTGAGTCAGTGATGATCAAATGAACCAATACAATTTGGTCAGTTATCGTCTGATCTGTATCGTGATGTTAATATCTGTTTCATCTCAATCTATACATCAAACTTAAACTTTACGATATATATCAAACGGTAACTGACCAAATGATTATTTAAGCATGACCATGAGTTGAGTTAGACAATTAGTTGTGCAATGATTATTTTCTTTAAAATGTTGGACCAGATCACACTGTTACCCACTAACCAAAAGAACACATCAAATGATCAAATGGAGTTTTGGAAAACATTATTGTGTCCACCCAAATCGGCAAAGTTAATATTAGATGTGCTTTAGGTATACACTACACATCATGGTGCATCATCATACTAAATAAAGAACAATTTAAGATTTTTTTTAGAATCTTAGAACATAACTAAAATATTTTAGAATATAATAAAAATAAAAAATAATAAAAAATCAAAATATCCTACCATAGAATAATGGCAAAATAGCCAATATATCCCTTGAGCTTGGCTCTAATTGTCAATTTGCACCCTTAACTTATATTTGTGCTAATTTACCTCCTCGACTTGAGAAAAGCTACGGATTTGCATCCTCTCCGTTAAATCTGACGGTTTCCATCTAATTTTTAATCATGTGTTATGCATATGAGGGATATAAATATGATATTATATATTTTTTGTTTTAATAATAATATAAAATATTCAAAAGGAAGATTTAAATATACTCATGCATAATGCATTATTTATTTAATATAATTTTTCAAATAATTTTATTTACCTAATCATTCATTTAATATTTTTGGAGGGCATATGTATGAGTCTCATTTTTAAAGATATTTAAATTGGAATGGTAATAAGAAAAGTGGATAAAAAAGTAAGAATAAAATTGATTTAATGTCAATAACAATGAATACGACATAATTTGTAGGACTGGACAAGTTAAATATATTGACAAAAATAATATTTATAGCACACATAACTTTTAGATATATAAGTATATATGAATCTTCTTTTAGAGATTTTTTATTTTATTTTAATTAATTAAAAAAATAATATAAATTGATAGTGATACTCGTTACATGCATGACACATGACTAAAAATTGAAAGGAAACCATCTGATCTGACGAAGGGGGTGTAAATCTGCAGTTTTTATAAAGTTGATGAGGCAAATTGGTACAAATTCAAATTAATAGTGTAAATTCATAATTAGAGTCAAATTCATAAGGTATTAACTATTTTGCCTAAAATAATTATTTTTTAACAGAGACTGGAATAATAGTTGATCGTTGTATGTGTCAGACTAAAAATGTAGCCCTATTATGGTGGTATATCAGCACACACGTGATACTATAATCTAATACAAATTTCTTAGCCGGATAGGCCAAGTATACAGAGAAATCATACTACGACTTCAAGTTCAAGATCACGTGCGTTAAAAAAATATATCCAAAACGCACGCACGTGACTTGAAATGGGTGGGTCGCTAAACGTAAGAGCAAGATCAAGCCTGTTTTGGGCCGTTGAAACAAAATCAGCCCAATATTACTCGGTTGAAAATGTCCAAACGCACCGTTATGTGAAATTTTGGTTGATGCTGTCCCAACGTCCTAAACCAAAATCAAGATTCATATACCAGGCTGATAAAACTCAAAAGAGAAAAGACACCCTCATAATCAAAGTCCAAGTACCATTCGAATAGAATATATAATCAGAGGATGGGCATCAGCGTAGTATATTTTACAAAGTGAAAACCACAAACAGATTTGACCATAAGTAAAAAAAGTTCATAGCAGAATATTAGATGCAGTGCAGAAGAGTAGAGATACTGTGCTGCTAGCTACTAGCTACTAGCTACAAACTAGCATCCTAATATCTGCACAAGGTGTAGAAGAGTAGTGCAAGACCAGCTGAAATAAATATGGTATACATAGGAATCCCATATTTTCCTGATCCAACCAGACCTTTCAAAAAAGGTAGTAAGCATAACACCAACAAAACACTACACATGGTCTCCAGAGAGCCAGATCCCGCCCCATCAAGGGCCGGGGGCTGAAGCCCCAACAAAGCGGTGGCTAGTGCTGTTAATTGCACAAGCAACATTGCTGTGGGAGGTACAAAAACTGGGGACTGATCAAAGGTGAATTTTGCAGCTTCAGTTCCTTCATCACTTGAAGTAGATTGGTTTTTTATTCGGGTTACTTGAAAGACTGTCTTGGATATACCCAAGAGTTTGAGTATGACATCAAGAAATCCAAAAAGCCATGCACTCATTGAAATTATCCTTCCCATTCTTTGGTTATTCCACCATGCTCGGATTGATTAATCGGTTCTAAGGTACTCTGATAATGTATATACAGTGTAGATCAGAAGCACAGCTGTGTATATAGGAAGCTGGTTCTTGCCCCTGAATGTATAACACATGAGATGGATGTCAAAAAAGTAAAATAAATTGTTGTCTTCGTCTGCCTAGAGACGACACCAGAACATGTATGTGCTAATTCCTCTGAATAAGAAGCTCATTAACTACAGCTTCACAGATCATAATTCCATATACCCTGTAGGATACTTTGCATAAAAATTTCTCACCTTGGGCAAGAAGTGTGAGTTGGTGATAATACTATAGGCTGGTAGAGAAGCATAGCATAGCTCGACAACTGAGCATAGCCCCCATGAAAGGATCGTGAAGTAGCCCAAGCACTGCCTGAACTGGAGGTTCGCAAAGAGAACACCAAATATGGGGCAGTTTTTGCTGAGGAGGATTTCAAGCAGCCGGTTGCCCACCTTCTTTGTTGGGTCATTGAAGCAGGCCCACCGATAGGCGCGTCTCCTGTAAGGGCTGGTGGGTCAGGAGCATAAACAATGTATCTCCAACCTTTTTTATGAATTGAAAGACCAGTCAGGATATCTTCAGTTGTGGATCCATACATGCATCCTAGCTAAACAGAAAAGAAATCGGATGCAGCGATTTCCACAGTAACAGGAAATTCTTTTTAAAAGGAAGAAGACTACATAGGACAACGCTTGACAGATAACCATAAGAAACAAGTTGCTTGAATTCTTTATTTTCCTATTCTAATTCAAATCTTGGCATATATATGCAGTGGTTTAAACCTTGAACTTTAACTTTTAAATTGTATTATATCTATCGAAATGCATTCCTCCAATCTGGCCATTTATGAGAAAGTTTGGTTGATGCGGTCCCAATGTCCTAAACCAAAATTAAGTTTCATATACTGAGCTGATAAAACTCAAATACCAATTTTTTAACAAAAAAGTAAAAGACATCAGAAGTTCAAGTACCACTTGAATAGAATATATGATCAGAGGACTCAAACTTCATACCTTTTTCCCCCACTGTGTGCCATATTCATATCCAACACTAGCAACTTGGCATGCAGCCCCAATAGTTTTTGTAAGCATGTCTGGACACTGTGACTTCCCATTCAAACCATCAGCAGCTGATTCGGTAAATTCCTTTCCAAACAAATCTAGTAACTCTTCATCAGATGATTTACCTATCAAAGGAAACTAGAAAATTAAGTCATGTTACATAATATGTTTATCAACACAATCATCTTAATACGGTCAGTATCTTAGATGGAGAAAGTTTGTGTTTCACATTTGACTACTGTTCCTCATGCTTTCTGCATTTGTTTCTCCAACTTTCACAAAATTAGGAGATAGACCATAAATGACTTTTCGTCTATGAACACATCCTGCTCCAGAATAAAATGGTCCCTGAATTCCAGAAAATCCCTTTCCTACATACTAAAAAATATAAGAGATGTATACAATTATTAGTTAGGTAATTTAGAAAACAGATTTTTAAGTATGTGATGCATGTTACTGGAAGGGATAATAGAGAGAGCACTTAAGCCAGCTATACATTTTAGCAGATAATACCAACTGAGGTTATAAGAAAGGCTTATCACAAGGTAAATTCATCTGTAACAAAGGAGAAAATAAAAGCAAGAAGGCACCTTCCACCAAACTATCATCTGATTTCCGAAAGGATCATCCTTTAGACCGTCATAAAAGACTTGAGGACACTGAACAAAAGCATTTTCATTTTCATTCTTTGATCCATGTAGCATACACATTACTTGAAGAATAATGTTCGGGCTGCTGATGAACATGTCACAATCCACGTTGAGCATGTATGGAGCATTAGTCATCAACCCAGAGACTCTAGTCTGCATTTATTGTATGCTTAAATGGTAAGTTGGTCAGCTACTTAACTAAAATAATGTAATATGAAACAAATTAAATAATACCAGAACATTCATGGCCCCGGCTTTGGCAAGATGCGGATACCAAAACCAAGTATCATCCACAATGCTGTGGATGCAACTCAATCAATCTTTTCCCAACTTCAATTCCCAAGCTCAGTGGTCCCATGAATCATACAAGAACCCAAAAGAGCCCCCAACACAGAAGCATCAGGCTCAAAAGGCATGTTTCTAAGAAGTTGAGTTGTCTCTTTAAAAAGTCCCGCTCTGCCTAGGAGATCAACCGCACAACCATAGTGTTCGATTATCGGTTCAACCCCAAAGTCCTCCCAACCCCACTTATCACACTCGTTCCAGACACCACATCCCTCTCGCACATCACCACACACGTCCCCACTCCTCCCCAAACCATCAACCATCGCATTACACGGTTCAGTCATTTCATCAAACACCTTCCGTGCATCCCATAAAGCCTCACAAACGACGCCTGCACAAACGCGTCACCTAAAACGCAGCGTTTCACTGCTTGTCCGTGAAGGGCCCTGCCGGAGCAGACGCCGGCCACCGATTTGATGGGCGGAGGGCATTTGGGAAAATAGAACAAGGGTCTCCTGGGATTCGACAAAACCGAGTATTGTAGAAAAGAGTTGTCATCCATTTTGAAGAGGTTTGGGTTAGGCGGGAATGGATTTGTTTGACTTGGTTTGGGTTTTTAGCAAATCACATTTACTCCTTTATTTAAAACATAAATAAACCAGTATTGTTGTTACACATATAAACACAACTTTTAATAAATAAAGACAATCTGTTTCTCAACATGTCATGTGTCATTGTTTAATTTACCAAACTAACATTACACTAATTACATATGTTTAATTTAAAATTTTAGGTTTTTAATGACTGAGTAGTAACAGGTTTTCAATAAATGTAGTAACAGGGTTTTAATGGCTCAGCTAGTGTAACGACAGCTATTTGCAGTAAATATAATACCAACTATTTCCAATAAATGTAGTAGCATGTTTCCAATGGCTCATTTGGTATAATAGCGACTACTTTCAATAAATGTAGTAGCAAAGTTATTCCAATAAATGTAGTAACATACTTTGAGTGATTCAGCTAGTGTAGTAACACTATTTAAAAAAACGCAGTAGCATGTTTTCAGTGGCTCAACTAGTGTAGTAGCAACTATTTTCAGAAATACAGTAACAAAGTATTACCAGTAGGGTAATACCAGGTTTTTAGTGACTCAACTAATGTAGTAGCAACAATTTTCAAATAAATACAGTAGCAGGTATGTAGTGGTACAACTAGCGCTGTAGCAACTATTTACAAAAGTAGTAGCATCAAGTTTTGGTATGTAACATAGTATTTCCAGTAAAAGCAGTAGTAGCAGTGACTCAGCTACTACTATTATTGTATGTTATTGTGCTACTACTGCTATTACTAAATGTTACTATGCTATTATCGAAAGATAGATGAGATGAATAGAAGATGAGCTGCTATTGCTACTACTGCTATTGTTGCTACACTCAACTTCAATGTCCAACCCACAATGTATCAAGTTAGTGTCTGATCATCCAATCTCGCTGTTATTACCATTTTATAAAACTCAATTTTGCAAAAACTTCAACAAAAATGCAACTCGAAGAAAATTACAGTAACACAGCTTTCACCTCACCTACATTTCTCCAAACTTTATCTTCCCTTCCACCAATTAATACATACTGGAAACAAAGTTTTCCTTCGGTGAGAGTGCTCAAGCTCCCTGACCACAACCCCTTTGGTACTTTCTAGTCTCCACCCTGATAGGATCCCTAAGCATCGCTGTCATATCTAATTCCTCAGGCTCTAACTTCAATCGAGCTGCCGATTCGATCTAGCAACGGATTCAAAATCCAATTTCAGAGTATCAAATCATGAGGCGACCATCGATCAAGCGGCGGCATCGATCAGATACCTAACTCCTCCAACTCTGATCTTACAATGGAGTCGAGGTCCAGTGTTGGAGTTGTGGATCAAGATGCGGCGTCGTTCGACAACGTGCTGGCGTTGCAGAGAGAGAGGATCAAGATGCGGCGTCGATCGGGCAACGTATTAGCGTTGTAGAGAGAGAGATAGGTTTAGATTAGAGGAGAGTGAGGGTCAGATCAAAGTATTGAGAGAGGTTTAGATCGGAGGAGCATGAGGGTTAGATTAGAGGAGAGTGAGAGTCAGATTGAAGTTTTGGGAGAAAATGATGGCAAAGTGTGTGATTCTGTTTATAAACTGGACATTTTAGTCATTTAACAATGAAAATTACAGTCAACCTCTGGTATCATTGACTGGGCATGGACTTTTGTCCTTTGTTTAAATATTTTTGAATGTGGGTTATGTGTGTTTTGTATTAAGGTAGTTGTTTGTCATTCTTTATGAATCAGCTGAATCAAACACTCGGTTGACTGTGCCATAAAGGCTCATTCTTTTTCTTTTCTTTTTTTGGTATGCAAACTGAAGATGACCTAAATGTGGACTAAAAGTGCACATAAGTTCTTTTTCTTTTTGATCTAAAGGTAGTTTGATTCTATTGAAAGTATAAGTTACGTCATGAATCGATCTATTGTCTTGCATTTAGCACTCTCCATACACAATTCTCGCTCACTTGATAACACAAAGCAAGCATATAATCACATTGACAATAGATTATGGCCAAATTATTCTAGCAGCAGCAGGGAAATAAGAAAAATAACAGAAAATTAAAACCTATAATTCATGGAAAAACAAAAGCAAACAGATGTGACCAGAAGTAAAATAAAGCTCCTGGCAGATTATTAGATGCTGCGTAGAATAGTACTAGTGATACTGTGATACTAGGCAACTGGCTACAAACTAGCATCTGCACAAGGTGTAGAAGAGTAGAGCAAGACCAGCAGACTTAAATACGGTAGACATAGGAATCCCATACTTTCCTGATCCGAACAGACCTTTCAAAAATGGCAATAAGCATAACACCAACAAAACACTGCACATGATCTCCAGAGAGCCTGATCCCCCATCGCGGGCTGGTGGTTGAAGCCCCAACAGAACGGTGGCCAGTGCTGTTAACTGCACAAGCAACATTGCTGTGGGAGGTATGAAAACTGGGGACTGATCAAAGGTGAATTTTGCAGCTTCAAGGCTTTCATCACTTGATTTAGATTGGTCTTTCCGTGTTACTTCAAAGACTGTCTCGGATATACCCAAGAGTGAGTATGACATCAAGAAATCCAAAAAGCCATGCACTCATTGAGATTATTCTTCCCATTCTTTGGTTATTCCACCATGCTCGGATTGATTGACCGGTTCTAAGGTACTCTGATAATGTGTATAGAGTATAGATCAGAAGCACAGCTATGTGTATATAGGAAGCTGGTTCTTGCCCCTGCATGTATAACACATAAGATGTATGTCAAAGGAGTAAAAATAAATTGTTGTCTTCATCTGCCTACAGACGACACCAGAACATGTATGTGCAAATTCCTCTGAATAAGAAGCTCATTAACTACAGCTTCACAGATCATAATTCCATATACCCTGTAGGATACTTTGCATAAAAAATTTCTCACCTTGGGCAAGAAGTGTGAGTTGGTGATAATACTATAGGCTAGCAGAGAAGCATAGCATAGCTCGACAACTGAGCATAGCCCCCATGAAAGGATCGTGAAGTAGCCCAAGCACTGCCTGAACTGGAGGTTCGCAAAGAGAACACCAAATATGGGGCAGTTTTTGCTGAGGAGGATTTCAAGCAGGCCGGTTGCCCACCTTCTTTGTTGGGTCATTGAAGCAGGCCCACCGATAGGCGCGTCTCCTAGAAAGGCTGGTGGGTCAGGAGCATAAACAATGGATCTCCAACCTTTTTTATGAATTGAAAGACCAGTCAGATTATCTTCAGTTGTGGATCCATACATGCATCCTACCTAAACAGAAAAGAAATTGGATGCAGTGATTTCCAGTAACAAGAAATTCTTTTAGAAGGAAGAAGACAACATAGGGCATAGGACAACATCTGACATAAGAAACAAGTTGCTTAAATTCCTTCTTTTCCTATTCTAATTCAAATATATACAGCAGTTTAAACCTTGAAAGTAAATTTTTAAATAGTATTATATCTACTGAACTATATTCCTACATGTATAGGAACCTCTATCCAAATTGGCCATTTAAGAGAAATTTTGGTTGATTTCGTCCCAATGTCCTAAAATAATTTTATATACTGAGCTGATAAAACTCAAATATCAATTTTGCAAAAAAAAAAAGAAAAAGACATCAAAAGTCCAAGTACCACTTGAATAGAATATATAAATCAGAGGATTCAAACTTCAAACCTTTTTCCCCCACTGTGTGCCGTACTCATATCCAACACCAGCAACTTGGTATGCAGCCTCAATAGTTTTTGTAAGCATTTCTGGACACTCTGCCTTCCCGTTCAAAGCATCAGCAGCTGATTTGGTAAACTCCTTTCCAAACATATCTTGTAACTCTTCATCGGCTGATTTACCTATCAAAGGAAACTAGAAAACTAAGTCTTGTTCCATAATATGTTTATCAACACAATTATCTTAATAGAGTCGGTATCTTAGATGGAGAAAGTTTGTGTTTCACATTTGATTACCGTTCCTCTTGCTTTCTGCATTTGTTTCACCAACTTTCATAAAATTGGGGGATAGGCCATAAATGACTTTTCGTCTATGAACACATCCAGCTCCAGCATAAAACGGTCCCTGAATTCCAGAAAATCCCTGTCCTACATACTTAAAAAATATAAGAGATGAATACAATTATTAGTTAGGTAATTTAGAAAACAGATTTTCAGTGCCAGCAGAACAAGTAGGAAAAACTATGAGCTAAAGTATACGTTGCATGTTACTGGAAGCTAGGGATATTAGAGAGAGCACTTAAGCCAGCTATATATTTTAGCAGATAATACCAACTGAGGTTATAAGAAAGGCTTATCACAAGGTAAATTCATCTGTAACAAAGGAGAAAATAAAAGCAAGAAGGCACCTTCCACCAAACTATCATCTGATTTCCGAAAGGATCATCCTTTAGACCGTCATAAAAGACTTGAGGACACTGAACAAAAGCATTTTCATTTTCATTCTTTGATCCATGTAGCATACACATTACTTGAAGAATAATGTTCGGGCTGCTGATGAACATGTCACAATCCACGTTGAGCATGTATGGAGCATTAGTCATCAACCCAGAGACTCTAGTCTGCATTTATTGTATGCTTAAATGGTAAGTTGGTCAGCTACTTAACTAAAATAATGTAATATGAAACAAATTAAATAATACCAGAACATTCATGGCCCCGGCTTTGGCAAGATGCGGATGCTTTGGCCTTTTTTCTCGGGATATATAAACTAAGTGTGGAACTGCTCGATTCGAATGTGCTTCTTTGTTCTCCCATACAACCTTAAAAAAATAAATGTATCGAGCTTAGGCATGATTCACCTGTAGTACTAAATAATCTTTCATGGGACAACTCATTGATAGTATGTTTGGCATGGTTTTGAAAATTGCCAAAGGTATTTTCTGAGCCGTATTTCAAGTACTTCTACAGGAGATGCACTTCAACTTGTAATGGAAAAATCAACTTCTAACAAAGCACTTCAAACAAATAGCACTTTCCTAGCAAAGAACCAATTTACTGTTACTTTCCCTCATATACTACTGTAAGTGCTTTATAGCACCAATTCAAAGTAAATTCTGTATACTATAAAGTAAATACAGATAAGTAAATTTAATCCTTTAAATCTATGCTGTAAGCTTGTATTTTTTTATACCTTGATTATTGTTGGATGATTATCACGTTGTACATTTGAGAAAACTGAAAAGTCACATTCGTTCATATCAAATGGATTGATAGAGTTGCACACAGCATCCTTGATTTTGCCACTAAGTTGCTCATACTCATCCTACAAAAAAAAGACAAACAAGTTCATTTGCTATCAGTAAACATCTTATCTCAAAAATTTATAGAACGGAATTCAGTGGAGATCAAAGTAACAGCTAGACTAGTAAAACCAATCATTGAAATGGCTGGATTCACCGAATGGACTCCAACCACAAATAAATTATCATTACCTTCAGTCTCTTCCATTCTTGCTTGAATTCCATTGATCTATTATTATTTCCAGAAAGCGTGGAATTATTGGTGAAGTACCTAAAAGGAGCTCTAACTTGAACATTGTACTTTTTGCAAAAGGGAACCCAATTCTTAGCAAACTTTGATGCTTCCACAAGTGAGTAAAAGGTGATAGGGGAACACCCATCATCAGAGACATAACATGCTAGTTTGTTTGTTGGGTAATCAACTGCCAACAAAGACAGCACAGTGTTTATGGTAATGATAGGTGGTTCAAGTTCTGGGTCTGCTGTGGTCACAAACATGTCTACTGCTGGAAGCTCATCCTTAGGCACCCTAATAAGTTCAACAGAAAATTAGAATCATGCATGGAAGTAACATAGGATTAAATAGAAACACAACAAATGAGCTGCGGGCAGCTCCATAAAAATAAGATGCCTCTGTTAGTAGTGTTACCGTTGCAAGAGGCGGTCAGCAAACGGTTTATGGTCAACAATATTCCATTTATTGCTGATGGTGATGACCCAACAGAAGGTAAACCAGAGCTCGCAGAGGAATCCAATGGACCAGAATAAACCATGGTTTTTGAAAGATAAGAGACGATAAACAAGGAGTGAAATGAGGAGGACGAGGATTATAAACTCCATGACTTTATGCAGTGTGTTTCTGTGCTCAACCCTTTCATAGAGAGGAAGACCATGTGAGTTGGCCATGGTTTATTTAAGGTTCTGAGAGTTGCCTAAACATTTATTTTGCATCTACATATTTATATCAGTCTACCTAGCCAGTTGGTTATGTGGCATAGGAATTCTAAAGCAATGTGAAGGAAGCATGCATCTCAAGAATAGAGGATATCACATGAATGTCAGCAAGAGAATATGGCAGTCCAATTGTTTGAGCAATGGACCAATATATGCATAATTTAGTCCTACTGGATGACTAACACATTCAAATTCAACCACACCCATCGTTAAGAGACAGAACCATTGTACAGATCATGAATGATTTGAGATCATTGTGCACTACTTACAAAACACTAATTTGAATAATACTTGGAGAACTCAAATACGATTTGACAATCTAACTATGGACTAGTGGAGAACATAAGAAGACGTCAGTAGTGACTGCTATTATGATAGAGGCAAATGAAGCTGTTTGTTTGTTTCTGTCCTCCTCTTTCTGATGAACATAAAATAACAAAAAGGTGAAAAGATAGGATTTTCTATACAGATATTTTATAAGAGAAAATATAAGCAGTGAGTGACCGTACTAGAAGATGGAATTTGAAAAAAAACAGATAAGCTAAAAAAATGTGTCAGTCAAATGAGATTTTCTTTGTAGGCAATAGATTGAAAGCTTTGGCCTTATAGCCGAGTTGATAAAAATCTTATCTTATTTAGAACAAAAGTATATAAATGAAGATAAAAGAAAGTACAAAACTACCAATTAATTGTCAAAGTGGGTTTTTAATTGTAAACTATCAACTTATTAAAGTTGACAAGTATATTGGAAAAGCACAAAGTAGAAACAGACACCTAGAATAGCATAAAATATACAGGAAGGACACCAGTATGTCGACATAGATATTCTTCCTTAGTTCTTTTCTATTGACTGAAAGGACTACTATTGAAGGAGGTCCTCCATTTCTCTCTCTCTCTCCTTTTTATAGTATAATCACTGATGGCCTAGTGAGAATGATTATGATCTGTTTAGTGTTGCACAAAGGCACGGTTAAAATATGCTTTTGAGTTTCTTTCCATGACAACTACCCAAAATTAAATAAATGTCCATGTTCTGGTGGTGGGTTTTGCATTAAGGTATTAAGCTAAGCTGGATTAATGCTAAAATAGTAATAACCAATAATGACAATGAGTCTTTAGGTTATCACATACTCATTCTAAGAAAAAAAATGGAAATGCAATGGAAGAAAATCAGTCTAGCATAGTCTACCCTCCCTACTGCAGTCAATGTGAATTCTAAATCAAAATAAGAGTTAGTCCTAAGAGTCATACCGTGGGATTTGCTGATGATTTCTAACATAATCTGATTGACTTCAGGGTGTAAAGTAGGATATCCGTCTGAGTTCTGTAATTCTTTAGTGGCAAACATTACATATCTGGGTCCAGATATTGGAACTTGATCATGAAACCCAGCCTGTGGATATTTTAAGAAAAACTAGCGTCATCTTCATTCGTCATTGCAGAGATAATGTGGGCACTGAGCACAAAGCCTACCTTACATCAATCATACTGTAGGCTGGAGTTTTTTGAATTCCAGCATGTACCATTGCTTTCCTCACAGCAACAGCATGATCCCCCCTCTCGTTTCCCAGCGTTAATGGTTGACAAAACCAAGAATCGTCCACAATGCTGTGGCTGCAACTCAATCAATCTTTTCCCAACAATTCCCAAGCTCAGTGGTCCCATGAATCATACAAGAACCCAAAGAGCCACCCCACACAGAAGCATCAGGCTCAAAAGGCATGTTTCTAAGAAGTTCAGTTGCCTCTTTAAAAATTCCTGCTCGGCCTAGGAGATCAACCACACAACCATAGTGTTCCATTATCGGTTCAACCCCTTGGGCATTGAGTAAACAACTCCAAACCACACTTGACCACTTTTCCATCTTCATGTTCTCAACCAACTCCAAAGCCTCATTCTCCCTAACATTCAAAGAAAATGCCGAGATATTGAGTTCCATGAACAAACTTCTTTAACCTTTTTTTCTCGAAAACACTCCAAGCACTTCTCAAACAACCCGACTTCCCATAACGATACACCAATTCAGTCCCCATAAACACACTCAACCAAACCTCATTCCTAACATTATACCCCATGAACCTGCTTTCCCCAATATAAACACCCCCACCCTTCCAAATTGGCACACTAACAAAAGTAGCCTCATTCGGCTTCACGAAACTACCCCTCACATCCTCACTCGCCATCATCCTCTTGAAAAAACCAAATCCACTTATCACACTCGTCCATGAAACCACATCCCTTCGAACACCGAAACCACACCACACATGTCCCTCATTCCTCCCCAAACCATCAACCATCGCATTACACGCCACCACACACAGTTCAGTCATTTCATCAAACACCTTCCGTGCCTTTCCCCAAACACGCTGTCCGCACACCCAAAACGCCGCGTTTCACTACTTGTCCATGGAGAGCAGAGCAAGCCGCGCGGAGGGAACGTGTGGCTGTTGGGTTGGGCTTGGCGGGAAAGCATTTGGGTGAAGAGAAGAAGGGTCTTCTGGGATTCGCTAAAACCGAGGTGGGCTCCGATCAGAGTTTTGTAGAGAAGAGTTGTCTTCCATTTGGGTTATGGAGGAGATGAACGTTGGCGGGAAAGCATTTGTATTCGAGATAAGAATCGATTGAAGCAGAAAGAAAGAGGAAACAGAGAAAACAAACAGAATTTTCCGCTAAGATCACACCTAGGGTTCATATACCTGAACCTATCAAGAGCCCACACGTACTCCATTACAACTAATTAACCAACTAAACAGAGTCTAACAGTAATTAATAGACGATTAGGGGTAAACCTCAGTCTTCTTCTAGTCAAGGCAGGAAACCTGCAATCTTCTAGGTTTCCAACTTAATTCATAACAGTTCATCCCCCGTTCGAAAAGCTTGACCTCAAGCTTTGTAATTGAAGTCTGGAAATCGCTGCAAGATATCATTAGCCTCCTCTCATGTTGCTTCTTCTTCAGTTGCGCCAAGCCACTGTACCAGTCACTTAGTTACAGCTGCATCCTCTTTCCTGCACATCTGTCTCTGCAGGATTCTTGCAGGATACCACCTTGGGTTATATGGATTCAAATTAGGAGGCAAGTGTGCAGCTATCACCACAGCATCACCAACCTTCCTCTTCAGCAAAGATACATGGAACACAGGGTGAACCTTAGCTGATTCAGGCAACTTCAGTTTATATGCTACCTGCCCTATCCTTTGCTCTACCTGAAAGGGTCTATAAAATCTTGGTGACAGCTTATAGAAATTCCTTCTCTGCACAGATTGCTATCTGTATGGCTAAAGTTTCAAATAAACTCAATCTTCCACTTGGAACTCTCTCTCCACATGGCGCCTGTCATAAAAATTCTTCATTCTGCACTGAGCTACTGTCATATTCCTTTTAAGCAATGCTAACAGTTCATCCCTGGATTGCAACTGCTTATCCACAGCTTCCACAGCAATAGCTCCCCTTTCATAGATTCTGACAGTTAGAGGATCATAACCATACAAGGCTCTGAAAGGAGTCATCCCAATGGCACTGTGGTGTGCTGTGTTATACCAATACTCTATCAAAGGTAAGGCTGCAGTCCAAGTCTGAGGCTTCTCACCTACCACACATCTTAGGTACTGCTCTAGGGTTCTATTGAGATTCTCAGTTTGACCATCAGTTTGAGGATGTTAAGCTGAACTTTTGTTCAACTATGTGCCCTGCAATTTGAAGAATTCCTTCCAAAAATTGCTTAAGAAAATTGGATCCCTGTCTGAAATGATGTCAGCTGGCATGCCATGTAGCCTAAACACTTCATTCACAAATGATTGAACTACTATAGAAGCTGTGTAAGGATGGGACAAGGGGATGAAATGTGCATACTTAGTCAATATGTCCACCACTACCAAGATCACAGTCTTACCTTGTAATTTTGGTAACTCTTCCACAAAATCTATTGAAATACTCTTCCATGCCCCTTCTGGGATGCTGTTAGGCTGTAGGAAGCCTGGTGGCAACTGAGGCTCATAGTGGTTCTGCTGGCACACATGACAAGTTTAAACATAGTTCTTCACATCAGCATGTTGTCCTGGCTAGGCAAATGACCTCTGCACTCTTTTTATTGTCCTTGCAATGTCTGCATGTCCTCCATTATAGCCATCATGCATTTCACCAATGACCTTTGCTCTCCACCCCCCATGTTGTGGAACAAAAACTCTGCCTTTCTACAACAGTTGTGAGTTAACTATAGCATATTTGTCAGAGGGTGGCTGTCCTTGCCAACACTGCTCAAATACCTTACTTCCCTCTACATCTTGAGTGCAAGCATCTTGTATTTCACTTAGATAGTTGTGCACTGGAGACGAGATTCCCACAGCCATAGAAAGGGAACCAAACTTGGTGACAGTATCCTTGCTTGTAACCAACTCCTCCCTTTCTTGATAGAGCATCAGCTGCAGCATTGTTTTTGCCAGGTTTGTAGTGAATTGAGTAATCATACCCAATTAACTTGAGCAACCACTTCTGTTGTGTTGGTGTGGTAATCTTTTGGTTCAAGAAATGCTGGATGGTTGTGTGTTCAATGTGGATCTTGAAGTGATTTCCAAGCAGGTATGGCCTCCAGTGTTGTACTGCAAAGACAACTGCAAGCATCTCTTTGTCATAGACAGAGAGTGCATCATGTCTGGGAGCTAAGACATTGCTAATGAATGTAATGGGATGTCCCTCCTGAGACAGTACTGCCTCAATGCCTATCCATAAAGCATCACACTCTACAACAAACTCTTTGGTAAAGTCAGGTAATGTCAACACTGGTGTGTGTACTAGGGCTCTTTTCAACTCCTCAATTGCCTTTTCAGAGGTTGTAGATCACTGAAATCCCCCAATCTTCAACATATCTGTAAGTGGTTTGGCAATGATGCCAAAATTTCTGACATACTTCCTGTAATACCCTGCCAACCCCAAGAATCCTCCTAACCCTTTTAAAGTTTGTGGCAACTCTCACTGCTGCACACACTTAATTTTCTTTGGATCCACATAAACTCCTTTACCACTCACAATATGCCCCAAATACTCGACTTCTGATACTCCAAAACAATATTTTGACTTCTTTATCTTCAAGGAGTACGTGCTCCTGCAAAACTGTGAAGATCAATTCCAAATGCTATATATGCTCTTCCATTGTTGCACAATGGGCATTATGAGTTTCTGGTTATGGCCTTTGGCTTGACTAAAAATCAGGATATCATCAAATAAAATCAAGACAATCTTCCTTAGATATTTCCTGAGAGCATCATTCATGTTAGATTGAAAAGTTGCCGGTGCATTTGTCAAACCAAAGGCCATAACCAGAAACTCATAATGCCCATTGTGAGTTCTAAAGGCTGTATTGCTAGTGTCCTCAGGACACATCCTGATTTGGTGATAACCAGATCTCAAATCCAGTTTGGTGAAAACTTCAGCTCCATGTACCTCATCCAGTAGCTCATCCATTACAGGAATGAGATATTAATCCTTCAATGTTGCTGCATTCAGAGCTCTGTAGTCCACACACATTCTCCATGTCCCATCTTTCTTTTTAACCAGCAACACAGGTGAAGAAAATGGACTACTACTAGGCCTAATGATTCCAGCATCAAGCATTTCCTGAACTATCTTCTCAATCTCTATTTTTTGAAAGTGTGGATACCTATAGGGTCTAACACTAATAGGGGCAGTGTTTGGAATTAATTGTATTTTATGGTCAAGTCTTCTAGTGAGAGGTAATCCTGTAGGGGCTTCAAACAAGTCTGCAAACTTGTCAATGACCTTCTAGAAACCAGGATGGAGCTGTGGTTAGAGGTTAGGCTGTTGTGGTGGTTATACATCCACCAACAAGACTTCCTTTTCCTTCCTTAACAATCTCTTCATTGATTTGCAGCTAATGACTGAAATGGTAGGATCCACTTCCCCTTGCCGCTGGTAGGTTCTATCTTTCACCATAAACTTCATCTTCATAGACTCAAAGTTTCAAGTGATGTCTCCTAAGGATTTCAACCAACTAGTTCCCAACACTAGTTGACAGCCATATATAGGTAGGACATAGTACTCAACAATGAATGAGAATCCCTGCAACTCCAGTGTAATGGTAACCTCCCCATGAGTCTACATCCTGGCTCCACTTGCCAAAACCACATTAAGTGGTGTAAACTTTTGTATATCCACCTTGGAGCCCTTCAACAACTGAGGATGTATGAAGTTACGTGTAGCTCCTGAGTCAATTAACACATGCACAATCCTTCCACCAAACACTCCCTTCAACTGCATGGTAGTTGAGTTGTTAAGATCATCTCTCATAGCCTGCAGACGGATCAGAAGTTCTTCTAGGTCCACTAGGGGCACATTCTCGAGTAACTGTGGTGTCTTCTCCCCTTCCTCATTTGGACCATCCTCTGTCTTCATTTCCTCATCAGGAACAACCTCCATGATCATCAATTGTCCCTTCTTCCTACAATTATGTCCTTTAGTGTAGGGAGCTTCACACCAGTAACACTGATTTTTAACCTTTCTTGCCTCAAACTATGAGTTAGACAATCTACTTCTCACACCATTGCCTGGCTTGGATGGATCTGTTTTAAAACTGGTTGGCTTCACAATGTGAGCTGGAGGCAACTTGGTCTGAACTATGGGAAACTTACTCAACTGTGCACTCCCTATTGCATTGCTTACAGTCCTCCTTGCATAATTTCTCTTAGCATCATTCCCTGCTTCATAAATCCTAGCTAATTCACAAGCAGCATAAAGACTTTTGGGTTTCTGAGCTTGCACATCACCTCTAATGTCTTCTTTCAAACCCTCCACAAAGAATGCTACTAATGTAGCTTCTGTAAATCCTGGAACTCTTCTAGCCAACCTAGTGAAATCCTCCATATAATGCTCACCTCTTCCTGTTTGATTCATTCTCCCTTATGCTGCCTGGTATTCACATCTGTTGTAGCAGCTAAATTCCCTCATTAACATATCAGCCAGTCCTTGAAATGTTTGAGGAAATTCTTGATGAAATGTGAACCACCTATCAGAGACTTTCTCTCCCAAATGCCAAGTAGCAACTGTTAACTTCATCTCCTCTTGGATATGATAGAAGGCAAAATATTGTTCCACCTGTTCAACCAGTCAGTAGGATCTCCCCCTTGAAATTTGTCTAACTCTAGCTTCATCTGCCTCATGGTTGAAAGATTAGGATCTACTGGCCAAGTTACCTGGTTAGGGTGACCAGGTTGACAAAGTTGGGCAGTGTAGTGGTACTGAGGAGGCTGGTGGTTTTGGTAAAACTGAAGTTGTGGAGCACTATGTGGTACAGAATGGGTAGAGTGAGGATAGGGGTATGGTTGTTATGCTGCAGATGCTAATGTTGTTGTGGCTATGGTAGAGGTAAAGGGTAGTAAGGGTGTTGTTGGAGCCAGGGTATGTGGCACTTGCTGCTTTAAATGGACACCTCCATACGAACTAAAGGCCTGGTGTTGAGGCTGACACTGCCCAACAAAGGGCTTAGAGAAGGGATTCAGGGTTTGGGGACTTGAACTTGGATGTTTTGGCATGAAGGATAAGCTAGGGTACCCAAACGCCACAACAGATTCACTGTTGGACACCTCCTGCAAACAACTACCACTACTGGAAGGAAGATGGATTCCAACTGCATAATTCTTATCCCTATTATTCAACTGCATATCTCTTCGTCCTCCCACAAGTAAGTCCAGATTTACATCAACATTACCACCCATACCAGACACAGTATGATGAGGACTAATAATTGTGTTAGAACCAAGGAATTTAAGATCATTACCCTGAAATCCTGATGTAAGCACTGGAAGAACTCATATTTGCCAAGAGTGGAAGATGCAGTTCCCTCCAAACTCGTGCCTAGCTTAGATGCTACTATCGGTGAGTGCACCATACCACCGGTGACCAAGTTAGGAGGCAGCAAAGCCCTGATCGAGGGTTGAGTGAGAACGCCAAGCTCAGCTCGAAATTCACCGAACTGACTCTTGAGCTCCCCTAGTAAGCCCAATCTGAACACATCAAAGGAGGAGCGCATCTCATGCCGTATTTCTGACAGTTGCGTCGTCGTTGCATCTCTGTGCTCCGAGAGCTAAACCGCTGTCGCATCCTGATGGGACTGCAACTCATTCTCGAATTGAACCAACTCACCAGAAACGTCTGGTTCATCTGAGTTTTTGGTGGTGTTTTTAAGATTCGCCATAGAATCGTAGCCTTCGTCCAGTGTGGATCAAAGGCTCTGATACCAGATATTAGAGATAAGATTCGATTGAAGTAGAAAGAAAGAGGAAACAGAAGAAAACAAACAGAATTTTCTGATAAGATCACTACAGTCCACAGCTAGGGTTCATATACCCGAAATGAACCTATCATGAGCCGACACGTCCTCCATTACAACTAATTAACCAACTAAACAGAGTTTAACAGCAACTAATAGCCGATTAGGGCTAAACCTCAGTCTTCTCCTAGTCAAGGCAGGAAACCTGCAATCTTCTGGGTTTCCAACTTAATTCATAACAATTTGGCTGAAGAGAAGAAGGGTCTTCTGGGATTTGCTAAAACCGAGATGGGCTTCGATTAGAGTTTTGTAGAGAAGAGTTGTCTTCCATTTTGGGTTATGGAGGAGATGACCGTTGGTGATTAGGCAGGAATGGATTTGTTTCATGAAGCTTTGGAGTAGCAGAATCAAAGACTCGGCTAACTGATTCTTGCAAACTAAAAATCGTATCTTTTTTAGTGACTTAACGACGTCGTTTTGGAGTCGGTGACGACGTTTATATCAAGGTCTTAAAAATCGATGGTTTCGCCGATATTTTGACGAAATTTTCGTTTTTCAAGCCTCCCGAAATAAACGAGACAACCCGCCAAGTTATCGTTCGAAATTCTCAAAAGTAATCGTTCGAAATTCTCGAAATTATGTCGAAAATCCAGATATTTCTATTTTTTCGCCATCACTTTCGTGGCCCAACAGCCAAAACTGGGTCTAAATTTTAATTTTTGCAAAAACCCAGAGCGTCCTAGCTCTAGGATTCGAACCGTGGTTGTATGAATGTTATGAATAAGAGCCTGTTTGGTAGGGCTTTTTGAGAGCTTCGCTTCAAAGCAATGTGGGTTAGAGCGTTTGGTTCATTCTGTAAGACGCGGCTCAGCTTTGAAGCATCCCAATTTTAGTTTAAAAAGCTAAAGTCAGAGACCCCACGCTTTTAAAAGTTAAAAGCCGCTTTTAACACTGTAGTTGTGATCATGTAGTTTAATGAAATTTTCTTCCTCTCACTTTTGGCCCTCGCATAACCTAAACACAATCTTTCTCATCAGCTGCTCTCTCATCTCTCACACTCACAGCTTTCTCCCTCAACTATCTATGTTCTCGCCTTCCGCCACCACCAGACTCATCTCCCTCTCACCAGCCCTCGACAGCATCTCCTCTACATCCTCCAGATCTTACTCGGGTAACTGTTTCTCCAGATCTTACTCTCGATTATCAATCTCTGCTTTATTTATTACTTTGTTCATTCCCTTGATGTAAATATTTGTTATTTTCTTGATGTAAAACTATGTTTATTTCCTTGATGTAAATCAGTGGTGGATGTTTGTATTTTCGGGGATTTGAGAACTGAGTGATGTAAACTTGCCCTTGTATATATACAAAGTTTCAATTTTTTTGGTGTTCAAAGTTTCAGTCTTTTTGTTGTTTAGGTTCGGGTTGTGTCTGGGACTCTGGGTAGCTTAATATGCTAAAAATTGATCAAATTCATGGCTAGGTTGTGTTCAGTTGTGTTTCTAATTAGTTTATGTTGTGTTTCTGTATTGTCTATAATACCACTAGCTTTTTTTGGATGAATACAAGGCCACTGCACTAAGGAGCAACCATCAGTGTCTCCCATCCCTGATTACCTTATACTATTACCTTAGTCTGCAACCATTCTGATTATCTTATACTATTATCTCAATTTTAAGAAGAAATGTTGATCCATGTCTCCTAACAATTGAAATTGCAACCATTCCTTTACTGTTTGTAATGCTTAATCTTCTTTTAGAGTAGATGGGCAGATTTATTTGGTTTATTTTCTTACCGCATTAGAATTTGATCATGTACATTAATTTTGGGATGTTTTGAGGTGCATTAAGGGCAAGTTTCACATTTTCAGCCTAGTAGCTATTACTTCAGATTTGAGTCAATTGCCAAATGACTTATCATATCACACTATAAGCAACACTACATTGGTAGTCTTAAATTTCTAAATCGATCAGTAGTTAATAAAGTGGCTCTCTGTACTCTCTCTGTTTTTTTCTTTCTTTCTTTCTAGATATGCTAGCTAGAACTTATATGTTACAGAAATAATGAACGAATCTTTGTGATTCCTTAAGAATTCAGTGATACCAGCACCTGGTATTAGGAAATGCAGAAGAATATAATCATGCAGATTTTTTCAAGCTAACTAATGGCTGTAACTAATTACCAACTAATGTTACATGTATGATGAAATGTCTCTGAGAAACTGGTTCTTTTTTTAGCGTTCTTTCATTCATTGTTTATGGCTAATGAGATGAATTTATTGGTTCATAACTTGTTTTTGTTTGTTGAGTTTATTGGTTGTTAACTGAGGATTTGGATATTGCTGACAATGATCCTATTTATCACAGTTTAAGTCTGGTGAGGAAAGGAGGAAGGAGGAAATGAGGCGAGTGGTCCCTAATCAAATGAGATGGTTCATATCCTATGTACGGATTTATGTACAAATGAATGTTTTGAAAATTCTAAATTGCAAAGGGTTGTTCATTCTGAATATGGACAGAATATGGACATAATGCAAGTTGTAAACATGAGTTGTGTTATACATAACCAAGAAATATGATAAACTCGTCATTTTACAAACTCAAAGCACTTTTACTTTCAGTTTACCAAACACGTTGCCTCTGCTTCTATTATTCACAACACTTGTAGAAAGCTAGTTTACCAATATTTATGGTAGTTTTCAGTATTATTTCTTTGTTTTCAATATTTCTAATATTTGATGCAACTCATATTTATTGTAGTTTCTAATTATTCCCTTGGTAACAAAATTTATATGGACACATGAGCAATTGTGTTATATTACATAACCAAACAAAATAAAGCAAAACTCATTTTAAGGTTAAACTAGTTATTTTATAAAATTAAAACACTTTTAAAAAGCCAGTTTACCAAACACATTTATCATTCACAGCCCTTGTAGAAAGTCAGTTTACCAAACACCCAGCAGCTTTGCTTTTCAGCAACTTATTTTCAGAATAAGTAAAAACCAGCTTATTTTTAAAGTCACAGCTATACCAAACAGACCCTAAGCCTCACCCACTACAGTAGTTGCATGATTTGTCTGTTGTTACAGCCTTAGACATATATTTGATTGAGAAATTATCCATTTTATGAAAATTTTCTCAAAATATTCATTTTTTAAATGGTCAATATTTCCACGATCATCCAAATTTTAGGCTAGATTTGATGCAGCTTGGCTTATAAGAAGCTCAACTTGCGATGCATATGTATATCTGAGAGGGCAATATTGGATAATGTTTTTCTACTTTTCATTTGAGAATATGCTGTCTTTCAATTTTCTTTTGAGCAGGCGCAGGCAACCTTCACTGCAGTTCATAGATTGCCTAGTTCCATGTACTGGAAACTGTACCACTTAAGTTAAAACAACCGTATTCATCTACTTTACTGTTAAATTACTGTCAAGCTCTGCTCTAACCATTATGGGATGAGCCATAAGGTAGGATTACAGGAACGGTGGATGGTGACTGGTGGCCTGAGTGTTAAATCACTCCTAAACATCATTCCACTATGGAAGTCAAATAATGAATACTGGTGACACAGTATAATTGATGTTACTTAAAGAACTCTATCCTTTGAAAAAGAAAAACTGACTCATCGTATCTCTGGATTTTGTTTTCAGGCTGCCAAGTCTTTGGAGGAGAAAATGAAAGCATCAGGAGTCCCATATGAGGTGCACCTGTATCCAGGCAATGCCCATGCTTTCATGAATAGGTCTGAAGACTGTCTGAAGCGCAGGAAAAGCATGGTAATGCCTGATGAGGATGAAGATGCACCCCAATACAAGAAACACAAATAAAACTAATTAAACCTTTCCCACAACCCCAAGGCTTAAATTCATTAATCACTCCCTCATTGTCGGTTCTTCAACAAGACTTTTGCACTATTCTAACTCTAACCATTAAGGACTAGGGACTCCAATGGTTTACAACCAATAAATCGTTATTATAAAAGATTAGTGTGTTATTTTTGTTTGGCATTGTCAATCGGTGGCTATAACAAATTATTAGCTCTTGTTTAATTAAAGAAAAATGGATGAAGATGAGTATAATCTGTAGGATTATCTCATATTTAAAGTCTCATTTCATTGTATGTGAAACCGAGTCCTAATCTGAAGTCTTCCCATATTTATATGTATTCCAAAGCAAAAAAGATAATATCGGCACTCTTCTCCCCTCTCAGTTTTTATGTTCTTCCTTTTCGACAGAGTTCTCGTCTTTATATATCGTCGTCTTTTCTATGGATTAGTCGTTAGGGGCAGCACTTCGAAGAAAATGTTGGTTTCCTTTATGGATCAGACACGAAGCCCTCGATCTATATAAGCCTTGTATATATATATTTCTCCTGATATGATCTTGATTTTTTTTAAGGTACAGATTTTCACCTGGGCTCCAACCTAGTCAAGCCTTCATTGACACCGAGGCGTTTAAGTTGTGTGCTTGTAATTACCTGCTCTATGGTTTCCCTAACAATACTATCACATTACTCCTATCTATATCTGCTTGATATCTTAGCTCCTAAGTGACCAGAAGACTGTAATCTGCCGGAGCCGACTGATATGGTTCAAATAAATGCATGTGAGCAAGTTGATGATGATGTTGAATTCTGGAGAATAAGACTTTTTTAACTGCTGCCGTGGACTGCAATTGCGTACCAACTATTTAGTTTAGTAGTGTCCAACACTCCAACCTTCTTCAAATTCACATGACATAATCCAAATGAACCGCATATGATCATCTTTTTTCTGTGACCGATTTTAATTTCTCTGCAGCCTATATATTTTAAGATGATTAAAATGGCCACAAGTCGCATACAGAGGGAGGGCAATGGACCTTCACATGTTTCCTAACGTCATTTGTGTGAATAATTGAGAACGAAGTGACAATTTTCTAACATTGGAGACATTGTAACGACCAAAAAAGCATTGGAGGTGTAGGGTGAAGATGGTCGCTTGGAAACCATGTCACAATGAGTACAATCGCAACCTTAATAAGAGGTCATTTTAACTTGTAGAAGTTTCATGGTTAAGACTGTCTATATTCTTGATCCGAACTCTTTACTAACGTTGTCTATTATCTACATATGCAAATACATAAAAAAAAACAAACGACAGATGATGAATACTTGAACAGGCGTTTTGACTTGATTAGAATCTAGCTCATCTCAAATTCGTTAGACTTCAAGATACTTAAACGTTACAGATTATACATATAATCGTCGGTTTGAAAAAGATTCTAATAAAGACCTTATATATGTAACATGAACCTTATAATCATGTATTGTATTGCTATATCGGCTAGCTTCTATTTAAAACATAGCAAGAAACTGGTAGTGTCTGTAGTATGATAGTCGAGCAGTTGTTTTTTTGATAGCCGAGCAGTTGTTTTTTCAACAACAAAGACGACGAGTGTAAATTTTTCCTCGCGTCAGAAACCTTCATCTTCCCTCTTCGTCCGCTGCCGTCATCGACGATTTTCTTCCTCCCTTGCCTTCTTCGTAATTCAACAATCAACAGCTTGAGTGCCTAAATCATCAGTTTTAAAGGGCAACCTACGTCTCAGCACAATTCAAAAAGGGAATAACAAAAGAGGGAACAAGTTTTTAGTTAGGTTTATAATAAGTGATGGGATTTAGATTTTGAGATATAAATCTCACGTCAAACAATAAAAAATTATTTTTAGGTTTATAAAAGTTTAAGTTACTCTTTCAGATTTTGTACTTAAAACTCATATTTTATCATTAAATACCTTGTTTCATATATGAACATATCAGAGCATGCATATCATTATATTTTAGATAACAGATTGAGTTCTTTTTTTCTGAAAGAGAAACTTCTTATTAAACAAACACAGATCGAGCTAGCAATGAACAAAGGCCCGAGCTAGCAATGAACAAAGGCCCGCATGGGGAGCAGAACAGAGGATTGATTGGTTCATAATAATCCGTAATAAAAAGCCAAATTGCTTACAATTATTTTTATTCCTAGTCAGCTTCGATCAGCAAATGCTTTGGAAATGGCTCAACTAATATGAACTCTATCGGAGAGAAATTAAACTATTTGAAGATTGACAAAGTGATCGACATATTAGTATTGTTGAATCAAGAACAGTGTGTTTCAGCTTATAATTAATCTAAAGCTCAGAGGATGATAACGTATTAGTACATGGGTGGCCCAGAGGGTTTTTATTTTTTCTAATAAAATACGTTATTATTGTTTAACTTCTTATATGGACTTCCAGCTTCTCTAATTTCTTGATTTTTTTAATTTTAGAGAATATTGAGCTATTTTTCAGCCCAACAGTTTCCCAGTATATTCTCTAAAATAGGAAAAGAGATGAAAAACAATGGCTCATTCCTCAAATTTGCAACAATGCATTCATTCCACAAAATTAAATTCTTCACATGTTCCAACTAGAAAAAGATAAAATATAGAATATTTTTAATTAAGTATTGTGTTGTAATAATAATAAAAAATATTTTTAGTTATAACTAATAATGATATAGCATATATATTTTATTGTTGTAATAAATGTCGGAATCTTCTGAGAAGCTGCTAGAGTTTAAGGATAATATTTTTAAAGATTTTGAGTTTTGTTTTCCTATTATAAAGAAATTTTAGAGAAGTTGTTGGACATACTCTTATAACCCAGTCAAGTTGACCAAAACTCCCTCGTTTAGCAAAAAAAGTCAAAACAATCTACCTCTTATTAATTAAAAACCCACTAAAAGGGAAATAATTGGAAACAAAATATCCATAGCCTACCTATTTAATTCAATTCATGGCATATCAAACGAAATTTTCATATTTTGTCGATCAAGCTAGCTCCTTCTTACATTATTTTTACTATTCGTTATCTACTCTTGTTCTAATTAGATTTTCTTAGTTTTCTAGTTAGTTAATTTTGATTGTAGTCATTGTACATAATTTTATATATTATTTATATTTTCAGAGTTTTTATCGAACGACAACTTAACCCAGGGTATTTTGAAATCTTGGCTTCGTCCCTGCCAAAGCTGGAATTATGGATGATATATATTAAAACATTTAAATGAAAACGATGTTTAAAATAAATTTCTTGGCGGTATATAATATAGGAAAATGATTCTAGGCCTTATTAAGGTCTATGATTTGTGGCCTTAATCATATGTGACATGACATGTCACATAAACATATCATCAATTGACAAAAACATGTCATGTCATTCTTAAGTAAAAATACAATCACATCCTTGGCAAATTTAATGTTCTAGATTATTTTTATCTATATTCTATATTAAATTATTTTCTAAAGCCATTTTCTTTCATTCATGCTTAAATTAAAACATTAAATATATAATACGAGATGTGTATGTATATATTTACACACTTCAAATTATACTTGTTCGAAAATATGAATTTATTTGAATATATATATATATAGTTTTTTCCAAAGAAAAAATATAACACATATTTGTCAGAAAAAAGGTTCATATATATAATTCATTCAAAAGAGTATTCGATTAGAGGTTTTATTTATTTATTATTATTATTACGTATTTTATATTTAAATTTTGATGAATATAAGTATATATTCATATATTTATTCGATAAATATTTTGATCAATGTACAATATGTATATGAATATTGTACTTCTATATGTATCTATATTAATTGTATAACTAAAAAAGAATGATGAATCAAAAAGTTTAAAATTGAATTTTGATTCACAAAGATGAAGATAAATTTATATAATCTTAATTATGAGCCTATAATCAGGTAATTTATTATAATGTTATACTGTATTAGGAACTAAATAATGTTCATTTAAGATAACTAAATTATCTCTATAGAAAAGGAAACTAAAATAAATTGTGAAGGATAAAATTGTATTTTTACTTAAAAATGACCTGACATTATTTTTTAAACTGATGATGTGTCGATGTGACATTGCATGATATATAAAATTAAGTCCAAAAATGTTAGACCTTAATAAAACCCTATAGGAGTGCCCTATAGTATATATGGTATGATAAGTATGATAATCATACACGTTCCATCGTTTATAACATGCATATATGATATTAATCAAACTTAAATCGCGGCTGCTGCTACCTAGCTAGTTTGTTGTTAAAAATAATAATAATTTACTTCCAGATTTCATATACATTAATTCACAATGTATCATTTTCATCAGCTTATTAATTTGTTATGTATTTAAAAAATCGATTCATTATGTATTTTGATTGAAGTTGGTAGATATATGGATGCACGCAAATAGCTCAACCATCCCCGGTCATCATATATATAGTCGAAGTCTTCTCCAGCAGCCCAGCTAATCAATCATATCATATAAAATTATAACGTCTGTTTCATTTCTCTGTTGCTGAGAATTATTTACAGCACATTTTTTCAGAGCAAAGAAAAAGAAGAATAAATTTACAGCACATTTTAATGTAGTATAAACTTATTATTGCGTGCTAGCTAAGCTCAATCTGCTTTTCAAACAAGTTAATGTATGCATCAGTTAAATATCGATCATTCAGAAAAACATGATAAAAATATATCAGTGATGAATTAATTTAACTACCTTACGTTAGTTTAGGCCGTTTCTCATTGATCGTGCAGCTTAATTAGTTTATTTCATGGGACCTGACTATTCATTTGAGTTAGGTTTATAACAACGGAAGCTATCTCGCTAGGGTTTAGCTGAAGACTTGAAGCAGAGACAACAAGATAGAAACAAGCCGCATTCACTGAATAATTAGGAGGGTCTTCATTCTTTCTACTACTTCATGCAGAGCCTAAAAGCGAAAGTACTGCCAACAAAGGTGGTCGATTATAGAAACTATACAATTAGAAAAGCGATTCTGTACGTAGTTGTCGGAGCCAGCAGTCGATCTTTTCTAACCCTAGAAAGAGAATGAAGGTGTATACGAACATTAGAACAACAAAAGCCGTTTGCAATGATCAAAAGTTTGAAATCGTATGTAGTACCCTTCTTTGCTATCATCATATGAATCCCGCAGGTTCCAACCTATACCAATAATAAGGGACTTGTGAATGTTTGGACTCGAACTTGGGTGATCGGATTGACAAAGCAAGTGTCTTGCCAATCTTGCCGATCCTCATTGGCCACATGCGCATCAAACTAACTAATCTAAAGATAATTATGGTATCAGATTTGGTAGCGTCAGACATAAAAAGTACTCGACCGATTCCAGCCCATTTCACATTGAACCATCACACTAGAAAAGCATGTAGCAAATATTTTGAGAAAAGAAATTCAGCCGTGACTTCTCTTCTTGATTTGCAGACAAGCTTTGGCTTTCTAGACACTCTTTTTCCTTTTCTTCTCTCTCTATATCTCTCTCTCTCTCTCTCTCTATAGGAAGACAACTCTAAGGTTTTGTAAACTGCTCGATTGCTCATGATGGACTAGAACCCACAAAAGTACATGCTAGCTTCTACTTTCTGGTGATGACCAGGAACATGTACATCTAGAGAGATCTTTTATCTCTCTAGTCTTCACCATCTGAGTTCCCTTTCAACAGCTGCCGAACCTTTTCCCTTGGCCAATTTCACATCACTTATCATGGATTCTCCTTGCATAACAGCCAAGCAATTAGCTTTCCGGGCGGCCATGAATTTGAAAGAAGAGTCTGGTTTCTTTCTGTTCCCGTGTGCATAAATATATATATATATATATATATATATATATATACACACACACACGATAAGCTCCAATTGGGCGACCGGCCTCGAACTTATTACAGTTCACATGACTCACGTAGAATCACAAATGAAGTTTGATGAATTGCATGCAACTTGCTGCAGCCAGCTTTAATATCTGGTTAAGACATCATCGGAGGTATTAAGACAATGGAAGACCCATATTTGCTCTTTCTGACTTTTTAATTGCTTCAAAATTCAAACTATGCGGCTCCCTTTCCTTCAATACCTTTGCATCATGCAAAAGGTGGAGATCGATCTTATTAATAACTTCGCAAGCATTTAATTGAATAAAAGTATTTAACTATGTGTAAGAATATAGAACCCCCGGCCATCACTACGGTCGGTGGTAAATCACTATGAAATCTTAACATCGGCCGAACAAACACTGGGAGTACTCTAATTCATGTACGTATGTGTGTCTTTAATTGAGAGAAAAACAGAGCTAGTGACCATTCTTTCAAATATATAATTTTCGTTTTACGTTGCATATATAAATTTTGCGTTTATTTGTGTCATTGGAAATGAGATACACTGTGTTATTATCAATATGTATAAGATGTATATGCTAATATGAAATCGTCACTCTTTTGAAATGCGTACATGCGAACAAAATCGTTATATCGGTGTAGCGGTTGAGTAAATATCACACTATTCATTCACCTGCAATTTTTGAATTCCGATTCATGTACGTATATGTCTTTAATTCATAGAAAAATAGAGCTAGCTAGTGACCATTCTTTCATATAGTGGCGTAGCTAGAAATTCTCTATAGCAGGGTCAAAATTCTTTGTAACAAGGTCAAAATAACTTATGATTGTCATATACGATAATACATAAAATTCTAGAATATCATGATTTTTAGGCATATATAACAATCATTTGAGAACTATTATTGCTGAGAAACCATGAAATTTTAACTGCATCAAAACTAAGTTTTGAGATTTGTAGTAATTTGTAAATTAATTTAAAGACTAGGGTCAAAATGTTTGTGATGCAAAGAAAAAATTGAAACTAGTGTCCTAAGTGGACTAACCATGAATAGTAAGAGGTATTCTTGTAGTATTAAGAAAAAAATTGGTTGAACATTAGATAGGAGAAAAGAAAAATAAATGAAGATCGGCTAGAATTGTTTAAAGTAAACGAAGACTTAATAAATTTGGGTCAAAAATGTGAATTTGATATCATATATATTAAAAACTAAACAAAAAATCTACCAATTATTTATGTATTTTTCTTTCTATTTTCTGTCCTAGGGGTCAAAAATGTGGATTTGATATCATATATATTAAAAAGTAAACAAAAATTCTACCAATGAGTGATCTTGTAAAAACTTAAGAAGGGTCAATTACCCTTGTGGCCCTATTGTGGCTACACCCTTGCTTTCATATACATAATTTTCGTTTTACGTTGCATAAATTCAGCATGTATACGTGTCATTGGAAATGTAATATATTGTGTTATCATCGATATGTATAAGATGTATATGCTAATATGAAATCATCAATCTTTTCAAATACGTACATGCTACAAAATCATTATATCTGTGTAGCAGTTGAGTAAACATCACCTTATTCATTCACCTACCATTTTTGAATTTTGATTCATGTACGTATGTGTCTTTAATTCAGAGAAAAATAGTGCTAGTGACCATTCTTTCAGATAAATAGTTTTTCGTTTTACGTTGCATAAATTTGACATGTATACGTGTCATTAGAAATGTAATGCATTGTGTTATCATTAATAATATGTATAAGATGTATATGCTAATATGAAATCGTCACTCTTTTGAAATGCGTACATGCGAACAAAATCGTTATATCGTTGTAACGGTTGAGAAATCATCACACTATTCATTCACCCACCATTTTTGAATTTCGATTCATGTAAGTATATGTCTTTAATTAAGAAAAAAGCGAATGAGTGACCATTCTTTCAGATACATAGTTTTCGTTATACGTTGTATAAATTCAGCATGTATACGTGTCATTAGAAATGTAATACACTGTGTTATCATCAATAATATGTATATGTTAATATGAAATCGTCACTCTTTTGAAATGCGTACATGCGAACAAAATCGTTATATCGATACAGGGGTTAAGTAATCATCTCACTATTCATCGGTGTAGCGGTTGCGTAATCATCACACTATTCATTCACCTACCATTTTTGAATTCCTCACTACACAATACAACTTCACTAAATTCAGAAAGAAAGAACAAATAAAATGAAGCTCACTTGAGTATACGTCTATTAAATAATTTTTGTAAATCTAAAAAGTTGTCTAATATTATCCAAAACTTTGCGTATTAGTATGAAAAAGGAATTTCAGCAATATTGGACCAGAATAATTTACCGCATAAAACCATTATCACCTTGTCCTTATTGATAAAGAAGAAACTGGACCAGGGACAAAAACAAAGTCAAGACTCTGACCCAGAAAGGACCACTATTTTCAAATTTTCATTACTAATGGGTTTATTTAAGATGCCAGATTCAAGACTAAACCAGGTTTGAAAAAGAATAAACCAAAAGAAAAAAACAATCAAACAGTAAAAAATAATGAGAAAAATCCAAGAGGATAAAAATAGTTGAAAAGCAAAAGATCCGGTCCAATAAAGCGGATGGAGTCAACTGTTCAGGAATGGTCCGGATCTGATTACCGGCTACGTGTCTGTTTCGCAGTGTGGTAGACAAAGGTGGGTCCCGGTAAGCCTTGAGTCTTTCCACTGTTGACTCAGACTAGGCTTTCCACGAGAGGCGCCGGGCCAATCGGGGAACGCGTATATCTTTTCACTGAGGGTCCCAAACAAATGTCTCCTCTGATTGGTAATACAAAAATGTTTAACTGATCGGAAGCTTAACTTGTAATTTTGTTGCTTTCATTTTGTTTGAGTAATTTAAAATTAGAGAAATTCGTGTAATCGTACACAATTTTTATTTTTTATAAATTTTGATATACCAAGTTTTAAAAATATCAGAATGATGTATCATATTTTCATTCTGACTTAAGATTGGTATATGTAGCCATTAAGATGACTAATTTACCATCAGACCAAAAAAATAACGACTAATTTACCCTTAAATTCTATTTTTCGTTCTTATTTTTTCTCTTGTATTCATATTCTAATTTTCTTTCTTCAACTTTTCTTAATTTTTAGAAACGCAGAGAAAAAATTCATCGTTAATTTTTGCTATTACTCTGTTCTTCCCCTTAATCATCCATGAATGTCAACAGAAACAAATAAGATCCTTGATTGTTAGTGGAAACAAGGCTGAATTTCTATATGTATCCCCTCTTCAATATTTTTCAAGTTTATAAAGATCGACCCAAATCATCAAATTTCAAAACCTCTTCTATATTTCTAAAAAAATTAAGGGTAAATTGGTCATCTTAATAGCTACATATACCAATTTTAGGTTGGGGTGGAAATACGATACATCGTTATGATATTTTCAAAATTTGGTACACCAAAGTTTATAAGGAGCAAAAATTAGTGCATCATTCAAACGAATTTCTCTTAAAACTATTAGATCGAATGAATATGACATTATTGGACCACATTGTATTCAATTCAATAGTTTTAAATCATCCAAGAAAATCAAAGCAACAAAAATCTAAGTAGAGAAACCAAATCCGTCCAAATATAATATATGCCTATGTCATATGGATATACTCTTTAGACATTTTTGTATACACAATTGTAGTCGTAAGTGCATGGTGCAATCTTAGTAAATTATATATTGGAATCATAATGTATTTGTGTTAGGATCATAAATCTTAATCATCCACATCATATTATATTTTTACACGCGTAGATAAAAGACTATAATTTACAATAATTGACCATATAATACTAATTATAGGGATTAATTGCTCATTCCAATGAAAACGGATTGACCTGTCCATTCTAATTAATCTTATTAAGATTACTTTTGTGACCATAACCTACTCTATCTACCCCTCTCCTCCACCACACGTTTCAGATCGAACTCTTTCTCTTTCTCTCATTTCTCACTTTTCTCTCTCGTCTCTCTCCCTCTCTCTTTGCCGACACGACGCATGATTGACGATGACAACGCCTCTCTCTCTCTACTGGCCAACGCCGACACGACGTAGGCTTGACGACGTCGGCCGCACTAGCTCTTCTTTGCCTGAAAAAGCCGGATCTCTCCCACTTAGACTCGACCGCACTAGCTCTCCTCTGATTGCAAAGTCATCGAGTGCACCATCCTCTCCTCCACCGTGTTGGACTTGATCTTCGTCGTATAGACATATTTCGACATAATAATCATATCAGAAGGTCGAATTTTTGTATCTCAACTTTGATCATCGGAATCACAACATGCTTACTAATGTTGTATAACTTGTTTACTAAGCTTTAAGTAAATGTTCCGTTTCAAAAACAAACTCTACGTAGAAACTTCAAACGCAAAAAAGTGGTGAAATAAGATATGACCGGAATGGTGAAATACACCTACGGTTGAAAAATCATGTAATTCCGGTAAAGTCTCGGTGTCGATAGTTGGTGTCAATACAATTTAGGGGTTTGACTTACGGGATTGACCGTCTGGATGAAGCCTTTAACTTTATCGGATAAAGTTAAATTTTTTACCATAGACATATTTCAACATATTGACGATATCTGACGGTCGTATTTTTGTTTATGAATATTGATGACCAAAATCACAACATGCCTACTATTTACCATTATTTATCCATATGAGGAGCCCCTATTATCGAGGGGTAAATGTCACAAAGTTTTTAGATGAGCAATTGCGTCTCATCATGGTGATAGTTTTTGTGTTGAAGGTTCTACCAAAATTCCTTATATAGATGCAGATATATGCGTTTTCATGTTTAAGTGTTTAAAAAGCTGTATTTTGAAGTTTTAAACGAGCTCGAATAAGCAAAAAAATCCTATATATCATGGCATTAGCCATGAGTTTGTCTCATACGCCCGTTCTGCTTTCTGATCGGTATCACAATAGTCAATCGGACACTGAAATATCTGTAGTGTAATTTTGTAACTGAAATGTACTTTAGCCGACGAAATAACCTAATTTCGTCGGCTAAAACTTTTCAAATTTCGTTGGCTAAAGACTTTTTTCTGGTAGTGTGCGACGCGAGTCCATATGACATCTCTCTCAATCACTGATCTAGTTTGAGATTTCTCTCGTCTTCAACGCGTCGCTGAAGCAGACGCCGTAACGGTTCAACATTGGGATGCTGCAGTGAAAGAGCAAGAAGAAGGCACTGGTGACAGTGAGGGAGTGGCCGCCGTGGTCGAGAAAATCTGGGCTGAAGACTTGAGCAGTATGTTTCGACTCGGCTGAGCCTTTACAGGGTGATAAAGGTTAAGTGAGAAGTGAAAAGTTAGAATTTACTACCCCAGTAAAAGTTTACTAAAGTTAGTAAACTTTATTTTTTACATATAAGTTGATTTTTCACTGTTTTTAATGTGTCTAATGGGTCTTAGAGATACTGTTTTGCAAGTTTACTATCTGGTAAAGTTTACTACCTCTGGTGAAAGTTTATTAGGGGTAGTAAACTTATGATTTACTACCAATGCCTCGAGTTTACTATCCTATTAAAAGTTTACTAAGGGTAGTAAACTTTATTAATCACATCTAAGTTGATTTTTCACTGTTTTTAATGTGTATAATAGGCTTTGAAAATACTGTTTTGCAAGTTTACTTCCTCCGACAAAGTTTACTACCTCTAGTCAAATTTTATTAGGGGTAGTAAACTTATGATTTACTACCAATGCCTCGAGTTTTGTTCATCTGCTCGAGTTTACTACCACAGTTAAAGTTCACTAAGAGCATCTGCAACAGCTCTTGTATTAATTCTCTATAGTAGAGAAGAAAATCACAAAATCTCTATAAGAAAATAAGCTAAACTCCAACAACTCATCTATTTTATTATACGAAATTAATTGTTTAGGTATAATTTAATGAATATATAAATATATTCAAATCAAACCCTAAATATCGGGTTAATTATTTTAACTTTTTAACATTTTATTCTTGTTTTAGAAAAGAGAATGAATTCAAAAAGACAAGAAATAAAGTTTACATGAAGATACAAATTTGTAAAAATTCTATAGATTTAGAGGAAATGCTTCTCTCTCTTCCCATTTTTTGTATTATAGAGGATCATTTACATGAGTTGTTGGAGCCAAAAAATGATGTTTTTTCTCTAAAATAAAAATTATTCTAGTTTTACATGAGCTGTTGGAGATGCTCTAAGAGTAGTAAACTTTATTTATCGCATCTAAGTTGATTTTTTTTTCTCTTCTGATCTTCTCTCTCTCTCTAACTGTCACTCACAGATCCTTCACCTCCACCATCTCTGGCAACCTCATCCTCGCCTCCATCATCTCCGACGAGCTGATCCTCTCCTCCACCTAATTTCAGCCTTGTCCTCTCCGGCAGCTACACACCGACGTTATGAAAACGTCGATACTGGGGTTAGTAGACTTAGATTTGATGAAATACTGAGGTTAGTAGACTTGGTTTTGAAGTATACTAGGGTTAGTAAACTTGGTTTTGATGTATACAGAAGGTTAGTAGACTTGGTTTTTGATGTATACTAGTGTTAGTAGACTTGGATTTAATGTAAATGTAGCCCGGTAAACTTTAAGTAAAAGTTTATTGCTCCTAGTAGAAAAAAATCCGACGAAATTCTGACTATAAGTAATTTTCCGACGTTCGGTGACTGGAGTCCGGCGATCGAAGAGGTTCCGGCAAAATAAGAGATTGTGCTTGGCCTTGGTTAGTTCAGATTTGGACGGCTCGTAAGGGATTGTGCGACGAAGACTTCTTCTGAAGTATGAGTTAAGGGGCATGTTTATCGCGGGGGCGTCAGGTTGTTCTAATATCGAATTGAGATGAGGCTTTTCTTCTCGTGGTGGTGACTGATTGTCTGATATAGAAAATTACCAAATTAATAATTGATCCAAAATGTCATAACATGAGTAATACTGCACAATCATCCCCATGCCATTAGTCCCTCGTTAGAAAATAAAAACCATACATTATCATGAGAATTAAGAAAGGCCTAATGTACAAGGATGATGGATACCAAGGTCTTAAATATCTAAAATATATTTTTTAAAATTTTTATTTTTTTTATTTTATAAAAATTGATATTAATTTTTATTTTTTATAAGCATCGATATTAATTTTTATATTTTTCTGATATTTTATATTTAGTCAAATATATAATTTTTATATAAATTTTAAAAAAAATTTCATCGATATTCGATAATTTATCGATATATCCTTCGATATGTTTATTTTTCAAACTACCGAAATTTTTATAATTGTCGATATTTTAGTCATTGATTGATACAACTCAATCATATACACATGCATGTTTTTAGTTTTTACTTCTTCTATAATATATGATTCAATAATTTGATTAATTTCCTACCAAGGATAAATGGTTTAGATAGAATTTTCTGACGTTAATTAAAAGGATTATATTTGCAAAATAAATAAATAAATAAAATATAAACTAGGTTGACATTTCTGCGCACAAGACGTTAAAGAGTACGGCTTTTCAAATAACATTTCTTTTCGTTTTTTCTCTCTTATGTGAATAACTTTTCTTTGGTTTTTCTATTTTCGGCAAAGATAAAAGCTTTTGAAGGAAGAAGAAAATGGCATCCTCCCATCAGTCACTAAGGCGTCCTCAACCGTTTCTATACCCAAAATTATTTATGTTTCAGATATTTCGCATACACACCTAATATTGATGATGGCAATTGTTATGTATCCCTCGTTGTAGAGTATCACCAACAAATAAAAGTTCTATATTTTAGTCAAAAATGAAACAATGGTTGAATTGTTTTTTTTTCAATACGACACGTCAAATCCCAAATTAATAAATAAAATTTTCACAAAGAAACTCGAAATTTGTGTCAAAATTCAAATACCATCGGATTCATAATATAAATTCAAAAAAATGTCCCATTTTAAAGAAAATAAATATTCACCCTGAAGATAACTTGTTAATATTTTGCTCTACAGTAATCACTCATGTGATATTTGTTTTTAAAAGCAAATATCCAACTTGCTTGCTGCCCATTTAATACCTCTTCCTAACTTCCCCCATCATCTTTATCATTTTCCATTTCTCTTTTGTTCCTCTGTAGCTCAACCCAATTCAATATTCAACACACTATAAACAACTAGTCATGAAGGAAGAAGAAACTACAACGTATTAGTAGTCTCTTGCACTGATTTTTTTTTCGGGTTTGTTTTTGGTTTGGTACTGTGGTTGGGGTGGTCTTCTTCTCCAAAGTCCAACCTCCCTCTTTTATTGCCTGGTCATCTGCACTCTCTTTCTCCACACTCCCAGACTCTTACACCTACACACATTCACCACTTCCTTCTCTCTCTAGTCTTACACCTTCTCCTATAATTTTATGGCCAAGGGAGGTGGACTCTCCATTGATTCAGATCCAATTGCCTACTTGTCTCTCCACAAACCCATAGTCCTCAACTCCTTCCAAGATCACTGCCCTAATTCCACCTCCCCTACCAACCACCTCTCTACCTTCTCTTCTTCTTCCATGGACAACCCTCCGCCGCCTCCCCAGACTGTGCAGTTCTCAGTCAACCTCAACTGCACCGACGACCTCATGAACTCGCCGCCGCGGTCGGACGACAGCCAGCGCAGGGTCGTAGACGAGCGGGACTTCTTCGCCGATAACAACAAGGCCATTGCCGAGGAAGCTTCTGCTGACAAAATGGACTTCGACGACGGCCCTTCCGGCATGGATTTCAACGTTAACGTGAGTCACCGCTCACCACCCTTTTCATCGAAAAAAGTGGGGGCCGTTGTATGGACCCCGAGCTTTTTAGCTTTCTGGGTTTTCTAATCTCAAGCTTTTGAGTTTCCAAGACTGACCCATTTGTTTATTTTTTAGATGAACATGAACATGCACATGTTTTTATTTAAATTATTATATCACTGTAATGGTTTTAGCTAATTCATATGTTCGTGGGGTTTTGCAGACTGGGTTGAATCTTCTTATAACAAACACTGTCAGTGACCAGTCAGTTGTGGATGATGGCATTTCGTCTAGCTTGGAGGATAAAAGAGCTAAAAGTGAGGTAAACACCACTGAGAAAACAAAGGGTTTGATTACTTAATTTATGTCAATGGGAAATTCTGGGTTTTTGTTAATTTTAGATTTCCAATTGATTTGCAGCTGGTTATTCTGCAAGCTGAGCTGGAGAGGATGAACTCGGAGAATCAAAGGTTAAGAGGGATGCTTAGTCAGGTCACTACCAATTACAATACTCTACAAGTGCATTTGCTGAGTTTGATGCAAAACCAGAAGGTTGAGAATAGTCTGGAAGTGGAAGAAAAGAAGGTCAATGCTGGCAATGGATCGCAGTCGAAGGTTCCGAGGCAGTTTATGGATCTTGGTCTGGCTGCAAATGGGGATGCTGAAGAGCCGTTGCAGTCTTGTTCGGATGAGAGAAGCCTTGAACGGTCTGGATCGAGAGACAATGGGAAGATTGGTGCGGGGCATGTTGGTGATGAGGGGCATGCGTTTGATCAGGAGAAGAAGGAAATCGGTAGGGGGATTAGTGGGAGAGAGGAGAGTCCTGATCAACAAACGCAGAGTTGGGGACCTAACAACGTTCCGAGGCTCAATTCTCCCAAGGAGGTTGATCAAGCTGAGGCTACAATGAGGAAGGCTCGGGTTTCTGTAAGAGCTCGATCAGAGGCGGCCATGGTTAGTCTAATTTCGATTGATATTTCGGGATTAGTAGCAAGTACTGTTATGTAAGACATTATATATGTACCAACATGTTTGTTAATGTAGACATTTGTTGGTTTCAGATCACTGATGGGTGTCAATGGCGCAAGTATGGGCAAAAGATGGCAAAAGGAAACCCATGTCCTCGAGCTTATTACAGATGCACCATGGCTGCTGGTTGCCCAGTTCGAAAGCAGGTAAGCTCTCATTTCTTTTAAAAAGGTTGTCTTTCTTGTTTAGGTTTATCATGTTATGTTGTTACATTGCGAATTTATTTATTAATTTGAATTACTATAATGATCAAACAGGTACAAAGATGTGCTGATGATAGGACAATCCTCATCACAACATATGAAGGCAATCACAACCACCCATTGCCACCAGCCGCCATGGCAATGGCATCAACCACATCATCGGCAGCCCGGATGTTGCTTTCTGGGTCTATGCCAAGTGCTGATGGCCTAATGGACTCTAACTTCCTCACAAGGACCATCCTCCCATGCTCCTCAAGCATGGCTACAATCTCAGCCTCAGCTCCATTTCCTACTGTTACATTGGACTTAACACAGTCCCCTAACCCGTTACAGTTCCCAAGGCCACCAGGTCAATTTAACATCCCATTCCCAAACCCGTCTCAGACCAACGGACCTGCCTCATTGCTGCCCCAAATCTTCGGTCAGGCGCTCTACAACCAGTCTAAGTTCTCCGGCCTTCAAATGTCACAGGACATGGACCATAATGCCCAACCCCAGCAAGGACAGCAGCAAAATTTGTTGGCCGATACTTTTAGTGCGGCCACTGCCGCTATCGCAGCTGATCCAAACTTCACTGCAGCTCTAGCTGCCGCCATCACCTCCATCATTGGAAATGCTCATCCAAACAACAGCGGTAACAATTCTACCAACAACAACACAAGCAACGACAATGGCAATGGAAACAACAGCAGCAAATTGCAGCAGTAAGATTAGCCAATCCAGTTTTCCAAGGAACTAGAGGAAGCCACTTTCCTTTGTTCCTTTTAGGTTTTTTCTCTTTTTTTGGAGGGGAGATGAAAGGAAAGTGAGAAATATACATGTTTTTTTTGGGATTTTGGAGGGGATAAAAGTTAAACATAGGTCTCCTATCTTTTGTTATTCTAATAATATGTCCAAATTATGTGTCATTACCAAGTGTTGAGGAAAAAAACAATGGAAGAGCTAAGAATGTATGCAAGTTGGTTTTCCAATTCTTGTTTGTATGCGGAAATGGAGGGGTTGGAGTTTTGGCAGCCATTGTTTATACATGTCAAGGTTCTGTGTTTTCCTAAAGAGCAAACAAAAGCCATTAGATGGGAAGGAACAAGGGAAAAGATAAAAGGAAAATAGGGATTTGGGGGAAAAGAACAAAAGAGGATTAGGGTTTATATTCCTTCCTTTTGCTTAGAGGTATATGAATGGCGGTCAATACAAGAGTCAACAAAAACGTCTGGGAATGACCTCAAAGGGGAATAGGATTAGTTTGACACGCTAACAAGAAAGAAAGAGACTTGCTCTTTTGGTTTTTGCTGGTCACATTTTTTCCTGTTTGATTTCATTTCATGTCTCACGTTTGACGTTATCTTTAGCCATTTTAGAGCACCTGAGAGGGTCTTTAGTTTCACAAATTTGGCGTCCCATTTTCGCAGTCATATCGTTTTGCATTGATGCCCTGATGGCTTTGATATGAATGATTGGACTCTGAAGAGTGTTTGATGTTAGACGGTGAGAGATGGACACTGGCAGGAGTGGTTGGTTTGCCAAAATTATTGTAGCTTTATTTGGAACACGATGAAATCCAACCCCTAAATCTTGTTTATGCATTTTCTTCAAAAACATACTTGATTCGTTGAGAAAATTTGTCGAACACATTATTCTTGATTGGCAAAAGAGATTACATAGGTTTGTATCATCAATATCGCAAACATGTTTCGACCTTGTCGAGCTATCTCATAGGCATAAGGCATCAAACTCTATAGGTGAGTCAACTTTTTTTTACAAACCCCCAAGCTATGAGGACTATTTCCTTCTACTCGTTTGGTCAAAGGGATATCCCAAAGACGTCCTAGGGCTAAGGACTAATCCCTCTAGGACCCCGTTTGGCAGAAGAAGCATTGCAGCCCTCCTCTTATCACATTTGTAATTTAGAAGAAATCAGTGTGTTCTCTAGCGTTCGAACTCTAGACTTAGTGATTAGTTAAGACAGAGATACCCGTAGTGAGAGCCCACTATTACCAACTGAACCACTTGCTGTGGTTTATAGGTGAGTCAACTTAAATCTTAGCTGATGGTACTCTTATTTATGCAGCTGTTTCTTGAACCTTACTCTGATAGTGTAAACTCTGGTAAGAGCATATGCAGCGGCGAGGCCCTGTAGCACGAGCAGAGGGGAGGGAGGCGGGCCCTGCAGCGGCGACTGCTAGTTGACCGAGCTTAAATGCTCTTGCACGAGCAATCTTTGCTCGCTCGAGAGCACGAGCAAATGAAGGAGCAACACGAGCAGAGGAAAGAGGCGGGCACCGCTGCAGATGCTCTAAGTAGAAGCGGCCGCTTTTGTTCTATCTTTCAACCAAAACGACTAGTTCAAAAAAACACCACATTGTATGGGCCTGTTTCGTGGGCTTGCGACTAACATAAAGGCGCCATTATCTAAGTTTCAAAACTAGACTGGTAGGTGAGACAGCGACGTGAACTCCCACACTCCCCAACCTAAAACCTAATAGAAACACGACACCTCACCATCTCACAACTACAACAAATATAAACCGTCCGATTAAAAGATCACGAGTAAGAGTACCTACACCGCAACGTAGTCGAACTTCCCTCGTTTTTATACTTGTCCTCTGACTACAATTTTTCCTCGTTATTTCAGTGTTCGTCTTCTCCCAGGAGCCCAACTCTGATCGTAAGTCAATTTCCTAATTCCAATTTTGCCAAATTTTTACTTTTCTTACACAATTTCCATATCCATAGGTTTACTTTCTTTTTAAATTTAGTTATTAGGGTTTTTAAGCTTGGTTGGGTTCCTGAGAAAATTGTGGGGATAGATTCAAGAACAGAAATTTGAAGCTTGATTATGTTATTGTTGAGACCCCTTTGATATATATTTTTTTTTAAAAGCCAAATTTTCTGGGTATTCTTAGGAGTGATACAATTTGGCTGGTTTGTTTTGCAGTACTGAAAAATGGGTACCAAAATTAGGGCATGTTTGGTGACTCTGTTTCAGTTTCTGCTACTGTCCCATGTGGTTATGTCCACACCCAATGATGGGTTGGTCAGAATTGGACTTAAAAAGGTGAAATTGGATCAAACATCTCAAATTCATAGGGAAACTAATACTCAAAATGCACAAGGAAGTGTTAGAGCTCCTTTGAAGGAGTATCGTCTCCGCGGGGATTATTCTTGGGATACTGATATTGTTGAACTGAAGAACTATATGGATGCTCAGTATTTTGGGGAGATTGGTATTGGCATGCCTGTTCAGAAGTTTACTGTGATATTTGATACTGGAAGTTCAAACCTTTGGGTGCCCTCGGCAAAGTGTTACTTCTCGGTAATTTTATGGAGTGGTTTTGTTGGATTGGATATGCATGTAATGTATTTTGTGCAAAATGTAGCTGAAATTGGTTTTGTTTTGGAATTTGATTGCAGGTTGCTTGCTTTTTTCACTCCAAGTATAAGTCTAGTCAGTCAAGTTCACACACAAAGAATGGTATGCTTTCCTGTTCCTCGTTCTACTGCATTCACATCCTGATAATATTCACAAGGGGATGGCCAATCTCTTGAGTCTTCTAAATATCCATAGTACACTACGAGTTTAGAACTAAATGCCACGATAATGTCTCATGTAGGAACATCTGCGGCTATACAGTATGGAACTGGCGCAATTGCAGGTTTTTTCAGCAGGGACCATGTCACAGTTGGGAATTTTGTTGTTAAGGATCAAGTAAGTTTTGACAGAATTTACATTAGTGAGTTCCAGAGTTGGGGATTTAACCTTTGCTATTACTACTGGTTATTAGGATTTTATTGAGGCAACCAAGGAGCCTGGCATCACATTTGTGGCAGCTAAGTTTGATGGCATACTTGGACTTGGATACCAAGAGATCTCAGTTGGAGGTGCTGTTCCCGTCTGGTAAGTCACTGCTGCTTAGCTCTTATTAGAGCGAGTCAGTTGATTGAATCTCTAAACTCAAAGACCTAAATGTGCCATTAATTTTCTTTTTAATTATCTAAATGCTTTATTAACATAACCAATTATGTCGGGCGTCAATCGCTTTAATGTTTTCCCTCTTGCAAGTCCTTGATGCTAGTTTGTTAGTTGTTTGACTGTACTTTGCTATTATAACAGGTATAATATGGTCAGTCAAGGTCTTGTTAAAGAACCAGTTTTTTCATTCTGGTTAAATCGCAACACTGAAGGGGAAGGAGGTGAAATTGTATTTGGTGGGATGGATTCTAACCACTATGTGGGTGAGCATACATACGTCCCAGTGACTCAAAAAGGCTATTGGCAGTTTGATATGGGCGATGTGCTAATTGGTGGCGAATCATCTGGTATTGATACACTCTCCTCTTTTTGCTGTTTGGCCGGAACGGTACCATGCTGAAACAGTAGATAGTTTATATACTCTTAGCCTGCTTGTTATGTATTGAAAAATTGGCATGCCATTCCGCAGGACTTTGCGCTAGTGGTTGTTCAGCAATTGCTGATTCAGGAACTTCCTTATTGGCTGGGCCAACGGTATGTTGTTCGGAAAAAACTACATCCATATTCTTTTTCCCTTCAGTAATCAGAATAAAGTAAGAAAGTTTTCACATTATCAAGAAGCACGAGTGGAGACATACACAGATCATCTCTTACTTTCCAATGGGATGTGAATTTCTTGCATGTCAGTTACAAATTACAAAGTTTACGGTTTCCATCTTCCTAACTTTATAACCATTTCAATTATGTAGTTATAACAATCTATTGGAAACCATGTTAAGTCTTATGTTTACTTAGCCTTATGTCTACAGAAATTCATGATTAATGTCATTGTAACATCTTGTTTTCAGACCATTATCACTCAAATAAATCATGCAATTGGAGCATCTGGTATTGTAAGCCAAGAATGTAAGGCAGTTGTTGACCAGTATGGGAAAATTATACTGGAAATGTTGCTGGCTCAGGTATATTACAATAATTCATACGAGTTAATTTTTATTTCTGTTTAAAATCCCAGTATTAATTTTCTTGTTTAAATGGATAATATCCAGTTTTCCATAAAAGTCCTTACAACTAATTTGGTTTCTTCTTTTACTGGTTACATGCTCTAGGTTAAACCCCAAAGAATTTGCTCTCAAATTGGTGTATGTACTTTTGACGGGACTCGTGGTGTGAGGTTAGATTCAGTTCAACCTATTTTATTGATGTTGTTTTAGCGACGATAGTAATAAAATATGACTATCATAGCGACTTGTGTCACTGCTCTTCTCATCTTATTGTAAATGTGTCAATATCTTTACAGTATGGGCATTGAAACTGTGGTGGATCAGAATACAGAAACTAAATCTGATGGCGTGCATGATGCTGCATGTGCTGCTTGTGAGATGGCAGTGGTATGGATACAGAATCAGCTAAGGCTAAATCTTAATCAGACAGAGGAGCAGATCTTGAACTATGCAAATGAGGTAATTAAACTTTTAATGTAATCATGTTTCTGCAAGTTCTTTATAGAAATCTCATGCTGATTTGCACTTGCAGCTCTGTGAACGACTGCCCAGTCCAAGTGGTGAATCAGCTGTTCAATGTAACGCTTTATCCTCCTTGCCCACTATATCATTTACCATTGGTGGTAAAGTATTTGACCTTGCTCCAGAGCAGGTATGGTGTCATGACCTTAACCATAAATAATTTAATCTTTCTTTTGAGTTCCTTGCTGATTACATAAAAGAATTCCAGCTTTTCCTCTTTTTTCCTATATTTTATTGCTTGACGGCCAATACTGTAATATCTGGAAATCTAGTATTCACGTATCTGATCAGCTGTTGCAATCGATACATCCATATATGCTGCAAAATATGAGATTAGAGTCTTATAAATTCTATCTAAGTTTTGGTCTTAAAGAATATAGAACAGTTTGATGCTGAATTTACCAAAATGAACCCGAGTACTGTGTGATTGACACACACACACACACACACTTTTACACATATATCTGAGATTATGGATGATCAAATGCAATGAAGTTATGATGGCTGGCTGCCCAACAAACTTGACACTAGTTGTAGAAGGTCAACTTGGCAATGAAGTTATGATGGCTGGCTGCCCAACAAACTTGATACTAGTTGTAGAAGGTCAACTTGTGTTTTGCCATAAAGTGGCTTCTATTGAGCCTTAAAAGTTCATAGGGTCCATTTACCACCCAAATTAGAATGAGCATTAATAACTGCTTCTGTTAGGAATAGTGGTTATAGCTAAGGTTGCAGACTCAACAATTGCTCTATGCTGTTTTGGTATCAGAACAGAGTTAACAATGAATTCACACCATGATTTTCTTATTTTCTGGGAACTGTCTCAACTTTCAAGCTGTCACTTGTGATGATGACTTCTCTGCCTGGAATTTGTTATGCACTATTATATATGCCATACATTTAGTTGCTATGTTTTACATTAAATTAGGGCCAGATTAACTTCAACTTGGTATACACTTCCTTTTGTCTTTTGTATGTATCTTTACAACGATGTGCTCAAGCTAAAGGAAATTCATACTACGATCATATGAACCTTTTACAATTTAAAATTTTACATATGCATCATTGCCATTGTTGTCCTAATATTCACTCATTTAATTCACATATTACCAGAATTTATTGTACATTTTTTCTGAATGTTGGTTTTATTGAACAGTATGTTCTCAAAATGGGTGAGGGAGCTGCAGCACAATGCCTTAGTGGATTTATAGCTCTAGATGTGGCTCCACCTCGAGGACCACTGTGGTATTTATCTGTGCCTATCTTCGCTTATTAGCATCTTTTAGCTTTTATCTTCCAACTACATGACATGGAAATAGTTCATGCAGTAACTAATATAAATCATTGTTGTTGCACAACTTGCTTTCATTATTTCTATATCAAGAAAAGTGGTTCTCACCCTTATTGCAGATTTGATTATACAACGTCAATTAAATGTATTCCATTTAGCATATCATCAATGACAGTGGCGTTAAGGCCTTTTACTATCAGAAGGCTAGTATTATTTTCACCTCTTCATCAAGACGATAACCAACTAATTTGGCGCTTATTGTTTCAGGATTCTGGGAGATATTTTCATGGGTCAGTATCACACAGTGTTTGACTACGGGAACGCTACTGTTGGATTTGCAGTAGCAGCTTAGTTCTATCTATATCTATCCTATGTAAAAGCATCTGACATTACCAGAAAAAAAGCTTGAAACAATGGAACTCTTTCGTGTGATGAGCCGTGGGCATGAGCCTTGTTATCTGTAAATAAATCAAATCATGATTGTTAGCATATGTACAAGAAAACTGGTTCTTTTGAATATCCGTTGCTGCATAATGTGGATTAAAATCTACACTTGGGGTGTACCTATACCAGTCACCATGACTTCTCCTACACTCTTGCATATCATTGTGTGAGCAACTGACCTTTGAGATTTGAGCAAATAAACCAGCATTTCTAGAAGCGATGTGATACGATTTCATTTTCCGTGAGGATTTGCCTACGTAGTAGAAAGAGTCGCATAAACAATGATGAGCTCCTTTACGAGTTAAGTCTCTAACTAAAAAGAGTTACACAATTGACACCTTAACAAACGTGTTACAATCATACATAATTATATTCCAACCAATTCATATACCAACCGTATTAAATATGTTAGTATACCATCAAATCGGTACACGGTACACGATACAGTATACTGTATCAACTTCAAATTATTGGTTGATAGGTGGTACATGTTTTCCTTATACCATGATATACTCTACCTACCAACTTATACTATATTAAATTATTTAATATAAAAAATATATATATATATATATCTTTAAATTTTCAACCGTAGATTTACTGAAAAATAAATCCCTACTATAGATTTTTCAATCGTTTTGAGAATTTGTTGTTAGTACTTTGGAAGTTTGACTATTTAGACTTTCACATTCCGTTTGTGACATTTTATTTGGTAATTTGGTTGAAGTTGTATAAAACTATGAATGTATGTTATTATTTGTTGTTACTTATTTGGATTAGACCTTTAAATTTTTGGGTCATAAATATGTTGGTAGAAGCTCATTACCAACCGTACAAACCGAGTACCAATTAGTTGGTATACCAACGATATTGGTTGGTATAAATTGTGAATTTTTCATACCAATCATATATTGGTTGGTACATGATATTAAGAAAATAGAGTTTGTATGCCTATCAATCTTGCCCTACATGTTAGGGGTGCTGACGTTTTGTTTGTCTATTCACCACGGAGTGAAGGACTTTCTAAACGGCACGTCCAAGCAAGCAAGGCAAACACACAAGCAACATCTCCATTCAATCTATATTCTCTAGTCATTGAAATGTCGGCTAACAACCTTATCATGCTTAACCAAAGCAACACTCCATTTATTACTCAACAACCCAAGAACTAACTACAACCTACCATTCTTGTCAAGGTTTTTACCTTCTTTCTTTTGGCGGAGCGAGTCATTAGAGCATTACCAACAACTTCCATATATATATATATGGAAGTTGTTGGTAATGCTCTAATGACTCGCTCCGCCAAAAGAAAGAAGGTAAAAACCTTGACAAGAATGGTAGGTTGTAGTTAGTTCTATATATATATAATAGGAGCTAAATTGGCCGTCTTCATGTCTTCACCATTAATGAAATCATATTATACAAGGAGAGACATAAAGTCGAAACCTCATAGTGCCTGAACATCTCGAAATAATACCAGAAGTTCTCAATCCTATGCATTCTGACACTACAACACACATTGTCATTTCTGACAATGAAAATAGGAGCTAAATTGGCCGTCTTCATGTCTTCACCATTAATGAAATCATATAATACAAGGAGAGACATAAAGTCGAAACCTCATAGTGCCTGAACATCCCGAAATAATACCAGAAGTTCTCAATCCTATGCATTCTGACACTACAACACACATTGTCATTTCTGACAATGAAAATTGTCGGTAATAATCGTATTCTCGTCGGAAATACTGTTTCTAACAAAATAGCTCTCGTCGGAAGGCGTCAGTAATACTCATGTGAGAAATAATATTTTTCTAACGGATTGTCAGAAATTCTTCCTTATTTTCGACAAAAGTACTCGTCAGATATATATCAAAACTAATCATTTGTTTCCTCCAAAATAAGTTGTCGGTAGCTCATCAGGAATGATTCTAGTTTCGACCAAACTTTTGTCGCAATTTACAATTGCGACGACTTTTTCAACCAATCTCTTTTTTTTTTCTATTTTCAGTTTTTATGTTTATTTTTTTATTATTAATCAATTGTATCTAGGAATTTTTGCTTGATGAGATAGAAAAAAATAGTAAGTAAATAACTAGGGTTCAAATTTCATAAATAATATTGAAGGTATAATGATAGACAAATAAAAGAACAACTACATTATATTGCATTGTGATACAATAGATTACATTCGATTGGCGCTAATACAGAAGTAATATAACTTTAATGTTGCTGGACGACTGCCATTCTTTCTCGCTGCTACAGACTTCATTGACCTTTGAGATGATACTAAACTCTGCAAAAGACAATATATAATTAGTTCAAATAAATATAAAACATTAGTCACTGACTATAATCTAAGTAATACCATACATAGCACAAAAGCACAACGTTACAAAATTCAAGAATACATCGAAACAATTGAAATAAAATGAACTTATTATTAGAGAGATAGCAATACATATGTAAATAGCTTCAGTAACTCTAAAAAAGTCATAAAAAGGTTTAAGAAGTACCCAAAGGTAACCAATAATCAATATGCACAAATGACATGCTTGTATTGAAAACAAAACAACTGAATGGTACAAATTGCATACTTGTACTACAAATAGAATCCCTCAATCAAAAACATAATATTGGTTTTATTTTTGCTTCATACTTTTTCAATTGATTGTATCAAAATTTGTTCTGTTTGTGTTTGGTGTGAAAATCGTTTTTCTCGAACAATCAAGCTTGAGGCGTGCCAGTACCTATGAGTCAGGTACAACCTTGATCTTCGACGCTTGTTCGCCTTCTGACTTCTCTTCAAACGATTGTCGTACAGGCGTTGGTCAGGCCTGCACCTAGGTTCTTCTTCGACCTAGCTGAAGAGCAACTAGGATTTTTCTCCTCTCCTTGCGAAGCAGACGTTTCTTACTCAGACCAGAGTGGTTGAGCAGAGCTATAATCAAGAATTACGGGGCGTTCGCCAAGTGATCATCTGACAAACTGGGGATATTTGTTAAGGTTATTCACCTTAACAATGGTTTTGTGGATATTCGCCAATGGATTGGTCTTTATGAAGTGGTGGTGGACTGTTCGCTCACGGATGAGGCTTGGTGAGTAGAAATGGGTAATGCTCACGGATGAGGCTTTGGTGATTAGCAACAGGGAATGCCTACGGATAGAGCTTTGGTGGACAAAAAGATTCGAGGAATCATTCTGGTAGTGGTGCTATGGGGAGGCTTGTTTTTGCAGTGTGCAAAAGTTGTATTTGATTGATTGAAGATGTCGATCTCTCTTCTTCTTGTACCTTCACTCATTTAAATAGTGAATACTAGGGTTTGTTCTTCCTTGCGGACCAAGGTGTATTAAATATTATTCAGATCATTAGGAGATTCCTTAAGTAACCACAAATCCTTGCCAAGCATGACCTTAAACAGGAAAGAAAAAACATTAATAATAACGTAAACCGCAAAAATCGGTCTAATGGGCTCTCATGCACATCATTGGCTAAAAGATATAATTTTAGCCCAAACATTGCCCCCAGACCTTGAGATTGAACCCAAGCCCATTTGTAAAATCGATAAGGGCTAGAAACACGGTCCAATTTCTTTAAAATAATAGAAACGCTGCATCGTTTCCCCATTTGTCGTCGTCCACCTTCAGCAAACAACGCTTCGTTTCAGAGGTACCTGTTCGACTCCTCTAAATACCCTAAAGCCGAATCTCATTCCCATCCTTTCTCTGCACCATGACTGACATTCCAACCCAAGAAATAGCCATTGATGGCAATAAAATATCTGAAAACCTTAGAGCCATCGCTTACCCAACTCACTCCCATCCGGAATTGACCACTAGAGCCACCGCTGGACTTGGTCCATTCATGAAAAAGTTCTTAGAAGTCCAACACTACTATCATGAATCTAGGATACCAATTTTCCTCTTTCAGAATGATTCTACAGATGTTACTTCCTAACAGAAGCAGAGCGACTGTCCAGCCCGAATTGGAGAATGGTCATTTCCAAGTGATCAAATGATGCAATGGTACCAGAATCGCAGAGCTCTTGATCTGGATAGATGTAGACTGACAAGAATTACAGATGCCATCTATCTATCTAAGCTTTAACCCGAACAATCGTGGCGGGAATCGACCCCCAATGATGGCTGCTGCCTGCATCTGGAATTCCTACAACAATACCTTTTTGATTTCAGGTTTGGTTAAATGGGCATCACCCTACTGGATATTTATGCAATTGGTTGTTTCCCAGTTACTGAAGAAGCATATCAAGAACACCTATTTGAAGATGCAGATATTTTCATACTACTGACCTAGCATATTACCCAACACCTGTCCTACAAAGGATGGGTTGAACATTTCTATGCTCTCGCAGATGAGCAGAGTGGAATTGCATTCCTCGACTTCTGGTTTCACAAGTTTGTGGCCTGCAAAACAACTCAGAAATTAACCAAAACTTGGGTACGCACTGCAACTCTTCTCTTCAATAGGCACCGTCTTGGCCTGGGTCAACTAGTATTGAGATTCCTTTATCGAGCACTGCACAAGTTGTCACTGCATCAACTGAATTATAGTGATGTATCTGGTCCCCTTTGGATTTTAGACCTCTGGTTACAGATTTATTTTGTCCAGTTTAGAGATGAGCAGGTTACTAACTTCCCAGCGAATCAAGTGTTAGGGAGGGCATTCGCCAATGCTTATTCACCTCCATCCATTAGATATGACCGGTCTCCAGAGTACTTGTTCAACTTGGTTGCCACAACCCTAGACTCTGGTCTACATGTTCTCAATCACAAATACCCTGAAGCTCTGACGAATGAGTTTATGTGGTCCATAACACAAACACCTGAAGGGCGAACACTGTTCAACCAGTCTATTTCTCTTATGGATATTCCTCTACCCAAGCTGGCCGACTTTGAGCTCTATGCTCCCAACATCAGCGTGTGCCTTTCCCTCTGACTGACAGTAGTAACTGTTACAGCTCTTGGCGAATAGAGAAAGCACCAAGGCAAAAGATTGGGGATCCTCACTTCCAATCAAGATTGACTCATACCAAGGCCAGGGTACATAGCTTTGAAATGTTGTTTCCTTCCAATGGTATTTTCTAAGAATATACACAGTCGTGGAGCTCCTTTCATGATCACCATTGGCCTTCAGATATCAGTACTTTCTTCAGACTGACCTTTAGACATGCCAAATCTTTGTTCTCCGCTGAAGAAAAATCAATTCTTGATGGAGCTGCTGTCCCAAGGAAATTCACACAAGTTAAAAGTTCAACGGCGAATCAATAGATAATTGTACTTTTAATTGAATCCTACTCTTTCCAGTTAACAAACCATTAACTGATCGTTTAACTATGCAGTGTGACCTCCCGAGTGCTCTCCCAGCCCAAGCATCATCTTCACAACCCAAAAAGAGAAGTTGGAAAGCAATAATAGAAGATTCTGACGAAGCTATCGAACCTCATCTTGTAAGTTCCTCTAAAAGACCTTTAGTACCTCCACTGATGTTTATCTTATTGAGAACTATCAACTGATATTTAAGCCTGCTGCAGCTAACTCGTAGACGGAGAACCATTACAGCAGATACTTTCTTATCACTGCAAGATTCAATCCCAAAACCTCCTCCTCGAGATTGGGAAGTGGAAAGGCGAATAGCAGTAGACGATGTACTGTGTAGTCTATTGCCTCCATCTAATATTGTCTCTCTCCAAATGTTGCGTCCTTCAGAGGTTGAAACTTCCTCGAATCCTAATTCCACTTCTGAAATAGAAGATGAAAGCTCACTGCCAGAAAATTCTAGTGAGTCCAATGAGAATAACAAAATGATCATCCTGGCAAGATTTGCTCATGATGTAAAACAATCTAATCTATCCTACTTCAGAATTTCAAGAGATAATCCCTGATATGAGACCACTAGATACTCGTACTCCATATGTAAAATAGTTATCATGTGGCTTAATTATTAGTTTTTTTTTCTCAGAAAAAACTCATCATCATGTTTCTTTGACATCTTCCAACATGAATCAGTTCTGGAAGAGATCGTGAATGCGTCCTTAACAGCTCAAACCTCACCAGGTGAAACACAAATCCCTTCTAGGACAACTGTTAGTAATGCACAGGAAGATGAAGAACCCTCCAAGACACCAACTGCCCAGGTATAATAGTTTCATTCCTCGCGAAGTATTTATTTCCTTTACAAAAACACATTTCCAGGAACCAACTTCTTTACTAGTCACAAATGTGCCTCAAGTTGATGTTCTTGAACCTTCAAATGCATCTGTGACTTCCGAGAAACCTGAGGATATTCCTCTTCCAACCTCAGTTACTCCACAAGGAATCTCTTTTACTATTGAAGTCTGTATACTTCTCGTATTTTGGTATCCTAAGGACTATAGCCATACCTGAAATCTAACTGCTCAAGTCTTCAATTTTTAGATATTAATGGCTAGACAGTGGCATACTCCTAAGACTGGTGGATCAACAAGTACAGCTGCCACAAATATGCCTACTGCTAACAAGTCTCCAGAAGAAAGTCTACAAGCTCTTTTCGAGATCTTCACCATTAATCCTGGAGTAGCTGCAGCTAAAGAATTCCTGGCGAATCTCGATGCTGTTGACATCACCTTGGTGGAGAATGAAAATAAAAAACTTGAAGCCATCTCATCCCTCAGAGGTTTTGTAAATGATGAAAATCTGGAGCTCCTTGAAAGCTATATTTGCCCTCACAAATTGACAAATGCAAATCTGATGAAAATGATGCCAAAGTCATAAGCGAACAAAGGAGTCAGCTTCTGAAAACCTTTTCTGGAGTATCCAACTAGCTCCAGACTAAATATCAAGAAGCTACTGTGATCGCGGACAAACGCATAGCAGAACTAGAAGCTCTACTGAAACAATCACGTGAGGAGAAACAAGCCAAACTCTCTGCCATTCAAGCGCGAATTCCATAAGTGAAGAAGCTAAAGACCAGCTTACACAAGCAGATGGCCTCGAGAAGAAGGCCAAGGAAAAGCTCTAGTGTCAAAGGCTGATCTTGAAAGAATCCTAATAGATATTAGGTTCGCTGGCAAACTTCTGTAAACAGCCTATTGGGCCTGACCTCTCCGAATTCCTCTTGTAAATGGCCCAGACCTCATTTCATTAATTAAAAACCAACTACTTGGATTCTCTTTCAAATACATTACCTCAGAAAATCACAACGCCTGATTTCTAATTAATGCTGAGATCTTGAAAAGATGTGAAACACAACTACTTTTGACCAAAATAAATCAAAAACAATTTCCCAAAAAGTCCGAGATTCATCCATTCTCCCTTATAAATTGAGGAACTCAGAATAGTTCCTTTCAATCCTCACAACATCCTCTCAATGGCTCTTTTCTCTCATCTTCTTCTTCTTAAGAAATTCTTTCCACCAGATATCAAACTTCCTGAGCTCCTATCATAAGTTTAGTGGCATGTCCTCATATGGTACATAAATTTAGTTGCATGTCCTCATGTTCTTCCTCAAAGTGTGATTACTGTTGTAGGATCTACACGAACGTGTGCCATCCTCACAACGTAGTGCATAGAAAGATAATGGAGACTACCAACTTGTACCAACCCATTCTGGCTTGTGTTTGTTCCTTGATCAACACATGTTCCGCCAGATGGTATATATGACTCCCCAATTCTCCAGTTGCTTCTACTATCTTGTACTTCTTATGCTAGATAGAAAATAACAGTAGAATTTATATCATGGTATCAGAGCCACTATATGGCTGCTTAATATTGTAAATGTTCTTTGGCCACAAAGCTAAATATGAATAAAAACACTTGACGGTTTTTCTTGTCTTTGTCTATACTGGAACAAAAATTGGTTTGCCAATTTTAAACCACAGGTGTTAGTTCAATTGATATAAATGAAACTGAAACTCAAATATTTACAGATCGAATGAAACATTCAAAGTTTCAAAAATGTAAAAATTTTGAAAAAGTAGGGTATCAAATCCAGATGGTATAATGTTGCCCCCCAATTTGATTTGGTTGCCGCGAACGGGTTCCAGAGAAAGCTAAACCAAGCGAACTCGTTGTTTGTACCATGCCTCCCATGTCAGAAATTTTTAAAGAAAGAATCAAGTCTTGTCTGGAGGCTGAACAACCGATGGAGGATCCTCATACTCCTAGATACTAGGAAGATATTTCTTTAAATGGCGACCATTGATAGGATTAGTATGAATTTCACCATTTAACTCTCTGAGATAATAAACACCTTTACCAACAAGACGATCAATAACAAAAGACCTATCCCAAGTTGTGGACCACTTTCCACGTTCGCGAACATGTTCGTCAAAGGGCAAAATAGCTTTCCAAACCAAGTCTCTAACTCCAAAACTACGTCTTCTAGTGCGTTTATCATATGCTCGAGCAACTTTTTCTTTTCCATGATGAGATTATCCAAAGCTTCCATTCGCTTGGAATCTAGATCTTCATGTTCCTGATACATGGCCTGGACAAAATCTTCACCAATCAACTAATGCTGTTCGCGAACGCGTAGAGAATGAACATTGATCTCCATGGGAAGAACTGTATCATGACCAAACATCAAGGCATATGGAGTGGTTCCGGAAGAAGTTCTTTTGAACGTTCGATAAGCCCACAGAGTGTGATCTAACTCATTATGCCAATTCTTGGGTTTATCTACCAACATCTTTCATAAAATATTCAGGATAATCTTGTTGCTAGCTTCTACCTGTCCATTAGAATGAGCATAATAAGGTGTAGAGTGCAAAAACTTAATTCCATATCCTTCAAGAAACTCTTGAGTTTCTTTGGCCATAAAAGCTGCCCCCCGGTCTGCTACCAAGCATTCTGGTATGCCATACCTGCAGATAATATACTGAAACACAAATCGGTAAACTGTTGTAGCAGAAACATCTCTCACTGGGACTGCCTCTACCCACTTAGTAAAGAAATTTGTCTCCACCAAAAAAACTTATGCTGTTCAGAGGAATATGGATGAATGACTCCTACAAAATCTAATGCCCAGCCTCTGTCAGGCCAAGACTTAATAATAGGTTGCATGAGAATATCTGGAACATGCTGGACTGGCCATGAGCCTGACACTCGAAACAACCCTTAGCAAAGCTGATGCAATCTTTAAGAATAGATGGCCAGAAGAAGCCATATCGATGAATGAGCCATCTCATCTTGTGTCCAGCCAGATGAGATCCACAGACTCCTAAATGTACCTCCCTCAGCAATCTTTTAGCTTCTTTGTCATAGATACATCGTAGGTCAACACCTTCTTCTCCTCGAGGCAAAAGCTCGCCTTCCTTGATGATGTAGTTTAGTGCAAAATACCCAACCTTCTTATCCACTGGAGCAGAAGGATTTGTCAGATACTGTATGATAGGCTGTCACCAATCAACATCAATAGGATCTAGTGTTGCCACTAATCATTCATCGTTAATCTACCGGTGAGCCATAAAAGAAAGTAAAATACGTTTCTCCACCTTAAGAATACGTTCGCGAACGCCATCAGCTAAGCTGACACCAGTATCAATCTGTGCTAACTCGTTTGCGGCAAAATTCTTATCTCTAGGTATGTAATCAAGCATAATGTCTGAAAATTCATCCAACAACTCCATTGCTCTTTCCCAGAAAGGGATTACACCAAAAACAATACACTTGTACACACCTTTAAGTTGGTTAATCACTAAAAGTGAATCGCCCAACACTTCAACTTCTCTAATCCCCATCTCTAAAAGCATCTCCAAGCCAATTATTACAGCTTCATACTCTACCTGGTTATTAGTACATTTCCACTCCATCTAAAAGGAATAAGAGAACCTGTCCCATACTGGATTAACCGATGAAATGTCGGCTACTGATAGAGAGTCTGTACAACTACCATCAAAGTATAAGACTCATGGCTGTGCATAAACCAGGTCAACTGCTTTGTCCTGACATTCTAGCTTGTCCTGAATAGGATGATGCAAAAGGAAGTCTGAAACTGCTTGTCCAGTTTGTGCTTTGAGTGGGGCATACTGAAGCGAAAATTCAGACAAAGCTAGCATCCATTTGCTAACCCTACCTCTTAAGAAAGGCCTAGTTAGCATATACTTCACTAAATCAGTCTGTGCTATGACCAATATACTAAATGACAACATGTAATGTCGTAATTTGCATCCAACAAAATATAAAGCCAAACAAAGCTTCTCAATTGGAGAATATCTGGTTTATGTATCCAGCAATGTCTTGCTAAGGTAGTACACCGCATATTCGATGATCTTACCATCTTTCCTGGTCTCATCCTGAGCTAATAATCCTACAATAGAATTAGAAGATGCTGATATGTATAACTTCAAAGGAATGTCTGGTTGTGGTGGTCGGAACATAGGAGAACTCGCCAAATACTCCTTGATTCTCTCAAAGGCTTCCTGATGCACTGATTCCCAAATAAATTTTTCTTCAGCATGCAACTTAAGAAGGGGAGAAAAAAGAGCAATTTTCCCTGCAGAGTTAGAAATAAATCTTCACAAGAAATTAATCTTACCTATTAGACTCTTTAACTCATTTTTGTTCCTTGGAGCTAGAGCTTCCATCACTGCTTTAGCCTTATCTCCTGGAACCTCTATACCACGCTGATGCACCAAAACCCAAAAAATCTCCTGCACGAATCCCAAAAATGCACTTGGCTGGATTCATACGAAGTCTGTGTCTTCTCATCCGGTCAATCACCATTCGCAGGTCTTCAATATGATTTTCTTTCTATTTTGACTTGACTACCATGTCATCGATGTAAACTTTTATTTTGGTGCTGAGGATGTCATGAAAAATAAGGTTCATGGCTCGCTAGTAAGTGGCCCATGCATTCTTAAGACCAAAAGGCATACCTATATATTCAAAAGCCCCTAAAAACCTGGACACCGAAAAGCTGTCTTATGCCTGTCTTCTTTATGTACATGTATCTAATGGTAGTCAGCTGTTCCATCCATAAAAGATACAATTTCATGTCCTGCTACAACATCTACCAACATATCCATCATGGGCATAGAATACACATCCTTAAGTGTTGCTGTATTTAAGTTCGGGTAGTTGACACAAACATGTATCTTTCCATTCTTCTTTCAGACCGAAACAATGTTGGATAACCACTGTGTGTACTTTGCTGGCCTGATTATCCCTGCCTTGACCATGTTTTGCACCTAAGTTTTGACAACCTCCTTCGTTTTTGCATTCATTCGTCGCTGTTCCTGCTGAACTGGCTTATAACCAACCATTATAGGTAACTTGTGACAAACCAGCTCAGGTGCTAGACCAGGCATGTCTTCATATTTCTCGGCAAAACAATCTTTAAATTCCTGCAACAACTCAATCAGTTGTTGTCGCTGCTGTGGTTCTAAGTACTGACTAATGCCAACCTCCATTTGTTCCTCAGAAGAACCCAGGTTAACTTTCTCAACTAGATCTTTTAATTTAGGTGGAGTATCATCTAAGGCCGCAGGAGCTGGTTGCATAATTCAAATTCATTATTTAAGGAATCGATGTCATAGTATGTGTCAACACGAGTCTCCTGGTATTTTCAGAATATTTTTCGGAGCTTCCGTCTATTTTCTGTGAATTTCTGAAGTTTCTGGTAATTTTTAATTACCTTTCTGGTAAAACAGTTTTACCATTTAACTATTTACTTTTTACCTTCTTTAAATCTGGACCGTTGGATCTTTTCCAGATTGAATCCTGGTCGTCCATTTTAGTATAAATATAAAGAAGAGGTTTGACTCGATCAAAACTCTCCCCATTTCGGGTCAAGGTTTCCCTGAGCTCCACTCCTGCTCTGACGACCTCCGCTCAACGCCGACGATTCCGACCACCACTCGCTGGCAGACCACCACCAACCTTCTCCTCTTTTCCTCTACTTTCTAACCCAGTCCTCCAATCCACCAGGCATCCACTCTCAGTGGAGATCGGACGGCGAAGAGCTCCGCCTGTGTTCACTTGATTTTGGCGAGCTCAGGCGACAGCGAGGGCAGTGAAAGGTATGGTTCTTCTTCTTCTTCCTTTTCTTCCTCTTCAATCTTCGAATCAAACTCTAATTCGAGTTTCCATTTTTCTGTTCTCTCTCTGTCTTTTCTGGGTTCCTTGGCGTTCTCCGACCACAGCGTCTGCAGGCATGAGGATGAGCCTCGTTGCAGTCCTTGAGGCCAGTGTCAACTACATAAGGAATCTGAAGGTCCTGGATGGCTGAGCAGCGTCTTGACAGTGAGTTTGTGCCACTGTGAACCTCGTTTGGAGCTAAATCGGGAAATCTAAGAGGAGCAGCCTTGGTGGAGCTCCTGAGTGAGGCTGCTGAGTTCGTGTTTAGAACAAACTCTAGGAGAAGGAGCGACTGGACCCTCTGCTTGAGCAGATTGGAGGTGAGGATACTGTTTTAGGACACTGTGTTACTATTTTTGTTGTTGTGGTCTTGATCTGTGTGACTAATTGTTGTTGTTTGGATTCCTGCATGTCGATAACTTGGAAATGAAGAAAACAGGGAAACTGGCGAAATTTCAGCAAGTTGACCAGAATCCGACAGGAGATTTCGGCAAGTTGCCGGAATCCGTGACTATTCAGATAACGCAATGAATCTGACAGAATTGCCGAGGAGGTAGTATTCGACTCCTTTTTAAAGTGCGTTGTTTCCGTTTATCTAGTTAACGGTCGTAAATCGAAAAAGTCACATATAAGGAAACTTAATGAAAACGGAAACTAACCGTAATTGGAATCTTTTCCATTTTAGGAAACTTTCTATTTTTGGAACCTACTAATTTGGGAAACTTTCCATTTTGAGAACGTTTCCATTAAGAGAAAGTTTTCATTTTGAGAAAGTTCCATTTTTGGAAAATGGTTTAGTAAAGAATTGAAGTTCGATGAAATTTTGGTAAAGTGTTGAATTGTTATTGGAAAATGATAATGAAATTCCGGAAATGTCAAGTTGACCGTTTTAAGAAAATTGGGTGATTCACTTATCGATGTATCGACTCAAGGTTAAAGAATTGGTTAATGGGATGCATTGAGTGTCTATTGTAATTCAACAAATTATTATGTGACACCTCAACGTCAAATTAAAATGGTTAATGAAAGTTTGGAAGTTAAGTCAAACTTCCGGCAATTAAGTAAGAAGTCGGTAACCGAAAAAACAAGTTAAAAAGGTTAAAGAGTCGATAACTTGGTCAATGTGGTCATTCCTGGTCAAACTAGGAATGTTGAGGTCAACATGACTGTTATTGTTTCTTGATTGCTAAGCTACTCTAATTCTGCAGTGATTCATTGGACGAGGAAGCTTACGAGTTGACCTCAGATTACCGAGACGGTTCCTGGAAGCTTGGAGCTTACGTAAGGAACGGTTATTCCAGGTAAGGAAGCTAAACCCCCTTTGTTAGTGGTTTTTCCTATATATGAAAGTGCATGATTTTTGTATGCTCATGGTCGATGTCTTGGAAAAGTTTTCTTTATATTATGTGATAAATAATTTATGATTTGGCCAAAAAACCCCGAGACTAGACGTAAATGATTTTTATGTGATGACTCGGATTGAAAAGTATTATCGTTGTCCTGATTTCCGGTGCTTGATCTGAGAGTGGCGGGACTTAGTATATAGTACTCCCACGGTGTCGATGACTGTGAACCTCCGAAGGGGCGATGCCCTGTTTATTTTATTTTCTCACTTACTCTTGTCTCGTACAGAGTTAAGGGAGTCGTAAGTGTGGTGTGTACTACGAGTGATGTGTTGGGCATTAGCTGTAAATAGACACTCTCGCTACTATTCGTCTTCAGACGCATAGGTAGTTGACCCCAGTTTGCTGTATAGATAAATTCGGGATTCGGCCGTCTAGATCCGTGAAGCTCTGCATACTGTATTGTTCATTAAGCGCTCTGGCCCATGTTTTAGCATACTGCACGGTTTTTCCCAAAAGATATAAAATGATGATTTTGTGTGCCAAGGATTTTCTAAATAGTTTTATTTAGAGCTCAAATCTATATGTATATACATATGATTTTATGGTTTTAAAACCTATCATTGGTGGGCCTATATGTGAGTACGCGAGGACGATGCTCACCCCTACAACAAGATGCTTGCAGGTACTGTGTACTATGACGGGATAGATAGAGAGAGCTGTGTGTGGAGCCTCATTTCCTACTCGATGTTTGATCATAGTTGTACTCACTTTTCCTGTTTTATCCTTTGGGTCATTTACCAGAGTATTTAACATAAACAGTAAAAGTGTCTTCCTGATTTATTGACCATGTTGTATATTTTTATTATTGTCGCTAAAGTTTTTAATTGACCCTTTAATTTGTCCACCTTCCGTGAAATTGGAAAAACTCTGATGGATATTTTAAGAAATTCTTGTGATGCCACTCAACTGACTCAAGTTTAAAAGTTTAATTTTATTTCGTCTACTAAACAGCCTACGACTTTAGATTAATAAGTTGTCGGCACTTCCTTCGGACGTGTTGGCTTCTTATTGGCTTAAATTCGTGGCCATTGTAGTTTCCTCTCCTGGACCGCTACAATATTCATGGTGATTTCTCTCCTCTTTCTGGTGAGCTAGTGAATAGGGTTTGTTGGTTAAGAGAACAAACCTCTTATCAATCCATAAATCGATTTCTGATTGATCTCCATCAAACCCCAGCTTCTATGCAAATCTCAACTTGGACTCTGCAAACATCTAATACTTGGAATATATGTCATAACCCAATTGGAAACATCCAATATCTAATCCATAAAGCAAAACCAAAATTAAATCCAAACCTCGTCTTCTTTGACGGTGTCAGATCTGAATATGGTCTTTGAGGGCCTTTGCCTGCAATTGGAACCAAACATCGTAGATCGTTGGTATCTTGAAGATTTCCAGAAGACGCAGTGCGGTTGAATAATTCGATAGATTTGTGTTTCATAATATATGCTTATGAGATAAAAACTCTTTTTGTTTTGTATTTTAATTACCAACCGGTGTTTTGCGCTAAATAAAAGGCGCCTTTTAAAACTTTTTCAGACTTAAAATTTTGAGTTGACGTCAAAAATAATCAACGATACCATAATTTTTTTTAGAGTGATAACACCTTTTAATAAAACAACTATATCTTGCAAATAGAATTTTAAAAAATCGGTCGTATGATATGATATGTATTGTGAAATATGGCCATGTTAGAGAAATCACATATTTTCGATATCATTTGGGCATTGATCTAGACGGTCAACCCTATTTACGCTTATTATCTCTTATAGGGAACCTATCGTCGGGATGTAAACTTCCTAAAATTATTACATAGACAGCTACATCTCATCTACATGAGAATGTGTGAGCTTAAGAATCGACTAAAAATGGGTTTGTGAGAGTCGTTTCTTTTGATAAGAGACGTTGATTTAAGGTTGACTGTGTGGATCAAGACCCAAACGTTATCAAAAATAAGTGAATTTTTTTCCATAGCCATATTTAGCTACATTGATCATATCAGACGGTCAAATTTTAATTTTGTAAATTTTAGCCATCGAGACCCCAATGTCCCTACTAATGCGGTATACCTTGTTTAGTAGGTTTTATGTAAGTGTACCTATGTGAAGCGCTAGCAACTATATCTTGCAAATAGAATTTTGAAAAATCAGTCCTAGGATGTGATAGGTATACTTACGGCTATGATAGAAAAATTACATATTTTCGATAACATTTGCGCCCCGATCTAGCCGGTTAACCCGATTTATGCTTATTTGTAAACTTTCCAAATTTTTTACATGGGCAGCTACATCTTATCGACATGAGTGTGTGCACTAAAGAATCAACCATAAAGAGAGTACGTGAGAGTCTTTTTCGTGTGATAAGAGACATTGATTTAGGGTTGACCGTGTGAATCAAGACCCAAACGTTATAAAAAATAAGTGAATTTTTTCTCTTTAGCCATATTTAACTACACTGATCACATCAGACAGTAAAAATTTGATTTTGTGAATTTTAGTCATCAGGACCCCAATGTATCTACTAATATGATATAATTTGTTTAGTAGATTTTATGTAAATGTACCTCTTTGTGAAGAAACTATATCTTGCAAATATAAGTTTGAAAATCAGCAGTAAGATGTTATAGGTATACTGAAATATGGTCATGGTAGAAAAATCACATATTTTCAATAACTTTTGCCCGTCGATCTAGTCGGTCAACCTGATTTACGCTTATTGTCTCTTATAGGAAACTCAACTGTTGAAATGTAAACTTTCCTAAATTTTTACAAATGCTGCTACATCTCATCTACGTGAGAGTGCATGTGTGTGTGCAGAACCACCGATAAAGTTAAGTCACAATGGGGTATGTGAAATCGTGTTTATAAAATATTGAATGTACTTTACTCTTTTATTTTGTTATATTCCCGACAACATATGTGTGGTTTAAAATTGATCTTTTTATTTTTTGATGATCTTACGACAAAACAAAATCTCGTGGGTAAATGACCATTTATTTTCCTACCACATTGGATCTCGTCAGAAAAATGATTAGCGGGAACTTTTGCCGCCAAATTATAATAATTTGCGACGCCATTTTCTGACAAATTGATTTTTTTCGAAAATATTTTTAATCAAAAATTGCATTTCCGATCATTTATGACGACTCGTCGAAAATAGTATTATTTCCGACCAATAATTTGTTTGGTTGAAAAATATTTTTGTCGCAAAAAGGGGTATGTGTTGTAGTGTGACAAGAACCATATTTTAGCAAAGAGTGCATAATGACTACTCCATTTGCTTTACAATTTAGTGACATATCAAAAAGATAATGCTCATGCAGAGCCATAAATTAATATGTCTATCAGCTTTCCTACTATGCTGCCACTGGAAGATATTACCAGTGACCCTAAGTTTCATCTTGCCACTAAGAGGCTGTGACCATTTGACGAAACAACAAACTCGCTGCCTTCCTAGAACAAACATGGTACATAAAAGACGCAAGCTAGGACAAAGCCCACATTTTCGAACTAAAAAATGGTTCTGAATTATTAAAAACAGTAAATAAAATACTGCTATAAAAGTAAAATACCTTAAAACAAATATAAATAGGTCCAGAAAAGGCCCATAAAGGGGGCCCAAGTCCAAGCCAAAACCCTAGGAGCATGGAGATCAAGTGCAATCTACCAAAATGTTTCTAATACTGTAGCCACCGTCGCCGAGTCGCTTATAGAACCACCATGCTATTTCGGCCGCACCACCACCATTCATCGTCCGCTAACCGCATCAAGCCTCGAGGAGACCATACTTGTTTTCAAATCGTAGGATCCCACCCATAGCGGAACAATCCGGTCTGATTCCGACCTCGCTGCTTTATCAACGTCTCAAGTAAGCCGCCACCACCTCTTCCCTTGCACCCCGCCCTGCCGGCCACCACTACGAGAATAGAAAGAAACCCAGCCATCCACCGTGATCTCCCTCTCCTTCACCGCACTTGAAGCCACCACAACCTCCTCAATCGGATCAAGCCCAAGTGAAAGCCTGCAGTAACAACACTGACACCTCCATCTCGTCTACTCATCTCTTGCCACCCCACCTTCGGTAATGGCTTTGTTCCCTTTGCCACTCCCCGCATGTAATGTCTCTAGGCTGATCGAAGGAAAAGCAGGCTAAAAGGAGGCCTCCTCAAATCCAGTCTATAGTTGGCACCGCTTCGATTGGACTGGAGTAGATCAGCCTTCACACGAATACTCTCGACCCTAGCTCAATGTTCTAAAAAATGCTAGGGGCTAATCGAGCGGACAACAGTGCTAGTCGGGCGATTAATCGATTAATCGCTTTTAGATAGGGATTAATCGGTTGTATAACAAAGATTAATCGGTTTCAACCAAAACGATGAAACATCGTTTAGCGTCTAAAAGGAGGATTAATCGGTCTAGGCGGGGATTTTTAGAACATTGGCCCAGTCAAACAAAAACGAGGGCCATTGACTCCATCTAGGTTATACGTCGTCGATATGAAATCCCACTTGAGATCCTAACTTAGAGACGTCATCCCCAACCACCCATCACCACACCATTGTCGTCGGACTTTCCCTGCACATGAAATGGACCTCAACATCACTGTAACAACGCAGTTCTCACCTCGACTTGAATTATTCCAAGAACAATGTTCTCTAGATACTAGCTCCAATCTGAACCATCCGACGACACCGCCGCGAGGGCAGGTCGTCGGACAAGATTTTGGGTTTTTTATCAACGACAGAGGCTTTCTAGGGTAGAAAGTTAACTATCCTCGCTTTAATTTTATTAAACTAGATTTGTTGTTGTTTTTGAAGTTTCATTTTGCTTCCTCATATTCTTGAATTTCTTAAATTTGAAGAATTTTTGGGTGTTTTGTGGTCCAACAGCTTTTCCATCCCATTTCCTAAAATATGGATGAAGAAAAAATGAGCATTATTTCTCCAAATTTGCAGCAAAATTATCATTCTCTAAAATTTAATTTTTTTACCAATTCAATAAGATTCAAACATATTTAGAATATTTTATTAGTTGGTTATGAATAAAATATAATTTCAATTGTTTTTTGTTATAATTAATATTGTAATAATATATTTTATTGTTCTATTAAATGTTGAATTCTTTAAAATAGAGAAGCGGTTGGAGTTGGAGTAAATTTATTAAAATATTTTGTCTTTTATTTCTTTATTTTGGATTTTTTTAAAGAAGCTGTTTGAAATACTGTTAGAGAGTAGTTCGATTTTAGTCACGGGTTTCTCCAAATAAAACTGATGCTGGTTGTGTGTGTGTCTCGGCCAATGAAATTAATATCGTTTGTCCTCCTAACCATTTCATCACACAAAAAGAATTGTTCTTTTACTTTTAAGCACTAATATTATGTGATTCATTTCGAAAGAAAGTGGGATGCTGCTTTTGTTAGTTCACTTCCCTGCTCAAAATTCAAAATACTTCCGTAGTATGAGTAGGGCTTTGCTTCTTCATTCCTTTTTTGCGTGAAACATGAGTGCATTAGATAAGTGGGATGGAAACTTTAAGAGCAATTTTCTTTCGAATTCACTCAAAATATACAGTAGCTAGAGCTAGAATATCCTTTGGAAAATTCCATGGTCACCGACGCCAATCTTTAAAATCCATTAATTCTTCCAAGAGTTAAGAGCATCACAATAGGGCAATGGGGTATGAATTAAGATATGTTAATGGGGCCAAACTTAACCAATCCAGTACGGCAGAGGGTTGTTTTGTTCTTCCATCAATAAAAATCACTACCAGAACAATCACTTTAGCCGACGAAATTTTTTCGTCGGCTAAATCCTAAATTTCGTCGGTTAAGAAATCGTCGGGCAAAATCCGTCGACCAACACTATAGCCGACGAAATTACTGTTCATCGTCGGCTAAAGTTATTTATTTAGCCGACGGAGAAATTTTTCGTCGCTCAAATTCTGGACTTTAGCCGACGAAATTTTATTAAAATTCGTCGGCTATAGCTATTATTTTTATTTATTTATTTAACTTTAGTCGACGAATTTTATTAAATTTCTTCGGCTATAGTTATTATTATTTTTTTTTTAATTTTAGCCGACGAAATTTTATTAAAATTCGTCGGCTATAGCTATTATTTTTATTTATTTATTTAACTTTAGCCGATTAATTTTATTAAATTTCGTCGGCTAAAATTAAAATTATTATTATTTTTTTAATTTTAGCCGATGAATTTTATTAAATTTCGTCGGCTATAGCTATTATTTTTTTATTTATTTATTTAACTTTAGCCGACGAATTTTAATTTAATTCGTCGGCTATAGTTTTTTTTTTAATTTTAGCTATTTTAATTTTTCATAATTTTTTTCTTTTTTAATTTATTGTATTTTTGATTACATTTTTTACATCTTTTTCATTTTTACCCCGAAAGATGAGGAGAAGAGGAGAGGAGGAGGAGAAGGTTAGAAGAGGGAGAGGAGGAGGAGGGGGAGGAAGGAGGAGGAGAATTTAGAGGAGGAGGAGAAGAAGAAGAATTTAGAGAAGGAGGAGGAGGAGGAAGGAGAAGGATTTAGAGGAGGAAGGAGAAGGATTTGAAGGAGGAGGAGGAGGAGAAGGTTAGGAGAGGGAGAGGAGGATAAATAACTATAACCGACGAATTACCCTAATTTCATCGGCTAAAGTTGAATAAATAAATAAAATAAATAAATAACTATAGCCGAAGAAATTTATTAAAATTCGTCAGCTAAAGTTAATTAAAAATTCAAATTTTTTGGCGGGGATTTTTAAAATTTTGAAATTTTTCCACTAAAATTTTGAACTTTCGTCGGCTAAAGTTCAAAATTTTCTATATCTTTCACTTTTCTCTTCCTCCTCTTCATCTTCCCTCCTCCTCTCCCTCTCCTAACCTTCTCCTCCTCCTCCTCCTCTCCCTCTCCTAACCTTCTCCTCCTCCTCTCCTCCTCCTTCAAATCCTTCTCCTTCCTCCTCTAAATCCTTCTCCTTCCTCCTCCTCCTTCTTCTTTAAATTCTTCAACTTTAGCCGACGAAATTAGGGTAATTCGTCGGCTATAGTTATTTATTTATTTTATTTATTAATTTAACCTTAGCCGACGAAATACCCTAATTTCGTCGGCTATACTTATTTATTTTATTTATTTATTTAACTTTAGCCGACGAATTATCCTAATTTCGTCGGCTAAAACCCTAAACCCTAAACCCTATACGTAGAAGTTTCAAACGAAAAAAAGTCGTGAAATAAGATATGACCGGAATGGTGAAATACGTCTATGGTTGAAAAATCACGTAATTCCGGTAAAGTCTCGGTACCGATAATTGCGGTTAACTCAATTTTCCATTCTTTCTCCCTAGAGGTAGCCCTATCTCCGGTAGTTATTTTTCATAAAATTTTTATACCACTGGTTGCGTCTCATCGATTTGAAACTATTTTCAGTTGAAGGTCCGGGCAAAATACGTAATTTAGACGGTCAAATGACCGTTTCCGTGCGATAAGGGGGTTGACTTACGTGATTGACCGTAAGGATCGAGCCCTTAACGTTGTCAGATTAAGTTAAATTTTTTCCTATATACATATTTCAACATAATGATCATATCGGACGGTCGGAATTTTTTTTCTCAACTTTGATCATCGGAATCACAACATGCATACTAATGTTGTATAACTTGTTTACTAAGCTTTAAGTAAATGTTTCGTTTCTAAAACAAACTGTACGTAGAAACTTCAAACGCAAAAAAGTCGTGAAATAAGATATGACCGGAATGGTGAAATACGCCTACAGTTGAAAAATCACGTAATTCCGGTAAAGTCTCGGTGCCGATAGTTGCAGTCAATACAATATAGAGGTTTGACTTACGAGATTGACCGTCTAGATGAAGTCCTTAAATTTATCAGATAAAGTTGAATTTTTTACCATAGATATATTTCAACATATTGATGATATCTGACGGTCGTATTTTTGTTTGTGAATTTTAATGACCGGAATCACAACATGCCTACTATTTACCATTATTTATCTATATGGGGAGGCCTATCATGGAGGGGTAAATGTCTCAAAATTTTTAGATGGACAGTTGCGTCTCATTATGGTGAGTGTTTGTTGTGTTAAAGGTTCAGCCAAAATACCTCATATAGGTGTAGATATGGACATTTTCGTGTGTTAAGCGTTTAAAAAAACTTCATTTTGAAGCCTTAAACGAACTCGGATGGCCAAAAAAGCCTATATATCATGGCAAAGCCATGAGTTTTACTCGTACGGCCGTTCTGCTTCTAGATTGGTATCACAATAGTCAATCAGACACCAAAATATCCGTAGTGCAATTTTGTAACTAAAAGTTACTTTAGCCGACGAAATACCCTAATTTCGTCGGCTAAACGTTTCAATTTTCGTCGGCTAAAGTTCACATACTATAGCCGACGAAAAAAGCACTTTAGCCGACGAAAATTGTTTTTGTCGGCTAAAATTTAACTATAGCCGACGAAAAAATTAGTTTAGCCGACGAAAAAAAATTTCGTCGGTCTGTTTTTAGATATTTCGTCGGCTATAGTCTTTTTTCTGGTAGTGATTTGCCAGACGAAAAATGGGATCAGATGCTTCAGTACCTTGAGTACAGTTTAAATAAATCAGGAAAGCTAAGCTATCAAAACTGATGGAAGCTATATATATAAAGGAAGCAAACGCACCTATATAGAGAATTGACTTCTATTATGTATAGCATTTTATTTTCTGGGTTTTGAAAATGATACGTGATGATCATTAGGGTTCCAATACGAAGGACTAGAACGCATCCACATACAAAACGTGCATTTTTCTTTATTGAGCTTCAATAGTTCAAACAGTTCAACACCAACGTGTTCCATCTCCAATGGCACATCTCAATCATCGTTTGCTTCCATTTTTTAAGAAATTAAACACTTGCATTGATGGAAAAGATTTTCCAGCGAAAGAAAATATCTTTGAAGTGACTTTTGGCGAATTTTCTATTCCATGATATCTAATTTCACTGATTGTAATCGTTTATTTTGTAGATCGGACAAATCCAAAGTTACATAAAATTTTTAAAGTTTTAAATGTATCGAACATGTTATAGTTTTCATTGTTTAGATGTGAATGTACTCCGTTTACGGAGCCTATTCCCACTGACCTATTACATCGATGACAAAGATTAGATGATCGACACTAATACATATGCATGGTATGCGATCTTCACATATAATATGAACAATTAAAATACATCGTCTACTTGTGTTCATAAGATTTTTTTAGATGATCAAATGATGAGTTTTGGACATTTAATTATTTATTTTTGCAAATGTATTTGCATGAAACCAAAACAAAACATTATGAATTTAAAAATTTATCAAGTTCGTGAGGGATATATTGAGAATATATATAATGATCTATCAATAAATAGTTTACAAGGCACGCATAAGATTTCATTACCAACTAATTAAAATTTTTGCTGCTTAGAGCGGGTCTTGTGGCTACTTGGTATCATCGATTTTCGAATTTCATTGTGGAAGGAGACTCCAACATTCTCATTGACAATTTCAATCTCCACATCACCTGTCCTTGGCGTATCAGAAATCTGGTTCAGGACATTCGACGATTCATACCACTACTAAATATCTCCAGTTTCAGACATGTCAAACGAGCACTGAATTTTGTAGCAGATGCAATCACGAAGCTCGGGCACTCAATTTCTGTACAAGCAGCTTGATTCCTCCCTTCCACTTTCAGCTAGTTCTGCTTTTTACTTTGATCTGTTAGGTTCAGGTTGTAAAAGGGGTTTTGTGGTGTAAACTTTATTTTACCTAGTCGAAAAAAACTAATTAATTCATTGACAAGAATTAGAGGGAGGGCAAGTAAGTGCAAGAACACAAATGGGGCAACTCTTAATTAGGGTTGTTGTTAGCCCCTTACTTTATAACAACAAAATCAACTAGCTATCTAACACAAAACCCCACCTTCCTATTTATTAGTGTGATTTGTTTTCTACTTTGGTCCATTTAGAATAAATCGGTTTCAACCTCTCTACCACTTCTTTTGCACTTTCGTTTTGAATTTTGCATCCCTTTCCACTCCAACTCTCAAGTCTTCTAGTTCCAAACCAAACCAAGTTTTAGGTTCCTCTATTTTTTTAGTTCATCAAGCTCATCTACCAGTTTTGGGTTCCCATTATCAATTATGGATTATAATTAGAGAATAGTAGTGTACTTTCAGGCACGGTGGAGGTTGGAGAAGGCTGGTTTAATTAAACCCTGTAATAATTAAAGATGCAAATATATGAGGTTTTAAGCAATGAGACGTAGCATATATTGAATTGTGCTACACTGCTACGTGTGCTTTCTCAACTAATTAAGTATCATTAAAAAAGGAAAAACTAATAATTAAGTATCATTAAAAAAGGAAAAACTAATAATTAATTGGTTTAGCATATATTGGTAGAATTAATCAAATTCCCACACGTGCATAATGTGCATATACATCACAGTGTGGATCCTAGCTTGGTATACAATCAAACATGGAGCTCCATCGGAGTGTGATTGTTTAAGACCGACTTTTACTGTATATATCGAGTAATCACGATTGCTTTGCTTAGGAGACATGCACAAATTTCTCTTATACATGTAAGTCCATCATAATCACTATATATAGCTTCTTCTTTTAATACTATACAATTGTTTTATTTGAAACCAAAATTAGCAATAAACGAGTTTTACGAGGAATACATTATCAATATCGATCTCATAAAGAAATAAGAGTGTATTTTAGTTAAAGTTTGCCGATCATTTTATATAATGATGCTGAGTTCATTTAATGTAAAAACTGCATCTTCTTTACTTGGTAGAGTTGAAGTTAATTTGGGAATTTTTTGTCTTTTGGTACTAATCAAAACCTGAAACAAACACGGGTAAACAAAAATTACACCATATATAAATTGAAGAAAAGGAAAGTGAAAATCTCCACTTGTAGTGGAGAAAGCCAAGGACTAGACCATGCGATTTTGCTACGAATTGAATAGGTCAATCAAATTATGAATGAGGCGTAGAAAAGAAATTTTTACATGTGATGAAGCAATTAACAGAGAGGCAGAGACGTTGAGACATGTTATCTGGAGAGGTGAGAAGTTCTCAAGTTATGTGGAGAAGTTGAGCAGTTGAGAGACGTAAAAGGAGGAAGATAGACGGAGCAGTTCTCAGTTTCTCATGTTTTGGGAGGTATACTTCAATTGAAACAACAGTTTTTTTAGTTTTCAGAATTTTTGATGTTTCCATTCATTTACAGTTTTATCATTTGTTTATGTAGTTTAGTTTTATTTGGTATATATAATTTTAAGAGGGGTAACAAAAGTAACAGTTTCATAAGCCAAATTGGCTTAATTAATACTGATAACATTTAGAAATGAACTTTTTAACTAGATACGAACGTGTGGGTAAGTTATCGATAATGTGTATTTGGGTCAGTGAAATTTTTATCTTGACGAAAGTTAATTTCCTGAATTTTATAAATGTAGTCCTCACTAATTTCAGCCACAGAATGGTGGCCGGAGAAGCATTATCAATTCTATCTAGTCAATAAAAATAAGTTGCTTAAAATTGACAAACAAGTGATTGGATCAATGAGCACAAATATCATTAGCATTCTCATTAGAAAAGTTCCATTGATCATACTGTTAGGACCCAAAAATCATGATTCCCCAGTAAAGAGAAAACTATTGCTTGGTTAGTGTAAATTGACCAAAACCCATGTACAAAACACAGCTTCTTTTGACATCTTAACTTCGATAAAAATCCCATGTTTGGCATATTCTGATATTATTCCATACTTGACATTCTAACTAAACACTTATCTCTTACCAAAATGATGTCAATTTAATTTGACAAGACTTTGGCCGCATGCCTAATATCAACCATATTACCAAAACTAAATCTGAAAGTGATTCTAAATTTCAACCCCATTTTGGTGGTTCAACACACCCCCTACACCTTCCCCAATTCTATAATCTTCAAAACTCCCACCTTGCAAAACAAATCAAGGAATCCCAAATTCTGAGAGACTTTATCCAATCCAATCTACTCTACCAAACCAAAACCAAAACCAAAAATGTGCTCCATTTGGAGCCTTCCCCAACTCTTAAACCCTAATCCAAGTGTCCACGCCAGTTGGTGGACCTGCGTTAAAGGAATTGTCATCCCAGTTGGCTGTAAATTGAAAGATGAGAGACCCAACCAACCAATAAAACTACTCTCACCCGTTCAAAAAAATGCCACCTCGTAATGATAGCTCGTGAAAATGAAATAAGCCAACTATATATAAAGGCAAGCAAACCCCAATAGGCATCGTAACCAACACAAAAATATGTTTTGTACATTCTATTCTTAGCTGTATTATCTCATCCCCCCTAATGGACTGGACTAGAGGCCAGACCATTGGCCGTGGCTCCTCCGCCGTCGTCTCCCTCGCCGCCTCCGGCCCCAAAGTCTTTGCTGTCAAGTCCACTGAGCTTTCCCAATCAGAGTTCTTGCAAAGGGAGCAGAAAATTCTCTCTTCTTTGAGCAGTCCTCATGTGGTAAGCTACCTAGGACATGACATTACTAGAGAGGACAACATGCTCATGTACAACATATTCATGGAGTACGTGGCCGGCGGCACGATCATTGATGCCATTCGCAACCATGGAGGGGAGTTTGAAGAGTCGGCAGTGAGGTTCTACACGAGGGAAATTGCCAAGGGGGTACAGTACTTGCATTCAGTTGGATTAGTACATTGTGATGTAAAAGGGAGGAACGTCTTGGTTGGTGAAGAGGGTGTGAAAATTGCCGACTTTGGATGCGCCAGGTGGGCTGATCCTGCGGCCGAGGCTGTGCTAATTGGCGGCACTCCGATGTTTATGTCGCCGGAGGTGGCGCGTGGGGAGGAGCAGAGTTTTGCTTGTGACGTTTGGGCTCTTGGCTGCACAGTTATCGAAATGGCTACCGGAGGATCGGCGCCGTGGGCTAATGCAGCTGACCCTGTAACTCTTCTTTACCAGATAGCATACTCCGGTGATTCGCCGGAGATACCGAGCTTTCTTTCAGATCAAGCAAGGGATTTCTTGGGAAAGTGTTTCACGAGGGACCCAAAAGAGAGGTGGACGGTTACACAACTTCTAAAGCATCCGTTTCTTGAGGAAACGATGATCATCAATTCCACTAGTACTACAAAGCAGGTTCAAGAATCCACTGCAACTTCATTTTCTCCAACTAGTATCCTCGATCAAGGAATATGGAATTCATTACAAGAATCACAAACTTTGGGCAATCTCGTGGATCACCCAAGTGTCGAAAACTCGTGCCCCTACGATAGAATCAGACGGCTGTCATTGTTTTCAGGGATGCCCAGGTGGTGTTCTGATGAGGGTTACTGGATCACAGTTAATTAGAAGGAATGATTGTGGGGAAAGCAAACCAATAGTGGATAACGGTGAAGGTGAAGCTGACGTGATTGATAGCATAATTAGCTGTAGAGATATTAATTTGAATAATTTAGGAGCCTGTAAAATTAGGAAAATTACTAGCAGTAGCAGAAGTAGTAGTTTAGTAGCTTTGAGCAATCTCATTTTTGAGAGGCACGAAGAGAATTTGTTGTTTCCTTCAATACCAATTTTCTAGTAATCATGAAAGAAAAAAACTTGATCATTTTTTGTCTATTGTTTTCCCAACTTCTTACTTTCACTTTTATCAAGTTTTGGTGGGACTTTGATGAAAGGATTCATGATTTATTCAATGGAAATGCAGAAAATGAAGAACAAGTAAAGAAAATGGAGAGGCTGCAATGACTACATCTTTGATATTTATGAACATAATGAACATTGTACATGACAGAATTTATATGGTAGGGGTTAACAGAAAATGTCTCAATTGCCCTTACAAATCTAACACTCCTTTCAACCATATACTTGGTAACAAGTATAATGGTTGCGCCAAAATACACTTTCATCAAAATACATTAATGTAGAACACTACCTAAGTAACACCCCACAATCAAAATCTAATATTCTGAAATCAAACTTCCAACTCCATTGTTGTTTTAGGCTGATAGAGGAGAGAGCTTACACGAAGTCATAATGGATGAGAGACTGGCAGTAGAGCAATAGATTGAAGAATGATCTGAACAACATAGCAGTGACCAATGTGAAATTAACTGAGAAATCAAATCTGAAACTCTGAAACTGCATACTTGTTTTAGAAAACTAAAATGTATAAAATTAAAGAGTTGCACATAGATGTCACATGGATAACTTGAAGATTGTTTAACTTGTATATCTGAAACATTATCTTGCACTCTACCAGCAAACCATATACGGCTTCTTGCACACAAACGTGTAGAATTTTGCCTTAATGATATATACCATATGAACTCGTATATATCCAGCAATTTATCTCTACCTCAGTTGAGTTAAACGGTGACAAGCGTGACCCGTGGATCATTCGTGTAATGATACTGTTCCAACTTAACCACCTTTAAAGTGTTGGATTTTAATCACAAAAGGTCCCGGTACAATTAGGAATGATTCACCCACATATAAGTTATATTTTTATTTATCCTGTTTCTGATGTGAGATCTCTCCTCTCTAACACGCCCTCTCACGTGCAACCTGACAATGTCTGCACGTGAATCTATGTCATCCTCTCCACTCAAACATCAACCCTCACGTGCAACCAGACTCAAGGGTTTAGCACGTGCACAAATGTCTAAACCAATCTGACCACTAACCCGGCTCATCTGACACTTGGTGACAATCCACACAAACACTAACCCTCACGTGCAACCAGAATCAAGAGTTTAGCATGTGTACATATGTCACACCAATCGAACCCACCAACCAATAAGACGTAATTAGAGAGGGACATGCTCTGATACCAAGTCAAACAACGACAAGTGTGACATGTTGATCATCTGTGTACCGATACTATCCCAACTTAACCATCTTTAAGGTGTTGAGTTTTAATCACAAAAGACCTCGGTACAATTAGGAATGATTCACCCACATATAAGTTATATTTTTATTTATTCTGATCTAATGTGAGATCTCTCCTCTGCAACAAGTTATACATTGCATAACCTGATCTCTACTAGGGATTCATCCAAACACCATAACAGCAATATAATCACACAAGTAGACACATCAACTTCCATAGCAAATTCCAAATTCCTAATCAAATATGGAAATCTCCTCCAAACTGATCACACCCATCACCTACAATCATCCATCCAATTTATAATCCAACTTTTCCAGCCAATTCACCATGCCAAAACAAAATATATTAAACTGCCTCGTCACCTTCTTTTAGTTGATGGCAAACACAAATTTCGATATAAAAGAAAAATGGCAAATTGATGGTATTCACTGAGCAGATTAAACCAAAAAACAATTCCACAAATCCAATTATAGAAATGAAAAGTTGCGAAGATATTTCCAATTCTACTGAAATCTGATGCCAACTAAGGTGTGATGCAAGAAAATAAGGCTGGCAGCAAAAATGAAAGCCCAAGTCATCAAATTCACAAAGCAATACACGTTATTCTGCAAATCAATTGAACACCACTAACGACCATGTAAGCTTTTGGCATAATCCATTGAGAAATATGACTTCATATCCATAACATAAACAGATGTATCTAAGAAGCTTGAAAATATGTATTCCAGCATCTCAATAGAAACTTATCTGTAAGGGGTTGTCTACGGTACTGTGATGTATACCATACATTTATTTATCATTAATTGAACAAAAATAAGTAGTTAAATGAGTAAAATTTACAATATTCACAACTTTTACAACATTCATAACAAAATTACTACATTTATTTTATACATTTACATACAATTGTACCAAGTTACTATAATGACCACTAATAGAACAAATATTAACTAAATAATAACTGCATTTACCAAAATGACAACAAATTTGTTGTTATATCAATAAATATAGGTACCACAAACATATACGTATCTTAAAAATTCATATCTGCAATATGACAACACAGTTGAATCACTCCATCAACATATAACCAGTATCATATAATTCAAAAATTCAGCACAATAGTCCTTAATCACCTCAAATTCGCAGCAAAACCCATCTCCCAAAATCAACTCAACTCCCACAGAAGCCGTACATTCAAACCATAATCCAACCCATCAAGCCAATTCATCACTCCAAATACAAAAATAAATTATAAAGAGAAATTCGTCTACTTTTTCTCTTTAAAAATATTGGTATACTAAGTTTTGAAAATATCAGAATTAATTGTACATCAATGATTCATGATTTATTTAAAGAAAATGCAGAAAATGAAGAAAAACAAGTAAAGAACACCTAGAGGCTGCAATGACTACGTCTTTCTATTTCTGATCATAATGCACAGTCACAGTGTACATGATATAGAATTTATAGGGTAGGGGTTAATAAAAATGTCTCAATTACCCTTACATAGTGAGATTAATCTTGGTAGACAAGTTAAAATGGAAGGCCATCATAATGATCATATCATCATTCAGTCATCATCCTCTTGTGCTAGCAGTTTCTCTGTTTGGTAGGTAAAGAGGGTGCCAAACTGGGTTGTTTTAAATTCAAATTTGCCAAATGCAGCTGAAGTCGGTCGTGTAAGTTCCCCATATTCAAGTGGCTGAGAAATTATAACTAATCTTTAGGCAACTTCCAGAACAGATGCGATGGTGTATAGATTAGCTAGTTAATTTGGTAAACCAGAAATGGCAGCATTAGGAACTGGATTCAGGAACCTGTTCCCTAATGTTGGGATATTCATTAGGAGTAAACAACTTCAAAAACATTGGTCTCTACTAAGATCCACATAACACAAACACTAGTAGTTTCAGTGGCCCTAGTTCTTACCGGTGGAACAGTGCCTAAACCTTTTCTTTTTGGCCGGCTTGCATCATGAGGATTGAGGAGTGAACTGAAATGTACCAGAACATTTCGATACGACGCTGATTCACTATTGTTAATGCTAAAGTTTTTAGATCATAGTTCTAGAGGGAGCTACTTTTATACTAGAATTCTTATTTCAACCAAGTTTTGAGGTCTCTTAGATAATAGAACTCTATCTGCATATAGAGTATAGACTAACCCACTTGCAGCAGGTAATGGAGCTAAGCATTTTAGTTGTGGGAATTCTATCACCTATTATTTTGTTGGTGACGTACCTTGTATATGCTGGCAAGGTAAGAGACTTCATATATATATATATATATATATATATATATATATATATATATATATTATACAAATTTAACAAATTTTCTAATGAGGACTATCCACCTCAATATGTAAATAGAGATTATACAAATTCAACAAATTTTCTAATGAGGACATTTAAGTCAAGGACTTTTCGGCTTATCATATTTTTCGGTCTTATATCCACATCTTAACCATTCTATTTATAGATATTTATGAATATATTATTTCTACAAATTTTCAGTCTTATTGAAAATAGTTAAGGCATTCATAAGTGTGATTTACGAATTATGAACTTTAACAGTTCATGTTTGACAGATTTGGTTTGTTCGTTAATTTGATCTAGTTTATTACATTAACGGTCACCGATTTCGCTGAAAATTTGTATGAATAATCGACTCATATAAACCTTAAAATTGAACGGATGAGATGTTAAAATGTGATCGAAAAACGAGTCTTTTAAACCATAAACCAAAAAGTGTTTAACTAGACCTCAACTTAAGGGTTCTCACTAGAAGGGTTTCCATGCAAATTTTATTAGACTCGTTTAATGATCCAAAATTTTAAAAAAATTTACATATTATTGTATACAATAATAGTTCAAGTTTAATTGTCACTATCAACTTTTGAGAACTTTCGGTAGTGGACATCAGTTCCCCACTCTTTTCTCCACTACTTGAACTAGCTACGGGTCTATCATCATAGACAACATCCATGAGCCAATCGGGCCCAACCCCTAGCCAAGAATAACGCCCCTCCAAATGAGCTACACGTTTAGCAATCACATCAGCTACACCATTTGCACTCCTAGGAATATAGGTAAGCCTTGGAACACCAACCTCATTCAACAAAGACCTAACTTTATGGACTAGAACCCCTTCTGCACTCAAACACTCCCCAACTGCATTGACGATATTCACTACACCCAAATAATCACTCTCCACACCCTCCAAAATACCATTTCTCCTCACCGATTCCAGCCCCATAATTAGTGCAACCAACTCCACAACACAAGGAATAAGTCGTTCTTGCATTCTTTCACCTACTGCCAGTAACATTACACCACCACTATCCCTTAACATGGCCTCTAAGCCCACCCTTCTATTATCATCACTCACAGAAACATCACAATTAAGCTTAAAAATACATGGACATGGAGCTTTCCACCTCTCGGTAACCACTCGCCTGTTACTTTCATTTCTTGTTGAATCTTGGAGTTGCACTTCCAACATCCGTTTCCACCATAACGCCCCCTGCTCAAACAACAGCTGTTGTGGCCTAGACTGCTCTCCTTGAACCACCTTATTTCTCTCATACCAGTTACCCCACAACAATACCACCAATAATTACATCTCATCAACAGAAATAACTTCCAAGGCATGATTAAAGAAATCTGGAAAATTACCCCACACATCTGGTCCCAACTTCGAGTAAAACCCCGCCCTTTCCAACACCGCAACACTAGAACTACACGACCATGTTGCGTGCAAATGCGTCTCATTGAATAGCTGACACCTAGAACAAACTGGAGAATCAGAAACATACCTCTGATACAAAACCCATTGACAAGGCAAAAAACCCTTCAAATACCTCCAAATGAAATGAGACATTTTGTAATTCTTTCTATTCTTCTAATAAAATTTCTGAGATCTTCTTCTCCAAAAAATGTCACTATCAACCATATTTTTGCATATTATGGATTGAATTTTTCTTTTCTGTCGAGGACTATCTAATCCTAATTTTATCATTTTCAACGCCATATATATTACCCACTTGGCAATATTTGTTGCATAGAGAGAATGAGGCAATTGATCGAAAGATAATAGTTGAGATTGCATTAGTACGGCCGAAAAGGCCCAAATACACTTGGAGGGACGGATGCCCAGAAGAAGTACAACGCACCAAGCCCAAACACTAACATACTTAAAACACAACAGGCATTACACACCTTAGCAAACCATAACATGGTCATGCAAAATATATAGAAACTATAAGGGAACTGGTTCGTTCAGGAGAGAATGATCCTAGTGGTGCACCGAATGATCGAGTATTGAGTTCTATTGTCATAGTAGATGCTCTCCAAAGTAGCATAACCCCTCGCATATCTGAACGTTCCGGTCCCTGAAACAACACCTAGCTCCTTGTACCTCTCGAACTGACGGCTGGTGCCTTGTACCTCAAGGCTGCTACCATTGGCAAAAGCAAACGACAATGAAACATGGAGGTCAGAGCCGGAGAGTGATGAGGCCACCATGATGCCTTGAGCTCGACCAATTTCAGTCGAGCTCTTGTCCGGGGTTACTGTGATTGGGTCGTCAAGGGCGAAAATGGTGCCGAATGAGGTGAAGGACAAAGGCTTATTTCTTATGCCGGTGATAGCTTGAACGGTGGCATTATTACCGGATGCTAAGTCTTGCAAGTAGAACTCTGTAATGGTTTCGGTAGGCCTTTGAGCCGTGGCTAGAGATATGAGCATGAGTGCGAGAACTAGAAGCAGCGGTGAAGGTAAGGTCGACATGAGTTTGATGGGTCTTGAAGCCACCATAGTTGAAGAAGGGAACAAATTGAGTAGCGAGGTAAAATTTTAATTTATAGATGTGCAATAGTATCGGTGAAATGGGGTTAATTTATAAGCGGAAAGAGAGGGTTAAAGTCTTCAAATTGTACCAGCCGTTAAAGTAAATGTGGACTGAGCACAAGATTGGTGATGTTACTTTGAGACCTCTTTGGGACGTTTTCGTGATGATGAGTGTATCATGTGACAAGGTTGAACTTAAAGCATGATGCCCCCAATATTTGTTAACTTCTACCTTTTGAATATGGATAGATTTTGGGATGAAAATTCATACATAGATGATGATAGATGTGAAGCTAAGACAGTGTAGCTTCTCATTCATTAGGGTATTATCCTACGTAAAACTATTCATTACGTTTAAAAAATTATACATAGATTAATTGAACTCCACGTTTGTAAACACAAGACTAATACAACGGAAGCAAAAGAGTACGTACCAAATAATAACCATATATTACACGTGTTTGGTGATTTTTCCGATGTTTGATTTGTGGTTCTTGGATCAAGTTTTACGGTTAATAACTTATTGAATATTTTGCCAACAGCTTTGTAGAGAACCGACACCCCTATGTGTTTATGATTGTATGCTGCAATTCACCCTCAATATGCTGCATTTTTCTGATCATTACCTTTTATTGGATCTAAGCCAACGTTGGGCCATGCAACAACAAGTAGATTGTTTTCTTGAAATGTGTAGTTGAGAGCTCGTTCTCTTTTCTTCTTGAATTGTTGATTTTGAGGAGGTATGACAGATGTCATAGCTGGTATTTGAGAAGACATGTAATCATTATCATTGTTTAAGCGACAAATTTTCTTTTTTCTTTCATCAAATTTTATAGTTTCACAATTTGGTCCATACATCACTACTACGTATTTTGTTTTAGGAAACGGGAGTCGAGCTTCATTGATTAAAATCATACGAACATAATAGATCAAGCTAGGAGAATGTCCAAAAACAAACTCCGTAATTACAATCGATACGCATAAAATGCCTGTAATTTCCAAAGGAAAAACTATAGAGTTGCTACTCACTACATGACTACAAAAAAAGTAACTAACTAAAAAAATATGTCCACAAAAGACTTTATTTTGGCCTAAAAAGCAAAAAAACCTACACAACCATATCAAAGCACCTCAGCTCAATGAATTGAGACCTAAGACCGTCAATGTACAAAAAGGGGATAGACTCTTCAATTGGGAGATATAGGGACATAGGGATGTTTACCATGCGGAGCGAGAACTAAACTCTAGATTCAGCCTAATTGAGCCCTAAAGGAAAGAGATTGCAGTGGTCTGAAGCCAACGACCCAGCACACTTTCATTCCCACCCTTATCAGACCCAATTGCACCAGGCCAAGCTTAGTTGTCAGACCATTAACCGCCGCCAATTCAATCTGGCGGCTTCCCTAACCTCGTTATCTCTGCCAGCTCCGTCGCGAAACCTTGCTACCGAAGAGAAGAGTTGAAATAACCCCTCTTACTTCTCCACTTCAATCACTGATGAAGCTCGACGCCGGCTTCCAGGAACTCGCACCGATGCACAATCGTCGCTACTACCTCCTCACCCAATCTAGATCAGATCAGTTATACCAGAAGGTTGTTGCCTCCCTCTCCGTTGATTGACGAACACAAATAACTCACACTGCCACTTACTCTTACAAGCAAAAACACCTGCTCCCAATCTCAACCTCAGCCTCAAAGGTTTAGCCTACTAGCCTCCAATTCGTAGAAGACCAAGTGTCGTCGTCCTAACGTCGTGAGGACGCCTGAAGAGCCCACATTCAACCAAAACAGCCGTCACCTCACTAGTAGAATCCGAGACATATGTGACGAAATTAAACAATTTCGTCTCATAAGTTTCAAGTTATGTCACGAAAATAATTTCATCGTCAAAATTATAACTTATGAGACGAAAACAAGGATTCGTCGCTTAAGTTGTCACCTATGCGACGAATCCATAACCTAAACGACAAAAATAAGTTATGAGACGAAAAACATATTTTTCGTCGCATAAGTTTCAAAATTTTGAAAAAAAAATCCCGCAAATAAATTCTGAAAATTTGAAAATTTTCAAACTCTCCCCTCCCACTCGATCTCTCTCATATATTTCCTATTTTTATCAAAACCGGCCCCAACCCTCCACAATCCCTCATGCACCTTCTCCCCTACCATCTCTCTCACCTTTGTCGCCACCTACTCCACCTCCCTCACCCTCCACAACCCTAATCCCTCTCCTCCGCCTCTCCACCTCCCTCACCCTAGCTCCACAGCCCCCAACTCTCCCTCATCGAAGTCAACTCCTTCGCCTCCTTCCACTGCTGCCGACTTCCAACTCCGACCCACCGTCGCGTCCATCTCCTCCCCCACTCGAAGCTTCTTTAACCCAACCACCTCTCTTTTCCCTATGTCGACTTCCACCTCCTTGGCCGATGCCAACTCCGACCATTACGACGACTCCGGCAACTCCGACTTCCACCACTCAACGATTATAACGACAACTCGTTCTCTACTCCGACGTTGTCGATGAGCGTGAGTTTGGTGGATAGAGGTAGGTGGTGGTGGTGGTGGCGCGTGGGTGGTTGACGGAGGAGTATAAGAACTTAAAAAAATAAACAAATTTTTTTTTTCTGGTTGCGTGGGTGGTCAAAATTTTCTCGCTCTTTTTTTTGAAATTTTGTAAACACTATAGAGACGAAATATTTGGTCACTTAAGTTAAAAAAATTTGTCTCTTAAGACTATAGCGACGAAACATTTTTCGTCGCATAGGTGTATTATGTTGTGACGAGTATTCGTCGCATAGGTGTATTATGTTGCGACGAGTATTCGTCGCATAAGTACCAGTGCGACGATAAATATGCGATGACATTTTCGTTACTTAGATTCTTATGCGACAAATAGATGCTCGTATACAACGAAATGGTTTCGTCGCATAGATCTCGGATTCTCTTAGTGCCTCACAACTAAACCTTAGGGCTTGGTACTAGCCTATAATACATGCTCATACTTGTATGGGAATTCGAAGTCGATAACCCTCCACTCACACATTTAAGTCTGGCATTTGAGAGAATGAGAGGGGTGCTACGTGTGTTCTCTCCCCCCTAATAGACAAATAAGTATGCATATGTACTGTCGTTGAAATTGATCGAGGTTGTTTTTTCTTTTATTAATGTCTGGATTTGATGTAGGAGTTTGATGTAGTCTGCATTTTTCCTTGTTAGTTGTGGTTTTCTTACAATTTTTTATTGTCTGATCAATTCATCCTAACAAATGAAAAAGGAACACAATTCGAAAATAATTTTGATTGTCTGATTTGGTCAGGAAGAATGTCTTGGTAATACACCGATTGCGTTTTCTTACAATTTTTTATTGTCTGATCAATTCATCCTAACAAATGAAAATTCGAAAATAATTTTGATTGTCTGATTTGGTCAGGAAGAATGTCTTGGTAATACACCGATTGCGTTTTCTTACAATTTTTTATTGTCTGATCAATTCATCCTAACAAATGAAAAAGGAACACAATTCGAAAATAATTTTGATTGTCTGATTTGGTCAGGATGAATGTCTTGGTAATACACCGATTGCTCAAATATGCAAGGAACTGAATGCCGAAAAGAAATGCAAAACTAGCTTACTAAATTTGTTCTTACACAACCCTGACTCTGAACATCTGCCATGAAAAGCTTTGGGCCTAGAGACCATCAAGGTGTACCATGCATCTCCACGCATCACAACAGTGAACAACCTCGATCAAATCAGTATCATGTTGAGTCCTACCCAATGCAAAAGGATCTCAGCAACTCCTCTTAAAGTCGGCTGAAAAACTGTTGCTAAATATAAATCAAAGCTTATAATCATACGACCAAAGGCAACCAAAAGTGAAAAGTCCATAATGAGACGAAGCAAGTGCTCCCCTATTCAGCTCATCTCTTAAGACACAGATATCATCTGAGTTTCCTACTTGTGTTCAACTGTGACGTTGAATCGTACAACCCCGTATCCAATCGAACTGTCCACAGAATAGGTTTCACACGTAGCACCCTCGAGCAAACTGAAACTTTCAGGTACCGGATACCACCGAGAGCTCTCTAACCGGGTCCATTAAGATACCATTGTACTCCTTGTTTGTGAACCTAACTGAAAATACAATAAGGGCATTAAGTCCGTCCAGTGCTGAAGCCACAAAAACGCCTTGTGCTCGACCAACTGCTGGGGAGTGTAGGCTGGGGCCTTCCGTGAGAGGGTTGTCAGTAACATAAAATGTTCCAAATTGACTGAAGCTCCAAAGTTTTCCGGCGACACCTGCAACCGGTATGTCTGTGACATTTGGGCCGGAAATGAAGTCCTGAAGGTACATGGACATGCGTGTTTCTTGGAAGTACTCTTCACTGCTACTGGCGATGCCGGAAAACGCAGTCATGGATAGAACCAGTGCCAATAGTAGGGATTGATTAGTAAACATGGATAGCAAGTTTAATGCCATTATTGGTATATGAAATAGAAAAAAGACTATTTACTTGGCAGTAATTAAGATCCTAAAGGTAGCAAATGACAATTAAAGGAATTAAACAGTTGGATTTTCTAAACTTAACTTAAAAGAGTTTTCTCTCTTTTAAAGGTAGCAATGACAATTAAAGGAATTAAGGGTCTTAAACCAATTGATAAAACTGAAAGCAACTAGGGGAAACTAATTAAAGAGGTAAGGCTACTGAGATAAGCAGCTGTGTTCGAATTGCTCTGTGATTTTCGAGTTCATAATATGGACACAGATGGCAGTAATTGACTATTATGAATTTATGATAGACGAGAAATTTAGAGTTGTTTAAATTCCAAGTCTATGTAGGTGTTCTGAAGTAGCTGAGTCGCACTAGACCTTTAACAAATAGATTTTCTGGATGCAGACAAACTAAAAAAGAAAATACCCTAAACTAGTAGTTGAACTGTTACAACCAATATAGCAATGCAGACCCGCAATAAGAATGGCTGCGGCATTCAAACTAGCACGGATGCTCTGTAGGTACTTGACTAGAGCTTCATATAATCCCAGCAGTCGTGGTATCAATATGGTTATCATAATATAGTGAACTTGTAGAAACGACCCAAATGAAAAATCAAAAGTAGAATATGACTATGGCAAGGACTGTAGAATATGCACAAAACTATTACTCTGAGAAATATTTATCTGTAACAATGAAAATTATCTATATTTGTTGCATCATTTGACTACCATTGGCACCCCATTATACATCCATATTGGTCACATTGGGTAAGTGCACACATTTTCCTTTCTGCCTGAATCCAGATCTATAGTACCCTCATAGAGGTAGAGATATTAACAAAAGTTGTTTAACAAGTACTGAGTTACACTTTTACGTCTTCTTTTTGTCATCAGAGTGCGACATGCTCTGATCAATTGATTTCAACTGGTCCCGAAGATTCCAGATTCTTAACTTTTGCCCTCAATGTCTCATTTTCTTGTACCAAGGTCTTGTGGCCATCGGTTTTCTCTTCTTTAGTCTGGTTTTGTTTCTTCGCAGCTTCCATTGCCTTCCTCAGAAATTGAAGTTCTCTTATGTAATTGTGCAATCTATCAATCATCAGTGAAAGAAACAGAATAAACCCTGCATTCCATAGTTGGAAAGTTATTAGACAAATAAACTGAACAAAAGATGTGACTGATGTGAGATATTCACATCACTTCTACAAACTCAAATGATCTACATATTAATATTATACAAATATTTTGGAGGCCTCAGCCCCTGTCTGATGGACAAATATTTTGCCAAACAAAGAGGGGGACAGTACTTTTGTAAAACTAAAATCAGGTCGTATACAGACAATTCATATTAACAGCCTGAAACAAAGAAATAGTACCGGAAAAATTAAAAATACGGACATCTAAGGAAATCATATGAAAATATAGAAGTAAAATCAACCACAATTGACAAAAAGGAAAGTATCAGTATTGTGTTATGTCCAATGACATCTAAGAGCATATTATATCTAATATCAACAATCAACAAAGGAAAGAAAATTTGAGCAAATTTAACGACATGATGAAAATTCAGACATTAACTGGCTAACAGCATTTATAATGTTAGTTAAGAAGAGCAAACATGCAACCGATTAATCTTGCTATTAGAGACCTAACCAACTTCTTGGTTCAGGTAACATGTTTCAAGCTGATGGAAGTGAAACACAAAGGGCGAGAAAGAAGAGATATCTACACCCTTCTCAGCTCCAATGCTGGATATGAACTCTCCCTATGTTAATCACTCAATTTCTTCGAATGTCATAAGATGAGCTCAAACTGCTCAACTGATTGACTCGTGCAAAACCTTAACCACTTCAAGATACACATGTATAGCATACTAAGAATTAAGATCTAAGGAGAGAGAGAGAGAGAGAGAGAGAGAGAGAGTACCCATGAGAGAAATCTCGAGCATTTTGATGGACATGAGGACCTCGTCGGTAGGGTTGAGCGTGCCGGCCTCGTTGGTACGGTTCCTGAGCTCGGTGAGATTGTAGACGGTGGCCAAGAACACAGCGGCGACGGTGACGCCGACAGTCCTGACGACGATTGGGCCTTTGCCTTGCTTGAGCTTGTCGAGGCCCAAAATCAACAGCTTCCTCAGCGGCGTCTTGAACAGCAGCATCAGTATCAGCGCCATTTGGCTGAAGATCGCAGAGTACAGTAGCTGCATCATCTTTTCGTCTCCAACAGATCTGAGAGAGAAAGAAGAAGAAGAAGAAGAAGAAGAGCTTTAGGACCTCTGTGTGTGTATGTGTGGGTTGGTGCGAGTGCGGAGGCACTTTTTTGTAATTAACTAATTATAGATTGGGAGTCATCATAATTGATATTTTGTTTTTGATGAGTCATCTAGTAATTTTTTTCAAGAAGATGAGTCATCTAGTATTAATTGATTTCATTCGGAAGAGTTTGATTTGGAATTGTATCTGGGTGGCTTTTATTCCTCAAAAAAAGTGGCTTTTGATTCGGCTGTCTTTGAGAGGTGGCATATATCTCATCTTATTGATGATGTCGTTTTCAGTTGAAGTATTTGTTAGCAGGATTTAAAGAAACGCTAAACTCACCAAAATGTGAGCATTTGAGCTTCAACAATATCGTGATAGTTGGCCGGGAGATCTTGTTTCAGCCCGTTAGAGAATGATTTGGAACCTCAGTTTATGGGAATAAGAAATGTAAGCCCAAAGAGGCTTGGGACAATCTCATTCAGACATCAACACACTAGTAGGGGTGGACTTTTAGGCACCGAAAAAAACGAAACCGGTCAAAATCGTACCGAACCGACACAGAATAACCGAAACTGAATAGAACTGAGACAATTGGTTTTAGAATTCGTAAAAACCAACTTGTGCGGTTTCAGTTTCGGTTTGCGGTTCTGTGTTTTCTAAACACCAATTAAACCAAACCGAAATATATTCATTTACTTATTAATACTTAATTTTACATTATGTGTCATGTTCTTATTAATTATGAGTTACAAATAGTAGACTTCCACAAACATGTTTATATTTTAAAGTGTTTAAGTCTAACCTAATTCTTTCTCAAGTAGTATTCCCTATGTAGAGTTGATTCACAAAGTTTGTATTTCAATGTTTCCATAACTTCATGCATCCTAATATTTTTTTTCTTTCATTTACAATGTGTGAAAGTTATTTCAAAAAATAGGTTTTGTAACCGAAACCGTATCGAATTTCGGTTAACCGACAGGTACGGTTTCTTGTATGTACTTTGCGATTTCCATTTTGAGAACTATATAACCAAGAAATGCAGATCGGTTCTCAGTTCTTGCCCTAAAACCGAACCGATTGGACCGAATCCACCCCTACACACTAGTGCTCTAACATGAAATACATTGCTTTTCAGGATGGCTCAGCACTAATTTAAAATGTGTTTTTCACATATCATTTCATCAATTTTTATAATGATCAATTTATTATCACTTTTCAAGCATGTTAATTTATTAAACTTTATTGAATATGTATATTTTACAAAATTAAGTAACGTTATGTCTAACATGAAACATTGCGACATGCGACATGTGAATAACAAACAAATATTGAGGTAACATTATATGTCTTGGTAATTATAAAGCAAAAATATAATTATTTTTTATATTTTTCTTCTTTTTTGTCAAAAAAATCTTTATTTTTGCCCCTTTATTATTTCCTAGACTTTTTCTATTTTAAGGCCAAAATCACGAAGGGTTGAGAGAAATAATAAAAGGGCAAAAATAAAAAGTAGAAAAAGTAAAAAGAAAAAAAATAGAAGGAAGAGTACACACGTTAGATGGTCGGCGTGAAAGTCGCTAGAAGCTCATATTCTTCTTCTTCCTTTGTGTATTTCGAGAAAAATTCTTGTATGCTCGGTCGTGTATGTACAACACACAATCTATTCATTCATAACTATTCATATGTTTGACCACCCATGTATCAATATTATATTCTCTAATCTCAACCGTTCACATGTGTCGTGTACATACACGGCTGTGTATTGAAGATACTCCAGTATTTTGATCCATACTCAATTTTCCGCTTACTCTCCCTCTCTCTCTCTTTCTCTCTCGTCTTCTCTATTCTATTCAATTTTGCTGTAATGATACCATTTCTATGATTTTAAACTACGCATTCGCCTCTTCTTCTTCTTCTTCTTCATCTAGGTCGTTTACTATTCCCACAACTCCGGGTTTTAGGTATATACACGAATATTTAAATCTTCAATCGAAATCTTATTCTCGATTTCGACCTAGATCGATGAAGCCCTCTTATTCTAGTGTATGCTCAGAGCTATCTAAACTGTGATTTGATATTTCTTTTGGTTTATATGAAATTGAGCCATGATTCTGAGTTTTTACTACTGCTGCTTGTTTGAGACGTGGTTATATGATTTTTCTTTTTGTTGATTTGTTTTTGTTTCAGGTCAGGGTGCTGAAGAATTGAAGAAAATGATCTGGGGGACTATACGCCGGAAAGTCTCTTCGGTACTGTTTCAGACCTCCATTGATTTTTTTTCTTTTTATCCGGTGTTTTATTTCGATTGAAATCGACATGCTTTATATAGTTTTCGTGTCACGATTACTGAAAGGAATAGCTTCACTCTGTGTTTATGATTTTGAGTGAGAATTGTGAATCCGTGGCATAGTTTTGTACTAATGTCTATGTTTGGGTGTATAGTCTCAGGTGTTGGCACAAGCGTGGAAGGTTAGGTCTGGAGCCTCCACGCCCAAGTGTTACCGCACTGTGCCAAAAGGGATACTTGGAACTGATTTCTGTTTCTCTTGTGCTTTGTTTCGATTGAAAAGTTATAATCGGATTTCTGTCTCTATTATGTTCTGTTTGCCTTGGAGGGTATGATCCTTGGAACCTCATGTCATGCAGGCTTTATTAAATGGGAGAGGATATGAGTGTATTCAGAGGTCAAGCTAACATATTGCCTCCAGTGAGTTTTAAGTTCATTTAAGCAAAACTTGTATTTAATGGCTTCATATTAATTTATTTAAATTCCTACTCTCAACGTCTGCAGGTAGTTATGCTTCGATGTCAAGCAGGTACTGTGCTCCGATCTTTCCTTGTCACTGTATTTTCGAGGATACCCTGTAAAATTTACATTCTTTTATCACCTCCTGCGAGCTTTGCATGAAGATGGTTTTTATGAACACCATCTCTTGTGGCACTTTTAGTGTTGATTATTCCTTGGAGTTTAAAACTACATCTGTGTGATCTAGGATTGTGCCTTCAATGATGGTTTCGGGCCAAACTACGCTCCTCCATGGCGGCACTAGGACAGCTGCAACCTACCCAGAAATGAAGGTCTCCACCTTAGCTTCGTTTTGATACAAAGCACGCCACCTATGGTGCCAAACGGAGGAGCACTGGCGCGCGCCAAATCCGACAGAGTAGAGAGAGAGTAGCCTGGTGAAATCTGATTTTTAATCCCGGTAACTCTTATTTATAGTCATTTTATCGCATAATATCATTTTAGATCGTAACTTTCATATACGAGCTTCGATTCGAGCGTGTCACATGTCCACGAACTCGTATTAACGTCTTCTATAACTTTCATGAAGGAATTTTTTTTCTAAATTATCAACTTAACGAAAAGTCAACTTTTATGGTCTCTATAGTAAAACAAATAATAATCGAAAACTACTGTACTCTTCATAAATTCACAGAAAATAAGTTGTTGCTCCGGAAAATAATCCAAATATACTTGTAAGCTAGTATTAACACGTACTACGACTTAGGAGCTTTAAATCCATTATTTACCAATTCTAAAAAAACTCAATAATCACTACCAGAAAAAAGACTATAGCCGACGAAATATCTAAAAACAGGCCGACGAAATTTTTTTTCGTCGGCTAAGTTAAAATTTCGTTGGCTAAAGTGGCATTTTAGCCGACGAAAAAAAAATTTGTCGGCTAAACTATTTTTTTCGTCGGCTATAGTTAAATTTTAGCCGACAAAAAAAATTTTTGTCGGCTAAAGTGTTTTTTTCGTCGGCTATAGTATGTGAACTTTAGCCGACGAAATTTGAAAAGTTTAGCCGACGAAATTAGGGTATTTCGTCGGCTAAAGTAACTTTTAGTTATAAAATTGTACTACGGATATTTCGATGTCCGATTGACTATTGTGATACCAATCTGGAAGCAGAACGGCCGTAGGAGTAAAACTCATTATGAAACAAAATTAAACAAGTTATACAACATTAGTACGCATGTTGTGATTCCGATGATCAAAGTTGATAAACAAAATTCCGACCGTCAGATATGATCATTATGTTGAAATATGTATATAGGAAAAAATTTAACTTAATCTGACAACGTTAAGGGCTCGATCCATACGGTCAATCACGTAAGTCAAACCCCTTAATGCACGGAAACGGTCATTTGACCGTCTAAATTACGTATTTTGCCCGGACCTTCAACTGAAAATAGTTTCAAATCGATGAGACGCAACCAGTGGTATAAAAATTTTATGAAAAATAACTACCGGAGATAGGGCTACCTCTAGGGAGAAAGAATGGAAAATTGAGTTAACCGCAATTATCGGTACCGAGACTTTACCGGAATTACGTGATTTTTCAATTATAGACGTATTTCACCATTCCGGTCATATCTTATTTCACGACTTTTTTTCGTTTGAAGCTTCTACGTTTAGGGTTTAGGGTTTTAGCCGACGAAATTAGGGTAATTCGTCGGCTAAAGTTAAATAAATAAATAACTATAGCCGACGAAATTAGGGTATTTCGTCGGCTAAGGTTAAATTAATAAAAAAAAATAACTATAGCCGACGAAATTAGGGTATTTCGTCGGCTAAGGTTAAATTAATAAATAAAATAAATAACTATAGCCGAAAAATTACCCTAATTTCGTCGGCTAAAGTTAATTAAAAATTCAAATTTTTTGGCGGGGATTTTTAAAATTTTTTGACTAAAATTTTAAACTTTAGCCGACGAAATTTCGTCGGCTAAAGTTCAAAATTTTCTATATCTTTCATCTTCCCTCCTCCTCCTCTTCATCCTCCCTCTCCTAACCTTCTCCTCCTCCTCCTCTTCATCTTCCTTCCTCCTCCTCCCTCTCCTAACCTTCTCCTCCTCCTCCTTCAAATCCCTCCTCCTCCTACTTCTCTAAATTCTCCTCCTCCTTCCTCTCCTCTTCTCCTCCTCCTCTCCCTCTCCTAACCTTCTCCTCCTTCTCTTCCTCCTCCTCTCCTCCTTACTCCTTTTTCGGTGTAAAAACGAAAAAGAAGTAAAAATTTTAATCAAAAATACAATAAATTAAAAAAGAAAAAAAATATGAAAAAATTAAAAAAAAAACTATAGCCGACGAAATACCCTAAAATTCGTCGGCTAAATTTTTTAAAAAAATAATAATTACATAAAAAAATAAATAATAACTTTAGCAGACGAATTTTAATAAAATTCGTCGGCTAAAATTAAAAAAAAAACTATAGCCGACGAATTACCCTAAAATTCGTTGGCTAAAGTTTTTAAAAAATAATAATTAAATAAAAATAATAATAACTTTAGCCGACGAATTTTAATAAAATTCGTCGGCTAAAGTTAAATAAATAAATAAAAATAATAGCTATAGCCGACGAATTTTATTAAAATTCGTCGGCTAAAATTAAAAAAAAAAATAATAATAATAACTATAGCCGACGAAATACCCTAAAATTCGTCGGCTAAAGTTAAATAAATAAAAATAATAGCTATAGCCGACGAATTTTAATAAATTTCGTCGGCTAAAGTCCAGAAATTAAGCGACGAAAAATTTATTCGTCGGCTAAATAAATGACTTTAGCCGACGATGAACAGTAATTTCGTCGGCTATAGTGTTGGTCGACGGATTTTGCCCGACGACGTGTCGTCGGCTAAGACTTTAGCCGACGTAATTTAAGGTTTAGCCGACGAAAAAATTTCGTCGGCTAAAGTGGTTGTTCTGGTAGTGAATAAGCTTGAGCGATAACCTATAATATTTATGAACGTTGTCAAAAATTCTCGATAAAATTTATCACCCGGTAAATATGTAACTATTAGGTTCGGGTTGTGACATAAACAGTTAAAGTATATTGTTTTATTTTGAGTTTAAAGAGAAAAAATGAGTTTCAAAGAGCGTAAATGCTTGAAGAAATTGGAATGAGTGAATGATTTTATGCTATTGTGTTTTTGTCATATTCCAAATTTAGACATTATTTTGTAATATAACTACTTAATTTCAATTTTAAATGTACGGATATATTTTTAATGGTTTTATATCATTAATTAATTTATTTTTATTTTAAATATTAGAATGCTCGAAAGACTTCGTCTTTTCGCTTCAAGTCCTTCAAGACTTCAGACTCTGGCTCAACGCTTCGTCTTTTTAAACATAGTTACGAAGTAATTGAATTCCTGCCGTTACTAACACAAAATATTCATAATGGTTCATGGTAAAACTATTTATGTGTTTACTAATACTTGAATGAAATAACCTATATGTCCCTCATGATTATCACCTGAATACTGAGGAGCTTCATTTCAAAAGGGGAGATGAGTTTAGGAATCTCAACCAATAACGATTCATTTCTTCTCTTATTCCACTTGTTTCTGATTCATAATTATTTAATATCCGATGTAAACGTGTCATGAGTTTGCAATGGCATTTTACAAAAGTATGTATACAAACCTACTAGATAATATCTAGCTGCCAACACAGACAACTTGTTCAGGCGACACATTAACTTGTTAATTTTACTTTTATCACGATACCTTCTTTTTTAATTATAATTAGAAAACCAGAAACCCTTTATATTTCATCATTAATGTTGATACATAATGGTTCTTAGGTAAAGAAAACCCGAAAGATCTCTCTCCCTAAGCCGGCAGACAACCACGAAATCCCACCCTCATCCAGGGGCGGTCTAAATCTAGGCGGGTCTCTTGATCTTCTGAAGCTGTATGACTTAGCTGCCGGATGAAGGATATGTCAACAACTAGAATCTTTGAGAGGTAATTGACCAGATGTTCTTAACAGCTTTTGATCAGTGTGGCTTTTTAGATCAGGTTGGAGGTACACTACTAGAAAAATTGTACTTAAGCGACGGAACTTTCCGTCGCTTAAGCCCGATTTTTCGTCGCTTAAGTTTTTAAGCGACAGAAGGTCCGTCGCCTAAGGCCCGTCGCTTAAGACTGGTCGCTTAAGGCCTAAGCGACAGACAGGTGAATTTCGTCGCTTAAAACATGTACCTATGCGACGAAACATGCACCTATGCGACGTAATGGTTCCGTTGCCTAAGTGTGTAGATTTTAAAAAAAATTTCTCCGATGGATTTCCGGCATAAATTTTTTTGTTCTTCCTTCCTTCTTCTTCTTCTTCTTCTTCTTCTTCTTCTCTTCACCTTCTTCTTCTTCTTCTTCTTCTTCTTCTTCACTTGAGCGAGAATTTAAAATTTTGAAATTTTTCTTAAGCGACGGAAAATTCCGTCGCTTAGATAAGTTTCAAATTTTAGATTGAATTTTTGAGCGCCAAACGGTGAAAATTTGAAATTTTACTTAAGCGATTCCGTCGCTTAAGAAATAGTTTTCGTCATTTAAAGAAGATTTGTTTAAGCGACGGAACTTTCCGTCACTTAAGTAAATAATTTTTGTCGCTTAAGTGAAAGAGCATAAGCGACGGAAAGTTCATAATTCCATCGTTTAAGAGCTTCTTAAGCGACGAAAATTTTTTGGCTTTTAAAATTTCAGTCACTTAAATACGTTTTTTCTAGTAGTGGTATGACACACTGTACTTGAGGAGCAGATCTGGTTTCATCTTCCCAACTTCATCTTTGTCCATGTTTATTCATGGGCCAGGAGGGAGTTTTGGTTTGGAGGAGGTTTTGTTTCATCTCTAAGTTCGTGGTGATGATGGAGTTCTTATCTCCGGGGTGCGCTTGCTGCGCTGGACATGGCGGCGGTGTCTCACGAAGGTGACTTCATCTCATGACGACGACGGCTACGGTGTTCTTCTTCCATGTCCTTCTTGCAACTGTGAAGGAAGCTAAGCTAGGTCAACTGTTTTAGGCTTAGGTTTAGTTTCATTTTAGGTTTTGGGCTACTATTTTATTTTATAGTTTGTTATTACTTTAAGTTCCTTTTATTAGGATTCTAAACACTTTTATGCATAAGCACTTTTGTGCCTCATGGCATTGCGAGTCTATTTTTCTAGTTTTTTTTATGTGGGATCTTAGCATATAATCTATTTTTAATTAGATCGAATTGTAGGCTCATGTGTGAGCTGAAATGTAAATGATATGACGCTTATACGAATCTTATGATCTTGCTTGTCTTTTGTACGTATGATAACTAATCGATTCGTATTGTATCCTTTACTTGAGTATGAATGACAAAATTATCTTTAATTCAAAAAAAGGGTTCTTAGGTAAAGATGATCAAGGAGGAATTTGGATATGATGATGCCTATAACTATCACACAGAAAGATTTCGATGCTGCTTTAACCAGGTAATTAATTACTAATGATTAATTCATCTAAATACCATCTTATGTATATAATGGCATAAAATGTATGTATGAATTAACGATGTGGAAGTTGAATTTATAGACAGGTATTTCCCAAATGGAACTGATATATATTTTGACAATGTTAGTGGAAGAATGCTCGAGGCTGCTCTTAACCATGTCAACAAGGACGCAAAGGTCTCACTTTGTGGCATGATATCTGGGTACAATAAGGTGATCACATTAATACCATTTTGTATTCATCTCATTATTATTACATACATGCACTGTCAAATTAGGTTACGTTTGTCTAAGAATGTGATGCATTCATTTGCACATGGAAATATAATAAAACGACATGTTATTGAAAATTGAAATAAGGGGGCGTGCGTCATATATGCATGTCAATTATATTCGGCTGTTTGCTCAAGTAGTAATGCCAGATTTATAAGCTTTTGTCGATTTTTGGTGCAGGTTTGGACTGAGAGGGAGGGAGTGAGGAATCTGCTGAATCTGATCGATCGGCATGCAAGTGAAGATGCAAGGGTACATGGTGGATTCATACTTTGATCGTTTTGGAGATTTTGCAAAGGAGATGGAGAGTCATCTCAAGGAAGGCAGGAATATTGCATTGGTTCTAAGATCAAAAACGTCGGGGACTTGAAAATTTCTTGGAGAGCTTAGGATCACTCTTCACCAGCTCCAATATTGGGAAACTAGTAATCCAAGTCAAGTAATTAGAGTTTAAGCCTATCACCTACTACTGCCACGAGATTTATAGATTTATATATATGATTTTAATAAGTGATATGCTACACATAAAATTTATGTAAAATACGAGATGTTGGACATAAATAATTGATTTTTCTTTCGAGAGTAATAAATATTGATTCCAATATACACAGTTATCATTAGAGGTGGTAAATGGGCCGTAAAGCACGGATACGACACGAGCACGACACATTTAAAAGTGGTCCGGCACGAGCATGCTACCGGTCAAGGACGGCCCAAGCACGTTATCTTAATGGGTCGGGCCTAGAAATATGAACCCACGGGCCCGGCCCGAGCCCGTTATAGCCCAGCCCAGTCCGGTCCAAGCACGATAAGTTAAGCCCACTTTAATATATATATATATATATATTTATTCTTTATAATATGAAAATTATATATTTATAAATAATATAAAATTTGTTTTAAGTGTGAATAATAACTTATAAATACTAATAATTATTCATTTTGATTCTCTTATACTCATAAAAAGTTTTGCTAAAACATTACCAAGTATAAATAATGATCATATGATTCATATATCATATATTTCTTTAATTTGTTGGCAAAGAAAACAAATGATCGATAGAAAATGTGAGTTATTTTTCATTTGTTTTTGTTTTGGTATACTATGATATTAATTTTGGACTAATTTTATTTTTAACTACAAACGGGCCCGTTAATGGGTCTGTCCCGAGTCGAGCACGACCCAATATGTTATGGGCTTGGGACGTGGGCCGGGCTGGGCCTTAGATTTGAGTAAATGGGCCGGTCCAAGCCCGAACCCGTTAAGACGTGGGCCGGCCCAAACACGGTCCGTTTGCCACATCTAGCTATCATGTATCTCGAATTTAACATGCAAGTATGTACCAAAATGCAAGTGAACCAAGCATTTATTAAAAAATTTCAATCGTTGATAATTATACTTAGTTTTTTAACAAAATAAATACTGTCATAAATACAATCTAACCGTCCATTTAAGTTGATTTAAGTGCACTATGGTACACCCAAGACCTTTTGAGTTAAGTAAGACTGTAAGAGTAAGAAGGATGGATGAAATGAAGAGGAAAGTAGAGAAGTAATCAAATCGAAGTCACACGTACAGGTTTTGCAAGAGGCGAGAGGATTCGATGGCTAGAAACGAGATATGGTGGAAATTATTTTGTGCCTCACCTTTTGCATGAGTTAGCGCTATACAGCTCTAGATTGCTAGCTAGCTACATGGACAAGTAATTGTGACAATTAATCCCCACCAATCTTTTGCTCATGCAATCTCTATGTCCCCCTACAAAACGTACCGCATGGTATTACGATGTGCCAATTTGTGTTATACATGCAATCGATTCATGTTCATTCACGCAGTACTTCCAATTCCCTCCCCTAATGCCACAATTGCGCAACCATAATTATTCCGGCATAGTACTGATGTCCGATGTCGTATCATGTAAACTTAAACTTGAGAAAATCTGATCAGTAATTTGTTGGATTGATATGAATTTCGACCAACCGTTTAGTCAATATGATCATGTAAGAATTTGTAGTTCCGACTTCTAAGAGCATCTATTTTCTACATCATCATTTAAATTTGCGTTACAATTAGGCTAAATCCAAATTTCGATCGTCTTCGATCAATGTAAAAACTATAACACAAATTAAGCAAGAATGCTATCTGACATGGAAATGTAACGCTTCAAGGTTCAAACCCAGGTGATTAAACTTAGTGATCGATGATCGATGATCGATGACTGACGAGCTAGCTAGAGCTGGATTTATGTACTTGAATTCTCACGAGTTCCAACTTTCGTCCTCATCACGTAAGTCAGCCGTATACTAAGGATCAATGGTGAAGTATAAGTAGTGTCCGTTTTCGATGTTAACGCTTCATCGATCGATGCCTGAAAATGACTGTACATAGAAATTAACTTGAACTACTTCAAGTGGCACAGCCGTTCTCCCTAACTTATGTTCAAACCCGGAAGCTATCAAATTAAGTTGCCACACATTGTGTTGCAATAGATAGTTGGAGCATTCACATGTGCCAAGGGATTAAAATTTCGGCCCTAGGAACCCTAGCCTTTGGGGTACCTTAAGTCCTTATTAATACGTACTGTTAAAAATGAAAAATGTTACATAGATGTAGTGACATCGTCTGCTCCCCTATCAAAAATGAAAAATCGTTCTGTTGTATTTTTGAAGGTAATATATTTTATTTTTTATTTTTCGAAACTTCAGTACTAGAAGAAATCTGAAGAAGCAAAGACCATAGGAGATGGATCGTGAAAAATGTTAGCGTGCATGCAGGGTCACTCAGAAGTTAATTAACTCTGCAGCTCCTATGTTTATAACACAGCATTGTGAGGAATATAGGCGACGATTGGGGAAAGTGAGTTTGCGTGATGCCCTCTTTTTTTCTTTTCTTTTTCATGCAATATTTCTTAAAAGCCAATCCAACTCGATGATCCATGTTTCCTCACCAAAGCTGCAAAAGCATCTCTATATTTAGCATATTTCATATTTGCAGTGTTAATTTTGGGCGAACTTTCGTGATAAAGCTGCCAACTTGTAGATTGGAGTTTTCCTATTTGTGTTCTTGAGGACCTTTAATTTTGGCATATGATCGATATGATCGATGGCTACACGACAGCGATGACATACTTATATATCAGAGAGGATAGTAATCGTCGCAAAATAATCCCAGTCGTCACCGAGACGTGTTTGCCTCTATGAAGAGGCAAGAGGTAGGGCTAGGACTTCAAAACAGAAAATCGAAAAATAACCACACAGAAACCGAAAAAAAAACCTAGAAAAAAAAACCACACCAAACCGCACCGAATAACCGAAGTGTTTGGTTTGGTTTTGGTTTTTGATGTTTGGAAACCGAAACCGAACCGAAAAACCGATATTATATATATATATATATATTAAATAAAAAATAGAAAATTACATATATAAATATTATTTTATATAAATATTAACCGATATTATATATATTTAAAATAGAAAATAATATTTACATTATTATTTGAAGTCCCAGACTTCTTATATTTTTATGGTTCTCTCAGAAACTGTTATATAACGTAAGACTTTATACTATACTTGTTTTTGTTATTTAATTTCAGGTTTTCTTGCAAGTTAATCGAAATAAAAAAAACAGAGATAAAACCGAAACCGAAAAAACCTAACACAATCGGTTTTTCTTTTAAAAGTTTTAAAACCAAACTGAAAAAAAAAGATCGGTTTGGTGTCCGGTATGAGCTATAAACCGCATCATTCACACCGATTCCCACCTCTAGCAAGAGGTGAGCTTTTACATTTGAAGTGTGCTGGTGCTAAAAATATCTAGGAGAAAATACTTATGACAGCATATAGTTTACCTTTAAAATCAGTTACATCCCTCAGTTTTCAATTTAAACTGGTATATTCCTATACTTTTAAATTTTTGACTGCATTGCCCTTACCGTCAGTTGACCATCAAAAGAGACCGTTAAGTAACTTAAAATGACTAAAATACCCCTATTAACAATTATTTTTATTTTTCCTCTCTTTCCTAAATAAAAATGATTTTCAATAGAAGAACTAAAATGGATTTTAATAGAAAAAGAAAAATTGTATTTCAATAGAAAAAAATAAAATTGATTTTTAATAGTAGAAGAAAATTGATTTAAGAGGAAACAATTAAATTGATTTTAATACATAAATAAAATTGGTTTTTAATAGAAAAAATATAAAAATTTTATTTTTAATAGTAGCTAGAAGAAAATTAAATATTAAAGGGAAACAATTAAATTGATTTTAATAGATAAATAAAATTGGTTTTTAATAGAAAAAATAAAAATTGATTTTTAATAGTAGAAGAAAATATGATATTACAAATTTATTTTTAATATTAGGAAAGAGAAATATAAAAAATAGGAAAAAAAAAATAAAAAATAACTGTTTATAGGGGCATTTTAGTATTTTTAAGTAATTTAACGGTCTTTTTTTACTGCAAGGACAATGTAATCGAGAATTTAAAAGTATAGGGGTGTACCAGTTTAAATTGAAAACTGTGAGACATAACTAATTTTAAGGTTAAAATACAATGTGTCACAAATATTTTCTTTAAAAATCTATCTATAAGAACAATTTGCCCTAGCCTTTAGGGTTACCATTTGAGTAAAGTCGATGTCACTTTGATGGGCGCTTAATTGTGAAGGACTTAAAACTTTGATGATGATCGAACCCTATCCTCATCATCAACAGTGTGAACAGCGTGGGGAAAAGGAAAGCCATCTTACGAAGACAATTGGCGAAGGGGATAAGAGAATGACGGATAAGTTATAGGTTGGATGGTTTAAGGCATCCAAAAAAGTGCATTTCAAGAACTTTAAACTTCTCTAAAGCATCAGATCAATTTAAACACCAACCAACGTACTAATATAGCTTGAAGAAAAAAAATTAAACAACCAACATTTAAATAAATAAAAAGAAACCATGCATATATTTTTAACTCAAAAGATTGGAGCTGGTTCCATTGCCGTATTTAGAACTGGTACAACAGTCTACATTGCTTGATAAATACAAAACACACATGCATGAAATTAAACATTACTGGTTCTGTTTAACTTGAACATAATTAAACACTGAATTCTAGATGAATGAGAACTCTAAGCTTCCTTGTCTCTTTTTGCTAGAAAAGCTAGTCCTAAGGAAACCTAGTTTAACTAAATTAAAACATAAACCCACATGACCATCGATCCTCACTAGCTAGGAAACGGAACTCCAGCATTTCGAACTAAGATCTAGTCTTGATCAGTATTCATATGCATGGTACCCTCACTATTTCTAGTCTTTCAAGGGAAATGGACCACGCAGATCAACGTTGGATCTCAGGATTACGGATATGGAGCTTCAAATCTTAGCAGACGCCAGGCATGTTGTTCCAGAAGCATGGAGGAAGGCTGGGCTTAATTTCTTCATCAGGTTCTGCTGCACTCATGTTCACCGTTGACGTATATGTCGATGTGTTTTGCTGAACATCTAGACTCACATTCATGTCACTTGCACCATTCATGCCTGGTGATGCCTGGTCAGACATGCTTCCCACGTTCCACGACTCGGAGACTGGCGCTGTAGGTTGAAAGTTGAGCAGGCTTAACAAGTCATCGTCCATGTCCTCTAGTGGATCTTCACTTGCTGGTTTCATCCCTGAGACAACAAATTGAAAGGAAAACTTCAGCTAGCAGCAAGTAAACTAATTAGTTTGGTGTTAGCTCATCAAGTTTGATCTTTATTAAACCTTAATTAATGTGTTAGAAGCATTACCAACTGATGGAGATGAGCTACCATCCCTTAGGTTTTCAGCACTATTCTCACCGCTGCTCTTCCAAGTTGTTTCTTCTTGCACATTGTCTTCTTCCTCTTCCTGACCAGCAGACTCGTCGTCCTCCTCTGCAATATATTTGTCTTTGCCTGACTCGCCGGACGAGCTGTCTCCACTCCTTGATCTTTTGTTCCGAGACAGTGTACCAGCTTGCACCAACACATCGTCTAACAGACCACTACCTCTATTTCCTGGAGAGGTTACAGTTTCAATCTCATAGCCATTAGTGTTGCCCGAAGCAGCCTCCATCACACCCTCACCGCCATTAAAGTTAGCAGAAGAAGAAGCAGGTTTCGTGGGGGTGTATGGTGAGTATGGCGGTGTCGTTTGGTTCGAAGGGAGCTCCGAATTCATTGGTTCATAAGTAGGAGTCCCCATGATCATCGAGCTAAGGTTAAGAGTGCTGTAACTACCAAATCCCCCTTGGCCTGAGTTGTAGTACTGAGATGGAGTTGACAATAGGGTTTGGTTTGGAAGAGCTGTCTGGTTGAACAGAGCTGAAGACGAAGACGTCCCAAATGCGGAAACCTGTGAAACCGGAGATAGTGGGATAGCAAAGCCACCGTTACCGTTGAACTGGGCCGTCATGGCTGGGTTGGAGTAATTAAGAGAAGGAGAGCTGTGGTGGTTCTGGAGAGGGGCCTCAAAACTGATGTGGTCATAAAGAGAGAGCGAGGGGGTAGAGCTGTAAGTTGCTTTGCGATGATGAGAGGAGGACAAGAGTGATGAAAATGAAGAGGATGAGTTTGAGATTTGCCTCTGCTGCTGATGATGAGCTTGCTGGTGGTGAAATGAAGCAGCGTGGCCATCATGTTGAAGCTCGTGAGGGTAAATTGGTAATCCGGCTCTCTGGCGTCTCTTCATTCTTGTGTTCCAGTAGTTCTTTATCTCATTGTCAGTCCGACCAGGTAACTGATGAATGATGATACAAATCGAAAGTAACAGACACATGAAACTATTAATTAATTAATCAGACAACACAGATTCAATTAAACCAAGGTCAAACTAAAGAATAAACAGACACATAGGAGTGCGTAATTATGAGAGAATCTTAAAAATTTGGTTCAAATGAATGGAAATTGAAGAAATCGAACGAGGGTAAAAAATAGATCATCAGAAAAATAGATTCCGTAGAATCAAGGATCATAGAATCAAATATGAGAAAAGAAAAAAGTTTGTAAAAATTAAGACAAATAGTTCAACAAGACCAAGAAAGAAGAAGAGAGAAAGCGAAAGGTAATTAACAGGAGATGAAAGATGCTAGGGTCACAGTCCGAATCAGGATGATACAGAAAGATCGAGAAGAATTCACATCAAAATATAGACATGAATAATTAAAAAGAAGCACTAACTTAATTATAAGAAGACCTATATATATATGGAAAATTCTAACCTATATATATACTCCAAGCAAAGAAATGAAAATTCTAACAAGGGCTAGACTTGACCGAGATCAATAACCAGGTCATATGTATATACCTGAGAAGCCATGCGAGCCCATTTGTTGCCGTATTTGGCATGAAGTTCGATGATGATTCGCTCCTCCTCCGCAGTGAGAGAGCCTTTCTTGAGATTAGGCCTCAAATGGTTCGCCCACCTGAGCCTGCAGCTCTTGCCGCACCTTGCAAGCCCTGAGTTCTTTTGCACGGTGTTCCAGTTCCCCTCGCCGTGTTTCTTTACGTACTCCATCAGAATCGAATCCTCGGCCGCTGTCCATGGCCCCTTCTTCAGCCCCCGGAGAGGTTGATGAAGCTGGTGGCCCCCACCTCCTAACTGGCTTGCCGCAGCAACCATCTCAATCAAGTCCATTGATCCATCTCCGCTGTGGCTCGTGATCATTCTAGCCTCAAGAAAGCTAGCCGGCTATAGATAGCTAGGTGGATGGACAGGTATATAGTAAGATCGATGTATAACTATAGATAGCTAAAACCACCCTCCACAACCTATTTTGGTTTTCTGGAGTGGTTTGAGGGTTTGGTTTTGGGTTCTGCCTTGCAAATGGTTTTATAACTTTGAGGTGGTTTTCTTCGTCGGTGGTTTTAGGTTTGTATCTACTCTCAGAAATGAGATCAGAGAGAAAAGGAGAGGGAGAGAGGGGAGAGCTGGTTTATAGAAGAGTTCTCTCTCCTCTCCCAGGGTATAATGAGAGAGAAATATACAGGAAAGAGAAGAGAGGAAAATGGGAGAGATACAGAAAGACCACGCTACCTTCTTGTCTCTATTTGCTATCCCTTCTCTCTAATTAAATTTTTTGGCCATCTTCCTTCCTTGTTTTCGGTGTACAGAGAAAGAGGGTTTCAGATTTAGAGAGAAAAAAAAGAAGGAAAAAAAATGAAAAAAGAGAGTGAAAGATAGGAAGCTTTGTGTTTTTGGGGTCCAAAGTTGGGGCTTCGGTGGAGGTGAGTGTGCTTGAAGGGATTTTATTTAGAGGGGAGAGCACCCATTTCGGTCCGAGTTGCATGCTAAATGGTACGTCCGGGAACACGTTATCTATCAACACCCTTCATTGCCAATATACACACCCATACTTCCCCTCTCTTTCACTTCTAGAACACACCACTTTAGACATTTCACCATTTCTTTCCAAAGTTTGTGGTAAATTTAGTAATCTTCTACATGTTCTCTTTGTTGGTCAAATTACATTTTAAGTAAACTTTGACAACCTATATATTGGATTACGACATTAAATTTTATTTGGACCATACGGTTGACCAAATATGTTAAAATCAAAAATAATTTATATATGATTCACGCAGGTAGAATGTATCTCAAATTATCAATAATAAGATTATTTTGAAAATTTGAACATCACATCCTTACTGAAAATTTAAGTATTTTCAGAGTTCTTATGCAATCAATGTCAATTGGTTTAATTTGAGTTACGTCATCCGGTGGAGCCGTCAAATTATTAATATTTGTCTCGACATTATTATCGATGGAAAATTCTGCTGTACATGCATGTATAGCATGCAGACAGACAAAACACACACCACCACCAACCCGTGCTCTCTCTCCCTATGTTAAAAACCGGACGATATCTGCTACCGATCTGTACAACAAACAGATCCATTACCGATTGAATAGATAGAGTTTATTTCTATCATATGCAGAGATTCGCCTCGTTTCCTACAATTTATTTTTCTTAAATTTTTCATTATCTTTTTTAGTTTTAGATTTTTCTCAAGTCTGTCTCGATACGTATCGCCCATCAATTGTAGTAACTTATCAACAGTTGTACCTGTCGTTTTCCACTTTATTCTAACATTTTGTCATTTGTAGCTGCTTTTTCATTACTGTCAATAATGCTTTTAAGCTGTGTCGATGCTCAGTAACGTTGTTCATGAGTTCATGTCTGATGTTAATTATCGATTGTTGGCTGATGCGTGTGCTCACTACAAAATTCACACACATTTTTTTTTTCTTTTTTAGAAATTCACACGCATTATTAATAATAGTTGTTTATTCAACCGCACATGCAGAACTTTTTTTTCAAACAAGATTCTTTTTTATTAATATGTTTAATTTGAGTAGTGTAATTCAGATGATCGCTTTATGTGACAATCGATCGATGTATTTATGCATCTTGTGTGATAATAAGTTTGTTTCGTTATACTGAATATGTGAATAAAAATTTTCACTTCTAACCACCATAAATGGTCAAGTAGGTAAGAGATTTGGTACGGGGTTTTTACACCTAGGTTAATCTAACCGGCAATGATTAGATTTTAAATTCCAATATATTTTAGTGGTTTGGAGAAGCATGCGTTTTCACATGACCCATAGACCCAGATTAGTTAATGAATGTGAAATCTATAAGATACCGTGTTGATCTTATTAAAAAATCTAATTTTGTTGTTTTTAGAGAAAAACATTAAAGAGTTTCAGTAACGGAAATATAAATTACAAGTATGAGAGACATCGGTGGTGAAAATAAATTCATTACCCTCCTCTACCTATGCGAAAATCCTACGATTACAATAGACATGAACCGAACTCGGTTCAACCGAAACCTAACCTAATCTAGAAATATCTAAGACTGGGCAGATGTCGGTCTAGGTCGATTTTGGGCCAAAACCGATTTCGACCAGTTATAACTGGTTTGGGAAAAAGCCCACCGATAACCGCTTTTTAATGTGTTGGGCCAAAAAAACCAGTTTAACCGAAAACCGGTTCAGGTCGAGTCGGTTTCGAGCAAAACTGGATTTAATTATATTTTTTATAATTTTCAGGCCCAACTCAGAAAAATTGAAGCCCAAACTTGTGTAACTTTTCAATGACGTTTTCAACAGAATTATAGCTAATTATCACTGATAAACAGACCAATTCATCGATCATACTTAGAAACTTAAAAAACATCACTATCACTAGTACCATAAGTTCAATAGATAAAATTCCATAATCATCAAAAATCCAAAATTTGGTTCAAATACCAAATGACAACCCATGTTCATAGGAAAAATGAAACTTATAAATAATTAAACATAAATAAAACCAGCAAAATTGCAGAATTGATGCAGATCCACTTATTTAATGGTCACCAAAATGGGATCAGCAACATCACTTCTACTTAGTCGTCACTCCTCACATGCAAAAATAGAGAAAGACCATAGTCAGAGAAAATTAGAACAATTATTAGATTTGAACTTGTAATTTTATAAACATTTAAAACTAAAATTATTGAACATTTCAAAGCTAACTTACCAGCCTCAAGCTTTTCTAATTCAGCATATAAAGCAAACTCATTTTCTGTGGGCTCTTTGTACAGAGTAGCAAAATTGTTGCCCTTTAGCCAATCACTGCAACAGACTAGGCATTCCACCATTCTTGGAGTTAAGCTTGCTCTAAATGGATCAATCACCCTTTTTCCTAGAAAAAATGCACTCTCTGATGCAACTGTTGATGTAGGAACAACAAACACATCTTTTGTAATCTGTGAAAAGATGGGGTTCCTAGGGTGCATTTTCTTTCCACCAACCCAAAACATCAAAGTTCATCTTTGAACGATCTTCGGGTGCTTCTAACAGATACTTGTCAACCTCAGACTTTATCTCCACCACATGTTGTTCATCCCTCAGCTTCAGGAATGCATAAATGTTTGCAGCATGGCTGTCTTCATCAACATTTAAAGCTGGTGCACCATCCACTTTAAGCAATGTGGCCTCCATTGAAGCTTGAGCAGCTTCTGGATCAGCATCAGACTACCCTTTGTACATCTTTTCAAAGATTTTTTCCACCTCAGTAACCATCAGCTGCACCTTTGCCTTGTCTTCTTGCAGCTTGGGAAAGAAGTACTCCAGATATAATATTTTGTATCTTGGATCCATCAAAAAAGCAATGAGGAAAATTTTGTTCATGTCTTTAAGCCTCGCCCATTACTTGTCAAATTTCTCCTTCTTCCCTCCAATTTTTTCTTGAAACTAGCTCTCAAATTGTACGTCCTCGTCCTCTAACCTCATGAAAGTCTTCCTATACTTCATAGCAATATCAAGCATGAAGTAAGTAGAGTTCCACCTTGTACAAACATCGAAGGGAACAATCCCACCCTTATGCTCACACTTCTCTTGAGATGCACACTTTCTAAACTTCTTCAATCTTGCAGGAGATGATCTGATGTATTTCACACAGTTTCTAATCGCATCAATCGAGATGCCCAACTCCTCCATTCCATCCTTAACTATCAAGTTAAGGATATGACAACATCACCTCATGTGCAAAAATGCTCCATTCAAAACTAGCTCATTCCAGTTTCCAATCTTTTCCTGCATATAATCGAGTGTCACCTGATTCGGGCTAGCATTGTCCATAACAATAGTAAACACCTTTTCTATTCCTCATCCTATCAAGCATGACTCTACAAGCTGTCCGATTGTCTTGCCCTTATAATTAGGGATGACAACAAAGTTCAGGATACGCTTATGCAATACCCAATCATCAATAAAAGTGGGCAAGTAACACCATATAGTTAAAAATTGGATCGAAGTCCAAGTGTCAGTGGTCAAACTAACTCTGACCATAAGCAGCTAAGACATTCCTCATCTTATTTTTCTCATACTTATACAAATCCCAAATATCTATTGTTATAGATCTACGAGATGGTGGCTTAAACTGTGGCTGAGTAATAATAATCATCCTAGCACATGCCAACTTAGCAACATGAGGATCATATGAGTAAGTTTTCAGATTACCTTCACCTTCAGCAGAATCAAATGCTAGGTACCTTTGTCTCTTCTTCGCAGCATACAAGGGACACTTCCTACATACTGCCAGCAAGTGATGCCTCATACTTGAAGTCTCATTCGACTTTGAGTGCACCAGATAGGTCTGGGGGCAGTAATTGCACTTGGCTCTAGGCTTCTCCATCTTTGAACCATCAGGGTTGGTTAGCTTGGTGAAGTGTTCCCAAACCACGCTGGAGTTCTTCCTTTTACACCCAACATCAGCTGGTCGAGTGGCTTCAGCAGCAGGTCCGCTGCTCGGTGGAGTGCTTGCTGGAAGAGGCATCGCATGAATGCTTCTTGTTGGTGTGGGTGAAGGAGTGTTCGATGGAGTCACGTTCCCAATTCCACATATGCCATTGCTCATCAGAGATGCCGATGAATCAAATCCCTCAGAATTCCCAGCCATCCTGAAACGATTGAAATGAAATAATAAGTTAGAAATCAAACACCCCAAATACAAAACCAGAATACGAATCCCGATATGAAATCAAACAATAATTGAAATTAAAACACTACTGTTATCGCAAATTAACAGATCTAAACGAAGATGAGTAGTTTTAACTATAGATCAACAACATAATACAATCGGGTATACTATAAAGGGCTAGCCGGCTGGGTATAATCAAAATTATACTATAGTTGAAGAATAAAAAGATGAAGAAAAGCTAGAACCATACGAAAATGAAAGGATTTTGACCTTCTAAGCTTCTACAATTGTGGCCTGTGGAGTTGAGAGATGAGAGGCAATGAGTTTTGTCTCATACTATATGTAGGGGTGTAAGAGAGTGGGCCTGGTTGTTTAACCTAATTAACCCAAGTAGATTAAGATTAGAAGAGGCGGCTATAGGTTTAGAGTAGGGTTTCACTTTTCCTAGGGTTTTCAAGATTAACTTAATATATTAAAAATCACTAATTTTAACAATTTATATAATATTTAAAAAAGCTGTTGGTTCGGTCGGTTTTGGTCAGCAAAAATACTGACACTGCTTTCGATCCCGATTCATTCGGCTTCGGTGTGGTCGGAAAGCAATTTTCAATTTTACAAATCGGTCGATCACCGACCCGTTTTTTTCGGTCTGGTTCTGTTCGAAAACCACTTCATATTCGGTTATGCCCAGCCCTAAAAATACCTATACATCATTACAGTCAACCTCAAGAATAACCAACCATTTCAAACACTACATATCAAAACTACCAGCATATATGCACATGTAACCTCCCCATTACATTAACAATAAGAACTAACCGACGATAAAATAGTCTTTGTACATGATACCATAACCATGACCCACCCAACAACGACTCTGACAACAACCTATCAAAACTCTACATCCTCCTTAAAAGAGAAGACCACAACCCTCGCTCAAAGCAGAGGGACAACTACACCCTAAACCCTAACAGAGGGCCGACAATTTATTGTACCAACTAACCAAAACATAAAAGACCAAACAACCTAAGCCTAAAGCCTAGGCCCATCCCATATCGAACTGGGTCTCAGAAGGCAGACACTTAATGTTCAGGCCTGAAAAAAGCTTTGACCTTGATGCACTGCCACCATCACACCGACGCACGTTGCCAGCCGCCTCATGAAGATCAACCTCATCTCCGAATCACCATGGAGAGACATCCGGCCACCCATCCTACAACATACCACATGAACCACCATAGCCCCGCTCTCCCCTACTCAACCCTCCACCACCGCCGCACCTAGCAGCCTACCCACAATCAAACCTGGATTCGCCGTTCATAAACGTGCCACAGCCTAACATCACCGAAGAGATAGCAACCACCATATCAGAGACCTTCAACAGGTTCCCGATCCACCCCCATGAACCCTCACTGTTTGAACCACCACCATCGCCGATCAGGTGAGAAAAACCACCCGGTCTCCTTCACTGCCCATCCGAAAGCGAACCCAAACCACAATGACTAGGCCGAAAGGCATCGCCAGCGTGGAGGCACCACCGGACAAGCCCCAGACTTCAAAACCCTAGCCTCTGCTCCCTCCTCAAATATGATTGGCTCCTTGGCGGCAGGAGAAGAAGACGCTAGAGCAGCGGAAAGCGGGGAAGAAGAGAAGGTTGTGACAAATTTTGTTGTTGTTTTAAGATGGTCAGTATGACGAAACCCCAGCCTTCTCAGAGACATGCATAACCATATATGACATACAAATATTACTACCTTGAGAGAACGCTCATACACGTGCCTTAAAACTTTAACATTTCCCCTTCCTCCGTCCGGCGGTGCGTCTTTTAGACGTCGTCGTTGGATGGGCTGAGTCTAATCCGTGTCTGGTATGGATTTTGAAGTCAGTGGTGTTGGTTCATGGGAAGAGGGATCCATAAGTCTCTTTGAATGGCTAAATCTTCTAGTTGTCGTTGTCTTATCATAGAGGTGGTTGTGGATTTAGGGGGAGCGTGGTGACTGATCTGATTTGGGTGGAGATGGGGGATATCACGATCGATCAAACCCGTATTTGGATATGGCCTCCTCAATCATACGACAGAGTCATACATCTGAGATCCGACTAGATCGGGTTTGGATTCTCCTTGTCACTGCTACTTGTGGTGTGAGTTAAAAGCTCCATTTCAGTGGGAGATGGTGGTGAGAGTGTGCCTGATATGGTAGTCCGACGATGACTATTTATGATGATGGTAATGATGGGTAGTGTTCACCTGATCAGTAACTAACCAGTAGTTTCATGATGAGTTACCTTTGAATGTAAATTTAAAAGTTCAAAACAAAACAACTTAATTTCAAAAAAAATCAAGAATTTTATGGTCAGTTACTTTTAAATGTAAATCTTAAAGTTGAAAACAAAACAACTCAACTTCATAAAAAATTATCTCTACTCTTAAACTTATATCTAAAGATGATTGATCATGAAACTTCTAACAAATTGAGCACTTTTAAAGTTCCTCAATCCTTACATAAGTGGTTTGATAATAATCTTCGGCACTGACTTTGGGCCTATATCGGGCTGATAATCTTTTTATTGCTTATGGTTATGTTAAAGTTTAGTTATTTCTTTTGTGTTGCTTTAGTTATTTGTTTTATGTTTTACAATAAATTCTTACCAATTTTTAGTCGTGATGGGAACTCTCTTTGTCTCTTCTGCATTCTCTCCTCTTCTAGGTACTTCTCTTATGAGGAGTGGGGGATGATCATTATGGGGTGGAGAAGGCTACCATGGTAGTTTGTGGTTTGATGTTATCTTCAGTTTCGTGAATAAGTCGGGGATGGAGCTCGGGTTGTTCGGTGATGAACCACTGACATCTAGTCAAGTTGTAGAATTCGATATGTATAGTCGTCTCTCTCTTTCTCTCTAATTGCTAGGAGGAGATCCGACCTTATTAAGCTTTAAGGTCGTCGGTGAAGACGAGAACTGGAACTTAATCGGATGATGAACCCATTGGGTAGAGAAGCAAAAAGCTTCTAGCATAACCGATCGACCTCCTTGACGCTATTTCTCACACCGATCTACTCAACTACATCATTCTCCCTTTCTCTTCCATAAAAGGGCAGATAGAGGATTAAAGGAAGCTCGTTTGTTCAGGGGTGACCCTGATGATCTATTATTAGAGGTAAAACCTAATCAATATAATTTTTTAGAACACCCTAATAATTCCAGAAAATTGTTTATTGGAATGGGTCAGAGTGTTACAATGGAGGAGGTGGTGGGGAGCTTCGTTTGAAAGCTGGCTTTGATGGAAGAAGACGCAGTGGAGATCATAATTCCCCCGAATAGGCAGAAATGAAGTCCACAATGTTTCTTCCTCGTTGGTAAATTACTTACAGATAAGATCTACAGAACGAAGTCGTTGATTAGCACGTGATGGTTTAGGGGGACTGGAAAGTGGAATAGCGGTGAAACAGCGGAGGAGGGCAGAGCTCAGCCCGGAAAGGAGGACGACTGACGGGGCATTGATGGATGTTCCGATTATAGAATGCTCATATTTTAGGATACTCGCCGAGTCAAATCTTGTGATTGGGCTAATTCACAATCAGAGCTGGATGATTATAGATGGAAGTCAGGGATGAGAGAAAATGAGCGGGAAATAATTCCAAATTCGGCTTTTAAAGGCCAATCTTGTGGGAATACTATTATTGATTCAAATGCTGATATGAGTGGCCATCTTTTGTTAGCGGAGCATGTTGCGGGCCGTTTGTAGCCCAGGAGGGAGGTTCAACGTATAACCCACTTCAGGAGCAGAAAAAGGCCGCTGTTAATTCTCAGACCTGAGGTAAACAAGCCTAAGGAAAAGATAGGGTGGAAAGAAGGGCTGTGGTTTCTCGAGGGGAGAACTGGCACCGCATTTGGCAGCTACTCAAAACTGGCATGGGTGCCTTGAAAAACTTGCAATGGGTTTTGGGTGGTGACAATGAAATTTTGTCGAACAATGAGAAAGTGTGGGCCTCTAAGAGGCGAAGCCCAGATGGATGGGTTTCGAAAAATTGTGAGCCTCTTCTCCTTGAAAAATGTGAATTGCTCTGGTCCGGCTCACTTGGATTGGTAGTAAAGGTGGTAAAGAAGTGAAAGAGACTGGATAGGTTTTTAACACATAAGCTTGGCTGGATAGATTTTTACACTCAAAGGCAACGAACTTGAATCCCGACAGGTTGAACCATCTCCTAAAACGACTTGAAATGATCGAGATATCAAGAAGACGTGAAAAGAGGAAGAAACAAAAGAAGAAGATATTTTGGTTCGAGGATATGTGGATTTATGTAGGGTGTGCTTTGGTTTATGGTTGGTTACTTTTACGTTACTTTGGTTTTTTACCGTTCTTAGTAACTGTTTTACAGTAAAGGGTTCATAGGGTTGACTTTTCATATGATCATTATCTTGGGAGATTTTACTAAGATACGTTATAGAAGGCGCTAAGACGAACCACAAAGACCTGACTGTGCGCGTCGAGGTTTTGCCTGAATTCTCCCTCCTCATGCCACCAATCTAAGCAACCCATATATGGTTTTGACTTTTGAAGACCTTCATTAGTACAACAATCCCTTAGAATGTAATGATCTAATTCGTTATGTGTGAGGAGAAAGATCGAATTGAATATTTTAGGTTTTGAAACTTGAGATTTTTATGTTCTTGCTTAATTGAGCTATTTAGGCTTGGAATTCATCTTCAATCTTTTCATGAAAGTTGTTTAGAATGTTGAGACGAAGTTTCTATTATTATTTGGTAAGTATTGGAGGTGACCAAAAGTCGCTACCGGCCATCCTTCATCGGCGGCGAAGCTGGTCACTATGCTGCCACTTTTAGGGTAGTTTTATTTCTTGTCGATTAAATTGTGTAAAATTGAGAAGAGTTATCTGGTGTGAAATTGGTAATTTTTGGAGGAGTTTGGGTTAAGTTTGGATTTTCAAAGATTAATAATAATTTTGGAGGAGATTATATTAGAATTTGGTTATCAAATTACAATCGGTTAAGCTTTAAGGACTCCTACATTAGGTATGATGGCCAGAAATGTTGTTGTTTTAGTTTAAGAGGTTGGACAAAGATGAGCAAGTCGTACACTCATATTTTCTTTTGCCAATTTTAATAATTATTATATTAGTATTGGGAGCTTAATTTATATATTTTGAACAGGGACGTGAGGAGACTTATGCTGAGGAGTTTATGGATTGACGACAGACATAGTTGTATACTGTGATCAGACCTTTTGATTTCAACTATATGCATGCATCAAAGTTTTCTCAATTTTAAAGGCTCATTTAAATTAATTTTATTTATGAAACAGGTCAGTCGAAATGTGGATCATCCCTTTTTTGTGAGCACTTATGATTATTTTTGACATGATATAGATTTTATTCGACATGAGGGAAGTGACCAACGACTTATTTTTATTATGGGTCACTCTATTTTTAGGGAAGTGATTTTTTAATGTTCTTGTTTGCTGTATTTCACCATAAAGGGTCGTAATATTATTATTGCTGGCTAGCTTATCGCGGTTCTCATCTGAAAATGAGTAGGGGCGAGATTTGGGGTCCTCATCTAAGGGATAAGTTGAGCGCAGGATTTGCGGTCCTCATCTAAGGGATGAATTAAGCATGAGATATGCGGTCCTTACTTGAATGTGTGTTAAGTGCGGGATAGAACGTAAGAGTTGAGAGACTCCGACCCTAGCCTGAGAGGCTTCTCGTTATGGTGAAACATTTTCTCCTTTTTCATGTTACATTTGAACGATTGGATTGGTTTGTTCCTTTATCTCTATTGCATTGTTGGTGATTTCCTTCAAATATTGCATGTATAAATAATTTTCAATAAATTATTTGGGAGAGCATTCATATTGGATATTTATTTTTGTCCACTCACGCACGCTAACGTTTTCAAATGTTTCTCCTCTAGGCCTTTTATTTTTAAATGCTCAGTATGTAGAGTTCGACTTGGTTATTCTAGGTGGGGAGACATAGTTACTGCAACTTTCAGTTTTCACTTGGATGTTCCGGATAAACCTACATGTATTTTTCTCACTTCTTTTCTAGTTAGAGCCATGATGACCATGAGATGAGATGTATTATATTCGGTGGAGTGCTAGGGGTCTATGACCCAATCTAGATTTAGTTTGTGAGATTATATATTATTACTTGTGTTGTTGATATTGGCATGAAGTTGATTATGGAATATCATTTTAGTTGAGGCGAGCAGGATGCCTCTAGAAGTAAAAGATAGTTATTTTGTTACAGAAATATTTTGGGTTGATAGGTTAGGGTTGTCTATTTTCAGGAGAGGTTATGCTATATTTTTTGGTAAAATTTCACTTAAGGTGGACCATAAACCCTATTTGTGTAACGAGATGCACAACTTGATGGCTAAATTCTGATGGGTGTCAACTGAGGAAACAAGAAGATTCACTGGTTAAGGTGAGAAAAGTTGTGTTTTTCAAAATAAGATGGAGTGCTGGAGTTCAGGAACATGCATGATTTCAATCTCTCTATCTCTTCTCGCAAACAGGGTTAGTATATTATTTTGAATCCAAACTCTTTAATTTGCAGGCTTTTCAAAGTAAACAGAAAATGATCCAAACAGTATTTCACTTTTTTAAGAAGCAAAGCTTTGGTATTCTACATCTAGAAAACTTCAAAACATTATCTCAAGTTCTTATCTTGACTTAACTTTGGTATCCAGAACCGTTAGCTCCGTTAAAACAACCATTAAGTACAGGTTACATTTGTCTTTTTATATTTTATTTTGTTTGAAATTTTTTTTCTTTCATCTCTCTCATTGAACACCAACATACTAATAAGCAACCAACTATGATTAATCTCTACAATTATAAAGAACCAAAAAAATCATCTCAACTATTGTTGGTTTGGCCAGGTTCTGACTTTTCTTATTATCACCACGGCCAACCTTCCTGAAATCGCAATTGGCCAAGCTCATCCTCACCATCGACTCTGCTCCTTGCCGTTCCGGATTCGTTGAAACTAAAAAGAATTTAAAAGTAATAGATTTTTTATTGTTTTATTATTTGAATATAACAAAGAAACTAGAAATTCAAGGATAAATTGGTAATTTAATGGATAAAAATGGTCACAGTTAGCGTTTTTAATGGAGTTAACAGTTCTAGATACCAAAGTTGGCTCGAAATAAAAACGTGAGGTACTATTTTGAAGTTTTCCAAACTTAGGATACCAAAACTTTGCTTCTCAAAAAGGTGGGACACTGTTTGGATCATTTTTCCAAAGTAAAATACTTCCCTAATACTGACTTTATGCAAACTTCAATTAAGGGAGATGCTTCCTTTACGTGGAGGAGTATTCTGAAAGGCAAAGAGGTGCTGGAGAAAGGGCTGAGACGACAGATAGGAAATGGTGGTTCGATTAAGGTGTGGGATGAGCCTTGAATCCCCGTCCCACATAGTTTCAAGCTGTTTTTGAGGCCTGGTCTGAGATTAGAAGAGCTGAGAATGGAGGCTCTGATTGATGGTAATCGGAAAGTAATAAGGGTAGAGCTACTCTATGGCATGTATTGGTTGTGCTAATTGCATGTATTTCATGTATTTGATTCTATTTGTATTTCATTATCATAAATTTAGGTTTTGCTAATTGCATACCATGACCCCCCTCATTCTTACTATTTTTGCTCCGCCATTATCTGAAAGAATGGGATATGGAAGTCTTGCATCCCACTAAGCAGGGCCGGCCCTGAGGGGTGCTAACTGAGGGAGCCGTCTCAGGCCACCGGTTTCCTGTAGCTCTCCCGAAAGACTTGAGTATTAAGATATTATTGTACTTATATAATTTTTGTGTGTGGTTTACACAATGGTTGTGGTAATGCAGCGGTGAAGTGGACACTTTTTTTCATCCACCTTCTAGGTTCGAATCTCATGATGGTTTATTATTGTTTTTCTTTTCTTCATTTTGTATTTTTTGTTTTAATCGTTTTAAATATACAAATAAAATTATTTATTTTCTCTTTTATTCTCTTTATTACTTGATTTATTTAATAATTAGCAATATATATATATATATATATATATATATATATATATCTTGATTTAACAAAAAACTAATTTTTTAAACTCTATATGAGACCACATTTTGACTATTCTCGCTTCAAGCCTTTATAATTACAGGTCCGGCCCTGCCATTAAGTAACCAGGACGCACTCGATAAATAGCTTTGACACTTTGATAGGGCATTGCAATATTTAGAGTGGATACTATACTTTAAGGGAAGCTAGAGTTGTTGCGCAGCGAGCCTCAACATCCTTAAGCCTAGCTCACAGCAATGAGAAGAAGAGATGGAGCAAGGCCTGGACGTCAAAATTCCTCCAAAGGTTCGAAGCTTCATTTGGTGTTTGCTAAAAGGTATCGTTCCAACTCGCTGGGTTTTAGCTAAAAGATGTAGCTCGATGTTGTGCAATGCCCCCTGTGTGAGTTTGATATTGAAATGGATCTCCATCTCTTCAAGAAATGCAAAGCACGCGGATTACTCGGAATTAGAGGATACACAACTGGAAATTACCCCCAAGAGGAAGATTGAAGCTGAACATTGATGGAGCCTTCTGTGACGCAGATGGACATGGAGGTATAGGGGTGATTATCGAAGACGATGAAGGCAGTTTCGTTGCAGCTGTAGCACGCCCGTTTTCTCATTTTCTCTCTACATTCCAAATGACTCGATATGACGACCTAGAAAGAGAAATCTAAAGACAACAAAAATTAACGAGTCGATTGCTAACCAGGGGCGGATCTAGGATCGAAATGTGGGAAGACTTCAACTTTAGCCGAAGGACAAAAAATTTTTGTAGTATAATAATGCAAATTGTATGAAGTATATTATAGCAATGCAAAGTATAACAATGAAGTAACATGTACAAGATGAGTAAAAGGAAGGAAAAAAAGAGTAGAAGTAGAGGAAATAGAAACAAATTAAGTTCAAAAGTTGAGAGAAGAAACTGAAAAACAGTAAAAAAACAATAAAAAGAAAGTGAAATACCTGCACGGAGGCTTGAACTAGTGAAGCAATGAGTTATAATACAAGTTTTTAACCAACTACACCAAATGCATCATTGTGTAAAGTCAGCAATTTATTTGGTTTTCAAATCTCACCTGAGCTCTAACCCAATCAAGCCTAGGCTAGGTCCGCTCTTGTTGCTAACGACACTACAGTTAACATTGGAGCTTGGGGCCTAGTGACTCCTGGTGTACCCATCAACAAGCCTAGTTAACTAAAGCTCCAAAACCATGTCGAGCATGCTACCTCCTGGTGGTGTTCACCACCCCACAACCATGCCAACCCAAGCTGATCTGGTCCACGAGCCCATGCCCACTTTCCCAACTTGAGGCCAGGTCCACGCCCAAAAACTCAATCTCGAACCCAAGCATACGTAGCCCAAAATCCAAAGTCAAACCCGATCGACGCCCAACCAGATCTTCCAAGCTCTCGTCGACAACCACAGGAGATAACCAACCTTCCAAGTATAGGCCCAATTAACCCAGTGTGGCCATTGGGTATAATCCCTGCAGCCACCACCATCCTCCGAATACTTGTTGACCTACACAGACAATTTATTTCCTTCAAATCATCTTCTATTTTCGTTTGACATTATAAAACTAACCTTTTATTTGGACTCTTGGAATGAACAAGACGGCAACAACAAAAAGTTTCCTTGGAAAAGTTTTGAAGAAACGACTATGGTTTTGTTTTAGAAATGGTACTTTAAACATTGTTACAGAGAAGTCAATCAATTTCTCTTAAAAGGATAGGAAATGTAAAGACTACAAAAACCAAAGATACCCCTGAATTTTACCTCAAATCCAGACACATATCTCTTAAGTGGGACTCTGATTTTGATTTTGTTAGAAAAAAGGCAAATATAAAAGAAAAAGTAAACGGAGCTGAAATAAAATACAATCAAATCATCAAGCATCAAAATGGCCCATTGCCAATGTAACCAACAATAAATGGCCCATTTGTCTCTATCAAATAGGCACATAAATCTAACAGCCCTCTAGAAATCGAATAAATCTAACAGCCCTCTTCTTTTGACCCACACCCACCTAACCACACAACACTGGTAAAGATCCCTCCTCTAGCTCTCTACCAGCTTCTGATGCAAGTATGATGATTCTATGACATCAATGTATAACTAGAAATGAAAGAAACAATGCTTAATGCGTTTTTTTGGTGACTGTTATAGCTAGTTCTTCCCCAATGCAAAGATGAAAGAGGGGTCACGATATCGGAGAAGGGATATAGTGATGTTTGATTCCCTCGTGCGAATCCAGAACGGGTCACATATGCAGAGAACCATCACCATGAACAAGCTCTGGTTTCAACGTACATAAGAGAAAGAGTCGATATCATCTACAGAATATGTAAATATTGAGGGATCGAGCATAGTAAGGGAATGTGTAGTCACTACTACAAATGAGAGTAGTAGGGCTGGGACAGTTTTGCGACTTTTGTCACTTAACGTAAACACCATATATTACAGTAGCCATACAATCGAGTTCAGTACGTACATTTTGAGCTTATAGCTACCATCGTCAATCCTCTACAAGTTTTTTCACACTTAGAGAACCCTGTGATGGTGATTAGACATGTGCAATATTATTCCCAGACCAGCCGTTAGAGTAACTTCGTTTAGCTGTAAGGTGTTTTGGCTAGCAGATAAGGGAAATTGTCGACAGAGATGGTTGAAATATTTATTGTAAAACCCCACGCTGAAAACAAAGGGTGGAAGAGGCCGACCCTACAGATGAACTTGCAGTTGCAGTTATGGTTCCCTCTTCACCAGCTCTATCGCTTCTCCATTGATCTGCATAGCTAGCCTTGTTGGACCATATATAAACGATTCCTTCATTGACATGCTGTCTGTGCTCGATTCTATTCCAGTCTCTATCATTTATAATGTTCCTTAGATTTTGTGTGATTTTTCTTCTTCATCTCTTTCTGAATAAACGTGTGAATGATCTGGTAATAGCCAAAATCTGGTACAATAACATCACTGGTCATGTATAGGCTTATATATATATTGCTGTGCAGAAAAAAAAGATACGCTTAATAATTAACGACTTAGGCACACAACGTTCTGTATCTTCAGTTGACCAGACCGGCCGAAAGAGATTATGCAAATTTTGATGAGCATAATATGGAGCATGTTTTTCCATTATTTTGACAATAAAAGAACTTTTTTCTTTATCATTAGATTAGATAGAAGGTTCCAGCAAGATTTTTTTTGTGAATGTGTAAATATATTGGCCACTTTCATATATGAACGTGCTAATTTTAATGCTTTAATTTTTTTTATATTTAGCGATCCATCACTTTCTGTTAGCATCAGATATATGAACGTGGTAATTTTAATGCTTTAATTTCAATCTTTACATTTCAAAACAATTTTGAGGGATCCTCTTTTCATTTCCTAGACAAAATAATTGAGTATAAATAATGCTAGTGGAAGATAGAAATGGAGATAAGGCCGGACGCCCTAAATTTTCTACCTACTCTCTTGATGACAATCAACAACATCATGCTTTTCTCACCTTGACACCAAATTGCCAAAATAATGCTCTTCAACTCTCTCTCTCTCTCTCTCTCTCTCTCTCTACCACTACCCTGACTCAGATGAGGAGCTATTTATGACTGAACCCTAGCCCCGGAGCCGCGCGAGAATGGAGACTCCGAAAGGTCTTTCACTGATCTACTCCTTGCAAATCTTCTTAATATCATATAATAGAACATTAGAAATCACAGAAAGCTAGGTAGATGCCATGTAAATTGATTGTGAGGAAGCAAGGGATGAGGAAGGGTATGCATACCGTGATGATAATTCTGGTATAAAAATCAAGATGGAGATCGAGAGGTGCAAAAGGAGATATTGACGCGGCTCAATCAAAACACAAGACTAAGCTTACATAGCCATGTCTTCAAATTGAGACGCGTGAATACCTTCGTTATTGAATAAATTTACACCTCCCTTCTCCCTTCTGTGTAGAGAGCCTGCTTCTCAATCCATCTTCTTCCCCAACACTGCAGCTATCAACCCTCACCTGCGGCTCAGATAGAGACAGAGAGAAAGAGAGACATATATGCTGCATATCCTAAACTTTCTCAAAAACAGAAGGGAGGAAAGTGGGTGACCCAATTTCATGATAGAGGAATCCTCCTCATACCTATATTACTTGCAGTTTGCACACAAAGGATGTCTATGCTTTATATATAGAGACTCTGAAACCCTTTTCATATGATAAATGGACTTTTCTTCTTGGACCTGCCTTGTATATTAGTATTGACTTGGCAAGCTTTTGGCCTTTCCACACATCATTTGCTGGGTAAGGGGAGGCAAAAGGCCAATTGGTCATGAAAACGAAACCACCAGTTGAAACGGTTTTTGTGTTTATGTACGTATAGTTGTTTTCTGCTCATCCTCTCCATTCACCGGAATTCCATGGAGGTGAACTCAACCGTTTAACTTTGCCAAAAACAAGATTTCCACCGTTTAACTTCTGATTTGACGAGACGGCTGGTGTATTGCTTAATGGCATTGGGGGGTTTTAACTGCCCACCTCTTTGCTGTCGTACCTCTATAAATTTAAAAAATATATTATTTACAATTTTGCCCTTCCATAAAAACAGCAAAAAGAAAAATGATATTAAAGTTGATGGATCTAAACTTCCCAAAAAAGTTAGGTTTTTATTTTTATTGAAATAGAAAAAGAAATGAAAGCAAAGCCATAACCTTACATACACATCTGCATAAGGTATGGGTATGGCCCGTTGGGGTCAGTGCATTGTCTTCCTCACACAAACAAAAAAACTACATGAAACAAGACAAGACTGCCGGACTTGATTCAAAAAATTTCAGATCATGAGCAAGAGATAGGAATCTCACGAACTTTAGGGTTCCTTCTACTATATTTTCACCTTGATCAGGGATCTTGTTTGCCCCCCTCAACCTATGACAGAATTAACTGACTTTGCCAATTAACACCTCAATATAAATAGGGCAAATTCCTTGTTAGAAAACAAACAAACAAGCAGGATAGTTTCGATGGCTTTATAAATTCTCTTCCATGGCTTAAATTTCATTTTTTCTTCTATTTCAATAAAAAGAAAAACCTAATTTGTTTGTTTTTTGTTTTCTGGGAAGTTTAGATCCATCAAATTTAGAATATTTTTTCTTTTTGCTGTTTTTATGGAAGGGCAAAACAGTGAATAATTGTTTTCAAAAATTTAAGGAAGTGTAGACAGCAAATGTAGAGGCGCAACTAAAATTCCCCGATGACATTTTTTCCTATCAACAACAAAAAACGAGACGGCCGGGATCCCGGATGTCTTATTGCAATTCACCTCTCACGATAAGCCTGGTCACACATTTCTTGCAGGAGGTAATTACATCGGTTACAAAGTTTGATACGTTTTTCATGATATTAATTTTGTGTTGCCAAGCATAACAGGACTTTGCAGGCTTGTTATCTCTGCTAGCTTGGGTTTGCCAATATGAAAAGCTAGCTATAACATATAATACATTTATACATACTGGGACGATGTAGAAGGAAATGTATACCTAGCTAGACGGCATTCACATACAAATTAAATCATTGAGAAAAGGAGGAAAGGAGGTTGTCACCGACTGGATCGATTAATTGGACATCTGGAGCAACTTTCCTCCCACGTACATCATATATGAAGGCTTAAAAACCAAATCCAAGTATATGAAAATACTGGAGGTAAGTAAGAGTAGGTGCCCCAAGTAGATTTTATTATGCAAATTATAAAAGACAAAAGGTTGCTTTAGATGGTTAGATATGAAGCTTCTCTGGTTCTAGCTATAGCCTTGATCAAGCACTGGGAATTATAGATCGATAACACATACATATCGTTCCATAATACCTAGCTACAAAGAATTTGAAGACAAATAGAAGTATGAATGATTGAAGTAAGCTAGGTTTCTGATTAAGATTCACTTTCCTTTTACCATATGCCCTTAGTAGTTTATGAATAAGTTCATACTAATTCCTAGTACTCTTCTAGCTTCGGGAGAGATTCTTGTGATATTATGTCCAGATCGCATCCTTTGGTAATCAAGTACGAAATCTGCATATAATTGTTGCAGAATCTATTGGCAATAAGGAATGGCTTGGTCTGCAAAAACCTCTATGCTCGTCGTGGATGATGATGCTATCTATCATTAATTAGGAACTAATTTGTTAATATATTAAGGTATTCAAAAAACAAAATTCCTAAAAAATGGAGGGCGATGCTGCTGTATATCATGCTATTATGACGGTTATTTTATCAGCATTGGTGCTTGTTCATTAATCTCATATTGAAAAGATCTAACTTTATATAGTAAAGAGGCATTCAATTACTGTATATATTATCGTACCCAAAAAAATTGCATTCAGCAAAACAAAGTTAACAAACACTTTGATGAATCGATCCAGTACAGTAAGCAAAGGGATGGAATCCATCATAATAGCTAATCACCGACTCTAGATTCTGGATCGGGGAACTATAAATTAATATCTTTTCTGCACAATCAGCTATGAATTGAAGCTAATATTGGATCATTCTTCTTTGCTTCATTCTGTCATTCTGATTAATTTATTGGATAGGGTCTGCAAGCAAGAGACTCACTCAAGTTAATAATTGTTGGCTTGACGACATTAGAACATTCAGATAAGATAGGCTTGCGTCCACTGTATACGAAATCAATGCCTATCAGTTCCACCATCTCACATGTTAAGCTCGGACTACAGCAAGATTAACCGCAACTTGAGATGCAGATGAGCCTCTAATATTCTTGGATTTGACGTAAGTAATCTTAATGTTCGACTGAGTCTGTTGTTTACAGCTATGCCCCAGGCAGTAGATTTGGTCTATTACGATGGGGTTCTGCACATTGTTCATGAAAAAGTATGCGTGAGGCAGAACCGGTAATGGGAGACCCCGGCCATGTCTTGATTGTCACACCATTTGTTGTGTTCGTGAAGGTGCAGTTCCTAACAAAGATGCCATACACCGGTTTTTCATCAAGATACTTTCCAAGACTTCCAACGCTTATTCTTTGACCCGGTCCACAATTAACATTGGTTACTATGAGTAGCGAAGTGCCATCACCGATGGAAATACAATCATCTCCGGTTCCGATGTTTGTATCCGTTACGTTGATTCTCCATGAACGCGCAATGTGGATTCCATCTGTATTTGAACTCTTTGCTGGAGCTGTGATGGTCAGACGCTGGAATGTAACATCATGGGACGCATAAACGTTGATGTGGAAACCTGTGCTGTCAAGGGAAGTTATGTCCTCAATTGTGGAGTGGGTGATAATAAAGTCGAACCTCACTTTAATTGCGTGATAATTATTCTGACCGTGGGCTACTTAGCCTTCAAAAATTTCACCACCTGATAAGTAGAGCCTGTCAATGTACTGAAAAGCAACCCAGGAATCCGAGTTCACGAGTTGGTTGCCATCTTCAGGAGCAAGCAACATTCCTACGATTTGCACATCAATAGGAGCCTTTATGGACCTTTAAAAGTCGCTTCTCTTCAGGTCCAGACCTAAGATTTTCAGTGCCTGAGACGAGCCTGAAAAATGGTGTCTCCTAATGTGATGCCGCAAAAAAAAACTGACAATCTGCTATGAAAATAAAAAATGCAAACCAATATAAATAAAATCGAGAAAAAATATGAATGGTTTATGATTTTTTATGTAATCCTATAAGAAAAAATAAATAAAATTGGGCTCCTAATTAGGTCTGAGGCGACTGCCTCTTGGGTCTCACCTCAGGTCCGGGCCTGCTCCTCTTAACCGATATGTGCCGCTTGGAACAACGAGTTTACTCAGCCATGGTGAAGCACAAGCATCTCTCCAAGCTTTAGCTAAAGGAATCTGTAATATCACAATTAGTTTTTCCACCATATCTTGCACTCGTCACGTCAAATATGACATGGGGCTGGGCTTTAGCTATGGCTGCTAACAATAAGAACATGAATATCGCCATGATATTCATCAATTTGAGACCCTCGTATACGGACACTGGTATATGAATAAGTTGCTTCGTAGCTGCACTCCCTTTATTTGTTGGTTTTGGAGGCCGAGGGTGCTTTTATATATATATATATATATATATATATATATAATACTAATTACAAGGATTGATTGTCTATTCTAATAAAAACAGATTTAATCTCCCTATTTATATAAATATTATAAAAAGACAAAACTATCCTTCACAAATATCCAGCATATCTTCATTCATCCTCATATCTCTCTTCTCATTCACGATCTAAAAACCTCTCTCTCTCACACGAAGTCGGCCACCGCCTCACCCAAGTCTGCCACCACCTTGAGGACGTTGGTGAACTGAGATTCGATATGCGAGCTCCGATCTCTAAGAAACCTCGACGACGCCGGTGGATTCGATCTGCGAGCTTTGATCTGCGTCTACATCTAATCTCCACCACGCATACTGATCCTTGCCAACACATCCGTTCTCTGAAGCCAACCAACACCACATAGATCTCTACCAAGCACCATCGCTGCCTCCACAATCGGATTCCGATGAGGGGTCTCCTAATGGATCTGGTCTAACTACGTCTCCTAATGGATCTGGTCCAACCGAGTTTGTAGTTCATCTCTTAAGGTATATTCATCTAACCATATGGTACTAACTCCAAAACCGAGTTTGGATTCCGACGCTGTCGCTCGAGTTTGTTAATCTGCTAGAGTTTACTACTCCAGTAAAATTTTAATTACTAAGGGTAGTAAACTTTATTTTTCCCATCTAAATTGATTTTTTCACTATTTTTAATGTGTATAATGGGTCTTGGAGATACTGTTTTGCAAGTTTACTATCTCCGGTAAAAATTTATTAGGGGTAGTAAACTTATGATTTCACATCTAATTTGATTTTCTCCGTTTTAATATGTATTATGGCATTAGAGATGTTGTTTTGACAAGTTTACTACCCCCAACAAAAGTTTACTGAGGGTAATAAACTTAGTAAAGCCAAGAGATCTGAAGCCAGCCATGCCTCACCGAAGCAAGCAAACACCGATCAACGCCTTATCGACGCCGACCAATGCCTCGACGACGATGACTCTCCAACGAAGGATCTGCAAACCTCTCTGTCTAACTATCACTCACAGATCTTTCGCTTCCACCACTTCAATGACCTCATCCTCGCCTCCACCATCTCCGACGAGCTCATCCTCTCCTCTCCTCACCTAATCTCTGCCTCGTCCTTGCCGGTCGCTGCAACACTATGAGTCTGAAGAGCAGTGTCAAATCCAGATCTGGTCATGTCGTACACACGTCGCGCTATAAAATGTCGATACTTGGGTTAGACTTAGATTTGATGAAATACCGAGGTTAGTAGACTTGGTTTTTGAGTATATTAGGGTTAGTAAACCAGGTTTTGATGTATACAGGGGGTCAGTATACTTGGTTTTGGAGTATATTGGGGTTTGTAGATTTGGTTTTGTAGTATACTAGGGTTAGTAGACTTAGATTTGGAGTATACTTGGGTTAGTAGATTTGGATTTGATGTAGATGTAGCCCCAGTAAACTTTCTGTAAAAGTTTATTGCCTCTAATAAACAAAAATCCGGTAAAATTCTGGCTACCAGTAATTTTCCGACGTCTAGTTACCAGAGTCCGGGGGTTGGTGACCGAAGACCGGAGTTCGGCGACCGAAGTGGCTCCGGCAAAATATTCTCTCTCATTTTCTTTCTCCAAATGTGTATAAGAAACAAGGGTAAAATTGTCTCAGAAATATTATTTTATTATGAATTTAATAAATATTTAAGCATTAATAAGTTCACCTTATATTGTAAAGGGCATTTGACTTTTCAATTAATTGGTTTGGGGTGTGACTTTTATTTTTTTATGCAAATGGTCAATTTCTCTATATATATATATTCCTGCAATGATACATAATAGTGCATCTTTCCAATAGAGGCCCCGAATTGGAAGGGCCCAGATGTAAAAATTGCATGTTTTACAGCACCACTTTGATGGTCTTGTTCCAAATACGTTTGCGTCTGAAATTAGACTCAACACCTATTAGATTTATCAATTCACATAATTTTATTTTGCAAAAAAAAACCTTTCATTATAAAATACAAATGCAAGGTAAAAATTGCATGTTGATGGTCTTGTTCGAAATATGTAAGTATAGAAAGTTCTGTTGCATGGACACGATGTCTGGCGCGTCGAGACACGGCGACAGGACCGACACGACGGGACGTAGTGTCAACTCACAACACGGCGTGTTTATAAGTTTTGACTTTACAGACGCGTTGATGACACGCAAAGAAGATGACGACTCGGCTTCGACATGCCCCGGACCGGTCATAAGGTGACGCCAAAGAGACAGCCGACTCAGGCCTAAAAAATCTAGGGGCACCAAAGCTAGCAGTGGGCATGAAAGAGCTGCCTTGAGCAAGAGGGGGATAGAACAAGAGGGATTAGAAAAGTCATCTTAACAGTTTAATGAGATAGGATTAGGGAGTAGGCGTAAAGCTATGTTGCACGGACACGCCAAAACTCTGAGTGTCCAACACGCTGGGACATGGCCCCACACGCCATATGGCGTGTCAAAATTTTTTTGACTTTCTAGACACGTTGACAACACGTCACGTCGTCCCTGACATGACACATCACTATTTTGGAGATTTTTATTATTAAAAAAAAGACAGGGTCAACTCCAACAGACAAACAGAATGATGAGAGAGACGCGAGCCTCTAATCGAAGTCAAAAGACAGAGGTGAACTCTGATAACTACTAGGTATCACCAATCTCTAGACATTGATTATCAACTTCCTGTAAGTTTATTGATAGGTGTGTTTACTGGTTTAGGGAGAGACTTGGTGGAGTACATTTAGTCAGAAGCAGAGATGGAGAGGAATTGGGTTGAGTGGAAAGAGACTTGGTATGAGATGGGGGCTTTAAGGGTTTGAGGAAAGAGATGAAGTTGCAGAGAGATAATGGGACAGTTCTGAGATCGAGTTTAGTGAAGATTATGGATCTTCTGATTATTATGTTGGACGTTTAAGTGCTTGAGTTGGAAAATCACATGCCAAAAGAGTCCAATATATATATATATATATATATATTAAATTATTTTTAGGGCTTTTTTATATGTTTTTATTTTTTTATTTTTTGGAAAAGAGAAATGCTTTTATGTATTAAAAATATATAAATATATTATTTATTTGTCGTGTCCAAACCGTGTGGGATTGTTATTTTTGAGATTTGTCGTGTCGCCGTGTCCGTGCAACATAGGTGTAAAGATTAGTACGTGCAAACTTGACCTTTATAGAAGCTAAAGTGTTTGGGTTTTGGCTATTTGAAATGAAAAATAGAGAAGAGAAAAATTGTTGGGTTTAGAAGAGAAGAGAGGCGATAATGAGGAAGAGCACTGATGACTGCTTGGGTTTTGTGGCTGTCCCTGACTGCCTTCTCAACCAGTTGTTTCTCTTTTAACCCTTTGGTTATTTTTTTAAGAGAAATTTATCTAAATGGTACACCAAATTTCAGTCCTTATAAACTTTAGTACACCAACTTTTTAAAACATCAGAACGATACACTATCTTTTCACCCTGACTTAATATTGGTACTTTTTAGTCGTCAACTCTGTTACCAAAGTTACTAAGAAGTCATTTTAATGGATATTTTGGTCATTTCACAGGTCTGACAATCTTTGTTGGTTGCTCAGATTTGGCCTCAAGAAGATCAATTTAACCATAACATTCTCCCCCACCCCATTTTCAGGTTGGAGCTGTTCCAACTCCTCAGAACTAGAAACCTCAACAATTGTGACAACTTTCCTGTTTTCGTTGTCGACAATTGCTCCTTAGATCAAAAAAGGATCTATCAACGCAGTGGCTGCTCAAATACACAATCCTAACCCACAAATGAAATCCAAATTCCATAACAACCCAAAATTAAAAATAATAATAATAATAATAATAATAAATAAACCTACATGCAATTCCACATAAAGCTTTGATCTTTATCAAAATCTCACACTTGTAGCGTAAACCTAAATGCAATTCTATCTAAGTCTTTGATGTTTATTAAAATCTCACACTTTAAGCAGAAACCCAGATCAATATAGACTCTCAAAGCTTGAGTTAACTTATAAGATCCTTTGTCAGCGAGTTTCTGACTCTGAAACACAAAGGTGTTCTAGCTCTCTTGACGGCAGTCGTCATGACTTGCTTGGTCTGTGTCCAAACCCACACCGTCTTCTTCGATCTGCTAAACGACGTCGTAGAAGAAGAAGTGACTGATGAGTTTTGGATGGCCTTAGAAGAAGATTGGTACTCCTTCTGTATCTTAGTTCCGCACAAGATGATCACTTGAGGCCGAGTTTGAGCAACCAACAAAGATTTTTAAACATGTGAAATGATCAAAATACCCATTAAAAATGACTTGTTAGTAACTTTGGTAATGAAGTTGACGGCTAAAAGTATCAATACTAGGTCGGGTTGAAAAGATGGTGTATCGTTTTGATGTTTTATAAAATTAGTGTACTAAAGTTTATAAAAACTGAAAGTTAGTGTACAATTTGAATTAATTTCTCTTTTTTAATCATCTCATTGGTTAAGTCCCCGTTATAATTGTTGTGTTGTATAAATACACCTTAGCAGCAAGCCCCATAGAAGCTTTCCCGATAGGACTGTCAGACCAATATACCGTTATAAAAAAATTAATATATATTTTTTATGTTAAATATATTATTTTATTTATCGTGTTCAAACCGTGTCAGAAATGACATTTTTAAGATTTGTCATGTCGCGACGTGTCGTGTCACCATACCCGTATATGTATCCATGCAACATAGATAAAAAGACAGTGTCCGAAATTAGAAGATAAAGTTTGAGAAATAACAACTTTCCTAGCCCAGTTTAGACTCAACAACTATCCGGGTATGTTGAGCAAAAATGGTAAGTGATATACTCAGCATAATCTCATCCTATCTCATTGAAGGAGATAGGACTTTTATCATTTTAAGTTCGAACCATTCTAGATATAAAAGAACCTGTGAATTACAACCCCTCATTTTGAGGGGAAAACCTTTGATTCCAAATGAATTACCAACGGGTTGGTGTGTGTGTGTTTGTTTGTTTTTGCGGCTGCACCCGGAAAGAAGAATAGGTTGCCTACGTACCCTCGGGAGAGGGATCAAGCCACTCGTAGTTCAAGAATTCCGGCAAGTGAATGACTCACCGGAAAGCTTCGATTTTGAACGGGAGTAATGTTTAGAAAGTGTTTGGATTTGTGTTTGAAAGGCTCCAAAAGATCCATGAATTTGTTTGGAAATGTGGTTGCATCCAGATTTGAAGTCTAGACTGCCTACATACCCTAGAAGGGATCAAACCTATGTAGTTCAAAAATTTTTGAGTTTTCTGGGTTTTGAGCTTGGCGGGTAAAGAAGCTTGAAACTGGAACATGAACAGGCTTCAAGGCGTCGGGAAAACAGAACTGGACTTTTACACTTGTTTTTGTAGTTCTGTCGCCGGCCCAAAAGAAAACTGATAAAATTGGCCCAAGTCAAGGACCAGCTGTTTTCTTCAGCCAAAACTTTCAGTCGTCAGAGATTCCCAAATTGATACAAGCGAAGTCCTCCACAATATCAGCAACTTCGAAATTTGAATCATAGATAGCGATTGGGTGCGCAAGTTTGTTTCGGAGATGGAGTCTTGGAGTATATATATATGGGCGTGTTCTTTCCCTCATCTTCACGCATTCGGGATTGGATTTGGGTAAGCCTCTCTCTGTTGATTAGTTCCTCTGCCCACTCGAGAACTCCTCCTGTTGATTAAATTTCGATTGTTGTTTTTGATGCCAGTGTATTACTGCGAGACTTGGGGTGACTTGGGTTCTTCATTCGCCATTTTCCTAAGATTGCACTTTGGTGCCTCCTGCTCTCGGTGAGTAGCTTTGTTGATAATTGAGTAAACTTTAGCATAGACTCCAAGTGTATAATTGAGGAGTTTGTCTTTTGCATGATTGAGCATTGATTTGGCAAGATATGGTTCACTTGACAGTTTGTTTGTCCCTCCACCGCTTGGACTCTTTATTTGACTTTAGAGGTCTGAATCCATTATTTTGATTATGAAGAATCTTTGTAATTTTGCATAAGTTGATAACCACATTGTGAGCATTGGATGCTATCTTTGCTTTAATTTGCAAGCTAAACAATCTGCTCGAGCTCACTATGTTGCTTGCCAATTTGATTACACATCTTCACACTGCATTTTGCCTTTCGGTGAAGGAGGATCATGTTTTGTCTTGAATAGCAATGACACTGCACTCCGTAGGGAGTTGATCAATATGACATTATCATCACATTCCAATACTTGTGTTAAACTTTGTGTCGGTTCTGTAGCAATAACAATCTTCTCAAGCTCATCATCTCGTTTCCTTGTGCAGGCGTGGGTAGATTAGTAAAGCCAAAAGCTTAGAGTTGAAATTCCAAGAGCAAGGTCAGTTTACATTTGCAGGAGATGCCTTTGTTTCTTTACCCGTTTAAGCTCATGTTTTGACACTTTACTCCATGTTGTTGTTTTGCAGATAAGAGCACCTCTTCTTCATCTCTTGTGAAAAGTACCCGACGACACCAAGGGTGAGTTTCTGCTTTTCATGATCACCATGTTGGCTTGGAATTTGTGATGGCGAGTGTTTGTTCTTCTCTTCTTTCACATGATTTTCTGTGTGAGATGAGTGTGAGGCCATTCTTTCCATTGTAATGAATGTAAGAGGCTGTAGACTTGTTTTGATGGTGGAGAGTGGCCTTTGAGGCTTGAACGGCATCAGGACTTTGACAACTTGGAATGGTGGAGACGGTTTAGAAGCTATGATGTGAGGTTCCTTAAGGGATTGCTCCTGTGAGGGAATTGCTCATGTGAGGCTCCTTGAAAGAATTGCTCGGCTTCTACTCGAGGCTTTAGGTGGTGTATCTCCAGCACTTGATGACGACATAGCAAGACAAAAATCTGCACAGAAAACAAAGAAGGTTGGACGAAGAAAGCTCCACCTGTGTGATCTTCTTGTGTTGAGGAAGCAAACTGCGACAGTCTTCTCTTCTTCTTGTTGATAAAAGACAGCAGCAACTTTACTTCTCTTCTTCTGCTCTTTTCTTCTTGTCTTCGTGTTGTGTTTTTCTTGTCGCTATTGCTTGCCTTTTATAGAGGTTTGGACAGATTGGATTTGTCACTTGTAGTTGGAAGTTACCATCCCTTATCTCCTGTATTTCAGCCTTGAGTGGGTGGAGTGGCTCCATTTTGTTTAAGAGATGTGCCGCATGACATGTTTTGACAAATTCCACCATGATTAATTTTGCCCTCATTATCCGCAACCAAATTTTTTCTTCTATTCCCTCTTTTGTATATATATATTTTTACTGTATGATGATTTTTTTTAATCAAACAGTGCCCCCTCAAGCTTTGTATTTGGAACCTACTTTTCATGTACAAAGCTTGACTCTTGTCTTAATGCCCCGGTTGAATTTGACCTTGTCTTTGTTATTGCAGGAAATGGATGCACATGGTTACATCTGTACTGAGAGAGCACTCAACAAAAGGGGGCGAGTACTTACGGAAGGTCCGGAATATAAGAGGTCTTCACCAATGAGTTCTGTTCAAACTAATGCTCCTGTGAGAGATGTTGTATCGTGGGTCACTGAAGCACAAGTGAATTCTGGCTACCTCACTTTCTGTCAAGACTCGGAGGATAGTGCCATAAAGACCAGCCGTACCTTTGGTGCCAGATTTGTTGCTTTTACTCTTGAAAAGGTCAACAATGAAGAGGATGGGGATTCCTTTGCTCATCAGGAGAATTTTTATCCCATCTTATATAAGATGTTGAACCGGAAAGAAGACTGGGGGAATGAGTTTCACCTTCGTGGTCGTGCTTCTTTTGAGGTTGGAGTGATGGAATGGACAGAATCAATATTGGATCGCTTTAAAGTCAAGCTGGACCAAGCAGGAATTTACGGTGCTGTTGGTGTTTCCCGTTTCCCTTATCACTTTTGCTCTAACACATGGAAGGCATTTTGTGAACTCTGGAGTCCCTTGACTAACACTTTACACCATGGGGTTGGTGAGATGAGTATATCACTGTATGACCTGATGCTTGTTGGTGGTTTACCGATCTTGGGTGTCCCGTATGAAGAATTCATTCCAGTGAACAAAGAGCTACAACGCACTGATTCAACTACGCTCGCTGATCTTCTGCGTATACACTCTGAGTTGTGTGTCTCACATAGCAGGAATTACATCCTCTGGGATCAATGGCTTGCCTATTTTTACCGGGGGCGTATATTATATGCAGCTTTTGGGGAGTCCACATACCGCAGAGACCGGGCGCAGCAAGAAAAATTTATGTATAGGAAAGTGGCCTCAGATATCTCAAAAGAAGTAGAGCTTGCCGCCTTCTTAGCATTTTGGTTGAGCAGATTTGTTCTGCCTTCGCCTAGTTCAAGAATCAGACCTGAAACCTTTTACATGGCATTTTTAATGGCTCGAGGGGATAGAGTTTCTCTTGCACCAGCAGTATTGGGTTACATCTACCATGGACTTGGTGAGCTTGTTACTGGTCCAAGGGCACCATGCGTGTCTCAAGGGTGCCTTCCTGTTCATTATGTGATTGGTTGGTTGGGAGAACACTTCAACTGTTTCTACCGGCGCCGGGTCGCCAGCGATTTTCCTGCCAGTTATCCTCATTTAGCAAAATATGCAGGAGTTGATGGTGAGTATTTGGACATTTCCTCTGCCAGGGTTGCTTTCAGAACTGATGAGTCGGTTGATTATCGCCCTACTCCGTTTATTGAGGAGAATAGCTGTTTTTTCCTTGACAACGAGAGCTTGTCTGAAAAGAGGTTTGAGTTTCTTATCTCCATACGTTCTGCGTTGTTACCTGTGAGGATGGGCAATGAACTTTGGTTAGAGCCATATTATCCGAATAGATTTGCTCGACAATTTGGCTTGGACCAGGGAATTCCCTCAAACAAACTGTTATTTGCTGTTGAGAAACGAAAGCAATGTTGTATTGAAGACTTGGCAAGAGCACAACGTTCACTTCTTGTGGCTGAGACTGGTTCCCGGTTTTACATTCCTCGTTCCACCTACAATGGAGCTTGTTCTTGGAGGTATTGTAGATGGTGGATGCGGGCATGTGCTCCATATTTGGGTCGTTCGGTGTCCGGTGTTTACTTGGCTTTAAAGAAACGTCCATTGGAAAAGAAAAGCCATGTCTTCGTAATAAAGTCCTTGAGAGAGACTTCTCGGACCTTACAAAAGGAGATTTTACTTGCTGATGTTGAAAGAGAGAAACCAATCTCACGTTTTGGGCCATCTTCCACTATCAAAGATGTGAAAAGGAAGAGAGGTGACACAAAAGAAAGGCCCAACAGTCCCAGGGAATTAAAACGGACTCACAATGAGGACCATGCTGATTTTGGTGATGTTTCTGACGATAATATTGGCTTTTTGCATGAAGACCATCTTCCAGATATAAATGGGAGTGATGATCAAGTTGTTGTTGCTGAATTGGAGACAATGTCCCAAGCCAATCATTCATCGTTGGAGGCAGATTTGGAGGGGCTGAATCCCAAAAATGGGAAAAGAACCATGATTCCAAACATCACAGAGCCAAGACTTACGGGGATTGAGCAGAATTCAGGTGAAAACTCCAATACTCACAACATGAAGATAGACTTTGTTGACCAGGATACCGGTACATCGCAAAATTATTGTGAGGAGATTGCCCCCATGTCCCTATATCAGATATTTGGTCCAGAAGTGAAAGAGAATCATCGCCGTTTCATTCTGGATGAGATGCAGGATATCTTGGTGAAGTTGATGACGAGGCCGTTTGTTAACAACCTGCAATTTAAAAAACCCTATCGTGTAGTAACTGTAAGTAGGGATCGTTCAAGCCGGGGACACTAGGGAAGGATTATGTCTGCAAAACAAATCGTTAGTAATATTCACACACTTTATACAAAAATACACAAATACATAGCATATACAATTATCTGTCACATAATATACAAGTATACACAAATGCAAAAGTATTAACATATTTACGATTTTAAATGGGGGATTTATAAGGTGGTTCGAAACATAAAGAAAAGAAAACAGAATTATTTACATACAATGGTCAATCAATACTCAAGTACACAACATAACAAACACCGCAATAAGCATATAACAATTTCATGCAAGATTAAATAGTGATGCTCGCACTATCATATGTTTTCATTGATTTCAACCTTTTAAGACTTCTCATGTGTTTTTAGGAACTTCAAATATGCCTGAACCTAAAACATATGTGTCACCTTGTTTAAACTATCAAATATGCCTAACCTAAACAAGATACACTTACGAACTAGAGTCGGTTGAAGACATGGTCCTAGGTATGGCGTCACTCATCCTATTCAACATGCAAATCACTCACCCTAGCAACCCTTTGCAGCAACTAGAATCAAACTATCAAATATGCCTAACTTGATCCTAGATTACTACGGCAGATTAAACTCCCCCCTAATAGTTAACTTGGGTACCATTCAAATTAACCTAGGGTTCGATTACGTGATCAGGTGATGATTAATCAATTAGAACATACTACACACAAGAACATACAGCAACTTAATCTAAATCATGAAACTAAAATATACTTAGAACGTTATACATCACACATAGTTTCAAGAAAATCACAAAGAAGAACTCAAGAACACATGCAATGTATAAAACCGAAAACCATAGAATAATATATAATAAAACTTGATAAACCACAGTAGATTTTTACACACAACCTTGATGAACTTCATACCTAGGCTACCTATATAGATCGGCTAGGGAAGAAGGGGAAATCGGCGGCGGATGGAAGCAATTGGTTGGTGCGGCGGCGGCGGCAGCAGCTTGTGTGTTTAGGGTTTTTGGTAGAGCTTGGCTATACTAAGGCTTGAGCAATTGAAAGACACTTTTTCTACTGTATTACATGTGTATTTATAGAGACAAAACTCTAAGAAAACCTAATGAAAATCGGCAGCCCCTTGTGTTCCAAACCGGGTAGGTTTCTCTTCTTTCCTTGTTGGATTTGTCTTCCTTCTCTTTAATTTGCTGACTTGGAAAATACTTTAAAAACTTCTTTTTCTGATTTCATGGACTCTTCCTCATGTGTGTGGGTCGGCATTGGGCTCTCTTTCATGCTCATGGACTCCTAGGACAGCCGAAAAGCTCCCATAATCTCGGTAGACCGAGTTATCCTGTTTTGACCGGGATAACTTTCGTATTTGTTATTTTCGGCTTCTCCTTGGTGATTTCTTCGATTCTTCTTCTTCTAAACAACTTCCCATATCATCATTAAGCTCTTCATCAATTATTTGGCATGCTTGGGAAGGATTTTGGTGAAGAAACACACTCACGAACTCGGTAGACAACTTCAGCAAATTCTGTCCTGTTTCCAGCAGACTGACCTCCGGCCATTGTTTCCGGCATAACTCCTTCCTCCGAACTTGGATTGCTGTGATTCCAAAAGATTTAGAAACTAGACATCCACAGCTTTCCATCCATATATGGCACGTTCCCTGGTTCCTCCTGGATCGTCCTAGGGAAATCTTTGAAGTTGAGTTATGGTTTCTGGAAATCCTCTGTTTTTGTTCCGAGTTCATGCTTTTGACCTCTTGTCTTTCCATGCTTCTTTTGCTACCTTCCATAAGTCCGATCCTCACGATTCTTGTTTTGTTATGTCCACATACATGACACCTACACATTTAAAAGATATAATCAAGTAGTGACAATGTATTGGTTTACAGAAACTTAAGAAAATCAAGAACACTTCCAAGTTCAGCTTTTAACGATATTGCACATACTTTATCTATTTTACACATGTTTTAGCCAATGTTCTACAAATAACCCCTTATGCTAAATAACTACTAATACTAACCAAATAATGGATAAACAAAGCATAAATGAGGGTAAAAACATGTTAAGAACGTAGCGTAAAATGCTCCTATCAACTACCCCACACTTACCCTTTGCTAGTCCCTAGCAAACTAACTATAAGACTCTACTAACACTAACGACACAAAAACAACTAACACTTAAAACAACTAATACCCTTAAATGATTTGTCTCAGATTCTTTAGCATGCATAACTTTCAAGTTTGAACATTTGAATGAAAAGCATAATTGCAAAGCTTCATAAGCATGTATTATAGCATGAACAAATAAGATATGAGATCATATAGCACAAACATGTATGATAACCGTTCCACCTCACAATGGCATACTCTCTTCTTTTCACTCATCCATGGTATTCACTCAATAGTATATGCAAGGGAAAAGATGATAAGATAACAAATAACTTGAATATTTCATCAAATAAAAGCTCTTTGTGAATAGAAATTCATGGAAAAACCTCATATAACAACTATGTGCAATAATGGACCAAAACCATATGCTTGACTTATGAGAAAATCTCCACAAATCAAATTTAGCTATCTTAAGAATCATGAATTAATCTCAATAAAAATGGTTGTAATGGGGCTAAGTTTCATAAGGTAGGAATTTTTTGGATAAATGGTGATTTTAAAACGTCACCAAGACTTAGCAAATCTCGCTCCTCCTCATGTCTTCACTTCAAGGGTCGAATTTCTTCATGTTGGACCCATACGTCAATCTTGACTTCTCCCCATATTGTGAACAGGACAAAGGTCATATACACACTTTTAGACCTTCAAATAATCACTAACTCCAAATTCACAAAACATTTTAACACACCATAAAAGAATTTGTGCCATGAACTTTAATTCTATCCGAATTTTTTTTTTTTTCATTTTTTTTTTTTTTTTCAGAATTTATGTCTTTCTTTTTGTTCATACATGGCACATATACAATACAAAACATTGGTGTTTAACCCCACACTTCAACGTTACCCCACACTTGTTCTTTGACATCACATTACAGCTCCATCGAAAAATGTTTGGCCAAGTCTTGATAACAAGGTCAAGGATTAACTATTCTAAGCTGAGGAATTCTGTTTAAAGGTGATGAAAGAAAAGGCTTAATGTAGGCTCAAAGAGGTTAACTAAGGAGTCCCACGACGGGCACAAAATAGGCATATGCTTAATTTGTCTATGGTGGTGATCCTAATGAGATTAAATTCAATCATATTCAAAATCAAGACAATTTATGATTATAAAGCTTCGAAAATCACATAAGCAAGTTCTAGTAAATTCTAGAGTCCATTAAAAGCTATAGCACATAGTCATTGAATTTGCAAAGAATGATGAGGTTTCGAAAGATAGTGAAAATTTAGTGAAAATTTCGAAAAAAATTTAAGCAAAATTCGGCACATAATTCACTCATGAAAGAAAGTTTTTGGGCTCAAAAGCTCACATAGGTTATTTGGAACTATTTAATCAAACATGCATACTTCATTATCAATCAAGTCTCAAATATTCATACTAATTCACAATATCCATGAAACTCGCAATTTCTTAAGTTAAATGTCAAACTATCAATCATGCATTCAAAGATATAGTTCATCATAGACTTTTAAGGGTATATCCTAAGACTCAAAACAAAACAAAAACAAATTTGAAAAATTTCGACAAAAATTAAATAAAAATTTCGGAAAATTTAAAAAAAAACACACCAAATTACTATGTAACCTCTACCCCACACTTAGAAAATTACATTGTCCTCAATGTAAACCCAGAATCATGTCATAATTTCCTAAGCATGTGTCTAAGTCACATAATAAACACATAAATAAGTCAAAATATAAACCATAAAAGTGAAGGGATTAGAAAAATGCAAACTCTCGTTGATGGCTCCTCCACAGCTACGGTTGAAATGAGTTGTCTCTCATGCAGCGCTTAATGTTTATAGTCTATCAGCCTAGACTCTTTTCTTCTTGCTTTTGATGACGTCACTATGGTTGTGGCGATGGCTCCTCAAATGATTGGATGTCGACGTCACATTTAGGGAATATAGGATAATAAAGCTTAAGTCGATGACCATTTACCTTAAACCTATTTCCTGAGGTTGTGCTTTGAATTTCCACTGTACCATAAGGCAATACATTAGTGATAACAAATGGACCTTCCCAACGTGAACGAAGCTTACCTGGAAAGAGTCTAAGTCTTGAATTGAACAAAAGGACTTGTTGCCCTATCTGAAAGTTCTTCCCTCTTAACATCTTATCATGATATGCTTTCGTTTTCGCTTTGTAGATCATGGCGGATTCATAAGCGTCATTCCTTATTTCTTCAAGCTCACAAATCTGCAACTTCCTATGCAATCCAGCCTCGTCCTTGTCCATGTTGAACTTCTTTACCGCCCACCATGCTCTATGCTCCAACTCAACTGGCAAATGGCAAGCTTTGCCATACACAAGCCTAAAGGGAGACGTCCCTATTGGCGTCTTGAACGCAGTTCTATAGGCCCACAGTGCATCGTTTAATCGATCACTCCAATCTTTCCTTGTAGGTCCTACAGTCTTCTCCAATATCTGCTTGATTTCTCTGTTGGAAGTTTCGGCCATGCCACTTGTCTGAGGGTGATATGGAGTTGACACTTTGTGGGTGACTCCATATTTCTTGAGCAAAGCCTCAATAGTTCGATTGCAGAAGTGAGATCCACCATCGCTTATCAGAACTCTTGGCACTCCATACCTAGAATAAATGTTAGTTCTGAAAAACTCTGCAACGACTTTAGAATCATTAGTCCTGGTGGCTTTTGCTTCCACCCACTTTGAAACATAATCAACAGCCAATAATATATAAATAAAACCTTTAGATGAAGGAAAAGGACCCATGAAATCAATACCCCAAACATCGAAAATTTCAACAACAATAATAGGATTTAAGGGCATTTGATCTCGTTTACCTAAATTACCTGTTCTTTGGCAACGATCACATGAAGCACATGTTGCATAAGCGTCTTTGAACAACGTTGGCCAATAGAATCCGGCTTCCAACACCTTTCTAGCTGTCTTGTTCGATCCAAAATGGCCTCCACATGCCTGTTTGTGACAAAAATCCAAGATGGATATATGCTCTTCTTCTGGAACACAACGTCGAATGACTTGGTCCCCACATTGCCTCCACAAGTATGGCGCATCCCATATGTAATTGTAAGCATCCTTCTTGATCTTGACCTTAGTATGGTGCGGCATTGATGTTGGAAATGATCTTGACACCATGTAGTTAACCAAATCGGCATACCAAGGTTCTTTGGCCTCCAACTGAAACAATTGTTCGTCTGGGAACGTTTCTGACATAGGGATTTCGTCCTCTGCATGTATGATTCGGCTCAAATGGTCTGCTACAACATTTTCGCTTCCTTTCTTGTCCTTGATTTCGATATCAAACTCTTGAAGTAACAAAATCCATCTGATGAGCCTTGGCTTTGCCTCCTTCTTTGACATTAAGTACCTTAATGCTGCATGATCAGAAAACACAACAACTTTAGAATTAAACAGATAAGATCGAAATTTTTCTAAAGCAAAGATTACTGCAAGGAATTCTTTTTCTGTTGTTGAGTAGCTCAGCTGAGCATCGTTCAATGTCCGAGAAGCGTAGTATATAGCACACGGCTTCTTCTCTCTTCTTTGACCTAGCACGGCACCGATGGCATAGTCAGAAGCATCGCACATTAACTCAAATGGCAAATCCCAATCTGGTGGCGTCATGATAGGTGCAGTTGTCAATAATTCCTTCAATCGCACGAACGCATCCTCGCATTCCCTAGACCATGAAAACGGCACATCTTTCTGCAACAAGGAAGTAAGTGGTTTTGCCACCAAAGAAAAGTCCTTGATGAACCTCCTGTAAAAACCTGCATGGCCAAGAAACGAACGAACCTCTCTCACCGTTGAAGGTGAGGGTAAGTGATGCATAATATCTATCTTGGCTTTATCAACTTCTAATCCTTTAGCAGAAACAATATGACCTAAAACTATACCTTGATTTACCATGAAATGACATTTTTCCCAATTTAGTACAAGGTTAGTTTCAACACACCGGTTTAAAATCTTCTCTAAATTCTCTAAGCATGCATCGAAATTTTTGCCATATACACTAAAATCATCCATAAAAACTTCAATGATATTTTCAATATAATCAGAGAAAATAGAATACATACAACGTTGAAATGTACCTGGAGCGTTGCATAATCCAAAAGGCATTCGGCGAAAAGCAAACGTACCAAAGGGACATGTAAACGTTGTCTTTTCTTGATCGTCCGGGTGTATCATGATCTGGTTGTAGCCACTATATCCATCCAAGAAGCAGTAGAACTCGTGACCTGCTAATCTTTCCAACATCTGGTCCATGAACGGCAAAGGCATGTGATCCTTTCTAGTTGTGGCGTTCAGCCTTCTGTAATCAATACACATGCGATAACCTGTCACCAACCGTTGTGGTACTAGCTCATTCTTCTCATTCTCTACAACAGTCACGCCACTCTTCTTGGGCACAACCTGAACGGGTGAAATCCACTGACTATCCGAAATAGGATAGATTACTCCACAATCTAACAACTTAATCACCTCGTCCTTTACAACTTTCATCATTGGAGGATGCAAACGTCTCTGAGCCTCCCTGGTAGGTTTGGCGCCATCCTCAAGTAAGATTCTGTGGACACATTTTGTAGGGCTTATTCCCTTGATGTCTGCCAAAGTCCAGCCAATGGCAGCTGTGTTCTTCTGTAAAACTGCAACTAGCTTGTCCTCTTGTTGCTTTGTCAACGTTGATGACACAATAACCGGTAAAGTGTCATCTTTTCCAAGAAAAACGTACTTCAAATGTAGGGGTAGAGCTTTTAGCTCTAACTTAGGGGCCTGTTTCACAGATGGTAACAACTTATTAGTAGAAATTGGAATTGACAAAGGAAAATACCTTTCATAGATTGGTTGTGACTCAAGCTCCTTCACAACTTCAAGTATGGACGGCTCTAAATTTTTCAAAGCCTCCTCATCCCATTCTCCAAACTTGTCAAATCCGGCCCCTTGCTCGATGGCTAATTGCTATGCTTGGTGAGTGGTCATTGCACATGGTGCAACGCCAAATCTATGTTCGGATCCGTACCTGGCATCTCCAAGCATGTCGACATTCCTGCTGCCCCCAACAAGTTCATCCTCAATTTCAGCTCTTGGAAACTTCATGGAATTAAAAATATTGAACCTGATCATCTCGCCATCAAATTCCATTGTTAGGTTGCCTCTAGCAACATCGATATTTGTTCTTGCAGTGCGCATGAAGGGTCGTCCCAACAACAGTTGTGTTGAGTTAGAAAGTGACTCCTCCATTTCCAAAACGTAGAAATCTGCAGGAAAGATTAGTTGATTCACCTGCACAAGAACATCTTCAACATACCCCATAGGGTATTTGTTAGAATGATCCGCCAATTGAATTACGACGTTATCAGTTTTCAAAGGTCCTAGATCTAAAGATGCATAAACATTATGGGACATGACATTTATCGAAGCTCCTAGATCTAGCATGACATTATCAAAACGTGTTGAACCAATAACACAAGGGATAGAAAAACTCCCTGGATCCTTCATTTTGGGCGGCATTTTCCTTTGGAGAACGGCAGACACCGTCTCACTCATCTTGACAACTTGTGTTTCCCTTGTGTGCCTTCTTGTTGTGCAAAGCTCCTTCAAGAACTTAGCATACTTTGGGATTTGTCGAATGCATTCCAACAAGGGAAGGTTCACATTCACCTTCCTAAAAACCTCCAACACTTCTTCGTCGGATTTATCCTTTCTGTTTTTTGTGAACCTAGAAGGAAAAGGCAAACAAGAAGATTGATTAGTCGAAACTAATTCACTTGTGTAAGAGTTTTTACCTTTGAGTGCCTCAGAATTCGGCACATTTTCCTTCTGTAATGCAGCTGGATCTTTCTCAAGATCCTTTTTCTTCATTGCTTCCAAGTCTCCCTTGCTTGGCTCAGCTTCTTTTCTTCTTCCATTCTTCGCTTGACCTTGGTTTGTGCCTTCCTTTTGCTCGGTATGGCTTGTTTTGGCAGGATGCTCGGCTGCATCATGTGCATTCTTCTCGGCATCATCCTTCTCGGCATCACTTAACTCGGCATCCTCATGCAAACCATCATAACCGTGCTTATGTTGTGTCCTAGGTGGTGGCAGCAATGTTCTCCCACTTCTTGTGACAACTGCTTGTGCTTGCTCGTTCTTGGGATTCTTTATGACACCTCCTGGCAATCTACCCTGTTCGTTGAACTTCCCCATAAAATCCACAACTTGTCCCATTTGATTCTTCAGCTCCACAATATCTTTGGACATCAAGGCAATGTCCCTAGTGTTGGTTTGAGTTGTGGCCAACAAAGATTGTGTCGAAGTGGCTATGTTCTTGAAAATTTCATCATAGTTGTTCCCTCCACTTACTTGGCCTCCTTGTTGGTTGTAAGGTTGGAATGGCCTAGGCATGAATTGTCCTTGTGGCCTTGCTACATAGGGTTGTTGTCCTTGAGGTGCACTTGGTTGAGGATTGAGCACGTTATTGTTGTTGTTCCAACGAAAGTTTGGATCGTTGGCTCTTGGATTGAAGTTCTGAAAACGTGTCTGACCTCCTGAACCTTGGACATTGCCGAATCCTCCTTGGTAACCCACGGCATTCACATCCTCAATGTATGAGTTCACCTGATTGCATTGCTCAGAAGCGTGTCCTTCCATGCTACAGACACCACAGACTTGCATTCCTCTATTCTTGGACAAATTCGACACCATGAGTGTCAACTTGCTCAAATCTTCCTTAAGCTCACTTATGGCACTGGATTCTCCATGAGTGCTTGCCTCATTCACACGCCTTGTGGAAATCGAACCAAATTGTTGATTGTTGGTAGCACGCATTTCCAACAAGTTGCTTGCTTCCTCTCTGCTCTTCTCCATCAATGATCCTCCAGCTGCTGAATCAAGGAATTGCCTCTCCATTGGGCGCAGTCCCTCATAGAAGTATTGAAGCAAGAGTCCCTCACGTATCCCATGATTTGGACACGAAGCAACCAATGCCTTATACCTTTCATAATATACATCAAAGGCTTCATCCACATCCTGCTTGATGGAAGTTATCTCCTTTCTGATTTGCGTCACCCTTGACGATGGAAAGTACTTGAGGAGAAACTCATTGATCATTGTCGCCCATGATGTGATTCTACCAGCTGGCACTGCAAAGAACCATCCCCTAGCTCTGTCTTCAAGTGAAAATGGAAATGCTTTCATTTTGACCAGTTGCAAATCAGCTCCTCTAGGGCACATGGTGTTACAACAAAATTCAAACTGTTGCAAGTGTCGGTTAGGATCTTCTCCACTGAGTCCATGGAACTTGGGCAGTTGGTGGAAGAATCCACCTCTCATCTCAAAATCTGCTGTTTTCCCATCCACAGGATCCGGATAGGTAATGTTAATTGGTCTGGTGACCCCATTAGCTCCATTAACTTGCCCGTTCTCTTCTCTTAGTGATGGCATCCTGACGTTTGGCACTTGAGGAATGTCACAAAAATCGGCAAATTCTCTTGGTGAAGTCTCACACGGTGATGTGATGATGGATGGCGATGTAGGTGTTGACTCAGGTGAATGTGGTTCTGACTCTGTGTGAATGACTAAGGCTGAAGATGTTGGTTCTACACGCCTCAATCTGTTTTGATTATCTCTTCTCCACGTTTCAGATCCGGACATTCATGGACTCCTACAAAAACCAATTGGCACATTTGACCAAAGATCAAGTTAGCATCGTCGTAATTAAGAACGAAAGACAAAACAAAACTTACTAAGAAATATAAATAGGTTCGGCAACTAAGATGAAAGTAACATAACCTTACTAACACACACACACACATGGCATAGCAGAAACACACATGACATATAAACTAACCATGGCATCACACAAAACTGTAACGAACATGAAAATTGGACAAAAACATATTCACACACACACAAACAATATATTGAGCTCGGCATATACATATATACGGCAAACACTAACATTTATCAACAAGGCATAAGTATAAGTTAGAAACACACGGCATTCATAGTTACATATAGACAAAAATCATGACAAAAACATAATGTGATGACGTCTCATCCTAAAATGTTTCTACTTGATTTTATTAACCCCTAATTTTCAAGGTACGTGGAGCAGGGAAGACCACTGTGCAATGGACTGATACAGCCCAAGGTAGTGTTATGCTTCATCCGATATACCTCAAAAATTAAAGCCAAGTTAATTTGAAGTTCATGGCGTCATACATGTCTAAGTAAATTCTAGCGTTTAAAGTGTGGTGATGCTTCGGCCCAAGCATTTGGCTAGTTCGAGCGGATTCCGTGGTTTCAGAAGGCAAGTGTCAATGTCACGGGGGGCGAACCCCCTACAAGAACCAGGCAGGACTCGTTTGTGATCAAGGAGGCGGACCCCTATCGACCCCTTCACCGAGAAGAGTGGTCAGTCATGATCTTGAGATCCAATTGGACAAACCTGAATTCCATATCTATGACAGAACGGCCCCTTACTCAGCTAGGAACAAACTCGGGTCACTAGGCCACTCGACAAGTGTTAATCAAAGCCGCCCTCAACCTCATGAAATCCGCAAATAACATGAAGGGTTTAGGCTAAGATTAACAAATGCGGCTTCTCCCTACATGTTACACTTTAAAAACCACAATAAACTCCAACACATATGAAACAATCAACCTCCTAAATATTTACTAAGTTACAACACATATGACACGAAAATATACACATATAAATTCGGCGCCTACACAAAAATATAAGAAAGAAATTGTTAGTCAAAAATTATGGCACAAAATATACAACTTTCACACCAAAGAATTCGGCACATACACAAATCTACAATGTACAAATCGACATTATTCACAAATACATTCGAAACATATGTGTTTTACACACATAATTCGGCACCTACAAAAGAAAACAAAGTTAATTCACAAACATATACAACACAAAAATCCTTTTTAGCATCCCCGGCAACGGCGCCAAAAACTGACGAGGCCGTTTGTTAACAACCTGCAATTTAAAAAACCCTATCGTGTAGTAACTGTAAGTAGGGATCGTTCAAGCCGGGGACACTAGGGAAGGATTATGTCTGCAAAACAAATCGTTAGTAATATTCACACACTTTATACAAAAATACACAAATACATAGCATATACAATTATCTGTCACATAATATACAAGTATACACAAATGCAAAAGTATTAACATATTTACGATTTTAAATGGGGGATTTATAAGGTGGTTCGAAACATAAAGAAAAGAAAACAGAATTATTTACATACAATGGTCAATCAATACTCAAGTACACAACATAACAAACACCGCAATAAGCATATAACAATTTCATGCAAGATTAAATAGTGATGCTCGCACTATCATATGTTTTCATTGATTTCAACCTTTTAAGACTTCTCATGTGTTTTTAGGAACTTCAAATATGCCTGAACCTAAAACATATGTGTCACCTTGTTTAAACTATCAAATATGCCTAACCTAAACAAGATACACTTACGAACTAGAGTCGGTTGAAGACATGGTCCTAGGTATGGCGTCACTCATCCTATTCAACATGCAAATCACTCACCCTAGCAACCCTTTGCAGCAACTAGAATCAAACTATCAAATATGCCTAACTTGATCCTAGATTACTACGGCAGATTAAACTCCCCCCTAATAGTTAACTTGGGTACCATTCAAATTAACCTAGGGTTCGATTACGTGATCAGGTGATGATTAATCAATTAGAACATACTACACACAAGAACATACAGCAACTTAATCTAAATCATGAAACTAAAATATACTTAGAACGTTATACATCACACATAGTTTCAAGAAAATCACAAAGAAGAACTCAAGAACACATGCAATGTATAAAACCGAAAACCATAGAATAATATATAATAAAACTTGATAAACCACAGTAGATTTTTACACACAACCTTGATGAACTTCATACCTAGGCTACCTATATAGATCGGCTAGGGAAGAAGGGGAAATCGGCGGCGGATGGAAGCAATTGGTTGGTGCGGCGGCGGCGGCAGCAGCTTGTGTGTTTAGGGTTTTTGGTAGAGCTTGGCTATACTAAGGCTTGAGCAATTGAAAGACACTTTTTCTACTGTATTACATGTGTATTTATAGAGACAAAACTCTAAGAAAACCTAATGAAAATCGGCAGCCCCTTGTGTTCCAAACCGGGTAGGTTTCTCTTCTTTCCTTGTTGGATTTGTCTTCCTTCTCTTTAATTTGCTGACTTGGAAAATACTTTAAAAACTTCTTTTTCTGATTTCATGGACTCTTCCTCATGTGTGTGGGTCGGCATTGGGCTCTCTTTCATGCTCATGGACTCCTAGGACAGCCGAAAAGCTCCCATAATCTCGGTAGACCGAGTTATCCTGTTTTGACCGGGATAACTTTCGTATTTGTTATTTTCGGCTTCTCCTTGGTGATTTCTTCGATTCTTCTTCTTCTAAACAACTTCCCATATCATCATTAAGCTCTTCATCAATTATTTGGCATGCTTGGGAAGGATTTTGGTGAAGAAACACACTCACGAACTCGGTAGACAACTTCAGCAAATTCTGTCCTGTTTCCAGCAGACTGACCTCCGGCCATTGTTTCCGGCATAACTCCTTCCTCCGAACTTGGATTGCTGTGATTCCAAAAGATTTAGAAACTAGACATCCACAGCTTTCCATCCATATATGGCACGTTCCCTGGTTCCTCCTGGATCGTCCTAGGGAAATCTTTGAAGTTGAGTTATGGTTTCTGGAAATCCTCTGTTTTTGTTCCGAGTTCATGCTTTTGACCTCTTGTCTTTCCATGCTTCTTTTGCTACCTTCCATAAGTCCGATCCTCACGATTCTTGTTTTGTTATGTCCACATACATGACACCTACACATTCAAAAGATATAATCAAGTAGTGACAATGTATTGGTTTACAGAAACTTAAGAAAATCAAGAACACTTCCAAGTTCAGCTTTTAACGATATTGCACATACTTTATCTATTTTACACATGTTTTAGCCAATGTTCTACAAATAACCCCTTATGCTAAATAACTACTAATACTAACCAAATAATGGATAAACAAAGCATAAATGAGGGTAAAAACATGTTAAGAACGTAGCGTAAAATGCTCCTATCAGTTGACCTCAACCAACTCCCCTCAGGAACTCCTTGCTTGCCAGGAAGATATCAAGTCTACTATTGCCCTTTTGACACCTATGATCAAGGCTCTTGGTACTGGTAAAATTGGATTTGATTGGTTCACCAATACTACTAACCAGATTTTTACATTGGCATCTCGGCTTAAACAGGGGATGGGCATTGAAGAAAGTGTTGACATAGATCTTCTTCGGGATTTATCCCATCAACAGGACATGTGTCAAGCTTTTAAGAAAAGTCTTGCGATGCAACTCTCAAATAATAGGAAAGAGCTTGAAGAACTGAAATCCCGTGAGCAAGGCATTATCGAAGCGGAAAGGCAAGCCAGTGAAGCCACTGGATGAGCTAAGCTCTTGCGAGATACATTTGAAGCTGCTAGGAGGAACCTTGAGGAAAAGATCAATGGTTTAGAGCGGTCTTCAGAAGAACAGGACAAGCTGGATGGCGAGCTGCGCCAAAAGCGGATTGAAGCTCATGAAGACAAACTTCCAGAATTTGAGCATATTAAAGCTTCTAATGAATCCGGGCAAATGCAGCTTGCCAAGCTGGTAGATTCCCTGAAGACTTTTGCTGCTCAACCAGAATAGTGGCAGCAGTTCTCTGCAGCAGTTAAGCCATTGCTGTTTTTTTTAATTCATGTTTGCTGGGCAATTATTGTTCTTCTTTTCCCCTGCTGTATGCAGAACAGCACCTTATTTTAGTTGTTGAGAATAAAGGCTTGTTGTCAGACTCAACTTGTTAGCCCTTATCATTTAATGGACGTTTTCTTCGTATATGCACACATTGAGCCAGTCATCCTTCCATGCCCCCATTATTCGAATACATATGTTCATGGTGCAACGTTTTGCCTCCCAGGTGCATAAGATGAAATCCACCACTTCATGTAAAGGCTTATTTTCTGCTTTGACATTCTCCGGTCATTCACAAAGCTGTAGAGCATATATAGGATGCTTCCACCTGGCTGACGTAGTTGCATGTAGTTGCATGAAGGATGCTTCCACTTAGTTGCATGCAGCGAACTGATGTATTCTCTTATTTCTTCTTGGCCGAGTACATGGACAGTAATTGTTGCAACGTCCATATAATAATTCGGCTTTTTGCTTTCGATTTGCTGTTGATTCCTCAATATGTAGATGTCAGAGGTACATTACCATGCACGTTTAAGAGCCAACTTCCATTGTGGATTGCAGCGAATCAAACTTGGTGAACCAATCCCTTGTACCTGTTTGTGATCGTAAGATTGAGAAAAAGATTTGTTTTGAAATTTTGCAGCTGCGCCTAGTTAAAGCTAGGTTGCCTACGTACCCCGTGAAGGGATCAAGCTACACGTAGTTCAACTAATTGAATTAGGAAAAGGATTTTTTTTTGGTTGGGTGACTGCATCTAGCTTTTAAGACTAGACTGCCTACGTACCCCCTTTTGAGGGGATCAAGCCGTCGTAGTTCGGGAGGATTTATGCTCTAACTTTTGCCTGGACCGCCCTCCCGGCTTTTCAATCCAGCGAGTCTTCTTTTTTTTTTTTTTTTTCAGCTCTAAGTTTTGCCTGGACCGCCTTTTCAGGTTTTCGACCCAGCGAGCTCCTTCATGTGTAGAATTTTTTGACGAACTTGCCATTTACGCATGAATAGACACAGTCTCCATTGGCATTTGAAAGTTCGTATGCACCCTTGCTAAAGACTTTGGTGATGACATAAGGTCCTTGCCATTTTGGCTCGAACTTCCCCTTCGACTTTCTGGTGACGACAATAGGTCTTCGCAATGTTAAGACTAAGTCTCCGATTCTGAATGATCTGAACTTAACCTTTTTGTTGAAAGCGCCAGCCACCTGTGCTTGGTAAATCTCGAGCTTTTGTTGGACTGCCAGTCTTTTCTCGTCGAGTGCTTCAAGTTCCGCAAGCCTGACCTTCGCATTCTCGTCTGGGTTCCCAAGCTGTGTAGCTATTCTCAATGATGGTAGTTGAATCTCGAGTGGTAACACTGCTTCGGATCCGTAAACCAGGCTATAAGGTGTGCACCCCGTTGCTGTGCGAACTGTGGTTCTATAAGCCCATAGTGCCTCAGGTAGGCGTTCATGCCAATCCCTCTTGTTTCTTGAGACCATCTTCTTTAAAATTTTCCCGAGTACCTTGTTGAAGGCTTCAGCTTGGCCATTTGCAGTGGGGTTATAACTAGAGGAGAATGCTTGCTGGATGTTATACTTTTCACATAATTGAACCATAGCTTTGCATTTGAAGTAAGAAGCATTGTCAAATATGATCTTTGAAGGAACCCCAAAGCGGTAGATGATATGACTTCGAATAAAGTTTGCAACATCTTCAGCCTTGATTGATTTGAGAGGCACCGCTTCGGACCATTTGGAGAAGTTATCCGTCCCAGCCAATATATATTGATGCAGCTTCGAAGATTTAGGACTTATAGGTCCCATGGCATCAAAAACCCAGGTGTCAAAGGGATATGATAAAATGGAGGGATGAAGAGGTAATGGTGGTTGGTGAATAAAATCCCCATGCAATTGGCATGCATTACAAGTACGTGCAAAGTGTTTTGCGTCATTGACCATAGTAGGCCAGTAGTACCCTAGCCTCCTTAGTTGAGCTGCGAGCTTTGGACCTGCTTGATGAGCACCACATATACCTGAATGAGTATCCTTAAGAGCGTAAGCTGCCTCTTCTTTGGATAAACACCTTAGAAGTACCCCATCAAAGAATCTTCTATACAAAGTATCATTTATATATACAAACCGGGGAGCTGTTCTTCTCACGTATACTCTTTTTCTTGGATCACTGGGCAACTTCCCATTTTGGCAATACTCAATCATATACCTTCTCCAATCTGATTCCTCATTTACTTCAAACACTGTGACTACATACGCTTCTTGAAATTCCTCTATCCGTTCGAACGCGGGAGGTAGCAGTCGACGTTCTCCCACAGTAATTTGTAAATCTCTCTCATCTGGGAGGGTTAATGACGCTGCCAGTTTAGCCAATGCATCCGCTTTGTCATTCTCTGATCTGGGAATGTGGTTGACATTTACTTCTTGGAACTGTGCCATGAGGTATTTGACTCTTTGATGATATGGAATGAGGTTTTCATTCTTGACAGCGTATTCACCATTAACTTGTCTGACAATGAGCTGTGAATCTCCATATGCATGCAAAATATCAATCTTCATTTCTAGAGCTATCTCTAGACCAATGATCAAGGCTTCATATTCTGCTGTGTTGTTTGAGCATGCAGCCGTGAAAGAGAATGAATATGGAATTAAGCCTCCATAAGGCGTAATGAATATGATCCCAGCACCTGCCCCTCTTATCCTAGCTGCCCCATCGAAATAAAGTTGCCATGAGGAAGTTTCTGTAGAAAAGACTTCTTCGTCTGGAAGGTTCTCTGGCAGCTCCATATTGTCCGGCACCGGATGTGCCGCTAAGAAGTCAGCAAGTGCTTGTCCCTTGACTGCTTTTTGTGACACAAACTTGATGTCAAACTCAGATAAAATCAAAGACCATTTTGCTAGACGTCCAGACAACACAGGTTTCGACATCAAGTATCTGAGTGGGTCTGCTTTGGAGATCAATGTGATACTGTGAGCAAGCATGTAATGCCGTAGCTTTTGGACAGCAAATACTAAGGCCAAACAAATCTTCTCAATTGGGGTGTAATTGTTTTCTGCTCCCACAAGTGTTCTGCTCAGGTAATACAAAGCATTTTCTTTACCATTATCATTATTTTGTGCTAGCAATGCCCCCAAGGATCGTTCGAGAGCTGCAATGTAGAGGATTAAGGGTTTTCCTTTGATGGGAGCCATTAACACCGGCGGTTTGAGCAAGTATTCTTTGATGCTATCGAATCCGTTTTGACAAACTTGATCCCATTCAAATGGAACATCTTTCTTCATAAGCCTTGAGAAGGGTTGACATCTTCCAGATAAGTTCGAGATAAACCTTCGTATGTAGGCCAATCTGCCCTGCAAACCTCTTAGCTCCTTCAGATTTCTGGGCGGAGGCATCTCCTGAATTGCCTTGATTTTGGTCGGGTCAACCTCGATTCCACGATACTTAACAACAAAACCAAGGAACTTTCCTGATGTCACTCCAAAAGCACACTTCAAAGGGTTCATCTTCAGCTGGTGTTTCCGAAGCCTATCAAAGACTCTTCTCAAGTCGGCTAGGTGGTGTTGTCTATTTCTTGTTTTGACCACCAAGTCGTCGACGTAACATTCAACTGTGTTGTGCAACATATCACTGAAGATGACTGTCATGGCTCTTTGATATGTTGCCCCTGCATTTTTCAAACCAAATGGCATAACCGTGTAGCAATATACCCCTTTTGGTGTCCGAAATGCAGTGAGTTCCTCGTCTTCGGGTGCCATTTTGATTTGGTTGTAACCGGAGAATCCATCCATGAAGGACAAAGCACCGTAGCCTGTTGAAGCATCAACGAGTAACTCTGTGATTGGGAGAGGGAATTCATCTTTGGGACATGCGTCATTGAGGTCCCTATAATCGACGCAAATGCGGATTTGTCCATTCTTCTTTTTAACAGGTACAATACTTGCCAACCATGTAGGATATTTAACCTCTCGAATGAAGCCGACATCAATGAGCTTGTCAACCTCGGACTCGACTTGAACAGCAAGCTCTGAACGGAAGCGTCGCGGAGCTTGTTTCACCCAAGGTTTGTCATTTGAGACTGCTAAGTTATGAACTGCTACTTTAGGGTCCAAACCAGGCATATCTTGATATCCCCAAGCAAAGACGTCTTTGTATTCATGAAGTAGAGCTGTGTAATCTTCCAACTCCTCTTGTGTTAGCAGAGCACTCACAAATATGGGTTTTGGCTCTTCTGCTGTCCCAAGATTAATTTCTTGAAGGTCGTCAATAGTTGCTTGTCCTCCATCTTCCATTTGTGGTGGAGCTGGTTCAGCAGTGTCAATAAACTCCTCCATTTCTTCTTCACTTGATTGTTCTTCAAAAGAAACACAGTTAACTGACAATGAATCTGCTACTTCTTCGTTAGTCTCGCAACTTGGACTCTTTTTAAAGATCACCTTCACATGACGTTTCACCTTCCATTTCTTGGTCGCTTGTGGCTTGTCAAAGTGTCTTTTTGGAGTCTTTCCCAAACGACTTAAAGCAGAAATACGTGGTCGAGCATTTCCCGCCAAACGTTTGAAAACTGATATTCTTGGTGGAGTTTTGGTCCCCAGACGTTGAAAAACTGAAACACGGGGTAGCTCATTTTGGATGTCAATCTCTTTAAAATCTGGTTTGAGAACTTGGACCTTAAGCATGCCATCCATTTGCTGAACTGTAAGTTTGAGTGGTTTGCTCTTGAACTTTTTGGAGTTTACTTTCAATGAAACAGGTGGTGTTTTTCTGAAAGTGACCACTCGCCTACGTTGATGTTTATCCTTTCCAAAGGATGTGGAGACCACTATATCATCCTGAGGTAGAGACTGATCAACACGTCGAAGAGGCTTGGTGTAGCTAGTCATGAGTGATTCCATCATGTCTTTGACCGGCGTGTGCTCTTGTGGTTCGGGTGCAAGTCGATCTTTCTTCAAGAAGATCACCTTTGGCTTTGCTGCTTTTGAAGTCGAAGAACTTTCAGTTGTGGGATTCGACATGGACTGGCTTGTTGCTTTAAATTTGATCCACTTTGCTGGCTTAGAAGTCTCTGCAGCAGGTGTCTTTTTTGCCTTCATTTTCTGTGGAACAGATTCAACTGGTGGTTTGTAGAATTTGGCATCCGAGTAGTTAACTTCTTCTCCTTTAAAAGGATCTATGTCTGCCATGACTTTCTTGACCACTCCGTCTTTTCGGAATTTGAAGCATTGATGTAATGTTGAAGGGACAACGCCATATGTGTGGAGCCAAGGTCGTCCTAGCAAAACGTTGAAGGACGTTGGAGCATCAATCACATGGAATAATGCATCTGAATACAGTTCTCCAATTTCCATTTGAAGGGTGATGGTGCCCATAGCTCTTTGTCCAGATTGGTTGTACCCTTGGATTGTTAACAGAGATGGAGATAATTGCTTCACATTCATTCCCATCATGCGAAGTGTTTTAAGTGGTAGAAGGTTTACAGCTGAACCGCCATCTAAGAGAATGCGATTAAATGTCGTGTCTCCCACCAAACCTGTGACATAGAGTGGCCTGTTGTGGTACTCGGACCCTAGCAAAAGATCATCGTCGCAGAACATTATGCATTCTTTGCAACCGATACAAACCTTTGGAGTAATCATGGCTACTTCTGCAATTTGATCTCTATAAACATCTGGACACGACAAAGCTTCAATAAGTGCCTCTCGAAGCTCCCTGGACATTTGTAATGCTTCGAAGACACTTAACAGTGCTGGAACACGTTTCAAATGAGCCAAAACATCATATTTGCATTTTTGTGATGACCCTTTTCCATTGCTTTTGTTTTGTCCAGGTATAGGGTTTGATGTTGAAGCTGTGGATGTCCTGTCAACAACGCCCTCTGAGGTAGCTTTCAATTTCAGCTTCTTGGCATTTTCAGGAAGTGCACTTGTTTCTTTATTTTTGTCGGCACTTGGGATAGCTGAGCCAGATCGTAAGACAATTTCATTGACCACTCCATCGTCCTCGTTGTCTGATTCATTAGGGAGGTCAATAGTGACCATGCAACACTCGACCATCTCTTCATTTTCTTCGGGTTCATCTTTGAGAAGTTCCTTAGGCAAGAAGTCACGAAGAGTAACTGGAATCCTAGGGGGCTGCTCGTATTCTTCTTCTTCTGGGACTTGAGCTTTCTTAGGTACTTTCCTCTTCTTCTTCTTGCTTTTCAAAGAAGGCCTTCCCCTTATTTTAACACCGGTTGGTGCAGACGGCCTCATATAAAGAGGGCAGCGTTGAACCTTTTTGGCAATCGTGGTCCATTCATTAGCTGATTCATTTGACCCTTCCGAATCTTCCCACATGTCGAAACTAGGTACCGTCATTAGCTCGTACAGACTTGGAATTTTATGACTCCTTGAGCATGGCATGTCGGAGTGAACAATTTTTGTTTCGTTGTTCACTTGAAAAGCCACTTTTATAGCACCTTCGGGTGGTGAGATTGTTGGAACTTTCACTGTCGGGCCTTCTTCAACCACGTTCGTTGATGCCGAAGAATCGATCTCAATTTCTTTGCTGTTAATCTTCTCTTGGATTATGTCTTTGAGAATATAACAATCTTTCAATGTATGGCCAAGCAAACGGTGATATTTGCAGTAAGTGGGGTCATTAGTTTTGTTTACTTCGGCTGGACGCTTTGGTTCTGGAAGCTTTATGCTTTTTGCCGCAAGTAACTCACCAAAGATTTCATCCACATCGTCATCATCGAATGAGTACTTGACTTGCTTCCTTTCTCTTAGGGAGAGTCTTCGCGGACGTTCATCCTTTCCTTTGTTATAGTTGTTGTTGTTGCCTTCATTTTTCTTTTCTGTTTTGATGAAGGTAGCCATTGACTCCCCTTTGTTGACTACAGATTTTTGCTTGTTGTCAACCTTCTTCTCACTAGCTTGGAATTTTGGAGCTAGCATCTTCTGACGTGCCATTTGTCTTTCTACATTGCTAGCTTTAGAAACCAGTGCATCAAAGGTCTGTGGTTCCGCTGTACCGACGAATGTGGCAATTTCTGGAAGGAGATTATTAGCACACATTTGGACTGCTGATTGCTCGGTCAATTTTTCCGGACATTGCAGGTTCAAACTTCTCCATCTTGTGATGAAATCATTGGAGCTTTCCCCTACTTTCTGCCTTGAATCAGCTAGATCAATGATGGACACCTTCTTCTTGGAACTGACAAATTGAGCCAAGAATGCTCTTTGCATATCATCCCATGTAATTATGGATCCCTCTTGAAGTTGAGTATACCATGTAAATGCAGCACCCTTGAGGGATTGAACGAATTGTCTCACCAAGAATGCGTCCATTGTGATGTTTCTCCACAAGCTGAGTAAAAGTGGGCTAGATGTTCATGTGGTGAGCCGTTTAAACCATCGAACTTGTCAAATGTCGGCCTTTGGTACCCCTTAGGAAAGGGAATGACATCGTAGTGAGGGGAATATGGCTTGCAATATCCAATGGCAGGCGGATTTAAGGAAAGCTGAAACTTTTTGATTCCCTCCGCGATCATGTTCTCGACATCATTTGGAGAGAGGGTGTCTGATCCTGACGGACCTGGCCCTTCATTTTTCTTGTATTGTTCCAATTTATACTGCTCCATGTATTGCTCATACGTATTCCGATTCTTCCCTTTATCCTCCATCATACGAGCCATTTGTGCAACTAAAGCTGCTACCTCAGCTTCTTTCTCAGCCAATTTTCTTGCGGCCTCCGCTTCTATTTCAGCTCGCCTCTTAGCTTCCTCTTCTTGTTTTCGAATTGCTTCTAACTCAAGTTGAGCTAGTCTCCTCTGCAAGTCTTGCATTTGTTCTTCTTGCGTCTGCGGGCTTGTCACCAAGACTTGTTCTTCGTCTATTCCTTTTCCTTTTCCATTTTTGGAACTTTGAAGAGCAAGTTCGAACAGTGACTTTTGTGACTGGGACGCTTCTCCTATCAATTTAGCTTCATACTGCGATACTTTTTCTGAAACTGATGATTCGAAGGTTAGGCTATCACTCGATACGACCTCTTCACCTTCAGATTCAGTGTCGGCTAAGGATGTGGCTTTAGAAATGCTTTTTCGAGCTATAGCACGAGTGACTGGTCCTACATAAGAGTCTCCTCCGAAAACCGGATATTGCTTATTCTTTGTTCCTTTTTTCCGTCCCCCATGCTTCGACGGTGCCTCAAGTGTTTTGATTACTCCTTCTACTATTTGTCTCGGGTCCACCATGACTTGTTGGGAGGAAATGGTCGACGTTGAACTCGGGTCTATAGAAATGTGAGCTTCATCATCTCCCTCGGAGGAGGTCACCATCACACTTGCCATAGGTAGGTAGACTGGTATAGCACCAACCATAATATAGGTCGGGATGCTAACTGTAGGAGTTTCAGGAACCTTGTTAGTTTCCACCAGAGGAGGTGTTATATGAGCGATCTCCGCCAAAATAGCTTCGATCGTGTCGGACTGAGAATCTCTTTTTCTCTGAGCCCTGGCGGCTCTCTTCCTCTGGTTTCTCAATGCATTTTTTGAGGGAGTCTTGATGATGTGTGGCTTGACAACCTTTACAACCTTCTTCTCTTTCGCTGCCGCAGGCTTCGTCATCTTTCGAGTGATTGGTGCATGGCCGAGCATGAAGGATACACGATGACCAGCCTTGTTGTTGCCAACAATTGGGAGCTTGTGAAAGAACACAGTTACTTGAGGTGCCATTTGTTAGTTTTCCTGAGACACACACATAAAACATAAGTTAGTAACTTCAAAACAGAGATGAAAGGGAGAATGGTTCCCACAGACGGCGCCAAAAACTATGTTGAGCAAAAATGGTAAGTGATATACTCAGCATAATCTCATCCTATCTCATTGAAGGAGATAGGACTTTTATCATTTTAAGTTCGAACCATTCTAGATATAAAAGAACCTGTGAATTACAACCCCTCATTTTGAGGGGAAAACCCTTTGATTCCAAATGAATTACCAACGGGTTGGTGTGTGTGTGTTTGTTTGTTTTTGCGGCTGCACCCGGAAAGAAGAATAGGTTGCCTACGTACCCTCGGGAGAGGGATCAAGCCACTCGTAGTTCAAGAATTCCGGCAAGTGAATGACTCACCGGAAAGCTTCGATTTTGAACGGGAGTAATGTTTAGAAAGTGTTTGGATTTGTGTTTGAAAGGCTCCAAAAGATCCATGAATTTGTTTGGAAATGTGGTTGCATCCAGATTTGAAGTCTAGACTGCCTACATACCCTAGAAGGGATCAAACCTATGTAGTTCAAAAATTTTTGAGTTTTCTGGGTTTTGAGCTTGGCGGGTAAAGAAGCTTGAAACTGGAACATGAACAGGCTTCAAGGCGTCGGGAAAACAGAACTGGACTTTTACACTTGTTTTTGTAGTTCTGTCGCCGGCCCAAAAGAAAACTGATAAAATTGGCCCAAGTCAAGGACCAGCTGTTTTCTTCAGCCAAAACTTTCAGTCGTCAGAGATTCCCAAATTGATACAAGCGAAGTCCTCCACAATATCAGCAACTTCGAAATTTGAATCATAGATAGCGATTGGGTGCGCAAGTTTGTTTCGGAGATGGAGTCTTGGAGTATATATATATGGGCGTGTTCTTTCCCTCATCTTCACGCATTCGGGATTGGATTTGGGTAAGCCTCTCTCTGTTGATTAGTTCCTCTGCCCACTCGAGAACTCCTCCTGTTGATTAAATTTCGATTGTTGTTTTTGATGCCAGTGTATTACTGCGAGACTTGGGGTGACTTGGGTTCTTCATTCGCCATTTTCCTAAGATTGCACTTTGGTGCCTCCTGCTCTCGGTGAGTAGCTTTGTTGATAATTGAGTAAACTTTAGCATAGACTCCAAGTGTATAATTGAGGAGTTTGTCTTTTGCATGATTGAGCATTGATTTGGCAAGATATGGTTCACTTGACAGTTTGTTTGTCCCTCCACCGCTTGGACTCTTTATTTGACTTTAGAGGTCTGAATCCATTATTTTGATTATGAAGAATCTTTGTAATTTTGCATAAGTTGATAACCACATTGTGAGCATTGGATGCTATCTTTGCTTTAATTTGCAAGCTAAACAATCTGCTCGAGCTCACTATGTTGCTTGCCAATTTGATTACACATCTTCACACTGCATTTTGCCTTTCGGTGAAGGAGGATCATGTTTTGTCTTGAATAGCAATGACACTGCACTCCGTAGGGAGTTGATCAATATGACATTATCATCACATTCCAATACTTGTGTTAAACTTTGTGTCGGTTCTGTAGCAATAACAATCTTCTCAAGCTCATCATCTCGTTTCCTTGTGCAGGCGTGGGTAGATTAGTAAAGCCAAAAGCTTAGAGTTGAAATTCCAAGAGCAAGGTCAGTTTACATTTGCAGGAGATGCCTTTGTTTCTTTACCCGTTTAAGCTCATGTTTTGACACTTTACTCCATGTTGTTGTTTTGCAGATAAGAGCACCTCTTCTTCATCTCTTGTGAAAAGTACCCGACGACACCAAGGGTGAGTTTCTGCTTTTCATGATCACCATGTTGGCTTGGAATTTGTGATGGCGAGTGTTTGTTCTTCTCTTCTTTCACATGATTTTCTGTGTGAGATGAGTGTGAGGCCATTCTTTCCATTGTAATGAATGTAAGAGGCTGTAGACTTGTTTTGATGGTGGAGAGTGGCCTTTGAGGCTTGAACGGCATCAGGACTTTGACAACTTGGAATGGTGGAGACGGTTTAGAAGCTATGATGTGAGGTTCCTTAAGGGATTGCTCCTGTGAGGGAATTGCTCATGTGAGGCTCCTTGAAAGAATTGCTCGGCTTCTACTCGAGGCTTTAGGTGGTGTATCTCCAGCACTTGATGACGACATAGCAAGACAAAAATCTGCACAGAAAACAAAGAAGGTTGGACGAAGAAAGCTCCACCTTTGTGATCTTCTTGTGTTGAGGAAGCAAACTGCGACAGTCTTCTCTTCTTCTTGTTGATAAAAGACAGCAGCAACTTTACTTCTCTTCTTCTGCTCTTTTCTTCTTGTCTTCGTGTTGTGTTTTTCTTGTCGCTATTGCTTGCCTTTTATAGAGGTTTGGACAGATTGGATTTGTCACTTGTAGTTGGAAGTTACCATCCCTTATCTCCTGTATTTCAGCCTTGAGTGGGTGGAGTGGCTCCATTTTGTTTAAGAGATGTGCCGCATGACATGTTTTGACAAATTCCACCATGATTAATTTTGCCCTCATTATCCGCAACCAAATTTTTTCTTCTATTCCCTCTTTTGTATATATATATTTTTACTGTATGATGATTTTTTTTAATCAAACAGGGTACAGTTGGCAAGGGCGGGCTTGTGGTGGAGACTCTATCGGAGTTCGATCTCTGCTACCAACAGGCCTCGTTTGGTTCGCGATATGTAACTTCCTGTGGAAATCCATACCTGTAGGCTGGTGTGACAGGCACGTGTCCACTATCAGTCCTTTAGGGTTGAGGTTGCAGGTATGCCCCGGCGATGGTGGTGTAGCGTAACCAAGCTTTCACTTTTTGTTAAAAAAACAACTATCTGGGTACAACTAACAATTTCTCCTTATGAGAAATATGTTCTACTTAGAGCCCCATGTCAAGATAGACATTACCTGAGATATAGATACAAAATGGATAAATTTTTAGAGGTTCTTCGTTTTTCTAAATGGATTTGGTTCCAATTTGTAAATCTTCTTTTAACTGGAAAATACGAACATATGAAAGAAGCTCTTCCGGTTCTTCCTGTCTTTATATGCAAATTTTGTAGAATCTTCTCGCTAGAATTCATACCTTTTGTTCATCATAATTTGATAGGATAATGACTATTTGCACAAAATTGACTAAACTAGACCTCAATCCGATGAAAAACTTTTTCATGTGCCGATTCATATGTTTTAATGCAAAATAACAATTCTACCCCCCTCTCTGTCTCTTTCTCTCTTCGATAACCATCTCTCACCACTTTCCCGATCGTCAGCTTCTCTCTCTCCTCATCGGAATACGATCAGATCCAGCTTCGAATCTCCTTCGAGAAACATTCTTCATGTTGATACTCAAAAATGTAACTTAATTTGTGAAGGGTCTGAGGTCAAATATTAGACATCGATCTGATCTGAGACCCATTAGATCAATGTTGGGGTCACCGGCATGACTCAAAGTAACAAACTTTCCACTATGACACGTTGCCCATTCTGGGTAATGGGCAAAGGATGAAGTCCATAGTCAAAACCTGAGGCAAGTCATGTCATGACACGCTATGCTCAAAGGATAAAGGGAGTCATTGAAGATCAAACCCCTCCCTAGATAAAGTTACACCAAACCCATTTGGGAATCATACCAAGCCATGCCATGCTCGTTCATACCCAAGCACACTCCCTCTATCTAGATACGTGGCTCTTCATGGACACGCTTCAACAACCACGTTCTCACGCTTCAACAACCACATACCCACTCACTTCACGCACACACTAACACACGCCAACCAAAATCATATACAAGTATCCTTGATTATATGTCATATACTGTCTATCACAACATGCCACACGACCAACTGGTAACATGGACCCAAGCCACTAGGCCAATGGGGCTTATTGCATGGCTTATAGAGGCCAAATGTCAAGTGTCCAAAATGTCTTCGGAGTCAAGGCCAAACTTGAATTTGAGCTTCCCGTGCATAAGACTTATAACATATACCTCATCTCATCACCTAGACATTTAAACAGAGAGCATTATAGCAACATGAGTCACCTTAAGCCTGAGACCTTGCTTCCACAAACTTTCACCTTATAAGCTTAATTAAAACAAACCCAATGCCATATTTTGTCATGAACTCTTAACCAAGAATAGCTTGTTAAGAGTTGGAGGTCACTGGCCTCAATAGAGTCATCATGACAGAGTAAGGAGAGCCCTGACCTTTGCTAAAATAGGAAGTCACGAGCCATATTTTTAAACCCTCAGTCTTCATCTGCAGTCCTATTTAAAGGGGACTACAATAGACTTGGACAACAACAACAACACACCTACATGCAAAAACCCACTACCAAGCTTCTCATGCACAACCAACCCTAGACTACCACCACCATACTCATCTCTTCATACAACTTCAGACAATCTAAACACCACCACCACCATGCCTCAAAATTCCCTCACTCACATAAATCTTTTTTTATGATGATCATGCATGACGTTACGCTTGCAAGATCCTAGCTTCTACATCATTCACACTACTAAGTCCTCTAAGTATTAATATTACATGCTCGGAGCCTCTCCATCACAACAAAGTCTATCTTAGAAAGACTTTGGGCCTAGTCTCATAACTATAAGGGGAGATCGGATCATCAAGCCCAACAAAAGCAAACTCATAGATCCTCATTCAATTTCTACCCCAACACCTCACCAACCACGAAAAAATCATCGTTCTCAATTGGGGTTGCCGCGTCATCGACTCATCGAAGCCGCAGAATTTTCATCTGCGACCTCTTCATCGTCGGAGTAAGCAGAGCAAACAACGACATCGGGCTCATCCTGGTCCTCCTATCAGATGAAGCTTCGTCTGAAGAGATCTGGACTTCGTCTGAGATCTGGTGCTTAGTCCAAGAAAAAAGTTCAAATACCTTGTAAGTTAATGAAAAAAGAAACGAATCATATATGATCAATGAAGAACTTCGTTATGTTTGTACATGGTATCAATCAAAGGGATTTAGAGAATACATCTTATTAGGATTGGAGGATATGGATTGGCGGCGGTAGTATACACAAATCCGATTTGGGTTTTCGTCCATTTTTTTATTTTTTTTGTTTACAGTTTTTGTAAGTCTAGTTACACCTTCAAATTTGTTATGCATATCTCAATAATTTTTTTCACAAATATTTGACATTGTCAACTCATATGAAAAAACAAATAAAAGCAATAGATAAAAATTGAAATACATAGAAAAAATTGAAATAGGAGAGTTAAAATGAGAAATAAAGAATGGATTTTCTAAACCAAAAATATAACAATTTATTTTTTATCCAAAATATCAGGATCCATCTTCATAAATGAAGAAGAGAAACTAGCAGACTTCAAAGAGGCTTTTATACCTATAATCTTACAACTGTTATCCATGGCTGATCCGAGTCCCATGTCATTCTCAGAACATATATTGCAAATTTGCAATTCCCATTCAATTGATTGTCATCGACCAATAATTATACAAGAGCTATTTTGTTATTGTTTGCCAATTTAAAAATGTCAGATTCAACATATACTTTAAATTTGTGATTATTGATAGGACACAAGATGAGTTTGTTGAAAATTTGAAATCTACATAGCTGGTGATTATTGAGTTTATACGGTCCATCCTTTCGATACCGTGGTGATAAAAGGTTTGATCAATGGTTGGAGGTTTGTGAGATGAAAATAAGTTTGAAAACATTTAATCATGATAGAGAATTAAATCATTGGAGGAGGGTTTTTTTGTTAAAGACGAGAGTATTTTAGTAATAGTAAGGAGGTGTATTTAGATTTTTGATATATTAAAAAGTAAAATGGAGGGGTCAAGACCCAGTCCGGGTTAACCCTTTTAACCTAAAGTAAATCATGCGGGGTCAATCTCAAGGGAACTTCTTATCGAAACCCTTTAAAATTGATAATTGTTCTTACAAATCAACAAAACACTTCCACATATTATATAATTCAACTCCAACACATGGAGTCATCCTGCTCCTCAAATCACATATAAGCTTCACCAATCTATTCAACTAACTAAGCTGGGGTAATCATAGCAATCTATATGGAATCAATACCTAAATAAACATACTAGCGATAACAGATTAATTGGTTATGTCTCATCTTCTGTACGCACGACCTCCTCTTAGCAACCCTGCAACTCTGGGCATTTGAAAACGAATGGCCCAGGGAAAAACATTTAAAAATATAACGTTAGAGTGAGTAGACAAAAATAATAGTCAAGGGTGAGAAAATAGTCGATTGTCATGTTCTCCTTCTAATTGTTCCGAAAACCGTTTATGCATGTCTCGTTGGGAAAAATCTCAAATAATCATTTCGAAAATCAAAACATATTATGTCAATCTCATTGTATTGAAAATCAATATGAAAAATAGGGGAAGAAGTTTCAGCATGACAGAGAATCTCCTAGACTATGGTTGGAGCCTCTTAAGGCTACTAAGTATACCCGCGTCACTTAGTAAAGCGGGGACACACCCAGCACCACCCTAAATAAGTGTGGGTCATCTACCTAATCCACCCCGCGCCACTTTCTTAAGTGGGGGTCCACCTCGTGTCACCCTAATTAGATGAGAGGTTATCTACCTAACCCACTCCGCGCCACTTCTTTAAGTGGGGAGTCCTCTCGCGCCACCCTATAAGATGGGGGGTCATATATATTAACGACCTTTTATAGTGAAGAAAATAAACAAATACAAAAATCAACAATGACTCCTCCCTGTAAATAAAATAAAATATGCATCTCATGTAAAAGACACGTTTTCCTAATTGCCCTAAAAATGGTCATAATCAAATCAATATAACGCAAGTATCAGCCGACATAACAAAGGAGCTTACGGGAGGGGAGCAACCCACCTTCCCGGCTTCACCGGCTCATTAAATTAATAAAATTTATGTGCTTTTAATTTCTTATAAATGTTGGAGCATGCATGTCTTAAAAATCAAAAGGGTCTACTCACAGACTTAGGCCTTAGCCTGACGAAATCTGAATCACTTCTGAAGCGAGAACTCCTTATCTCCTATTCAACGAATAATATTAAATCTAAATCGTCAAACGAATAATTATTTAAAATTGGCAATAACGATACCATCGGCCAAAGCTCTCAAACTTAATCAACAAAAATCTCTGATATTTCTTAAACCTTATTTGGCAATAATCGATTGTCAGAATAATATTTTATTATCCGTCAATAATATTAAACTTGAAAAATTCCAAAACCTAACCAAAACTTTTTCAAAAATTACCAAATTTAAACCATAGACTCCTCTCATTTTATACTATTAAATTGGAATGAAAAACTGCCTAAAAAGTGGCAGCCCCGCCGCTACCTCCACCGCCGACAGAAATTCCGGCCAAACTTCGGCCACCACCAATCGCCACCAAAATTTAACAGTAGCTTTGTCTCATCAATCCGAACAACTTTCTAGTTCAGCTCAAAGTCCAATTCCTAGTCCAATTAGGTCAATCGAGCAAAAACATAAAAATGCCAAATTTTAAACCCTAGAATTTCAAATCATTAATTCTCCCTACATACTCTGTATTGAGCTATTAAATTCTATAGAATTGTAGTACTCAACAAGCTCATCGAAACCATATAAAGAACTCATCAAGAGGTGGCTTGAGAAAAGAAAAGTCTAGCCACTGTAAACAATGCACATGCGCCACTTCTAGACGTGATTGCTCCATAACGACGACGAGTTTGCTCCCAACACCTATACAGACTTTAAGGTAGATGTATGAGCTTCAAATACATACCAAGAGTCTAGCCTAACTCGGTCGGAGGAGGGAGAATGGAGCAGGTAAAAATTGACAAAAAATCGCCATTTTCGCGATGCTACAGTAACTGCTATAGTAAAAATTCTGATTTTCTGATTTTACTATTTCACCTCTAGTAAACCCCTATATATAGACTTTTACCGCACAGACACTTTCGTTTTTGTTTTACCATAACTTCTTCAAGCAAGAGATTTAAATTAGCACTAAATGAGACCCTAAACAAAGTGGACATATTTCCTAGAGATTTCAAGTTACCAACAAAAGCGTGAGCCGGAAAGTTACAGCACTCCACTTGATCGACAATATTTGGTTATCTAATTGAATCTCGGCTAGCTAGATTAATTTTTGGTGATGAATGAATCAACTGCTTTTTATAGAGAGGTGGAGAAGAGGAAAGAAGGAAGAGGGACTAGTAAACCTTCTACTCTTATGACGTATTTACTAACTTGAAATGTAATTCAGAGTGACAGAATTGATTTCGGGATGGATGAATTCCGACATTTACATGTCAAAGTATTGGAATGAGTGTGGATCTCACTTACTGATCAGGAATTGATTTTTTATAAACCCTTTAATCTGATACCCAAAGAGAGAGACGAGTATCAAAATTAGGATAATGGAATACACCTTTTGTTTTCAAAATATCCTCACATAATTATAAAATTTTCAAATTACTCTACCCTAAAAATAGGTATTGTACTGTTACCATAAGATAACAAAAAAGACAGGCGACTCCCACATTAGTGCTTCTCTTCCATGATGATCGATAAGATTCCTTGTTTTGTTGTTTTTACTTCTCGTTTCCTCTCTGTTTGTTTGGTTTTATTTCATGTTTGTAGGGGTATTTTAGTAATCAAACTAATTTTAACTCTAAGTAAACAAAATCAATCATAATTAGTTTCATTCATATTTTAATTTCTTATGGCAAGTAAACAGTAGAATGAAATTAAATATTTCAATACTAATTCTCATTGATATCGATTTTTATTAATACTGATTCATGATAATTTTTATTTCATATTTGTTTCAGATCAAAAGAGAGGCTTAAGTTAAGCTTCAAGCGCCTTGACAAAAACCTAAAGAGCCCAACTTTTTGTGTTCCTAGAGCCCAAAAATCTCAAGACGGCCCTGCTTTTCTTGGCTGAACAAAATCTTTAAGATCATGGACTCATGGTGAATGGGAATTTTCCCATTTTCTCATCCCTGATATGGTAATTATGTAACGATGTGGTATATGTATGTTAGTCTTTGGGTGCGGTTCACCCTACTAACTTGTTTTACCCTATTACCCCTCCCCAGTAGCCTATTTAGCAGAGTATTAGTGTTAGTACGTATTACTGTATTGGTATTGGTATTGGTATTGGTATATATACGTATCAGAACACTACAATATACAGAGTGGAATACATAATGAAAAACATTACATGGTTGGCTTTATCAATGTGTCCATAACTTGATTATTCCCTTCAGGCTTCAGCTACGCAAAGCCAAGTTACAGAGCAAAGTGCATTCCTCACTATTTGGCCAGGTTCAATGAATCTCAAAAACCTTGTCTGAACCTTCTCGTTCTTAATCCGATCCAGTTCCTCAAGCAGCCACCCTCTTCTTCTTCTTCTTCTTCTTCTTCTATATAACTTCTTCACCTTCTGCATCTTCAATCTCCCTACAGCTCCATGGTACCTTTCCTCTTCTTTCTGGTTAAGTTTACGTCTTTTAATGCACCTGTACTATTATATTGTTTTCTCTTTCGTTTTGGTTTCGTTTTGCTCCAATGCAAGATGAGATTTGCACTAAACTAGCCCAGCTATCAGTGAATGTTCAAGTGTTGTGAGGTTGTTCCTTGAGGGATTTTTTTGGTTACAGTTCCTTGAGGGATTTTAATGTAGAGGAATATGGTGGTTTGTTGGTTAACTTGCGTTACTCGACGTACAAGTTATAAGTTCAAATCTCTTTCACATATATAAGTGGAATGTAAGTGTTAAGCGTATAAGTACGTGGTGTAGTGTACGTTGTGTTAATCTCGATCAATACAGTTTGGTATAGATAGTTTTATAGTAATTTAGTTCTGATAATCTATACCTCTATATGCTCGACCCCTCCAAGTTTAAATCCCGGATCTAGCTCTAGTTTAATACCTCATGCATATAATTTGGTTTTGTTCAGTGGAGCTGAGGAATGTCATCACATCGATCAAGATTCTATGCAAAATGGTTCTGATGAGGAATTTGATGAACCAAATAGCAAACATGGGTAGCCAAGACACAGTGCACCAATTTTGGAACTCATCACTTAAAGCCATGAATCATTCTCAAGATTCAAGTGCTGGAGTTGCATACCATATTGGAAGTGATGGATTAAGTCCCTGTTTGGTATGGCTTTTGAGCTGATGTGCTTCAAAGCAATGCAGGAGAACGTGTTTGGTAAAGATAGAAACGGCATGCTTCGCTTTTAAGCGCGGCCCTTTTTCCTCGATAAGCCAAAGCCGGCTGATCCTAGCTTTCAGAAGCTAAAAGCCGGGCTTCCGCGCGATCAGACTGAAGCAAAACACAAAGTGAAGCAAATCAAATAAAGCTTGCTCCTTTCATCTTCTTCCTCTGATTCTTCAAATCCCAGAGTCTCTGGCTGCAAAGCTTGCTTTTTTCCCACCAAACCCACCTTCCTATAAGGTCATCAAGGACAACCCAACTGGGCTCTTGCTCATGGACCCTTTTCCCCACCGTGAAAACGGCGACGTTTTGAAGTTTCCGACCCGCCGCGGCAATGAGATCGTGGCCATCTATGTCCGCCACCAAATGGCCACATCCACGGTTCTGTATTCTCACGGTAACGCTACTGATATAGGCCAGATGTATGAGCTCTTCATTGAATTGAGTATTCATCTGCGTGTCAATCTCATGGGGTGAGCTAATTTTGAGTACCATTTACTCCGAATTTTAGTTTGTTTGTGTTTGTGATTGGTTTGTGTTCTGTGGAGTGTGTATTTGTGAATTCGTGATGTACCCATTTGAGAGTTTTGGCAAAGTTTGCATTTTGTGTTGATTGGAATGGGACTGTGCATTGATTAGTGTTTGTTGTTTTGATATGAGTTACTGAAACTAAGGAATTGGATTCTCTTTGTGTGATGTTTGTGGTTGTTTGGGGTCTGTACTTCAATGAGGATTGAAAGAAAGTGTGAATATTTCGGAGATGTCTGATCCCTTGTTTTAGAGGTGAAGTTGGAAGTTTTTGGTCTTAGTTCAGTTATTTTGCCACTTAGAGATGGACATGAATTTGTGTTTGTTCTCAGTTTGGGATTCAAGTGTTGGATGAACCGAAATGTACTTGGTTGGGACCGGTATAGGTTGATATTTAAGTGTCATAGTTAGAAGCATGAAATTTTGATCTAATTCTGTTGGCAGTTAAGTCAATGGTTAAAAGAATGTGATTACAATGTAGGTTCTAAAACATACATGTATAACTGCAGACATGATGTTGATTGGTGTACATGTAGTATTTTATCAGTTAGGAAAAGTAATGTTGAAGCTGCTGATTCCAAACCAAACCTTACATTAGTAATAGAGTAGTAGATGGTTTGAAGAAGTAGGATAACTTCTTGAAATTCTTTAAGGCCCTGAGAAGTTAGGTATCATGTGTGGTATATTTTGTTGTACTGAATTTTGTTGTTTAGCCTCAAATGTCCAGAGAAGATCCGGTATGAAATGTGAACATTTGTTGAGTAGCATTGTTCTTTTGAAGGTGCTATGTCAGAGCAAGAAGTTCCTTGTTTTACAGGTGAACTAAAAAAGGACTACTGGATGCACTGCAAGTGCTGGCATAACTGGAAATATGCTCATGGCTCGCCTTGCAACAAGAACTGCTAAACCAGATGGTCAATGCAACATTCCTCCCGAAAAGGTTGCATGTTGAAATGTGGTTTATTACGATTATTGTGTTTGTCATCTTGAATTATGTGCAGTCTGTCTTACTTAAGTTGTATGTTTTGTATATTAGGTGGATGATTATTTACATGAACTTCCCATCAAGACACTTCCAGGAATAGGACACGTTTTAGAGAAGTTGAAGAAGCGAAATGTTTTGACATGTGGACAGTTGCTCACGATTCCTAAGGTGTGTCTTTTTCTATGAACCTCTTATTGTTAGTATTATTATTTTTGTCATAAGTTGGATTGTTATATATTTAAGTATGAGCATGCTATTTCTTTCATATCAAATAAATTATAGACATAAGGATTCATGAGCAATTATGTTTTAATACATTACTAAATAAATAAAGCAAAAATATATTATAAGGCTAAACTGGTAATTTACAAACTTAAAGCACTTTTAAAAAGCTAGTTTACCAAACAGTTTATCTCTGCTTCTACCATTCACAGCACTTATAAAAAGCCAGTTTACCAAATACTCAGCAGCTTTGCTTGTCAGCTGCTTATTCTCAGAATAAGCCACAGCCAGCTTATTTTTGAAGCCACAGCTGTACCAAACAGACCCTAAGCTTCAGAGAGAATCTGCTCATGTTGTAATACAACACATCTCCACCGACATGGTTTCTTTTGCTCTACAATTGTTGGTGCCACCTTTGCCTGGTAAGCTACTACTTTTACTACTTCTTGGCCAATAATATAGTACTTCTAGATCTCTTTCGAAATAAATTACTTATTTCCAGATTCAATTCTGATAATTTTTTAGGCCAAGTATGAATCACGTGTTGAATTGGGTGAAAGAGTACCACAGATGGTAGGAACTGGTCAGATCAAGATGGCCATACTCCTGTTGATGGCAGATGGTGACTTCACTTGGCAAATCAAGAACTGCAGCTTAGATCATCTTCCATATGGAACCTCTCTACGTAATCTCTGGTCTTTGATGGATTTTTGTTAGGTGCCATACGATCATGATCATCAATGTTCTTATGATCTCTCAGTTCCTATGACCTTGTAGTTACTGAGATGAGTTCCCCTATGCAACTTCAAGTCATTTGTGGTCATTCTTGACCACGGTCTACCTCTATTGTCCTGATGATCACATATATCAGAAGCAATACGATGGGCAGATTTTTATACATGTCAATTTTATATCTTTGTTGTAGTGAGCAAGAATCTCATCGAGTTAATGCTCCAATTTGCTCTGTATTGTTTTTTGCAATCTAGAGAAACTTTTGTTTTCAGTTCTGAGCATTGAAGCGAGTACTGTACTATCAATAATTCTCTGTACCTCAGTTGATCATTCAACGTATATTTACAGAATGGGGTAACAATTTTTACCCTTTTTGTTTTTTTTTGTTTTTGTAATTTTGAGCTCAGTAAACTCTCCTTATTTACAAATCCCTTTGGAAAATAACTGAACACTGCTTCTGGCTGGTATGAAACACACGTAGACCGGATCTGGGGTGTCAATTTTTCGGCCGAAACAAACAACCACTTCAGGAAATAGTGGAACTTCTTATGGTTACCCAAACTAGGAGACTCTATAGTGTACATAAGCCTGTCTCTTCACTAAAAAAAACTTGGAAATAGCCTAATAGTCACAATTTCAAACCTGAAACTCTGGCAGTAAAGTATACTGCAGGAATCTGTTTAGGCCATGTAAGTCATAACTACAAGGAGTACAGGCATAGGTCATTGATATGTAAAGTGATAACAGGTGTGTGATGGCCGTATATGTTATATGCTACCACACTAACCTGCTACAAACCTGCTATATTTAACGAGTCTATAGCCTTGGCCGGTGCATTTTATGTGCCTCCTCGAATGGAGTTTGAGACGTGTTGGGCAGATAAAGAGCCACTTTATCTATTACTAATAAAGCCAAACGAGAAGTTTGATTTTGATCAACGGTTAAATTTTTGAACTTCCTATAATGTCCTTGATTGATTTAAACTTAAAAATATATGTTCTAATAGATAAATGATAAATTTGTAATTGCATATGTTGGAAATAAGAGGAAAAAAACAAAAAGAAAAAAAACAAAACTTAAAGAAAACCTGAAAAGTGGGAGAAAAAATTTACACACGCACGTAGTGCCGGACAAGATGCTAGTTTGTACTAATACCAATTCATGCAGAGCAGCAGAGGAACAAATATACAAGGACCAGATAAAAAAACTTAAACGTGAAAAGTGGGGTAAAAAAATTCACACCAAGATGCTAGTTTGTACTAATATCAAATCCTGCAGAGCAGCAGAGGAACAAATATACGAGGACCAGATTCATACTCTGACAAACACCACCCACCGACTCCAATAATTGAAGGAATCAGATTCCTCTTCTTCCCTGATCATCCTTTTACATAACTTGCATACTTTTCTCATCCATTTCAATCAAGATGAGTTATATATTGACCTTCAATTGCATAAAATACCAAACTTTATTTACAAGCTAAAGTCTTTTCCCAATTCTGCAGCAATAGGCAATGAGAACTAGAAGGGGTATCTAATAAATCTTGATCGAGAACATTCATTTCCTTAATTGAATGAATGCACAACATTCATATACAGAGATCATAGATTCATGCGTCTGCTACTGAATTACATATTCAAACTCCTATCACGCTTTCTTCTCTGTTGTTTCTGGTGGAGGAAACAGAATCTTGAAGACTCTGGCAGCCAAAACTGCTCCAACTAATTAAAGGACCAATCCAATAAACAAAGAAGAGGTCCCAAGTATTGTGCCAGTTATTAACATAAGCCCAGCCAAAAGCATTAGCAGGGTTCAAAAAGGCCCTGTGTATCCACTCCCCACAGTAGCCACTTTAACCAACCATATTTTTGCAGAATAAGATTCTTAGGACTCTTGAGCATAACACAAAGCATAGAAAAACAACGAGAAAAAGTGAACAACCCTTCAGCAATAGAACCACTTTTCACGTCCACTTTCAGAGAAGGCCCTTTGACAAATTGCTCATACTTTTCAGGCATCAGTTGCAGGATGGACTTGGCACCACCTGCTCCGCCAACGGCCTGAGCAGGGAACTGGACTTCCATCGAGATCAGGGAAGTTCCCAGGTTGAGGCCGGCGGCGTAGAAACTGACAGTGGTGGAGGGATTGAAGCTGGCACCACCCAAGAGCTTCCCAATCATGCTGAATATCAGGACTATAAGTGTGGCATGTATGGTGGTGATGAAACAGCCAAACAAGGATCTTGCTTGTAATCCAAGAAATGAATCTAAGATGGCTGTGAAACCGGTATGATTGGAGCAACGAAAACAAAAGGGAAGTCAGAATTGCTTCTCCTACTGCTGCTTTGATCAGATTACTCATCCTAACTTTCTGGGGCACTCAAAAATGCAGTGTTTCTGCTTTGTTTAGTCCTATCAGCACGTTTGATACGCATAACCAGTGTTCTAAAACTCGGCCTAGTCGGCCGAGTACTCGCTAGTCGGCCGAGTACTCGCTAGTCGGCCTCCCAACGAGGCGATTTTAGGTAAATCGTCGGACAAAATCGGCCAGGAGAAAGTCGGCCGAGTAGTCGGCCCAACTCGGGAAAACTCTGCCCACAACTGAAAAACTCGGCCCAACTCGCGGCCCAAAAAAACGAAACTGAAGACCTAATCTCTCGCTCACTCAGTCATTCTCTCGCGCAGTCACACTCACTCTCAGCCTCTTGCTCTCGGCATCTCTCTCTCGCAGCTGGCCTCTCGTTCTTCTTGTCTCGCCGTCATCACTGATCACCGGTGAGTTCGATCTCTTTGCTAGGTTTGTGTTGGGTTTGGTTTTCAGGACTTCTTTGGTGACGATTTTGAATCAATTCCCAGTTGGGGTTTTGGAGGATTTATGACTGTGGGTGATGTTTGTTGTGTTTTTTTGTGATTCATGACTGTGGGTGATGTTTGTTGTGTTTTTTTGTGATTCATGACTGTGGTCTGTGCGTGAGAATTTGGTCTTGAATTGCTGTTTTGCTTTCTGGTTTTTTGTATAGCTTGGATGATCATTTAACCCTAATCCGGCTAATGATAAAACAATTATGGAAAGTCGTCAGGGCCAGGAGCTTTCAGTGCCCCTAACTGGAAAACAACCTCCTTACCTCCTCTAGAGAGACCTGTGTAAGAAGTTACCACTAGGGACACTCCCAGTAATGCATTACCCCAGTCTCTATACCCTGTACTAGAAAAAATGAGCTTGAACTGATTATCAAACTCCATTCTAATATTCATTTCTCCTGTCACCCAGTCACCGACAACATTCTGTATCTTTAGGATTTTGTTCCTTTGCCTACGCTGGAGAGTTGAGAGGTGAAAGAACCTCGAGTTTGAGTCATCAATTTGCAACCATTTGACTCTAGTCCTTTGGTGCCAGAACTTTTCCTCTCTAAGCCAAAGAGAAGCAAGCTTAAGATGAGGAAGCAACAGACACAACTTGTAAAAGGTTGTGGTATTTTAAAAAGACACAACATGTCTTTTTCTCACTACTTGTAAAAGGTTTCTGGTCTTGTAGTTCTTCCAACTCCAACAGACACAACTTTATTTCCTCTTTATTACACTTTGGATACTTCTAAGTGCTCCATCGACTGATTCAGAATTTACACCTGTTAAGGTTTGAAATCCAGTTCCCTAGATTGGATCTCCCATAATTCCTCTGCCAACAATCATCAATGATAGACAGCTTGGAATTCCAGTTCAGGTTCATTTGACCAACCAGCTTGGAATTCCTCTGCCACCATCTTCATGGTGCTGTGATCTCATTAGTGGTGGTGGTGGCTCTCTCTCTGCCTCCTCTTGCTTATCTTTGCTTTTCCATGTGCTTAGTTGGTTCCTCTATTGACTCCTCAGACTTCTCCTCTGTAATAAACTTTGCAATTGTATGTATAAGGATACAAACTAGTTAAATACTAGTTAATATTTAGTAGTAATGTAGTACTAAATAAAATTAAGACTTGTACTAATCTTCTTCTTTTTTTCTTTTTGTGCATTATGTAGATCCATACAAAGAAAATGAATAGACTAGATACAACAGTCAAACAGCGACAAGGGTGGCTCGTGGATCATCCATGTACCGATACTGTCCCAACTTAACCACCTTTAAGGTGTTGGGTTTTAATCACAAAAGGTCTCGGTACAATTAGGAATGATCCATCCACATATAAGTTATATTTTATTTATCTTGTTTCTGATGTGAGATCTCTCCTCTCCAACACGCCCCCTCACGTGTAACCTGACAAGGTCTGCACGTGAATCTATGTCACCCTCTCCACTCAAACACCAACCCTCACGTGCAACCAGACTCAAGGGTTTAGCACGTGTACAAATGTCTAAACCAATCCGACCACTAACCCGGCCTATCTGGCACTTGGTGACAATGCACACAAACACTAACCCTCACGTGCAACCAAACTCAAGGGTTTAGCACGTGTACATATGTCACACCAATCAAACCCACCAACCAATGAGACGCAATTAAAGAGGGACCCGCTCTGATACCAAGTCAAACAGCGACAAGCGTGGCCCGTGGATCATCCATGTACCGATACTGTCCCAACTTAACCACCTTTAAGGTGTTGGGTTTTAATCACAAAAGGTCTCGGTACAATTAGGAATGATCCATCCACATATAAGTTATATTTTATTTATCTTGTTTCTGATGTGGGATCTCTCCTCTCCAACAACAACAAGGTTAAATAATTTGGTCTATGTCCAATTCAATGCAAGGATTCTTAACAAGAAGAGAAGAGAGAAAGAGAAGAATGTGGATGTACTAATTGCTAGTGAAGCTACTATGGCACAAGGATGGATTGTTGATGGTGGTGATGATGATGATGTTTCAGATCTTACTAGTGAAATGGTTGGAGAGGAATCGGAAGTGGATGGTGGCTTAGAGCCTAGGAGAAGTTCTAGAATCCAAGAAATTAGAGAACTTCATGAGGATGATTTTATATCGGATGATGAAGATGAAATAGATGATATGAGTTTTGAATTTGAGTCTGATTCGGAAGGAGTACTAGATGGACACGGAGAAGAAGAATTTGAGGCATAGTTAGTTAGTTACATATGCTAGAGATTGTTTGCAAGAATCAAATTTGATGTTTGCTTTTATAAGTTTTATTATTTTGAATTCATTGAGTTATTGTAATGGACTAATGGTTGTTAATATCTCATTATTGTTGAATATTGTAATGTTTTATATTTTTATTATTTTAGACATTATATTACCTTTTAAAATATATATATATTTACTTATATGTTTTAAAAATAATATATATTTAATTATATATATTATTATGCGGCATAACTGTTTTAGTTAGGACTAATAACTGTCTAGGACTCTGTATGCTTGACTTACGCTATATAATACTCGACTTATATTTGGTACAGTTCATAACTAAAGAGCATAATAGTCCTAATTGATATCTCATGGTTGATGATATCTGGAACTAAATTTTATGAGATCAACATTTATGAGATCAATCATCTACTAGAACCTTGTTATATATATTAAGGGAGTCCTTCTAGTGAGGACCTCTAAGTTGAGTACTAGTTGAGGACTTTTCAGTTTATCCGACTTTTTAATCTTATATCCACATCTTAACCGTTCATTTTATAAATATTTATGAGTAGATCATTTTACAAATTTTTAACTAAATTGAAAATCGTTATGGCATTCATAAGTGTGATTTACCAATTATGAACTTGAACGGTTCATGTTTAACAGATTTGGTTCGTCCATTATTTGATCTAAAACTAGTACTTAACGATCTCCAATTTGGCTGAAATTTTGCATGATTGATATACTTATATAAATCTACAACTTCAATGGTTAAGATGTCAAATCTTGATCAAAAAGTTGGTCTAATAAGTAATTAATTCAAAAGTCTTCAACTAGTCCTCAACTTTGAGGTCCTCATTAGAATAGCTTCCTATATACCAATTTGAATTTTTCCGTACATTCATACATAAATTTCAAGAAAATATGAAGAGTTGTAACTGAACTAAATGATAACTGTTCACTTTCACTTTTATAGATCAGCACGGCTTCACAACCAAAATAATATTTACAATGGTTAAAACACAGTGATAATGTTTGGATATTGTTAGATAGCGATATGTTAGTACCAATACATATACTGTTTGTCGCTTCCTCTTTCTCTGGTCTGTTAGCCTGTCAACAAGAACACAAGTCACATAGATGTCTAGACTGTCAAAGGACGATTTTCCACTCTCCAGTGTGTACATCAGTATCACTATACGCAATATATATTGCCACATTCTAATGAAAGATTTCTTTTCTTGACATATATGAGAGATCGATAATTACACCAATTTTTTGATCACCAAATCACATCTTCACCGTCCAATATATAGATTTATATATATAGATTATCTCTGTAAAATTTCATCCAATTTGGTGATCATTATGATGCTCAGAATTACGAATTAAAATTATAAGCATGAACAATTCATGTTTGACAGATTTGATGCGTCAATTGATTTCAGTTAGTTCAAAGTCTTAACGATCACTAAATTGGATGAAATTTTGCATAAATGATCTACGTACATATATGAATCTAAGTAATAAACGGTGAAGATGTTAAGATGTGATCAAAAAATTGGTTTGATCTCTAATCCCTCGTATATGTCAAAAAAATAGATTCCTCATTGAAAAGATCCTCGTATATATATATAGACACACTTGTGAACAAAATCAGTATCTTACCTTTTCTTTCAGAGTTTGAAAGGGTCTTGGTACGCTTGTGTGACTTAATTTTTTTGCTGGGAAGCTCTTGTTTTTATCAACTGCACCACATATCAATTGAATTACAAAATAGAGAATATCAAATGAAATTCATCAATTCATAGCATATTGAAGCTAGCCAGACAGAAGCTACCCAGACATTGAATCTTTAATCAATCAATCAAATACATATAGCCCGAAAACAATTTGCTAAGTAGTTGATCTTTACTCGATTCCAAATCCAGAAAAGAAAAAACAAACAGAGAAAGGGTGGTTGAAGATGAGAGAGAGAAGATCGGACCGAGCAATTGGTGAGTCGAAGTAGTGAGTTAAAGAGTATAGATGGAGCACTGGGGGAGCGTCTCCAATTGTTGTGCACTGTGAGCATAGGTAGTCAACCTAATTTTGGGGCCGCTTGGTGTGCACTGCGAGCATAGGTAGTCAACCTAAATTTGAGGCCGCTCCGTAAGAAGGTGAGAAGATGACGCGGGGACTATCTATGCTCGTTTAACATGAATCTCGAGTTCCATAGGACAAGACCAATTTTCTGGACTAAGAGCATCTACAGCGGTGACCGACTCTTTTCTCTGCTCGTGCTCTCGAGCGAGCAAAGATTGTTCGTGCAAGCATTTTAGCTCGGTCAACGAGCGGTCGCCGCTGCAGGGCCCGCCTTCCTCCCCTCTGCTCGTGCTACAGGGCCTCGCCGCTGCATATGCTCTAAGAGTCTAGTCCCAGCTAATTTCGCGTAACAAACATGCAGTATGTGTAACATATTAATTGTCCCCACGTATGTCTCTGTCGTCTTACAAACAAACACATTTAAAACTTTTGTTTTTCATTAGATACCCTCTACTCGTACAAAAGTAATCAATCGTATTGATTAGTTAACTCATTCATCAATTTTTTCTATTGATGTATTTACACATATTTACGTATATTTATGATTGATCAGACTGAAGGGTCTAATGACCAATGTTTTAAAAAAACGTTATGCGCTAGTCGGACGGATAACCGTATAGAGGATTAATCACTTTTAGAAGGGATTAATAAGTTTTATGACAGCGATTAATCGGTTTCAACCAAAACGGTGAAACAACACCTGACGTCTAGACGAATGATAAATCGGACTAGACGAAGATTTTTAGAACATTGCTAATAACACGCGTAATGTAATGATATTAAAATTGAAAAACTGTAGATACACATGTTTTCATAATGGAAATTTTAAGAACATCACATCAAATATAATCTATTCCTAAAATTCGTACATCATCTTTAAAAAAAAAATCAAAACGGTACATGAAGTTGTAGTTTAAACTCAAAATGAGTATATACCGTTACCTACTCTAATATTTAGCCTGATTTCCGTTAAACTCTCGAGGATGAATTCGTCTCTTTAAAATTGAATCAAGGAAAAAAACAAAAAAAATCTTGCTCATTCTCTCATGTTTTTTTTCTTGTTTCTTCTGTCTTCTTCTCTCTCTACAACCCATAAAAGCTATTTGGCAAATTCACATAAACACAAAAAAAGAGAAGTAAGACCGCACCCCCAAAACCCCAATCCCTTTCTTTTTCTTTTGATTTGGGGTTGAAGGATGGAAGGGAGGACGGAGGACTTTGAGGATTTGGGGTTTGAGTCTTTGAGAATGTTCTTGAAGGGGAGGGAAGGAGAGAGAGAAGGAGATTTAGAGAGAGACAAAGAGATAGGTATAAACGAAGAACTCAGATCCCGCAATGCTCATCATATGCTCTCTTCAAGTTTATGGGTGTTTCATAATTGAGGTGGGTGTGGTTAGAGTTTTTGGGTGGGTATGACCTTATAGAGTGATCTAGGTCTGAGATGGAGGAGAATCAATTGTATCATTGGAGGATTTGGAGTGCAATTGGATCTTTCCAGCTTGTTCTTAAATGGTTGGAATTCAATGTCACTGTCGTTATCATGGACTATTAAATCTTGCAGGTCTCTCTTCTCTCTAAATGCCTCAGTTTTCTTTGGGAATTATGAGCTTCTAGATTCCAAAATCCAAATTGAAACGTGGCTTTTGTGGGGAGATTGAGCTGCATTAGTCTGGGTTTTGGGGAGAGGGGTGGAGGAGATAGAGAGGGTTGAAAACCTAGAATACCCTTTTGAAAAATAATTAATTGTGTGGGGTTAACGATGTTATCATGTTATATACTAAAACGTTGTCAAATTCTGAAGTTATGTAACATTTTGAGTTTTTTGAAAGGTGATGTATGTATTTTAGGAGTATTTTAGTGTATGTTATACACTAAGTCATATTTAGTGTATTGTTTTTAAAATTTTCTTTTTTATAATTTTGGGTGCACATGATTTTTTATTCGTGATAGATTATGTGTGGAATCTCACATTGTACATAGAAGATTGGACGATATTAATACTAAACAGAGGAAAAAATGTGAAGAAATAACCGGTCATGAGCTCCTTATAGTTCGCTGGAGTATTCCGGCAAACATCACGCCAGTGAGCAAAGGAAAATGTGAGGGAAGATGGTGAACACTACGGTATTAGTCTGCCTCAAACCAAATTTGACAGTGATTTTTGAATCTAGTTTGACTTGTATGGCTTGAAAAATACCTAGGATATATATCACTTCCACTATCACGGGTCCTCATTGAACTGCAATTGCATAAACAAAAGTGGCAACAAATAAAACCATGATACCCAAAATCATCAATCCCTTCCCCGATTCTGCAACCAAATGCAATCTAATTTAGATCCAGAACATTCATTTCCTTAATTCATTGAAGAACATTGATACACAGAGATCAGAATCTGGATACACTTACGCATCAATTGAGCTACATAATCAAATATACAAGCTCATTTTTAGGCTTTCTTCTCCTTTGGTTCTGGTGGAGGAAACAAAACCTTGAAGACCCTAGCAGCCAAAATTGATCCAATCAAAGGACCAATCCAATACACAACCAAGAGCTCCCAAGTGTTGTGCCAGTTATTGACATAAGCCCAGCCAAAAGCATTAGCAGGGTTCATAGAAGGCCCTGTGTACCCACCTCCCACAACAACCAATCCCACAGTAGCCACAGAGAGAAGCCATATTTGCACAATTGGATTTTTAGGACCTCTAAGTATAATCCAAAGCAGAGCAAAGCATAGAGAAAAAGTGAACAACCCTTCAGCAACAGCGCCACTTTTCACATCCACTTTCAGAGAAGGCCCTTTGACAAAGTGCTTGAACTTGTTAGGCATCACCTGCAGGATGGCCTTGGCGCCGCCTACGCCGCCGGCTGCTTGAGCCGGGAACCTGACCGCCATGGAGATAAGGGAGGTTCCGGGACTGAGGCCGGCCGCGTAGAAGCTAGCTGTGGTGGAGGGATTGAAGCTGGCACCACCCAAGAGCTTGCCAATCAAGCTGAAAGTCAAGATGAAAGATGTGGCGAGTATGGTGGTGATGAAAAGGCCTGTCAAGGACCTTGCTTGAACTCCAAGAAACGAAGCTATGAGGGTTGTGAACACCCCCATGGATGGGGCACTGAAGACCCACATGAAGGTCAAAACAGCATCTCCCAGCGCCGCTTTGATCATGCTCCCCATCTTCTTTTCTCTTCGGCGCTCTCAGACCGAAAGTCTTCGATCTGCTTTACTTTGGTGGTTAAAATCTGTGGACTAAAAATCTGAGCCCTTTACACAAACAACAAAATACATGTGAATCAGTGTGGTTTGATTTGTTGGTGAAATGTAACTTACATATCGTTTTCAACCCAATACTTTCATGATCAAGACTTTTTGTTTCATCTTATTTTTGATCGTATATTTATTTCTTAACCATCTAGTTTGTAGATATATATAAATAGATAATCTAAACAAATTTTCATACAAATTGAAAATCATTAAGTCATTCATAAATTTGATTCACCGATGTCAAACTTGTACAGTTCATGTTTGAAATAATTGGACAATCCATTGATTTGATCTATTTTGATATCTTACTAATCACCAATTTGATTGAAAATTTGTATAAATGATATAGTTATATAGACATATAAACTAAATGGTTGACATGAAAACATGTGATTGAAAAGTGGGTGTAATAAACCATTAAAGAAAAAATCTTCAACTAATTCTCAACAAAAAGTTGTTAAATAAATCATTTCTTATACTATACCTACCCAAAAAAATTAGGAGTGCACGAGGTAGACGTTTTGGCCTAATTTGTTTTTTTTTGAACAAGTTTGGCCTAATTTGTTAAAGCATGATGAGGGAAGCAATTCTATATTGGATGCTGACATCGACTAAATTGCGTCTACATTCAGGAGGAGAAAGTAAGGATCTGGTACTTTAGAACCCTGAATTGGTAGAATCTTGGAAAGCATTCCCGAAAAAAGAAGAAGAAAAAAAAAGAGAAAAAAAGTAGAAGAAAAGACGTCGGAAGGCTGATATGCGAAGTAGGGCTGGGCAGAAAAATCGAATTGAAAAAAAAAAACCGGACCAGACTGCCAGGCCCGACCAGGTCGGGCCGGTCTTTTTTCCGAGCTCATGTATGGTTACGTGATGTACGAGCTGGGCCTTGTCAATGACTGGCCGGTCCCGGTCCCTAGAATTCTTAAATAAAAAAAACCCGAAAGCCCGGTTCCCTATGGGTCATTCTATGATTGGGTTTTTGTAGTAATCTTACACTAATAGCTTACACTCAACCACATTGGAATGCTAAAAATTAAACTCCTAAAACCTAGTGTTTTGAGTTCTTACTCTGCGTTTCTGGCTCTCTGCCTCTACTCCCTTAGCCCTCTACTCCTTTAGTCCTCTACGCGACTACGTCGTTGTCACCTCGTTGTCGCCTCGTTGTCGTCATCGTCCACCTCGACGTGACAGCGCCTCCGACCAAGACACCAACTCGTCTCGGCACAAATCATCTTATCATTCCTTGTTTCAAAATGGATTTCTATTTTGAATCGTTGGGTTGTGTTTTACCTTGATGAAACTGAAAACAACTCGTCTCCGTCTCGGTACGAATCTTCTTATCATTCCTTGTTTTCGAAATGGATTTATGTTTCGAATCGTTGGGCTGTGTTTTACCTTGATGAAACTGAAAACAGTTCGATTGCATTTCGATTGATAGTTTATGTTTCTACCTCTCTCTCTGTTCTTGGCTTCGCTCTTCCTTCACCAGTAAATCTATTACTATTCTGATCACATTGTCTCTCTTTTGCTTTGTTTCAATTGCCGCCGTGATCCTTTTTTTCTTTTTGTTTTAGTTTTGCGAACCGAATGAATGAATGATTGTGGATCTTATGGTTATCGTCTTCGGCTGATTTAGGTTTTGGATTGCAGAATTTAGTTCATATACTTTTACTGCTTAGTTCAACATTTTTTGATTGGATAACATATCAAACATTCTTTTTTCTTTCTACTAAAGAGAAGAAATTATGTTGCTTTAGTTAGTCATTTGTGATCGGAACGTACTGTGTGTTTTGTGCCAGTTACATTCAATTAGATTGTATTTGTGCTGCTAACTCATAGAACTGCATATGACTTACATGAAAATCAATGTGTTTTTCTCAAATCAACTTCTTGGTATCTTGGTTTTTGTTTGTGAAATCAGTGAAATAATTTATCTAATTTTATTTATGTTGTTGTTTGAGTGGTTATTGTTATAGAGAATCAGAGATTGTCATATTGATGTCGTCGTCCTCTTCATCATATGGCTGTCATTCATTCAGTTCTGGTTCTCATACTGGGTGTTATGACTCTGGGGAAGAAAGTGTCGAAGTACCAACACAGACCGGGAACGATGTGATTGCAGTAGAGGTTGAGAACAAGGAACCAAAACAAGCAGCTCCAGTGCAGGATGTAGAAGAAGCACCTGCAGCAACTGAGGTATCGCGAGGTGTTTCAACAAAAAGAAAAAGAGGTCGTTCTATAGCAACTGAGCCAAAGGTTTCTAAACTGACGTCAATAGTATAGCAACACTTCACCAAGTATTACCGAGAACTCTTCAATCACCGAGATGGGAAGAAAGTGCAGGCGGGGCATGAGAAGCATGCATTATGTATTCATTGTAGCGCTGACCTCAAAGCTGATTTCTCTTTTAATGGTATGAGTACTTTGCGTAGACATATTTAGAAAGTATGTAAGAAGTATGCTGGTAGGGAAACTATAGATGATGGTTAAGCTGTAATTGTCGGTGATGGTGAAGCTGAAGCTGATATGGAAGTTGTGAGGGTGTGGACTCAAGACCGTTGTGTACAAGCTGCTTGTGAGATGATAGTGATTGATGAGTTACCGTTTAGCCATATTGAGAGGGAAGAGTTTAGGCATTTTTGTAGGGTGGTTGTCCCGCAATTTAATCTGGTATCTAGGAGAACAATAGTAAGGTGCTTTTGGAAGTTGTATGATGAGAAGAAAGATGAGCTTATGAAAGTGTTAAGTAGTCAAAGAGTGTCATTAACGACAGATATTTGGACATCAATTCAGAACATCAACTATATGGTGTTGACGGCGCACTTTATAGATGCTGGTTGGACTTTGCACAAGAGGATCATCAACTTTTGTGTGATTCCCAATCACAAAGGGACAACAATAAAAAAGATTTTAGAATCTTGTTGGTTGCGTTGGAGAATAGATAAGGTGTTGATTATCTCTGTTGACAATGCAAGTGCAAATAAGGTGGCAATAAAGTTCAAGAGAAAATGACTGCTTGGAAAGACCGTCCCGGTGGTTGGAGGACAACACCTTCATGTGCGGTGTTTGACTCATATCTTGAACATCATAGTGAAAGGCTGACTTGTTATTGATGGATAAAAGTTGTACAGCCATTAGGAATGCAGTCAAGTATATTAGAAGTAGTTCTAATAGATTGGACGTGTTCAAGGTGTCCATGGAGAATGAAAAATTAGAAGGAAACATAGGGACTAGAAAAATACCTGCCCTTGATCTTCCAACAAGATGGAATTCTACCTTTTTGATGTTGGACATAGCTACATATGTCAGACCAGCTTTTGAAAGGATGGTTGCAGAGGAGATGAACAAGTATAGAAGCTACTTTTATGAAGATGATGAGCTTGAGGATGAAGAAGATCAAGAGTATGTTCCGGTGACACCGAGATCAAGAAAAAGAGTTGGACTACTAGAAGATGAGGATTGGGAAAAGGTTGAAATCTTTGTGGTGATCTTAAGGGTTTTCTATGATGTTACAATGAGGATGAGTATGATTAGACACCCTAGTGCTCACAAAGCGTTTCATGACATTGTAGCTATAGAAGGGGAAATAAATCCACTTTTTACGCCTTCGCTTGAAACTGCAAGTGAAGTTCAGGTGTTGATGTTGAAGATGGCAGAAAATATGCTTGCGAAGTTTAGAAAATATTGTGGGCGTATTGAAGATAAGAATCAATTGTTGTTGGTTGCATTGGTATTGGATCCTCGGTTCAAGCTGAAGAATATATCTCATACTTGCATACAGGTGCTCCGTTATTCACCTGGAGAAGCAAAAGCCAAGACCAACGCTGTTAAAGAGCTCTTGGTATCCTTAAACGACATTTATAGAACATCAACTAATGCATCAGGCAACAATGCATCTTCTAAGAGTAGTACTGCAGCAAGTGTTGTTTCCGGTAGCACAAAAGAAACAACTTCATCTTCCAAGTTGAAGAAGTCCAAAGCTGTGAAGTTGTCAGGGAAAATGGCTGACTTGTTGGAATGTAATGTGGTTCTGACAATAGCACTTTGTTACAATTTTTTATGTTAAATTCTTACTGTTTTTATTCAATTTTACCATGTGATGTATTATGTTATTGTTGTAGGGTGGTAAAAGCCAAAGCTGATAGGTATCTGCTGGATCCAATTGAGGTTCCACCTAGAAGAGAAGCAGCTACTTGGTCCCTACTAAGTTAGAGGAAGACAAATGGCCGCAAGTATCCAAACCTTGCTCTTTTGGCAAAGGATGTACTTGCTATTCAAGTTAGCATAGTTACATCTAAGTCTTCCTTCTCTACTGGGGGTAGAGTGATTGATCTTTTTAGGAGTTCTTTAACTCCTAAAACTGTAGAAGCATTGCTTTGCTTGCAGAATTAGATAAGGAAAAAGGATCAATCCAAAATTGAATATTATCCAAGCTAAGAAGAGATTGAATTTTATGAAAAGATGGAAAGATGTATGTTTGCTACCTTACATATTTGTTGTTGCTTACTTACATTCTTTGAATATTATGACTTAAACTTATTCAACCTTGTTTTAGTTGAGGCAAAGCAAAAGACAAAGGAAAATGCAAAGGCAAAGGAAAAGACAAAGGTTGTGGCTGTATCAGAATCAGAAAGTGAAGATGAAGTTGTGGCGACAGCTAGAATTTCACAACCTAAGAAAACAACAAAAGTCACTATAAAAAGTGATGCAGCAGGTCCTTCAACTATTCCAACTGCCAGATCAGTTGAGAAAAGTCAAAAAACTATTCCAGTTGTTGTTACTAATGTACAAGCTGTCAAGTCCTTGCCTCCAAAACTTAAAAAAATGATTCTAGCATCAAAGAAATCGAAAGGTATAATTTCTTGAATTCAATGCTCCTTGAATTGGATGATGGTGGATTAGTGGATTTAAAATATAATTTGCTGTGTTTGATCTGTTTTTTCTGTTTCATTTATACTTAGTTCTAAGGCTAGTGTTAGGGGGCAAAATGACCAGGATCAATCTGTTTCATGTTTTATGTTTTTTTCTGCTGGATTTGAGATAATGGTGGATCAATAGATTAAAGAGGAGTATTTTGGGCAATGTTTACAGAGTGTGTGTGTATGTTCTTGAATGCTTTTTTCAGATTTGGGAAGGTGTTGCATTTGAGTTTTGTGTCCCACAGTAGGGTGAAAGTTTGAAGATTGAAGTAATAGATTGATGAGTGGATGGATAAATTAGAACTCTATCTTCCGGTAGCTGATCGATTTCAATAACTACATGGACTTATAGAACTCTATCTTCTTATGGCTGATATCATTTCTAGTATATAGTGTGACTTCAAGCTACACTTGTCGCATCCCGGGACTATTTTCGGCTCCGAAATACTGCAGTAACCGTCGTGATCCCGGACTAATGAATAACCGATGCGTCGACTGATGTATTGATTACCCACTATGCCGAAACCACAAGGCTAATTTAAATAAAATGACATAAATATGAGGAGCATATGAATAAATAAATAATGATATATACAAGTGCAGAAGGTAGTGTACAAGACTTAGACTACAAGATACATGAAGAAAGTCCAAGTCAGTGAATATACAACATGGGCCAACCAGCCAAGTACACGTGGGTAAAATCTCGATCGATCAGAGTGCGCCAAATGCGTCTAAACCAACAGTTATGGAGATCGAAAAGCTGAAGTACCACGAAGGATGAAAAGCTCCTCCAGGGTGATCCCAAAATACTGATGTTGAACAGCACAAACTGCCAAGTCCCTAGTCACCGATCCATCTCTTCTAAAGCAAGTCTACTAGGTACCTGCAAAGTAGGGGTGAGCACTCGTCTTCGCTAACCCAAAAGGGGCCGAACCCAACCGAGATAGGGTTTTTGAAAACAAAGGTGTAGTTCTCATAAATAGATACTACATATAGCTTTCACCGGTGATTAAACAATTCATAAAAACATGCAACAACTAAAAACTGTATTTGGTTTCCATAGGCAGATTTAAATAAATTTATTTTCCATGTGCCAATGCTAACATCAATATGACTATGCACTCAAAGTAACAAGCAGCCTGCAGGGCTTCACAAATCTGGGTGGCCGAACCTCGGGTTTGTCTTCACAGCAAACTGGGGCCAACTACCTATGCGCTTGAAAACGCTCGAGAGTGTCCATTTACAGCTAATGCCCAACAGATGACTCATAACAACATCGTACTTACAACTCGCATAACTCTATGTGAGACGAGCGTAAGCGGGAAAATAAAATAAACAAGGCATTACCCTTCCGGAGGTTCACGGTCATCGACACCTTGGGAAAACATAGGCTAAACACTAGGTTCCGTCACTCTCAGGCCAAGCACCGGAAATCAGGACAACGGTACTACTTTTCGATTCAAAACATCACATGTGTGTCTAGCCTCGGTTTTCTAAATATTTTATGAAGCGATAAAGTAAGAAAACATATATAGCGAGACATCGACTATGCACAAACAAACATCATATAAATTTTATATAGTAGAGCACTACACAAATTAAAACTAACCCGGAAGTTACGGCTCACCCTACCTGTTATGACAAAGCCGAAATCCTCGTGCTCCAAGCCTCAGTCCTCAAGCTCTGAGTGTATGTGAAATCCTGAATCCGTCAAAAGATTAGTCAACGACTAAACAAATCGAAAGTAAAAACGTAACGGTCATTCTATGGTCAGCTACCCACTTTCCTAGTTTGACCAGGAAAGGTCAAATGTTGACTTTAGGGTTGACTTCCTGGGTTAACCAAGGAATTGACCAAGTCCACTGAGTTGGTCAAAGTTGACCAAAACTCGGTAAACTCGACAAACTCTTCATTTATTTTTCCCGATACTAGAGTTTAATTATTTGATGCCTCGTTTATTTTTCCCAACACTAGAGTTGACGAGAATCGAGATTATTACTCATTCGGTACTTATGTCTTTCCGTCGCCTATTTAATTTTTTTTAAACCTTTAAATCATTTAACCGTAGCGGTAAAACGTAACAATTGACCTTCTACGGTAAAAGACAAAAGTCAACCATGAATAGTAAAAGTCAATGGTCAAACGTGAATAGAAAAGTCAATGGTTAATAGTCAAAGTCAACCAGTGAATAGTAAAAGTCAACCAGACAAACTATGAATAGTAAAAATTGACCGGTAAATAGCAAAAGTCAACCGGTCAAACTATAAATAGTAAAAGTCAACTGGTCAAACTGTAAATAGTAAAAGTCAACCGGTCAAACTGTAAATAGTAAAAGTCAACCGGTCAAACTGTAAATAGTAACTAAGGTAAAACTATAAAAGTTAAGCTGTAAAAGTGGCAGGTTGTAATTTTAAACACTGACAGGGGTATTTTGGTCAATTCACCTTATGATAAACCGATAAAAAATAAATCTACCGTGGTAAAAACCAGGGTTTTTACTCCTCTGTTTACCGATCGACTGGTTCGCCGGAAAACTCTGGTTTTCCTGCCAAACCGGTCCCCAACCCCCTACACCACACTTTTCTACAACATCCTAGCATCACAACCATATAAAAATCAAGAGAAAAGAGAAGGTTTTTACCCTTGATGTCGAAAAACACAGTGTTCCGGCCATCTCCTCCGACGAGGTGTTCAAGGGCGTTTTCCCTCCTTCTCTGAGATCTGGACTAGTCTTCCAAGCTTCCATGAAGCTCCTTGAGCTCCTCCGGTCTAGTTTGACATCTGGACAGTTTTCTTTGACAGGTTCTTCCCTCTGCAGGGCGGCAGATACGGCAGCGTAGGTTTGGCTGGAGGTCGGGGTGTGTTCGTCGGAGCTTGACGAGCTCGATGGTGGCGGCGGTGAGGCAGCACGCGCGTCAGCGGTGGTTGCCTGGGGGTGGTCTCCGTCGAGGAGAGAGAGGGAGAGAGAAGCTGTCGAAGAGGAAGGGAGAAGAAAGAGGAAAGAAGAGAAAAAAAGGAAATAGAAGAAAGGAAAGGGGGAGAAAAAGGAAAGGATAAGGGAGAGAAAGACTATAAAACCTTTTAAAGGTCACAATTCGTCGAACGAGTCCAACGGCTACGATCTCTTCCGATTTTTAAAATAATGGAAAAATTCTAAAATGTTTTCTGTAAAACACACATTGAAAATAAATAGTCAAATCACGTTCGTAAAACATGACAAATACGTAGAGTGTCATAAAAACATTCTGTAAATACTCATACGCAAGTGGTGACGTTCTCTCTAACATTAAAATATTAGAGTGCATTCTCGACGTACCGAAAAGAAGTCGTAAATAAACTCTAGATGTGTCAGAAAATTAATAAAATTAGGCAGGGTCTCACAACACTTTCATATATGGAAATGACTTTTAGATCAAGTAGTTCTTGAAGTAAGCAAAGCAAAGTGAATCAAGTTTGTATCCAATGTTTGTATAACTTCAGCGTATGATTTGCGAATCCAATGTTGAATGTTGAATGCTCTTCAGTTCTTCCACTACAAAGAAGTAAAAAAGGAGAACTCTTTGGCCTAGTTTTTTTGTAGTCTTTGAGCATGTGTTATCTCAATCCAGTTTTTGTATCATATTGTTTTGCTGGTTTTGTATTTGCTGAAGTTGTTAACCTTTGGAGTTTTGGACATTTCATTCATCGATATTCTTGCTGATGGATGTGTAGATAATTTTAAACATCATTCAGTCATTAACTGCAGATATCATAGTATTATGCTAGAAAATGATTCTCATTGAGTTTTGTATTTGCAATTGTACATATATTTAGCAAATTTACTGTTGTTTACATTACTATTATCAAGCTACTGTTCAATATGCAATTATTGCTAAGTTATAAACTGATATGCAGTTATTATATAGAATCCAAACAGCCTATGATATTATTAGAGGATTCTCAGATGACTTATGTCAAGGAGAAGGTTGAGTCTGTGCATTCCCCATGAATTTTTTTCTGGTTGGATGGTTGTACAGGTTTAACATGTAGTCCAAAACTAAGGTTGAGTCTGTGCATTCTCTCTAATAGCATCTATTAAATTGCTGCTTTGCTTTTCTAGGAACTTGTCAAATTGAAACAAAATTTTTCTTACAATTACAGTGAATTGGAGATTAAAGTTGAAGTCAAGGGCTCAAGGTGTGCAAGGGGAGATTTTGGAGGATCTGTATAATCTGCAGAGTGCAAACTGCATTGATTCAATGATTCTGCATGTTTGGATTTTCTAGCTTTCTTTTAACTTAACTACTAAACTGCTGAACTAAAATGCACACATTTGACTGATTTGAGTTTTCAGTTTCATTTACTTTGCTTTCTTAAATTTTTGTTAATTTGGTTGGTTATGTGCTTGTTTTGGATAAATGGTGAACACTAGTCGGAATTTCGGTAGAGCAACAGTCCAACAACATTTTTTACATCTGGTTCGGGCTTTTACCGGTCCCAACATTTTTTACATCAGGGCCGTGCTTTTACCGGGTCCCTACTATTTACATCTGGTCTGGGCTTTTACCAGGCCTAGCCTTTTTTGTATCCGGTCCAGGCTTTTACCGGGCCCTCACTTTTTAACAATGAAACCCTGCCCAAACATAATACCACCAGTCTGGTCCCTAGAAAAAACAGGCCGGTCAGCCCAGCCCTAATGTGAAGTGCTTTATGGAGCTTGATATAGATGATCAATGCTCAGTGTGTGGAGACTTGTAACTAAAGTGGTACCCATTCAACCGGCAAGCAAGATGACCTAGATTGGTTTGAGTCGCAAAATAGGAAATAGCTTGGTTTGGAGGAGCTAGATCGTATTATTATGAGATAGAGAGACTAGACATGAAAGATGGCATATCTATATCTTTATTCACTAGTCCATTAATAAAGAGTTGAATTGCCTTTTTTGAAATAAGGGCTGGTTGCGGCTACCCTAAAATCTTGATTACTGAATCTGTTTAATATAAGGTAGGGACATTGAGTCCAAATCCCTGATTACAAAGACCTGAAATAATATCAGATATCTCTACAATAATCATGTACTCAAACAATTAGCAAAAAGTACTACACTATGTCGACTCTATTTGCTTTCACATAACGGTGACATGCTAGAAAGTTCGGTATATGTGTAACACGTTTACACATCTTAATATTCAATAAATTAGTTTTCTAACTATATTGTCGCCAGAAGATAGATCCAACAACATTTAGCTTCACTCTACCACTAGGCGGTAACAACCATTTGACAAAATTATCTAAAACAGACAAGGCATTTAGAGTTCCAACACTAGCACGAAGCCCACTAAGCCCTACAAAACTAATGTATGAGCTTATTGCTCACCACATGCGCCAATTAACTAAACAGAAATAAAACAGAAAAAAACAAGTATAGCAGGGCCTAAATATTGAGTCCAACCTTTTATTTCAGCCCAACAAGGGCCCAATGACAGTACCCAAGACAAAGCTTATACCAACAACGTATCCAACTCTTTCGGCCAGTCTGAATAGTTGAATTACTTGATGACCAGGTAAAGAACACAAGTTACCAAGTTACTAGCTGAGCAGGTCTCCACTAGCCTCCCGACTGAAAGCACATTTTCTTAAAAAACAGGAACACAAAATTGAGCTCAGCAAAAGTTTGGGCCTGAGATATTGTCAGGTTTGTTCAGTTATGGGCTAATACACTCAAGTCCAAATACAGATACAAAACCAGGATGAACAGCACTAATGTAGCTTGGGCAGTAGCTGGAAGAAGATGAGGTTGATAAGCTCATGGTAGTACGTTCCTCCTAGTAAATGCCAATGAAACAAGAAAACGTGCCAGTTGTCAATAATTTATGCTACAAGATCCCTTGACAATGACTTGTGTCTTCTCTAATTATTGAAACATGTTAAAAATCTCTCTTGGATTAAGCCTGCTGATGGGTTTTATAAGCTAAATGTAGATGGTTCAAGATAAAGAAATGGGGACATTGGCGCAGGAAGTGTTAAAAGGGATGGAAGTGGTTGTTGGAAGAATGACTATGATTAACATTGGTTATGGAGATGTGCTCCAAGCTGAGGCCTGAGGTCTTTTCTATGACATTCAATTGGCTTTAAACATACAAATTTCTAATTTGGAAGTGGAGTCAGATTCTGCTGTTCTCATCAATCTTTTGCAGAATAATGATAATAGGTATCACCCTCTGGCCACCATAGTGACAAATTGATGGTGTATGCTTCAACATTTTGCCTCAGTCCATGTTAAGCATATTCACCATGAGCAGAATATAGTTGCTGATCTGTTGCCCAAGAACAATACTCTAAATGCTCAAGACATCTGTTATCTCTATGACCCCTTGCTGTTGTTACAGAATTTCTTCTTGATGATATTGTGGGAGTTGGAAGGTAGAAGTTTTAAAACCAGTAGAACTTGTTAGTTTGTAGTTTCTCTACTTCTGGGCCTTCTGGCCTCACTGAAACCAAAAAAATGGCTTGTCTTCTCTGGGGGATTTTCCTTAACATTGAAACACAAAAAATCTCACAAAATCCAGACCCAGAGTAATAATCAAGTGTGATATGAGTTGGCTATAGAGGTCCCATACTGAAAATGGAATAGAAAAACACTTAATTGTGTCGGTGGGTTGCTTAAACAAAAATGCTGAACCACTAAAAGCCATGAAACAGAAGGTTCTCAGTAGCTTAGTGAATCTGGGAAGTAGATTAATCTTGATTCTTGAATAAAAGAATAGAATGATGAACATATGAAAATGTGTACATGGCCAGCTTGCTGTTATATTAATGTTCTGGAACCAGTGTCAGTAAGATCTGTTGCCCTTTATTAATGCGGAGGCCTCACTCTAATTTCATTGACCAAGTTCTGCATTCAGTGCTTGAAGTCAGGACACTCAGGAGGATTAACCAATCCACTATGAATTGTCTGCCGGACATGGGTCATGGTATGATACAAGCTACTTCCATAGGACATGTTACTCATATTGCAGATGCACTAGTACCATGCAGAACCTGTTAGATCTGAATCCGAATCTAACCCTAAACTCATATTCTAAGTTTCTAACAATATCGATTTGCCTTATCAATAAGTAACACTTAATTGTCATGAGACGTGTCTGAAATACATTATATGAAAATACAACACAATAATGCCAGGTATTTGAATAAATGGTTCGGCAATTTCCAAAACATATACTTAAGGGGAGCGGTGGAACTGTGTATTCATAAGTCCGTCTCGACGGAGTTAATACAAAAAATGTGTATTTAGACCTGTATTGTTTAAAAAAAACTAATATACCAGTAACCGGTTATACTAATAATAGTTGCAGAACTGAGACACTGGGTAAAAAGATGACCTTTATCAGAATGACTGGAACTAACATTTTCATATTACAGTAGGAATGACATGGAGAACTAAGTTCTCATCCAAACATGTAGCAGTAAAAAAGACATCCCTGTTCTTTTCAAAAATAAAAATAAATATCCATGTTTCCATAAGGCTTACAGCTGCAACCACATAAGTGTTGAAATACAAATGTTGTACCTTTCCTGCTGAGAGAAATGGCAATCTTGAATGTAGTAGGAAGACTCCTGCTACTCCAAATTAACAGAAGCTGGTGCTTGGAGTCCCTGTGATAAGAGTGTTCCTTTTATATCATAAACTACATCATTTGCATCCACCCATCATTGTTTCACCCTAACTCTGCATACATAATGCAATATATAACATTTAGCAAGCATAACACCTGACGACAGTGAATATTTGGACTGCTTTTCCAGAAAATATCAATCTAACTTGCCTTGCTCAAAAGAAAAAATCAATCTAACCTGTTACCAATAAAGGGTCAGGCAATCCCATTCACAATATCAATGCAAGATTTCATGTGAGTTTCTATATAAGCACACTGAACATAAGCTGTTGAACATGTATAAAATGTTGAATCGATTACATACAGAGTAATCGTCATTTCTGAAGTAAAAGGGGAAACATCATATATAAATGTAAAGGGTTACAAAATCCAACTGGGGAATACAACATAACAGATTGTCTGTTCAGACTATATACAAGGATGTTGTAACTGTATGATTTTTTTTCCTTTCTTTTTATAGAATTCTACTATATTACTGCTTTTATTTGTTCATTACCAAAGTATTATCTACACAAATGAACACACAACAATTCAGTGATCACAAACCTTAAATCATTCCAGATGCTGTGAAATGGATACCCGAGAAATTAATGGTGTGGCTTTGATGTGTCTTGCAACAGCAACTGCATCGCATGCAGCCATGCAACTTGCAGTAAATCATTTGATGCAGCGAACTACACAAGGAATCAAAGAAAAGTTAAACTTACAGAATTGTTCTGCTGGTCTAGACCAAATCTTTTTTCCTCAAAGTATATAAAACCATAAGACTTGGGACAACCTGATACACCCAGCACATTAACACATGGTCAGGTTTACATAACAACTGAAAACAACACACATGTGAATCAGTGTTTTACTCTCCCTCATTATTGTTTTACCTTAATCATTATTTGACTTGATCAGATTCATGGTGGGCGGAACTGGTGCCAATGCAAAATGATAAACGGACATGAAATAGATATACTGGGGTGCCAATGCAAAATGATAAACGGACATGAAATAGATATACTGGGATGCATACAGAGAGAGAGAGAGAATAGTGAGGGTGAAAACACTTACAGGTCATCACTCGTTCATTGGTGTTCTAGACACTTTTTCAGTATGACATCAACATTTAGAGTGTGGGAAAGTTTTACAAGCTGTAAGAAAATGTATTTGCCTAAATAATAGGGTATAATTGCCTGCAAATTTAACAAGTGAAAATGAGATATAATTTTGGCATCTTCTTATATAGGAGATTTACAATGCAATGAGAAGATGCAAAAGTTAAGAATATCAGAAGCTATGCGTATAACAATGTCTGAAACATGCCAGACTCACCATTCGATGAATCTATGTCAAAGATGTCTCTAGTCCTACAGTAAATCATCCAAAAACAACTAAACTATTCCTAGGAGGACTCCATATACAACATTTACTCTATCCATCACCATAAGTCAACAAAGAACAATAACTAGAGGTGAGATCAAAGCCCTTGAATTTGCATACTGAAGTCTAAATACTATATTCCACTGTTAAAATGTCTTGTCACTCTTGTGTTATTTAGATGATATAACAAAGTGCTGACATATCCTGCCATTTCATATAAGACTTTTAGCTACATAAACTAAAACAGACAACAAAGATGGCCAAGTGAGTTTCATCTCGCCATGAGAGGTATGATGATTCTCCACAACAATGGCTCAATTGATGATTACAACAGTTTGTTGCTTTTGGAAATCAATTATTCAAAAATGCATAAGAATCTCTTGGACAAACTTGCATGAGACAACAATTTTAGTAATCATGCTCACTTCTGCTCATACTTATGACCAATCACATAGTAATTTACACCAACAGATAAGAAGACATTACAGGTTTTGCAGAGTACTACTGACTCAGACAAAATAAGAACGAAAAAGAAATTACATGAAAAGCCCCTTCCAGAAAAATAATTCAAGGCATTGTTTAAAATATTGTTTTCAAAGGACCATAGCAAATATGTCTTCCAATGTCGAACTATAGCACAGATCTGCCTCATTCGAATTGAAACTTGTGCCTTTGCTTGCCGCTAATTCGCCCTCTCCCATCGGCGTGATACCAGAAGGCCCTCGTGAAATTCCAACGTGTCATTAAGATTCCTAAGAAGTTACCATAAATTTCATGGGTAAAAGAAAGGAAGCAACCACGAGAAATGACTTGCCTTCTTGAACTCAACACTCCTAATAATCAAAGAAGCCGCCTCTTTTGACAGAAAAAAGACCAAAAATTTAGATTACTTCACCCAGCCCAAGATACGCGGTATGGACTGAGGCAGTGACTGCAAGATGCCAAGAGCACACTTAATTCTTTCCATACGTATGGATTGAGGTACAGCTCATATACATTAACAATTGGCTACTGTTTTTCTTTCTAAAAATTGAAGGACCAAATCCCCATTAAGAAAAAGCCAGTACAGATATAGCATTATGATATTGATATAACAGACCAGACTAGCTGCTTCTGAGAATCCTCTACATAACACTTTCTTTTTCTTTCCCACAAAGAAAAAGAAGAAAGTAAAAAGCAGGGGATGGCTTTCCAGTGAGAAAGACTGAATCTTTTCCTCTTCCTGAAGGTTTTTCTTTGCATTTCAGTAGTCCCATTTGTCATTTCCATTGCCTTCAGGAATAGATAAAGGAGATAAAAGATTTGGGTTTCTGGAGAAGAAGAGAAATCTCATATGGGACTCTACACAAGCGTGTGTTGTGTCTTATTGGTTGCTGTGCTTACTGTGAGCTTCACAAATGGGGAAGATCCTTATAGGTTCTACAACTGGAATGTCACCTATGGTGATATCTATCCCCTTGGTGTGAAACAACAGGTAATCTCTCTCTCATTCATACACACACAAACAAGCACATTTTGTCTTTGTATAGATTTTCTCTTCTGGGAAATTTCTCTATTGAGAAAAAGAACAATGAGTGATTGCTGAAATGAGCTTTCAAACAAAAAATGCAGGGAATATTGATAAATGGGCAATTCCCAGGGCCACTGATTGATTGTGTCACCAATGATAACCTTATTATCAGTGTTTTCAACAGCTTGGATGAACCTTTTCTCATTTCTTGGTTAGTAATCTTCTCCCTTATAAATGTATATGTTGTTTACTGCTAAGCACCAATTACTTTATGTATTATTAAAAAGTGAAGATATGATTCAATCATCTATTATGAATATGCATGTTTTAGCACTTTAGTTGAGTATATATAGCATATTGCATGTGACATAAAGTGAACGTTCTTGATTGCCAGAAACTGTAATTATAATTGGTCTGACCAGTAAATCGTGAAAAATTGTTGTGTAGGAATGGTGTGCAGCAGAGAAGGAACTCATGGCAAGATGGGGTATTTGGCACAAATTGTCCCATCCCACCAGGACAGAACTTCACCTATGTTCTTCAAGTCAAAGATCAGATTGGAAGTTACTATTATTTTCCTTCCCTTGCATTCCACAAAGCTGCAGGAGGGTATGGTGCTATAAAGATCTCAAGTCGACCTAGAATTCCAGTGCCTTTTGATCCTCCTGCAGGAGATTTCTCCATTCTTGCTGGAGACTGGTTCAAACAAAATCACACTGTAAGTAGCATTGCTTGGAGGATCTGTTAATTAATTATCACACATATTGTATTGCAGTATCACATTAGAAGTGTGATTTACGAGAAATATTCTCTTGTTGGATAGAGTTTCTTTGAATTGAGTGCAAGATAATCGATGAATGTCTCAAAGAGGTCGAAGATTGTGTTCTCCTGCCTCCATGAAGTAAATTCATGAATCTGCCATAGTTCATAGGCTGACAATCTGGATTACTTGGTTAATTGATCAAGTGGAATATTGTTTAATGTGTAGCATGTGTTAATTTTCTCCACAGATCTATATAAAATGAGGCATTTGATGTGTTAATTGATGGGCTTGTTTGTATGTAACAGGATTTGAAGGCAATTTTAGATGGTGGGAATAACCTTCCCTTTCCTGATGGACTGCTCATCAATGGCCGGGGATCAAATGGGAATACATTTACAGTTGATCAAGGTAGCTACTCAACACAAATAAATAACCATTTTCTTGTGTGGTTTGTAATATAAATTATAAAAGAAGACTCACAACATTGCTTCATGTGTCATACTTGCTTTTGCAGGCAAAACTTACAGGTTCAGAATATCAAATGTTGGAATTGCAACATCCATCAACTTCAGGATCCAAGGTCACAAGATGCTGCTGGTTGAGGTGGAAGGCATTCACACCTTGCAAAATACTTACAGCTCTCTTGACATTCATTTGGGACAGTCACTCTCTGTTCTGGTAACAGCTGATCAACCACCACAAGATTACTACATTGTTGTTTCTTCACGTTTCACCTCGCAAGTGCTCTCCGCAACCTCCATTCTTCACTACAGTAATTCGGGAGGAAGTGTGTCTGGTCCTCCACCTGGTGGCCCAACTACTGAGGTCGACTGGTCTCTTGAACAAGCTCGATCTTTCAGGTACTTTTATGATTGTGTTCTGTCACAAAGCATGTACCTTGTATACATATGGTAGTCTGGAATTCGAAATAGGTTCTACCTTGTTTATATATTTTTGCGAGTATGAGATGCCATAAAGTAAGATTAATTCTTTTCCACCATCATTCCAGTAACAGTATGAAGCATGTATCAAACTTCAACCTTCATTAAGCAACGAATATGATATGAACAAAAATTAAGCCTCTCAATGATCATGTGTTTTATGTATCAAACCAGGCGGAATTTGACAGCAAGCGGACCAAGGCCTAACCCTCAAGGCTCATATCATTATGGATTGATCAACACTACTCGGATAATCAGGCTTACAAACTCTGCTCCTATAATCAATGGGAAGCAAAGATATGCTGTAAATAGTGTCTCCTTCCTCCAACCTGACACACCACTAAAAGTTGCTGACTACTTCAAGATCTCCGGAGTGTTCTCGGTTGGAAGCATCTCGGATAACCCCACTGGTGGCGGTGGTTATCTCCAGACTTCTGTCATGCATGCTGATTTCCGAGCCTTTGTTGAATTTGTGTTTGAGAATCCGGAGGATACTCTGCAGTCATGGCACCTTGATGGTTATAGTTTCTTTGTTGTTGGGTAAGTATACTTTTTCTATTTTTAAAGGCTTGAATCATCTCATTTCATTGTTTGTTGAGTTTCTTAAACAAGATGCTTTTTTATGGACAGTATGGATGGTGGACAGTGGACACCAGCAAGCAGATTAAGGTACAATTTGATGGACACTGTTTCTCGTTGCACCGTTCAGGTAAACACAACAAATATATTGGCCAAATATTTCATATTTTTACACATGACAAATAAATTTGGCAAAGTGCCACTCTTAAAAGCAATGTGAGTTATGTGTTCATTATGTCTAACCTCAATTCAACATTTCAGGTATATCCCAACTCATGGACTGCAATTTATGTGCCTTTGGACAATGTGGGAATGTGGAATGTTAGATCTGAGAATTGGGCCAGACAGTATTTAGGCCAGCAGTTCTACCTTCGTGTATACTCACCGGTAAATTCATGGAGGGATGAATATCCTATTCCGAAGAATGCTCTTCTGTGTGGTCGAGCATCAGGCAGGCGAACTCGTCCTCTGTAAGTAAAAGCAGCATCACTGCGATGTAAAACTGTCAAGAGTGGTTGTCAGGGCCTTACATGCCACTAGGAAAGAAGATATGTCTGCCGAAGTTTTAGTCCGGGCTTAACTCAAGCCATTTTTAGACTTCACTTATTGGTTGCGCTTATCAAGGGAATTAGTTGTTTCTTTTATGTGTGATCCAATATGAAACTCATGGATCATGTATTCCTTAGTATTTTCCCACAGGTTTTAATCAAAAAAACCCAACTCTGTTCCTCTGAGAACTTTCAGTCATTATCTACCGCATTGGAATATATATATATATATATATATATATATATATATATATATGATTAATTTCAGTTTACCTATATGAAATATGCGACTAACATCATTTCATTTCCATATTTTTAATTTTAAAAGTTTACCTTTTAAAGTTTCCAATGTTCATCAATCATGTGAAATTTTGACCAATTTGGACATTAATGATATATATATATATATATATATATAATAGATGTTACTGTTATGGCCAAGATACAAACTATTCTTACAATGTCCACAGACCTGAGATATTGACACCTCTTTGGCTAGCAGAAGAGGTACTGTGAATACTGTTTCAGCCAGAGCAAGCGTTTTGTTACAGCACTTGCATGTTACCAAAATTTCACAAGCAATTACGAACTTAAGCACACTATAAACATGTAGACCACCCAAAGCTACTGCATTACCAGAAAAGTTTAATAGAATCTATTGAGTTCGAATATGATGGCAGTGAAGGAGAAAGGGACTACAATGAAAATGTTACTTTGGCTAATTTCAACAACCTGTTCTATCTCCCATATCAAAATCCCCTAATCCCCATGAGAAGTTGCTGACAGTTTTTGCTTTTATTTCTTTGTTATTGCCTGTTTGTATTCATCTTCTTTGTTTTGCTTAATATGCTCAAACCACTTTTAGAACACGATGTATCAAAGACTTGACAACTATACTTCATATCTTAACCCTACGGCTAAAGCCGCTTGTTTCTAAAGTACATGCAGTTGTACCGAATTGTAAATTACAGTTTGATTGACTAAAAGATGCTGGTAAAATTATGACCTGAAACAACAGTTTCAACTTCTAACGGAACGTGGAAGGTATAGAAGAGCATATTTTACCTCCATGATCGGTGAGTTCACTATGAGGGCTTGAAGAACTCTATTGTCTCAATGTTAGGATCTCATGGATGCAGATACATATTCGCCTAAATTGATAAAAAAAAAAAGAGGATATGGCTTAATCTATTACAAAACTTAATTTTGCATGATATAATTGACAACTCTATATTTGTCATTTTCATCCATCATCAATCACTCAAGTTACCACTTAAACAACATCATAATCAACATAAAATGTGACTTAAAGTTAATTTGTATGAGAAACATACGTGTGTACTGATAAATGTATTGTCTTAAGAAATTGATAAAAAGAATAAAAAATAAAATAAAACGAATGTGTCCAACTCGTAACATTGCATATTTGACCACTGCACAGTAGTAACTGTCGCCATAATATCCACGTCAGGAAGTCAGGAACCATGTTCATCCATTTTCACTTGGAGAAGGAACGCAATCGAGATCCCCACAGGAACAAACCACTTGGGTTTGCAATTTGCAAAATGGGAAGGTAGTGTTCATTAACTCCATTCAATTATCTGTGCTAAAGATGATCAAACCCTCAATAATGGACCAGCGTCGGTAGCTGGCTTAGCTAGAGTTGACTTCCATGGCAGTCTTCACTCTCTCGATCTGGCCTCCCACCAATGACTCGAAGTAGATGGATGTCTGAGCATACGATCATTTTCATCAAATGGATTTGAAGAAAAAGAACATTAGGTCCAGCTGTTTGAATTGACAGCCTTCGATTCAAGTATTGGAAATAAGATTCAGGGTGAGACTTAAGCTTAATTAAGTCAAATGGTGGTTTTGATTTGGATATACAGATATGTATGAATATCCATGTCATGGACCTTCATGGTCTGGTTTGACTAGTTTCATATTTATTGTTCCCGCCAATCCCCCAACGGTCCCGACGCGTCCAATGAAGGCTTGAACATGCAGACATTAAAGGCTGTTTGGTGTTATCGATCAGTACGTACTGTAGAATTTGCTGGTGATCGAAATGAAGCCTATATAAAGGAGATGTTGTAGGATCGAACAGAGCAGAGCAAGCTAGTTAAGACATAGCTAGCTAAGAATTCGAGTACTTTGAGAGAGAAGAAGACACGATGGGTCTCTCTCGGAAATGGCTGTCTTCGAGTCTTCTTGTGCTCTGCATTGTCTTGCAGCTGAGTGCAATGCTCGCTCAAGGTGATGACAAGGTTGACAAAGCTAGATTTCGTGGTGATGACTGTGGATGGGGACGCCGCTGTGGTGGTCGCTTTGGTCGTGGTAGGGGTGGTGGCATTGGAGGAGGAGGAGGTTTTGGTGGCGGGGGAGGTCGTGGTGGAGGAGCTGGAGGTGGTATTGGTGGCGGTGGAGGTCGTGGTGGAGGAGCCGGAGGTGGTATAGGTGGTGGTGGTGGTGGTGGCTTTGGCGGTGGTGGTGAGGCAGGTGGAGGAGGTGGTGTTGGAGGTGGGGCAGGCCATGGTGGAGGTTTTGGAGCTGGAGGAGGTGTAGGAGGTGGAGCTGGTGGAGGTTTAGGAGGTGGTGCCGGTGGAGGCGGTGGTAGCGGAGGTGGTGGTGGGGTTGGCGGTGGTTCTGGCCAAGGAGGAGGCTTTGGAGCTGGGGGTGGTGGAGCTGGAGGAGGGGGAGGTCTAGGAGGAGGTGGTGGTGGTGGATCAGGAGGCGGTGGTGGTGTGGGTGGTGGTTCTGGTCAAGGAGGAGGTTTTGGTGCTGGCGGTGGTGTAGGAGGTGGAGCTGGTGGAGGTGGAGGTCTTGGTGGAGGAGGTGGCGGAGGATCAGGAGGCGGTGGTGGTGTAGGTGGAGGTTCTGGACATGGAGGAGGTTTTGGTGCCGGCGGTGGCGTAGGCGGTGGAGCTGGTGGGGGTGGTGGTCTTGGAGGAGGAGGTGGCGGAGGATCAGGAGGCGGTGGTGGTGTAGGTGGAGGTTCTGGACATGGAGGAGGTTTCGGTGCCGGTGGTGGTGTAGGCGGTGGGGCTGGTGGAGGTCTTGGAGGAGGTGGTGGCGGAGGATCCGGAGGCGGTGGTGGTGTGGGTGGAGGTTCTGGCCAAGGAGGAGGTTTTGGTGTCGGGGCTGGCATAGGCGGTGGAGCTGGTGGAGGTGCAGGAGGAGGTGGTGGCGGAGGATCAGGAGGCGGCGGTGGTGTGGGTGGAGGTTCTGGCCAAGGAGGAGGTTTTGGTGCAGGCGGTGGAGCTGGTGGAGGCATTGGTGGCGGTTTAGGCAATGGTGGCGGAGCTGGCGGTGGCCACGGAGGAATTGGAATTGGAATTGGTATTGGCATTGGAGTGGGAAGTGGTGCTGGTTCTGGACAAGGAGTAGGAGTTGGCAGTGGGAGTGGATCCGGTGGAGGTGGTAGTCATTAAGACTTGTTTGATTTAGAAACAACTACATGCTTAAAGTGTGTCTTAAATCTAGCCAGCTCGGAATTATCAAAAATCAAAACTGTATTATCAATATCAATGCAATACAATGGTCTACAACAATTTGGTAAAATGTATTTGATCAAGCATCCATGACACTTCAACACATCCGTGCACTAAAATCTCAAGACAAGTGACTTCTTGTGGCTCCAACTAGGCTTCTTCTTCCACTTCAACACATCCATTCCACTTGTTTGAGAAATCTGTACAAATTGTGGAGGCAATGCTAGGCAAATTGTGTCCTGTACTATTTTTGCTTTTCCATTGCTTATAGAATGAGTTAGATTTGGTAGAAAAATGAGACACAATAGACCAAAACAGTATTACTATTTAAGTTGAGAAAAGAGACAAGTCTATCATTGTCATTGAACATAATCCTCACATCTTCAAAAAAGAAGAAGATCTGAGTCAAACCAATTGATAAAACACTTTGAATTTTTTGTCACATTATTCATTTTATACAATATATTGTCTCTAAAGTTTAAATTAAACATTAATATGAAATTAAACAAATCAAATTCTTACTGTGCCCTGACCAGCCCGACTATTGATTTCTAATCTCAAAATCAGGCCAATTCTGGAGCCTACCCACGAGATCGATTACCCGGGCTGTTGTTTCTTCCTGGTGGAGACGACGTTTACAAGTGGGTAGTTAAGAGACAGGGTCAATAGGGGCATGTGAGTTTTTTTTGGTTCATCTTTACATTTTTCTTCTCAACCTTTCTTCCTCTCCCTCTGTCGGATTTCCAGCGCGCCTCACCACCACCTTCGGGTCACCACACGACGCCATCAGCTCGTTTCTTCGTTCCCGTTCAGCCCCATGTTTTGGCAAGAAGAAGAACACCAACCCAGCAAACTCCTCCCTCCCGAAAACTCCATTTTTCAGCCACCAATCAGAGAACCTGTTTTGAGGCGTTGAAGGGTTGCCCTTGCGCTGCTAGGCAATAGGAGATTGTGAGCCAATTCCAAGAGGGTAAGCAAATCAAATTATAGGGTTCATAGAATTAGAAAATTACTATTTTGATGTAATTGACCTGTTTGCCTTTGGAATTGGGGTTTATGTTGGTTAAGAAAGTTGTTCGTGTTGATGCAACGTATTCACAAGAACCCTACCAATCTCGGCCTTTATTAAAAGACAAAAGGGTTATTCAAGCGCTTGAGGTTTTGCTCGATGAGAAGCTCCAGACTGGAGACCCTCCAAATACGTTTACCTCCACCCACAAACTCTTAGGAAAACCCCAAACATATTCCCGTATTTAACCCTCTATCTTAGCATGGACTCCAACAAATCGTGTCCTGACACCTGCCCCAGACACCAATTGACCCTTTGGGTAGATTCTAGAAGTGTCCCAAAATCAGTATAAAAACAAAGCTTACAAGACAAGGAGAAGCTTGCATAGGACGTTTGACATCCCTATTTTTCAAAAAAGAAAAAGAAGACCAAAACTTTTTGATTAATCAAATCTATGGAAGCCAATTCCAAAGAACCAAGTTCCAAAGGGTTGCGCCACTCCAAATACACAAACACGTGTCACGATCCAACCTTCCATCCCCTCAAATCCCCTCAACCAACCGCCTAGATCTCTCCACCTTCTTCCGCACCCGATCCCTCCTCCCACAGTGGCGACGTGTTAAGTTCCCACTGGTTAGCAAGCACTTTCCCGCCGATCATTTGACGAATCTTTGGTGCTCTCTCCTCCGAAACTTACCAAATCAAAAACCCTCTGCGAAATCGTGATCGGAAAACCCTAATGGAGCTCCGTTCGCGAAAGAGGTTCGCCGGCGAAGATACCGATGGTAAGTCTCTCGTCACTCCCAGACTCCCATTACATCATCGTCTGCTGTTTTTCGCTGTAAAAATTTGGGCCTTTTCGGGTTTTACCTATAAAGCATTGAAATTTGTGAATGTTGTGATTAATTTGGGGGGTTTTAGAACTGGGTTTTGTGTGTAGATGATAAAGTTACAATCTTTTTGATATGAAATTTTGCCCTAAAAAATGTGTGTGAAATTTTGAATTGTGGAAGCAGGAATTGAGCAACGTGCGGAGGAGGATGGGGGTAGCGAGAGTGATGGAGGCTCTTTGTCTGAGGTGGAAGCATATTTGCCTGTTTCGGATTCGGCTATGTTCTCTAGTAGCGAAGGTAATTTTTTCTGTTTTGTTTTGGTAAATTGATTGAGATGAAAATGTAGCAAAGCCATGAAGGTGAAGTTTGTTTTTGTGAGTGTATTTGGGTGTGAAGTTGCGGAAGGGGTTCAATTTTGTTGGTGTGATGGTGGTTTTTTAGTTATGTGGTTGCTGTTTTGATAGAGGTTTTAGTTCAGTTTACTATGGTTTTGTTTTGGTGGATATTTTTTTCGTAAATTGTTAGTAACAAGTTCAGTCTTTTAGGTGCTTGCTAAGAATTTCAATGGATGTTTGATCACTTGATGTAAGGTTGGAGTTCGTTCTGTTAGTGGGTGGTATCTGTTACTGACGTGCATTAAACTTCTGTGTAGGTGAAGATAACCAATTTGATGAGGCAGCGGTTAATGATAAACCAAATGGCAATTTGAAGGAGCTCTTGAGAGAGAAGGGGAAGACCAAGCAAAAGAAGAAAAGAGGACAACCAAGCTCGGACGATGAAGTGATGGATTATGGAAATTTCAATGAATTACAGTGGATTATTCCGCAACCACAAGAACTCGACTTTCTTGGCTTGATAAGGAAAAGCAAGAGAAGGAAGTCAAAATCTGGTAGGCGAAAGCCAATTCTTATGTGGAATATCTGGGAAGATGAGCATAATAAATGGATCGATGAGAATTTCACTGAGGATTTTGATCTCGATGTTCAGAATAATGTGGTAAATGAAGTTGCTGAGACACCTTCTGATTTGATTATGCCTTTGCTGAGGTATCAGAAGGAGTGGTTGGCCTGGGCTCTGAGACAGGAAGAGTCTCAAACTAGAGGAGGAATCCTTGCAGATGAGATGGGAATGGGGAAGACTATACAAGCGATTGCACTTGTACTTGCTAAACGGGACATCAACTGGACACTTCATGAACCCGAATCCTCTACAGGCTTGCCTCACATTAAGGGAACCCTTGTAATTTGTCCTGTGGTTGCTGTAAGCCAATGGGTAAGTGAGATTGAGCGGTTTACTTCAAAAGGAAGTACAAAGATCCTGGTTTATCATGGAGCCAATAGAGAGAAGAGTTCTAAACAGTTCCTAGACTATGATTTTGTCATTACAACATACTCTATTGTTGAGGCTGATTATAGGAAGCATGTGATGCCTCCCAAAGAAAAGTGCCCATATTGTGGGAAGTTGTTTTATGAGACAAAAATGTCTGTCCACTTGAAATACTTCTGTGGGCCTAATGCGATCAGAACCGAGAAGCAGTCAAAGCAACAAAGGAAAACACATTTGCCAGCAAAGAAGGCATGTGAGTCTTCTAATGAAAAGATCAGTGGAAGTTGGGGTGCGAAGAAAGGAGCTAACAAAAGAAAATCAAAGCTGCACGAAGACGATGATATGAATTCAGAAGATGTTGCACGGAACAAAGGGAATTCGGTTTTGCATGCTGTGAAGTGGAACCGGATCATTTTGGATGAGGTGTGTCATAAATTAAAGTATTGTCTATCTTCAAATAATAAGAACAATAATTGATAACTTGCATCAATAAGTCAATTTTGGATGGAAATTGCATCCGTCAATTTGACTTATTCATCATTTTTCTTTAATTTATTTTTATGTTATGCTTTGTTTTATTAACATGTTCTGTGCCTAACATCTTGTATCAAAACAGGCACATTATATAAAATCTAGGCGTTGCAATACTGCAAAAGCTGTTCTTGCTTTGGAGTCTACATATAAATGGGCTCTAAGCGGCACGCCCCTTCAGAACCGTGTTGGAGAACTTTACTCACTAGTAAGTCGACTATACTTAGATATATTGACTATAATCAGGGTTTCTTGGTCATCTATTAACATATTTGAATTTGATCAACACAGGTCCGCTTCTTGCAATTAGTGCCATACTCATATTACTTGTGTAAGGACTGTGACTGCAGAACTCTTGATCATAGGTACAGATGAATGTTACTATAACTTGCATGCTTAAGTTGTACGTCTTTAGAATGAATTGTTACTATAAGTTCCATGATTAAGTTGTTCTACACATTACTGAGACATACAGGACAGGGACATTGTCATAATCATATCTATACTTTTATTTTAATCACCATTTGGTGTAAATGTTCAATTAATTTCTGGTGTCTTTTTGCAGTTCCACATCACAGTGTTCAAATTGCCCTCATAGTTCTGTCAGACATTTTTGTTGGTGGAATAAAGTGAGTGCAGTTCATTATCCATCTTTCTTCTGGTTATTTTTGCACCGTTTAATATATATTCACTGAAATGTATATGTGCTTACATGCATTGTGACTGTTGATCCTTACAAGAACGTGGCCACACCAATACAATTATTTGGAAACACATATAGTGGAAAAAGAGCCATGATATTGCTAAAACACAAGATATTAAAGAACATAGTCCTGCGACGAACTAAAAAGGGAAGGGCTGCTGACCTTGCACTTCCTCCTCGAATTGTAAGTTTTGTTGCAATACTCATGTTTCAATCCTGTAGTGTATATTTTCTAACGTTAACCATTGGTACTGTTTACAGGTTTCATTGAGGAAGGATACATTGGATATCAAAGAACAAGATTATTATGAGTCATTATATACTGATAGTCAAGCATTATTCAACACGTAAGTCAACTCTTTATATTCTCTTTTTTTCTTTTTTGGAATTTCTCATGTTTTATAAGTTTGTTTTTATGTTTGTTGGAAGTTCTAGTTCCAGAATATTGCTTGAATTGTGTTCTAGTTTAGTCCATTCAAAAGAAAAAGAGGATTGGGTTATATTAGTATGGGAAATTGCCTCTGTTGGCCTATAAATCCTTTTGCTTGGCTTATGTAATTTTTCCTTACAGATATGTTGATGCGGGAACTCTGATGAATAATTATGCTCACATCTTTGATCTTCTCACGCGCTTGCGGCAGGTAGTACAATTGCTGAAATGTAAAAGTATAGTTGATACGTTCTTGATTCCGAATTGTAATCATTGCTCATTTTTCTGTTACCTGGTTTAGGCTGTTGATCATCCTTACCTTGTCGTGTATTCTGCAAGTGCTGCATTAAGAAATGGAAACAAGGCTAATATTGATAACAGTGAGAAAATATGTGGCATTTGTCATGATCCAGCTGAAGATCAAGTGGTTAGTTGATCCTTTCTTCAAGCTAATAGCTTGGTTATGTAAAGTTGATTTTTTCCCTTCATGGACATCAAATATGGTCACTACGTATGATTATGAAAGGGTGGTTCTAGTATAGTTTCTTTGATAGTAGAATCTGGAAGATTGACAAACTCGTAACTGGAAATATAAATGTAGCGCTCGAAATTGGTTGTTGGGAAGTAGTAATGGGATTTGGCATTTTGCTTTTGGTATATGTTGGCATGTATATTCTGGATTTTTACCTTGCCGGTTTGTGCATCCGTTACTTTACCCATGGTGCTGATTAGGGAACTGATTTACTAAAAGTACACATTTTCTTGGATTGAAGTTATATCCTCAGTAATTTGCTGCTTTTCTTTTTTCAAAACCTGTACTCTGATATTGAGTTCCTTTTATGTTATTTTCTTGCATGTTCCAGGTTACTGCTTGTGAACATGTCTTCTGCAAGGCATGCTTAATTGAGTTTTCTGCTTCCTTGGGACAAGTTTCATGCCCTTCATGCTCAAAATTGCTTACTGTGGATCTGACCACAAGTGTAGGTGCTGTGGATCCGACTACTAAAACTACCATTAAGGGGTTCAGATCCTCGAGCATTTTGAACAGAATTCAGCTTGAGAATTTTCAGACTAGCACAAAAATTGAAGCTTTGGTACGTATTGATGTGAAAGGCCATTTTATTATTATTTATTCTTCCTTTGATGGCAATTTTATCGTACGCTGCATCCCTGACTTTCCAGTATCTTTTTTAACTCTGATTGGATCATACATCTCCAGAAAGAAGAAATCAGATTCATGGTTGAAAGAGATGGTTCTGCAAAGGGAATTGTTTTTAGCCAGTTCACATCATTCTTAGATCTCATTCACTACTCCTTACAAAAGGTAAAACTAAATTATACAAAGAATTTTGGTTTTTGCAGTAATAAAGTACAGGTTGTGATTAAAGAACTTTTGCAGTCGGGTGTCAACTGTGTCCAGTTGGTTGGAAGCATGACCATGTCAGCAAGGGATAATGCTATAAAGAAATTCACTGAGGATCCAGATTGCAGAATTTTCTTAATGAGTTTGAAAGCCGGAGGTGTTGCTCTTAATCTTACAATCGCATCACATGTGAGTATTTTCTGTGTTTTAAGTTGCTTGGAATTATGCTATATAATTTAAGGATCGGGAGATTCAGAGGTACTATTGGAAATTTGATTTCAACCACATGAATATAATATGTTGGAACTCTATAGGTTTTCTTGATGGATCCATGGTGGAATCCGGCTGTGGAGCGACAAGCACAAGATAGAATCCACCGGATAGGGCAGTACAAACCGATCAGGTTCAAATTTTGCTTGCTTCTTCTGGTCTGTTTCTATAGATCCTATAATGTTGAAAGGATGCAGTTCTAAGTTTTCTGTTTGTTTCAGAATTGTGAGATTCGTCATTGAGAACACAATTGAGGAGAGGATTTTGAAGCTACAGGAGAAGAAGGAACTAGTGTTTGAGGGGTAAGTGATTTTACTGGCTTTCTTTCGTGTACATGTACCTGACTCAGGATCTCAAACCTTCCTTTTTGCTTTCTACAGCACCATTGGTGGTTCTACAGAGGCTCTGGGGAAATTGACTGAAGCTGACTTGAAATTCTTGTTTGTCACCTAAGCTGCTAAGCAGATGACCCGAAGATGAAAGGCAAAATTTTGTATATCTAGTTATTAACTGTACCAAAACAATCCTCAAATACTTCTAGGGCATTCGCCAGGCCTTGCTTTTGTAAAATAGTTGCAGCTGAAAATCAAGGAATTAAAATTTTGCGACGCCTCAGATTTAGAGCCTCGGTGAAACTGCTTGAGCTCTTGGGTCCTTGTTGCATCAATTTACGAGGTAGTAGGAAATGCTTAATGCACTTCAAGGGTAAGATAATTGGGTGTTTGTTTTCTCATGGTTCAATAACCCAGCGTGTGCCTTTAAAAAAGGTTCATGTCTTTGGTTCCAATTAAAGAAAGCATATCTAATAAAAAAATTAAAGAAAGCCGCATGGTTCAATAACCAGGTTCAATCATGTAGAAATATATTGTAAAAAAGTAAGCCGCACCGCACTCTAGCGTTTCAGTTTGCCATCTTGCTTCGCACCCCAAACCTTCATAATGTCCGACGAGGTTTCACACCGTTTCCTTCCATGATGACGGGCCAGCATTCACAAGTGCTTTGCGATCTTTGCCGGCACCACAACGGTTCTTTACTGTTGGTAGGCTTCTTACCTTGAAGCGTAAGGTTCCAAACCCGAATGCGGTCATTGGAATTATAACCTCTGTTTGGAATCTTCACAATAGACTGCATGTAACACCCCGTCCTGAAAGATACTTTTTTACCGGCATTAGACGGGTTACAGAGGGTGGTAACCGCGCTGTTGATTTTCTCCGAATTAATATTCAAGTTTAATATCGAAATATTCTCGATTCTGAGAGAATGTGGAATTAATGTCTCGAGATAGTAGATTATGTCAATACGATTACTCTGGTATATCCGAAATATTTTCTGGAGCTACGAGCTGTTTACTATGGATTTATTTAGTTTACGGAAGTAATAAAAGTTATTTACTTTACCGTAAAAATATGACTTTGTGACAAGTCGGGGATTTGGAGAAACTTCCTTCGAGAAAGTTGTAGAGGACGTTAATACGAACTCGTGGGTATGTCCTATGCATTAATCGGAGTTCGTATGCGGGAATTATTCAAGTTAATGTATAGTTACTACGTGGTAATTGGTAAATAGTAAAATTATATTTTTTTTACCATTCACGGTAACTTTCCAATACTTGGTCTGGGCCACTGATCTATTTAGATCAATCCGGGCCGTTGTTTCCTTTAGTTATATAGAGGAGAGATCCGATCGGGGATTCTCCCTCCCCCTTCGCTCTGGATCTCAAAAACGTCAATCCCGACACGGACACGGAAAATACTTAATATATTTATATATTTTTAATAGGATATCACATATAACTTATTCAAAAGTTTTTGAAACATAAATAAACTCACTTGAGTTAATGTTAAACAAATAAAGACAGTTTTTAACAAATAAAGACAATTTTTCTTTATCTTCCATGTGTCATGATTTAATTTACCAAACTAACCCTACACTAATTAAATATGTTTTTAGAAGTCTATACATTAACACGTTTCAATAACTTGGTGTACTAACAGTTAATTCCAGTAGAAGTAGTAGCAGAGGTCTGCTCCCTCGTCCTCGAAATCTCTCATTGATCCCTCCCTACTGCTCGACTGGGCAACACAACAGCTTGGAGGCAGAACCCCAGTCGAGCCACCACCAACAACTTCACATCTCCGTAGCTCCGCCCTGCCAACCGTCGAACCTAGCAAACCTGCCAGACCTCTGTTGGGTTTCTCTTGCACTCACCAGCTACAGAAACGTCAGAGAGGAGACAGGCAGCGCTTGAGGGAGAGACGACGTCGAGGAGGTGGAGAAAATGCTGGAGAATCGTTGTGAGTGCCACCGTCGAGCTTCGGGCTCGCCTGGGTAACTCCTGTTTCCCTTCTCCTTCTGTTTTTGATCATCTAGGGTGTTTTTTGTGGGGTAGATCCTTGAGTTGCAGGTAGAGGAACAGGGTTTGGCCGAGAAAACTCAGAATTTCGGCCAAACCAGTCAACCGGAATAGGCTAGGGTAAAAAGGGGTAAAACCCTGGGTTTTTACTGCGGTAGATCTGGTATTTTACCAATTACTGTGTGTGTGAAAAGTCAGGACTGCCCCTGACTGTTTAGTATAATTACAAGGATGTCATTGAGGCTAAAATCTCATAAATGCCCTGACAGTTTGTGTTAATTACAAAGCTGCCACTGAGTTAGAAATTTCATAAATACCCCTGATAGAATTGTATAATTACAAGGACTGCCATTGGGTTTAAAAATCCTAAAATACCCCTGGCAGCTTAGCATTTTATCAAGCTGCCATTAAGGCTGAATTGACATTATTGCCCCTAGAAATTCTAGGTTTTTGCAAGGGTGACATTGGTCGGTTTATTTAATTTTATGGTTGTCACTGTTTAATTTTGTGTTTGGGTGTTTGAATGTTGTTTATACTTACGGTTGAATGGTTGTGTTATTACCGATCGTTATCTAGGTTGTGGATACCTCGGTTTTGCGTTTAGCTTATGCTATCTCTGTTTGTAAATCGACCATTATGTAGTAAAACGGGATTTTTTCGGTTAGGGCGTTAATGAATACAAGAGCTACGTGTGGCTTGATCCCTGAAGACATGGTACGTAGGCAGCCTGACCAGGATTCGGGTGCAGTCACAAATAAAATTAGAACTCTAGGTCCTCTAAATGAATGGTGTGAGATCCAAATGCAGGAATCGGGATAATCTCTGATGGTGAGGTCTATTCTGGTACCGTTTGGACTGTTTGAATTTGGTTTGGAAAAAGGGTTATCCTTTCTCAAAGGGGATTGTAAGTAAATCTCTCTTGGGATGGGTCCCACACGTCCTAACTCAGGTTTAGAAAAGTAAACTTGGGTCGGGGCGTGACACTGCAGATGCGGGCTAGGACTGATAAATTTGTGCTGTGTTTCACAAGAGCAGACGATTAGAAGAATATCCTGATTGAGATCCATGGTTGTATGGATGGTCTCTATCTGTGTTAGCGGATGATGGATTGGAGGATGCGGCGTCGGTGCTAATCAAGTCTTTTCCAGTTTGGGTGGAAATCAAAGGCCTTTCGGATGCACTTACAACGGATGAGGCGGTTGAAAAGGTTGGATGGACTCTCGGTTTTGTGGGCTGCATTGATCAGATGAATATCTGACGAGGCACTCGAGCAAGGGTCCAGATTGTGTAGAACATCTGTGAGCCGATTATAGAGGCTTTTTGGGAGATGGTCTTTGAGTTTAGTTCGAGGCGGTTTCCTGTGAAACTAGCGGTGAAATACGACCGCACGGTGGGTTTTTTTCAGGTTTGTGGTCTCCTAGTGCATCAAGAGACAGGTTGTACGAGTAAACCTACCTTGTTACCTCAGTTCATAGAGATTGAATCGATTAAAACAAGTTTCTCTATTCCAGGGATATCGACTGCTGATTTAGGGTTTCAATTAGAGAGGTTGAGGACCCCTACTGTGGTGCAGCCAGTACCTATCATAGTACCGGTGGTGGTGGAGCAATCAGTGTCATCTATCCCGTCTCCTATGGCTGTAGTCAAGCCTGGTCTGGAGTTGGCTCTAGTCTCGATAGGAAAGCGTAGTAAGGGAGTTTAAAGCTCATGCTCTACGGAATGATCCCATATGAACTTCAGAGATGGCTCTTGCTCATTTCGACGGGGGGGTGATTGTTATTTCTCCTATGAAGAAGAGAAAACTGGGGCGGCCTAAGGGGTCTTGAAATAAGAAATATGTTAGCGGTGTTGATCAGGGGGACTACGGTCCGATTACATGAAAGGAGGACGATTCCTGTGAGGGGGTATTGTTAGTACCACCAGAATTAGGTTCGAGATCTAAATTTATGTTGGATGGTAGTTCCTCTGGAGATATCTCTCCTAGAACTTCAATAGTAGAATAATTGGATTTCGTCGAATCTTTGGTTTAGTCAGGTATCCAATAAAAGTGATTTTCTAAAACTGTTAATTTGATTCAGTTCTTGTTTTAGTTCCCCAATTCCAATGTTTGAGGTGCTAGGTTTATGGTTTGCAAGAGAGACCATCTATGTTAGATTTCGATCTACTTAGGTAGGTTTGCATAATTCATTTCTAACGAGAACATATATTATAATCCGACTTTCAGATATCAATATATCATTGACTAATGTCTATTTTTTTTTTAAAAAAATGCATCTAGAATCCTCAAAGTAATCTCCCCTTGGATCCGGTCTTTGCATTTGTATTAGGGTTCAATCTTGAAAACGCATTTTAGTATAGCCAATCCCAGATTTGTTTTGGTTGATAAACAAAATTTGCTTTTTATTAAAACTCTTTCAATAACACCAAAGTGAGTATTAAGGAAAATGCTTTCAGGATTATTCATCCCCTTGTCCTATAGAGCATCCCAACTCTTCCAATCAAAAAGACATTGACAAACACGCTTTGCCGTCCATAGCCTATAGTTTGCAAACCACTAAATCCCTTACACGTCAAGGAGAAGTCTGCGAGGGTCTTCCACAACATCTTTTATACGGCGCAAGAAGTAAACAGCCTCTCTTCCATCAATGAGACGATGATCATAAGTCAAAGCAATGTACATCATTGGCCTGGAAACAACATTTCCCCCGACAACCATGGGACGGTTCACTATGGAGTGCATGCCCAAAATAGCAGACTGCAAGAGGAAGCAACAATAAATAAATATTTTAATAATTTAGTCAAAAGACAGTTAAATGTGACGTTGAGTAATAGGATAATACCTGTGGAGGGTTGATGATGGGTGTACTCAAAAGGCTTCCATATACACCACCATTTGATATAGTGAATGTGCCTCCAGCCATCTCATCAATGGATATAGAACCATCTGCTGCTTTTTTAGCCAGAGTATTGATCTCCTTCTCTACCTGAGCAAAGTTCATACCGCCAGCATTGCGGACAACTGGAACAACAAGACCCTTCAATAACAAGAAATTGATTCCGTTAGTTCTCATGTGATGAGGCATGTTCATGTCACGAATTACAATGACAAAATTTACGCATATACACAATTTCTTATGTTGAAAAAGATTAACCACAGAATATGACAAGATATTACCTATAACAATTTGTTACTACGTATCCATCCACTTGAATTCAAAAATTACATTTCTCTACAATTAGGAACAGAACAGTGGCATACCTTCGGTGTCCCAACTGCAATACTGATATCAATGTAATCCCTGTATATGATATCATCGCCATCAATGACAGCATTGACAACAGGCAGCTGCTCAAGTGCACTAACAGCAGCCTGAAACAAATTATTATGATACTTAATGATGGTACTTTGTACTTGCTATGTTCATTTGACAATGAACAACAGTAGTTTACAAACAACATGCTAAAACACATGTACCTTCACAAAGCCCGACATAAATCCCAATTTCACTCCGTGCTTTTCAACAAAGGCATCCTTATAGTCTGAACGGAGCTTCATCAAGTTAGTCCTGCACCATGCAGAAAATCAATGACAAGAAAAGTAGTGACTGAAATAACAATGTGATCAACCAACTTAAAACTAAGTGGCTTCTTTATTCACTTTCAAAGTCAAGGACATTCTCATGCTTCTTTCCCATCTCATGATTTATACAAAAAAGACACTAGAAAGTGCTTCAAGAGCCAAATGCCATATTTACCAAATTGACGTTCTTTCCTACTACAGGAAACAACTTCAACAAGATCTGTAGAGAAAAGGCACCAAAGGTGGGGGACTTTTTTTGCATGTTTAGGATGATAAGTAAAATGTCAACAGAGAATTCTATCAATGGTATTGCATAGTTGCATAATTGATTTATCTTAAAATGACAGTATAACTAAGAAGGCAAGATACAGCTGTTCTAAAATGGGACATCATCCAACCAGAATAATATGATTAATGAACTTACATATCAACCTCGTTAAATGTGGTTAACAAAGCAAATGTATTCTGAGAATCTTTCAAGCGTATTGCCACCCGCTTTCTTAGTCTTGTCATAGGAACCTGTAGATGTGAAAAGCAACTTATATTCGACCACTCTTAAACAATCAACTTATACATTTTCTCATATGAACAAGGAAACTAAGACTTACTCGTCTTTCCCTGTCTTTGGGAGGAAGTATCGGTTCCGAAGCCATATGTTTAGGTGGTGGTTGCGAGGAGGGTGCTCTACTTTTGGGTGATACCTCCTTGACAGGGGCAGGTTCTGCTTTGGGAACTTCTTTCTCGGCACTTTCCTTTTCTTTAGGAGGTTCTGGCTGACTAGAAGCCTTTTCTGATGGAGCAGCTTGCACAACACCTTCACCTGATTTTGAGATTATGGCAATCTTAACACCTGGCTCAACAGTCTCACCTATCTTTGCCAATAACTATTAACCATAACAAGTTCATGATAAAAAGAAAAACATCAGTATCAAGCAGGATAAGTGACTGTAAGTGGTGACTATAGACATGCTACTTCAAGAATCTTCTGTAGAGATGTTGCAGAAACATTACCTTCTGAATAACACCAGCTTCAGGACTAACAACATCAATTGTCACCTAGTGGTAAACAGGAAGGTATATGTAAATCAATACATAAATTTGTGTAAAGCCTACTGCATTTGAGAAGTATACAATATGCAAGAAAACTACCTCATCTTTCAACCAATGAAAAGAAAAATACCTTGTCAGTTTCAATCTGTGCTATCGGCTCGTCAATTGCAACTTTGTCACCAGGTTCTGCAATTGTGTCATATGCATGAGTTACAAAACAATAAAATACATATATACCCACAGCAAAAATGTCATCAGCATCAGTCTAAAACTAATACAACACAAAGGGGAATTGGACAGACATAGTAAAAGCATCAACGTACTCTTTAGGAATGTTGCCAAAGTGCCATCAGTAATAGATTCACCCATGAAAGGAACAACCGCTTCAACTAAGTCTCCTGCAATATTCATCAGTTGAGAGTTGATAACTCTGACATGCCCAAAAACATTTAAATATATCAAGAGCCATTAGATAATATTGGGTTGGCATATTTCATTACTTACCATCTGAAGAAAATGATCTATTCTGGAATCTGATAAAAGATTCTGTTTGCATTAGTGAAGTAGCTACCCTGCAACAAAGAAAAAAATGAAACATAACATCAGACTTGAATAATAATAATAATAATTATCTTTCTTCCTGTCACTCTAGGTGCAGGCTTCAGTAACACATTCTGATTCTCACCCTAGATTAAGGTCTCAAAACACATCAAGACATCCCAGAACTCTTGCCAAACGTAAAGTCAGCAAGACTTTTGAACCATATTCTGAATTTTGTATAAGCATTGTGCAATTAAAAGTCCATGACAAAGAGATAATACTCTATCTCAAGAAATCAAATTCTTGAGTAGTACTCAACTCAAGTTCTAACTCCCAGAAAGATATGGGAATAAGAATCTAAAAGGAGTGATACAAGAACAATTGAAACCATTATTGAAGGCACAATCCTATATCATTACATGTCCTGCACTGGTAGTGTTTAAAGTACATATATTTGTATTGTTAACAGAAAGATGAAGGTTTAGACAAAACCACGGATTGGATAAAAAAAACCTTGGTCACATAGACAAGAGGAGAAAGTTTTTAAGATCACACAGATGTAGTTTTAAACTCCAAGGAATAATCAACACTAAAAGTGCCACAAGAGATAGTGTTCATAAAAACCATTTTCATGCAAAGCTCGCAGGAGGTGATAAAAGAATGTAAAATTGATAGGGTATCCTCGAAAATACAGTGACAAGGAAAGATCAGAGCACAGTACCTGCTTGACATCGAAGCATAACTACCTGCAGACGTTGAGAGCAGGAATTTAAATAAATTAATATGAAGCCATTAAATACAAGTTTTGCTTAAATGAACTTAAAACTCACTGGAGGCAATATGGTAGCTTGACCTCTGAATACACTCATATCCTCTCCCATTTAATAAAGCCTGCATGACATGAGGTTCCAAGGATCAGATACCCTCCAAGGCAAACAGAACAATATAGAAACAGAAATCCGATTATAACTTTCCAATCGAAACAAAGCACAAGAGAAACAGAAATCAGTTTCAAGTACCCCTTTTGGCACAGTGAGGTAACACTTTGGCGTGGAGGCTCCAGACCTAACCTTCCACGCTTGTCCCAACACCTGAGACTATACACCCAAACATAGACATTAGTACAAAACTATGCCAATTCTCACTTAAAATCATAAACACAGAGTGAAGCTATTCCTTTCAGTAATCGTGACACGAAAACTACATAAAGCATGTCGATTTCAATCGAAATAAAACACCGGATAAAAAGAAAAAAAATCAATGGAGGTCTGAAACAGTACCGAAGAGACTTTCCGGCGTATAGTCCCCCAGATCATTTTCTTCAAATCTTCAGCAACCTGACCTGAAACAAAAACAAATCAACGAAAAGAAAAATCATATAACCACGTCTCAGACAAGCAGCAGTAGTAAAAACTCAGAATCATGGCTCAATTTCATATAAACCAAAAGAAATATCAAATCACAGTCTAGATAGCTCTGAGCATACACTAGAATAAGAGGGCTTCATCGATCTAGGTCGAAATCGAGAATAAGATTTCGATTGAAGATTTAAATATTCGTGTATATACCTAAAACCCGGAGTTGTGGGAATAGTAAACGTGATCTGAAGAAGAAGAGGCGAATGCGTAGTTTAAAATGATAGAAATGGTATCACTACGGCAAAATTGAATAGAATAGAGAACAGGAGAGAGAGAGAGGGGGAGGGTTTACCTGGTAAGCGGAAAATTGAGTAGGGATCGAAATACACAAAGGAAGAAAAAGAAGAAGAATATGAGCTTCTAGCGACTTTCACGCCGACCATCTAACGTGCGTACTTTTCCTTCTATTTTTCTACTTTTTATTTTTACTTTTTCTACTTTTTATTTTTGCCCCCCTCTTATTTATTATTTGTGTGTGCTTTTAAATCCACATGAGCTGGTTTTAGTGGTTAGCGGGTTCAACTCGTTATAATCTGTTAAACTAATGAGTTATAGCGGGTTGAACCTGTTGGGTTCGCGGATTACATGTTTGGGTCTGTTAAGGAATTTTTTCATCATTTTTTATATATTTTTTTTAATCAAATACAAAAAAAATTCTTTTGACGGTTAAAAGTTCCAACGATTTAGATGAAATAAAGTAAAAAAAAGATGGATTGGTAAGGTTTTGTCCTTTTATTTATTTTTTCTTAGCGGGCCTTAACGGGTTAAATGGGTTCCAACGGACAACCCGTTTCCGTCCGCTAACTTGCGGGTTGTAATGGGTTGACAACACATTAACCCGTTATGTAATTGGACGGTTAGCGAATAGGTTTTTAACGGACGGTAAGCGGGCGGTTAACGGATAGTGTGTTGAATTGCCAGGTTGACTTTTAAATATACTTAGGGAGTGTATTGGCTTTAGATTTCTGCTTACTTTTTTATGTAATTGATTTATAAAAAATTCTTAGATTTATACATATTTATAAAATCCATTAGATTCATATAGATTTTAAAACCTAAACCTTTTAAGATTCTTGTAAACAAATAATAAATTTGCATGGATTCTCCTAGAATTAAACAAACATTTTAGGATTCAACATTTATTATATAAACATGTAACATGAGTAGATAAACAAAAAGTAATAACATAAAAACTTCACAATGTAAGCTCTACATGTGTACCACACATTCATAAACATATTATGGAGAGGGAATAAAAAATTCTTATTCATAAGATATCATTTTGAAATTCATAGGCCCGTGTTAAAACATGGTGAAAAAAAGACATGTTTATTTTGTACTTAAGTTGTATGTGACGACTAAAGGTAATGATTATATTTATCTATATCTCTACTGTAATAAAGTAAAGTTCAAAATTCAAACAAAAGTGTTGATACACATATTAAGTTGATTGAAAGAGTTGAATACATGTTAACGAATCAAAAAACAAGACAAAAAATTGTGTAGAATATATAAGGCACGTACAAAAACCAAGTGAATGAATACTGTAATAAAAAATAATAAGATCAAAAAACATGTATAAAAAAGAAAGAAGAATGGTAGTGACAAGAGGAGAGAGTATGAAGCAAAAAACAAGACAAAAAATTGTGTATAATATATAAGGCACGTACAAAAACTAAGTGAATGAGTATTGTAGTAAAAAAAATATGATCTAAAAACATGTATATAAAAAAAAGAAAGATGGTAGTGAAAGGAGAGAGGGAGGGAGAGAGAAATGAAGAAAATAAAATAATAAAAGATAAAACTTGTAAATCCACGTAAATCTTATATCTAGGGGGTTAGATTGTTCACTTTATAATTTACACTAGACAATCCATGCAAATCCACAATTTAATAAATCTTTGTCAATTTATGTGTTTATTGAATATCTCTATACTTTCATGGATATAAAATCTTTAATTAAAAATCCTAATTAAATACCCTCACACTTTTATAGATTTTAAATCTTATGTTATAAATCCTAATTAAATACCTCTAAACTTTTAAAATCCATAAAATTCTTTAAAACTTCGTGGAAATCTAGCTACAATACACCTCTTTTGGGAGAAAAAATTAAAGGACCTACAGGAGAAAAAATATGGAAAGAATGGCAAAACCCTCCTCGAAAAGATGATATAGCAATATGACCTAGAACACAACATGTATATGATATATTACGTGAATAATGTAGACAACTAAAAGCAAAAAAACAAATTAGAAAAACAATTTTACATGAGCTGTAAAAATATAAATTTACCTAAACAATATGGTTGTCATAGAAAAGATAAATATAATAAGAAAATAAAACCTTATAGGAAAAGCTATGAGAAAAAATATAAATCTTACAAGCAAGATATAAAGTTTGACATACAACCTTCAAGAACCTTTAGAAAAATAAAGTATATACCTAAGCATTTTAGGAAAAGAACTAGCAAACCTTGGATTAGAAAATATAAACCACCAAAAGATAAAAACACTTGTAAATGTTATTTTTGTAGTGAAATATGACACATTAGACCTAAATGTCCTAAATTAACAAAACAACAGAAAAAGTACAATTAATTGAGCAATTTAACTTAGAGGAAGACGAAGACTTAGAATCAATCTACAACTTAGAAAATTTAAGTGATAATGAGAGCATTTATAGCATAACTAGTATTGATATGTTTTCTGAATCTGAATCTAAATCAAATTATTCGAGCAATTCAGATAGTGAGATATGCATGTTTGAAGAGCAAGAAGAATTTTAATATGTTAACTTAGGTTGGCCTCAAATATATAGTAAATGTAAGAAAATAGTAGCTGAAAAATATTTTACTAGCAAGATAATATTTTATAAATCTTGTTACAATAGTAGAACATTAAAGGTAAATTCCATAGAAGAAGAAGAATAAGAAATTAATATACAAAACACTAAAATAGAAAATCAGAAAACTAGTTCACTAATAACTATAAATTGTGAATTAGAATTCTCTAAAGACCATAAGATTCAAATAATAATCATGGTAGACACGGGTAGCACAAAAGTGTAATTAAAGAACACTTAGTACCAACACAATTTAGGCAAAAAATAGCAAAACCAATTAGAGATTCACAATTTGACACAAGAACTGTTTACTTAACGCATTACATAACCAACATACCCATTAATATAGAAAAACAAATTTTTACCTTACCTTTAACATTTATATCACCTATAGGATCATATCCGTTCATCTTAGGATTAAATTTTATAAAGAGTTTACAAGGAATTTTATACATACCTCCTGATATAACTTTCTTTAGGAAAGTCATAACTACCACTGATCAAAGCAATTTAATAGAAGCATATAGTAGCATTAATCTTGAGGAATCAAGAGCAAAACTCGGAGAAGAATATTTAGAGAAAAATCAAAATGAGCAAAATAGTTTAGAATATGATGAATCAATTTTTAAGCTTGAATAACCAAACATTGGAACAATAACACTATTAGAAAGAAAACAAATAGATAGATCTAAAACTTTAGAAGAATTATTATAATTAATAGAACTGACTAGAATTATAGGAGAAGATCCACAATTACGTTGAAGCAAAAATAAGATTTTAGAAAATTTAGACATAATTAATCCACATTTAACTATTAAAACAGCTGATATGCCTAGTAATTTATTACATAAGCAAGAGTTTGAGCAACAAATTAATGAATTATTAAACCTTAAAGTAATTAGACCTTCAAAGTCTAGACATAGATCAACAACATTTATAATTAGGAAACATTCAAAGCTTAAAACAGACAAAGCAAGAATAGTATATAATTATAGAAGATTTAATGATAATACTTATGAAGATAGTTATAAATTACCTAATAAAGATGAACTATCAGGACCCACCCCGGGTTAACCCCTTTTTACCCGAGGTAAATCTTGCGGGGTCTACCTCTAGAGAACTTCTTACTAAAACCCCTTTAAAATGGACAACCATTCCTGCAAATACATAAGCTCTTCAACGTAATATATATTCTAACCCCAACATCTGAAGCCATCCTGCTTTCCAAATCACAACTACGCTTCACAAATGTTAAGCTAAGCTAAGTTGGGGGTAATCAGAGCAAATCTACATAGATGAGATATCTAAGTAAAATTGCTAGCGTCAGTGGATTAGTTGGCTATGTCTCGTCTTCTGTACGCAAGACCTCCTCTTAGCAACCTTGCAACACTGGGCATTTGAAAACGAAGGGTCCAGGGGAAAACATTTAAAAACAGGACGTTAGAGTGAGTGGACAAAAGAATATCCAAGCGCGAGAAAATAATCTATTTATGTTCTCCCTTTAATTTTTCAGAAAATCCATATGCACGCCTCGTTGGGGAAAAATTTCAAATAATTCATTCGAAAAAAACATTTTCACATATTAAATTTAAAGTATCAGGAAATAGTTGATTTCATCAAGCAAGAAAAAAAAGTATCTGGTCTGTATCCCTCTTAGAAAAAGTAACCAAAAATTCATACTTTCTTCAAGCCCTAGCCAAAGTAAGATTTTTACATTTGCCTGATGATTGTAAAAATCATGTCATAATATTACAGCATGATAAACATCTTTCATTCCAAGTAGCTATCCAAAATTTTCTTTTTAATCTTATAGCTAAACCTCAGGCTGGTATAGGAATATATTGTCAAAATACTTTGTCTCACTCTGAAGAAGTAGCAAGATATCACATATTATTAGCTACAATCAACATGCAAGACTTTAATGAAATGTACATTGAGCATGATAATGAGAAAATCAGCGTCACTCCAGGATTGTTAATGGAGCAAGGATTTTTAGCAAATTTGTTCAAAACCACCACCATTTAGAGTCATGTCCTAGTCATCTTAAACGTGTAATTAATCATTATATTAGATAATGGGGGATTATTAGCCTTGGTCATAGTTATATTCATCTGAAGTTCACAACTATCCCATCATATCCTTGTAAAACTAGCCTTTTCCATGATAAGACCACACTTAATCCTCATAGATCTCCATAACTACATAGAACCACCTAAATTACCAGAAATCTTGACAGCTCCAACAATTACAGATATTCATAAATATCGTGTTGTTCAACTAGTGGTAGATGACTACTTTGATGACACCACTTTACATCTACTCTACCAAACTGATTGTCTGGGCATCTATACTAGACAACACATGAAAAGAATACCTCGACCAGGTCAACAGTACCATACTAACATGAGTGAAATCACTGAAGAAATTTATAATTTCTTTTATTAAGAAGAGCAAGAAAAACAACTAGCAATGAGAGTTGATGATAATTACTGAGATAATCTTGATGATGAAGAGCTTCATAATATTGAAAACATGATGGAACCATAATCTCATTACAGCATGTATAAAGAAAACTTCAACATGAAGATTCAAAGAGGCAAGAAAGACAACAAGAAGAATTGCAGATTTTGCAAAAGCATAAGATGAAGATCACCATCATCGTACAAAGAAAACAAGAAGCAAAAGAATCTGGCGTAGCACCAAAGTTTTCATTTCAAATTGTTTGTTTGTAGTAGACAGGAAAAGACAAAACAACATAAGGGCATTATTATCCACTTAAAATAAAAATAAAGTTACTTTAATTAAAATAAATAATATATTTTCAATGAATAGATTAGATTCAATCGATATAAGATTCAACGCGCTACAACAGTCACACCATTCTTAAAAAACAGTCACACCCTTCTTTAAATCAAGCTAACAAATACTTCTACAACTGAAAACGACCGAAATATAATAGAAAAACCAATTTAAGATAGGATGATGTTGCTCAGAGACAAAACCGAATCAAAAGCCACTTTTTAGGAGAAATTTTTCAATGTTACTGTAGCACTATGTGGCAATGTCTAGTGGTGTTGCATTTCAATCAAAACAAGACATATGAATTTATTACAATTAAAATAAAAACTATTAATTTTTATATTTTGTGAAATGCCATTTAAGGTTATTTAGTGAGTTTATACTAGGGTCTAAGGTTTAAGTTTAGGGTATATGGTTTAGGGTTTAGTATTTGAAAAATAATAAGAAACCCAAAATGGTCTTTAACAATATAGCTAAAATCTATATATTTAAGTTTAATTGTAATAAAATCACATGTCTTATTTTGATTAAAATGTAACACCACTCAACATTGTCGTGATTCTGTGGTAACACTGAAAATTATTCTTTTTTAGAAATAAAAGCCACGTAAAATCTATATAAAACAAAATCCCACACTTAAATACAATTCCAATTCAAACTTCCGGATGAAATCAATTAATAATAGATGACTCATCAAAAACAAAATATCAATTATGATGACTCCCAATCTATAATTAGTTAATTACAAAAAAGTGCCTCCGCACTCGCACCAACCCACACATACACACACAGGTCCTAAAGCTATTCTTCTTCTTTCTCAGATCCGTTGGAGACGAAAAGATGATGCAACTACTGTACTCTGCGATCTTCAGCCAAATGGCGCTGATACTGATGCTGCTGTTCAAGACGCCGCTGAGGAAGCTGTTGATTTTGGGCCTCGACAAGCTCAAGCGAGGCAAAGGCCCAATCGTCGTCAGGACTGTCGGCGGCACCGTCGCCGCTGTGTTCTTGGCCACCGTTTACAATCTCACCGAGCTCAAGAAGCGTACCAACGAGGCCGGCATGCTCAACCCTACCGACGAGGTCCTCATGTCCATCAAAATGCTCGAGATTTCTCTCATGGGTACCTCTCTCCTTAGATCTTAATTATTGAGTTAATCTTGTTATTTCTGTATCCGTTTAGCGTGGAATTACAGATTTTTCTGTTTTCGTTCTGTTTTGTTGAATTTTGTGTGTGCTGTTGTTTGTAGATGCCAAAAGAGTATGCTATACATGTGTAGCTTGAAGTGGTTAAGGTTTTGGGGTTGTCTACGGTATTGGGATATATACTATACACTTATTTACCATTAATTGAACAAAAATAAGTAGTTACATGGGTAAAATTTACAACATTCACAACAAAATTATTGCATTTATTTTATACATTTACGTATAATTGTACCAAGTTACTGCAATGACAATAAGTTGTTTATAAACTTGTAAATTGTCTTAAGTTGAGTAATTACCTCTAATAGAACAAATATTACCTAAATAATAACTGCATTTACCAAAATGACAACAAATTTGTTGTTATATCAGTAAATGTAAGTATCACAAATATGTAGGTAGCTTAGAAAATTTCAAGGTTTTGCACGAGTCGATCAGTTGAGCAGTTTGAGCTCATCTGATGACATTCGAAGAAATTGAGTGATTAACATAGGGAGAGTTCATATCTCTTCCTTCTCGCCCTTTGTGTTTCACTTCCATCAGCTTGAAACATGTTACCTGAACCAAGAAGTTGGTTTAGGTCTCTAATAGCAAGATTAATCGGTCGCATGTTTGCTCTTCTTAACTAACATTATAAATGATGTTAGCTAGTCAATGTCTGAATTTTCATTATGTCGTTCAATTTGCTCAAATTTTCTTTCCTTTGTTGATTGTTGACATTAGATATAACATGCTCCTAGATGTTATTGGACATAACACAATACTGATACTTTCCTTTTTGTCAATTGTGGTTGATTTTACTTCTATATTTTCTTATGATTTCCTTAGATGTCCGTATTTTTAATTTTTCCGGTACTATTTCTTTGTTTCAGGCTGTTAATATGAATTGTCTATATACCACCTGATTTTAGTTTTACAAAAGTACTCTCCCTCGTTGTTTGGCAAAATATTTGTCCATCAGACAGGGGCTGGGGCCTCCTAAATATTTTGATGGGAATATCTCACATCAGTCACATCTTTTGTTCAGTTTATTTGTCTAATAACTTTCCTACTATGGAATGCAGGGTTTATTCTGTTTCTTTCACTGATGATTGATAGATTGCACAATTACATAAGAGAACTTCGATTTCTGAGGAAGGCAATGGAAGCTGCGAAGAAACAAAACCAGACTAAAGAAGAGAAAACCGATGGCCACAAGACCTTGGTACAAGAAAATGAGACATTGAGGGCAAAAGTTAAGAATCTGGAATCTGAACATGAGACCAAAGAAAACAAGGCAAAGGCAGCAGGAGCTGAGGTACAGGCCCTAAAGAAGCAATCTGAGGGGCTCCTTCTGGAATATGATCGCCTGCTGGAAGAGAACCAACATCTTCGGGACCAGTTGAAATCAATTGATCAGAGCATGTCGCACTCTGATGACAAAAAGAAGACGTAAAAGTGTAACTCAGTACTTGTTAAACAACTTTTGTCAATATCTCTACCTCTATGAGGGTACTATAGATCTGGATTCATGCAGAAAGGAAAAATGAGTGCACTTACCCAATGTGACCAATATGGATGTATAATTGGGTGCCAATGGTAGTCAAATGATGCAACAAATATAATTAATTTTCAATGTTATCAGATAAATATTTCTCAGAGTAATAGTTTTCTGCACATTCTACAGTCCTTGGCAGTCATATTCTACTTTTGATTTTTCATTTGGGTCGTTTCTACAAGTTGACTATATTATGATAACCACATTGATAGCACGACTGTTGGGATTATATGAAGCTCCAGTCACGACTCATGACTATGTGCAGGCTGAATCAGTACCGAGTTTAAGAAAACTCAACCAGTAACCATGTACCTACAGAACATCCGTGCTAGTTTGAATGCCGCAGCCATTTCTATTGCGGGTCTGCATTGCTAGTTTAGGGTCTGTTCCATTTTAGTTCATGTCTGTATCCAGAAAATCTATTTGTTAAAGGTCTGGTGCGACTTGGCTACTAAAGAACACCTAAATAGACTTGGAATTTAAACATCTCTCTAAATTTCTCGTCTATCATAATAGTCAATTACTGCCCTCCGTATTATAAATGGAAACCATGCCATAATCTTAACACGAAAATCACAGAGCAATTCGAACACAGCTGCTTATCTCAGTAGCCATACCTCTTTAATTAGTTTCCCCTAGTTGCTTTCAGTTTTATCAATTGCTTTAGGATCCTTAATTCCATTAATTGTCTTTTTTGAAAATATCAGAATTGATATATTACCTCAAGCTAGAAAATGTCATTATATACCCTCTCTCTGACTATGGGTAAATAAAGATTTTGTGATAGTACCCACAGTGACACATAGACTAGACCTAATCACAACTTTAAAGATTCGTAAAGGTAACGCAACGCTCTTTTGGTACTACGCTAGAAGCACTAAAAGTATATCCAGTGTGCACAATAGGCACCTAGGTTCTAAAAACAATGAATTATTACAATAGATATACAAACAGATAATAATAATGAAACTACTTAATCCTTTGAGGCCCAAAAGAAAGCCCACGCAAGGCCCAAAGCTTGGCGTCCATGCCCAATAGTAACAGCTCGCCGACAGAAATCTTCACCAAATCACGAACTGAGATCTCGCTGTTTCACCCCGGCTGCATATACAGTGGAAAGATTCGACTGTACCTCCACCACACCCTCTCCAGCTACACCTCTGAAGGACACAAACTTGATCCAAGCAGCAAGATCGTAGCAGATGCGAGAAACAAATCAACCAAATTTAGTAAGAACAAATTTAGTTGCTAGTTTTGCATTTCTTTTCGGCATTCAGTTCCTTGCATATTTGAGCAATCGGTGTATTACCAAGACATTCTTCCTGACCAAATCAGACAATCAAAATATTTTTGAATTGTGTTCCTTTTTCATTTTTTGGATGAATTGATCAGATAATAAAAAATTGTAAGAAAACCACAACTAACAATGAAAAATGTCAGACTACATCAAACTCCTACATCAAATCCAGACATGAATACAAGAAAAAACAACCTCGATCAATTTCAACGACTGTACATATGCATACTGATTTGTCTATTAGGGGGAGAGAACACAGGTAGCACCCCTTTCATTCTCTCAAATGCCAGACTTAAATATGTGAGTGTAGGAGGGTTATCGACTTCCCATACAAGTATGAGCATGTATTATAGGGTAGTATAATACCGACTAACTGCTGTAAGTGCGTCGTAGCGATGAACGAGGCAAAAGAAAACAGCTCTTCCATCCAACAAAAGCTTCGCATATTACGGAGCTGTGATCCCCAAACCCTAAGGTTTGGTTGTGAGATGACAACTATTTTGGTCGAATGTGGGCCCTTCAGGCGTTCTCACATCGTTAAGATGGAGACGCTTGGTCTTCTACGAATTAGAGGGTAGTAGGCTGAACTTTTGGGGCTGAGGTCGAGATCAGGAGCTGGTGTTTTTTCTTGTAAGGGTAAGTGGCGGTGTGAGTTATTTCTGTTCGTCAATCAACGGAGAGGGAGGCACCATCCTTCTGGTGTAGCTGATCTAATCTAGATTGGGTGAGGAGGTAGTGGCGACAATTGTGCATTGGTGCGAGCTCTTGGAGGCCGGCGTCGAGCTTCGTCGGTGGTAGAAGTAGAGAAGTAAGAGGGGTTATTTAGACTCTCGTCTTCAATCGTAGGGTTTCAAGGCGGAGCTGATAGAGATGGCAAGGTCAGGGAGGCCGCCAGATTGAATTGGCGGCGGTTAATGGTTCTGCAACTAAGCTTGATCCGATGCAATTGCGTCTAATAGGGGTGGGAATGAAAGGGGGTTGGGCCGTTGGCTTCAGACCACTGCAATCTCTTTCTTTTTGCTCAATTGGGTTGAATCTAGAATTTAGTTATCGTTCCGCATGATAAACATCCCTATATCTCCCAATAGAATTCTATCCCTCTTTTTGATGGAAAAGTACCCTGACGGTCTTAGGCCTCAATTCATTGAGCTGAGGTTTTAATTTGATTTGGTTGTGTAGGTTTTATTTGCTTTTTAGGCCAAAATAAAGTCTTCTTGTAGACATATTTTTTTAGTTAGTTACTTTATTTGTAGTCATGTAGTGAGTAATAACTTTGTAGTTTTTTCTTTAAAAATTACAAACATTTTATGCCTATCAATTGTAATTACGAAGTATATTTGGACATCCTCCTAGCTAGCTTGACATAATATAATCGTATGATTTTAATCAATGAAGTTTGACTCTCCTTTTCCTAAAAAATGTACGTGGTAGTGATGTATGGACTAAATTGTGGAACTATAAAATTTGATCAAAGAAAAAAAAACAAATTTGTCACATCAAAATAAAAATTACCGAATGTAATGCGTGTGTGTGTATGTAGGCCCTCAGTGAGTACATACTCTTGCTTCGATCATCTACGTTACCCCAATTTGTATGGTCTATTTCATTAGGTACTCGGTCATCAACTTTGATATTTTGTTACAAGAACCACAAATCAAACATCGGAAAAATCACCAAACAATATGATTATTATTTGGTACGTACTGTTTTGTACCGTCTTTTCGTCATAACTTTGATGCAAGCTCAAACTATTCTCATACCCGTTTAAGTAGGTAGGAGAGGCATGCAAAATGAATATCCACAATGCAATTCAATTTCAATATATAACTAGGTTAGCAAATCATTCATCCTGATCGAAATGGCTTCAAGCTTGTCACCCAAGCTCTCCCATCTTTCACTTGTTTTGTTGGTCGTGAACATTTTCGCAGTTTCTGCCCAAGTTCACCAAGCTGTAGTAATTTATTATAATACGAGTGGTTACATCCACAATCCCTTGTACCCTCGCCCAAGCGGATCATCGACCATTTCCGAGACATTGTACACAACCAAAACCCGAAACCGATACTCAGGCGTAGTGGCCAGATGGGATCTTTTGCCAACACCACAAGCTGGTGACTGGGAAATAAGCATCATGGCCCTTGTTTTGGGAGTAATTACGCCGAAGACGTCTATGTTGGACGGCTCAGATGGTCACGACAATGTTAGGCTGCAACCATTTGCGGTTGAAGGACTCTTTAATGGCAGCGACCTATATGGAAAACTTGTGGTGAGGTCATTGGGTAGTCAGGTAACTGGTCAGGTTACTCACGGTATTGGTGAAATTGTTAGCGGAGTTATTTCTCTTGCAAGTGAAACCGGCGAAGCCATTGGCCAAGGGGGGAATATGCTTGATAGTTGTTACAGCCCTCGGTGAAGTTGCCTATATATAAGTGCAAATGGTAAGTAGTGATTATATCTATAAATAAATAAATGAAGATGTATAAGTACAGATGGAAGCATGGATCTTGTACTTCTACATTATGTATAATATGTATATATGGAATGAATAACCGATTAACAATGTATGCGCCTCGGCCACGTGCACTACATTGTTTGGAATATGACAAAAACACAAAAACATAAAATTATTTACTCATTTTATTTACTTTTTTTTCTGTCACTATGAACATTTGCTCACTTTAAAAATCATTTTTTTCTCTTTAAACCTTATTTTTTCTCTCTTTAAACTCAAAATAAAACGATATAGTTTAACTGTTTATGTCACGACCCGGACCTAATAGTTACATATTTACCGGGTGGTAAATGTTACCGAAGATTTTTGACACATTCATAAATATTATAGATTATCGATCGAGCTTATTATCGAGTTTTTCTGGAATCGGTAAATAATGGATTTAAAGATCCTAAGTCATAGTACGTGTTAATACTAGCTCACCTGTATATCTGGATTATTTTCAGGAGCAACGAGTTATTTACTGTGAATTTATGAAGAGTACAGTAGTTTTCGATTATTATTTGTTTTACCGCAGACCCTAAAAGTTGACTTTTCGTTAAGTCGATAATTTGGAAAACGTCCTTCATAAAAGTCGTAGAAGACGTTAATACGGGTTCGTGGACATGTGACACGCTCGAATCGGAGCTCGTATGTAAAAGTTACGATCTAAAATATAAATTTATTATGCGGTAAAATGACTATAAATAGGAGTTACATTGGTGAAAAATCAGATTTTCACCCGGCTACTCTCACCTCTCCCCGAGCTCTCTCCCTCTCACTCTCTCCTCTGCCGAATTTGGTGCGCGTCGGTGCGCCGCCGTATGGCCACCAGGTGGCGTGCTTGGTATCAAAACAAAGTTATGGTGGAAACCTTCATTTCTGGGTAGGTTGCAGCTGTCCTAGTGCCGCCATGGAGGAGCAATTCTTCCCCGAAGTGGTGACTGTGCACGGTGAAGTTTCAGCGAAATTCTTCCTCTTCATGCCACTAATCCATGTGAATTAGTTATGGTTTTGTTCGCCCTACTGAGTGCATCAATCCTCTAGAATATTATAGTTCGATTTGTAGTATGTGAAGAGAAATTAGAAATCAAAATTTTATGGTTTTTAGCCCCAATTCGGGTTCCACTATTCTCCACAAAATTGGACTGTTCAGAGACCAAATTGGTCTTAGTGTCGAACATGAAAGTTGTTGCACTTGATGATTTGTACAAAACTGAAAATTTTGGTAGTGATCCGAATCTGGTGGCTAGTTGGCAAGCTGCCGTCGCCAGCGGCTCTGTATATTTTTAGACAGTTTTTCATGCTGATAAAATAGTAGAAAATTAGAGAAGGATATTTTAGAGAAGCACAAAGTGAGAGCAAGCACAGATTGCATTCCTAGTGCTACTGGAAGCACTAAAATAGAGGTGGAAAGCTTTGGAGGATGCAAATATGTTGTTGATCTGCAAACGAGGACTTTGTGCTTGTAGGAGATGGAACCTCACAGGGATACACGATACACTAGGCAGCCTGGGAAGCTAAAAAATAGGACTAAAGATGCAGCTGAAAGGGAGAATGATGGTCCTAAGCTTGGGAGGCGTCAAAGGTCCTTGAAGTGTGGAACTTATTTGTCCTAAGCGTAAGGATATTTTAGAGAAGCACAAAGTGAGAGCAAGCATAGATTGCATTCCTAGTGCTACTGGAAGCACTAAAATAGAGGTGGAAAGCTTTGGAGGATGCAAATATGTTGTTGATCTGCAAACGAGGACTTGTGCTTGTAGGAGATGGAACCTCACAGGGTGACAGGGATACACGATACACTAGGCAGCCTGGGAAGCTAAAAAATAGGACTAAAGATGCACCTGAAAGGGAGAATGATGGTCCTAAGCTTGGGAGGCGTCAAAGGTCCTTGAAGTGTGGAACTTATTTGTCCTAAGCGTAAGGAAATTTTAGAGAAGCACAAAGTGAGAGCAAGCATAGATTGCATTCCTAGTGCTACTGGAAGCACTAAAATAGAGGTGGAAAGCTTTGGAGTCTGCAAATATGTTGTTGATCTGCAAACGAGGACTTGTGCTTGTAGGAGATGGAACCTCACAGGGATACACGATACACTAGGCAGCCTGGGAGGCTAAAAAATAGGACTAAAGATGCAACTGAAAGGGAGAATGATGGTCCTAAGCTTGGGAGGCGTCAAAGGTCCTTAAAGTGTGGAACTTACCACAGATTGGGTCACAATTCAAAGACCTGTCATAGACACCTTTCTCCAAAGACACCAATCAGTACACTAGCTAATGCTCAAAAGAAGCTGAATACTGGCGATACCTCCTTTACGGAGGTTAAGGGAACCACCCCCCAAAGTCGAAGAATGATCTAAGAAAGAAGGCGATTCTTAAAGCTAAGGATATGAAGGTAAACTAATGATTTGTTAAATGTGTTAAATTTGTTGGATGGATGTGTGTTTACTTATGGATTATTAGGCATTCATAATTTGTTGCATCTATGTTGTAGGAAAAAAGAGCTGCAACAAGGGAATCTTCAAACAAAGGCAGACCACATAAACCACCAAATGCTTCGTCTACCTCGGCAAAAAGTTCTCAGGCTTCATCAATAGCATCAGTGAGGCTTAGGGCTAAAAATGTTAGAAATAGAGTATATTGGGCTGATAGTAACCAAAGCTAGGAGTTGAAGGATGCAAAGTTGCAAATTTTTACGGAACCATGTTGTGTCAAACATGGTTGATAGTCTTGATCTTTTGCAGGATTATTATGATTAGGGCTAGAAATTATGCAACTTATTCGTGGATGTTGGTTATGTTGTTGACTATGATGGTTTTTTGTTGGCTTGGATGTAAACCAAACATGATGCATCTATTAGGTTGTACTATGAATGTCTTTTTCTGGATTTTTTTGGTCTTTTTTTTTCATGTTTGAACTTTTCTGAAAATTATTAGTGTTTTAAATAATGTGTAGCAGATTTGATGTTTTTGTTGGCTTGGATGTAAACCAACATTGTTTCCGGGTAAACTCGCGGTCCCTTTAGCGGGTTGCACGGTTCCAGAAATAGCGAACTTCCTCGTACTCCGAGTTTTCCTGTGTAAAGAACAAACACATCAAAGAGGCGTCCCCGGGTTTACCGAGGGAAGCCACTCCGATGCTTAAGTCAGACACTGTCAGCTAAGCAGAAAACTCAAGAATAGTTAAGAAGTTGCGCGGGCTTACCGGGAGGCCCACGCTGGTATTTATGGTAGCATTAAAGGCAACCTGCCTTGTCCTTTTCCAATGTGGGAACAATCTCCCTTGCTTTTCCTTAACTTTACGATGAACTGGGCCCTGACAAAGGACCCAGAGTGGCTTCTTATATCTGATTGGGCTTTCACCCTGTAAACAACACTTCAAGCACAATAAACAATGCATATTTAATAATTGACCAGACATTTGGAGGTTCTTTCTTGAGTTGTAACCCGGTGGGGACTTAAAATCTTTTCTTTACCGGGTTACAAAGTTAGCAACCAAACCCGGGGTACCCAGTCCCCCAAGTCCGTACGCAAGCGTAACCCGTAGACACTCTCTACGTTGAAAATTCAAAACGACGTCTCCGGGTTGTAGTGGGAGGAAACTGAAAAGTTTTTCGGTTTTGTGAAGCGGCATGCATGACACGTGTCGTTTCCCTCGAGAAACTAAAACGTCCCTTCAGTGCACGCCCTTAACTGTATAAATAGGGGTTGAGGGTGACAGTTTTGTCTCACCTCCAAACCCGATAACTTTTTCGTGTTTTTTTGCTTTCGCTCTCTTTTGTCGTTGTTTCTTTTGATTCCCAAACTCAAATCTGTCTCAAAACCTCTTCAGGCCTTTACAAGTAAGGTATTGTTTCTTCTTCCCTCCTTTTTGAGTGTTTTGGGATGATTTTTGTACTGTTTCTGGGTTCTCAGGAAGGTTTTCTGGGTTTCTGCGTTACTGTGTGGGAATTTAGCTTTGTGGCCGCCGGGTTACCTGGGTTTTTGTTGACGTTCCCGTGTTTTTGTCTTTGCAGATGACCAACCCCGCAATGGAAACTCACGTCCCCGAGTCAAACTTCGTAACCTTCACTGATGGGACCGCTCTCGACCCTCCCGGGCACTCACTGACAGTGGAGGAGATCGTGGAACTAAGGAGCAACTGGAAAATCCCCGAGTCCGTTGAAATACGGCCCTTAGAACCCGAGGACCAGTTCTTCGCTCCCGGGGATAGGTGGACGCTGTGCCACGAGTATCAGCTACGCTGCGGCCTGTCACTCCCGCTAAAGGTAGAGGTGCAGTATCTCTTAGCTGCGAGCAACTTCGCAATCGGGCAAATTGGCCCGAACATGTGGAGGCAGCTACTCGGGTTGTGCGTTATGTACAAAGTACTGAAGCAGCAGATGCCGACATACCACGAGTTGCACGCCATGTACCGGGCCGAGTACTCCCGGAAGGCGGGTTTTAGCGGGACCATCCAACTGAAGTCCAAGGCGACCTTTAAGAAGATTGTCGAGGACCTGCCAACCTCCGTGAGCCAGACCTGGAGGGAGAAAAGTTTCTTGATAAGAAACTTTCAAGACTCGGGATACGCGCTTCAAGTACCGGGTGACTTCCAACCACTGATAAGTAAGTTCCTCTCTCTCCGGGTTTTTTTTTTTTGGAGTTCCAGGTTATAATTTTTTTTTGTAGGTATCCCTGATATTCCTCTGGAGCCGGTGATGGAGAAGAGGATCCGGAGGATGCTGTGGGCCTTTCGGGGGCAAGATAACCGGAGTTCATACCGGCTTTGTAGGCTGTACGTGTACAGCAGGTGCCAGTTGATGGAGCTACCAGGTTTGTCCAGTGTCCTTTTAAATTTTTGTTGTCACATGGCATGCTCTTTGTGTAACAGGCTGTGTTTCTTGTTGCAGCTCTTCTTCCGATGAAGTTCACCAAATGGAAGAACCTGGGAATATATGACGGCTTCGAGGATAAAGCTGTATGGGCCGGGATCCGGACGCAAGGGGCGGATGATCTACCGTACGATATCGACCTGACCACAAAAGCGGCTTTCCTGCGCCCAGACGCCGAGCAAGGGGATCTTCAGCAGTTCCTTGTTGATACCTTGCACTACAACGAGGTCCCCGTGTACTTGGCTGAGGTTCTCGGACCAGAGGTTTATCAGGAGGGAGAGGAAATTGAAGGGAATCCCTCGGAGGCGGGTGAAAACCCGGTATTTGAAGAACCGGTGACTCAATTTACCTTCGCCGATGAAGAGACTGAAGAACCGGTGATGAGCGCGGTGCCCTCATCTGTGCTCCCGGGTGAAGAGGAGTTGACTGAAGATGGGGCTGACGACGGGGGTGAAGAAGTTGTTGGATTCGAAGGGGTGATGAGTGAGAACCCTGAGGGGAGTGATGGGAGCGACGAAGTGCACGAAGTGGAACCCGTCCCCTCCCACAAACGCACCCGGGAGGCATCCAGCTCGGCAAGGTCCGAGAGGAAGAAGAGGAGGAAGGAGAGGAGGGAGAGGAAGGAGAGGAGCCAGCACCGGGCCATTCACGAGATCATGCAAGAGTTGGCGAGTGGAGGGGTGGCGGACGTGGCCGTCCAGAGGATGGTGGCGGACCTGAAGAACTGTGCCGCAGACTTCTGCATCCTGGTGCACGAAGACCCGGTAGTTACCCTCCGGAGGACACAGGAGAAGCTGATGCGAGTTAGTGTTTCCTTCGTGTGACTTGTGTTTGGGGTTTCTTTCTTTTTCTTGATACTAACCCGCTAAATTGTTTTTTGTAGGCGGTCAGGATGTCATACTTGGCAACTGATCGGCTAATCAATGAAGAAATCCCCGAGAGGGAGAGAGTGCTCAGGGAAGATCTCCGGGCGGCCCGGGACCAGGCGACAGTTAGCGAAGAATGCCTGGCTCGGTTCCGGGAAGAGGCAAGCGCAGCAGCGGTCGCGTCGTGGGCGGAGTTGGCCAAGGCAGAAGAACAAATAGCGGAGTTGGTGGCCAAAAACTCGGAGCTTAAGAGGGTCATTGAGGGTCACCGGGAGGACCGGTGTGCTCAAGATGCCGTTATTGCTCAGCTTAATCAACAGAATCAAGCGCTGCAGCAGCAAGTGACTTTTCTGGAGCAGCAGAAAGGAGAATTGGTGCAGTCTGTTTCCCGGGCCAGGGATTCTGCTGTCTCCGAGTTTCTGGCGATCCCCGAGTTTGAGCTGAAGCTGCGGTCGGCAAGGGCTGAGGCTCGTGCCAAAATTGTTAGCGCCGGGATTCGCCAAGGCTGGCTCGACAAAGCTGGTTATGATGGTCACCAAGGTCATGTCAGACCCGATGAGGCTGCAGGCACCTCCCGGTCGACTCCTGCTGTGGTTGCAAACCCTAGGGCTCCTGCAAACCCGGTTCGGAGTCCTCCGGTTCGTTCTTCAGCAGCCCAGAGAGGTACTTCCCGTGGTGGGATTGTCGGTGGTCCTCAAAACCAGCCACCGCCCCGTAGGGGACAGTTTATCATACGGCCCCGGGGAGGACGTGGCGGCTCGAGCACTGGCGGGGGTAGCGGGTCTGCAGCGCCATGAGCTGGAGCCTCTAAGTATTTTTGTTTTTGCTTTTGTAGACTAGACTTTACTTGTAGCGGTTCGCTACTTTTTGTAATTGACCTCTTTGAAGTAATCAAGCTTTTCCTTCGCATAATTCCTCCTGTGAAATAACACGGTAACCTGATGCATAGTATAAAAATTTACACATAATGCCGGTTTGACATGTAAATAAAGATAGTGCCGCTAGGGTATACGGGTCCGTTAGGACTTCCATGCGCCGCTAAGGCCTTGCGGGGGAATGTTTTTCTATAACACGGTATTTTTTCCTGTAAAATAACACGTTAAACTGATGCATAATTTGCAAGTGTTGACAAAATTTACACAATGCCGGTTAGGCATGTAAATAACAATAGCGCCGCTACGGCTTTACTGGTCTGTTAGGACTTTCAAAGACTGAAATAAGGCCGTGAAAGGCTTGCAATATTTCAAGTTATGGAGATTACCGGAGATTATCGGAGATTGCCGAGTTTGACAGTGAAATAAGGCCGTTAAAGCTTGCAATATTTCACGTCATGGAGATTATCGGAGATTGCTGAGTTTGACAGTGAAATAAGGCCGTTAAGGCTTGCAATATTTCACGTCATGGAGATTACCGGAGATTATCGGAGATTGCCGAGTTTGACAGTGAAATAAGGCCGTTAAGGCTTGCAATATTTCACGTCATGGAGATTACCGGAGATTATCGGAGATTGCCGAGTTTGACAGTGAAATAAGGCCGTTAAGGCTTGCAATATTTCACGTCATGGAGATTACCGGAGATTATAGGAGATTGCCGAGTTTGACAGTGAAATAAGGCCGTTAAGGCTTGCAATATTTCACGTCATGGAGATTACCGGAGATTATCAGAGATTGCCGTTTAAGGCATTCAAGTAGGGCCGCTAAAGGCTGCATTCACTCAACAAACTAATTGATAAACATAACCCGGTAGGGTTTTATGCATGGTAGGCCTGAAAGGCTTTATATATAACATCAAAACATAATAAATTTGGACATTCACATATAACTTGGTACCTATTTGGGGAAGAGATGTAGATGTTGTGCGTTCCATGGTCGTGGAAGCGTGACTCCATCTGTACCCCTGATGTAAAATGTGGTCGGGCCTACCACTTCAACAATTTCATATGGGCCGTCCCATGGAGCTTTCAACCCCGTTGGCTTAGGGATTACCTCCTTCATTACCCAATCCCCGAGTTTGAGTGGGCGCTTGATAACCCGTGAATTGTAATGTTTGGCCACCTTTTGCTTATTGTTGATATTCCGGAGATGTGCACGCTCCCGGCGTTCCTCCAGGAGGTCCAAGTTAAGGCGAATGCCTTCATTATTGGTTTCCCTGTCAAACAGTTGTACCCGGTCACTCGGGACTTCCATCTCTACCGGGATCACTGCCTCAGAGCCAAAGGTCATAAAAAATGGGCTCTCCCCATTGGCTTCTGTCGGAGTTGTTCTAAGTGCCCACAAAACTTCTGGAAGTTTCTCAGCCCATAAACCCTTTGCGTCCTCCAGCTTCTTCTTCTTCAGAACTTGCTTGATTAACTTGTTAACAGCTTCAGTTTGTCCATTAGTCTGCGGGTGTGCAGGGGAGGCATATTGCACCTTGGTCCCATTGGAATGTAAGAATTCCCGGAACTCGTCATTGTCAAACTGTGTCCCGTTATCTGTGATAAACGTCTATGGGATTCCAAACCGGCAAAAGACATTGTTCCAGAGGAATTTCTTAACATTTGCGGTTGTGATCCGAGCCAGGGGTTGAGCTTCTATTGTCACACCTCAACCCAAGATTACCTCTCTAATCCTGGGTTAAGACGTGCGGGACCCAACACAAGAGAGATTTACTCGAAATCCCCCTTGCGTCAGGATAACCCTTTTCTTCATAACCCAATTCAAACCGTCCAAGCGGTGCCGGAATAGACCTCAAACCGGAGATTATCCTGTTTTCCCACATTTAAATCTCAAATGTGGCATTTAAAGAACCTAGGGGTTCTAATAATATTTGTGACTGCACCCGAATCCCGGTCAGGCTGCCTACGTACCCTGTCTTCAGGGATCAAGCCACACGTAGCTCTTGTTTTAACTGACACCTTAACCGGGCGAATCCCGCTATTCTATTTATCGGTTGCTTTCTAAATGAGGATAGCATACACCTAACGCATATCCTGAGTTAACCTCTCGAATGTGGTATCCACCGACCAACTAATCCTCGGGATTAAATCGAATATTCTACCATTCATAACAATAACATCCATACACGGCACGACGGATAATAAAGGCAATCACACGATTATAAACAGCCATCACACATAACTATAAATATAAAACATAGTGGCAACCACGTAAATAAACCAAACCATGGGCATTTAAGATATTTCCTCCTACTTGGCATCCCTGAAAAATAACTATAATTACCAGGGTATTTATGAGATTTCACATCCAGGGACAGCCCTATAATTAACTAAAACTGCTGTGGGCAGTATCGTCTTTTTAACTTCAGTGGCAGTCTTGTTAATATACAAGTCTGTCAAGGGCATTTCTGGAATTTCAGCTCTAGTGGCAAGCCTGTAATTAACTTAAACTGCCAAGGGCAGTCCTGACATTTCCTTCCCGCAGTAAATGGTAAAATACCAGATCTACCACGGTAGAAACCTTGAAATTTACCTTTACTTACCCTAACATCACCGATCGGCCCTCGGACCGATTTCAAGGCCTTCTCCGGCCATTCCTCCTCCTCTCCAATTAACAAACCGAAAAACCCAACTCTAGAAACAACATCAAGCAGCGAAACAACAAATAAAGAGGAATCGTGTTCGAGACTCACCGACGAGGGCACGTCTGTGCCTCAACTATCTCTGTCTCGACCTAGCTCCCATTGCTCCCCTAAACTCGTACCGTCACTGTCGATCTACCTCGACATCAAGAAGAGGATCAGATCTCATCGATATTCCCCCTGCCTTGCACTCGGGTCTCGAACACACTAGACTGCGCCTCGACATTGGCAGCAGTTCGGCCTGTGCGAGGAGGGAGGCTGATGTAGAGGACGTGGTGGAAGAGAAAGAGAGAAAACTGGGGGGAGAGAGAGAGTCCGAGAGGAATCCGAGAGGGGAGGAAGAGAGAGAGAGTGAGAATGAGTGAGAGAGAGATCCGCACGCCCCCCCGGTCAACACACAAATAAATATATATATATATATACCAACCAACGGCCCAGATTTGATTTCATAAATCCAACGGTCCAGATCTGCCAACAAATAGTTACCGTGAATAGTAAAGAGATATTTTTCTATTTACTTTTACCGTACGGTAACAACACATTATCCCGCATAACATTTACCTACGAACTCCGATAAATTCCTAGGACATACCCACGAGTTCGTATTAACGTCCTCTACATCTTTCCCGAAGGAAACTTCCTCAAATTCTTGACTTAACGCAAAGTCATCTTTTTCTACGGTAAAGTAATTTAACATTTGTTACTTCCGTAAATTGGATAATTCGTAACTAACAACTCGTAGCTCCGGAAAATCTTCCGGACATACCAGGGTACTCGTATTAACATAATCTACCCATCGGGACATTAATTCTATTTTCCTCCAGAACCGAGAATATCTTGATATTAATTCAGGAAAAATTAACAGTGCGGTTACAATACTCTGTAACTCGCCTAATCCCGGTAAAAATGTTAATTTCGGGACGGGGTGTTACATCTATCCACTTGGAATTATAGTCCACTGAGACAATGGCGTGTTTGAGCTGTCCCGGAGCTGTGGGTAGAGGTCCAATGAAATCAATCCCCCACATGCAAAATGGTATGGAGAAATGATTACTGATAGTGGGACCGATGGGGCCCGGGGAAAGCTTGCAAACCGGTGACATTGAAGACAGGAATCTACCACGACTCTGGCATCCTGTTCCAGAGAAGGCTAGTAATATCCCATTCTGAGGGTTTTGAAGGCCAAGTTACGGGCTCCGAAGTGATTTCCACATACCCCGCTATGAAGTGACTGCAAAACCCGGTCTCCCTCCTCGGGTGTAATACACTTTAAATCAGGGAAAGTATGTCCTCGTCGATATAGTTTCCCATCACGGATACTATACTGTGCCGCTCGAACCCGTAGTCGTCTGGCTGCTACCGGGTCCTCAGGTAGGATTCCGTGTTGGATGAAGTTAACAAATTCACTCATCCAAGAAGGTGGTGGCTTTGCTTCCACTGCGAAAATCTCAAAGAATGAGAGTGATATACTTGGTTTCTCCAATGTCTCGACCAGTAGGCTTTTAAACTTGGCACCGGGATCTTCCCCTATTGCAATCCTAGCCAGAGTATCTGCTCTTACGTTCTGCTGCCTTGGTATCTGAGTGATCTCAAAGGTGTCGAATTTTTCAAGCAAGAAAGCCGCTAACTTTTGATAGGAGGAAAGATGTGCTTCCTTTGCCTGAAATCCGCCGTTAACCTGCTGCACTACCAGTTGTGAATCACTCAGTATGCGGAGATGCCGGGCGCCCATATCTTTAGCGAGTTGAAGCCCTTTGATTAAGGCTTCGTACTCAGCCGTGTTGTTTGATGCTTTGAAGTTAAAACGTAAAGCATAATCAAACATGTTACCCTCCGGGTCCACCAATGCAATTCCTGCTCCACACTGCCTCTGATTGACTGATCCATCTACAAATATTTGCCAACTCTCCGGTTCAGCTTCTGTAGGAAGAGTTTCAGCCACTGAGGAATCTGCTGGGATTAACTCGGCAATAAAGTCTGCTGCTGCCTGCCCTTTGATTTCCGTGCGCGGTTTAAAGTGCAAGTCATGTTCCCCCAACTCAATTGCCCACTTGACCAATCTTCCTGAAGTCTCCGGCTTTTGCAGAACCTGCCGTAGTGGTTGGTTGGTGAGCACATGGATAGAATGTGCCTGAAAGTAGGGTCTTAGCTTTCTTGCTGCTACAACCAAGGCCAGGGCCAGTTTCTCAATATCTGGATAACGAGTTTCAGGATCATTGAATCCTTTTCCAGTATAGTAGACCGGCAGTTCTTCAGACTCTGGCTTTCTTACCAAGGCACAGCTCACAACCGTTTGAGAGACCGCCAGGTATAGATAGAGTATTTCCCCCGGGTTAGGTCTGAAAAGGAAGGAACTGATGCCAAGTATTCCTTCAACTTTTCAAAAGCTTGATTGTGCTCTTCCTGCCATGTAATTCGCTCGCGGTGTTGACTCTTGAGAATTTTGAAGAAGGGGGCACATTTATCTGTTAACCTGGATATAAACCGGGATAAGGCTACCAGCCTGCCAGTAAGTTTCTGGACTTCATTCTTGGTTTTTGGCGGTTCCATGGCCAAGACGGCTTGAACTTTGTCGGGGTTTGCCTCAATTCCCCGAGCGCTGACCATAAACCCGAGAAACTTTCCTCCTGAAACACCGAACACACACTTCTCCGGGTTTAATCTCATTCCCTTGCTCAAGGCAATGTCAATAACGGTCTCCAAGTCATCCGGGTGTTTGCTTGTTTCCCGGCTTTTGACCAACATATCATCTATATAAACCTCCATAGTATCCCCGAGTTGGTTTGCAAACATGCCCACTACCAGGCGCTGAAACGTGGCTCCTGCATTCTGGAGTCCAAAAGGCATCACTTTGTAATAATACATCCCCTTGTCTGTTGTAAAAGATGTGTGCTGTTGATCCGCGGGATCCATCGGAACTAGGTTAAATCCCGAGTATGCATCTATAAAACTCAACTGGGGGTGGCCCGCGGTTGAATCCACCAGTTGATCAATCTTTGGAAGGGGAAAACTATCCTTCGGGCAAGCCTTATTCAGATCTGTGTAGTCGACGCACATCCTCCACTTTTCGTTTGCCTTCTTGACCATCACCACATTGGCCAACCAATCCGGGTATGTTGCATCTTCAATGAACCCGATGTCCTTAAGACGTTTAACTTCTGCTTGAATGGCCTTGTACTTCTCTGCACAAAATGCACGACGCTTCTGTCTTACCGGTTTAATACCCGGGATAATATTGAGGGAATGCGTCATAACCTCTGGAGAAATCCCGGGCATGTCTGCATATGACCATGCAAACACCTTCTGTTTCCGGGTTAGCAGCTCAATCATCCGGGTTCTGACCTCTAGGTCTAGGCCTGTGCCAATGCAAATCTTCCTCTCCGGGTATTCCTCTGAAATCTGAATCCATTCTGTTGTTTTGATTGGGGCTGGCCAGGGGAACTTGGCAGGATACTTCTGGCTCTTCTTTTGTGCCGTCTTACTGATGGGCAAGGAATCCGGGTCATCTCTGGGGTCATCGGGTTTGTCAAATGGGGATAGGGAAAAACCGGCTGAAAACATCTCATGCTGGGACTGAGCTGTTGCTATCGCGTTGCATCTGACAGCGGCTTCTTGGTCTCCGCGAATTGTAACCCAGCCCCCGGATGTAGGTACCTTCATAAGCAGCATATGACCCGCTATAAAACTCTGTAGGCCCCAAAGGGCATCTCTCCCAAGTATTGCATTGTAGGATGATGGGCAGTCCACAATTATGAAGGGAACTACAATTCTTGTGGACTAGTGCCCGGTTCCAACTGTAACCGTTAGCTGATCTGACCCCAACGGTTGAGTTGTCTCACCTGAAAAACTGATCAATGGCTCGTGGTTTCTATAGAGCTTATCTCTTCCTCTTTTAAACCCCTTATAGCAACTGCTGAACATGACGCTGACAGCGGCTCCCGTGTCTAGTAGAACCCTCCGAGTTCGCCAATGGTCAATCTGAAGAGTAATAATGAAAGGATCATTATGATGCATTTTCAGCGTGTCTTCAGACTGAGAAAATGACACGATATCCCAAGGAACCAGTTCTTTGCGGCATTCCTGACGAAGCTGCATTATCTCTAACTCCGGGCCTCTTGGGCAAAGTCTTTTGGCCCGGTGACCTGACACTCCTTGGGTGCCACCCCCGTGAATTGTCATTATTTCTCCATATACTTCAATCAGGTTGACACCTGTAGCAGGTGACTTATACTGCTGTAGCTTGCCGTTCTGAATCATATATTCAATGTTGTTTCGAAGGGAAAAGCACCGGTCGGTAGTGTGGCCGGACTCGTTGTGATAGGCACAATGTTGCCCGTTGTCCGGCCCTGCCTTTTTGGGAAACTTCCTTTTTAGAGCCGGGGGAATGTCATTCCTATGGCGGTTCCAAATTTCTTCATAGGAGGCAGTCAAGTTGGTTAACACTTCATATCGAGGGATGTAAGTGGTTTTTTCCTCCCGGGCTGGATGTCTTGGGTATGGAGCCTCTCTTGGTTTCTCCCTTGGTCTGTTTGAACTTTTGTCGTAGTATCCCTAGCCACTCTTATTCTGCCCTTCCTTTTTCCAACCATCAGCCCGCTGGCTTGTGAACCCGGTATTCGTCCGGCGTTCCCCGAAGGTGTCATACTCGGCTTGAGCTTGCCGGGTGACTTCTTTAATCAAATCGTCGTAGCACCTGAACCGCTGCTTTCTGAGATCAACCACAAAGCGGGTTGGCTTGAGCGCCTGCAAGAACGCTTCTGATGCCACTGACTCATCCAAGTGCCCACATTTGGAAGTCGTGGATAGCCAACGGGTTACAAAGACTTTCAAGCTCTCATCATCCCTTTGCTGGACTTTGAATAATGAAGTGGTGCTTCGGTTGGCACTAGACAGCAGGATAAACCGGGAAAGGAACTTCTGTGTCAGCTGACCATAGGTTTCTATTGATAAAGCCGGTAACTTGAGGAACCAACTTAATGCCTCCTCACTGAGTGTTTCCTGGAAAGCATGGCATGCTTGGGCATCCGTGAACCGGGTTGAATCCAACTGAGACTGGAACAACTCTAGGTGTGCATATGGGCAGCCCGTTCCGGCATATTTCTTGATCTTAAATGGCTTTGCTTCAGGTGGCTTTTTATCTGCTTGAACCCGGGTGGAGAATGGGCTTGCACGGGTAATAAAGGGTTGGTATTGCAGTGGTCCTGTTCCCGAGTTAAGACGCTGCTCAAGTTGAGTCACAGTTTGCGTCAACTGTAAGAGAAGCCGGGTCTGGGCATCGGCTGGGGGAAGTGGTTGATTTAACACCGGCTCTGGAGGTGGAGGAGGTCCTGAAAGATTGTGATTAAACAAAGGATTGGAGAGATGGATAATTTGTGGGTTTGGGTTAGGGTGGGCAATGGGTGGGATAATAGCGGGTGGGATGTATGCACTGTCAAAAGTTCGCGGGTTTCCATAACCCGGAGGATTCCCTTCTGGGGTAATGACATCAGCCAGTCTGGCTGACGTCCCAATGGCATTCGCCCTTTGAGTTAGGGTTGCCTGAAGAAGCCCATGCTCGGCCTGGATAGTCGCTAATTGCTCCCTTACCGTCATTAACTCGGCATGTTCTCGAGTAGATTGCTCCTTCTGAGTGAGAAAATCCTTTTTCAAGAGCTCAAATGCTGCTGTCAAATCTGTTTGGCCAAACTGGGTCTCGGAGGCCCCCGGGTTATAATCCCCTGAGAAATTAAGCCTCCTAGTTGGATCTTGTTCTCCTGCCATTTCCACCGTCCTTAAAAATATTAAACGGGAGGTCTTGAGTTCGCCTCTCAACGAGAGCACCAATTGTTTCCGGGTAAACTCGCGGTCCCTTTAGCGGGTTGCACGGTTCCAGAAATAGCGAACTTCCTCGTACTCCGAGTTTTCCTGTGTAAAGAACAAACACGTCAAAGAGGCGTCCCCGGGTTTACCGAGAGAAGCCACTCTGATGCTTAAGTCAGACACTGTCAGCTAAGCAGAAAACTCAAGAATAGTTAAGAAGTTGCGCGCGCTTATCGGGAGGCCCACGCTGGTATTTATGGTAGCATTAAAGGCAACCTGCCTTGTCCTTTTCCAATGTGGGAACAATCTCCCTTGCTTTTCCTTAACTTTACGATGAACTGGGCCCTGACAAAGGACCCAGAGTGGCTTCTCATATCTGATTGGGCTTTCACCCTGTAAACAACACTTCAAGCACAATAAACAATGCATATTTAATAATTGACCAGACATTTGGAGGTTCTTTCTTGAGTTGTAACCCGGTAAAGGTGAAATATTAGGTTCCACCTATAAACACATACATATATTTATTTGTTCCTATGAATGCTTTTTTTGAATTTTTTCATTTTCCAAGTCATGTTTGAGCTTTTCAACTTATTTTATGTGTTTGCGAGAATGAAAATGAGAATAATAGGTATTGTAACGACATTTTTTTTAAAATATCTATTTTTGGGTAGAATGGCTTATCTGCTCTTACGATGATTGAGCCTAGGCCATAGGACATGTACCTACGTCGCCACATATACGTCTACGTTTAGCCTTTAGGCGATTCTGACCGTGCTTTGAGACTCTGTATTCATGAAATCACCAAAAAAAACTTTGTATTCATGAAGAGCTGCAGAAACCAGTGAAACCACAGAGCCATAGAAACATGCCCACTCTTTCTATCCCACTGCGCTACAAGAGTAGAAGCTCAATCATTATTACATATGGTCATGAAGTTTAAACTATTGTCGCATATTTGGTTTGGATTCTAGTGAAACCGGTCTGATCTCATCCGATAGATTCGAACGGTTTCTGATAATAAAAAAACATATTTTAGGAGATTTGATCCGTTGAATAAAGTTTGGATTTGGAATGGATCATGAAAAAGAATAATATAAAAATTAAAATCACAAACTATATCCATTTTAGGCTGTAAAATTTGTAAGATAAAGCATTTTTAAGACTTTGTTAACTTTAAAATTTTAAATTGCTTAATGTAATAATGTCATTTTGTATCAAAATTAGTTTGAACTTTTAGAACTTGGGTCTCGTTTGATTGACTGAAATATGATAATGAAAAAAGAAGTGTAATCATTTTCCTTTTAAGGATGAAATGAAATTGATTTAAAATTTTCATTTGTGATGTTTGGATGAACTTAAAATTTGAGATTAAAAAATGGTTTAAAACAATTTATTTATTAATGGGTTTTCATTAATACCTAATTAAATTAAATGTGTAAATTTCAATTAATACGTTTAAGTAAATAATCATTTATTGACTAGAATCTATAAGACAATATAATAAAACTTTCAATTCCATCTAATGAAGGAAATGAAATACCACCCTTCTAGATGATATTTAAATTCCACCTCTATAATGAAATTGGACTAAGGTCAACACATTTAATGTACTTTCCATTCCAGACTGATGACATAACCAACCACCATAATCTAATGAAAAAGAAACTAATTCTCATTCTGTATCATGTTTTTCCATCTACCAAACGGGGCCTTGGATTCTTGGAAGTTGGAAACCATGTCTCGGATTGTTGGAAATATCAAATATGTCTCAAATTCCAAGCTTACCAGATCCGAAAAAATGAGATCTGATCCGGTTTATTTCGAATCAAGATCTGTACGGTTCAAACATTTAAAAATGCAAATCTGATCTAAAAAATTAAACAGTTCGGATCACGGATCATTTTAAAAAAATAGATCCGATCTAAACGCAGCTGTAGTTTAAACATTTGATCTCAATGTTTTTATAGTTAGATTATCTAACCAACCGTGTCATGACTCACTGATAAAAAATTTATGTTTATGTTCATGTATAAAATGAAAAGGCATAAGTACTAAAAAAACCTCTTCAAAAGCTTCATTGACAAATTAGAGACTTTTATATTCGAAATCATCCACAAAGAGGATTGTCTACGGACAAATAGATTCTTATTAGATAAATTTTTCATAAAGCACATTGAGTGGTTGATTAAAACGGCGTATATAGATTGATATCGATCCGGCCTTTCAACCTAGCCGTTACTTGACTTGGAGTACCACCTTTCCAATATTAGAGCTGGTGAAGAGTGACCCTAGGCTCCCCAAGAACTTGTCAATTCCATGAAAGATTTTAAGCTTAGAGTTTATCTTTCGTTCCTTGAGGTGGCTCTCCATCTCATTTGCAAAATCTCCGAATCGATCCAAGTATGAACCCACCATGAAACCTTGCATCGTCACATCTTTTCCTACCAAATTTAGCAGATTTCTCACTCCCTTTCTCTCAGTCCAAACCTGCATATACGCACAAATTAGTTCACAATTGTCTTTTCTACAGGTTCATGCATTTGCAATTGTATGTACGTATCATATTCTGGTGCAACCAAATTAAACTTTTTGACCTATACATATGAAGAGGAAAAAAAATTAGTGGTAGCTAGTAGTGATATATCTAAGTATCTAACTTTATCGCATACATACCTTGTTGTATCCAGATATCATGCCGCAAAGAGGTATCTTAGCATGCCGGTTGACATGGTTGAGAACAGCCTCAAGCATTTCACCACCAACATTATCAAGGTATACATCAATTCCATTAGGGAAATACCTGAAAATAACTAACTTCTAAGAAAAACAATTACGTTCGAGTGTGCTAACTTATACCAATTCCATTATACTTAGTACGTACTATTATGAGTTTATTTTTGTAAAGCATTATTGATCAATTAATTCTAACTTTTGTGGTCTACTATCGATTTTTGTCTATCACTATGTGCATAGAAAATTTATTTTCTAGGGACTAAGGCATATAAAATATATTTTTTGAAAATATATTTTTGTCTATCACTATGTGATATCTATATTTATTGTTATAACAACAAATTTATTATCGTTTTGGTAAATACAGTCATTACTTATGTAATATTTGTTCAATTAGAAATAATTAATCAACTTAAGATAATTATTTACAAGTTTATATATACAACTTGTTGTCGTTATAGTAACTTGGTTCAATTATATATAATTATGTAAAATAAATGTAGTAATTTTGTTGTCAATATTATAAATTTTACGTATTTAACTAGACATTTTTGTCTAATTAATGATAAATAAGTATATGATATCATAACATATATATATATATATATATATATATATATATATATATAAATCACAAAAGATTACTTGCTTAGAGCAGCATCGTAGTCTGTCTCCGTGTGATAGTTGAATGCATCATCATATCCAAATTCCTCCTTGATGAGCCTAACCTGCATTGGCTGCATAAATTATCAACAATTCTCGACGCAAAAGTCTAATTAAGTACAACACTTTCGAGGTGTTACATCGATCATTATCATACGTTCATCGATCGGTTAATCATACTTATGATCGATGAAATGAAACTATATGTGTTCAGTTCATCAGCAAAATCCAGCACATATGCTAAATTTCTCGAAGTTTGTGTTGATTCTTTGACAGGGATAATCTTCAGATTACAATTTTTTTTTAAGAATATACGATTAACATAACGGAAGGAGATCTATTGATAACCTTCTTATTGAGAACTTTCTCTTTAATGGTTTATTACATCCACTTTTCAATCACGTTTTTCTATCTCAACCGCTCAGTTTATAGGTCTATATAAATAGATCACTTCTACAAATTTTCAGTCAAATTGGTGATCGTTAAAACATCGAAATAGATCATATCAATGGATGGTCCAAATATGTCAAATAGAAACCATTCAAGTTTATAATTGGTGAATCACATTTATGAATCCATTAACGATTTTAAATTTGTATGAAAATGTGTAGAGATGATTTACTCATATATATCTACAAGTTAGATGGTCGAGATGTGAATATGCAATCGAAAATAGGGTGAAACAAAAAAGTTCTCAACTAATCCTCAACAAAAATGTCTTTAATAGAACTCCTTCCTTCACTTATAAGGCTGTGAATGATCAATGTTTGAAATGGGAGCAGTTTCTATGTGTGGGGAACAAACCGCCTCACTGGACAAGATAGCAAACAAACACAGAGTAACAAAACAAAAACAGAAAGATAATTAAGCTAGGAAATGTCATGACCCTAGTCTGTATTATTTTAAAGATACAGAAAAATTTCACGTATTTTTAAAACTAGCCGAATTATTCGAGTATACATATTTTTCTGTATTTTAAAATGAAAAAAACACCAAAAAAAATGTGTTCAATGTTTTTTGGTCAAATATATTTTTTGTTCAACTAAGAAAGTCAATTAAAAAAAGTGAATTTTGAATATTTTATTATTATAGTACTATTTATATTTTTTATTTATTAAATATTTAACATGCATTGATGTTTTATATATAAAATCACGTCTATTTATATTTTAGATGTCATAAAAAACGTATAACTATTAGAAATGATAAATATATATTTGTATTTTTTTGTTCGTATTTTTCATTACATCCCGAATTAAACACGTACGTATCATATTTTTAAATTTACTGTATCCATATTTTTTATTAAATTTTTAAATACATTTTACATTTATAATTTTTAAATTATATATGTGTAAATTTTTAACATATAATTGACATTAAATATTTTATTAACTATCGTCATGACACAACTGATTGTCTAATTCAATTATATAAGCTGGTAGTAGTTTAAATATATAGCAATATACTACTTGTCATCTGTTGGCCGAATTCATCTATCAAACATCGATGCGCCGTAGTATTATAGGATTTTCCGACAGACGATATCAGATTATTAGACGACCAATATACCTTCCCTTGATTAGTTGTTTGAAACTAAACCACGTACACTACAGGTGGAAATTTGTACTTCCAATGAAAGAAAGAAAAAAGATGATCGAACACTACAGCACTTACTTTCTCATCAGATCCAGTGCTTCCGACGACCCTGCAGCCTTTGAGCTTGGCCAACTGCCCGGCATACATCCCAACCGCCCCTGCTGCGGCTGAAATGAACACATTTGAGCCTGGTTTTATTGGCTCTGCCACCACCTGAATCCCCACCCACGCTGCAAACCCCGGTACTCCTAATAAATCATTATAAGATACGAGTAACCACAACGATTACTACGGTATGGTACTATTTCAATCATCACCATGCATTTTTCTTTTATTTTTTTAGAGGGGTGATTTTCAGTCGTTAACTACTTAGAAGCTGGGAAGGTAATCATGTACGTACGAACCTAGCGTACTGATGTGTTCAGGCAATGGAATCCCAGAATCTGCATCAATCTTTCTTATTAAAGCCTGAGACGGTAGCACACAATATTCAGCAACAGGGATCGAGGCACTGATCACTATGTCACCTTCCCCGTAGTTACTGTCCTTCGACCGAACTACCCTTCCAACCCCAAATGCTGAAACAACCTGCATTATATTTACAGCTAATGCAAATTAAGACAAAGATAACTGAAATTTATAAGTATAAACTTATGTGTACGTGGTAAATTAGCTATTTAACCTCGTTGAGGTTGAACTGAGGAGAGTAGAGGCCGTCTTTTCGGCCAGTCATTCTGCTTCGCAAGTACGGATCGAGGGAGACGAAGAGGGTCTCGAGGATGACATGTTTGTTGGGGATCGAATCGAGGGCAAGGGAGATTTTGACTGTGCGGAGTTTGAGATGATCGGAGGTCGGAACACCTTCAGCTGCATAAGCAGCCATGTACCACTCTCTGCTCTCCACTACTGTCCTCATCTCTTGACTAATCTCACTCATTCTTTCCGTCTCACTGTTTTTATCTCTGCTAACTAAACTAGCTTGTTTGCTAGGTCCAAAGAAATGCCTCTTCGTTATATCGAAGAGAGGACATGTTACATATATGTAGTGACATCGTCGGCTCCCTATCCCTATTCCAGTACGTAAATGTGGATGATGGCAACCCACAGAATTAAGTCACCAAGGGTCACTCGTTAAGACTTTTCAGATTGCATGTGGATTGGTGGGTACTAAATTTTGGTGCACCTAATAATTGCCCGATCCACGATAGTAACATGCCATCATTGCAATCTTTACGTTTCTTCTAAAAATAAAAATAAATCATTGCAGTAGGTAAAAAAACATAACATCATTGCAGTAGGTGGAAGAAACTTAAGCAAGAGACGTTCACACCTCCCAAAAGCTAACCCTTGTTCTCATTGCTCCCGCGTGAGGCTGTGTGACACCGGGTTCTCTTTGGTGGATTGTGGCATCGGTGTTCAAGGAGAGAAGGGAGAGAGATTGTGTTGGTTGTCGTATGTGGCGGAGTTTTTTCACGATGTGGAGGACTGTGAATCGATGACTGGGTGTTCGCCCACTACGCGCAGAGCTCGTTGGAGGGGTATAAAGCTACCATAGATTCAGAGAAGGGCATATGAGATCAAGAGGTGTTGGCGTAGATCAAACCAGATTTCGATCCGATTGGATTCCTTTGCTTCTAATCTAGGCACGAGCTCGGTTCATATTGTGATCTCCTTGAGGAGCAATATGGTTGACAGACTCAGGATCATTCGTCGTCACACGTAGACTGACAAGGTTGAGTCATCATTTCCTGAAGAAGCAGAGAATGACAGAGAAATTGACCCTTTATCAGTGACTAATTTGGTATGTGAATTTTGAGGGCAAAATTTATTTAAGGGGGGTAGAGTGTGAGACCCCAAATGTTTTTACCGTGGTTAATGACGAGTTACTGAGGTTTAAGTCGTGTTCGGTAACTTCACGAGTGAACGACCACGTTCATTTTCGAGTTTTTTAAAGTTCTTCAAATTTCTCATTTAAGGGCTCGATATCATAGTACGTGTCGACACGAGTCTCCCGGTATTTTTAGAATATTTTTCGGACCTTTCTTTTATTTTCTTCGAATTTCTGAAGTTTATGGTAATTTTTAATTACCTTTCTGGTAAAACAGTTTTTACCAGTTAACCATTTACTTTTTACCTTCTTTAAATCTGGACCATTGGATCTTTTCTAGATCGAATCCTGGCCGACCATTTTTCTTTAAAAGGGATGAGACCTTTGACCGAAGTCAAAGATCCCACTTCGGGTCAACGGCTCTCCTTCGAGCTCTCTCTGCCTTCGCTGTCTTCCGTCCGGCGCCAGTGATTCCGACCACCACTCGCCGGTGGACCACCACCTTTCTCTTCCTGTACCTAGCCCAGCCTAAAAATCACCCAAGCCACCACCACAACCGAAAATCGAAAGAGGAGAACCTTCGATTGTTTTCCGGTGAGAACTCGTCATTCAGGCGACGAGGTGACGTGAGACCGGTATATTCTTTCTCCTCTTCTCTTCTTCTTCCTTTTCATGTCCCAAATCTTTCAATTTGAACCCTAATCGAGTTTCCCCCATTTTTCCTTGATTTTCTGGGTTTTCCTCTAGTGGGCTTAATTTTGGGCTTCTGGTGGCCTTTTGAGACTGAGGCGAGGCAGTGGAAGGCAGAGGAGGTACTGTACTCGAGTCAGAGACGAGCAGAGGTGGAGGAATTGGTAGAGGCTAATCTGGAACTTCTGGGTTCGAAGTTTGGAACTGCAGAACGTAACCTCGAACCTCCTGGGTATTGTTGTTTGGCTGCTGTGTTGTTGTTGATCTGTGACAATTTGTTGATTTGATGTTGTTTTGTGCATGTTTGTCGATAACTTGGAGACGAAGAAACGGGAGAAGTTATGGCGAAAATCTGACAAGTTGACAGGAATCCGGCAGGAGATTCCTGCAAGTTGCCGGAATCCGGTGACGGTTCTGACGAGGTAGTAATCCGATAGAAATGTCGAGAGGTAGTATTCGACTTCTTAAGAAATGTATTGTTTCCGTTTAGTCGGGCTAAAAAGTCGTAATCTGAAAGTTAAATTTACGAAAACTTACTAAAAACGGAAACAAACCTTAATTGGAATCTTTTCCATTGTAGGAAACTTTCTATTTTTGGAAACCTACTAATTTGGAAAAGTTTCCATTTTGGAAAGTTCCATTCTCGGAAAAATGGTTTAGTGAAGATTTGAAGTTTGACATAATTTGGTTAAATTGGTCAAGTGTTAATTTGTTATCGAAAAATGATAATTGAAATTCCAGAAATGTCAAGTTGACCGTTTTAAGTAAAAATTATGATTCACGTAAATCGATAAATCGACTCAAGGTTAAAGAATTGGTTAATGTGACACGTTGGGTGTCCATAGTAATTCAACGAATTATTATGTGACACCCTAACGTTAAATTAAAATGGTAAAGATAAGTTCAGAAGTTAAGTCGGACTTCTGGTAAATGAGCAAAGAGTCGATAATCGGAAAAGCAAGTTAAAAAGGTCAAAGAGTCAAAAAGGAAATTGGTTGGTCAACTTAGTCAATGTAGTCATTCCTGGTCAAACTAGGAATGCTGAGGTCAAAATGATCGTTATTGTTTCTTTGTTGCTAAGCTACTCTAATCTTGTAGTGATTCGTTAGACGAAGTAGCTACGCGGTGACTTTGGTTTATCTGAGACGGTTCCTGAAAGTTTAGAGCTTACGTAAGGAACGACTATTCAAGGTAGGGAAAGTGGTTTTGCCTAATATATGAAAGTGCATAATTTTGTATGCTCATGGTCGATGCCTCAGGAACGTTTTCTTTATATTATTTGATAAATGATTTATGATTAGGCCAAGAAAATCCTAGGCTAGACGTAAATGATTTTTATGTGATGACTCCGATCGAAAAGTAGTATTGTTGTCCTGATATTCGGTGTTTGGCCTGAGATTGGCGAGACCTAGTATATAGTACTCCCACGGTGTCGATGATCGTGAACCTCCGGAGGGGCAATGCCCTGTTTATTTTATTTTCCCACTTATGCTTGTCTTGTTCAGAGTTAAGCGAGCCGTAAGTGCAGTGTGTACTACGAGTGATGTGTTGGGCATTAGCTGTAAATGGACACTCTCGCTACTATTCGTCTTCGGATGCATAGGTAGTTGGCCCCGGTTTGCTGTATAGACAAATCTGAAATTCGGCCGTCTAGATCCGTGAGCCCTGCAGACTGTATTGTTCATTGAGCGCTCTGGCCCCTGTTTTAGCATACTGCACTGTTTTTTTCTGAAAGATATAAAATGATGATTTTGTGTGTCAAAGATTTTCTAAATGGTTTTATTTAGAGCTCAAATTTATATGTACATATATATGTGGTTTTATGGTTTTCAAACCTATCATTGGTGGACCTATATGTGAGCACGCAAGGACGACGCTCACCCCTACAACATGTTGTTTGCAGGTACTGTGTACTGTGACTAGATAGATAGAGAGAGTTGTGTGTGTGGAGCCTAATTTCCTACTCAGTGTGTCGTCTGAGCCATAGACACTTGACTTTATCCTTTGAGTCATTTACCAGAGTATTTGGCATAAACAGTAAAGGTGTCTTCCTAAATTGTTGAACTTGTTATATATTTTTATTGTTGTCGCTAAAGTTTTTAATTGACCCTTTATTTGTGCACCTTTCGCGAAATTGAAAAAAACTCTGATGAATGTTTTAAGAATTTCATGTGGTGCCACTCAAAGTTTAAAGTTTAATTTTATTTTACTTACTAAAAAGCCTACGACTTTAGGTTAATAAGTTGTCGGCACGTCTTTCGGACGTGTTGACTTCTTATTGGCTTAAATTCGTGACCACTGTAGTTTTTCCTCCCGGGCCGCTACAATGGTGGTCCTGATATGAGGGTGTGGTGGCTCAAGGTTGTCGGCGGCAGCCTAAGATTTGGACAACGGTGGCCGATTACATGTGATATTCTCTTTCTTAGGTTTGCTAGTTAGGCTAGGGCCCTCTTTTTGGGCTCATTTTGGACTTCTTTATTTATTTTTCAGTGTCCTTAAGTCTTACATATGGTTAGTTAGTTTGTGACTTTATACCGTTAATAATTCCTTCTAATATAGAGCGATATGGGCTCTGTCCCAGCAAGTGCACGTAAAATGTCATGACTGCTTTACTGAGACAATGAGTTCCTTGCTTAGTCAAATGGTCGTAACCTCTCTACGGCATAGTGAAATCTCAGCATAATGAGAAAGTGAATATACAAAGTTTTTTATGGATGTACAAGAGGATTAACTTTCTGTTATGCCGTCATGTTTTAGTCAAAATAAATAGAGTTGTCAATGAGATACTCTTTACTAAATGGTTTTTGCTTGAATGGATAGGTTGTGTATGATATCCTGATATTGTTTTAAGTGTTCTTACCCATTGAGACACTCCTTGCTATATTGTTTTAAATTACTACAACTCCCTATAGATCAATATTTATTCAAGGTTTTTTCTTTTGAAATATAGGACATAATATAGTAAACAAACATCTCTTAAAATTTCATTTAAAATTTTCATGTTTTTCTTCAAATTTCTGTTAATTTCCTCAATTTTTTTATTGCTATCGATATTTCCTCAAAATTTCAGTCGAAATATCAATTTTCAGAAGGTTGATATTTCCGTAATCGTCGAAATTTAAGACCTTGATTCCACCCATTCTTCAAACATCATCCCATGATCGATCCACAAAAATAACCGAGATCAGAGATGATACCGAGCAACATTGTTTCATCGACTCCATTCTCCTCGCTCCACCGCGCCAGCTGCCTTACCATTGTCGAGACCCGAACTGCCACTCGTCAGCGACATAGCTTCGCCGTCAAACTAGCCCCCATCGCAACACAGACCAGTAACTAGTTTCTGATATGCTCCTATGGACATCATTCTCTTAACCCCTGCCACCATTAGCCAGGTGAGAAAACCACCCAGCCACCTACAGCGCCCGTCCGGTGACGACCAAAAAACCCCACATACGAGGTCAGAATCCAACACCAAAAAAGAGGCGTCACAAGACACGCCACGATCTCTAAACCCTTGACTTTTCCCCCTCTTTTTTTACGGTGCTCTCTCCTCCAAACTCAGGGGCTGTTGTTTGTGTGGTTTGTATCCGGGTACTGTGGCTGGGTGGAGGAAGGAAAATTCCTCGTCGGTTGACAAGACAACACACTTGTGTTTCAACTTTCAAATATTGAAATCAAATCATTCCACTAACCAAAGAAAAGAAATTAAGCAATTGTAGTTTGTACTCATCTGCAGAATGCTACAATGCTTGCAGTGGGAATAATACTGGAGCTGCTGGTGGTCTATGTATTTGAGTTATATATCAGCACATTGGTGCCGCTACAAAGTGAAAATTTCTAATCGTCACCAGATCAATTTCAAAGAATATAATTAGGTTGTTAATTAATGAGAACTTACTTTCTCATCAGATCCCGTGCGTCCGACCACCCTACAACATTTTAGCTTGGCCAACTGCCCTGCATACATCCCCACCGCCCCGGCTGCGGCTGAAATGAACACATTTGACCCGGCTTTTATTTGCCCTGCTACCACCTCAATTCCCACCCATTTTCAAAAAAATAACCAATATAATTCATCAAAAAATAATAATTGATGTTATAAGTTATATAACAGTATAAAAAAATAATTTGATATGGTTTGAAATATTTCGATATTATTCTCCTCTAAATAAGAGAGTATATATATATATATAGATACAATCATAATGTTAATATGAATAATATAACCTACACCTACAAAAAAAACAAATATTTACAGAATATTATACTTACTCTCAAGTTGGTGCACATATATCTATTATGTCCAACTTGTCAACCGAATTGTCAAATACTTTCCTTGGCACTCATTTTGTAAGAAATCTGCTGATTGGTCTTCGATATACATGAAAGGGAAATGAATGATTTTCTTGTCCAAATTTTCCTTAATGAAATGTCGATCCACCTCTAGATGTTTTGTCCAGTCATGTTGAACATGATTATGAGCAATTTCAATAGCAGACATGTTATCACAATGCAAGTCCATAGATTTCTTGAGTTTGAAACCCAATTCTTTCAACACATTACGAATCAATAGCATCTCACAAACTCCATGTGTCATACCTCGAAACTTTGCTACAGCACTTGACCTGGCTACAACTTTCTGATTCTTACTTTGCCAAGTCACAAGATTTCATCCAAAAAATGTAAAATACTCAGATGTAGACCTTTTGTCAGTCTTATCACCACCCCAATCTGCATCAGTGTATCCAAAAACAGCCAATTCTCATTTTTCTCAAATAATCTACAACTTTCTGCTTCTTACTTTGCCAAGTCACAAGATTTCCTCTAAAAATGTAAAATACTCAGATGTAGACTGTCTGTCAGTCTTATCACTAGCCCAATCTGCATCAGTGTATCCAACAACATCCAATTCTCATTTTTCTCAAATAATAATCTTTTACCTGGTGTCATCTTCAAGTACTTCAAAATACGAGACAGTGCATCCATATGTTCTTCACTAGGACAATACATAAATTGACTAACAACACTCACAGCATATACAATATCAGGTCTAGTATGAAAAAGATAAATAAGTCTCCCTACTAGACGTTGATACCTCCTTTTATCAGTCGGAACTTGATCTGAATAGATGACAAGGTTGTGATTCATCTCAATATGTGTCTCAGTAGGTTTGCATTCAAGCAGTCCAGTCTCAGCTAACAAGTCAAGTACATATTTTGGTTGAGATAAACAAATACCCTTCTTTGATCTTGCAACTTCAATTTCAATAAAATACTTCAGTTGTCCAAGGTTCTTCATCTCAAATTCTTTTGATAGATACTTCTGTAAAGTCTCCATCTCATTTGGGTCATCTCCTGTGACAATCATATCATCAACATACACAATCAGAGCGGTATTCTTACCCTGACTACACTTGATGAACAAAGTGTGATCTGAGTTTCTTTGTCTGTAACCAAACGTCTTCATTGATTTGGATAATCTCCCAAACCATTGATTTGCAACTTCAATTTCAATAAAATACTTCAGTTGTCCAAGGTTCTTCATCTCAAATTCTTTTGATAGATACTTCTGTAAAGTCTCCATCTCATTTGGGTCATCTCCTGTGACAATCATATCATCAACATAAACAATCAGAGCGGTATTCTTACCCTGACTACGCTTGATGAACAAAGTGTGATCTGAGTTTCTTTGTCTGTAACCAAATGTCTTCATTGGTTTGGATAATCTCCCAAATCACTCTCTAGGAGATTGTTTTAGTCCATACAAGGACTTCTTCAACTTACAAACCTTGCTGGCATCGCAAGGTCTACATTTGACTTCTGGCGGCATGTTCATATATACCTCTTCCTCCAAGTTTTCATTAAGGAAACCATTCTTCACATCAAACTGTTGTAGATGCCGATCTTTATTTGCTGCAAGTGAAATCAAAATTCGAACAGTGTTAATCTTTGCAATGGGTGCAAACGTCTCTTCATAATCAATCTCATGGCATTGAGTGTATCATTTGGAAACTAATCTGGCTTTATATCTATCAATGCTCCCATCGGCTTTGAGTTTTATAGTAAATACCTAACGACATCCAACGGTCTTCTTTCCATTAGGTTTATGAACAACATCTCATGACGAGTTCTTTCGCAATGCCTCTAGTTCCTTATTCATTGTTTGAGTCCACTTCGGATACGCCATTACATCCTATACGATACTAGGAATAGAAACACTGTATAATTGATTAATAACAAGAGAATGTGACCTAGCCAACCTATGGTTAGACATGTAATTTGTTATAGAATATTTGATTTTGGGTTTGATATCTGGTTCACATTGTTTCTTTGGAATACCCTTGGTAACCATTTGTGATTTCCTAGGTTCAATATTATATACCCCAGAAAATTGGTTTGAATTTAAAGGTACTTAAGGATGTACATTCGCAGTAGATTCTTCGATTGATTGTGTGGAGAAGGAGAACGGATTTGACGAAGAAGTATTTGAATTAATATCAGCTGGATATATCAACTCTGTGGCCTGACTTGCGGGTCATGAAGTACTGTTGACTGGTGACTCTGGTCTATATGGACATAATCTGTGGAAGCAGGCATGTTAGCAAAATTGGTGGCTCGGGTCTCAGCTTCAGTCTCTCCTGTTTTAACACGCATCGCATCGTCAGAATTCCTTGCGCTTGCGTCAATGCTTTCATGTACATTTGACTCTTCTGTTCCAATATGACTGCTATTATGAATTCCAACTCCAAATCTTGTTTCCAAAGCTTCTAATTCTTCAAATTCTTCGAGTTCAAATAAATTATTTTGAGAGTTCCCTTCACAATCTCTCTCCTCTTAAAGAGAAGAAGTCGATACTCCCCCTAAGCAATAAGGCTCAGATTCTCGAAAAGAAACGTCAAGGAATATATGAATAGTGTCGGTGAGAGAATCATAACATCTGTAACCCTTTTGAAAATCGGCATACCCAATAAAAATACATCGTCTTGCACGAGGATCGAGTTTATTTTGTTGTTGCTTTGGAATATGAACGTAAACTATGCATCTGAACACTCGGAACTCTAAATTAGGTAATGACAAAACATAAAGATGTTAAAGCTGCTGCAAAAAGTTTGAAATTCAATTACCCAATAAGGAGTACGATTAATGAGATATGCAGCAGACCTCACAGCTTCTCCTCAATATTCAAGAGATACATTCATCAATAAACGTTACAAAATATCGATAGCCATTGTGAGTAGGAATTTTTACAGGTCCCCAAACATTGGAATGAATCTTCATGAATGTAACATGACTTCTATGCAGACTTGGGGAATATGAAATACGATGGTTCTTTGCCATTTCACATATGTCACATCGAAAATTTGAATGGTCGACACCTAAAAATAATTGTGGTTGCAGTTTCTTCAGATAATTGAAGTTTAGGTGGTCCAACTGATAATTTCAAAGCCACACATTTTTCTTAGCACTCTCAGCTCCATTGGCTTGATTAGCTTGACCCAAAAAATGCTTTTGCTTTTCTCTTGTATCTGTCAAATCCATGAAGTATAATTTCCCCTTCTGTACATCATAACTTAGAATCCACCGAGTCAGAATATCCTGAAATACGCAGAAAGAATGGTAGAAAGTAACAATACACGATAATGCTCGAATGATTTGGCTAACTGAGAGGAGATTGTATGACAATGAAGGGACAACTAATACAGAATAAGAGTTAACGTGTCTGATAGGACAACATAACCTTCTCCAGTAACCAGAGTTGGAGTACCATCGGCGGTAGAAACACTATTTTAAGAGGAAGACTGTAATTTTTGCAAGAGGGTATAATCATTAGTTATGTGATCACTTACTCCGCTATCAATAATCCAGAAACTATTCATAGATACCTTACCATTCATACCTGATTGTGCGACATTGGAAGCATTGGACGATTGTTATGACAACTTTTGCTTGATTCTTTCGGGGTGTCTTGGTGAAATCCCACCAATTTGTGTATCCAATTGTTTCATAACACCGTTGTTTGCTATGACCGAAATATCTACAGAGCGGGTATTTTGAGTTTGCATATAAAGTTGGGTTGTGTTATGGTGGAATGATGGTGGTTGAGATTAGAGATTTGAAATTCGGGATTTAAAATTCATGATTTGAAATTTAGGATTTGAGATTTTGGTATGATTATGGTACGCAGCAGAATATGAATATGAAATTCGGGTTTATGACTCTGATGTCAAGTAGAAAAGAATAATTTGATATAGTTTGGAATACTTCGATGTATTATTCTCCTTCAAATAAGAGGGTATATATAGAGATACAATCATAATGTTAATAAGAATAATATAAGCTACACCTATAAAAAAGTAAATATTTACAGAATATTCTACAATAACCTACCATTATTCAACCAAACTATTAGCACATGAAACCTTATACTATAAATCAATCAACTTTACCTTTTTCGAGGATCCAAGAAAGAAATTTTGTGGCATATATATATGTAGGGTAGAAATTAAGAAAGGATGGAAACTCAGTAATTTAGGTACCTAGCATATATACTGAGATATTCTGGCAGTGGAACACCAGCATCTGGATCAATCTTTATGGTTAAAGCTTGGGATGGTAGGGCACAATATTCAGTAACAGGTAGGAAAGGACCGATCACTACGTCACTACTATCCTTTGACCTAATTACCTTTCCAACCCCAAATGCTGAAACTACCTGCTTAACAAGTGCAAATTGAGAAACTAAAACCAAATCGCATATAGCACATGAATGAGAGTGATTAATGTTTAGTCGATATATAGCTAATTAACCTCATTGAGGTTGTACTGGGGAGTGGAGAGGCCGTCTACTCGGCCGGTCATTCTGCTCCGCAAGAACGGATCAAGGGAGATGAAGAGGGTCTCTAGGATGAAATGTTGGTCTGGGATCGAATCAAGAGCAAGGAAGATTTCGACTGTGCGGAGTTTGAGATGATCGGAGGTCGGAACCCGTTCAGGTGCAGAAGCAGTCATGTACCACTCTCTGCTCTCCACAACTGTCCTCATTTCTTCACTACTGTCATTCATTCTGTATTTCTCTCTGATTAGTACTTGGTAAATCACCAAGATATATAAGCATAGAAAGTGCCTGTAATTTCTTCTATACAGAAAGTAGGTCAACAAAATTTGGATTCTTCAAAAAATGCAATAAGGGGGGATCGAAGCACCGACCTTGAAATTTACATCCACACAATATAACCATCTGAGTTATTCCAGCTTTAGGAACATATTTAAAAGTAAAATAATTGAATAATTAAGATCGATCTCTATGATGCAATTTGATATTGCCTTTCCACAATAATCTTTAAACTACAACTTCCATGGTTGTTATATGGTTCCTCAATCCTCAACAATGACCAGGCTCTTTCTTGACTAAGATTGTCCACAACAGCATAAGACACTTTGAGATCCCCATGGAAAGTGGAAGCGAAGGAAGACCATAGGTCTAATCTGGTCGTGAGCTCCATGAGTCTGAGAGTTTTTTGGTTCCCCTGACTGCGCGGGATCCCAACATTTGAATGGTTGAAATGAAATATTTCCCAAACATGGAAACTGCGATTTCCTTCTATTGTTGCTCGTTTTCTAGTTATACATAATACATTCTTATCCAACCAAGAAGCATTGATCTCAACCTGACAGTTTTGAGTTTTGACATGAAATGGTCTATATATATATTCTTGCAAGCTTCTTCATTGTTTCTGATCAGCTACAGTTATCTGAGAATTAGGTACTTTCTCACTCGAACTCTGATAGTTTGATGTGGCTCGGTCATTGGGTTTGATTCAAGAATTTGAAAATGCAGAACCCATGTCTGATCCTCTCATCTTTGTGATCCTAGATGATAAGGGGAAGTAGAAGGGCACCAAGGCTAGGCTCATGTCAAAGAGTAAAGATGAGAAGAAAGGGAAGAAGTAGAAGGGCACCAAAGCTAAGCTCATGTCAAAGATAAAAGAAGGCAGCTTTTAAGGATTTGACTTGTAATTGGCGTGTCCATTCGAACCTCAATGGCTCGTAGTCTTCATAAGAAATTGTACCCAAAATAAATCTTGTAACAAATTTACTGAATTAATGATAGTTCTACTTTCCCTTGACTGATCCAGTTTCATTTACAATCCATTCTCTGTAGTTTGAACAGATAGAAAAATCAAAATAACACATGGAATCAATTCGAGGAAAACATGTTTCTTCATAGAAAATAAACAGCCATTCAACTGAAACTAACGACTTCCGTCTCAGTAAATGTGTCAACCACAGAATATAAAGGTAAAAGTAATGTACTGGAGATAATTACATCTCCCTAGTTCTTTCCATTTAGCCATTTCAGATATTTCAACACGTCCCAAACGTGCTCTCGCCACTGTATGTCATATAAAGAAAACCATCTTCATCCTTATTTTCCTTATAAATTGATGACATCAAAGCAGCTGCAACAAAACAACAAACACATGTTACGGAACTTAGAAGACAGTGAGTATTTAAAGGAAACAGTAATACAACAAAGAGTTTCATCTGACCTGTCGGTGGCAAAATATCCTTAACGAAAACGAAAATTGCCTGGTCAGCATCAAGCTTGATTTTTCTCCGGATCACAAAGACTAACTGCCCAACAGTAATATCGGCAGGCACAAGGTATCTACATTCAAGCAAAAAAAGGTAACATGAAATTTAATAATTCCAAAAATTTGGTACCCTATACCTCTGGAATGTAAGAGAATTTCATAACAGTTTCGCTAGATTTTCATATCTTACTTTAAACCTTATATGGCTTTGAGGATAACTACAGTCTCTAAGTATTACATTAAAAAGGATCATAAGAATTTGTCCCAGACACAGAATGAACAAACAATAATAATTAAATAAAAATAATAATAGGCATCTTTACAAAAACTAATAATGAGTGCAGAAGAATCTACTGTCTTTAGAGGATTAATGTACATGACGATATAAAAACTGAATGTTTAAGCATATGGACTTGTCATAGAAGAAGACCATGTCTAAATGTATAACAGATAAATACATGTAATTGGACAACTTACTTGTTCTTCTCAATATCAGGCACATCACTCTTGTCAGCCTTTTCAACAATCACCTACAGAAGACAACAAATTTCAAAATGAAACAAAACAGAACAAAGAGTTAAAACTGCAAGAGCAAAGAAGAATCATACCGGTACTCTATCAGGATGATTCTCTCTGATGCGAGCAGCTTCTGCTTCCCTCTTCTCTGGAATAACAAAAAATTACATACTGTAAACTTCAACACAGATTGAACAAAATACAAGTGTGACAATTGATACCATAACAATCAACATTCCTGAATCTTATTTAATCAAAGCGTAGAATCAATTTGCCTTCACAATACACAAACTAACGTTATAAACAACTTACTTCATATTAACAAACAAGGTAGTTTTCTAAATAATCATAAACTAATATTTCAAGACCTTGCAACTGATTTCCATTTTCAGCGTTCCAACATTTCAAGCAATCAAGAACTGAAATTTAACTATTACAGAAGAACCCAGATGGAAAATTTACAAATTCAAAGGACATTCCTCTGATTCATGGAATCAAAATAAACAACATTGTCATTGAGACTAGTTTATTCATAACAATTTCATGAAATACGAACTCGAACAAAACATATCAGAGGTTAACATGAAACCCAGAAACAACAACAAAAATTCGAAGGCTTTACGCATAATAGAGACGGATCCTAATGATCAAGAACAACGGAAAATGTACAAGAACAAAAGAAGAGAATTCGAAGGACAAAAGAAGAGAACTCGAAGAACAAAAGAAGAGAAATCAAACCGAAAGGGACTTGGGTCTTGTAAGACTTATTGACAACGTTTCTGCTAAAACCCAACATGGCGACGAGGAGAAAATTAGGGCTCAAATGTTCAAATCATTGAAAGGATCTTGCCATTTATAGTTTTCTGAAAGGAGACGGCGAATTTTAACTATTATTATTTGATTTGCCGACTCGAAATTAGATTGGACCCAAATCTGTGTTCATTAATCCTATACAGGGAGCCCAACTAAATTGGGCTCAAATCTGTATATTCATTTAGATATCTTTTTTGTAGAACCATTGACCATCTTTGGATTCGCAGTCCTCATCTTATTACATCGACCTTTAATAATTTTCATGTGCAAGACCTGCTCATAAGGATTAAGGAGCATGAACACTAACTTATCATGAAGAAATTCATCGGAAAACCACTTATCATGGAAATGCATGATCTACTATGCAAGAAGCTCAACGGCAACAACTCAAAAATGTTACCATCTCATGTAGATTGAGAAATTATTGTTAACTTATCATTGAAGTACATGATTTAAAATTCAAGATCTCTGTATTGTGTAACCGTGACAATTCATCAATTCCAAACCTTTTCTATATGACACACACTAAGAAAATATAGTGAAACGTCGTATGAGACATGTGATGTAATGAGTTATACATATAGTGCAAAAAGTCACACCGTTATTTGTTTTGAAAATTTCTAGATACAAAAACGCATCAAAATTTTCATTTATTAATGAACTATATCTTCAATATGTTAATACAAACAACATTTTAAAACGCGTCAAGGAACTACACAGCTCGCGCGGAATGAAAGAATCTTCGTCCGAATCTGTTTAAAAACCTAACATTGTGAATATGATCTTGGGTCTCATTCACATATGGCCAGCATACGATCGATCGATCGCAATGTATTACCAAATATAATGATGGAGAATCTATTGGAAAGAGACTCAAGAGAGGGCAAAGTGTTAAGGCAAGGGTAAGATTAAATTGTAATTTCAGTTGGTGTCATCTCAATATTAATTGATTCGACCAAGCAACACAACTCGTTAATTTCAATGTCTTGGCAAGTAGGCAATGGCCGACCTGTGTTAAAATAGTAGAATCTGATGTTAACTTGACAAAAGCAAGTCAAGCAACTCGTCTTCTTCAGTCTTTCAATTTGCCTAGTCTTTTCCAACTCTTATAATGCAAAGGCCCTTTGTTCATTTCTTTTTTCTGGGCAAAAATACTACTGGTTTTGAGTGGAATTCACGAGCTCTAATCTATTGCTTAGGCGATGAGGAGGAGGAGGGTTTGGCACCAAATTAGCATCTCACTGAGGAAGCAGAATGGCTTAGGCTACAACACACATATGCGATGTGAACATACATGTGACATACTGGTGACTCAATCTTTAGCTAAATCACGGTCGATTATAGTCATCTCGAAGTGCATGCTACTTTTTGTGACGTGATCATGTGACGTAGTGATTCTTTCTTTAGCTATATTATTGTCGATTATAGTCACCTCAAAGCATATACTCTGTAAGTTATGAGATTATGTGACCCCATCGAAATTCAATTATGAGAATAATGGAGGCATTTTGAAGAATTTACTCATCTCATTATTAGTACAAGCGAGCTATGACATTTCAACTATCTGAAATAATCAACGTCTTGCAAGTCACATATACAGGTCTCACTGTAATCAAATGATAAGAAAGAAAAAAATGCCATAGCATGTAAGGAATGCCCTTACAAAGCTTCGTTTGGCCTACAAAGTTAATGCACATTGGCATTACACACAGGTACCTTTCCCAAAGAACTGCAGGCAAACGACGTTTGAAGCAAAGAAACTCGAGACGATTTGAAGAAGTGGGGGAAGAGTTTTGAATTCAAACACGAAAACACAAGGGGAAACCTACCAATTAGTGCTTCATGGGATGGGATGGGATGGGATGGGATGGGATAGGAGAGTAAACAAAGGTACTGAACCCAATTAAAAACCGAAACCAAACAAAACAAGACAAAGGTTCCCTCCTCTTCTTCCTTCTTCTCCCCTCCAATTCTTTCTGTGAGTTCTGCTTTGATACATAAATGCGGATTGAACAGAACGAACATCAGCTTCCTCTCCTACCCCATCATCCATTAATGTCCACATTTAAACCTCCAGATTTGTGTCCGTGAACTCTGTTTCTTTTTTTCTTTTTTTTGGATTCATGTTTTTTCCTTTTGATTCTTGTACCATTAATATTCCCAACTTCGTTTGTTGTGAGGTGGTTGGAGATTTTAATGCAACTTCTTCAATGCTACCCATCTCTCTTTGTTTATCTTGGGCATTACCTTCTTTAAGACTCCATCCATCCCCTTCCTCTCACTCTCTCTGCCTCTGCTTATTCTCTCTTATGCTTCCTCTCTCTCTTTCTCTGAGCCAATGCCCCATTTCTACTTTGCCCTTCTTCCCATTCATACGAAACCACCCAAAAGCTTTGTTCTTTGTTCATTTTCTTGCTACCACCTAAGCCTCTGGTATGATTCTCCGCTGGTTTTATGTTTCTTGTTCTGTGTTAGCTATGTGCTTATTAACGAAAAGGGTAAAAGCATTTGTTTGTTTTGAAGCCAAATTAGCAGTAGGAGAATGGATGGATCGGTATAACGGGATATTGGTCCGGTTCAATAAGAAAACAGTGCTCGATGTGAGCTTGAGCTCTATTTTTTGATTGAGCCGTGCCAATATCACGTGCCACTGCTCCTATTTTTCCATTTCTCCCTCCCTGTCCCCATCATCGGAGGTTTATAAAGGTATAATCTTTTTCATTTATGGTGTTTGTTTCTGCCTTTCGCCCCAGACTTAAACTCGAAAATTGGCTATAGTTGCCTTCATTGCTATGATTTCTCACTCCTTTGTTACAGTTTTTGGTTAGTTTCTGTTTGGAGACATATTATGTTGAGTTTTCACATCTTACTTGAGATCAAAAGGGTTCTCATCTTTGAATCAGAAGCTGTTAGTCTGCATAAGAACTATGTCTTGGTTCCTTGTTTTCTTATGTGGTAAGTTGCTAATAGATTGAAGCTCACAGAGGAGGCTTAAGCAATCTTGTGTGCTAGTTTTAGTCAGTAAGATTTGTAGGAAGCCTGAAGTGATTAAGGACAGACTTGACAGTTCCACCAGTTATTACGATTTGTACATCAGAAGCCTGTGTATAATATAGCAGTAAAATACAGATATGCATTGGTCATATTGTGGTGAAGTTTCCAATACTTTTACTTCTAGGTTAAGATTTCCTGAAAACATTGCCTCTGTATAATGAAGATATGGATTTGTTTTGGTTGTGGTTCCCATATAGCAAAATTCTGGGCAGGATTGCTAATTCCCATTTACTAAATCAATTGTGTTCTTCAAATGAATTCTCTGACTGCTTATTATTAGCATTAAAAGGAAGTTTGATCTTTCAAACTCATCTTGTCCCTATAGAAATTAAAAAAATGTACCATGAAAGCAACATTTCAGCTTTTCTCTACCTCATGGATTGGTTGCCTTTCAAGTTTCATCGATTTTCATGTACTGCCTAACTAATCAACAAATTTATCAGCTCAGTTTTACTTCTGATTTCGGAAGACCCACTATAAATAAAAGTTTCAGATAAGTCCACTGTACACTGTTACATTATAGAAGGGGCATTACTGACAATCTGACAAGGGTCAGATGAATCACAAGATAAGTGGGAAGGACATGAATATGAGAGATAATGTGTTGCTCATTTGTTCATCATATTATGTGAAACTAGTGAAACAAGATTGTACAAGAAAGGCAGGCATTAACAGTACCCACAAAGATATGCATTTATTGAGCACTTGATACCATAGAACTGTAACTTACAAGGTGGCTCTTCAAGCCTAAAAAGAATTTGTATATATGGGGAGGTCCTATTTTTGCAGCTTCAGTGACCAGAATCCCTATTAAAATGGAAGTGGTCCTCTTTTTGCAAAGCTCTCTCTCTAATTTCTCAATTGTGAAATTATAATTTTCTATACTACACACAGAAGGGGGGACAAGAAGACTAGCACACCTGCCTTTATACTGGAGCCCAAAATTCTTCCTGAGATTGGAAGAGCTTCAAGCTACTTCTTAGAAAGAAGCACTCCATAGAGCGTTTTCACCTTCCCCACAGCGTCGATGGACTTCCTTAATTCTCTCAGCTGACCTACAAATTCCACTGCAACTCCAATCAAATGAAGCAACACAGACGTTGCCTGCCTGGGCCTTCCACTCACAATCTGCAGCGAAAAATTGCATTGCAGTTAAACAACTCTACTGTTAAGAAACAAGTATATCTTCTTATTTTTACACCCAAACTAACCAATTATGGATTTGGTAACTTCAGATCACTTCTGAACAACCACAGACTAAGACTAGAGTACATTGAGGTCAAGGTCTGAGATTTGAAACACAGATTTCTTATTGTTTTGTTGAATAAATTTTTGTTTTTGAGAATACTATACTATAACTAAACACACTGATTGTGTGTGATTTGAAGCAGTATTGTCCAGCAGCCATGTCATGTTTATCTTAATCTTCCCAGACTACATGACTATCTATTCAAATCGTTAGCAACATGATACTGATGACAAGTACACTTACCAGGTGGGGTGCCACAACACAGCCTCCGATCATCTATGTGTTCCACATCAAGCCCAATAAACCAAGCTCCCAAAGAGACATCCTCATTTGCATACTTGTGGAGGACATGCCTGGAAAATCAAACAAAAGTGAACCTCAAAGGTGCCAGAGGACAAAAGTGAATAAATATCCAAGACATGCTTAAATTTGTATGCAGACATAAAGCTTAAGCTTACTGGTTAATTGATATATAAGTAGCCAAATCCTTTGAAATTGCGTATAACTGTCCTGTAGCATGACGGAAATACTTGTTTCCAGGTTCACCAAATTTCCAATATTCAGGTTCATGGTATCTCACTCCCCTGTTTGAGTAAATGTCAGTCAAAAACTCAAATACTTTGCTTTCTAAAGAAGCTAGGAACAAAAGAAATAAGGAAGAAATGACTTGCTTTTGTGCCAGAACAGGACCAGATTTCATGCATCCAATGTATAAACGCGATTTCTTTCGGTGTCTAACGAGTGTTTCTCCTAGTGTCGCTGCAGTGATTGGACAAGACATGAGAACACCATGTTTCTAATTTTTTTAATTTTTCTTTTATTCTGCATTTCTGCTCAACAGCATCATGGTAAAAATATGCATTGCTGTTTACTTAAGCACATTTTGGAATTACCAATATTTACGTGGACATCATCGTCCACTTTGACATAAAAATCAGCATCCCACATAGCAACAGCAGTAGCAAAATATATTTTTGTCTTGGCAGACAATTCCAGATATCCTTCAACGTGGTCCTGCTCAAGCGATATAGACATGAAGTCACAAGGTGTTTTTTTTTCAGAGTGAAATATTATGTTCTAGTAACTGAGTAAGGATGCATGTATTAGACAAAAAAAGAGTAAGGATGCATGTAGAACAAAGGGACAGTGCCAAGTGACAACGGAAGAAAAGTTAAAAGGGTTACCAGCCTCAGGAGATCTCCGTGCTTTCTGTCCTCGGCTTCAACTGCTCTGTCTAGAATGCCTCCTGATGTGGCACTGAACAAGGAAGAGAAATAACATGTAAGATAATATCATCTAAAAAAGAACTCGCAAAGTCATCTTGAAAACTATAGAAGCTCGATAATCCTTAGAAGAAAAAAAGATTAAAAATGCTTTGTAGGCAAATAACAACTTAGTTCAGACTCTTAACAGCTACACCAAGAACACATCTACAAGACTCCAACACGCTGCTATCCACATTAACTAGAATGAGATTGAATTACACACCTATGACCAATGACAAAACGAATGATGATACCCTTCTCTTCCTCCAGCCTCTTTCTTTTCTCTCCTGTAATCCATGGTTTTCACAGCCAAAAGTATTCAGACCACATATACAAATAAGCACCCAGAAATATGGAAGAAAAAGTAATCAGGAAATCAATTATCAACCTTGAGGCATCCAAGTAGCACGAACTGAATCTCTTCTTTTCCGGCTGCTAAAAGCAGTATTGATTCCAACAACCATTAAATACCTCCTCTTCTCAGATGAGTCGGTCTTCGAATCACCTGATAAAGGGGCGCCACTACCTATAGACTCTTGTGTTGCCCTTGCAGCAGCTAATTCCATCTCTAAATTTGAAATAGTCTTATCTAGTGTCCTGATTCAACATACCAAAACATAGTTTCAATTTAGTTACCAGAGAAATCAAAATTGGGGAACTTAAGAGATTTTGTGGTGAGCATAACTTACTGTATAGCATTATGAGTCTTAAAAACTTCTCCAAAAATGTCCTTAGTTTCTCGCTTTACTTCCTTTTGATGCAACTAAAATGATCAAATCAGACAAACACAAAAGAACTTTGGATGAGGAACATGAATTGATATTCCGACTTTTCGACAACATGAAATCAAGGCATGAGTCATTACAGCTTTTGGATTGCAACCCTCTGACACTAATTTTAATTTTTCTTCTTCCAAAGCTGTTCTCCGTGATAGACCTTTGCTTTCAGGAACACTCCACATCCTGCGAGTAACCCAATTTATAGTTTTCCAGGAATTTCATCATAAAACAACTACATTCGTAACGTAACTCCACCTCAAATTCTTCAAATTTCAGACTCACCCAACATAGTAGAACATAAAAGTTCACAAATTTATCAAAATCTAGCATCAAAAACCAATAACAACCATTTGATCATAGATCTCAGAATACAAAGTCTCCAATTGAGTTACACGAAATTGGTTTGAACCCATTTCTGAAACAAGTCTCAGCTACCTGATTGATTACAGAACAATCCCCAAGAACACACCTTTCAAGAACTATAAAGAAGATTGAAACGCAAGCAATACCTATTGGTGAAGAGCATTCCAGCACAGAAGCAGCTTAAACAAAGCAAGAGCGTCCATTTCTGTGAAATTACACTTCTAGAAGAAGAAGAGTCTGCTCTGCTTTTCCAAGACATCTTCTTCTTCTCCCCAAAATGTCTTTCAACTTACCAATACCAACTCTTCCACTACTATATTGCCATAAGAACAAAACAATGACCAAAATGGACAAAACTCAAACAGACCCAGAAGAAGCACAAGCAGGCAGCAGAATATGAAAGCGTGACAACGTTTGAAAGCGAGAGATTTAGGTAAAAGATTTAAGGGGGGAGAGAGAGAAACAGAACAAGAGTGAGTGCCTCTGTTTTTTAACTGGTCATTTGTATTCTTGTTCCTTTCTTTATCCTGTTGCTTTGCTTTGAGCACCTTCTCTCTCTACTCTACAGAAAGCTCCTCTTCTTCGCAGGCAAGGTACGTTGAACATGAGTGAAGAGGACTCCCTAAATTTACCAAACCGTCTGTCTGGTGCTCAGACCTCAGAGCTTCCTTACTATGTAGGCTAACAGTTCTTGAACTGACATTGTTGCCCTTGAGGACTATTGTTTAATCTACCAATTTTGTAATTTCCTAATTATATATATTGCATGGGACCATGGAGACAGTCGGCATGTTCTCATCACTGGCACTCACATGGCAAAAACATGCACAAGGTATTTAGGTTTATGATTTTGAAATTTGAATAAAAGAGCAACTTTATTAATAAGAATAACACGAGCTGAACATAAGGGCATCGAGCGTAAGTGCCGGAGTAAATACGGTCCAAACAAGAATCAGTCTCTTGCTGACAATATAAGGAGTCAAAGACTAAAATATCGACCATCATCAAAATTTTGGTGGTTCAAAAAATTGATATTTCGATAGATATATTGAGAAATTATCGAATATTGATGAAATTTTTTTAAAATTTATATAAAAATTATATATTTAACTAAAAATATATTAAATATATAAAAATTTAAAATTTAAAAAAATATCAAGAATATTTTAAATATTTAAGAACTTATAAGATGAAAAGAAGGGTCGGTTCACTATTCATTTAGTGAATAGTTAGTTTAGAAAATTTTCATTCATTACAAAATTTGGCATTCTACTTTTCATTTTAATTTTTTTTTAAAATACATTGACCATTTGAACTTTCAAAAAATAATTTGTATCCATTACATCTAAACTTTTAAGACAATCTTAAGAACATATATATATATATATATATATATATATATATATATATATATTATTTTAGTACCATTATATATATACCATCATCCCTTAAACTTGGAGAGAAAATGAAATAGAGAAAATTTGTGAGCACTTTTTTGTAGTGAATGGTCATTTGCCTTAGTTAGTATTGTTTATGAATGAATAGTCATTTATAAGGTTTTGTATATGACATTTTTATAATACTTGATGTGATTTGACTTATGACATGCGTTGTACGGAAACGTCTCTCTAGTCACGTTTCCTGCCGCTTCCAAAGTTTAAACTCGTCGGAATCACGAGAAAATGTGCTTCCTGAAAAAGTGGATTTGAAAGCTTGCCAAAAGCACGTAATCCCTGTTTGGAAGCTCGATTCCAATTTGAGACCAACTCAACCTTATAGTCATTGATGACGAGATGAAACACGACGGAGCTTTCCGACGAAGTAGCTTAGGCTGATTAAATATCTCGTTGGCAGAGTCGAGCTTGAGCTTCGTCGGGATCATACAAAGCAGCGCCGAAGTGGTGTTGATCCATGAATCAATAGATCTTGGTTGATGATTCAAGGAAAGCTATATAGCTATAGAGGGATCAATACTCTTGCTTCATCGGAGCCACACCAACCTTGATTTGACCGAGATCTTGCTATTATCAATGGGTTTGGGCTAGAGAGAGGAGAGAGATAGAAGAACAAAATTGTGTAACGTTTTTATATAAAGTTAGGCATTTGAATCATTTAGAAATACTTGATATTTATTTATTAGAATATAAAAAATATATAATTATTTTATCATGACGCTTCTAATACGCTTCATTTCCAACAATTTTTTTTAAAAAAAATGATTCCGCGCCTTTTGAATGTTTTGCTTCCACATTTCCGCTTCCGTTTTCGTGCAACGTAGCTTATGACCCATATGCATATATGTGCTTAAATATTAGATCAATCTCATTTTAGGCATGTTCTATAGGATATAAGGTAAAATTTGAGTTTTCGACCCGACAACATGCGGAAAGCTTATATGCATTATTCTTGGACTTTGTCCAGCTTTCTCCTCTGGAGAAGCCAAACTTCATTTTTACATCATTTAACTTAATTAAGTTATTTATCTATCATTTATGATTTAGATTAACAAAAATGGAAATTACTCAACTTTACTAGTCTTGAACAACAACAGTAGGGAGCTTTCAATATGTAGTTGACATTATACACAATAATTGAATATACAGATCGGCATATATAGACTTGTCATGGCATGCATGTTGGATCTTCTTCTTCTTCTTCTTTATGTGGTCGAGTAGTCTTGTGACCGATATAGAGCGGTGGCGCACACATATTCCCCATAAATGTATATAATGCAGGTAGTGTGGGTTTTCACTGCCCAGTGCTAGTTGACTCGACAATAAACATAGGACCACTACTACGAGTGCCCCCAAAATTATGTTATATATCCCAATGCCCGCACGGCATATATATATCTGGATCAGGAGCGGATGTCTGTTCCTAAGCTTAGGAACGGATTTCATCATTTGACCCACTTTCCGATCGAATTTCCTCAAACTTCTTTCTAGACATATCTATATCATCTTGTGTAGATCATCTCTACAAAATTTCAGCCAATTTGGTGATCATAAAGGCCTTCAAACTTGCGTTACAAAACTGATGGACAGAATTCTGTCCAGTTTGTCCATCTTTTTTGTAACATAAGTTTGAAGGTCTTCCTGATCACCAAATTGGCTGAAATTTTGCAGAGATGATCTACACAAGATGATATAGATATGTCTAGAAGGAAGTTTGAGAAAATTCGATCGGGAAGTGGGTCGAAATGATGAAATCCGTTCCTAAGCTTAAGAACGGACCTCCGCTCCTGATCCGCACTGTGTATATATATATATATATATATATATATATATATATATATATATATATATGTTCAATAGAGAGTTGGAAACCAATGCTATTACTTAATATAAGCTCGATCTCATCTAACCAAGTAGTAGTGGCGCTCATGAAGCCTGCTATGTTTGAACTTTAAACAGCTAATAATGTGATGTTGTTAGAAGAGGAGGGGTTTGTTACACACATGATTGGTGTTTATGGATTTTTATGGACTTCTCCTCTACAATTGATAACACAAGAGGGAGCTCTAGGTCGTGAAAGTTCAAGCAAAACATGTGTAAAAAGGCAAAGGCGATCCACCTTTGGTTTACATGCAATAATATGGAATTAAAATGAAGGTGGTTCTTATTCTTGATGAAGGAATTAATAGATATATAACTACAATTAATAGAGCTCGAGCACGAGCTCGATCAAGCTAGCTACAAATGTGTATCACTGTTACCGGGATACATTTTAAATTCGATGATGATGAATTTGGGATGCGATCTTAATGATCAGGATAAGAGGGTTGGTGAAAATTTTGATGCTGAAAATGGGTTTGGACGGCAAGTATATATGGTACTACTCAAATACGCAAAAGGAATTTGGAACTTCATGGTGATCATGATTATATACTATCATTTTGGTAGTAATAACCCCTCCTCCATCACCTCGAAAATTCTGGGTTGCAACGTGATGCATACGTACCATAAACAATTTTATTTTAATTAAGTTTATTTTTATTTTTATTTAGTTTGGTTTCATTTCTGTCGATATGAACTCGGCTCCTCTTTCTTGTCGTTTTTAAAAACTTGTAACCTTATTAAAAGACCGATGAATAACCCTGTACATAACTTGTAACCTTATTAAAAGAACGATGAATGACCTGATACATAATGCATATGCATCCGGGGCACCTAGATGCTCCCCCATCACCCATATATCTTAATTAAATATATGACTAAAATGTCATAGAGATACGATCAAAATATATATAGTTGTTAAACTATTGTTTAATTCTCAAGAGAGGTTGCTAGCCTTGTATTGTTTAGTGTTTTTCTATACCATACTCTATAAAACTACTGCTTCGATGTTGGCCTTTCTGATCGACCATGCACGGCCGGTTTAGTTTAGCTTTATAATCCAAACCTGTATAGTGATTAATAACAGTAATAATAATCTATAAAATAACCGATGTGGCCGTGCCGAGACAACTTTAACCCAACTCTTAGCCAAAATTGAATTAAATTAATCCCCGAATTTTATCCTTCTCTCTTACAATAACTTACCACACATATCGAGTTAGCTAGCTAGTAAACAACGAGAAAATTCAGATAAAATGATCATAATTTTAGAAGGACAAAACTGAAAAAGGACTGGACTTGTTTATTGCCCGGTTTATATTGAGAAAGAACTAGTTAATTAAAAAATAAAAGTTATATTTTAACTTGGAGTTTTAACAAAAATAGAATAGTTGAGAGAATGTTAATGCTAATCATGTAACTAGTGGGCGAGTGATCGATGTGATAAGATACCTGAAACAAAAACAGACACCAGAGAGAGCACCAAGTTAGGGTTTCGCACTTGCTTGGCCTTCTGGAAACGGCCGCCACGTGCACGTGATCAGATCTAAGCACTCGATTGCGTGGCGCACCAACATTGGCGGGGTCACTCCTTGGTCCATTGATCATGTGACAGCTCACGTGGAAACTGCAAAAAGATAGAGGCTGGGAGCGGGGCCCGCACCACGAGAACGGGAGCGTCACGTGTCATCATTTGGTGCCGTCACGTTAGGGTTTTCGATTCTCCTGCTCGATCAATATAGACATCCTCTCTGGTTTTTCTGAATTCGCTTCTGTCTAATATCAGGGTTTTCTGCAGGTTTGATTTTAAATGTGTTGGGATAAAGGTTCTTGGAAACATGCACATTGGAGTTAGCTTAGCTTATCAAGGAACCTCATCAGATCGATCTTAGATGCTGCATGAGTGATGAGTTGTTTAAAACTTAAGGGTAACAACCTGACTATAATTCGAAGTTTTCCTTTTATTCCCTCTTAGTCTTCTGATAGCTAGATTTGAAGGAAGAAGGATACAGATTGATCCGAAGTACTTTACTTGTTTGGAGAAGCTAGCTCCGTAGAATAGATTTATTTAAGAGAAAAGAGAGTTAATACAAAAATCGGAAACTAAATGATACCTCTTATAAAACATTACATCATTCTAGAACATTTGAAGAACAACCACAAATAACGATCGATACTTGCTGACTCCGAAGATTAGTTCAATCGTACTGTTTGCTTTTGGAATGTCGGTGAGGGATATGACCGCTTTGTAAAATAAAATTCTAAAAAATCATATATGCGCATAGAAAGCAACACAATGATATGAGATATATATTTTATCAAAGTTTTTTATCGAGTTTTATTATGACATATATAAGTGATTAATTATTACTTTAACTTTTTGATCACATATCAACATCTTCATTACCTAACTTCTAGGTATATATGGTTAGATCATTTCTGAAAATTTTCAGTCAAATTAGTTATCGTTAAGGCTTCAAATATCAGTTAAATCTCTATAAATTAATAACGTTGGGTACTACAAAATTTATTAATTTAGCAAATATTAATTAATCGATAAATTAATAGCTTATTAATTTATCAAACTATTATAATTTCTTAAATATTATTTTATTTTTTTCAATAGAAATAATATTGTTTTTTTTTGAAATTCCGTATGTATGCATTGTCTCATGTGCCTAGAATCTATATTCGACACAAAACTAGGTTTATAACTTTATATGTTAGAATAGAATTATGTTTTTTTATATATCAGAAAGTACGCTATGATTCAATCAATGAATAAGATACAACTCTAACATATATATCAAAAACACAAATATGACTTCTTATCTGAAAAGATGTAAAAAAGCGACGATGACGAATAAAATTTTGTTGCAACAAGAGAAAATCACACTAGCTATTCTTACATGCTAATAAAAGTTCAAGATGAGATTGAAATCATTGAATGTGATATCAATTTCAAAAAGAAACAAGCCACCCTAAACTTGAAGAAAATTATTATTTTAGCGATGTTATTAATTTATCGAGTATTAATTTATCAAGGTTTAACTGTAGGTTAAATTAATGGACGGTTTAAATCTGTCAAACCTGAACTATTCATGAAAAATGCAGTTTTAAGCACGTTAATGATCACCAATGTGGATGAAATTTTTCAAAAATGATCTACTCATATAGACCTATAATATGAACGGTAAAAATAAAAAAAATGTGATCGAAAGTTAGTATAAATTTTTGTTCCTCATATATGTCATAATAAGAGATTTGTTAGTGGAAGAGTCATGTATATTTTATTGGTCGTTTAGACAAAACTAAAAATTTAAAAGTTAACGCAAGATGAATCACTATTTAAGATACAAACATGTATCCCACGTTACATGACAGTTGATGTAATATAGACATGTCATCTAATGAAATTAGGTGATATGGTAAACTTCCTGCCTGTGCATTACACATATTGTAATCACATGAATTGAAGGCCGGAATCCTTTTTAGAAATCCCGGCGATCTATACAACTAACTAAAACTGTTATGCGTGATACGTGGTGCACAGTCTTTGAACAGTGATAAGTTTTACCTACAACAAGATTATCACAAACTTGCTTTTGAAAAACATTATGTTAACGATATGAAGATTATGTATAACACATCATCATTGTTCATTTGTTACTTTCTTTTTTGAGAAGACGTCATTGTTCCTCTGTAGTCGGCTAAATTGTTGAAACTTTTTTGGCAAAGGGATCGACATGAAATCTTGTTTGTAGCGTCGCGATCGTTCTAAATTCCAATTAGGAGGTCAACAGTTTTATCCTGCCGAGAATACAAATAGGTAGTTGTTAATTACGGATTCTAGTTATATTTTTAAATTTACTATATATGTTCTTATTTAATACACCTCAATTTAATTTTTTTAACGGCTTGAAAACCTAAGTACACATTCTCATGCTTACCAAATGTTGAGATACCTATCTCACATTAGAAAAATTGGGTCTTGCCTGTGGGTTTATAAGAGTTTAGGTTACTCTCTCCATTGTCAATTGGTTTTGGAGAGAGTAACCCAAACCCATATAAACCCACATGCAAGTCCCCATTTCCCGATGTGGGATAGATATTTCAACACGCCCCCGCACGTGCGGCGACCTCAAGCCTAACACGTGGACAACATTAGGGATGACGTGGAGTGTGTGTGGCCGGTAACGCTAACACACATGGACGTGTGTAACCAGCTCTGATACCACAATAAAGTAGTCTGAGGTTCGACTCCAAAACCTCACTTGATAGACTTCTCTTCCAACTTTTAGTATTACCGCATTGATTCTTGTTTGATTCTGAGTTGAGTTCGTGTGGGTTTTTTTGACAAAGGGTGCCGATAGATTATTTGATTAATACTGAGGCTAGAATGACACTGATACATGCCTTGTCCTACCCTACCTTACTCCTAACAGGAGGTTAAAGATTTGACATGCTAATACCGTTCATTACACAATCCCTCTCACTTAATTCAAGAAAAGAAAAAAAAGAACCTAAGTAGACCATGGAACAAACCACATAAATAATTGAATAATTTACAACTATATATACAAGTATAGGAAGACTTTTATGGTAGTATGAAACTAATTTCATGAGTTTTAATTTTTTGGGGGTAAGCGTGAAGGATTAGCTCATCGTTTCCTTATAAAAATTTATTGAAAGAAAATAATTGTACAAAGACATGATTGAATACAAACACAAATCGTCACATATCCTCTTATAAATAACAAATAAATTTACAAAATCTAAAATTAAAAACACCTAAACAATCTCTATTTCATATGTTTAAATTAATTTTGATAAAAATAAAGAATTGCATCGATCACTGTTCAAATATAAAGATTAAAGAAGCTAAGGCGCGCTTGTTGAGAAATTGGTTGGAGCTCATCTTTGCTTGCGAAAGTAGTCCCGGTCGCTTTACAACACCACTTCATGGTTTCTATTCTCTGTCCCTCTACTCTCGAAGCAACCCAAAGCTGCCATTGCACGAGATCATCCATTGTTTGGTGCAGAGAAACCTATTTTCAAGCCCAGCATACACAATTACAACTGCAACAAAACTCAGTACGGGGGAGACTTTATGAAGAAGCCAAAGGGAAATTCTGTATCATACAGGAAGAAAACACTTTACGCCATTTGCCAATTTGCAAAGGCTGCAAGTATTTCGTTTTTATATGCTATCAATGTGTGTCAAGACCCCTTGTTGATTCTTGTTGAATTTACAAGCTATCACGGCTTTTATTAGTACCAGGTCGACTTATAGCTTTTGGGGTCAAAAGATAAGGAAAATCAGAAGCTAAATGAGCTGAAAGACACGACATTAAGTACAATCAAAGTGCTAGCTAGCTACAATTGTTAGTTACTGTTGAGATATATATATATCTCACATCGACAATATAAGATCTTGCATGTAGATTTGTAAGAGTTTGAGTTACTTTTTTTATTGTCAAGTGATTTTGGAGTTGAATCTCGGACTATTTTATTATGTTATCAGAGCGGGTTGCCTATGCACACGTGTGAAGCTCAAAGACCACACGAATTTTACGACCACCCAAGTTGTTGTCCACGTGTTAGGCTTAAAGATTCGTCACACGTGCGGAGACGTGTTGAGATATATATCTCACATCGAAAATATGAAAAATTGTTGTTCAATCTTCCAAAGCTAATAATAGTTCCCACTGGCATGGGACTAAACTGCTTCAGTTGAGAACAATCTTTACCGGAAGAAATACCATTGATAAATCTGTTCAAATTTTGATCGATTTGCGTCGATTGTTGTGTTAGTGTGTTAGTGAGTATGAATAAATTTGGGTGATTGCTTTATTCAGTAACTTTTGCCTTTTGCAAGTTGCTGGTTTTACATCTTTTATTCACTTTTTGAGATTTTTTTATTGAAAATATGCGCTATTAGATTATTTCTACCAATCAAACACCAGGATAGAAGACACAGGAACTATCCTGTTAATTTGTTGAATTATTTTGTTTGCCAAGTAGATTAGGATAGGCAACAATATGTCCGATGTGAATATATGCAAGGGTTTATCAGGGTGAGTTTGTTGAACTTCCCCTTTTTAAAATAGTTGCTTTCCAGCAAACTGAGCAAATTAAGAATGAAACGGATCAACCTTTAGCAGTTGTGCTTTCAGCATATGATGTATATTATTCCCCAACGTTGGTTGAAGCAGACTTACCAGCTCGATCATTTCTTATATATTTTCGATTCCCTCACACCTTTCCTTTCCTCCATTATTTCCTACACGATCGACCTCTCTCTTTCGATCTCCCACACTCGCACTCCCTCCGTCTCCATCCTCCATCATGCAGGCCCATGAAAGATGAGAATGTCCCACAATCATATTACCAGACCTCCTTAAAGGAGAGCACTAATAACCCATCCGCCACTGCTCTCTGTCTGCCGCAGCTAGCCTTAATGCCCATACACAAAACATGTGGTCTTTAAATTTGTGGCATCCTTTCTCTGCGCGCATTATAACCAAAGGCATATATGACTGGCTAATCTTCCATTCCCAGGAATCCCAGCCAGCCACGTTTAGTTTACCTTTTGGTTTTGGTATCTTCAGGAATTCTTCTCAGTTTCAAATCTTAAAGCAAGTGCAGCCATCAGGAGGCCGATAAGAAAAGAATCTGAAAAGCCAATGTGTCATGTCATTTTGGAAAAACAAGAGACTTAATGTCTTTTCTCTAACACATATGGTGCATCAACACCTCTTATTAATATTTAAGTGACATTTCGAATGACATATTCATTCTTCATGTTAAGCTCATTAAACTTCTCAGATATTCCTACATACGAGGCTGAGACTAGTACAATGATATTCACATTTATGGTCGGCACTTAGGCTGACTCCTTAGTTCAGATTTTTCATAACCATTTCAGGTTGTGATTTCTGAAACACATTCATAATATAAGTGTTAATTACATAACTGTTAAATGAAATACGTATTATGTGTCTTCGTCAAAGTAACTGACGAAGAATTGATTATGCAATTAGCGATTAACAGATGTAATTACTCAATTAGTTATCAATTACTCATTATTGTCATTATGATTATTGTAATTACCTTTGTAATATAACCTCTATATAAAGATGATATGTATTTAGATGAGTAGACCAATTCATATTCTATTTTTTCTATAACACGTTAACAGCACTTTTGCTCTAACCTTGAGTCTGATAGCCAAAGAAAAAAAACAAGAAAAACCTAGAAAACTTTCATAGCCGCCCACCACCGGCGCTACACTGTTGATCCTATTGATTCTATCTTTGGGTTTTCATGAACTTTTAAAGATAAGTTGTTCTTGTTAATCAAATTATTTGGCTTCTTTTGTATTGTCTTCGGGTTCTATATGAATAGCAACTAATCATATTGATTTGTTTGAGGGGTTCCAAAAGAAGACAAATAGCGCATCAGCGCATGCCTGCAAATCAACCTTGCTGCCTTGATCAGCTCCGATCGGCGCCCTCACAGCCACTTTGATCGGATATACCCCATTCCTGTGCACGTCCAACGTCACCTAGTCGAGCGGCCGTCGTCGCTTCGCTAACCGTCGACGTGTGTCCACACTCAGGAACCGCGCTCCTAACCCCGCGTTGGACCCCCCGATCCGACAGCCCTTGGTCGAGCCTGCCTCCACGTGCCGAGCCCAGCGTCGAGCCTGCCTCTATCCAGGTTTGAGCGGATCTGGCTACACCAGTCCCGCCGCCACCACCGAACCAAACGTCTGACTCCGATCTGGATCCACTCGACCTGGATTTTCGGATCCGACCCACAAACTTTAACCTTTTTGGTAATTTAGGTAATCTACCAAGGTTAACATGTTAATTACAACGTTGACGTTTGACGATTAACATGCCAACTAAAATACTAAAACTGAAAAATAATTATTATTTCGGTTATTTACTATTTATTACTTATTATTTATGGTGAATTATAATAATTATGTATGATTAAATGTGACTAATCATAATCGTATTGTTTTTACATGTGATATATCACCTTGTGACGATCGACACATCAAATGTGGTGTCAACCCGATTGATACATTAATTATGAGAGCAACTGTTTCACACACAATTTATTTGACAAACTACAAGTATGATTTCAATTAAATTATACCGCAATTTGTTAACTTTTAATACATGTTATTAAGCATGTTTGTGAGCAAATTATTTCATAATTATTGTGTAAAATATTATATGCTAGGCCTACTTTATTTTTATTAAATAATTGTTGCGTAGCTTGCAATATTAAATTGTGCTACTATGATAAAGAAAATTCATAATATCCAAACCATATCACATTTGTGACTATTATGGTTTACAAATCTTGATGTTGAAATCTAATTCATTTCTTAGAAATTGATTAAACGTGGATGTCATCTGACTGCGTGATTATACATTCAATTTGATTTATATAGAAGGAATTGATTCAATTTTGAATTTAATCTTGATCTTAATTTTACAGTTCGACATATTGGACTCAAATGGAATTGAGTACCATTATTTGGTTTTCGATGAGGAAACCAAAGTTGTGGGAAAATACTACACTTCCCGTAATAATTTACCAATGACAAATGATTGTCTGAAATGGTAATCGTCGACATTTTCCAAGATAATTATAGAAGGCATAATCCCTCATTTGTAAATAGACTATTATTTGGACCTAAAAGTATATTTAAATAATAGTCTTGATGAATTAGACTCTCTCAACAAGATTTTGATTTGATTATCGTTGGCTTAAATGTATTTTGAATTTATTCAATTTAAATTTCAATACAAATGAATGCATGGTTCAAAATAGCACTACAAAATGCAGAGCAATGCATCCACCAAATATGTTGAGACATTATTAGAATGAAAAGTATATCATTCTACTTAAATCAAAATTCTCTAAAGAAATATAGGGTATATTTCTCGAATTATATACACTCACATATACTTGTAAGGAATGTACCGGGGAGAATTCAAATGCTTAGCTGATGGTGGAACTGCCCACATTAATAGAACCTTGTTTAAGTCTCACTAGTATTCGTGCCAACGGTTATCATATGCAAACGCACTGTACAACATGATTATTGTGGACTTATAACTCTAGAAATACAGACCATTAAAGTACTTATGGTTCTAGGGGATGTTTCGCCACTAGTCGCATGTCGAATAATTGTCCACCAGAAATGTTGCAACACTCTTAGCAACATTATAAGTTTTTAGGTCTCACCACCTGATGATAAAGTGTATATAAATTGACAACTCTAAGAGTTAACATCATAAGGACTTGATGATTATTGCATAAAGAATCAATGGATAGCATCTTGAACCCTATAAACATATACAAAATGGCTTTGTATATGCCATCATGTATAAGTATTGGTTATGCGCACTAACCTTTATACATTTATTTGGGGTTATGCAATATTGTATGCAACCTTACTTATTCGTTCTGAGACCCATTGCTAGCCAACCATTCACTACGTACCAGTTGGTAATTGGAAATACGTCTGAGATTTACGCATAATTGGTTGTGTTGCATATGTGCCTATTGTGTTTCCACAACGCATCAAAAATGGGATCTTAGAAACGAATATGTATTCTTTGTTGGATATGCACCTCCAACCACCGTCATTTGAAACCCTTACAGGCGATCTCACCGCTCGATTTGCGAATAGTCACTTTGATGAGACAATCTTTCCGTCGTTAGGGAGAGATAATAAAAAGAATTTTCTAAGGGAACGACAGGAATTGTCGTGGTTGCCCCACTCTATCTCATCCTGATCCCCATATAATTGATATCTAAAACGTAACAATTTCGATGTCTGATGCGTTTAAAGATATTTTTAAAGTGACGAGATCATATATACTAGTTGTAAATGCCTGCAAAGATTAAAAGTCCCTAATAAGAGACACGTTACCACAAATTGAGGCGACGCAACCACACTTAATAGAGATGTGGTTGAGGCCGTGGCTCCCTAAGGGAATAGAGGGAGGCCACACGGTTCGATCAATACCTGCCTAAAGGAATTGGGCGAGTAAAGCACAACATCATCAATGTAAATATTCTCTCATGAGATTGTCTCTGATTACAATTATGCCCATGAATCAATACGAGAGGACGCTTCGATGTTTAAAATGATTTCAGAGACAAAATCTCAAAAGATTACGAGAATACATATATATTAATGATGCATACTGTTGCTCAAGGAATCATAGAGTACGAATGGATCGAATCACGCTCTGTTGAAAAATGTTAACAAAGAGCATATTGGCCTACATAAATGCAATCTAGAATGAGCTAGATTCTCTAGCAAAGAGACAGGTATTTGGTTTGGTAGTGCTAACCTTACCAAGTGTAAAGACTGTAGAATATAAAGAACTCTTTATTAACATGCGTAATGAGAAGAATGAAGGCTTAAAGGATAAGGCTCACCTTGTGGTGCCAAGGTTTCTCTCAACGCTCTGGATTGACTATAAGAGGACATGTTCACAGTAATAGAAATGCAACTCTTAGATGTGGTTACATATCTCCATGGGGATCTTGATTGAGAGATATATCTAAAAGCATCTGATGGCTTTAAACGATCCAACTCAAGTAACTCTAAACCACGGAGTGCGTTTGCAATTGAAATTGAAACGCTCACTTTATAGAAGTGACTACTTGGTTAGGAAGGGATACAAGATGATGAACTATGCTCTTGCGTAATGATAAAGAAAACGAGTTTCAGATTTACAATCATAGCTATCGATGTTGATGATACTAACATAGTAGGTACTCTTGATGAAATAAGAGAAACCGAGAGCCAGTTTAAATCCGAATTGAGATGAATGACCTTGGGAAACTCGGTTAACAACAAGTTTGTGAAATAATAATTCACCGGTGTGCATGTGTCCAAAATATTCTCTGACGATTAACATGGACGAAGTGCATACTGTTAGCACTCCCACTAATCGGTCGATGTTTGGATGTAAAGGAAGATCCATTTCATCTCAAGAAAGATGACGAGGAAGTATTGAGACCTGAAATTTCCTATCTAAGTGCAACAAGCGCATTATTGTACTTAGTTCAATGTACTCAACCAGATATTGCATTATCAGTAAACTTGTTAGCTAGATTTAGCTCAGCGTCAACGTAATGTCATTGGAATGACATCAAGAACATATTTCGATACCTAAAAAGAACCATTGACATGCAACTATTCTATCCCTATAAAAACATAGATGGGACAACAGATGGAATTGCACATCCCAAAGGACAAACTGAAACCCCAATCAATGTTTTGGTTGGTTTTGCTGAAGCTGGGTACATATCTGACCCAAATAGAGGATGTTCCCAAACCGGTTATGTATTCACCATTGAGAACACGACAATATCTTGGAGATCAACCAAGCAAACCCTAGTGGCTACCTCATCAAACCACTCTGAGATCATTGTCATCTGTGAGGCGTTCTGTGAGTGTATATGGTTAAGATCCATCATTACACATTCGAGGAACCAGTGGTTTATGTTCTACCAATGAAGAGCCCACATACATTTATGAAGATAATGCAGCCTACATGGAACATATGAAGCTATACTATATCAAGGGTGATAACACAAAACACATATCGTCATAGTTCTTCTACAGCCAGCAACAACAGACCCTCCTCAAGAATCAAATAAATTTTAAGAAAAATGTGGTAGATTTGTTTACCAAATTATTACCTAAAGCTACATTTAAAAAACACGTGAAAAGTTTAAATGAGAAAACTTTCCGAGCTCCCGTGATTTGATGTAAGGATCAGGAAGGGTGTAGACCTCAGAGGAAGTCTAGTATCATCACATCACCCTTAAAATGCAATAGGTGCGTTGTGCTCTTTTTTCCTTTGAACAAGAGTTATTTTGTCCCACTGGGTTTTGTTACTTGACAAGGTTTTTAATGAGGCAACACCCCATATACCGATTTAACTTTGACTTGACACAAGGGGAAGTGTTAAAGGAAATACGTATTATGTGTATTTGTCAAAGTAACTGACGAATAATTAATTACATAATTAGCGATTAACAAATGTAATTACTCAATCAGTTATCAATTAGTCATTATTGTCATTATGATTATTGTAATTACCTTTATAATATAACCTCTATATAAAGAGGATATGTAATGAGATGAGTAGACCAATTCCTATTCTATTTTTCCTATAACAATAACCACTTATTTCCCAAGACAACATATCGTTAAGTATAAATTTTGTAAGTTAACATAATCTGTGTAGGCAACAAATTTCGTTTAGGCAACCACTAATATAATTGTTCACCAATATATGCAATACCTATAATTTATCTTAAGATTGTAACAAAAGGGGGTTAGATGTTGCATATATATTATATATAAATTCAATTTATAAATAATTAATAATTGGAAATAATATAATGATGAACATAAAAATAATTACTATGAGTAACATTGGTTATCATACTTGATTGAAGGAGAAATAAATTGTGGAAGCCGAACCACGTGTTTTGATACACTTATTATGAAAAACATGAAAATCGTTTTATGCTACCAACTTGAATGAAGGATATGAGGAAATTGTTGAAGTCGAGTCATGTGTTTCACACCATTTCCTTAAAACAAATTATGCTTCATTTACCGGTGCAAAAGGCTTGATGACACTTATCTATCAGGATACAACGACTGCTTGTTCTTCGGAGTTGCACTACTACCATGAACACTCGAAGAACTTATAATACTTTCTTTCTATTAACAGAAAAGTAACACTAGAAAGGGAGAGAGAGCTCAAGAGAGGAGAAGATGATTTGAGTTTGTGTTTTGAGACTACAATATAAGTGTCACTTATTTATACATGGAGAAATGTGATCACCACTTGAATGTCATGAATCTCTATTCATGAGTTGCAATTTTTCACATGCTAACCCTTGACATTTTTTATATGTTACAACATTTGACATTTATGAGGTTACAACCTTTCACATTATGTGAGGTTACAACCTTTCACGTTTTTGTGAGATTACATATGTCGCATCCCGGGGACTATTCTCGGTCCCGGAACACGACGGTAACCGCCGTAATCCCGATCTAGTAAGTAATCAATACGTCTTTCGACGTATTGATGACCCACCAGACCGAAACCACAAGGCTATAAATGAAATATACAACACATGAATAATAATATGAATGTCAAATACTGAATGACAAATGATCAGAGTAGCATACAAATGTTTTACACGCGGAAGATAATAGAAAATACCCGAGACTGAAATAGTACATGAAAAAGTCTCGAAACACTGGGCCCGAATAAATGTCTCAGAGTATCCAACAGATTACAACATACGAAAATACGGAAATCAAGAAACATGAAAGCCACACCAGAATGGGAGTCCTCGAAAAGTGAAGTGCACGATAACCGACGCTCTGCGATCTAGTCCAGCTCCTCTAGTGACGGGTGTTGTAGACCTGAAAAGATGTAGAGGTAAGCAACTCGTCCTCGCTAACCCAAATGGGGCCAAAGCCATCCAAGTCGGGGTTTAAAACCCATGAGAAAACATTTCTTATATATGTATATGTACTCGTAAGTACGAAAGAGCATGTGGAAATGTAAATGCACGGTACGCACACAAAGCTCGGTAAAACATGTGACCACATATGAAAGAACTCTCTGGATCTGAGCGGCCGAATCCCGGGTTTGTCTTCACTGCAAACCGGGGCCAACTATCTAAGCGCCCGAGTGCGCAGAATAGCGAGAGCGTCCATTTCCAGCTAACGCCCAACAAATAGCAGGCCACACTTACGTCACGTTTTACTCTGTTCGAGACGAGCGTAAGCGGGATATATGAATGAAAATAAACAGGGCATAGCCCCTCCGGAGGTTAACGGTCATCGACACCGTAGGAGTGCTAGAATACTAGGTCCCGTCGCTCTCAGGCCAAGCACCGGAAATCAGGACGACGGTACTACTTTTCGATCCAAAACTCACACACACACACCAAGTGCTATAAGAAGCATGTGGTCAAGCTTAAAACAATGCATCTTTATTTAATACGTAAAAAGTAAAAGAGCCGCCGACCCAAGAGGGTTTTCGGCTCACCCAATGGGCGTGCTCCCCCTACCTGGTATGATGGTACAGCTGGCTGCGCTCCAATCCCGGGTCCTCCTGAAGTCTGTGTAGACGAGCTCCTGAGTCTGTGGGTGAGACAACAGTGATAGTCAGGTATAAGTAATTCGAGGTCTACTATCTACGACTAAGACTTGATAAACATTCTTTGTTTATCTTTCTGACACTAGGGTTTGACTTGTTTGACACTCCGATTCTCGAACCGGTGAGAAGTCGGAATTATTTCTTATTCAGTACTTACGTCGTTTTTGCCACGTTTACAAGCTAAAAGTCTTTAAAACGTTTAACCGTAGTGTTCGAAAACGTAAAATAGGTGTTCTACGGCATAAGTGAAAAGTCAACTTTGGAATAGTAAAAGTCAACGGTCAACAGTAAAGTCAACAGTCAACCGGTCAAAGTCAAAAAGTCAAAGTCAAAAAGTCAAAGTCAAATAGTCAACCGGTCAAAGTCAACCGGTCAAAGTCAACAGTAAAAAGTAAAAAGTAAACAGTAAAAGTAAAACTGTAAAAGTAAACAGTAAAAGTAAACAGTAAAACAGTAACTGTGAATAGTAAAAACTGTAACCGTAAATAACTTAAACAGTTAGGGGCAAAATGGTAACTCTGCCCCTGGATTAAAGTAAAAGTAAAACTGACACGGTAAAAACCAGGGTTTTTACCGTGCCGGTTCCCGACCGGTTTCTCCGCCGGATTTAGCTGGTTTTCCGGCCAAATCGAGCCTCCTGACTACTCCTAACATCTTCTACACATCCTAGGCTATCCAACAACACCACAATCGAAGGAAAAGATCAAGATTCCATACCCTTGAAGCTTCCACTGTTTTTCCGGCGGTTCTCCTCCGGCGGAGCTCCGCTCGGCCCCTCCTTCCTCCTCCTTGCTCCTGGGCAGCTCCTGGTGGCGCCTGGGAGGTCCCTTGCTCCTGAAATAGGTTGGTCTGACTCGATCTCGTCTGCACAGTGATCTCTGGTTTCTCTCCTCGGCTGGGCGGCGCTGGCGGCGGCGCTGGCTTCACCGGTGGTCTAGGCAAGGTCGCCGGAGCTGTGCGACCTCGATGGTGGTGGCGGTGAGGACTGACGCGCGCCGGAGCGGAGGGAGGTGGCGCTGCTGTGTCGAGAGCAGAAGAGAGAGAAGAGAAGCGCTCGAAATGGAAAGAGAAGAAGACAGAAGGAGAAAGGAAGAAAAAGGTAAGTGGGAAGAAAAGGAAAGGTGAGGGAAAGAAGTGAGGAGATAGGGTTTTTAAAGAAAAACGAGTGGTCACGATTCGTCGATCGAATCAACGGCCACGATTCGATCCCAATCCCAAAATAATTTCAAAACCAAAACCATTTTCGAAAATTCCTTTCAAATAACCAAACGTCAAATTTAAACGTAAAAGTCGTACGAAAAAATTACGTGAAGTGCCGGAAAATATTCCGTAAATACTTTCACGCATGTGGCGACGCGTGTCTTAACGTAAAAACGTTAGACGAAATGACGACGTACTGAAAAGTAATCGGAATTAAACCCTAAGTGTGTCGGAAAATTAAATTAAAATTTCGGGGTCTCACAGAGAGCTCAAGAGAGGAGAAGATGATTTGAGTTTGTGTTTTGAGACTACAATATAAGTGTCACTTATTTATACATGGAGAAATGTGATCACCACTTGAATGTCATGAATCTCTATTCATGAGTTGCAATTTTTCACATGCTAACCCTTGACATTTTTTATATGTTACAACATTTGACATTTATGAGGTTACAACCTTTCACATTATGTGAGGTTACAACCTTTCACGTTTTTGTGAGATTACATATGTCGCATCCCGGGGACTATTCTCGGCCCCGGAACACGACGGTAACCGCCGTAATCCCGATCTAGTAAGTAATCAATACGTCTTTCGACGTATTGATGACCCACCAGACCGAAACCACAAGGCTATAAATGAAATATACAACACATGAATAATAATATGAATGTCAAATACTGAATGACAAATGATCAGAGTAGCATACAAATGTTTTACACGCGGAAGATAATAGAAAATACCCGAGACTGAAATAGTACATGAAAAAGTCTCGAAACACTGGGCCCGAATAAATGTCTCAGAGTATCCAACAGATTACAACATACGAAAATACGGAAATCAAGAAACATGAAAGCCACACCAGAATGGGAGTCCTCGAAAAGTGAAGTGCACGATAACCGACGCTCTGCGATCTAGTCCAGCTCCTCTAGTGACGGGTGCTGTAGACCTGAAAAGATGTAGAGGTAAGCAACTCGTCCTCGCTAACCCAAATGGGGCCAAAGCCATCCAAGTCGGGGTTTAAAACCCATGAGAAAACATTTCTTATATATGTATATGTACTCGTAAGTACGAAAGAGCATGTGGAAATGTAAATGCACGGTACGCACACAAAGCTCGGTAAAACATGTGACCACATATGAAAGAACTCTCTGGATCTGAGCGGCCGAATCCCGGGTTTGTCTTCACTGCAAACCGGGGCCAACTATCTAAGCGCCCGAGTGCGCAGAATAGCGAGAGCGTCCATTTCCAGCTAACGCCCAACAAATAGCAGGCCACACTTACGTCACGTTTTACTCTGTTCGAGACGAGCGTAAGCGGGATATATGAATGAAAATAAACAGGGCATAGCCCCTCCGGAGGTTAACGGTCATCGACACCGTAGGAGTGCTAGAATACTAGGTCCCGTCGCTCTCAGGCCAAGCACCGGAAATCAGGACGACGGTACTACTTTTCGATCCAAAACTCACACACACACACCAAGTGCTATAAGAAGCATGTGGTCAAGCTTAAAACAATGCATCTTTATTTAATACGTAAAAAGTAAAAGAGCCGCCGACCCAAGAGGGTTTTCGGCTCACCCAATGGGCGTGCTCCCCCTACCTGGTATGATGGTACAGCTGGCTGCGCTCCAATCCCGGGTCCTCCTGAAGTCTGTGTAGACGAGCTCCTGAGTCTGTGGGTGAGACAACAGTGATAGTCAGGTATAAGTAATTCGAGGTCTACTATCTACGACTAAGACTTGATAAACATTCTTTGTTTATCTTTCTGACACTAGGGTTTGACTTGTTTGACACTCCGATTCTCGAACCGGTGAGAAGTCGGAATTATTTCTTATTCAGTACTTACGTCGTTTTTGCCACGTTTACAAGCTAAAAGTCTTTAAAACGTTTAACCGTAGTGTTCGAAAACGTAAAATAGGTGTTCTACGGCATAAGTGAAAAGTCAACTTTGGAATAGTAAAAGTCAACGGTCAACAGTAAAGTCAAAAGTCAACCGGTCAAAGTCAAAAAGTCAAAGTCAAATAGTCAACCGGTCAAAGTCAACCGGTCAAAGTCAACAGTAAAAAGTAAAAAGTAAACAGTAAAAGTAAAACTGTAAAAGTAAACAGTAAAAGTAAACAGTAAAACAGTAACTGTGAATAGTAAAAACTGTAACCGTAAATAACTTAAACAGTTAGGGGCAAAATGGTAACTCTGCCCCTGGATTAAAGTAAAAGTAAAACTGACACGGTAAAAACCAGGGTTTTTACCGTGCCGGTTCCCGACCGGTTTCTCCGCCGGATTTAGCTGGTTTTCCGGCCAAATCGAGCCTCCTGACTACTCCTAACATCTTCTACACATCCTAGGCTATCCAACAACACCACAATCGAAGGAAAAGATCAAGATTCCATACCCTTGAAGCTTCCACTGTTTTTCCGGCGGTTCTCCTCCGGCGGAGCTCCGCTCGGCCCCTCCTTCCTCCTCCTTGCTCCTGGGCAGCTCCTGGTGGCGCCTGGGAGGTCCCTTGCTCCTGAAATAGGTTGGTCTGACTCGATCTCGTCTGCACAGTGATCTCTGGTTTCTCTCCTCGGCTGGGCGGCGCTGGCTTCACCGGTGGTCTAGGCAAGGTCGCCGGAGCTGTGCGACCTCGATGGTGGTGGCGGTGAGGACTGACGCGCGCCGGAGCGGAGGGAGGTGGCGCTGCTGTGTCGAGAGCAGAAGAGAGAGAAGAGAAGCGCTCGAAATGGAAAGAGAAGAAGACAGAAGGAGAAAGGAAGAAAAAGGTAAGTGGGAAGAAAAGGAAAGGTGAGGGAAAGAAGTGAGGAGATAGGGTTTTTAAAGAAAAACGAGTGGTCACGATTCGTCGATCGAATCAACGGCCACGATTCGATCCCAATCCCAAAATAATTTCAAAACCAAAACCATTTTCGAAAATTCCTTTCAAATAACCAAACGTCAAATTTAAACGTAAAAGTCGTACGAAAAAATTACGTGAAGTGCCGGAAAATATTCCGTAAATACTTTCACGCATGTGGCGACGCGTGTCTTAACGTAAAAACGTTAGACGAAATGACGACGTACTGAAAAGTAATCGGAATTAAACCCTAAGTGTGTCGGAAAATTAAATTAAAATTTCGGGGTCTCACAGAGAGCTCAAGAGAGGAGAAGATGATTTGAGTTTGTGTTTTGAGACTACAATATAAGTGTCACTTATTTATACATGGAGAAATGTGATCACCACTTGAATGTCATGAATCTCTATTCATGAGTTGCAATTTTTCACATGCTAACCCTTGACATTTTTTATATGTTACAACATTTGACATTTATGAGGTTACAACCTTTCACATTATGTGAGGTTACAACCTTTCACGTTTTTGTGAGATTACATATCATTTCACATTCTTTTGAGGTTACATCCTTTCACAATGTATAAGGTAACATTTTCAAGAATTTAAGTAACCATGGAAGATGAAACATGTAAAACTGTTTCAAGTATTAAACTTTGGATGACTATTCTCATTCACCCTATAACCACTTAAATTATCTAATTTTAAAGTGGATAAATAAAATGGTTATTTTCATCATTTTTCCAACAATTCTCCACATGAATGAAATAGATGACCAAAGACTCAATAAACTTGGTGATAGATTTCTACGGTCGAAACATACATATGATAAGTAGGTTTTACCCTTTGAATTTTCCCTTATGAAATTATGCTGACTTTACTAACTAGACAGTAGACACGATGTATTTGAACTGCTCGTCATTTGTGTAAATGATAACATACCTCACATAGGAGTCTTCTTGGTACTTTATAGTTATCTATATTGTATCCATTTTGGTCCTGAACACGCGCATGATTCAATAAGAGTTTGATAAAAATTGTGCCCTAAACAATTCCCCTAGAAGCGGTCATACTTCTCTCTTACATATGTGATTTCTTAATTAAGAGTAACCCGCATTACTCCTCTCGGATTTTCGACGCATACGAATCATTAAAAGCTTTCGCTTATCCTTATTTCTTACAGACATCACTGTTTTCATCATAGGAATAAACATAGGAAGAATCCTCACATTGATCTGATATGGTCTCTACAGTTTGGTTGTCCATTTTAAACCTAGATCTTAGGATATCCACTCAGCTAGGATGAGTGTCCACTGTAAAGATTGTTATTCATGGACTTTCAATTACATTCCCTTCGATGATTTATCAACTTACTCTTTATTTAACCATTTGGTTAGCGGATCCGCAATATTATCATCTGACTTCACATAGTCAATAAAGATAACTCTAATATGGAGTAGTTGTTTAATGGTTTTATGTCATTGACGAACTGTCTTGACTTACCATTATAACATTTTTTTATGTCTTATGTCAATCTCAGATTGACTATCATAATATTAGTAAAATGTAAGCACAAGTTTTGTCTATCTTAGAATATTATTAATAAATTGGTGTAGCCATTATATATCTTCCTCACATTTGTCCAGACAAACTCATACTCCATCATGAAATTGTTTGTTTAGAGGATGTCCATAACAGTGTTGTTCTTCCTTGAGTTAACATACAACCATTAATGGATTTTAAAACTTTCATGTCAAATATCTATTTTATATCTAGGTATTCATCTAGGACAACTTGGATAATTAGTATAGTACACCATATAACTCTAAGTACTCTTGTAATTGTTTGTCAATACATAGCTTGAGAATTACTTATGTGTCTATCAGCATAAGTTATGTTTGGTATTGTACAACACGTTAATTACGTTAAAAATTCAATGGCTTTGGACTATTTAAAAGTTATTACTCAATTATTACGGTAATTTCAATTAAACACGACCAAGTAAGAAGATGAGGTTTTAAGGGAGAGTGGCTCATTTAAGCACATTGTATCGACGGTTCTTACCTAGATATCATGTTTAATTAAGTAAGGTTACTTAGAAAGATTTATAACATTCATTTTCACAATTCATATGTAGCCTTCTTTTTCCTATTTGGAAAACTTATCTAAAAGGTCATTGTCCATTAAAGTGGCTCGTCCCCACATTTGAGATATCATAACTCTTTGAGTTGATTTTCAACCCCATTTTTATAGAGAACCAATTTTTCTATTCTCTCATATCTGCTTTCTAGCAAATGCTTATTGTTTATTGTTATCAACAAAAAATGATAATTTTTTTTATTATCACCTCTTGTTTGCGTTCATCTCAAATCACGTACATATATATAGATTAAATTAAAGAGTTTTAACGTTCTTTCTTTGAAAGATATTGTTGTCAGTTTTGTCCCAAAATGGGTTTCACTTGTTAATTAACACATTCACAAAGCAACGTAATTAAAAGCTCTTAGTCTATCATGCCATAAAATGGAAGACTCAAACATATTGGTGGAAAAGATAGTTTTATTTATTTCATTGATAATTGTCATATAAATAATCAATCATCCATTGCACTATTTTATTTTGAATAAAACAAAATCGTCATTATTGAGTCTAAACTCATAAACCTCATTCTCATAACTTGGCTTGGTCATATCACAGCTCAAGATCTCTTATTCCGCAGTTATAATCCAAATTAGTAGCTGACATTTGTTTATATATTGATCATCTTAGATTCTTTGTAGAGTTACAATTATACATAACCTGCTGTACATAAATGATAGACATATCTAGTATCTAGTTCTACAATTACAGAGAGAATGAGATCATCTAGGAATCAACAAATGTCTATCTTGAATAAAAGAAGAAACGTCATCCAGCTCTCAAGGGAGAACGAATTGATTTTGGGATGAGGTATGATAGAGTGAAATCTAGGGAAACGGCGTGTCGTTTGGACAGAAAATTGCCGCGCGCATGGAAACGGCGTGTCGTGTGGTTAAACGGTCTGCTCGACGGCGTCGTATAGAAACATAATTTTTAAAGCGGCGAAAACCCAGAAACCTCTGAAAGCCAAAAACAAAAAAATGGTGAAGATGATAGTGGTGGCGGTCGCTTCACTCTCAGCTCTCTCCGTCTTCTTCCTCTACCGGAGTCGTCGCCGTAAACGCCCATCACTTTTATTTACGAGACGACCCGAAGCCGCAGCACGGATTCAAGCGGTTCAAGCATCTGAGCCTCGTCGAATCCAACGGCTCAGGTATGAGTACACTCTCGTAGTCTTAACCGTACTTGATTTGGATTTTACATGGAACTGAGCTTGATTTGGTTGTTAGATAAGAATTGGAATTCGCGTCCGTATGAGGCGGAGATCACGGCGCGGCTGGAATGTCCGCCGTTTGAGGAATTATCTTTAATTGTTTGTTTTTTATTGCAGGCTTGTGAACTGTTGTCAAAACCGCAGAAATCACTGGCTTATTTACTTGCTGAGCTAGGTATGCTGGATAAAGGTACACTTATTTTCCTTGTTTCATAGCTTCTTTTCAGACACTAAATATTTCACTTGTTGTGGTGGATTGATTAAATAGAAATGACAGAATGTCAACATATTAATCATGAACAATTACAAAAGAGATACCAGAACCAGTATAAGCCAGTCTCTAATCCGCAACTTTCTATGCTCAACTCTCTATGTAGGTCTACGGCCAGTCTACCATGATGCTGCCAGCCATATTAATATATTAGATTTAATTTAAAATCGGCATTTCTTCTAGATTTTTTTCATTACTAGGGTGGCACCCCCTTGGCACATTTATGATAAACTAGTATGACTTTTTAACTACATTCTTATGCAAAAGTTTATGCTTTGGTTTCAGAATGCTGTGCACCGGTTTTGTGCATGGAGAGATTTGATGGTTAGTATTTACCTTTTCATGAAGTTTGACAACCACAAATGACACTAAATATTTACATGTAGAGATTCAGATTATGTTCGCCACTTATCAATGTTGGTCTCATTGAAAATCTCATTTGTCGTACACATAATAAACGTGTGGCCTTGACTTCTTCTCCGGGCTCGTGTACGCGATGAGAGCTTGAGATATGTAATATCAGATCAGGCTATTGTTGCCCTCGCTGAAGAAGCTCCAACTAGCCATATAGACATGTTAACCACCTTTGCAGATGCTGATGATGATGTGGATTCAAGTTTCAATTCTGGTCTCCCATCTCCATCTCCTGTTGTCTGCAGTCATTTGGATGATTTTCATTATATACTCGAGAACAAAAGAGGCAATCCTGATGATCTCTTACCCATGATTCTTCAGAACTGTCTGGGTCAAAAATGGAGTTGCCTGCTGTCTGTCTTCAACTATGCTTTACTGGTTAATTATAATATGAAAGTGGCACAGATTTCTAAACAGAATGGGGTCAGAAATTGAAAGCAAGCAGGTTGAATGGCTTCTCGAAAGCTGTTTGTTCAAAAAATTTCCTGCAAATCCCCAGTTTATCATAATTACAGAATCTTTGCTTTGTTACTGTGAGTCTGTGACCGCAGGAAGCTCTAATGGTTAATTAGCATTCATATATTCTCATGTTTCTTTACATCTTTTACAGCAAAATGTGTTTGACATGGTCATTGTTGTGTTCTTACAGGTACCTTCGTCGGAATTTGGCAAAACTTGTTGAAGACAATCCACCTGCAATTATACTTCTGTTTGAGCCCAAGGCCGTCCAGAAGATGAAGGCAATGATTTTTACATTCAAAGTAAGAAAAATATATGTGTTGGCTGCGGTGAAAGAAATCATTACTTACGGTACCGAATTATTCCATCATGCTACAGAATGCACTTCCCTGAACATTTGTAAAGCCACCGTTCACATGATATCGTTCTATTATGCGTGGACTGTCACGAAATTGCTCATGCTGCTGCAGAGAAGTATAAAAGAAAGATTGCTGCAGAATTTGGGGTTCCAATTTTTGTTTGTAAAGTGGTTGATTCACAACATGCTCAATCCTTATCTGGGGTATCGGCGCCGTTACAAATGCTGACGATGCAGGTGTATCTCCTTTACAGTTGCGAACCGCTGCTATGGTTCTTTTGCTCCATGGGCCAACAATGCCATCTAAGCGCCATGAGGAACTGACAGAGGTACATGGGTATATATATGTAGCACTTAATTTTTTCAAGATTATCACTACATAGGTTGGGTTTCTGTAGTTTGAAAAATGAAGCATGGGGCCAAATGTTACTATTCTTTGTGTTGAACTCATAATTCATTATACCATGATTATAATGTCCCTGTTATTAGAACTAGTTTGCCTGTTTATTTAAACGGTTTAATGTGTTATGACAATCTACAGAGGAAGATTTAGAAATGGCTTTGCTTGTTGGGATGACTCATGAGAAAAGACGACTTCAGAAGAAGGGGTTTTCTTTTCAATATTCTAAATCTATTTCTTCAGATGCGTAGGAGAAAAATAGTGTCAACATTTCAACATCTGCCGCTCCTGAAGTTTATACTGATGTTTTCACAGTGAAGGATACAGATTTAGGCACCTCTTCTTTAGATTTGAGGATTGATGAAAATTCTTCTCCCGGCAATGAGAAGTACATGAATCCAGAGATAACGAGAGATGGTATTTATTATGATGATAAAAGTACACCAAATGGATCAGTAGACTTATCAAAGGTGGAGACAAGTATTTGTTGAAACTGTTCATCCTCGCTTTTTACCTTCCGGCTGGGATGTTACACACAGGTACATACTTATCTGTGGCAAGGGTTTGATTTCGGGGCACTCTTTTTTTCCGTGGTAGTAGGGATTTTGGAGAATTCAGCGTCTACAATCCTACGAAGAAAGCTTCTACTGCTATTTAAAGAGTTTGACTCAAATGTTGCAGCAATTGCAGACCGCATACAACATTATTTATGCCAGTCATATTCAATTCATTGGTCTTCCCTTGTATCAGTAGTGATTTTGTTGTGACGTTTCATATCTGTTAGCTCAAAAACAAAGAAAAAAACACAGATATGTCGTTTTCTTTAACAGATATGAAATTTTTGAGTTTAACATTATTTAGCTAAGGTTCTTCAGTCCACTTTGTGAAATTTCACCTGGCTGATGTGGCAGCATCATAGTCACTCGTTTCAGTCAAACTCAAAAATCAAACTGAAATGAGTGGCTATGATGTTGCTATATCAGCTTGGTAAAATTTTATCTGGTGGACTGAAAAATTTCTAGTTTTAGAGATAGAAACGACATATATGTATTCTTCTTAAAGATTTGTCATTTTTGTTATCAGAGTGGCCTGGGGTATGAGTTTCAATTTGTAATTTCTTCCGCGTACATTGGAATAGAAAATGGAATCTAAATATGCTTTGAGGAAGGCGATACTTGGAACAATGCTTGCTTAAACTTTTAAGAATGAAAGTCCTATGTTTTTTGATGTAACCAACAAAGCTGGAATAGCTCAGTTGGTTAGAGCGTGTGGCTGTTAACCACAAGGTCGGAGGTTCGAACCCTCCTTCTAGCGTGATGATTTTGATGAACTGTTGTTCGGCAACGACTACGTGACATTACCAGCAAATGTAAGGTCGCATAGTATTGTGCTACCTTACCTGCAAACGTACTGGAGTTGTCGAAGCATGGCGAGCAGAATATCAAGTGCCTAACTACAAAACCATCTTGAACCACCTAACTACAAAACCATCTTGAACCAATAAACAGGAGGAAGATGGAAATTGGAGGTTCCATCTACTACGAGCTTTCTTCTCTCTTTTTCGTTACATGTTTCCGTCTTCATTCAGGATAGCGAAATATGTAGCAGAACAATCTTTACCGAGGTGAAACAGTGTTTTTATATACAATTTGGGACGCTTCCTTTACCCAAAAAGTTACACAAGACACGAAGAGGGAAGCAAGGACAAGTGAGTCACTCCACTTCCCCTCCACAAAATCAAAATATGAGACACAAACTATGAATTATCCATTCTCTTCTATCACAAAACGTAGCCTCACCTTTTAATACACCCACCCAGAAAAACCATGGTTATTAGTCTCTCTTCTTCTCTGTCTCTGATCACGTTAACCAATTCAAGGTCTGAGTTTCCTTCAAAACCCACGACCCACCTCCCAAAGCCCCTACCTTTTTCTTCATCAGACCTCAGCTTTCATTCCAAGGATCCATTTTTATCTCTAAAACATTGGAACCCAAATGGGACAAGGTTAAAGTTCAAGTCTTGTGCACTTTCTGGTCTTGATTATAGCAACTTTGAGAGTGTTCAATCAGTTTTGGAGGCAGCTGGAGTTTTAACAGCCATCATTGTTGTTCATGAAAGTGGTCATTTCCTTGCTGCTTATCTTCAGGGCATCCATGTGAGTAAATTTGCAGTTGGGTTTGGTCCTATTTTAGCTAAATTCAATGCCAACAATGTAGAGTATTCCATTAGAGCTTTTCCTCTAGGAGGCTTTGTGGGGTTTCCTGATAATGATCCTAATAGTGATATTCCAGTCGATGATGTGAATTTGCTCAAGAATAGGCCCATATTGGATAGAGTAATTGTGGTTTCGGCTGGTGTCATTGCCAACATCATATTTGCCTATGCTATAATTTTCACTCAAGTCTTGTCAGTTGGTTTGCCTGTACAAGAGGGCTATCCTGGGGTTATTGTGCCCGAGGTAAGGCCCTTTTCGGCTGCTTCGCGAGACGGGTTACTTGCTGGTGATGTGATCCTTGAGGTTAATGGAATTCAACTGCCAAAAGGAGGGCCTAATGCTGTCACAGAGGTTGTTGATGCGATTAAGAAAAGTCCCAAGAGAAATGTGGTTCTTAAGGTTGAGAGGGGAAAGCAGGATTTTGAGATTGGGGTCACCCCTGATGAGAATTATGATGGAACTGGAAAAATTGGAGTGCAGTTATCACCAAATGTTAAGCTTACGAAAGTTAAACCCAAAAATGTATCGGATGCTTTTAATTATACAGGGAGAGAGTTCTGGGGCTTGTCGTTCAATGTATTGGATAGCTTAAAACAGACTTTTCTAAACTTCTCGCAGACAGCTAGTAAAGTTTCGGGTCCTGTTGCCATCATTGCTGTTGGTGCAGAAGTTGCAAGGTCGAATCTTGATGGACTGTATCAATTTGCTGCTTTGCTTAATCTTAACCTTGCAGTGATCAACCTCCTTCCCTTACCTGCTCTAGATGGAGGTACCTTGGCTTTTATACTTATAGAGGCTGCTAGGGGTGGGAGAAAACTCCCTCTGGAAGTGGAACAGACGATTATGTCGTCAGGGATAACGGTAGTTGTTTTTCTAGGATTGTTCCTTATTGTCCGGGACACACTTAATCTTGATTTCATCAGAGACATGTTGTGATTGCTGAAAAAAAAAATTCAGAGGTCTAAATGCAACTTGGGTTTGGGGAAGTCCCTGTGAAGCTTATCCCTGATGTCCGAGAGAAGGAACAAACCAAGAACTTAGAGGGGGCTTGGCATGATATTGTTGCTTACATCTAATGGAATAGGTTGGAGGTACTTATGGCATCCTCTTTTTCTCAATTTGTTTCACAACATGTGGTTCTTTACGTTCCTTTATATCATACTTTCAATTAATGATGTTGGCAACATTTACACAAACAATGTACTTTAATATCTCAATTTGTTTTATGAATGTTCATGAATATAGTGGTTATACCTGAATGCTTTTGTGGTCTGTGAGTGGAAAACCCTCACATTTCTCTGGTTTATTTGTAGTTTAAGATTTCTAAGTTTTGCTTGCTACTTTCTTTTTACTTCTCCTTTATTTTTTTCCATTATTAAGATAGTATATGTGGGCAATGTCTTATTTTTGCTTCTGTTCGCACTATTGGTGTGTCACTGAAGAAAAAAACACACTGTTCTACTATTTTTCTGGACAAACTTGGCATCAATTCATTGTGTTCTGTGTTTTTTTTTATCAAACATTATCTTTTGTTTTGGTTTCCTGCATATCTGCAGTATGTATTGCAGAAGAGTATCACTTAACAGTAATGTTTTAGTACTATATTATGATTAGTATGATATTATGACAAGGTTACAAAACTGCTGTATGTTCAGTATGATACTAACCGAGGCAATTGGGTCCTAGTTCACTAGATTGTTCCCCATTCCTAGGCTAGGTGCTAGGATCTGTTACAGATGATGCAATCTAAGGCTTCCCTTTGTGGCCTCGAAGGTTAATGTGATGCACAAATGGTTAGAGAAATATGACTTTTAGCTTCTTCTAATGCTACTAGGAAGGACAAAGAGAGCAATTTATGAGTTGTGGTCTGAATTATTGTTGTATTGATTAGATTTCAAACTCATGAGAGTGACTTGAGTTCAGAATGCAAAGGCTCATGGCTTGAATGTAAGATCTGTTGATGGGAGGAGACACCAATACTGTAAAACTTTCCTGTAATCAACACAATAGTTGGAGAGAAATGTGCGCACTTGTATACGATCTTATATCCAGGATATACCTTTAAGATTGAACTTAGGGTCTGTTAAGTAGCTGAGATTGGTTTGAAAGTAAACTTTCTCATCAAATCATATTAGGTTCCCCCTGGATTCCATAATGCATCTTGTATCAGAGATTTAGATGTATGAGTCCATCAATTTTTGTGCTCGACATGCTAGGATGCTAGGAGATTTAGACGTATTCCATAATGCTAGCGCATGTTTCTGGATATCCCCTGCAATGGATCTTGTGATTAGACTTAACTTTGTACCTTAACAAGTACTATATGTAGGTGCAAGCTTGTTATAAAAGCTGCGATTTTTGTTTAGAACAGTGTTGTTTAACATAAATCAGCTCCATTTGTATGCGTTGTTGTAATTCAGCGTCAAATTCACTTTGCCATAAGAAAACCTAGCTAATCGTATAACAGTGTCACTGTTTTTATGTATATGCTTGCTGTTATCAGCTTGGCTTGTTGAATGAGATTCAATTTGTAATTTCTGCCGCGTGCATTTGGTCCGAGGAAGATTATAGGTCTAACAATGCTTGCATTAATTTGTGAATGAATAATATCTGTTTTTGAAGAAATAACGAAGGCTGGAATAGCTCAGTTGGTTAGAGCGTGTGGCTGTTAACCACAAGATCGGAGGTTCGAACCCTCCTTCTAGCGTGAATTTTTGTTTTCCTTTCTGATGAAAAGCAAAGTTCATTGTATCTACTTTCGCCAGCTGAAGCTGATCATGAAATTATAGTGCATGATAACTTGATAAGTAATGAAATCTTGTGCGGCAAGAACAGGACTATATGATAGAAAGACTTGAATATTTCCTTACCAGCTAATGTACTGGACTCGTCAAAATATCAGTCAATATTCAAGTGCCCAACTACAAAACCATCTCAAACCAAATATCAAGTCAATAATCAAGTGCCCAACTACAAAATCTCAAACCAATAAACAGGAGGACGATGGAGGTGACTAGAGGTTCCATCTACTACAACCTACTTTCTTCTCTCTTTTTCGTTACATGTATATACTCACTCCTCTCCTCTTTCATTCAGGATAGCGAAAAATGTAGCAGAACGTCAAATCGTGCATCCCTCACCAATAGGAAGATAGCCACCATTTCAAAATGTGCCACAAAATATGTAAATAAGCAGTCAGGACAAAAATGGCTACTCCTAACCGTAAAGGTAATCTGCAAATGAAAAGAAAAGATCAGAATGTTCCTTGACGAAAATTATGAATATCAGCAGCAGATATCAATCTTCACCCAGGTGAAACTTACAGTGATTTTATATCCAACTTAGGCCTCAAATGAGACGTGCTACAGTGCCAACAATTGAGACTTGTGGTCGATGCCATTGAAGATGAAAGTCCCAGACAAGGGTACAAATTGTTTTGTTATAAGCTGTCAGTGAAGTGTTAAAGAAATGTTATTGAGCGAATACATTAGATACAGCACAAGGAAAACCAACACAGTTTACACATGAGAGCAACACCTGCCGAGACAATTATAGGCGAAGAAGAAAGGAAAAAAGGAAGCAAACATATAAGCTAGAATAACACAAACCTTAATCACTTCCTGTGATGCAATTCCTCCAATGAAAGCAGCAACCGAATGGAGCTCCGCAGCACCAAATCGGCACATCTCATTGATAAGGTCTTCTGTCAAAGTTACGCCATTGCAACCCAAATCACTAAGAAGGCCAACAGCAGTTGTCTTCAGCCTGGATATGTCCTCATCCATCACACTACGCAAAAAGTGAGCATGCAGGAATCAGTGCACTATTACACAATGGTACAGCATATGACCATAAACAGCACGAGAGTTACCCATCAAATTGCCCAGGGAAATTGTTGTAATTAGCAGAAAACCGGTCAACAGCTCTAAGCAAGATGTAAAACCCACCAGCTACACTGTTAAACAAATAACAAGAAAATGGTGAGATAAGAAGCACTGAGAAAAGGCCTCTAGCTATGTACTTTTTCTTTTTCTATTTGGTGTTGAAAATTCAGGATGCTGAATGTAGAACATCTATTTAAGGGGGAGACAAAGTATATGTTTCTATTAATATAATATATAGCACCAAAAAAAATCTAACACGTAGTTCTTCAACGTGACAATAGGAAATTCTAATGGAACAAGAGCTGCTGACCATGCAATTTTCTTAACTAACTGCAAAATTCACTAAAACTGTACAATGATCCTGAGACCTTAATTGAATTAAAAATACCAGCAAAGACAACTACATTAAGTATTTCTGTTACTGTACCTGTAATCCTCATCTGTTAGATACTTCTGTAAGTCTGGTAGGGATGGAGAAGTGAACTCATCTTCAATAGGCCGGTACCGGCAAACCTAAAGTAAATATCAGTCAATAGAAATCAAGCAAATTTTATGAGGCTTTATATATATATATATATATATATATATATATATATATATATATAAGACCACAATATTGAGCCCTAATAGCTATAAACTAAACTACATTCTTAGCTAAAAGAATCCTCTTGGAGAGAGATATATATAAAAGGGTTCAATAATAACCTTACTATGAATCAGAGTCCAGAGACAAAAAAGTGATGATAGGGTGAAAAATGTTTCTAGGTTCAAATCTGTGAAGCTTTTGAAATTTTTAATTCACAGAAAAGTAAACTTCTTAAGTAAAGGTATCCAGCAATCTATGAAATTTGGACTTTATCCATCTGACACCTACATTTAAACTAATTCATTGCATTACTACAGAAAACAATGACACTAGAAAACCCCACACTTACTTTGACTTTTCTTGCATTCTTGCAGAAACTTTTAACAGTTGCCTTTGATATGCTACCAGGATCTCTACCAATTTTCTTTAGAAGAGTCTTAACCCTTTGGTCAATAACTAGAAAATCAGCCTCAGCCTTGGCTTGGTAGATTTTCTGTAAGGCTACATAGTGCCTGCAAGAGAGTTGATAAAGCACTCGTATCAACAAATTACTTTTTGAAGCACTAAAGAGAAACATAAAATTCAGGAGATGTCGATTACTAACTCAGTTGAAGATGTCATATCTGCTATTGATCCCTCGAGGGGTGCCTCGCCACCACCTTCATTTGCTAGGAATTCCTGTAAAGTAAAAATTTATGATTATACCACTTAATATTTGAATAGTGATATGGATTGTATAGACAGATAAATGTGAGCATCCAATTACTTGATAATATAAAAAAATAAAAAACTGAAAATAAAGATGGCAAATTTTGCAACCTTCATGTGGTCAAAGAAAATGGCAGAGATCTCTAAGGGCCTTGTTAAAGCTAAGACTCCTAGTCAGGTTACTCAGGTGGTCCCTCACTGGACCACTGAATTGGACACCATGCTAAACTATGAGCATTGAGTTCTGTAATTACATGGATCATGTTGAAAAAAAGGGCGCTAGAGGTAAAAAATTGGTATGCAAAAAATATGATTCAAGTAGCTTTTACACTAGGTTTTATGTTGTCTTATCAATATGCATCAAAGTTAAACCGCCTTACACTCACAACTAAGAATAATGAACCATTTTGAAACTACAGTTTCACTGTGAAAATGATAGGCCTGACTCTAGTTTCTGAAGAATTATCAATCAACTCATAAAGATATCTGTCGGAGAGACTAGAAATTTGTAAAAAGGTTATATAATTAAATATAAAAAAAACTCACTAAGATTAACATTATCTAACTTATGCATGCTATATCCAGTTGCCGCATATTCAATCTTGGTTTCACAAACCTTCAATGCCGCCACCATGACCCAAAAGTCCGATGAACTGGAATCAATTTCAGAACGGCTGTCACTAATTATCCGTTGCAACTCTGAACCTGAGACATAAAGTAAGAAACATCAACCACCTACTCAATGGGAACTCATATTCACACATGAATATTCAGGCCTGAAACAAAGGTTATGACGGTAAACTCCAAAGAAGTGAGTGTAAAACCATAAAGCCAATACCAACCCCAAAAGAGCGAGCAATACTTGACCAAGTGTGACACTACAATGCATCTATGCAGGTGTACTAACTGAGTGCAGTTTGTAGCTCAGTTGAGCAAGTACTAATTTTTTAGAACTGTTACTAAAGTGAAGAAAACATGTCATTGCAGATCTTAGTGACATGAAACTATCCTATTTTGCAAATTTTCATTTGCAATACTCCACTTCAATTGAAAATATTTTCACAACTTCAACCAATGCTTAAATAATATACTCACTGATTCCCCGAGCAGTAAAGACTTTAAAGGAGTTCTCCATCGCTTCTCTGTAGTTTTCTTCATCAATTGCAGTCATCCTAGCTTTGATAAGCTCCTAATAAATTCAAGAACAAAGAAAAAAAATCACGTTGCTAAACAGCAATTAGACGATTGCTCAAAATAGCAATTAAAACATTAAGATACTTTACAAATCAAGAAGGTAAACCTTAAACTCTTTTTTCTCTTCCCTGGTAGTTGGAAGTCCACCACCATGACTCTTGGCCCACTCCTGCGCCATCTTCACAAGAATGACAACATATGGCGTGTGTTTGTGGGCAACAGGATCCGGCACATCTAGATCAATAGTCTCTGCAAACCTATTGGTAAATAAAAAGCAAATTCCGAATCAGAATAGAAACTAAACAAAACATGCATGTTATCAGCCCATAACCATTCTGGGCTATGACATATACCAGCCATCATTTTATACCAGCTGAAACCAATCAAGGAAGATGAGATGCAAAAACTTATTTATCAAAACACCAAAAGACTTGGATAAGAACATGAGAATAGAGTACCCCTTTAGCTCAGGCCATGGATTATTCAAACGAATGTCATCCAGAAAATGCTCAGGCTTGGACTCGATCACAGTATGTTCCTGCCCCCAGAAAACCATAGAGAAAATGGAGAACATATCACTATGTAGATTCAAAAAAAAAAGTTATTCAGCTAACCAACTATATACTGTGAAGTATCGATCAGGAACATATCCATTATCATTTAACTGTTCATGATCTCATCTCTCACAATGTCCATTATCTCTCAGTACATACAAAAAAATTTTCGCCACTTGCGGAAAATATGGGATATAATTTCAACAACAAACTTTAACACTTGCCTTCACACTGATACGGACTAGCCCAGTGAGGCCATAAGAGCGAGCAAAGATCAATAGCACATTGGCATCCCTACATATTCTGTCGAGCCTTACCATCGAATCTTCCACCAGCTGATGATGCAATTAACAAAAGGAAGTCAAAGATATTGCTTTACCAAGTGTGCCAATCAAAATAAAGAAATATGAGTAAACAACACCAGGATTTTAAACCTGAGATTTCACTGCATACGCTAGCTAGTGCATGATAAGAAATAAAACCATCAGAAGTAAACAAATAAAACTAAAGCAAAGCTCCATCCAAAAACAGTACGCTTGTAAGTATACAGTAAAACTATGCAAATTTTATAATAAAAGATAGTACACTAAATAGCATTCGAGGCATATGAGTAACCAAACTGATCCATAGTCCATACACACAATAAATCACACACCAGCTATCAAAACCAATGCAAGACCAGGAATGAAACATTAAATTAAACAAAAAGAGGACAAAAAATAGATGACAATTCGAAAACGAGAGTCCATACCTGAGTGGCTACAACCAAAGTGAACTGAGAAAAGAAGGATGGATTGGTCTGAATCAAAGCCTCAGGATGCTCCTCGATAAACTTAGCCTTAACAGCATCATTGAGCTCCTGAAGAAACTGACACACACATTTGGCCTTGGATTGCCCGACGCACGATTCATCAACTACAAAAACAAACCAAAGCAAACACATCAGAAACTCAAAAATAGTGAAAGCGATACGAGTAGCAGCGAAAACACACCCATGAAATTGTTTCCAAGGTCGCCGAATTCGACTTTAGATCCATCGATGACGGTGATGCTTCCGACGCCGCCGAGGACGAGGTTCTTGAGGGTTTCGGAGCCGGTGGGGCCGCAGTTCAGTAAGCAAACACTGGCTTTCTCCAGCGCTGCTTGGCCTTGCTCGCCCCAGATTCTGCGATTTCAATCGGAGATAAAAACCTGAACTGAATTTCACGGCGAAAACGAAACGGAAAAGCGCCGAAACGGAGAGAAGAGAGTACCTGAGCTGACGATCGTATTTGATTTTAAGTTCAGCCATTGATGGTGTGAGACCTAAACGGAGCGCTAATAATTCCGCTTAATAGCTACGCGCAGCTCTTCACTGATCTGAGACAGAGTGAGAATTTGATGCGGGTACCTGGCCTTCGCTCTATTATACGACGTGGTCTCATCCCTCCCAGAATAAAATATTTAATTTTTTGAATATTAAATAAAATATTTTTTATTTTTAAAATAATTCTAAATATATTTGGATCTTGTAAATAAAATCTAGATATATTTGATCTTGCGTCTGCCTCTAGGTTGAAAGACAACTGCCCGGAAATATTACCAAAACAAGCAAATGAGATGCTACATTGTGGATTTGGTCACAGAGCTTGTGGCACTGAAAGTGGGGCTACGCTTTGCTATTGACTTGAGAACTCTCCCTGTGTTGGTCGAAATGGATTCCACAGAAGCTGTGGGCCTCGTTAACACTACTAATCTATGTGTTGCTAAGGAAGGTTTCCTAGTTGAGGAGGTAAAGTCTGTTAAAAGTTTGCAACACAAGTGGTGTTAACTTTGCACCAAGAGAATGCAACAAGAGAGCTCATGGTTTAGCCAAATTCATTTTGTATGAAAATGAGGATTTGTTCTGGATTGAGCATGGCCGGAATGGCTTATGGAATTGGTGAAAATTGATTCCAATGTTATGTAACTCTTTCTTCATTTAATGAATGGGTTCTCTTTATTGATCAAAAACAAACTACAGCATATTGCCTCTCTCCAGTTAGAGTATGTATTAGATTGATAATTTTGAAGGTATTGATTAGCATTATGATCAAATGATTCATAACCTTATCAAATCAAAATATCATTATGCGTCACCAATCTCTCACCAAATAATATATAAAAAAAATATGTTGCATACAATGTTAGACTATTTGAAAACAATGTTAAGTATTAGTTTTTTATTAGATATTAAGTATTTATTTGAGGCTTTAGGCCATTTTGAACCTGAGGCTTCTTTAACTGCCTTGAATGCCATGACACAGATTAACATAAACAGTAAATGCATAAACTAGCATTGACAGGATTTACATAGAAGGCTTGCTGCAACCTTGGTAAATGAAAGAAAAACATAAGTATAACAGGGTCACCAAAAACATGGGGTCTGCATCTGAACTGACACAAAGCTCACTCAATGATTCTTAAAAACCAAACATGGAGGCAACTAGATCCTAGTCACACAAAAGCAGTTCTTTACACATGGCTTGAATACAACCTGCAAGTCATATGATATTTGAGCATGAGCAAGAAGCCGTCCAGGAATCACCAAACAAACAAACACCAAGCAGGAATTCTATAATATATCAAGAGAATGCAACAGCAGATGATGATCTACCAAAGATTTTAAAACACATTACCAGGCAAGAAGAAAGTCGATGAGACACTGAAGTGAACCATGCAATCTTTCTGTAACAATAGCTTTCAGTACTACCTATCTTGACCGTTAGAATGTAACTGCTCATTTACTGAAAAACAACAAACGGTACGAAAAATTATGACACTAACAATCAAACATGGAGTAAAAGCACAAGATTATCAACCTGTTTCTAACAAGTAATGAATGGGAGAACACCATAACATTTAAGCAGCTAAAACATACGTCAATCTTGTATGAACATCATAAAATATGGAGGTTCTACATTCTTGAGCTGTTAGTTGAATAACTAGGAAAATCCTCGAGTCAAAACCCACCTCTACTGAAGAAACTTTTAACAACTACCAGTCTACAAGAAAGGAAAGGAGGTAATGAGTAACTGAACTGTGGTACAAAGAAAGAGAAACTGGACTATTGTGACAAGCTACTACCATACCAAACACGCCCTCTTTCTTTAGTCAGTACATCCTATATAGATTGTTATATGATGAAAAGCCAATCATGGAAAAATGGACATCATTTAAGCCAAAATGAACCAAGCAGAGCTACACATAACAGATCAGGAACTAAATGCATCAGTCATAGAACTGTATGCTAAACTCTGCCAAGTTGATAGTCATAGATGTCTACAAAAATTCCTCAAAAGCATTCAAAGCACAATCCTAACACATTGCCAAAATCAGAAACAAAACATTGAAATATGCATCAGTTATAGACTATTCAGCCAAGTCTTGTTCATAAATATATACCTGTGTCATAATTAAAGTGTGTGCAAGATTAAATCTTAGTCTCAAAAAGTTAAACACAACCCATCAGAATTTAGCATTTGGGAAAATGCATCAGTTATAGAACATTTTGGTGTATCCCAATAATAATCACAGTCATATCTAAGAAATCCCCCACCAAAATACCATCCATGAGATTCCGTTACTACCCCAGACAAAACTCAAATTACAGCATAAACAAGAACTCAAACTATGGCATAGCTAACTCTAATTAGTTTCCACATAACTACAACACAATCAGTTCATAATATCAAGCAGCTAAAGCACCACAGATAGCGGTGCAAAATCAGAAATTAACCTTTAAACCAACACATCAGTTATAAAGCTATCTTAAAATCTAATTAATCAACTCAGTTGTACAAGATTCCCACCTAATGATTTCATTATCAAGCTGTTCGAATCAGAAATGAAACACCAACATACACGTCTGTTATGGAACATTTTGCTACATATTAAACACAATTAGAACTTCTCACACAATCAGATCATAATCCCAAACAGTTAAAAGCACATCCACCAAAACCCAAAACTAACGACCCGAAAAACGCATCAGTTACAGATCAATTTGGTAAATTTTATTAATAATCTCAGTTGTATCCAAGAAAATTCTCAGCCAAAGTAGCATACATCGCCTACCGATAGAAATTAATTGATCTACAACATGTCTACAAGGATTCAATTTCATCATATCAATGTGCAGCAGTTAGAATATCACTACTAAACAGATCAATAATCGGATCGGGCGAGTCGGATACCGGACTCGACGGCGGACGGAGGAACATCACAGACTTCCCCGCCACGAGCTTCTTCCTCTGCGGGCATCTCGGGCCGTAGATCCTGCCGGAGAAGCAAGGGAATGAATCGGCGGCGACGGTGACCTGTGCGTCGGCGGAGGAGGGAGACATCGGCGGGGTGGAGCGGATCTGGGAGATCCAGTTGATTCTGTGAGATCTGGAGCTGCTGATTCGCGAGTCTCGGATTTGGGCTAGGGCTCCGGGTTTGAGGAACTTGAGGAACGGTGAGGATTGGTTGGGTGAGGAACGGTGGGCGGTTCTTGCGCGGCGGTTCATGGCTGAGAGAGAGAGAGGATTGGGTTGGATTCTAGAGAGAGAAGGGGATTTTGAGTTTAGAGAGAGAGAGGTGATTTGGGGTTAGGTTTTGGGGATATTTGGGGGTTCTTAAGGAGAGAGGAGAGAGAGGCGGGAAGTTGTGGAGGGAGAAGGAAAACGGGGTTTCAAAAGAAGTTTTGAGGCGCGGAAAGGCTAGTAGGGCTTTTTTCAAGTTTTCGTCCAATAGGGTTTCTGTTTTGTTTTACGGTGACTTGGTTCGTGTGGGAAGCTGACGCGTGGATGTGTGGTCCGGTTGGTAATTTTTCTTTTATTTTGGACCGCCGGTGCCGGATCTCCGCCGCTGAATCTGCGTCCAGACCGGCCGTCAAAACGACCAGCTTAAGATTATAATTTTTATTGTGTCGCAACTCGCAACTAACATAAACGTCATAGATGTCATTTTAATACAACGGCCAACAAGAGTTATCGTTCATATAACTCTTTTCCTATGTAACAGTTAAATAATTTATTATCCTATTGGATTTGCACCAAAATGACTACTATCACTATAAAACATGAAGTAACCATATTGGGGAAGTGATTAGAGATGAGTTATTCAATAGCTTCGAGATGAGTAATGTGGTGTTTTATTCAAATATGAAGCGTCTATTTTCGACTGTAATACGCTTTACATGATATGGTTAATATCACTTTTAACTGTACAAGTATGTTAAATGTAACTCACTAGGTAACAGCCCCGCGCCAGCGCGGGTTGGGTCAATCGAGACATATAATAACAGCGGATAAAATAATTTCGGTATAGTGATAAGGATGTGAATGGCCAAAAATATTATCTTCTAATCGGAACAGAATTAAATTTAAGCTAAACACCCAAGGTTGTAACATGGAAGGTAAGTAAGAAGACCAAATATCAACTGTGTCTCATAAGTCTTAAGTGAACAATGCAAACTTTTTCAAACATATTCATAAGGTGTCGAAGAACATAGAGAACACATAAGAGTATAGAATGCATTAAAGTTACCTTGACATCTAGAAATATAAAATCAAAGATGACAATGCCGCTTAACATATCATACATGCACAATCAGTCTGGCTAAAAGTTTTCACCCCACAGTAGAAAACTACACAGACTAAGGGCAGTGGACAAAAGTAAAAAGCAAAAACACGGTGGCCAAAATGAGGACATCAGGTGTGGTAGAGCTGCTAAACGTCCTTCTTGTTCTCCTCAACTGTAGGACATGCCAGGGAGGTTGACAGAGAGGTCGCAGCTTCGATGTCCCTGTATTATGGAAAGATACCAAGCGACATAAGATAAAAATCCATGTATATATGATGTAACCAGTAGTTGGGTTCAAGCATGGATCAGGTGGTTGGGTTCATGTATATATGGTTTATGTTTTGTATAGAAAGTATAAGCTGATCAGCATGCTACTCTTAGCACACAGGTGCTTCTCAACAGTAATAAAAGCCATTAGCTTATACGTCCCAGACAAAACAGGAACTAATCTTTTTCCAATTAAGTGGTGGGAAACTTTCCTGAACAGTAAGAATGGTTTCATTTAAGAGTAGCCATGTATTTCGACACTTATGTATTCTAAAATGGTCTAAAGGAAACTTATAGCTCTGATGGAAGCTCATTCAAAATCTGAACCCAATGAAACTTACCATGCATGCTTGACATACAGTTAACAAATGCAGACTGGAAAACCTTTATTTAAAGACACGGGAAGAAAGTTGCGAGCATTGACATTTTGACAATATCAAATCTATGAAACACCAACTGAGGAAAACATAATAGAATTTTGATCAAAGTAGGAGACAAATGTAGCTGACAAACAAAGGGGAACGATTTCTTATCACCCTACATCACAACTATCTTAGCAACACAGAAAACCACAACTAAACTTATTGAGAAAAGCAAAGGTATGATGCATAAATATAACAGAGAACCAATTAATTTCAAAACATAACAGGTGCAAATTGAAAAGCAACATAACCACAGACACAAAATTCTAAACTGAAGAGTTAGGGTTAACATCAGCGAAGCAATACCGTTGGATGAACGACGACACTACAGAGAACACCAGCACATCCCAAAAACAAAGCAACACATTCAATCTCTAAAGCCAAACCAAAGAGAACAAAACCAACAATACATAACACAACATACATAAACAAAAAACGAAAACTCAGCTCCAAAAAAACCACAAAACTAACAAACAAACCAATCACTCTCCCGAGTCACATAAATAAAGAAGGGTATGGTTGCCCTATATGCAAAAGCATGAAAGCTAAAATCCTGGGGAACTGGGTTTGTACATGTAGTGATGCTATATGTTTTGACATTGTAATAAATTTTTGATGAGTCTTTGATGAAGATAGCAATGTCTATTTGGATGTGAGGCTTTGTTGGTACTATAGATAAATTAGACTTTTTAAACAATCGTTATTGCGTTTGAGATTTCTATAAGGACATATAAGACATTTTGATTTATGTTATGCAGCAACCTTGAAGAAGTTATTGTAAAGTGTGAAGCAACCCGCCTAATGAGTCGCTAGTGTTTAAAGTGATAATATGGTCTTAGGAAGAATAGTTGTCTTTATAGTTTTAGTTTTTAAGAATCACAACATTGTTATTAGTCTTAAACATTCCTTGAAAAAATGGTTTGGGTGCTCTTATAACGTTGATGATGATTGAGGGAAGACCGGGTTGAGGGTTTAGGTCTTATGTGATGTTTTCCTGACTTAACTGATTTTTCTTGGGAAAACCTATTTTCTTTGGTTAAAGTGATTGATTAAACAATAATCTTATCTTTGGTTAATCAATGACTCAATTAATCCTTTCTGTTTTTCCCAACCTGTTCCCTTGATTTTATGTGGGCAAAGATTAATTTTGATTCATTTTGATGATCAAAGATAAACGAAGCTATATTATGAAAAAAAATTGAGCTGTTGGTTTGTGCAAACCTTCTTGATTTCTTGGCGGAAGAAGACGTAAACAACTCTTGGGCAGATGTGTTGTCCAGTCGTTTCCTGTAAACCTGGTGTTTTTCTGGAGTTTCACTGGTTGGTTGGAGATGATCTGGTCCTTGTGGAAGAGTAGCAGTGGGCGTCATGGTCTTGATCCTGAAGTTTCCAGTGTTCTTTATTTGAACCTCGAACACAAATGCATTGCCTTCTTGCTCGATTATCTCCTCTGGGAGTGTCTGTTCAGTGGGATACAGTCTCCTGCCAAGCAATTCCTCACAGCTGGCCTTGAATAATTTTGCAGCCTCCTTGCCCATCAAAGTAACTGTGGCTTGGCTGTCTTGATCCTCGATGATTAGAGACACCAAATAACTGCATGGACAACAATTGAACATTTCATTAGCAATAAATCAGTAAGGGAACATAGACGAAGCCTAGGTTGAAGTCTATTCACAGCGTATATGTTCCCTTGCGCACAAATTTCCACCACAGCATTTTTCTCGCTAATATTATTGAGCTTGGGAGTGAAATTTGTACATGAAGAATTAAATGATAGAGAACAGTAAAACGGGTCGTTACCTCGGTTGTGGGCTCTGTAGACCATGGTGATCACAGAAATACTTGTTATCCTGCTCCTCTTTCTTTTGCAACATTTTGAAACAGTTGGGGGTTGAGCAGCTCCTGTACCACCATCCAGCTCGGTTTGAAAATCTCCGGATCAATCCACTGCACCAGACCGTTTGGTCCTAGAAAAATATGGCCGATCAGTATTTCTATTTGGTTAAACCCCCCCAAGGAATCATGTATGGCAATGTTCACAGATGTATGGACCTCGAATAACTGTGTTTTTTGAGACGATAACAGAATACATAAAATGTGAAGATTTATTTATTTGTTTGACCTGATACGCCTGGGGATCGATTGCATTCAATTGAGCGATGGTCTTGAAATCTCCTGACGTAGACAGCTGACCTTGACGCTGGGTTGAGCCTCCATTAACTATACGCATTATGTCACCCGGCCTTGAAAACCTGAAGAGATTGATTAAATGGTTAACAGGTCTGCACACGAAGGTACTGGAATATTTGAATGGAAAACGGTGGAAGTTGGGAACAAATAATGGAAAAGACACTATAGATGACGTACTCGGCCTTGTATTGGTTAGTTATGGAAAGTTCTGGATTGATGAAGCAGCATGTGTGGTTTGTGGAGTTTGCTGTAACTGCTTCTGCCAGTAACATAAACAACTTGTTAATGCAGTACTGAAGTGGTAACAGCAGCTAGCTAGAAAGGTAAAGATGAGAAAAAGATGAAGCAAGGCATGGCTGGAATGCAAAAAAACAAACACAGGCAATAACATAAAATGGTTTAAAAACATTTTCAGGTAGCAAACAAAAGCAGATAAGCAAAAGAAGATAAACTGATAAGGAACACAACACAACTGATTACTTGGCTGCATGAATCAAACATTGTTGGTTATTAAGGATTGTTGCTAAGGATTATACAGTAGCATACGCTTAACTGTGAGAGGCTCCTGTTTGGCTAGTGTTGCAGTAAATATATAAAGGAAATGTTGATGCTAATTGTTGGTTCCGTTTTTCTTAGTAAATGTGGTTTGATAAAAGCAAATAATGTTGGATATGTTATACAGTAAAGCTTGACTCTTTAAAGGGTAACAGATGGGAGAGGATAATGCCTAAAGATGTGAAGAAGAGAGCCATGAAATATGAATGTAACATAGTTTGAGGTTTTTAGTTGGATGCATTATATATGATCTTACTTGCATGTATTAGAAAGAAGTTGCACACGTTATGTACGAAGATTTCACTGGAATCACTTGATGAACTAAGAATTTCCACAGCAAGCCACATAAATTAGTTGTATGCATGAAAAAGTAGCAGGCCTACTTATTTCTCCCAAACCCCTCACTTTAGCTCCCAAGGTCAGATTAGAAAGTAGTCAATGATTTCTATGAAATGTAACTAAATTTGATGCATGTCTTTCAAGCTAGGGGTGGTGAACGACAACTAAAGCGTAAACCCAGGAAATTCGGTGTAGCTAGGTGTGAAACAGACCTCATTGCAAAATACGAAGCGGGAGCCAACCATCATTGTAGGTTTAGATATGAATGAGCAGATTGATAGGCTTAGCTTTATGCAGCAAGATCTAATGCACAATGTAGGTGCGTTTCTAACCTAAGTTCGTAGATAAGCTAACTAAATTTGTGTGCAAAAAGACAATCAAGTGCCTGTGCATGAATGATTGGAAAGGTTAGGTGCATAAGCGAAATACGTTGAAAATGTGAATGCAAAGAACCAAGATTTTCATAACTCCAAGTCCAAACAGGTTTGAGAACTAATGTTATAATTAGAAACAACTTATTGCCCCATTCACCAAGCTTAAGGGTTGTGAAAACAGCGAAGACTGGTTTCAATGGATCCCATAAGCTGTCAGGATTAAATGTCATGGCAGCATCTCCCCAGAGCGTTATACTAAGGGTCTGTCGTCTGCAAGGTAAAGAGTGAATTGGTAAGGATTTGCAGATCCATACGCATGAAAACAGAAAAAGATGTATACACGGAAGGCTAATGACAGAGGAAAGATCGAACATAAGTTTTACCTGAGATTTGTAAGTGTGATGTCACACTTGGTCTCAGTTTTTTTCCTGTCGTTCACAGCTTTTTCATACGGTATGTTTGTAACGGTGATGCAGCCATACACATCTGACATCAGGGGACACAAAAGCGTAAACAGTTGTCAAATACGATGAGATCTAATGGGCAACACAGTTATCAACTTAGAATGAAAGAGTTTAACTCGCCTGTGTACGTCTGTTGGTTTTCTTTCTCCGCTGCCAAGGCCTCAAATTCGAGGAGTCGAAATGAGTGGGTTGGGATTGCAGTATGGTTGTTGTTTTGCTTAAGAAATGTGGTCGAACCATTAAGCTTCAACTCAACGTCTCCCGGGATGATCTTAAGACGGCGCATGTGGTTGGAAACTGTTGCGAAACGAAAAATGTCATACACCGCACCTGCTTCAACAGTTCCAGCCATATCATCATGTTGCAGCTCATCAATATAGGCATGCACAGAGGTACCCTGGATTCAGCAAGTTAGTAAGAGATAAGTTTTTAACCGTAATTTTTACTGGCCAGAAGGTTTTCAAAAAAAATAGCGTTACTTTTTGGCTGCATTGCACAGCCCTGACATGAAGTCTAAGTAAACCAGGCAAGGCTGGTGTCAACGTAAGTGTGTGCAGTTGTGTAGCAACAATTTTACGGAAAGCAAGCGAAGCAAAAAAACAAACATGCCGACACCAAAGTGTTAGAACGCACCCTAGAACAAAGAACACATGAATTGAGCCTACCTTCTCAAATGTGGGCATAAATATGAAAGTTAAGTTCATTGGAAGCCAAAAATCCAAGCGAAGTTACTTAACAGTGACCCTGCTAGCATTTTAACTATCATCTACAGAGGTAGAAACAGTTGAGGTCGAAAAGATGCATAACACATCAAGAAGTTCAAAATTTGTTTTTGTAAACACTTGAAACAGAACCTATTGAAGAGTAAAGTCAATAATACAATTCCGTCCAAAGCACATCAAACGCTGTCGAAATCGAACGATGCAAAGAAGATTCAAACTTTAAACCTAGCAATTGCCAATTTCGATTATCAAACAACCTGGGAAAACTTCAAAACAGTACACAAATAGAGTAACAATATCTACACACAAACACATACGAAGGAGCTATAGAGTGAGTTTGAGCAGGGATTTTGGAAAAACACTAAACCCCAATGCAAATAACTCACATTGATATCAGTAAAGATGTAGTGCATGCCGTCAAATGCATCGCTATTGTAGGCACGTGGTCTCCATATTCTTGTCACACGGACCTGGATTCTATACCGGTATTCATGGGGCTTCAGTGCATTCAATGGGGTGATTTCCATAGCATCTGAAAGGGAAAATGTGAAAAAGGATCAACAAAGGCACGATGAGGGTAACAAACAGAGTTGATGTGTGAAATGAGTAAATATAATGTAAGATTTGATATAACGTTGTGTGTAAGGTTTAGGGAGAAGCAGCAGCTCATATATTAAGATGGGAAAAGTTGGGTAAACTCTTTGAAAAACGATAAAGGTAAAAACGCACAAACTCTAAACAATGACATAAACGTGTTGACCCTTTGCCTAAAGACAAACCGGAAACTAACAAAAATAGAACCAAAGGGCGACAAAATTGAAAGGGGAGTATCCAAATTGTTAAACTGTAAATCAATTTAAATTGCCAAGCATATTTATACACCAGGTCATCAAAACTGTGCTGCGCATTAATCTGAAGGTAAAAAAAATTTGCCCAGGTTAAAGAAAGCATGCAAAAGAAATCTAAAGGTCTTCCAAATTGTGTAAACAGAACATAAACATTAACCTGCTAAGTGAATGACATATTAGCCACCGTTGACAATAGATCGCAGGTGATGAACTCGTACTGGAAATATAAAATTTAAAATCTAAAAGACAAAACAAAAGGGCCCAAAACTTAAAGGCAAAGATGATAATCCAAAGCCCCTAAACTTTTGCTCAGACCTTGGGACAATTTAATTATAGTCCAGATAATTTTTGCTCCAGTTGCCCCCCTCATTCCCAAAAGTTAGCTGCAGTTTCAGGGACAACACGATAAAACCATATGGTTCTTTGGCTTGCCTAATTTTTTTGGCATGTGGCTCTAACTGGTGTCCGAAGCAACCCAGGGAGCAGCACAATTTGAGTGCAATGGTTTGCTGCCGGATGAATTTTAGGGACTGAGCTGTGCATCAGAGAACTTATTGCATGTTTTTTGTTTAACCAATATCCAATTTGATAAAAGCTGACAGAACTATTTTTTTGCCCGTGTGCTAATCGATTTAATTATGCGAGTCACGACCTAAATGGTGCCACACTGAATTTGGGTGTTTTTACTGTCTTGGATGAAATTTGGTTTGGAATAAAGTACTCGGCGTAAGGACGTACATGTTGGTATAGCTAGTAAGTAATGACTGTGAAGAAAGGTAAAAAGAAGATAGAAAGATGAAATCAATGAAATAATGATCCAGAAATCTAAACGCATTAAGGCAGGCATAACCTGAAGCAAGGCATAAAATTTTAGGAAACTAAGCTAGGCAGCATGCCCTTGTAGAAGAACCTATGTAGTAATCCCAAAGCTCTAAGGGCTCAGAAACGTATATGGCACAGTCTCATAATCAGGCATTAAAACTGCAGTATTCAATTAACATGGAAAGCACCAAAACAATGCAAACAGCTGACTTATAATAGTAGCAGAATAGCAAAATGATCAAGCCTTTTCAGGAGGTGTGCAAAAGGAAAACATATTTGGCAACTGATCACAACAGGGAAAAGGAAACTGAAACCAACGAAGCATGATACTGTAAACTTGACTAAATATAAACCAAAAGAAAGCATGTGTTTACATGAGTATTTAAGCTGGATAACAAAGAACTAACACCCCTTTAACAAATAAACACCAAGGGCAGAGATAGCATCAGTTTTTAGGAAAATAACTCTGTAACATTGATATGAAATTTGCGAATTTGTTGCTGATAAAGTAGATGTTAGAATTGAATTTGTGGCCTGCAGTTCAGTTAACATATGTATTTGCCAGCTCTTATAGGCAAAAACACCTGCCTACATAAGGCATGAATCTCAAAATGCAATGAGCACAATTTTTGAGTTTCAATTGATGGTCAACATGCAACATGCAGTGAGTACAATTTTTGAGTACAATTATTGAGTACAATTTTTGAGTACAATTTTTGAGTGTCATCATCAACATGCAATGAGTACAGTTTTTGAGCTTCAATTGATTTCAGATACAGCCTATATATGTCAAATTTATGAGGAAGAGCCAATGGCCTAAAACATATGTCAGATATATACATGCAGCCTATACATGTCAAACTGATGCCCGTAAATCACATAAGTCTGACTGCCAATGTGTCTCTGTTGATAATTTGTTGTGCATTTTCATTTACGGAACAAACCAAAACTACAACTAAAGCAAAGCGAAATAAAAGTGCAGCAGAGTTGCTTAAAGAAAAGTTGAACCAACCAACAGAAACTAAAAAACAAAACAGAACACCTATGTCACTAAGACATTGACAAAACCATGGATCTACTTGTCCAAGAAGTACATGTTTCTTGAATCTACGGTGTAACTGCACTACTAATAAACTGAGAGCGGAAAACTGAACAGTAAAGCAGCTGGCGCAAGTATATAGAAGCTCCTATAGTAAATAAGTTAAAACCAAACAAATAAGGATGTCGCAGAAGTTAAATCCAGCAAGAACAGAGGAAAATGTCCTCGATCACCAAGCTTACCCAAACTCAACACTCAGCTAAATTCAAATCGAGATGCAATTGAAATTCAATTACCAATCAAAGTGAAAACCTACTGAAATCCAAGGCAACCAAACGGAAGGAAAATACTCACCAAAAAAGAGCAGCAAACCCAGCTGCCAACAGCAGACAGATCGATGTGAGCGAAACCGAAAACGAAACCGACACTGAAACAAAAAAGATTGGGTTAGGAGATGAGGCTTGGAAGGCTGGTTTCGGATCAAGATTGACATGAGATTTTGTTCAAAACAATAAAGGATGGTACTGTAAACTGTACAAAATCTAAACCAAAAGAAAGCAGGTGGTTAAATGGATGTTTAAACTGGACAACGAATAATTAATATCCCTTTAACAAATAAAGACTAAGGGCAGAGATAACATCAAGCTGTAGAAAAATAAATTTGTAATATTGATATGAAGTTTACGAATTTGTCACGGATAAAGCAAACGTTTGAACTTGCGTCCAGCAGTTTAGTTAATATATATATATTTGCCAACACTGATACGCAAAAACACCTGCCTACATAAGGCAGGACTCTCAAAAATGCAGATGACGAAATACACACAGATTGAAATGTTAATGAACCTGGCTTAGAAGATATAGCTTGTTTTTATAGACTGGATGTGGGTTTTTCCTCTTTTCAAGAGAGGTCATACAAAGCAACCAAGCAAAAACAAAAAATGCTTAGAACTGTCATCATTAACATGCAATTAGTACATTTTTGGATTTTCATGTGATTTCAGATGCAGCCTATATATGCCATATCTATGATGAAAAGCCAAATGTCTGAATCCTAATGTGAGTTATCAAAAGGTCTGAATTCAAATCCCGAACAGGTTAGGGCCCTTGCTCTCTATCCTTGTGTATTTCTGTCTCTTAACATTTTTCGTCGACCTAGCCATAACCTGGTGGGAACCTAAGTAAAAGTCATATGGTGACTGACTGCGCTACCGCATGGGATGATGATGGTGGCTGTTTGAAATCTAAAGATAGACCCTTTATTAACTCAATGGACTTTCTACTTGATCAACAGAACCATTCTTGTTAGTTCGATTCCATATGAGCAAACCAACTCCTATAAATCATCTCCATTACACAAAACTCTGCAAACCGATAAAACAATTCAGTACCATTGCCAACCCTTCATGCAAAAGAGTCCAACATGACAAAGATTAAAATAGTAATTCCAATTTTAAACGGTCCATAACGACCTCATATAAGAAGATGATTAATCGTGCATCACAACCAAAATTTTTAGTTTCAATGGCTGGCCACTGCATCATATAAACTGCAATGTACACTGAAATGACATATGGTTAGCCACTTGACTCTCCCGACCTTTTCGCAATCTTTACCTTTTAGCAGTTGGTTAATAACGCTGTGTTTAAATCACATAAGACTGAGTGTCAATGTGTCCATATTGTTTTTTTGTGCATGGTCATTACAGAACAAACCAAAACCAAAACAAAATAAGACCGCAACAGAGTTGGTGACAGGAAAGTTGAAATAACCAACAGAAGCAAAACAAACCAAACAGAACTTGAATCTATGGTTTAACTGCATTACTAACAAACCGAAGCTGAAAGCTGAAAGTAAAGCAACTGTGGATGTCGCAGAAATTGAATTCAGCAAGAACACAAACTCAACCCGTGTCTAAATTCAAACCGAAATGCAACCGAAATTCAATCACCAATAAAAGTGAAATTCCACTGAAATCCAACAAAACCAAACGGAAGGAAAACACTCACCGAAAAAGAGCAGCAAACCCAGTTGCCAACAGCAGCCAAATCGATGAGAACGAAACCGAAAGCGAAATCGACACTGAAACAGGAAGAATTGGTTTAGGAGATGAGGTTTGTAAGACTGGTCTGAATTGAGATTGATATGGGATCTTGATGACAACCAAACGGAAGGGAAAACTCACCGAAAGAGAGTAGCAAACCCAGGTTCCAACGTCAGCCAAATCGATGAGATCGAAACCGAAAGCGAAACCGAAGCTGAAATCAAAGCTGTAATCGAATCAAAGCGAAAACCCAAAAACCCAAACTGCACAAAAAGCAAAAAACCCAAGAGCAACTGACCTGGAACTGTCTCGTCGGCCCCGCTGTCACCGTCGGGGGCGCGGCGGCAGGGTTGACGGAATGAACGGTCGCAGTCGAGCGGGTGGTACCGGGACCGGTCGCGGTAGTCGAGGCAGAAGCGGTGGAAAACTGGTCTGGGATTGAGATTGATATGGAATTTTGATGAACCTGCTACTCTCTCGCTTAATAAGCAGTTAGCAAGAGACCGATGGGGGTGGGTAGTAACTGGTCGAGCTCGGGAACTATCACCAGGCATGGGTATGGGTACAGTCATAACCGTGACTGACACTGAGGGTCTGGAGTATGGCTGGAACAGGGAGGTATGGTTCTGGACAGAGAGAGGGAACAAAGGGCAGGAAATCTGTTCTCAGAAGAGAGCAGGTAAGAGGGATGAAGATAGGTGGTGGAGAGGAAAGTGAGAGTTGGTGGAAGAGGGATTTTGAGGGGCGAGTTGATGAAGAGAGACTGAGAGTGGGTGGAAGAGGGATTGTGAGGAGTGAGCTGACAGGAGAGGGGTTGCAAGTGATGGTTGGTAAAGAAAGACACGCGACAGAAACACAAAGCTCTGATAAGTTATAAAATGAGGCTGTGAGCAGAGCCGGCTTCCGAAGACAGAGCCGAGGAAGGAAACGGCTTATGAATAGTGTACCACGAATGTTATATAGGGAAATTGTATCACCAACAAAAAACCGTACAAATATACTCAAAAAATGTCCTTGCAAGTTATTGTACATGTTTGAACTAGTTACGGATTATAACTACAACGAAATAATTTCAAATAGTTTTCTCTTCTAAATGGTGTTAGTATTGATTTTGTAGTTTAAATTTTAAACGATAAATGAGATCAAAATTGTGAACCCATGTAATTTATGAAAGGTGGGAAGGGTTTAATGCCTTAGCAAATTGTGTATGAAATGACATAGTATAATCACGTAACTTGAGTCCAGTGTTGGAATCGTTCATGGCTACATAATGTGACAATGAAGTATTTATTCTATATATGAGTCAGTAGGTTATGCTTTACAAAAGGAAAGGAAATAGGGCTGCTGATCTTCTTGCAGCTTATGTTTTGTTATCTTTCGGAACCCAGTCTGGGTGGGGCCTTCTGTCCAGTTCAATTTATTTCATTAAATCGTTTTCTTAACGATACGAGAGGGCGTTGGTCTCAAGTAACGTTGAGGAAAAAGTCGTTCTCTTAACGGTACGAGAGAGCGCTGGTCTCAAATAGCGTTAAGGAAAATCTATTCTCTTAACGGTACGAGAAAGCCCTACCCTACCCTACCTTAAGTCTTAAAATTTAGAGTCTATCCGGTCCTAATCCAGCCCATAATGAGGCCTAATTACACTATATTGGCATACGAAGAAAGGTAAACGAGAGAGGCCATAATACTACGTGTACGGTGTACCCAACGGTCCCAGGTGCCAACATGAGTGGCAAGAAGCAAAGAGCAACTTGGCAAGGTATTGGGTTCTGTATCCACGAGGGTCATTTAACATAGGTTAACCAATTGGGGTCATGGAGGAATAATATTTGCCAAAAAAGGAGGAATAATCTAAGTGATACCACTTGTCAACTTTCATGAAACCTAATTTTATGATAAGTTTCTTCATTTTTTATCCAAGTGTTGGAATAGGTACACAACACACATTATATTAAGCTATTATTGTGTGGCAGAATCTGGCTTTTCTGTTAAATTATTACTTTGTACCAAAAAACGAACTGCATTATTGCAGAAAAAAATAACACCTATTTTATTAACGCTTAAAAATTAAGTGAACCATAGTATGTGACTTGTCTAACTTAACTATACTGTAAAGTTATGATATTAAATCTCACAGATACGTGCAGCAGGTAGCAAAGGTTTTCAATAATTTTTTTATTATTTTTTTATAAAAAATCAAGATTGAAATTAGTTATTATATGATTTTAAATTACATTAAGCTAGACAAATAATTTCACTCACATTTTTATAACAATATTATTCAGGTGACATTTCACTATCATTTTTATGACCACAATCAAGAAATCATTCAATTTCCATCCTTAAGCCATTAGTTATGTGAAATATTTGCGTCAATATTGGTATTGACGCGTGTGTGCATACTCTCCTTTATTTACATACTTTTAAAAATGTAAATTATAATCATAGCTTTTTCAAAAGTTTAATTAACCAATCAAGATCATCTCTGTAAAAAATCAATTTAGAAAATATCGTTTGTTCGACTAAATGGATCAATCAAATGGACGACAGTTCATGAGGCTACTAACTTTCATCATAACTGTCAATTTCATTGAAGCATTTGGTTGAGTAAACGATCATTTTCTAAATTGATTTTTTACATACGTGATCTTGATTGGTTAATTAAATTTTTAAACGGTTAAGATTATGATTTACATTAGTAAAAATATGTAAATAAAGAATAATATGCAAGCACCCGTCAATGTCGATGTTGATGCAAATATTTTTCATTAGTTATTCTATTAAACGAGACATGATATTTAAGCCCATTATAGTTTTTTTTGGATTTAAGGCTCTCATTATCTACAATAATCAATCAAGATGAGTTAATATGGTATTTGACTTTAAATTCTCGTCTCCGATTTATTAAATAGGAGAAAAATGGATTGACATTTTCAATCACACACAAGAGAAGAAAAAAAATGATTCTCATTTCGCGCAAGACATGCAAAGTTTTCCTAAAAATAGATCCCTAGAAAATCAAACCGAAATTCCCAATCCGAATTTTAAAAAAATAAAATAAAAAATCAATCACTGTGAAATTCCTGAGCACTATTAAAAAGGTCCCATCACCCACCTCACAAAACCCTCCACCTCTCTCACCTCCTCGGTCCTCGACTTCTTCTAGAAGCGGCACGCAGCCCTAGGTCTCCACACGCCCTCCCTCCCCCCTTCGCTATCCACACTTGCACAACCGGTTTCGTCTCCTCCATACCTCTCCAATCATTCAAAACCCTTATCGTCTATGAATGCGTGATCACTGACAGCAGCCATGTATATAGCCACAGGCTCCACCTCTGCCTCCGCTCTTCTCAGAGCTTCCAGGGCCCGCTTCTTCTCCTCCTCCACTTCCACTCTTTCCAGAACCTTCTTGCCTTCACCGCCTCGAGTCTCGCCGCTGCCGCGTAGCTTCACCGCTCAGAGGCTTCTCAGCTCCTCCGCCGCCTCTCGCTGGAGCCACGGCGTCCATTGGCGCGCTCCTTACACTCTTCGCTCTCAGATCAGGGCCATCGCTCCCGTCGTCGAACGCGTCCAGCGTAGGATCGCTACCATGGGTACGCATACACCTGCTTGCTCCGATTATCTCGTAGTTTCGATTTCGATTTGTTTTGATTTTGTGTGATACTAGTTGCGTAGACTGTTTTGCTTCTTAGATACTGTGAAAATGAAATGGAAATTCTAGTGAATTTGATCTTGTTTTTGTATGCGTGTTCATTTCGGAGTGGAGTTGATTTGATTCTGGTGCCTCAGGATCTGAAATTTTCGAGATTACAGTTGCTATTTTTAGCTTTGAATGATGAAATGGTTTTTATACGGACTGGTTCAACTGTCTGTGGTTTCAGCTCCAGAAAGTCATCCATTCAAGGAGCATTTGACTAGTCTTCCGAAGCCGGGAGGTGGCGAGTATGGGAAGTTCTATAGCCTTTCTTCACTGAAAGACCCGAGGATCGGTAATTTTCGTTGTTTTGTTGATGGATTCTCTTTTTCTGTTAGATGTTTTTTATCGATGATAACGTATTTGTGTATGTTTAACAGATAAGTTGCCTTACTCCATCAGAATTCTGCTCGAATCTGCTATTCGTAATTGTGACAACTTCCAAGTCAAGAAGGAAGATGTTGAGAAGATTCTTGATTGGGAAAATACTGCTCCAAAGCAAGTTGAAATTCCTTTCAAGCCTGCTCGTGTACTCTTGCAGGTACTTCACTCTAGGTCATGCGTCGAATTACTCTTTGCCAAGTCAACACTCAACAGTTTGGTTTACATAGTTACCAATTGTTCTTGGTATTGATATCTTCTTCCGTGATTGTATTGCCAGGACTTTACTGGAGTGCCAGCTGTGGTTGACCTTGCTGTAATGCGTGATGCTATGAACAATCTTGGCAGTGATTCAAATAAGATCAATCCCTTGGTATGTTGACTTTTTATTATGAACCTTTCACAAATCATAGTACTGAAGTTACTTGTCTGTTGTTTGTTATCAGTGTTCTTAAATATTAACTCAATCAACATGTAAAAGTAATTTAGTATGTTGTACTCTTTATGTGCACTGCTGCATTTTTCTTAATAAATGTTTCACACTTGTGCAGGTTCCTGTTGATCTTGTTGTTGATCACTCTGTTCAAGTTGATGTTGCAAGATCAGAAAATGCAGTGCAGGCTAATATGGAGCTAGAATTCTCTAGAAACCAGGAGAGATTTGCTTTCCTTAAATGGGGGTCTACTGCTTTCCAAAACATGCTTGTTGTTCCACCTGGTTCTGGCATTGTTCATCAGGTAAAGTATTTTGAAAGCAGTAGTTCAAGTTTATATTTTAGATGGCAGGACCCATCACTTTATTTCTTATAGTAACAATTGATATACTGAACTATATAACAATTTGAATGCTGCTTATTTATACTACTATGTTTCTGGGGTGGAGTTAGTTGACATGTCCTAATTTCAGGTTAATCTCGAGTATCTTGGACGGGTTGTGTTCAACACTAATGGCTTACTCTACCCTGATAGTGTGGTTGGGACTGATTCCCACACAACCATGATCGATGGTTTGGGAGTAGCTGGCTGGGGAGTTGGGGGTATTGAAGCAGAAGCTACTATGCTTGGTCAGGTATGCCAAGTTTGAAATAATTTACAAGTGCAGGGGTTGCTTCTTGTCTCAGGGTTCTTCTTGATGCGCCCTCGCATGCTGAAGCTAGCATGCTTGACACTCTTCTGAACTGTTACTAATTCTTTTTGCTTTAAAACTTACAGCCCATGAGCATGGTGTTGCCTGGAGTTGTTGGATTCAAGTTATCTGGAAAGTTGAACAATGGTGTCACTGCTACCGATTTGGTCTTGACTGTCACACAAATGCTGAGGAAGCATGGAGTTGTGGGAAAATTTGTTGAGTTTTATGGTAATTTGATTTTCTTGAGGTTTAATTCAAGCCGTGATTGCTTTCCTTGTTAAAGTGACTATATGTGATGTTTGATTTTTGTATGTGCCTGTAGGCGGTGGTATGGGTGAACTATCGTTGGCTGACAGGGCAACTATTGCCAATATGTCTCCTGAATATGGTGCAACCATGGGTTTCTTCCCAGTAGATCATGTCACTTTACAATATCTTAAATTGACTGGTAGAACTGATGAAACTGTACGTACTTCACCATATAACATGAATTATGGCAATCAGCTTCCCAAATTTTTTATTGTCTCTTTCAGATAAGTGACCTATTTTATTCAATTATAGGTGGCAATGATTGAAGGTTATCTCCGGGCAAATAAATTGTTTGTTGACTATAATGAGGTAAAATCATACTTTTCTCTCGCAATATAAATTACTGAATTAACTCTTACAATCATATGTTGATAAAATGCTCTGTTATGTCAGCCTGAATCAGAAAGAGTCTACTCATCTTACCTAGAATTGGACCTTTCACAAGTGGAGCCCTGTATCTCAGGACCAAAGAGGTGCTTCTTTAGCGTGTAAATTTCTCTGGTTTCTTAAACTTCTATTTTTTATTCACATATAATTGTTGTTCTGGCAGACCTCATGATCGTGTGACCTTGAAGGATATGAAAGCTGACTGGCATGCCTGTCTTGATAACAAAGTTGGGTTCAAGGTGAGTCATTGACCAATGTTCCCTGATCGTTCTATTTTATTTTCTCTATTATTTGACTTTCTGACCCATGAATAATCGGCATTGTTCACCTTAGGTTCCTTAAGGATTACCATTTAACTGTGATCTTTATATAATCATAATTTTCCTTAACTCACTGTCATTTTTTCGTCACCCAGTAATCCCAGTATAGTCATCTGCTACATTATTAGCTACAGAAACAGGAAAAGAGAACATAGTTTGCCACCTCATCATTTCTGCTCTTGCATTTAAAACTAATCTCCTGCCACTTATCACACTCATATCGTCTTTATGAACACCAATTCCCTTACATCTGTACCTTATCTACTAGTCTATTAGTGCTGCTAGTCAATTTTCAGTGACATGTTAGAGAGAAGGTGTGGATTGAAGTGATATGGCATGTCATATTATGGTTAGAGGATTTCAGATATTTAGTACACCGATAACCATGCAGTTGAAACATTCATTTGTCTACCTTCATATTTAACTTACATTCTTATATGATGCAGGGATTTGCTATACCAAAGGAGGTACAAGACAAAGAGGTGAAGTTTTCATTCCATGGGCAGCCAGCAGATCTTAAGCATGGTAGTGTTGTCATTGCTGCCATAACCAGTTGCACAAATACATCAAACCCAAGTGTTATGCTTGGGGCTGCTCTTGTTGCCAAAAAGGCCTGTGATCTTGGTCTACGGGTAAGGCATCCTTGCAGTTAACATTTAGCACCGTCCATCTTCATTCTCTCTCTCTCTCTCTCTTCTACACACACACACACTAAAACTTCTCTTTGTAATGGTTTATCGTTTCACCCACAATTCAGGTCAAGCCATGGGTAAAAACAAGTCTTGCGCCGGGTTCCGGAGTTGTTACAAAATATTTGCTCCAGAGGTAGTTTTCTGTGCACTGTTGCTACTTACATTATCATTACGTATGGTCAATTGAATTTTCATTTATTTGATTCAGCGGATTGCAAAAGTATCTAAATGAACAGGGTTTCAATATTGTTGGATATGGATGCACGACATGCATTGGAAATTCTGGGGATTTAGATGAAACTGTTGCGACTGCCATAGCTGAAAATGGTAACATCAATTTGAACAAACCTATATGCTTTTGAACTCTTTGCTAGTTTATCTGTTGATCGTGCCTCTAAATTTCTTTGCTTCTGTTACAGACATAGTAGCAGCAGCTGTGCTTTCTGGTAACAGGAACTTTGAGGGCCGTGTGCATCCATTGACAAGAGCTAATTATCTTGCCTCACCACCTTTAGTGGTTGCTTATGCCCTTGCTGGCACGGTACTCCCTTACCCGCTCCAAGAGCAATTTACTTATTTTGTTCTTCGTATTGATGACTTCCTATAATCATAGACTCGTATTTTCTGTGATTCTGTGCACTCTGAGAATAGTGTAGCAATTTATACCAAGAAACTGTTATCGAGTCAGGAGAGCGGGATAATTGATTTACTTTCATTTCTAGCACAGTATCTGAGCTCCATTTTCATTTTTTTTGTGAAAATAAATTGTTGTTTGGTTATCGCATTTTTTAATCCTCGAATGTTCTCCTTGTTTGGTTCTATCACTGTTACGAATGCTGGGAGTCAGTATTATTCCTCATCCAATGATATTGTTGTATTGAACCACTTATTAAGTTTTTCTGCCTGTTCTCCTTATTGATGAACTACATAGCATGAGTAAATTAAAAATTGCCAGTCTGCACACAATAATTTCATCAAATGAACTGTTAATTCAAATGATTCACCATCAATCATGTTGCAGGTTGACATCGATTTTGAGAAGGAGCCAATTGGAACTGGGAAGGACGGGAAGAGCGTCTATTTTAGGGACATCTGGCCATCTTCAGAAGAGATCGCCCAGGTATATGATTAAAAGTCAGATTCACTAGCTATTTATTGGTGAAAATGTTACAGGTCATGAAGTGTACTTATGATTGTTTAAATTTTTTTTCATAGGTCGTGCAATCCAGTGTGTTGCCAGAAATGTTCAGAAGCACTTACAAGTCTATTACTAAAGGCAACCCCATGTGGAATCAGCTTTCAGTTCCAGAAACCAAACTGTACTCATGGGACCCTAACTCAACTTATATTCATGAGCCCCCATACTTCAAGGGCATGACCATGGATCCTCCTGGTGCTCATGGAGTGAAGGATGCCTACTGCCTGTTAAACTTTGGGGACAGTATTACAACAGATCACATCTCCCCAGCAGGAAGCATCCAAAAGGACAGTCCTGCTGCGAAGTTTCTTCTTGAACGCGGAGTGGATCGCAAAGACTTCAATTCCTATGGAAGTCGTCGTGGCAATGATGAAGTGATGGCAAGAGGAACTTTTGCCAATATTCGCCTTGTCAACAAGCTATTGAATGGAGAAGTGGGTCCTAAAACAGTTCACGTTCCTTCGGGAGAGAAACTCTCTGTCTTCGATGCTGCAATGGTGAGTTTCTTTCTCCAAATATTTGCTGGAATCTATCTAGTTTTGTCTCACTTTTGAACTAATTAATTGACTGTCTTTGTTTTCTTTTAGGAATTGAAATTCACACTCCCCATTTTACAATCCACACTTCTTCATTCTTCTTTAGTTTCTTAAATCTTGTCTTTACTAACAATTGTTACTATTTTTACTAAGAAAGGAAAGAGTGTAGATTGTACAATAGGGAGTGCAAATTTCAGTCCCCTTTCTTTTCCTTTTTCTATGCCCTTGATCTTTTAACCATGCTTTCAAATTCTTGCTACTGTTCAGTCCTACAAAATCTATCTTGTTGCAAATGGCATTTTGTCATGCTTCTGCAGCGTAGACTTTTCTTTTGGTAAAATTTGATGAAGGGACTTGCTCATTTTTTTGGAACAAGAGCTGTCATCATGGCCATTTCCTTTAGAACTGAACTTTAGTGTTAAAAAAGGAAGAGTTTCACACAATAGATTCTCTGAGAATGGTTACCAAGAATAAATTGTTGACGAAATCTTTGCGATAAATGTATTGTATTTCCAGAAATACAAGTCTGCTGGGCAGGACACCATTGTTTTGGCTGGTGCTGAGTATGGAAGTGGAAGCTCCAGGGACTGGGCTGCCAAGGGCCCAATGTTGTTGGTAAGTTTTTTATGGCAGTGTTTCAAAATGACTTCAGGGATTTATTTATTGCTGTGGTCACTTCTCTGACTAACTTCTGGTGTGCAACAGGGTGTTAAAGCAGTGATTGCTAAAAGTTTTGAGAGAATCCATCGCAGTAATTTGGTTGGTATGGGTATTATTCCACTTTGTTTCAAAGCTGGTGAGGATGCAGATACACTAGGATTGACTGGTCATGAACGGTATACCATTGACCTTCCTAGCAACATCAGTGAGATAAAGCCCGGCCAAGATGTGACTGTCACCACAGACAGTGGAAAGTCTTTTGTATGCACAATGCGTTTTGATACAGAGGTAACTATTTGTTCTTTTGCTTGTGAATTCATCATCTTTTGCGCAAGTGGTGTGTTATGTGAATGGTTTCTTTATTGAAGATTTTTGAAGGTGGTTTCATAATTTAATGTGTTTGTTTGTGCAGGTGGAATTGGCTTACTTCAACCATGGAGGTATTCTTCCCTACGTGATAAGGAACCTGAGCAAGCAGTAATTGGAATCGCTGTTTCAGAGGACATGTTCCACATCATGCAAGCATATTCAGTTGTAAAATGGGAGGAAGCGAAATAAAGTTTTGAATAATCAGAAGAGATCCCTTTCAAGGGACAGGCATTTTTTTGAGAAATTCATTTAAGCACTGCCCGGGGTGGTTAGGCATGTTGGTTGGTAACAGGGTAAAACAATAGTTGGAGTATAATTTATTCCTCTTCAGATCATTGTTTGTTCTAAAGCAGTCAAATATATACCACCTTGGGGTTTTAAGGCCACCATTTGATAGAGGCAGTGTTATGCCTTTTAACATTAACCTTATCAATGTGATTTTTGTCCATGGCAAAACTGATTCCAACATTTTCTACTTGTCGATGGCATTGATGATTTCGTTTTCTTATCTTTGTGATCAACTTATAAGCTAGTCTTCATGCCAAAAGCAAACATGTATCGTATTCTTGAACTTGTATATTGTTTGAGTAAGAATTTCCTCAGAAATTAAAGTGGAAGTACCTTGTGCCTTCTAGAGGTTCAGCTTGTTAAGCTGGATGGAAAGAACTAACTGCATGATGCCAACCAATTCAAATAAATCCCTTCACAGAAGTTGCTTTCATTAAGCATCTACCCATCTTCACTACGGCCCTCATTCTTTTTTCTTATTTTTTGAAAAGAAAAACAGTTTCCGGGACTTGAACCCGGGTCTCTCGGGTGAGAGCCGAGTATCCTGACCAACTAGACTACAACGGAGCTTAAGGCTTTTATTCTATAAAAACTAAAAAATAGAAAGCCTTATTGCATTCCAAAACCACAGACCCTAACCCTAAGAATAATGTAAGACACGTCAACAAAAAATTACAGAATTTTTATTGACCCCAGACAAACCGTGATTTTTTTTGAGAAATTTGTAATTTCAAAAAATCACAAGACAACAAAAAAGTTTGCTGCACGTCTGCACCCATTGGAAAGGATACGTAGGTGGTGAGCCACCCACTAACAAAATTGCAGCATATAACAGACTCCTTAAATCCAAATTAGATTAAGATTCTTAGTATAAACACACGTACGTAACAAACTGTGCAGGTTTCAAATCAAATTAATTTTTTTGATCAAATACGTTAGAGTATCATTGATAGAAAAAACTGAATGTCGACTTACAACATGAACATGATCCTCCTCCCGAACATGTTAGAAATTGAATCATGCAGAGCTACCTAAACAACCGAAACTACCTATGTAGTTTTTATGCTGCAAACCATTGCGTGGTCGACTCATATAGTAACAGTAACCGGAGAACCAAGAAAGACAAAATAGACGCAAATCTAACAAAATCCTAGAAAAAAAACTGATTTATTCTGGGGAATCAAAACTAACGCTTTCAAAAAAAGAACTCCCGGAGCTTTCATTCCAAAGATGAGGTACCGAAAGAAGAAAAATCTTTAGCTGCCTGCATCAAAGCCGCGGCCTCGGCCTCCTTAACAACGACGCTAGGCTTCCCCGAATCAACTAGTTCAGCCTCCAAACTCTTGAGAAGAGCTTTACGCGCCTTGAACCTCAACAGATGAGGAAGGAGCCTCAACAACTTCAGATCTCTTCTTCTTGTTCTTAGATCCATGGGGCCGCCCCGATTTGCGTTTTTAGCTGAAGATATCACACACACTCCACCGAAATGTGGTAGAGCCAGGTGACCATAGAGGAATTTGAGGTCCCTTCCTGCTTTTCTTCCCAAACACAACCAAAGCCATCTCGGCAGCCCACTTCTTGCCCGTAACTGGAGGAACCAGACTAGAGACAGAGGTAACCGGGATTGAAACTAGTTCAACTAGAGCAGGAGGCAGTGTCATAGCCAAAGGTATGCTACAGAAACGAGACAATTGTGCAGCCAAGTCTACAACAGAAACATCAGGAATAGAGAAAGTCAGACCATAAATCAAACCATCACCTCTCATAGAAACCAAACAAGTAAATGGGTTGATGACAAGAGGAGTAGCTCTCAGAACCGACACAGAAACCTTATTGTTGGTAGACTGAGTCGAGACCCTAGTTGAGATGGCCCCTGCCCCAATATTAGGGTTACCAAGGACCCTATCCGCCCCACCATAGCCAAATAGGGTCTTCATTGAATCAATCTCTATGAATTGGGACGCATGACCGGATCTCTACCACAACCCTCTACACGATGAATCAACATTCCACAAACACGACAAAACCTACCGTCTTATCATATTTCACCGTAAAACGACTTGCCCTAAATTAGAAAGGGTTTTCCCCAAAAACTTCCTTTATTGTGTCCTGCAGGTGGTGGGAAATCTTGACCCTAGCATGAGAATCTCGTCGGATGTTCAGCTGATCCATATGATCCACCAGCCCGAGAGTATGACCAACCTTCTCAGCGGCATCCTCCGCAATCAATGCATTCGGTAAACCCCTAATCTTAGTCCATATTGAAAAACACTCAATAGGAACCGAAGTAGGGTCCTGCAATCCGTCATACTCAGCCATCATAAACAGAGACCGGCCATAAAACCATGGCCCGCCATTCAACTTATTTTTTCTGATCCTCCACCTCAACCGAAGTAAATCGCAGCATGAAGCGATCTCCCCTCTCACGCATCTGGAGTCGATTCTTAAGATCTCAAACTGCCTAAAGAGTACCAATAACTGCTCATGGCTCTGGTTTCTTACGCTGCAAGAAGAGGAGTTGGCCGACCGTGAAAAAATACTGGGGTGCCACTGCTGGCCTAGATGCGCGCCCGTTTGAGGCTTCACCCTCATCATGGAGAGCCAAGACAGATGCAAAACGATGTGAAACCTCGTCGGACATGGTTGAGGTGAAGGTGCAAAATGGTGACCAAGAAACCCTAGAGACAAAACCCTAGAGAGAGGAGGCTGTGTTAACTATGTGGGAATTCCCTAAATTAAGTTTCTTAGTATGTATAAACACAATGAGAAATATGGGTTTCATTAGAATCTACTTGTTTGGTTATTTACCCTAATCCGAGTCACTGACTAAATAACATGACATTTAAGATTGAATTGAATTTAAATGCTAATGTTTTCATTCATTTCTGAACTATCTTGATCTACATATGCGTCTGTATGCATGTCCTCATTTCAATCAATTGATACAGTGGTAAACTAATCAAGTATCATTGTATCCGAATCGAAAATTACAAATTACGTACGAAATTACAATATATGTTTAGGTTTACTCCCATATCTTGAAAAGGGGCCATGTTAGAGAAAGCCAAATAATATGTTACGAACTCATGATAACTCTTTTGTATTTTTATTATTTTTTTGTATGTGGAACAAATATTGTTTCCAAGATGTGCTGTGAAAGTTGAAAATTGAATTCATAGCTGCAAATATTATCAACTCTGGTCACACCTTTATCGTATTGCTAGCATGCGAGATGGATCAGATCAGAAGCTCATTCGCAATATGCATTGTCAAACGTCTTGTAAACCTATTGATATTAATTTGCACCAAATATTTGTGATTGCTATACATACCAAGTCGATCTCAGATTTTCTATGAATTCTATCAGACATTTATTTAGTTTAGTGAGCGAACAAATGAACCGAGTGAACAGATTTACCTTTTGTGAGGTTAAAAAAAGTATGATCTTTTCATACTGACTCGTACTAAATATAATCAACACTAGTTTTTACAATTAGTAGGGAGATAGAGAGATAATATCATCAACAATATTGGTCCTCTGAAATACTCTCTAAAACTGGTCTCCAACTTTGGGTAGTTGTACTTGTTCCAGTTTGATCCGTGGAAACCCTCCTCCCCGATCTTGATTTCAATGAACTTAACAATTGCTCCACTGAAGAGCGGTTCGAAATCGAATCATTCTTGTAATCCAGTAATTGTTTCAACTCTTCTTGAGTCACCACTAGTCTAATCCTCACAGCTCCACTTTTAGACTCATCATGCAAACCAGTCTTTATTCCTCTACCACCAGCATCTTCATCTTCTTGTAAACTAAACCTTACCTTCTTCCCCTTCTTTTTCTTCTTCTTCTTGTCCTCTGACGACATTGGAGTAACTGTGTGCTGTCTCACTTCCGCTTCCTTGAGTTCCTTCTCGGCTGGCTCATGCTTCTCATGATCTTGTGCTGAAATCTTACTATTGCTTCTCATCAAGCAGTTCCCCATCTCTGAGATCAGATGAAAGAAAGAAGAGCACGAATGTAACCAAACAATAGAGAGAACTCACAGGAAATATAAGAGAAAGAAAGTGAAGAACAGAGAGAGAGATAGGAGAGGTTGCAAAGTTAAGCTTAACAATTTATAAGCCCCACAGGCAGCCAAATAAGGTGGTGGAGTACGAGAGCAACCACATGCAGCTGCGTTTGTTGCGCCGGGCATTTCAAATTAAGTAATATTGCTTCAGACCATCACTAGCTACTTTTCCTATATATAATAAACTTTCCTCATACAAAATAGCAGAGCCAAACCTAGTATGTGTTTGTTTTATTCGACTTCACGTTACTAGCTGTTATACATCATTTTCTAAAAACTCTAGGGGGGTCAACCCAGAAACAGAGTTTTGGGACATTATTATAGTGCTGGCTTTGCCAATATGAAGTTTCTGGTAGACTATGATTCCTAACCAGTCTGATCGTTTCACATGTATAATATATGGATGATATGCGTGTGTTTAGCTTAAACTTGAATAAAACTTGAGTGAGTAGTATTATTAAGTCCCTCTAATCACTACTAATTAAGCAAAACAGTTGCAGTCCTTACTGTACATGACGGTACGCATTTGTTGGTATCGATCGGGATTAAGTATGGAAACAAAATGAGGTAGTTTAACTCCCAGCTCAGACCTTTCCTAATATATTCCTGATCTTATCATATGTAGCTAATTCTGATACATGTAGCCAATTCTGGTGACGATGTCATGAGATAGATGATCATGATCGATATATGGAACCAAATAGTGTGTACGGTGTATGCAATACGTGCACGTCAGATGTATTCCAGTTTCACCCAGATGTGTTTGATTTTACGCCTACTTCTCTTCCCCTATTTGGCTTCTGACAAGTTTAATTTAGGTTAGCTTAGAGAACACGTAACTCTTATGTAGGAATCATGCATCCATGTTCGTCTAACGAATTGAAGTTTCAAGAGTCATCAGAACCACACCAGTAATTTGTATGATGATAATGAATATGACTTGTTAATCGAACTGTTCCAACGGTTTGAAGTTGCGCGCGGATTCGTGATTTGTTCTAGGGTTAGAGTGAGTTCTAATTTTATACCGCATGTGAGAAGCATTTTTGAGACATTTTATCGAATATAATGACGGAATGATGGATTCATAAATTTTTCATTAAACTCAATAAAGTAATATATTGTTTTTTTGAACAGGAGTAATATATTGTGTTTAGTCATTTCTTTTTTGGTCGTTGTTTAGTCATTTCAGTAAAAGTTTTCCCAAAAAATCGTATAGCGTAAAAGATATTCATGGTACACGTTTAGAAACAAGCTTCATGGGGTGTACAGAAATTCAACTCAACTTATGTAGCTATAGGGAACGCGTAGGATCCATCCCCCACGCAAAAACAACTGGAAAAAATCAGCATGCACTTTGCAATAAGAAAAGTCACTGATGTACGTCAAGGTCAAGAACAAGCAGTTTAATATGCATGGTGGGGAGTGGGGTTGAGTGCATCATGTGAATTGTGACGGAGAGATGCTCTTCATGGAGGAGCCTGCGGTGGTGGGTTCACTGTAGCATGTGACCCTTTTCTGGGGTACGACCATTATTTTGGGGGTGGTTGAACTTGAAGCATTTGAGGAAGAGGGTTGTTCACGCGTCAAAAACAGATCATGGATCTCTCACATAGAATTGGAGTCGTATTTTCAGTAGTTTATGATGGATTTCTTATGCAATATTGGAGGATTTCATTTCAAACATATAATATATGGCAGACAACCGCCAAGACATCAAACCTGAAATTAAGAGGAGTATCAATAATGTTTACATGGTCGGTAACTGATCATAAGTTTCATAGTCGGTCACCATTAAATGTAAATTTAAGAGTTAAAAACAAAACAACTCAACTTAAAAATAATTATCTTCACTCTTAGATTTACATACAACGGTAACTGACCTTAAAACTTATGATGTAACATACAAGTTTTGTTTTACTTTGTTTAAGACCTTGCTTACATTGTAATAGTTAAATTTTATTACATGACTTCAACAACACATGAATTGTACCCTTTGAATAGTTGAAGTTAGGGCGAGAGTGACAAAATGTATATTAATTGTTTTAGTCTTATTTGATAGAAGTCGAAGCTAGATGTTCAAGAAGTTGTTACTCACAGTATACTATGACAAGTTAACATTATTGCGTGCAAACTCTGATAATCTTTTTGACGAATTAATAACCATTACTTAGTGATTATTGTCTTCTTGGATATGATTCGTAATCTTAAGTTTCAATTTCGAAGCTGTCAAAGTGACTAAGCATTTGTTGCAATAGAAATTAGCTCGTACTTTGAAAAAACGTAACGGGTCTAAAGTCGATGGGCTAACACTTAATAGTGTTTGGTCCAAAGTGATCATTTAGCCCAATTACACCGACGAAAATGATGATGTGTCTCAAGAAAATGCTCCCAACTTCCTCACATCAGACGACTCTGATCTCCTTTCTTTCTCCCAGAGGCATCAAACGGTTCAAAAGCTTCTCTGCCCTACTGAACCGCAACACAGCATAAAAAACGCAAGCAAACTCTCACGTGCCACTCTTAAATCCTCGCCTTCCCGGCACGTGATCGTCCCTGACATACACCTCAACACGTGCCTCCCTTTCTCACACGTGTGAACTCTGCAATGGCGAGAGCAAAGAGTAAAGCTAAAACCCAGAGAGCTACAGAACCCCCCATTTCTATTCATTCACACTTAAACCCACTTTGCGTCTTCATCACTCTCTCCCATCCCCCATTTGATTTCAGGCTCTAAATTAAGCTGGGTTATATTCTCAGATGTTAAAGCTCAGAAGTTTCTGCTTGATTCACTGAAACAATGAGGCAAAGGGTCTCTTATGGTCCAAACCTCCTTACTCTTACTCTGCTTTTCAGTCAATGTAAGCCTTTTTTAGCTCTTTCATTTCTTTTTCCTACTTTGTTCTTTTGGCCTTCACTAATTTTCCCATCTTTTTTCGGTGATTTCATCAAATTTATGAACTGGGTTTTGGAATTAAGCATTGGTTCTTGCTTTCTTACCAAACATAGATTTGGAGTTTGGAAAGTTTCATACTTGCTGTTATTGCTTCAGTGTCAGCGCTAACATTTACCAATTTGAGACTTGAGAGTCTTCGTGTTTCTACCAACTTTTTCAATTCTTCATTTTCAGCTTTCATTTAGGATATTGTGATTAACATCTCTGTTGGAGAATTTGTTGGCTTTTATAGCTACATGTTCATATGGGATCAGTGCATTAGATTCCAACTTCAATTCTCTTAGTGTTGTATTCATGAGCGATTTGACATCATGGTAGTGTTAATTTTCATGGACTGGTCATGTATAATAGAACTGTTGGGGATTTCTTCCTACTTTTGCAGTTTTGCTTATGTTAAACCTAGCTCGGTGCAGGTGTATACGAGTGTCATTGTGGGTTACATGGCGACGCGGAGGCAATGGCTCCTGATATATATTCTGGTGTGAACCCTCAACCTTTTCTGCCTTTATTAGCGCCTTCACCATTGACACCATTCACAAATGATAGCATTCCAACCTTATCAGGTATAAATTACATGCCTTTACAGTCGTACATTGTTGTCGTAGTGTCCCAAATACTTTTGTAAGAAGATAAAACACAGTATTGGAAGTCTACTGATGATAGGTTGAAAAGTCTTCCTAGCAATTCTAATAGGATGTGCTTTCCACTTGTTCATTTTTCATATATACGTACATTTTCATGGGTGAAAAGTAATATAAGTGGACAAAATTCCACGTCCTTGCATGCTGATGAATTCTGTGAAGATTCTTAAGATATAGAAAACTTATCAATGGTGGAAAAAGCAGAAAATACAAGCTAGACTAAATGACTCACTTTAATCTGTTTCTCTGTCTCAGGACACTGTACATTGAATTTTTCAGCTGTCAGTGATATTATGAGCAAAACAGCCACCGACTGCTGGGCCTTTTTTGCACCTGTATTGGCTAATGTAGTGTGTTGTCCTCAGCTTGTGGCCACCTTGACGACTCTCATAGGGCACTCCAGTAAATACACTAGGATGCTGTCCTTGAATACAACTCATGCAAAACACTGCCTCTCAGATGTTGAGAAGATCCTAGAGAGTCAAGGAGCCAATAAGACTATTCAAAAGATATGCTCAATTCAACCAGAAAACCTCACTGAAGCCTCATGCCCTGTTACGGAGGTTGATGTGTTTGAGAGCATTGTGGATTCTTCAAAACTACTTGCTGCTTGCCAAAAAGTTGATCCTGTCAACGAGTGTTGTCAGGAAGTTTGTCAAAATGCCATACTAGATGCTGCTAGGAAACTTACTGAAATTGGTGTTGCTGCAAATATAAAAGGTGTGCATGCTGTGCCTCAACAGTCAACCAGGATAGACGGTTGCAAGAATATTGTGCTGCGATGGCTAGCGAGTAACCTTGAGCCTTCTTCTGCAAATAAGGTCCTTAGAGGACTTTCAAATTGCAAAGTAAATAAAGGTAAGCTAGAAATGGTAAAAATATAGTAATTTTTTAGCATTTTATGTACATCATGAGTTCATAACTACTTTGAGACTGCTTAGTTACTTACATTTGAAGGTTAGAATAAGGACAGATTTATACAGACCCCATGCTGACTTGAACATCTTTTGTTGTTGTGGTCTGAACATCTGGTTCAGTGTGTCCTCTTGTTTTCCCGAACATGACACGTGTTGTGAAAGAATGTGCAAATATGATAACAAGCCAGGCTGCCTGTTGCAAAGCAATGAATAGTTATGTTTCCCAGTTGCAAGAGCAGAGCTTTATTACAAACTTGCAGGCCTTAAACTGTGCTGCATCACTTGGAGTGAAGTTGCAGAAAGCTAATGTATCGAATAATGTTTATCAACTTTGTCAAATAAACCTAAAGGACTTTTCTCTTCAAGGTCTGTTTTGCTATATTCAGCTAAATGAATGATGTAACGTTATGTCTTTTATCCTATTGCAACTTTGTTGGGATAACTGATACTGATCATTGTTTTCCTTTCTGAACTGTCATTCGTGATGATGGACTTTACTAATTGGAGGAATCAGTTGGATCACAAGGTAGTGTTTATGTTTGTGTTGAATCACTTCATTGATAACTCTCATCTGTTAGTTCCTATGTTTATGAGCTAAGACTTTAACTTTATCTTGATTTTTTCAATAGATTGCAAAATTAATTTCTTATCTCTGATAATTTCCTTTCCACATCCCCTTAAAATTACCTTTTCTTTCTTTGTTTTAGAGTATGGCTGCCTTCTGCCAAGCCTGCCTACAGATGCAACATTTGACAAAACTTCGGGAGTCAGCTTCATTTGTGATCTAAATGACAACATTGCAGCGCCATGGCCCTCTTCATTTTCTGAATCTCCATCAACGTGCAACAGAAGTATGCTAGAAATATAATAATTTTCTTACATCATGCTATTATGTTCATCTTAGACAGTTAAATTCCTATGCCTCCTGTGGTTTGTTTTTTCCTCCAAACTTCTTTGCTTAGTTTTCCATTGACTTGTTTCTTAAACTGATGGAATTGCAGCTACAAAAATTCCTGCTGTACCCAAAGCAACATCTGCCCAAAGCGGTATGTATTTTTTATGTATATTGCCTTGGTAAAACAATAGTCCTCTGATTATCATTAGAAGGTGGTAACTACATTTCAGCTTAGTTGGGCTGAATTACGTCAAATGAATGTAGTATTTATTGACATTATTTAACTTTTTAGTTCATACTGAATATAATTGCATTTGTTTGAACTTGACCGAGTTAATACCGAGGCACAAAATTACAAAGAAACTTTGTCACTGTAGCAAGTGAAGATTTACACTATTAAATCTATATTGATGAGAACAACAAATGCACATCCTTTCATAAAACATAGTCTGTCACGAATGCTTATAAACTAATATTGGAGGATTAATATTTTGAGTGCATGGAGAGGAAGCCTGATGCAAATTGCTGGGGAAAGTCTCTTTAGTTTACTTACTTTTATATGATACTTTGAAAGCAACACTTTTGCTAATCATAATCACACATGTATCTCAGGTCTGTACAAGAACTTGATGCTCCCTTTCTTCTTTTCCTCCATGGTGGTTCTCAAGCTGCTTCTCTGAATTTGGTAGCTGATCACGATTCTTTGATACAATTAATGTTAAAGTTAGTTTTACATACCACTTAAGGAATCCTTTTGTAAGTCTGATATGGTGATGAACTTTTACATTTACAAATCTGGAAAATTCTAGTATACATATGTATAACATACATCAAGCTGTGAACCGTCCGATCATCTTCTTAAATCCGATCGAACGGTTTACGGAGTTGATGTACGTCATAAGAGACAAACCCTACAAATCTAGATAGTATAGAACAGGAACAGTTAAAATAATGATAAAATATCTCTACGCTTTGCTTTTTGGTGACACTAAAGTCCTCACATATAACGTCGAACTCGGATGACAAGGGTGTATTACCCTATATGCCTTCTCATTCAGGTTATAGGATCCTAAGTTCCAAACCATATCATCCCCTCTCCCCGCTAAGAAAACTACACCATTCTCCTCAAAAAAGCATTTGGGGTGTCTACCATATCTTGGAGCTACAAGAGGTATAATATCTGAAGCAATTCGCACAAGTTTAGTCCAAGATTCCTCGACCCCGTATTCATTCGTCACCCATATTGTCATTGCATCCGCAAAACCTTCTTCGTGCAGATGCTCCTTGATATTGTACAGAAACACAAACGGACGATTTCCATTAGTCTTCCCAATGCCTACACTGGTGTGGTAATATATCCCGGAGAGTCCATACCCTCTTGGGTACACAGACTAGACAAGTTTAATGGGACAACCTCCTGAAACTTTTCCTGTGCTAAATCAATGGATAAAAGAATGAGATATTGTGATAAAACTGAATTGATTGATTTACGTTAAGTACAAGGCTACATATATAGGACTTCTAGCTAACTTCTAGGACTAGGAAAGGAATTCTTCTGATTACAGAAGGATTACATAAAGATTACACAAAGATATTGATACTAATCCCTAACCGTTTGGGATAGCTTCCTTTGATGTTTCAATACTCCCCCTCAAGTTAGAATGTATGTTAATTACACCTAACTTGCTCAACAAATCGGTAAACTATGTAGATGTGAGTGGTTTGGTAAATAGGTCTGCTGGTTGATCTTGTGTTCGAATGTAGGCAGTCTTGATCAGACCTCTCTGGATTTTCTCACGAACGACATGACAGTCAATCTCTATGTGTTTAGTTCGTTCATGAAAAACTGGATTGGATGCAATATGTAGAGCAGCTTGATTGTCATAGAAAAGTAATGCTGGATGCGTACCTGTGACATTGAGGTCTTTCAATATATTCTGCAACCAAGTAATCTCACAACAAGTAGAAGTCATGGAACGATACTCTGCTTCTGCACTCGATCTAGAGACTGTTCCTTGCTTCTTTGTTTTCCAAGAGATAGGTGAATTACCAATAAAAATGCAATAGCCAGTAATTGACCTTCTAGTGTCCTTACAACGTGCCCAATCTGCATCACAAAAGACACGTAATTGAAGCGTTCCTTGAGATGACAATAGCAAACTTTGTCCCGACGTTTGCTTTAGATAACGCAACACCTTGTGCGCTGCTTCAAGATGGGGTATTCTTGGCTTGTCCATGAACTGAGAAATGATGTGTACCGCATAGACAATGTCAGGTCTTGTAATGGTGAGATAAATAAGCCTTCCCACCAATCTTCGATATTGAGATGGATCAGTAAGTAGCTCTCCATCGCTTTGTGTCAAAGCAATGTTGCACTCTACAGGGAATGTTGTCTGTCTTGCTCCAAGGAATCCGGAGTCCTCCAATATCTCCAATGCGTACTTACGCTGGCTTAACACGATACCTTGCTTTGATCTAGCCACTTCTATGCCAAGAAATATTTCAATACTCCCATATCTCTTAACTTGAACTTGCTGGATAAGAAGCACTTCACAGCTTTGATATCATCGAGATTGCTTCCTGCCAAAATAATATCATCGACATACACTAGTAGCACAGTGAATGTCTCTTTGCAGTTTCGAACAAATAGTGAGTAATCAGACCAGCTTTGACGAAAACCAGCCTTCTTGAGTTCATTTGACAACTTGATGAACCATTGTCTTGAAGCTTGTCTGAGCCCATATAAGGATTTGTGTAGCTTGCAGACACGATTCTCTCATTTTCCTCCAAAACCGGGAGGAAGCTGCATATAAACATCTTTAAATAAATCACCATTCAAGAAGGCATTACTTACATCAAGTTGGTGAAGATGCCAACCACGCAAAGATGATGAACTGAGTAGGACGCGGACTGTGGTGAGTTTAGTAACTGGGGCAAAGGTCTCCCTATAATCAATTCCTTCCACTTGACTGTATCCTTTGGCAACAAGACGAGCTTTATATCATTCTATGCTACCATCCGGGTTGTACTTGATCTTATACACCCATTTACATCCGATAGGACGTTTGTGAGCATGGGTGATACAAGGCTCCAGGTTTTGTTTGCTTGCAGCGCATCAATTTCATGTTTCATGGCCTCACGCCATTTTGGATCTTTAACAGCCTGAGAGTAAGACGTAGGTTCTCTGTCCAAGGTTAGAGCAACAACAAATGCTCGATGGTTATCAGATAATCGATCATAAGACAGCACATGTGATATAGAGTGTGTTGTACCTGGGACCGTGGTCGATGAAGATGATGGAGTGTGTCGTGAGGGGAGAGCTGCCTCGATGTGAAAGTCTTGCAGGAGGCTTGTGTTCGTGTTGGCCTTGTTGAGCGACGCAAATTATGAGGACTAGACACAGGATTTGTGTTTGTGGCAGACTGTGTATTTGGAACAAGAGGTGAGGACGAGATTTGAGAAGGTATCGAAGACTCGAGATTGGATACAGCGAGATTAGGAAGAGCTGTAGTTGTGGACATTGTGTTAGGAGAGGAAACTATATCATGTGATGGAGATATAGGGGATTATCATTAACTAGAATAGGATTGTTATCAATAGGATTCCTAATAGGACCAGGAGAATATGTGTGAACATGATTTATGTTTTGAGGTGTAGAATTATCATGCACTGTTCCCCCATAATTGAAAGAAATAACATCAGAATGTAAATTAGAAAGTGATGGAGATGGAGGTGACGTTTTGTAATGGAAATCGGTTTCATGAAATATTACATCACGTGAACACAAGATTTTCTTTGCTTTGAAATCATAGACCCTATATCCCTTTTTACCTTGAGGATAACCTAAGAAAATACACTCAATTGATTGAGGATCAAACTTACTGGGCTTGGATGGATGAGTAGATACAAAACATCGACAACCAAAAACTCGGAGATGATCATAGGATGGTTCTTTGGAATGGAGTTGTTCGAAAGGTGTTTTACCCCTTAAAAGTGGAGTTGGTGTACGATTAATGAGGTAACTTGCAGTCAAAATAGCCTCACCCCAAAAACGTTTTGGAAGATCAGCCTGGAAAAGAAGAGCACGAGCCACATTTAAGAGGTGACGATGCTTTCTTTCGGCAACACCATTTTGTTGGGGATTGTTAACACATGTTGTCTGGTGTTCAATGCCTTTGGACGCATAAAACTCAGGCATGTTAAATTTCGGACCATTGTCACTTCTGACGATTTTGACATGTTTTTTAAATCGATTTTCGACCAAATTGACAAAACTGACAAGAAGTGAACGAGTTTCAGATTTACATTTCATGAGAAAAACCCAAGTACCTCGTGAATAATCATCAACGATGGTTAAGAAAAATTTTGCACCGGTGAGTGAGGAAACATGATAACCACCCCAAATGTCAACATGGATTAATTCAAAACATTCTTTACTGAAAGTAGTACTTAAAGGAAATGGTTTTCTGGTTTGTTTTGCCAAAGGAAAAATTAAACAATTATTTGGTGCACAATAGTTCATGAAAAAAGGAAACAACGATGTCATGTTACTCTTTGTGAAGGATGCCCCAATCTTTGATGTCAGATGCTTGATTTCTGAACATGAGCCACATTGCACGTTCCTTTCTGGTGGATATCGAGGCAGTACACTCCCTCCCTCTCATGGCCTATCCCAATCATCTTCCCCGATCGTAGGTCTTGCATAATACATAGTTGTTTCAGAAATATGGTCACATAAAATTAATCACGAGCTAGTTTGCTGACTGATATCAGGTTTAGATAGAATGAAGGTACACATAACACATTCTCAAATTTCAATTGAGATGAAAATATAACAGTCCCAATATGTGTGACCTGAGCGGATGATCCAGATGGTAACCTTACTGTATAACTCATGACAACTTGTTTGGAGTTAAGAAGTTTTGCATCACACACAATATGATCACTAGCACCACTGTCTATGAGCCATGTTGGTGTGTGACAACAAGTATTGGCTAGGGAAGTGACCTTACCAGCAAGATCTTCATAGTTGGTAATGTTACTGGCTTGTGGTTGTTTTTCTTTGAGAAGTTCCCTCAACCATGCACACTCAGCCTGAGAAAATGGGAATGACTCAGTTGTGCTGCATTGATTATCATGGAATGCCGAGATGTGGTTTACTTGGCTTAAGCTTTCATCGGACTGCATCTTCTTCTTCTGCCTGCATTCGTCAACTCTATGGCCTTTAAAATTGCAAAAGGTGCATCGCAGGTGGGCACGACATGTATCTGCAGTATGACCTTTATAGTTGCAAGTGCTACAAGGCAGGTGAGCCTTACAATTCTCAGTTGAGTGATTGGAGCGATCACATTTGATGCAACATGGTTTCATGTTACTGTCGCCAGAATTACGTTGTTGCTTGCGCACGATGCCTGCAAACGGTTTATGCAGGAACTCGTTGCTTTGCCCTTTCATGTATGTCTTCTGTACGCAAAATGCAGCAGAATCCAAGACCGGTATAACTGCTTTGGTGGCCGAAGCTGCTGCCTGTTTCTCATGCCTTAGTGCCATTGAATAGACCTTGTTCAGATTTGGCAAGGGATCCATACCAATGATATTGCTCCGAACCACAGCAAATTCTTCTGTTAAACCCATCAAGAACTTCATGATCTTTTGTGTTTCAACATACGATTTTATCTCTTCTCCTGCTGCACATACACATGCAGGAATATTGCAAAGAAATATTACCATCACATAATTTCTATGTGATTCTATGTAATTTCTAATCTTTTTGTTAGAAGAATTGAAACCTTACAGTTATTATGACAGAAGTCAAGCAATCATCTATCCTTTTTGCTCCACGGTATTAAAACATGAGAACTATAAGTGCATAAGCATGTCACCGAGAATCAAAATATATTGGTAAATGAAGTACCCTTAGTTTGACCTAATACCATCCTAACATCAACATTATGCTCACTAATTAGGTGAAATAGTCCAAAGTAATTGATGATACGCATTCTGTATTTTTGCTTTACTCTGTTCAATACTGGTTGGTTTACAAACACTTGCCTTCTCTCAATTAACGCTCCTTACTAAACGTTGCAGTTCACTTGAAATACATGGTTCCTTGTATGATCTTCTTATTGGACTTGAAATTGATGTTAGTAACTCATTGTGCACATCACTCACATGTACTAAGGTTTTATTTCATCAAAATGGTTGTAGCTCTCTGCAATGTTGTAAGTGTTTAATTGCTTATACCGTTATATTACCCTTGTAATTGTTCATCGTTTAAGGTTGGTTAGTTGCAAACAAAAAGAATGATTGTTGCACTACTTAATACACCATAATTGAGCTCTTTTTGTTTATATGTATGAGCTTAATGTCAATGTCTAGTTGATACATTGAACAAACTTGGGTCATGTAACTATTATGGTTTTTGTATTCCAACTTTGTTCTCATTGCTAAAGGTGTATTGTAAAGTTCATACCTCATACTGGGGGTAGTATGATCTCCTACTGGGGGCACTATGACGTCCTACTGGGGGTAGTAGATGCTCATTTTAGTTGGTGTGGTTTTGAGTAGTAGGATGTAGGACCTCCTACTGGGTGTAGTATGACCTCTTACTGAGGGTAGTAGGACATCTTACTAGGGGTAGTAGATGCTCATTTTTGTTGATGTGGTTTTGGGATGTAGGATGTAGGACCTCCTAATGGGGGAAATATGACGTCCTAGTGGGGGTAGAAGATGCTCCTTTTTGTTAGTGTGGTTTTGGGCAGTAAGATGTAGGACCACCTACTGGGGGCAGTAGGACATCCTACTGAGTGTAGTAGTTGCTCCTTTTTGTTGGTGTGGTTTTGGAAAGTAAGATGTATGACCTCCTAATGGGGGTAGTATGATGTCCTACTGAGGGTAGTAGATGCTCATTTTTGTTGGTGTGGTTTTGGGTAATAGGATGTATGACCTCCTACTAGAGACAGCATGACCTCTTACTAGAGGTAGTATGACCTCTTATTAGGGGTAATAGGGTCTCCTATTAGTGGCAATTGGCTGAAACTGGGAGCAATAGAAGCCTCAGTTGATGGTAGTAGAACCTTGTGTTAGGCGCAGTAGAAAATGTATTTGCTTTACATACTTTTGGTACTAATCTAATATTCTTACTCCTCTAGATGACACTAAAAAGAAGATGATCCCCATCTGATTATGAGAGTGAAGATGAAGAAGAATAAGTAGCAAAGAGTTTTACCATTGAAACAACGTCAACAAGACAGAAGACAAAAGTCTCCGCAAAAGAAGACAAAAGAAGTGAAGAAGAAAGTGGAAAACAAGGAGAACAAAAATGCAGAAAAAAATGAGAAGAAAAGTGAGAGAAAGGAGAAGAAAGTTGTCAAAAATAATTTGTCAAGAGAACATGAAGAGATGGTTGGATTTCTTTTGGATGAATAATTTTATGTATTTCTGTAATTGAATATATATTTGCAGACTTTGACTTCGCAATATTCAATTCATTAATCCCTTCCTTATATGTTTCCTAACCGAAATGTTGCTTTTCTTTATGTGCTTGTGTTAATAGTGATGCTTGTACATTAGTTTAGCTCCTACTAGAGGCAATGGACCTCTAACAAACCTCATACTGCTCTCAGTAGACCTTTCTACTACCCCAGCAGAATTTATACTGCCACCAATAGACCATCCTACTACCCCTAGTAGACTCTCTTACTACCCCAAATAGACACTCTATCGTCAGAATCTAGTCAATGACATCCGCACAGGCTTCAAACTGCCCCAATAGAAACCCTATTGTCAGAATCTGGTCAACGGCTGCCGGAGTCCAGTCAACGGTCGTCTGAGTCCGATCAACAGTCGTCAGAGTCTGGTCAGCGTCATCGGTGATGAGAATTCGGTCATAGACACTTTATATTATAATGGTCTATTATAGTTTATTTAATTCATTAAGGATATAATTAGGAAACGAAGTTCAAGAGCCAAAATTTGCTTACATGATTAAGAAACAACTCATCGCCGATCTTGTGAAACTTGGCCAGAGAGTTATCACGCCGTCTCCGGCGAGCGATCTACAAAATTGACATCGACCACCGCTGACGTCGACAAAAATGATTAGTGAGGTTCGATCTTCTGAGAGAGACCTTCGTCGCAGGCAGATCTACGATCACGACGTTGTAAACGGTTCGATCTTCTGACAATTTTCTACTATAACTTTCACTTTGGTGTCTGTTTTCTACCTTATCTTTTATTTCAACCAATTTGTTATCATTCCATTAAATTTTATATTTTAGGTTTTCAAGATTAACCAATTTCCTTATCAAAATTTCAATATTGACTAACTTTAATCTTTGAATTCCAGAATTACTTCATGTTTGGATAAGAAAATGAATAAATTAAAATGACAAAATCAGCTAATATTTAAAAACATTAGGTAGCAAAATGACAAAATATTAGTTATGGTAGAAAATTGACTAATTTTGAAAAGTACAATAGTAAATCGGTTGAAATGAAACCTAGTATAGCAAATTGACACCTAGGTAAAAGGTATGGTAGCGATTTGGCACCTAGGTAAAAGGTAGTATACCATTTTATTTGCCAATAAACTCAAAATGGAAATGACATACATGTGGGTGTGGCTAGTTGAAGCTAGGTAGCTAGAAAATGCTCGACAAGCAATAGATCAAAGGCCTATCATACATTATATTTCTTTCGAACTAACACACATACATCTTGTTCAGTTCTTTAGATCCTTGCCATATACAAGTGCATTGGTCCATCGATCAGGAAAAGCGATGATGATGATATAAGATAGTACTATAAGATATTTAGCATTCATGATCCTATTTCCAGGAAAAGCGAAAATTCATTATATTTTATTAAAGCACAAACTGTGTTTACGATTATTCTAGAGAAAAATGATGGATATATAACTGGCAAACCAAAACGGGCAACTTCCTCCAACCTCTAATTTCCTTGGAACCTGCCTTGTCCCTGTAGATAGGTCCGATATGGCAGCCTCTCATCACTCAACATTTCAATGCAATTTTGTCACTCCCTTCTAGCGGCCTTATACAAGCTCACTTGCTCTGGCTAGAAGTGCAAAACCTTAACCCATATGTATCCTGATGCGTTCTTCCCAAGACGATAGCCAGCAGAAACCTCTGCTTCAAGCCTTTCATCCTCCCCATCCTTCATAGATAAGCATGACCACAACCCGGACGGCACTGAGCTCGAAAGAATACTATCTGACACAGACAGGCCGTTCTTGCAGCGTCTCAAACCTGCTTTATGGCTCGAGTCCAAGCTTCTTTTCTTCCTCGCCGCTCCAGCGGTAGTTGTCTACATGATCAACTACCTCATGTCAATGTCCACCCAAATCTTCTCCGGCCACCTCGGTAATCTTGAGCTCGCCGCTGCTTCTCTCGGAATCAATGGAATCCAAATCTTCGCCTACGGCCTCATGGTATGTACCGGTCGCACTGTCCGACACTTCATGTTTTTAAAACATTATAATCATAACATATCAAATATCTAAATTTGTGTTTGATTTCGAAACAAAACAGTTAGGCATGGGAAGTGCGGTAGAAACCCTATGTGGGCAAGCATATGGAGCTGAAAAGTACGATAGGCTAGGCACATATCTACAAAGATCAACCATCCTCTTAACCTTGGTTGGTTGTATCCTCACCTTGGTCTGCATCTTCTCGGAACCAGCCCTCTTCTTGCTTGGACAGTCCCCGAGAATCGACTCCGCCGCCGCCGTTTACATCTACGGCCTGATCCCTCAAATTATTGCCAACGCCGTCAACTTCCCCATCCAAAAGTTTCTCCAAGCTCAAAGCATAGTAGCACCAAGTGCATACATTTCAGCGGTGACACTAGTCGACAGCTCTTGCTGAGCTGGGTGGCCGTGTACAAGATTGGTCTAGGGCTTCTGGGCGCGTCGTTGGTGCTCAGCCTGTCGTGGTGGATCACGGTGGTGGCGCAGTTTGTGTATATCGTGAAGAGCGAGAGGTGCAGGCAAACGTGGAGCGGTTTTACGTGGCAAGGATTCTTCAAACTATCGGTGGCGTCTGCGGTGATGGTGTTTAGAGACGTGGTATTTTCAGATTCTGGTTCTGCAGGCTGGCGCTGGAAAATCCTGAGTTGGCTCTTGACTCGGTCTGGATTTGGTATGTCTTGATTTATTCGTTTGGTTTCTTTGTTAATTATGTCACATAATTTGCTAGCTACTCAAATACAGTATTAATGAGCTATTCACATTTTGACCGTATTTGTCATAGCTAATCATGGTGATTAACTATGGAATTCGGAATAATTTAATTTTAGTTTCTAGCTATGTATGAAAGTGATATTTCATGGTCCAAGAGTGTTTGTGTCTGTTTTTTATTCTTCTTTGCACCAATTGATACAATGTTTTGAAAATGGCATCTCTTCAATATTCATCAGATAGTTGTTTATAAAAAAGAAATAAAAAAGAGAAAAGCTATTATTGATATACAAACCTAAAACAATTATCGTCTGTTTCATGAAAATTTCATAGTATAGCATTGCCAAAATCTATAGTACTACCACGTATTTGTATTCATGATTTCGTGATATACGTACGTATATATGGCATATGAATAATTTGATTAATGCAACACGACGATATCAGGATGCGTGTTCATGATCTCATCAGTCGGGTTAAATGCTGCTGCAAGGTCAGTAATAATGTTGTATATATGAGTTAGCTAGCGAGTAGCGAGCGTTAATGTCAGACATATATAATACATGATATAACTAGTTTAGCATTATTGTTGTTTGATGATGGGTTCTGCAATCATGTATATGCAGTGTGAGAGTAAGCAATGAGCTTGGAGCCGGGAATCCCAAGTCCACAGCATTTTCCATTGTTGTGGCGACTACGATCTCCTTCATTTCCGTCATCGCAGCCCTAGTTCTTATTTTACGTGATGTGATCAGCTACGCTTTCACGGAGGGTGAAGTCGTGGCGCTGCTGTCTCAGATCTCACCCCTCTGCTTGCCCTCACCCTCCTCCTTAATGGAATTCAGCCAGTCTTGTCCGGTGTTACAGTGTTGCTGTTGGGTGTGGATGGCAGGCTTTAGTGGCGTATGTAATTCCTTGGTTGGAGTCCCCCTCGGTGCCCTTCTTGGATTTTACTTCAACTTTGGTGCTAAGGTAATGCCAGTTCTAGTTACTTAGACTTTACATTAGTGATCGATAATGTGTTATGCAAATTTGGTTTGATTAAGAGTGCTATCTACGTACGTACATATATAAGCTAAATTTTAACCAATGATTTTGTGCTACTAATTAAGTTGTTAAATTCATATTATGATATAAACAACTTAATTAATTGTATCACAAGTCATCTTAGTCTACAATTATTACTGATGTAGTAACTACTAGCTGTAATCTGGATTAAATTGCAGGTGGAAGATGCAGCTAGAAGGTTGAGCCTGTGGGACATGAAGGAGCCCCTAAAATGCTGAGAAAGATGTCATTGATATTTTTGTAGGACAATGTTGTTCTCCCGGTGTTATTTTGTAGGACATTGGTACAATACCAATATTTCATCAAGTTACTGACTGTTTCATATTCTATTGTATGAGGATGATGCATGGCAGACACGCTAATGTAAACTATCATTCTATTATGGATCATCGTTTGAAAGGAATAAAAGATGAAGGAAGTTAACACAAGTACTGTTTACTAAAGTTTTTACACGGTTTCATAATCATACCATGATTTTTTTTCATTGTATAATCATAATCATAAACATACTAAAGAAAGAATTACATTGCAGGTGGAAGATGGCAGCCAAAAGGTTGAACCAGGTGGAATGGCAGCCAAATTATTTTTTGTCCTTTTCTAACAAAAAAAAGTGGAAGGAATTACATTGATGGAGCCCCTAAAATGTCCCTAATAGATTAAATATATGTCTTTCAATTTTTGGTTATCGGAGTTTTAAGTTCTTGATTGGTCAATTCAATAAATTCCCTTTCCTTTATGAAATGGGAATATGGGATCCTTTCCTTTTTTTCCTTTCATTTAATTCCATTTCCTAGTAGCTAGTGGATTCGAAAAGCCAGCTTCTTTCCCACCCAGTCCCAGTTACAAAGGATTGACAACTGGCCCGGATATGAATTTTGAGACCGACCTAGAATCCTGCAAATATTAGGAAACGTGAAAGTATAAGGAAGCCTGTAAGTATAAGGGAAGGTATGGCAACACCCCTATAAGTACATACCTCGGCTCCTCATCGTAAGACCACATAACCTGGTGATCGAAACCTATTGATAGAAATGTGCGGCTCACCCAGACTACCAGACGAAATTATATATGAAGTCCTAGTTAGGCTGCCGACCAATTCATTACTCAAATGCAGAGCAGTATGCAAGTCGTGGAATTCTCTGGTCAAGAGTTCCGCTTTCATTCTCACCCATCTCAAGTCCACATTATCAATCCAATCCAACAACAAGGGCGACCTCCTTCTACTACATGCCGGACGCAATAAAACGGGTCCTCGTGGTGGTGACCTTTTCTTGCTTGGTTTTGATAATATCGAAGATGAATATACCAAGCGTCGTGCGATTCCTACTTCTGGCATGGGAGCAGTTTCTTCAATCTATGGAGGAAGAGAAATCAATCTGGATCGACCAAGTTTATGGAAGCAAGTTAAAACTTGCAACGGCCTCATATGCCTGGTTATCTCTCTTGATAAAGAAAACAGAGTTTTAGTACCAATACTATGGAATCCTTGTGTTAGAAAGTATCTGATTCTTCCTAGTCCAAGTTTTTCGCCCTACAAATGTTGTTATGTGGCCTCTGAATTTGGCTACGATTCGCATACCAATGACTACAAGATTGTGCACATTAAGGTTCCAAAACATCAATGTAAACAAACGCCATGTACGTTTGAAGTTTTTTCGTTACTCGGGGGCTCTTGGAAGAATCATAACCCTCCTGCAGACTTTATACCAGATATTAATGATCTGAAATCTGTGGAGGTTAATGGTGCTTTGCATTGGATTTGTGGTCAACCCTTTACTGAGTTCAACGAAAGCACCGTCATTGTGACCTTTGACTTGTCTACTGAATTATTTGGGAAGATGAAGATTCCTGAAGCTCTAAAAAACGATTCACCGCATTCTTGTAATAAACTGAGATACAGAAAATCCTTTGCTTTGTTGTGTGACAGACGTCGGCCAGAAAAGGACGTATTGGATCTGTGGGTTATGAGCGAATATGGTGCGGCAGATTCGTGGACTAAGTTACTAACTATACAGATACCGGGTAGCTTGGATTACTTGCCAAACGAACCGAAATATTTTAGAAAGAGTGGCCAAGTAATACTTGGGACATTTCTGCATGGAGTGCAATCACTGGACCCTAAAAGCAAGCAAGTTAAGGTTTTAGTAGATGATAGACTTTATTTGTTGTCCATAGATCCTTTCGTCGAGAGCCTTGTTTTACTAGATCGATCTGATGCCTTTTCTTACTAATTAAGAGCTTGCAAATCGAAAATCAGGAACAACATACCATGTGTTGTCGAAGTTAGAGGATATTAAATATGAAGAACCTTTTAGAGATGTGTAGGCAAATGTACACGATGTAGTGTCCTCGGGGACCTGAGGCTCGAGAATTCTTGTCTAATAATTAAACATGAAAATAGATTTCTTAATGTATGTCTTAATCAAAGTAGAATCATGATGAAATTTGATATCAATGTTGTAATAAAAATTTATATATTTTTATTTTGTATTATATCCTTTATATATAAGGACTTATTCTATAAATAAAATACAACGATTATTCTTCCTAACTCTTTCTTTCTCAATTTTCTTCACCTGTGACAACAATATGCAATTTAGCAAGATGACTTATCATAAAAGAGGCTTGATTAGTACAAAACAAACATGATAAAGTAGAGTTTTGCTAGCTAGGGCGCATATAGAAATGAGTAGATACATAAGCTGTAAATTATAGTTTTTTTTTTCTGAAAAGAAATTATATTTTTGTTGTTGTTTCTTCTTTACTCAAATATTATCGTTGTTCTAAGAAAACGTATAACCACAATAACGATTTACTTATTAATTGATAAAATGGCCTAAAACAATTCATTTTTATAAGACAAAATAGTCAATATACACTCTGAACTTGGCTTTAATTGTCAATTTACACCTTTAACTTGCATTTGTGCCAATTTGTCTCCTCAACTTGGTAAAAACTGCTGATTTGCACCCCTCCGTCAAATCGGATGGTTTCCATCCAATTTTTAGTTATGTGTCATGCATGTGACGGGTATCACTATCAATTTATATTATTTTCTATTATTAATTAAAATAATGAAACAAAATCTCTAAAAGAAGATTCATATATATATTTATCCATCTAAAAATTATGTGTATTATAAATATTACTTTTGTCGATATATATGACTTGTTCAGTCCTACAAATTATATCGTATTCATTGTTATTGACATCAAATCAATTTTATTTTTCTATGCACTTTTCATATTAACATAACCAATTTAAACATTTTTTAAAAAAGAAGACTCATACATATACCCTTCAAAAAGATTAAATGAATGATTAGATAAATAAAATTGTACAAAAAATATATTAAATAAATAATACATTTTTGAACAAAAAAAATAAACATGAGTATATTTGAATCTCCTTTTTGAATATTATTATTATTATTATTAAAACAAAAAATATATAATATCACAGATATACCTCTCACAAATATAATAGATGATTAAAAATTAGATAAAAACAGTTAGATTTAATAAAAACGGTGCAAATTCGTAAATTCGTAAAGTATAAATTGATAATTAAAATCAAATGTATGGACTATTTTATCTTTTTATGAACAATACATGAAGTAAAAATTTATTCCAATAAAAAAACCGGATCAACATGATTTAAACAATTGTTTATTTTCATGGTTATTGTTATGTTGCACTTTTCAAATATAGATCTGCCTTTTAAATATCTGCACTGACCCTACACAACAGTCCCGACCCGGACCCGACTCTACCCCTATAAATCTGTGCCTCCACACTCTTCAAAACCCATTTACACACAGAAGAGGAGAGAGAATCGGGAGACGGAGTCGAGAAGAGGAGAGAGAGAATCGGGAGACGGAGTCGAGCAGAGAAGAGAGACTTGGAGACGCGAGGGCTTTACTTTCTCGCTCGGTTCGTCTTCTGCACACTTAATGTAACTAGATTCTTATTTTTTTGTTGTTAAAATTGAAATCGAAGCCTGAGATTGAAATTGAAGCTTGAAATTGACACCGGTTGCTCGTTTTTGTTTCATATGCACTGTGCTTGAGTGTTATCAGCTTTTAATCTAGTTTATATGGATAGGTAACCTGTGATTTGAAGCATGAGATTAGTCTGAAATTTTGAACCAGTTACTCTTCATGCATTCATTTTTCATTGTCATTTATCCTGATTTGCTGCTCGAATTGATATGTTCATGTGACAAGCTTTGTTCTCAGTGATGATACTAGGAGTATTCAGTTTTTTTTTCTATAAGAGAAATAAGTTGAGATTTGCTATAACAGAGATCTGTATCCTGTATGAGAGATAAATTGTGAAGGTGTAACTGTAATTACTGTTTATAAATTGCTGGAGTGGATTTTCAGTTTTTTTTTTAATTTGTAGAAAGCATGGCCCCAACAGTGAAAGGGTATAAGCTCGGTGAGACGATTGCAAAGGGATGTGGTGCGAAGGTGAAAAAATGTATCCATGTTGCATCTGGACAACCAGTGGCAATGAAACTATTGTCTTTTGATGCATCTGCTAAGTTCAATCGCGAGGTGATTGATAAATTTAAGAAGAGAGGTTAGCTGAATCACTATTTCTCATCACATACACTATAATATTTATATATTATGCGTTGCAGTTATAAGGCACTAATATATCTGGTTATTTAAAACATGTGTACAGGACATAGAGAGTTGGTTCTTGCAAAGTACTTGAAGCATCCGAATGTCATGACCTGTTATGATGGGAAAGAGTTTAAAAATCATGCTTATATTGTAATGGAATGGATGGAGGGGGGAAACTTGCATGATTATATTGCTGAAAGAGGAGTATTGAGTGAGGGAGAAGCTAGGCGATACTTTCGTCAGGTGCTTCATTTTTTTCTTTTTTGAATTAACCAATCGCTCATTTAAATTACTGGTTTTAATCTAAATCTGCGTGTTAGCTAATTCATTTTTTTGTGTAGCTAAACTGATTAGTATATATTTTTTTCATTGTTGTGTAGCTGATTCATGGATTGGAATATTGCCACAAGCGCCTGATAGCCCACAGGGATGTAAAACCAGCAAATCTACTATTGGACGAAAGAAAAGAATATCTGAAAATTGCAGATTTTGGTACGAGCAATTACTTGAGTGCTAATTTGACATTAAGCACTTATTGTGGAACATATGTTTATCAAGCTCCCGAGGTGAGATGCTTATGAATTTTGAGTTTTGTTCATATATATGTATATGTGTGTGTGTGAGTGAAGAAATTGTGAGATGAGATGCTTATGAATTCTGAGTGTTGTTCATATATATATATATATATATATATATATATATATATATATATAGATGTATATGTATGAAAAAATTGTGTTTTCCTGTTTCAGATTAGCAATAATGGAACCAATTACAGTGGGCCAGAAGTTGATGTTTACAGTAGTGGTGTCACACTGTACCACATGTTATATGGCTGCCCATCAACCCAAAATTTTCAATCATTCCGCTTAACCGATACCGACACCGACACAACCACACCAGATGCTGATAGCCTGATACGACAAATGACACATCTTAAAGCAGATAATCGCATTACCATTCCACAGATAAAGAGTCACAAGTGGTTCATGGATGGAGATTCACTGTTCTTAGATAATCATCGTGATGAGGTTTCTGATCAGGTAGGTGGATACTCATTTTATTACAGATTCTTTACTTTCTTGTTCACTTTTATTTTCTATTCATGCTTGTGTTGGAGTTTTTCTTTTTTTCTTTTTTTTATGTATACGTTTGTTCTTTTGGTTGTATATGCTCTCAGGGGATTGACAACAACATCCTCTTGGAGACTGTGGACAAAATGAAATGTGAGAGAGAAGTTCTGATACAGTCTCTTATCAAGGGAAAACACACTGAGGTGAGATTTACAACTCAGTCATCTTAAAGTTCCCACTATCCTTAGCAAACATTCGCATTCCTTGGATTGCCGCCCTTAGATCACTCCTTTCTTGTTTGTGATTGTAGGCAATCTTGTGTGGTGTGTGTGTCTATATATATATATATATTGTCTATATATATATATATATTAATTTTACTGCTACAAATTTGTTGAGCTATGAACTAGTTAAGGTTGCTTTCATAGGAAAACTGTTTTGTAAAGGGTAAGTCCAAATAGTTGCAGCACTTTTAGCTGCAGAAGAAAAGCTTTGAAGTAGCCTCTCAATGTCAGCACCCAAAATAAGGTTGTCTCATGATAGTTACCTTTAACTAGGATGCAAATGTGTTTAATCCTTGGTTATAGCTACACGCATATCCACACTCAGTAGCTGCTTACGAAAACTCATGGATGTAGGCTCTAATAAGGGATTGAACATCATGCATATACTTCCTTTCTTGCATTGCGTTAGCCAGACTTGATTTCGCTTTGAGCTTTAGACACAATATGAGGCGTAGCAAATTTTTTCTGACTGTTTCCATTTAGCCTAGATTATATGCTGTATTTGATTTTGTCAGGGCACCATTATCCATTATAACCTGATTGTTTAGATAACTGTGTTACTTATGACTAATTTTTCTGTTGGTTTGCAATTTATATGTAAAACGTTGGCTGTTCGATTCTTTTTAGATACTCTGCTACTCCATCCCCCTAAATATATATGTCTATACATACTCACCTGTAGTATTTATGTTGGAACATACCAAATTGTCATCCATCCATCCATCTATCTATCTTTATAGCACTGAATTTTTGTTGCTTGGATTCGTCTCAGGAAACCACAACATATAAGCTTTTGAAGAAGAAGAAAATGCGATCTGTTGATGGTTGATGACAAACAAATGAGTTGTGCATGTGCGGATTCATTCCATTGTTGGATGCATAGTGACATTGTAGTGTACCTAGTAATATCATATTGATACTAATATACCACATACCTGCTCTTCAGAGGCTGTGTTTTGATCTGCTCTGGTTGTAGACCCAGCATGACTGCTGTCTATATGCTCGGGTTCTCATGAGTAGCACCGTAAAGAAATATGCTGTGGCAGTCTGCATCTTGAACAAATCATGGGATGATATTAATAGTAGGATACCATTCTATATATTTGCTTCTCTCATTCTGTCATTTTTATGAGAATTAAGCCGCATTACAGGATTAAACCTTCTGCAAGTCTGCAGTGGATCAGTGGCCGTGTATTGAACATGTGATTGGTTCAGCCCTGCACCTGCGTCTGAAACATTTGATGTTTATAGGTTTTAACTTTTGATGTCTGAGATCTGAGAATTATATAGGGTTTTGGGGTTTCGGGATTTCTATTTGTGGATTTTGGTGTGAAATTATAGAGGCGAAGAGAGGCGGTGAAATCACTGAAAATTTGGGACGGCTTTGGAAATTTATGTTGGGGGTATGCGGGACGTTTGTTAGATTTGATATTGACGGTGTAGATGGCGATCCTTGTGCCGGTTAAGTGGACCAATGGGAGTTGTTTGTTTACGCGGGCAAACCCTACTTTTTCGATATGTAAAACGGATTTGGGCTTCTGTTGGGCTTCTGGATTTGTTAACCCAAAATCGGTTGCAGTTTTTGTAGTGGTTTGCTACCCACCCTATTGAGGGTCCTCTGACCCGAGTGGTTAGGGTTGTTTAGTATGATTTTATCGAAATGAACAAACCAAGAACTACACCTTATGGAGCAAAGATAGGCTCATCTTCCTATCATTTTAATCACCCGTTTGGTTACAAGTCTCCGCTACAAGACCCTGCATTTGTACACTTTCGCAAGCTATGGTGCTCATACGATTGATATGAACATCAGATGTATGGTGTAAATACGCCATCAGATGTAAGGCAGAAACAATCTAAACGTCACCTCTTTGTCATCTGAACGAGATTGTTAACCGTCCACAGATATGACATGGGTTTCAAGGATTGACTTTGTTGGAGCCAGCATATATAAGCCTGAGTTCCAGGAACCTTTGCTCTGCCCTCTTTTGTATTCAATTGAAATTGTTCAAAGCTGAATAGTGTAAATCGTTGTCGAAACTAGTTATATATGCTGATCGAGAGTCACCTTATTCTAGCTAGCTTTGTTATCCAGATAGCACAAATCGACCCAGAAGCAATGATATGCTAGAACTGGGTGGCTTGGCGGTGCTTGCGGCTGGACTCCGCTTCATAATTAATGCTTCAAAAGAGAGGAGGCGGGAGCGAGAGAGCCTTCATGGTTGAAGCATCTTCAACAGCTTCCTCAAATTGTTGTTGGCATAGATATCACTATAAGGGATGAACCTTGAAGAGTGGATGGCACCAATACCAGGTCTGCCGTGATCGACATACTTGGTATGAAATTGATAATTCAGCAATGTAGTGACTAATCATCTCAGGCTTTGATTTCAACCTGATTAAAGGTCTTTCCATTTTAAACACCACAAAATGCTTCATATCATCTCTGATACAATGAAATGAAAGACAATACTCAGCAAAACCAGATTTCCATTATCAGATTACATAGAGAATTTGTTAATAACAACTTGTCAATTTATAATATAGCTTGTACATAACAAACTCTTCCCAAATTCTAATATAAGTTTTAAAATTCAAACAAACTGATCTATAATTTAACCAATTTATCATAGGAACACATTTCATTTAAAAGTGATCAGGCACGGCACGAGCACGCTACCGGCCCGGTACGGCTCAAACACGTTATCTTAATAGGTCACATCAAACCTAAAAACTAGGTTGCACGTGAGGGGGAGTGTTGGAGAGGAGAGATCCCACATCAGAAATGTGACAAATAAAATATAATATATATATATATATATATATATGTGGGTGAATCATTCATAATTGTACCGAAGCTTTTGTAGATAAAACTCAGCACCTTAAAGGTGGTTAAGTTGAGACAGTATCGATACAAGGATGATATATGAGCCACGTTTGTCGCTCGCACTTTGACAACATGCAATGCTAGGAAAGGAAGAGAAGAAGGAGAGGAACAAAAACCGACGTACCATTGATTTGTCAAATCGTAGCCTCGATCGCGCGAATTTTCATCAAGGGCCGCCTCACTCAACCTCGTGCGATCTCCCTTGACGATGGCCGCATGCGAGTTTTGTGGCCTGGGCTAGGAATAAGAGAGGATGAGATCAATTTGGGGGGTGGTCTCATGATCTATGTTGGCTAGACGGCGAAGCGTCGCTGTGGAGCTTATCAGAGGTGATGAAGGAGCGACAGTGTCGAGGAGACGGGAGGGAGAGGTTTGACCGTGGTCAGCCTTTCCTCTTATATTTATACAAGAATGGATGACCCAGATTAGACGAGGTAAGAGATCAAGGACCCAGATTTAAAAAGGTAGAAATTATTTACTGAAGTGGTAACTGAAAGTTAATGGAATGGTAATTAGAAATTACCAGGAACTTTGAAAATTCAAAGACTAGGGCGAGGTCCTACAGAAGGTTAAGAACATGGTCCACAATGCGATGTTGGTGAGTTTACAAAATGTCTCAATAATATTATGCATTACATTGTTGATTTCTCGAAAAACTAAACTAATAAATAGTTAAATGCATGTGTAGTTTGATGTTCCCGAGCACCTGAAGACCAGCTGGGCGGACGTTGTGCATGAGGAAAAGTACGTTGGGAAGTTAATCAAAAAACAAAATTTTATGTGATATTAATAATTCTAACATTTTTGTTGTATATGTAGGTATAAGGAGTGGAAGAATGAGTTAAAGACCCACTGGACTACGCACGACAACATATGTTTTGGTACCCCTGTTGAATTCCAGTACATGGAGTACGAGTGGCGTTCGCTTCCGGCGTCATAATTGAACAACCTTCATAAACAGGTATGTAAAAAATTAATTGGTTAAATTGTCCTTAAGTACGTCTGTTTTTAAATATTTTACAAATATTTTATTTTTTTTCATTGAAAGTCGTTTCTCAGGCGAACGCTCAGAACCAGCAATGTCACAACACTAGGAACCATTGTGCCGGTTCTAGACTGTTCGCTGTCTAGATGGATGAGGCATTTCTGGAACATCTAGAAGTTAACATGTACGTCTATACGTACGAGAGAGCATATCCGTACGTTTTTAACGTTTTAATTTTACTTATATATATGTTAAAATATTTACTAATTATTTTTTACTTATCCAAATAGACGAAGGAGAGACATGTTAGTGACGAGGTGATGAGTGCTAGAGTAAGGGAGACATGGCTGGACACGCAGGAGGAAGACATGTCCAAGATCAAAATTTTGGATCCAAGGGTTGGGGCGATGATCATGAGCACAACTTTTCCACCGGGCAGAAACAACTTCTACTACCTGGGTCTACGAGCGAGGTGTAACGGGGTCCTAAAGACCACTTCAGGATTTCAACGATAGGCGGTCTCGACCGGCAATAGGACGACTCAATTAGAGTCGAAAGTTCAGAGGCTACGAGAACAACAAGCTGCTTAAGCTGCCTATAATGCCGCCCAGACAGCTTATACTGTCGCCGTGCAGGAGTATAATGCTTCAGTATACGTCGCCCAGCAGACCCAACAACAACAGATGTTCCAATACTTGCAGGAATTTACAATTTCCCAGCTTCATGGACTTCCTCTTCCGCCCATGCCTACGCCTATACCTCTACCTCTACCTCAGCCGTCACAATCTCCTCTGAAGCAGCCCGCAGACTCGAATATAAATTTAGTTGATATAGATTTTGGTAGCTAGAGTATAGTTGAATAATTATGTAGTTTTATGTGTTTATGAAAAACTTGTTTTGTCACCATTTTTGGTGTTGTTGGTTATATGCAATTGTTTTAGTTATTTTGCAGGTTGTTTGGAATAGTAAGTTAGAAATTTCGTTATTTTTGTTACTGTAATGGACTTATAGCCAACGAAACTTAACTTAATTCGTCGGCTATAGTATATATTTTATTTTATTTTTTTAAAAATTAATTACTAATTTTTAAATTATAGCCGATTTTATTTATTTTTTAAATTATTCTTTAGCCGTCGATAACTCGTAGGCTATGTTATTTTTTAATTTTTTAAATAAATACTTTAGTCGACATTATGTTGTAGATGTCATTGGCTAAAGTCCTATAGCTGACAATACATAGTATCATCGACTATAGTTTGGGTTTTTAGACGACGACATCTACGAGATATCGTTGATACGTAGTATCGTCAGCTAAAGTCATAGCTGACAACCTTTTCCATACGAAACCATAGCCGATGAACCTTCGTCAGCTATGACTGTAGCCGACGATTTTTTTAAACAGACCGACTATTTTTTTTCGTCGGCTAAAGTACCTGCCCTGGTAGTGTTGGCTTATAATTTATCTATTTATAATTAATGAATTCAGTTGTAATTTTTTTTTTCTTAACATGTAACTCTAAAAATATATATATATATATATATATATATATACATAGAGGTGTTCTATTAACTTTTATCACTATTGTTGCAAAATAAATATTTAATTTTAGATTTTTTGAATATTTTTGCTAGTAAATTGTTTTATTTGTATTTGATAACCTCAAAAAAATTATTTTTTTAAAGTAAATGTAAAAAAATACATTTGATGAAATGATGAAAATGCCCTTAAATTTAAAAGGTTAGTGGTCAAGGTATCAAAATGCTAACAAAATGAAACTTAAGGTATGAAAATGCAAGTTTTTGATAGTTAGTTATAAAAATAGGATTATAGTTCGGGTGATGTTTTGTATTTAATTCTTACATGTATTCAATTATCAACCAAAACTGTTCTATGCAACAACCACAACATGGATTACTTTTCCACGTCAAATAGGATTGATAAGTAATCCGAGTTTCCTGAATCCTAATTAAAACCCCAAGTAATCCTAATGGAAACCAATGATGACTTAATATTGGATAGTAGAACTCTCAAGAGATAATCACATATAAGGAACAAACCAAATTTGTAAACACAAAAAACCATTTTCTATAATTTGTTATACAAATTAGGACACCAGCTCAAACATAAAAACAAGTTATAACAGGCTGACCCGAATTATAACTAGATTGACCCGAATTTAACATATAATTGACCAAAATATCCATGTTCTTATTAAAATATATCACCTCATTCTTCTATCTCTTATTCCACCGCATATCATCATCTTTTTTATCTTCTTCTCTTATTTTTCTTCTTCTGCTCTCTCTACAATTCCAAGCTTCAACAGTAGCAGATTTGCAGCAGGTTTCAGCAGTAGCAGATATGCAGCAGGTTTCAACAGTATCAGATATGTAACAAGTTTCAACAGTAGTAGAACTGTAACAGGTTTCAACAGTAGCAGATCTGCAGCAGGTTTCAGCAGTAGCAGATCTGCAACAGATATTCAGTCGATTAAGTCAACAGTAACATTTTGGATGTCAACAATAGCACATGCAGTAACAGCTTTGGAGGGGATAGTAATAAGCAGTAACAGCTTTGGAGTGGAGAGTAACAGATAGTAGCAGGTTTGGTGTGGAGAGTAGTATATAGTAGCAGATTAGGAGTGGAGAGTAATAGACAATAAAAGTTTTGTTTGGTTTTAGGAATTGCTAGAAAAATTACAATTTCATCTGCAATAGCATATTTCTAGTCAACAATAGTACTATGTTTGTTTCTAGAGAATTGCCAGAAATTCAGGTCAGTAGCAGAAGATTTCCAATCACGACAGTAGCAGAAGATTTCCAATCACGACAGTAGCAACTATGTTGAAAATTCGAGTGAGTAGCAGGGTGGTGCTACTGTGTTACTCGGCAGTAGCACAAATTTATGGTTGACTGTAGCAGTTGATATGTAGTGAAGAGTATTCTGGTAAAATTATAGTGACAAATGACATGTGGATATTAATTTGTTAATATTTGTCTTTAAAAGTCTAGATAATGTGTAAATGATGTATTTGTAAACTGAAATTTAGTCAGTAACTAAAATGTAGTTTCCTAAACTGTCAGAGATACGGTGCAAGTGCCATTTCATTGGACTTGAATAAATACAAGGGACCCTAAATACAATGAAATTGGGCGTCACAGGTGGCCGGAAGACCGACAAGATCGGACTAGGTGTGCACCCTTCACCTTATATGCGCGTCTTGCATCTTGGCCGGTGCTATATTCATCGCTGGGAGTTGAAAGCAGGAAATGATGGGGATGACAGAGCAGCTGTCAAGTGGTGGTTTACACACAGCTTCCCTGCAATACTGGGACTAGAACAGTGATCGCCTGCTCGGGCGCTTTGGATTCATTCAATGAGGTCACGTCTGTCGAAAACCATCTGGAGCCATTTACAATGTTCATACATGAGAAAGAGGGGAGACCGATGACTATTTTTCCGACTTCACAAATAGAGTACCTTCCATTTGTGATCCCATGATACCTTCCTAGAACTAGTGAGCAGCACCCTCCACTAAGGATTTAGTAATGCAAATATCAATATCAGTAAGGATTAAGGAATCTTCAAATTTCAAGGGCAACATATTACTGGAAAACTCCTGCCTCTGGTCCATCCACTCTTGTGGATGGTTAGCAACTTACATGCATCAGTATTAACTGTCAAATTCTAAATATTTAGTATTGTAGAGGAATTAAATGGACTTGCGAATAAGGAATGGGTCAGTACTGTATTCATAATTTATCTCTCATTGTGCATGATCAAAGTCTCATGTATTACAAGCTACAGTGGACTAACAAGCAGAATACCCCGGAAGAATGAACAGCTAACAATAATCTCAACAATTCTGATACACATATTGACAAGCACGAATGTGAGAATACAAAAATAAACCATCGCCAAGGAAAGGAAAATATTACTTCTTCTTTCCTGCTTTTCCCTCCTTTCTTCTTACAATTTCATCAGCATATTTCACACCCTTACCTTTGTATGGCTCTGGTGGTCTCCATTTCCTAATGGAAGCAGCAAACTGGCCGATTTCACTCTTGTCATATCCACTAACTATGATTCTGGTGTTTTCTTCCACCTTCACTTGTATGCCATCTGGAATATCCATCCTAACTGGATGAGAGAACCCAAGACTCAATACCAAGATCCTTCCTTCCAATGTTGCTCGATAACCAACACCAATCAATTGTAGCCTCTTCTCAAATCCTTTGGACACTCCCACAACCATATTGTCCGTAAGTGTCCTAAGAAATTCAAACAGGCTTAGGTTAGAGATATTTGACAACCTTTGACGAATCTCAAATTGGCATGCATGTGCCATCATATGGCTTAATTCTCCATTAAAATCAGGTAGACACTATGTAAGGAAAATAAGGGAATATAACAAATATGAAAATCCTCTTGAAGAACAGCATCTTGTAAAACATCCAAGAACTGTTGGTGTTATTCCAGGCACTACATTACTCAGACATGTGGATACCCATAGTTGTTCTAGAATTAAATTACCTACTATCCTACTGAGCAACATCCATATCATTATTCCATTGTGAATCATACTACCTATGATATGGGAAAGCAGAGATCCAATGACAATTTAGAATATAACAATACCACAACTCTATCTATCCCCAGTCTCGTTTGCTTATTCTTTAGAAGGCTAAACATCCTTCAATTTAAGAGATCCAAGATTGAAAAGACTAATGTCATATGAAAGTACATGGCTGAAGGATGGAATAAACTTTACCTGAAAAGGCCATGCATTTGATTGGCCCTTCTAGTCTCCATAGCTTTCCTGACCCTTAGAAATCCAGATTCCTGCTTCTCCACCACAACTTCTCGTGGTAAAATCATCGAGAGCTGCCCCAAAGGACCCTTCACTTCCAGAGACTGGCCTTCCAATTTCAGTGTCACATTGGCCGGAACTTCAATCGGCTGCTTCCCAATTCTTGATTCCTTACATTCCACAGCCTTCTTCAGTAACCCAACATTAGTTGCAGTAGAACTGTAAACAGTGAAGCCCTTTCTTTCACCCAGAAATGCCGGCCGCAAATTGCTGAATACAAAACACCAAAACAGTTCTTCAGAAAATCAAACACTCCGCAGCAGTTACGGAGTCTACCATTACAATACTAAACAAAGATTAGCTTCGCCAAGCGTAAAATCAAATCAAAGATTATATTTTTTTCACCTAAACTCCATGGACTGTACAAAAGCTATCACAGTAATAATGGTCTAAATTACAGAAGAGAAAAGCGAAATTGAAGATGAAAGTAGAGTAGATAGAGTGAGGTGGTAAAGAGAGGAGTTGGGATGTGAGACCTGATTTGGAAAGGGGAAGTGATTGGGGAAGCCATTGTTGAGAGCATCAGCTGACTATGTGAACCCTTTTGCTTCTCTTGACGATGAGGATGGAACTTTGTTATCCAGTTTGCTGGAATGACGTAATTGCCCTCCGCACTTGAGCCTCTAGTGAAGAAACTTGGGCCTTCCCTGCCCCAGTCCATTTTGTGCTTAAATGACAAAACATTGCAAGGGGAATTTGTTTCTGGCATGGTCTAGAAAATTTGGTGTGAAAACCTTACTCTTGTAAAACCACCAATAAAAATGTATTTCTGTTGATATCATGCTACAAAAGTAAGAAAACTGCATTTTAATAGTGATAACTGATAACAACTCTTCTAGAGAAATTTCCAAAGCTCATGAGACTGTGCTAACTACAGAGATTTTGTAAGCATTGTTCCATTGATGTTATTTTTATTTTATTAAAATCTGAAAAATAAAGTCAGAAAATAACCTTTAACAATTATTTATTGGTTTCAGTCTTTCAGAATTTCATGAGTTCATCCAAAATAAATTATTGGGTGAGAAAAGCATTTATCATACTTTAGGCAATTAAAAACTTGAGCATGGTTTAGGGTTTAATGTACATGGTTCTTGTCTAATGCACAGCGGGCACGGACATGCAAGTGGACCCAAAATCATTTCCCTTCAGAATGTGATTCTCATTCTCACAGCTTGGAACATCATTCATATGTTCCCAGATCCCATATTCAATTTTTCAACCACCAATATCCTTTTTTCTCCTTAAAATTCCTAACTTTAAATTATACCCATTAAAATTCCTCACCAAACCCTTGTAAGCTTTGTCTGAACTTCAGTTTTGGCTTTGGAGTTTGGACAACCATTTTCCAGTTCTCAAAGCTCAATCTTTTCCTGGAAATCAATACTTCATTGCTGAAAGTTCTCAACTTCAATACTTATACAGTTCAGTATTAAAGTTGAAGTCCTTTTCTCAAATTCAAGTACCATTCTTAACTGGGTAGTGATCAAGAAGGTAGAGGATATCCTTTATGTGGCGTTATCAGTAATTCTATTGGCACCTTTACAATGCCTTGTTTTAAAGTTTTCATCTTTATCCAAAACTAGTATGGTTCATCTTTTTGAAGAACCCATTAAGGTTTCTGACAAGGTTGAGTCTTTACTACGATGAATTAGAGTGGTGGACTTTAAGGCTTTGAATTTGTTCAACTATGAGATATACTGTGGTTTTGGGAGTTCATACTCTCATATGGGTATTGCTCACTGGTTCTTTTTACTGCGAAAAGCCTTCTGTGGTGAACATTGGAGCCATTTTTACTTTCGACTCTGTTATTGGTAGAGTTGCAAAGCCAGCTTTGGAAGCAGCAGTTTCTGATGTTAATGCAGATTCAAGAATACTCAAAGGCACAGAACTGAATTTGTTTATTGAGGATGCAAATTGTAGTGCGTTCTTGGGATCCATTGAAGGTACCTTTGTGATTAGTGATTTTGTATTCGTATGTGTGATATTTCTTATTGTTGTTTATGGCAGTCGTGAATTTCCTAGTTTTTATAATTTGAAATTGTAATATGTGTCTATTCTTTTGAAGTCTGAAGAATTCATGCATATAGTTTTTCAGTTTCCTAGTTTAAGTTCATATCAGTTTGCTTATACTACATAATCTATGGAACCTCTCATAATTGTTGCTGATTTATTCGCATTGTTCGAAATATTGATGCTATAGCTTGTTCATCTCGGGCGCTGCATGTTACTGGTGATGAAATTTTTCATCATCATCATAACCCCTTCATCAGCAGTTTCCCTGCCTAATCTGTCCATTTTCAATTGCATAACATCTCCTCATAAAGTAATCCCTATAAAAATATGCATGTTCTACCTTTTTACCACACTTATCAAGCAGTATAATTGATTTATTTTTTTATGCTTCTTTCCCTTCCCTGTTGAGTTTGATTCTGTACTTAGAACATTATGCAACCTGCATTATTGTAAATTTGTAATAGCATACTTCACGGACCAGCTTTTCAGGTACTTGACAAAGATGTAGTGGCCATAATTGGTCCGCAGTCCTCTGCAATAGCTCATATGATCTCTGAGATTGCTAATGGTCTTCAAGTACCTCTTATCTCATTTGCTGCCACTGATCCAACTCTGTCTGCTCTTCAGTTCCCTTACTTCTTCCGTACTACACAAAGTGATGGCTATCAAATGGCTGCCATGGCTGATTTGATTGATCACTATGGGTGGAAACAGGTCATTGCTGTCTTTGTGGATGATGAATATGGGAGGAATGGAATATCTTCTTTAGGCGATGAACTTGGGCAGAAAATGTCAAAAGTTGCTTATAAGTTGGCTTTGCCTGTCGAGTTTAATCAAAGTTACCTCACTGATTTACTCAACAAATCCAAATTGCTTGGTCCTCGTGTCTATGTTGTTCACATTAATTCTGATCCCTGGTTGAGGATCTTTCATGTTGCCAAAGGACTTCAAATGATGACCAGTGACTATGTGTGGTTTGCAACGGATTGGCTTTCTACTACCATTGATTCATTTTCTCGAATGAATCGAACTTCACTAGCTGTTCTTAATGGTGTAGTTGCACTACGTCAACATACCCCACAGTCCAATCGAAAGAGTGCATATATGTCTAGGTGGAAAAAAATGCAGCACGAAGGTTTAGCAAGTTCCGAGTTAAACGTCTATGGACTATATGCTTATGATACAGTCTGGACAGTTGCAAGGGCGATTGAACGTTTTATAGATGAACATGAAAATGTCTCATTTTCAGTCCTTGACAAGTTACTAGAATTGGAACCATCTGAAATTCAGCTGAGGAAGCTTAAAATATTTGATGGTGGACCTCTTCTTCTAGAGAAATTATTGGAGACAAACATGAGTGGTTTAACTGGTCAGGTTCAATTCAATCGAGACAGAAACATTGTTAGTGGTGGTTACGATGTTATCAATATTGAGAACATGGCAATTCATACAGTCGGTTTTTGGTCTAATTATTCAGGGTTTTCAGTTTCACCTCCAGAAACTGTTAAAAGAGGGAAAAGCAGCTATCTCCCACTTGATCAGAAGCTTGGCAATGTTACTTGGCCAGGTGGAAATACAGTTACGCCACGCGGTTGGGTGATTGCAGATGATGAACAACCATTGAGAATTGGAGTGCCAAAAAGAGTGAGTTTTGTTGAATTTGCTACAGAACAGAACAACAGCCACAAGATTGAAGGATACTGTATTGATGTCTTCTTGGCAGCACGAAAGTTAGTTCCTTATGATGTTCCTTACAGATTTGTACCTTTTGGGGATGGTCAGTATAATCCCAATTATGATCAGCTTGTGCAGATGGTAGCACAAAATGTAAGTAAACTTTACTGGCTTTAGAATTGGTCTACCCAAAGAATGTTTAAAATGAGAGTCTGCTTTGGGGTAAGATAACGTACCAATACATGGAAACATGATGTTGACTTAGCACCTGCAGATAGCTCAAAAGAATCAACATGCCATGTATGAAATGGAAACTTAGTTTTTTAGAGAAACCATAGTAATATCTCTCTACATCTGATCAACACATTTGTGATTGAAACTTTTGACAGGTATTTGATGCTGCTGTCGGGGACATTGCAATTGTGAAAAACCGGACAATGATCGTGGATTTTTCTCAGCCCTATGCTACCACTGGGTTAGTGATAGTAGCGCCCGTTACCCATTCAAAGTCAAATGCTTGGGTCTTTCTTCAACCTTTTACTTGGGAGCTGTGGTCTGTCACAGCAGCTTCATTTGTGATTGTTGCAGTGGTTATGTGGACTCTTGAGCATCGAGTCAACGATGATTTTCGAGGTCCCCCAAAGAAGCAGCTTGCTACAATGTTTCTGTAAGCCTTTTATATGTTGACCCCTTACAAGTACAACTCTTCCAGAAAATAGTATCTTCAATATTTTCTTAGATAATTATTATTCTGCTATTTCTCTTTGCTTAAGAGTTTATTGTTTCAATTAACCAATCATATACTTAGTAAACTTGGTTCTGATGCCATTCTCCTGTTTCTTATTGCAGGTTCAGCTTCTCAACACTTTTCAAGAAAAATCGTAAGCATTTGCGTGGGATTTCCAATATAATTATTTCTTAGTCTCTCTGGTTGTTTAAGGCTTCCAACTTTTAACATTATTAGAGTAATGCTAAGGTAGTTTTCATGGAGATAGTGCTTTATGATAATTTGTCATTGATTGTACATATCTTTTTTTCTTTGGCGAATTATACACTGTCTATAAAAACTAGGAGCTTGAATATTGCTTCAAACTAAAATACACAGAGAACTGTGTGTTTGTTTTAAGTTTTCATCACCACTCAGTGAACTAACAAAGTAATGAAATCTAAAAAAATCGTGTCTATTCGTCTTATATGTTTTCTGTTACAAATTTAAAGTTATATATTTGCACATGTATAAATTAGAACTTGTTTCTTATTGACATAATGGCAAGTTCCTTTCCTCAAAATGACTTGGCACAAGTCATCTTAATACAGAAAATGGGATGTCCACACTACAGTTGAGCATTTTCTTTCATAAAGCTCTGAACTATTTGACTACTAGTTTTTCTGTTGAATATTGTTTCATTTTATTGATAGTAAAAGGATGAATAAGACTAGTTTGTGGCCTTCTTCTACCATTACTTTGATTTTGTATTTTTGTTTGGTATGGAGCCACATAACGTTATAGTAAAGTGTGTACTCTTTCATCAATTACAGAAGAAGATACTGTGAGTCCACTGGGGCGGATAGTGATGGTGATATGGCTTTTCCTGTTGATGGTAATCACGTCAAGCTATACTGCAAACTTGACTTCAATCCTTACAGTTCAGCAGCTTTCATCACCCATCACTGGAATTGACAGCTTGATCACAAGCAATTTGCCCATAGGGTACCAAGTAGGCTCATTTGCTTATAGCTATCTGACTGAAATCCTCTACATTCCTAGTTCAAGACTTGTTCCTCTAGGTTCCCCGGCAGAGTATGAGAGAGCACTACGGCAAGGGCCTCATAATGGAGGGGTGGGAGCTGTTATAGATGAGCTAACTTATATTGAATTGTTTCTCTCAAGGCTAACAGACTTTGCGATTATTGGGCAAACATTTACAAGGACCGGATGGGGATTTGTAAGTATCTTTATCTATAGCTTCACAAATCAAAATAGATGTGCATACATGCATGCATGATTTTTTTTCTTTTCTGGGGAAATTGCAAATGCAGGTGCTCCCTTACTGGTTTACATTAGATTTTACATGTACTCAATTTTTAGGTCAGAGGTTTCAGCATCTATATTTTAAGTGTTATTCATCATACAGCAGTAGATGTGATTTTCTTTACAGACTAAAGTAGGAAGAAGCCAAATATTCTGAAAGAAAAAACCGTCAATGTTTTAAAATGGTTTGGAGAAATGTTTATAGTGTTCCAACATGGGAGCTGAATGAAACGTCACTAATAATAAAGGATGTAGTTAGACTTATGAGGTAAATTAAGAATAATAGGGAAGTAATTAATAAAAGGGGGATTTTCCTTACATTCTTGGGAGTGGACAATCCCTTTCCATTTTTGGGTTCATTACAATGAATCAGACTAACATCTCTTTGTGCCCTTGGAATGAACTATCTCATGGTTCCTCTTTGTCATCAATAAGATGTAGCAATTGCAAAGTTAGACCAACATCATGGAATTAAGCCATTAAATTGTCCTTGTGTCTTATATACTGATTATTTTTATTACGTCTTCTTATTTTGTCCGTTCACCTATATAAATTAGGCTTTTCAAAAAGATTCTCCCTTAGCTGTTGATATGTCGACTGCAATCTTGAAACTTTCTGAGAATGGAGAGCTTCAGAAGATTCGTGAGAAATGGCTTTGTAAGATGGGTTGTCCTGGTGATAAGGGTCAGGATGTTGAGCCTAACCAACTCCACTTCATCAGCTTCTGGGGTTTATATCTATTATGTGGTGCCTTCTCTGTCGCTGCATTTGTAGTGTTTCTGATGAGAATGATTTACCAATTTGTCCGGTACAAAAGACGGCAAGTAAATCCTCCTTCTACTCTATCCAGAAGCTCATCGAATACTCAATGTTCTCAGGTCATATCTAACTTTGTTGACTTTGTTGACGAGAAGGAAGAAGCTATCAAGAGAATGTTTCAGCACAATAATCCTCAAGTTCAGGTTAGCTGATTAGTATCTAGATATGATGTCATAGAAAGAAAAGCTTAGATGTTTCATAGTACAAATTGAGAACTCTGAGTAGTTTTCTTTCTGGTAATTGATCATAATATTAAGACACTCAGAAATTGTGTATATAATCACTTCCTTTGCTCAGTGCTTAAATGATAAATATTAATCTCAGTATTCTATATGACAAGAATGACATGCATCATGGAGTTCTGTGTTATGAGTTGTTATTTGCAGCTTTAAATGTTGTTTAGGTTGAGCATATCTTCAGATTGATGTTCCCAGTCTGAGGAAATCTTGTATCCAGGAAATGTTGGATGACCTGATATGTAGTTTCTCTGTTTCTATATGCTCAACTTTGCTGTTATTGCAGTACCTACTTCGGCTTCCAACAACATGAAATTTTTTGGGGGGTTAAGAAAATAACATTTTCTGTAGGAACAAGATGAAACATATATGACAAAGCCCTGTTTTTTCATTACTGAATTGAAATGTAAGACTTCACAGAAATAAAACAAGCGCTCACTGTTGTCGGCTTGAATTAAGGAATTGCATTTACATGGTGTAGAAGCAGTTACTATAGTAATTACTAATTAACCTCAGTAATAGTTTGATTGGTGCAATGTGATTAAATGACCTGGTCTGCATGATTGCATCCACACCAAGTTAATGCGCAAATGGGAAGTTTCTTGCCTCCTTCCAGTGGTCCAAGTTAAATGCCATTGTTGGTGGGCTCAGGTCCCTACTACTAAATGATTCTTGTCCTAGATCCTTGTTCTCATATATGCTTTAGATTAGCCAACACAATAGGGGACACTTCATGCTGCATTGTCTTACAGCCATAAGAATCCTCAGATAATTTTCACTGTACCCTACGTTTAGCACCATAGGGTCCATAACAGAGTACTAGCCCCATTTTTGTCTATACAAACAGTTTCATTTTCTTACAGTGTAGTAGTAACAGAAATTCAAAAACTTGGCCACATCCCAGTAGTTCCAGTATCCAGAAAATACAACACACTATTTACAAATTGAAAGGGTATCAGGACCAGTGACTCAATTCTCTCTAGACTTTCTCCTCCAGTCCTCTAGCTCATAGAATCATATACCCCATTGTGCATCCCATGACAGTAACGCACAGCAGCAGCAGGACCATGTAAAGTTGTAAATTGTCTAGGCTGTATATCATATGTGGAGACCCATCTCCTATTTGGCCCTGGGAGCAACGATGGAAAATACGAGTCGCATAAAGTGGTTTGATGCCCTTTTGAAAGCTTCAGGTAGTTTTCAGGTGACAAGTTGGAGAGAGTATTCGGTACACCGAATAAAGACGAAAAATAATATAAAAAACGTAAACAATGCATACATCTAACGGTGAGAATACAATCAGACGGTATGAGATATGCAGGTCACGTGCATCACCGATGCAGCGAATAATTTTTGTGCAAGTTGGTATAAGAACATGAATTGCTTTGGATTTTTTATTTTCTAATCCGATATTTTGCTTCAGTTGAGGTGACGCGAGCACAATGAAGCTACGCAACCACCACCTCTCAATAAAGGTGGGATTCATACTGAAATGGTGTGGAATTGAAGTATGTCCTCAAAATCAAGCCAGTATCTACTTTGGCACTTTCTTGCCTAATGTTCAATCTCCGGACATGATACAATACAAAGAAGGTTACTAAGGTAATCGCAATACATGTTTGTTTGACCGTGTAAAAATTGTTGGTTAGAATCGTTATTAAAATTTTACAGAAGTATCCTAATCCCAGTGATCTACTTATTCTGAGTGCAAATTCAATATCGATGTCCTACTCCTCCCTTCATAAAATATTGAGAAAATTGGTGACTTCATCCTATCTGGTTTACCTGGCAGTATTATAGTAGCAACTTTGTTCATGCCACCATGGAATAAGATTCTTACTTCCATGACTGAACTGTCATTGCAGTTGCCTTGCTCACCTACAAGGATTGAACGCACCAAATGCTATGCATGCTTTTAAGTTTTAGCTCTCAGATCTTTTTTTTTCTGCTTTCTCAACAACCATTATTATTCAAGACCAAGCCAACTGCGATTCTTTGATGTACGCACAAGCCACAAGTATTATGTGTCGTGAGATTGATGCAGTGAATTTCACTACGTACTCTTTGGGACACATAGTCGACACATCAGCTAGTATTCTCATTAACACTATAGAACAACCTGGTAACGGTCATTTTATTAGTACATTTTGTCGACATGTTATTAGATTGCACCGGAAAAATATAAGAGACAAAGGTTTTAGACCCAGCTAGTCAGTCACCCCACGTCTCTTCTCTTACGCCTTTTTCCCAGAATCTCTATGCTGGCCCTGCTATCACTATATATAAACATGGAGTAATCGAGTATTGGACTATTGGTAACATGATATTATTTGCTGTAAAATTATTAGGAATATGATTCCAAAGATGCAATCTTTGTCAAGTTTAATCATGTTATTCATTAAAGTCCAGTGTTTTTTTTTCTTTGAGTTGGATTAGACTCTCTCTTTTGTTAGCATCACGAGGTTGACCAAGATAATCACGAATAGCGTTTATTCTTGGAATACAGTTTTCTGGGTGGGTTCATTTCATATATAATGAATGCTGCAATCTTATCTATCACTTATCAGGAGCAATTAGTATAACAGTTAATCTGTCGTCTGAATTGTGAAATGTTTTAGTCCACAGAAGTAGTAGGGTCTTTCACTTTAGATACTTCCATCTTACTTACATCTTCCACATGAAACTGAAAATGAGCGCCGTATTGTCCTTGGGTTTCTGCCTTTGGGTTAAAACTCTGTGGTGGATTTTTTGGTCAAGTACTTTCATATATAGTCCTTGCTTGTCATCTAGAAGTAGAATGCACATCACATGTTTAATAAAAATCCTGTGCAGTACATCATGTTTTCCCTTCTTTTATAATTGAGGGGAGGATCATTCTCAGCTATTAGGCTCTTTACCTTGAGGTGTGAAAGAAGTGCATGAGCCCAAAAACTGCTTTGACCTGTGTTGATCAGAGCCACAATAATTCAAAAGGGTATAATATTGCAAAGAATGTGAGTAGCCCAATTGGTGTATAGTTGGAAACTTGAGAAGTAATGGTTCTTTACTTGGGTTAAGAACTTTGGAACACTGTTGAGGTTCTCTCCCTATTTTTGGCTGATGATGGGAAGGAGCTCTCTTCTGTGTCCTTGACCAATGACCATATGCTTGTACGCCCTTTATCAAAGCTCTCGGCCTTCAGGTAACTGAAAATGCCATCTTCCACTTACACGGCTTCAAATCTATCATTTAATATAGGCTTTCTTTCTCTCTTTTTTTCTTTATACTTTATCAGTCTGGCATGTGGTTGCCTCACCAACTCGTTTATATATAATTTAGTGTTTTGTTGTTTTGAGATTCCTCGCTTGATTTGGTAATGATGATATGAGTATATTTATTGAGCTTTGAGGATTGCCCATTTGGAAACTTGTTCTTCTGGTTTCCCAAGTGAGTATCAATTTTCTATAATCCAAGGTGGCCTAGCTTTGACATTATATAGTTTCTTCTGGATTTTTGTTGGGTATTTGGGGCAGAATCTTAGTGTTCAAGGTAAATCTTTGTATCTGATTCAGGTTCTGAGAATTTTGGACTCATGTTGGTCTAAGCAGGAACTATTTATTTGTGTTTTGTTTCTTCAATCTGCCATTGTTGACAGATTTTTTCCCAATGCTGGTGTAGCTAGTTCAAAGCTCAAGAATCAAGAGATCTTTGTAGAAATGGAGGCCTTCTTGACCGATATATGCAAGAGAAGAACACTGCTTACATTGATCTTGTGTATGTGGGTGCCCATGGAAGTGATGGCTCAGGCTGGAAATGCCACCGTCTCTTCTAAGAGGCCGAGTTCTCTGAACATTGGGGCTCTGTTTACTTTTGATTCAGACATTGGAAGGTCGGCCAGACCAGCAATGCTAGCCGCAATTGATGAAGTTAGTTCTGATTCAAGTGTTCTCAAGGGGACTAAATTGAACATTATTTTCTTTGATACAAATTGCAGTGGATTCCTTGGAACTGTGGAAGGTATTTCTGGAAACTATATTCAGTTATTTCTAGTCTACTAAGCTTTGATTTCCCTCCATTTTTAGGAAACTAAATTCCAATAATGTTTTCATTGAAAATATAGGTTTTGGAAGATATTCTGAACTTGGAACGTATGTAGTAATTAAATCAATTGCCATTGTGATCTTGAACTTTTAATTTTGTTTTATCGTCTTAAAGATTAAAACTTTGGCATCACATGCATTTTGGACTTATATGTATTGCTATTTTCATTGCTGTAGAATGTAGACTACCATGTTGATAGAAAATCTTGAGTCCTTACCTTGTTTGCACATTTTGTTTTTCATCATTTGTATTTCGATTTTATCCTACTTAAAGATGGGGTACTTGAAAATGCCTAGAACACAGATACTTGAAAATGCTAAGAAATCTGAGACTTAAAAGTACAAATGTTATTTCAGGCCTTTCTCCTTGGTCAACGATATTTCGCATCATATCTTAAGAATTTGCCCTTGAATTTTTCTTAAAATTTGTAGATGGAAGGTTTTGTGTGTTTCTTCTTGCTTGAACACTATAGTTAGCAAAAGTTTCTTGATGTTTCTGGAATTTTGACTTTATAAGCTGAATGATCACTGGTTCTGATTTTACTGAGTTGATATGCCCTTATGTCAGATATGATTTACCTTCCATTTCTTAAAGTTATATACTAAATAGGACCTTCATTTAAGTTGATCTCATGCCTGACTGACCTCTTGTCTGATAACCAGTAATGAAGTTATGGATGAGAAGAGAATCGACTAGGGCCATATTTATAATTAGTATATTTGTCTTTCTTTCTCTTTTGAAACAAGGTAACGGTGATGTCTTCCTCTTTCTCCATGTAGCTTTGCAGCTGATTGAAAATGATGTAGTTGCTGCAATTGGTCCACAATCCTCTGGAATAGCTCATGTCATATCCCACGTTGTTAATGAGCTCCAAGTACCGCTTCTGTCATTTGGAGCAACGGACCCCTCCCTTTCTGCTCTACAATACCCGTATTTTGTTCGCACCACTCACAGTGACTATTTTCAAATGTATGCAATTGCTGATATGGTTGAGTACTTTGGATGGAGAAAAGTAATTGCTATTTTTGTAGATGATGATTGTGGCAGAAATGGGATTTCTGTACTAGGTGATGCCTTGGCGAAGAAGCGTTCCCAGATTGCTTACAAGGCTGCCTTCTCTCCTGGGGCCCCCTTAAGCGATATCAATGACTTGTTAGTGGGAGTAAACCTCTTGGAATCTCGAGTTTTTATTGTACATGTAAATCCTGACTCTGGTTTGTCAGTCTTCTCTGTTGCCAAGGATCTTGGAATGATGGCCAGTGGCTATGTTTGGATTGCAACAGATTGGCTTCCTACACATTTAGATTCGTTCGTACCACCTGACCCTGACATAATGAATATTTTACAAGGAGTTGTTGCTGTTCGTCATCATACCCCAGATACTGATCTGAAAAAGAGTTTTGCATCTAAATGGAGTAAACTAAAGCATGAAGGGAGTCCGGGCTTCAATTCTTATGCTCTCTATGCATATGACTCTGTTTGGTTAGCAGCCCGTGCCCTTGATGTTTTTCTCAATGAAGGAGGGACTGTCTCTTTCTCTAATGACCCGAAGTTGAAAGATAAAAATACAAGTGCACTGAACTTATCATCACTCCGAATATTTGATGGAGGCAAACATTACCTGCAGACAATTCTTAAGATGAACTTTACAGGTGTAAGTGGTCAGCTTCAGTTTGATCTGGATAAGAATTTAATTCGTCCAGCTTATGACGTTCTGAACATTGGTGGAACTGGATTTCGTAAAATTGGTTATTGGTCAAATTCTACGAGTCTTTCAACAACTGAGCCAGAGATATTATATGAGAAGTCTTTCAATACATCTGGAAGCACACCACATCTTTATAGTGTTATATGGCCTGGTGAAACTATAGCCACACCTCGGGGATGGGTATTTCCCAACAATGGCAAGCCACTGCGTATTGCTGTGCCTGACCGAGTAAGTTACAAAGATTTTGTGTCTAAAGACAAGAGTCCTCCTGGGGTCAGAGGATACTGTATTGATGTATTTGAAGCTGCTATAAACTTGTTGCCTTATGCTGTGCCACACACATATGTGTTGTACGGAGGTGGCAAGAGGAATCCCGAGTATAATGATCTTGTATCCCAAGTTGCTCTAAATGTGAGTATCTTGGTCCAATCTTTAGCTCTTCAGTTATTATTATTATTATTATAGCTCTTCAGTTTGAGGTGGAAAAATGTACCTTTACAGATAGATATATGTCTTCTTAGGATCAATTTTAGATGCTAAATCATTTTAACCTGCATGTCTTCCAGTTATCATTTCTTGATAAAGGACTGTTGGAAGTGTATTATCCAATGATTAAATGGGCTTGGTTTTGAATTTATGGATTGCTGACTAATGCGCACTTCCTTTTTGCAGAACTTTGATGCAGCTGTTGGAGATGTTACAATAACTACTAATAGGACAAGAATGGTTGATTTTACACAGCCTTACATGGAATCGGGACTGGTTGTAGTTGTTCCAGTCAAACAGGTAAAAACAGACCCTTGGGCATTCCTGAAACCATTCACTTACCAGATGTGGTTAGTCACCGGTGCATTCTTTCTTCTTGTGGGAGCCGTTGTTTGGATTCTTGAGCACAGGATTAATCACGAGTTCCGTGGTCCACCGAGGCAACAGCTCATGACTATTTTTTGGTTAGTATGTTTTATATCATTGAGGCCTCTGATTTGTTGAGACTTCATGATTCATGAAGCCACAAGGTGCCTTTCTGGAAAGGAAAAATGTCCAAATTCGCTAATTGATGACTTAGATGTTGCCTGGGTGCACCTATTAAAGCACTTGGTGTTGTAATTGAAAACAAAAAAGTCTTGAAAATCATGAATGTTTTTTTATGCACAGCAATTGGCATGATAATGAAATTGATGAATAACTTCAAATTTCTGTACTTGACAATATTGGAAGTACTCTTTAGCTGCTTACAGATTTTTTGCTTTTATTTGTGTAATTGTACTGAAACTGCTTTTGCCTTGCAGGTTTAGTTTCTCAACGATGTTCTTCTCACATAGTATGTACTTTCTGCTTATTCTTCATTACTTTCAGTAATGCACTTCCCCTTAGGCACTTCTAACATCATCTATGACTGAACTTGGCTCAGGGGAGAACACAGTGAGCACTCTAGGACGGCTGGTGCTGATTATATGGTTGTTTGTGGTGTTGATTATCAATTCGAGCTATACCGCTAGTTTGACATCGATCCTCACTGTACAACAGCTGACATCACGAATTGAAGGGATAGACAGCTTGAAATCAAGTAATGATCCAATTGGAATCCAAGATGGGTCATTTATACGGAAGTATTTGGTTGATGAGCTGGACATAGCAGAGACTAGACTTGTTACCTTAAAAACCATGGAAGACTACTTGAAAGCCCTTCAGGATGGGCCAAAACGTGGCGGAGTAGCTGCCATTGTCGATGAGCTTCCTTACATTGAGCTGTTTATGACCTCCACCAAGTGCGCATTCAGGACTGTGGGGCAGGAGTTTACAAAAAGCGGATGGGGATTTGTAAGTACTACCATACTTGAATATCACTCATAAAATGGAACACATATAGCTTGAGAAGTTGTTCATCTTTGTATGCTAGCATACTTTAATCATACCGCCTTCAATTATTACATAAGTGGATGAGTCAGACATGGAAAATCCAGTGTGCATGGTTTATTCAAATGTACGTAAGCCTGAGAAAGTTAAATCAGTGATGCCTTTCTATTGTATTTCACCAAACAGCCTTCTCATAGTCTCTCGATTTTCTCAGGCATTCCAAAGGGATTCTCCTCTTGCTGTTGATTTGTCAACTGCCATTCTTCAACTCTCGGAGAACGGTGACCTCCAGAAGATCCGTAATAAATGGGTTAGGAGTAGCGACTGCTCTATGCAACTCAATGAAATTGATGCAGACCGACTATCACTGACAAGCTTTTGGGGCTTGTTTCTTATATGTGGTGTTGCATGCTTCATTGCTCTTGCTGTGTTCTTCTGTAGGATCGTATGTCAATACCGCAGATTTAGTCCAGAGGCTGTTGAAGGGGATGTTGAGGAAATTGAACCTGCTCCCAGATCTAGTAGGCGCTCACTCCGGGCAACTAGTTTGAAGGACTTGATGGATTTTGTAGATACGAAGGAAGAAGCGATCAAGCATATGCTGAAGAGAAAGACTAGTGATAACAAACAAGAAGCTAGCCCAAGCACCAATGGCAAGTCCCATTCACCCTCTTAAAGACAATTTCAGCTGGTTGATTTTCCAGCACGTCCTCTGGTAACCGCACTGTTAATCATGATTTTATCTGTACTAATATATAATTTTCTCCCTAGGCCCAAAATTAGGTAATTAGAATAACATTACATGGTTTGTATAGAAAGAAAAGAAAAACAATGAGCCAGAGAATTAGTTGTAGATAAATTTTGTTATGCACAATAATGCTTCTAGTATTTATTCTAATTGAATGATAGAGTTCCACAGTTTGTAGATAAAAAATTCGTATGCAATTTTCACAGAAAGTTCGATTGTTTTGCTTGGCTTACACCATTAGCAATTCCTTTAATCTGCGATGATTCCTCAGCAAACATAACAATTGTAAGAACATTGATAGAAGGAATATTTGTTTCAAAACATCTTAAATCCAACTTAATTGAGGCAAAACTGTAATCCTGAGTACAAAGTTAAAGAAGGTGAAAAGAAAGAAAATTACAACTCAGAAGTACATAAGGTCTGTAGCTTAAATTTTTTCTTTGATTTGGTCGAGGACGTCAATTCCCGAACCCCTCTAATCCCTTATGATCATGTAGGGTGCTCTCTTAACTTCTCCCCTCTTTTGGAATAAGCTAAATTCCTCACCATCTTGGTTGCTTCTTTCCTTCCCTTCACTTTTCTAAATATTGCGAAAAGATGTACAAATAATGATCAGTAACACTTCAAATCAATTAGACGAAATATTAGCACAACAAAAGTAAGAACATAATTACCTACGAAAACATAAACTGTGTTGAGGCGGCAATAGCTGGTCATGCTTCATTGTCCAAAGACAATGAGGCCTTCATCTGCTCCACCGCGCAAACTATGAGGTTCTTGGCTGGTGCCATAGACCCCAGAGAGAGTTTCGCGGTTGGAACCGAATCCGCTAGAATCTGGAAGGCCACAGTCACGATGGACCCTCCAGTTTCAGGTTCTGGGAGTATAGCACACCCTGATGGCAGCTGGGCAACTTAGTCAGGAACGCTGCCACTAAGCATAGCATTCACAGCAACTATGTCCATAGGGGAATAGATTACATATGATACCATGCGGTCAGTGCAGCTCTCCTGCAGTAGCATGTTGCTCTGCATAGAATCGGCATTCTGCAAAATAAAATTAAAGAGTATTGTAAGTTTGTAACTAAATAACATCAACAATGAGTTGATATGAACGTACATTTATCTGAAGTAGTGTCACGGAGTTCCCAGTGTCACGTCCGTTGGCTATGTGCATTATTTCTTGCACAAGGCCACCATTGCAGAGGATATCCCACTGCATCGAACACGAGCAAAAAATAGAACTAGTAAATTGAACTAATTCGTGGAACACTACGCTTTTGTAGTCTTATTTCAGCAAATGCAGATGCGTTTCTATATCTTGGATCTTGAAATTTCACCTGGAGTTCCCATACTAGGTGGGATCTGAATATGATTTTTTTCTTTTCTGTACAATTACTTGAAATGTGTATCGTTCCCGTATGTGCCTGTTTTCTAATGGTAAAACTTTCTGTGCCATATGAAGCATATGGGAACCGATTCTGAATGTAATCTTCCGATTAAAGAAGGTTATTGCAAAGGTTCATTTATTAAAATTGGTCAAGATATGATACATATCAGATGCATGTAGGATGCATCTACCTAACAATAGCAATACCCCTTCTAGAGGTGGTCGTTTTGCACCGAAAATACGTTTACCGATCCGAACCGCACCGAACTAAAACAGTGTCGTTTTATGGTAACACCGCATCAGACCATATAAAAGCGGTTCGGTTACGGTTTGAGGTTATAATTCAACCGATTTAAACCGACCACACCGAATTACATTTTTCTGATTTTTTTAATTTTTCATTGATGAAATTTGATTTGTAATATATAAAAAATCATTTATGTTCAGGTTTGTAGTTTGCAAGTTGCAGTCACTACCAGAATAAACATTATAGCCGACGAAAAAAAAACAGGCCGACGAAATTTTTCGTCGGCTATAGTCTGTAAACTATAGCCGACGAAATTTTTAAAGTTTAGCCGACGAAATATATAATTTCGTCAGCTAAAAGTCCTTAAATTTCCAGATCTAGACAGCAGCTCATGTGAAAAAAAAACGGAAGAAAAAGTTTGGGTGTTGGCGAAATTGTTGAGTGTCGTCGAAATCTGTCCAAAATTAGTTTGTGGCGCTATATATTGGTACATATATGTGTATATATCTTGTTTTTGGGTTGATTTAAGAGTTTTATTTGAATTATATATATTGATTTTGAGTTTTAATTTGAGTTGAATTATTAGATTTTGAGTGTGATTGAGTTTATCGATTTTAATTTGATAATATATATGAAGTTGTTATATATATATATATATATATATATTAATAAGTAGTAGTAGTAGATAGATATATATATATATATATATATATATATTTAATTATAATATTGTGTTCATGCATATATATAGTATGAATTAAGTAATATTTTGATTATGATTGATGTTAATTGATATATATATATATATATAATATTGTTATATAATTAGTAATTAGTATATATATGCATGCATATATATATATGTGTGTGTTAATTATTAATTTGTTATTAATTAATTATACGTTAACTGTAAATATAATACTAAATGATTTGAAAATTTAATTAATTAATTAGAGTTTATACATATATATTATGTTATCTTTTTAAGATATGGATAAGAGTCGGATTTCGTTTCCAAAATGGAAAAAAAAATATGGTAAATAAGTTATTAGTTTTATTAAATATGTGATGGATAATGCTAAAGGGAATACAATCTTCTATTTCCCGTGTACTAAATGTCAGTGTCGCAGCGATATGCATCGATTTACAATTGACAAGGTTTGGCAGCACCTTAAGAGTAATGAGTTTTGGGAGAAGTACGCATGTTAGATATATCACGGTGAAACATCATCAGGGGGTCCGCATGATCATGGGCAATTTTCTGAGAAGGACAATACATCCAACGATCCAACAACGGTCTTCATCAACGATATGTTTCCTTATGAGAGCGGTGTATGCTCTGAAGGACCGTATATGCCTGAGCCGGTACAGCCCTTCTCTAGAGTTGTCAACACTGCTGGTATTGACAGATACAACAAACTACTTGCTTTTCAACAGACCCTTGTGTACCCCGGTTGTCAGAAGACGGCTCTTGAAAGTGTGGTGGACGTTATGAAGATTAAAGTTGAGACAAAATCGACTGTGAAAACTGTTGATGACTATCTACAGTACACTGCTTCGATGCTGCCCCACGGTCATCGTCTTTCTACCACTCATCATAAGGTCCGATGTATCCTGAAAGATCTTGGGCTTTCCTATATCAATATCCATGCATGCAGATATGAATGTGTTCTCTTCTGGGGTAAAGATCCAGAAGAGAATGACCTTAGTGACCTTGACGCATGTCTAGTATGTCAGAGTGACAGGTATAAGCTGACTCCTGCAGGCAATAGAAAACATGTGAAGGTACTTCGGTATTTCCCGTTGAGGGATATGTTGGAACGGTTGTACATGTCATCACACACGGCCAAAGCTATGTGATGGCACGCTGATAGGGAATTGCATGATGAAGATACCCTTATACACCCTGCTGACGGGGAGGCTTGAAAGCATATAGACCATGAGTTTCCTCATTTTGCGTCAGAGGTCCGAAATGTGAGGCTCGGGTTCTCATCCGACAGGTTCAATCTTTTTGGCAACATGAGTCTTCAATACAGTGTATGGCTAGTGATTTTGGTACCATACAACCTTCCTTCATGAATGTGCATAAAGAAGGAATACAATATGTTGAGTTTGTTGATTCCGGGACCCGGTTATCCAGGGAAGTGTCTCGATGTGTATTTGAGACCCTTGATTGAAGAGCTTAAGTTTTTTTGAGACGTTGGTCATCCCACTTATGACAAGTACATGCACGAGATGTTCCAGATGCATGTCATGGTTGTTGGTACCATCAGTGATTTTCCTGCCTGTGAGATATTGTCGGGCAATGTTGTTAGGGGATACAAGGCTTGTCCAGAGTGCCTTAGCAATGAGGGAAGCAGTAGTCATTGCAACAAAATATGCAGATTGAGTCACCGTACTCTCCTTCCGTATGATCATGAATGGCGGTTCGATGTCAAGGCATTTGATGGGACTATAGAAAACGGTGTGTCTCCTAGAAGATGGACGGGGGAAGAAATTTTAGCAGTGCTTAATGAATATGATTTTGAGCAGCTCAACAATCATCCCAATATTGTGGGGGCAATACCTGACAGACCCGACAACTATAAATTTTAGACACATAAGAGCATATTCTGGGAACTCCATACTGGAGTAAGTTGTTGATCAGACACTACCCGAAGAAAAAAATGTCTCAAGCTCCTTACACCGTGAAAACCTGACCAGAAGAACGTAATTTTCAGGTGGATGAGTTCTGTGAAGTATCCTTCAGGCTACGCAGGAAATATAGCCCGGTGTGTAAACATTCGGGACAATAAAATATACGGGTAAAAGAGTCATGACTGTCATATTCTGCTACAACGTTTTCAAATTTTTTAAATTATATATATATATATATATATTTCAAAATGTTAATTAATGATTTTTTCTATCAAATTAGGCGAGGGTGAGACAGACTAGTGATGAGGTGATGACTGCTATAGTGAGGGAGACATGACCAGACACGCAAAAGGAAGACATGTCCGAAACCATGTCTCAGATCGACACTTCAGATTTTAGGGTTGGGCCGAGGATCATGGGCACAACATTTCCACCGCGAGGAAATAACTTCTACTGCCGGGGTCTAGGAAAGAAGGGCGAGGGGGTACTGAAGACCACTCCCGAATTTCAAAAAAAGTCAGCCTCGACCAGCAGCAGAACGACTCAGCTAGAGGCGAAAGTTCAGATGTTACGGGAACACCAAACCGCTTTACAAGAATATAATGCGGCACTATATGCCACCAACCAGGCACAGCAGCAGAAGATATTCTAATACTTGTAAGATTTTTCAGCTGCCCAGCTTCAGGGACTTCCGCCTCCGCCCATGCCTACGCCTATTCCCCTACCTCAGCCGCCGCAACCTCCTCCTGACGCGGATATAGATTTAGAAGATAGAGATTTTATTTAGTTTTATGGGTTTATGAATAATTTATAAATTAATAATTTAATGCAAAACGTTTATACTACTTTTGATGGTATACGTTGTTGGTTATATGAAATTATTTGTGTAATTTGCAGCTTGCTTGGATGGTAATTTAGAAATTTTGTGGTTTTTTAGTATAAAAAGTACTATAGCCGACGAAATTTACCATAATTCGTTGGCTATAGTATTTTATTTTATTTTTTTTCAAAGTTTAGCCGACGACATATGGCTTAATTCGTCAACTATAGTAGTATTTGAGCCGATGAAATATACTATATTTCGTCAGCTATATTATTTTAATTTTTTTTTTAAATATTTAGCCGATACTTTATAGTACATTTCGTCGGCTATAGTTTTTTAAATTGGCCGACGAAATATTTATAGTTCGTCGGCCAAAGTCTTAGGTTGAGGCGGACAACAATTTATTTCGTCGGTTATAGTCTTACTTTAGCCGACAAAAAATTGAAAAATAAGTCGTCGACTAAGTGTGAAACTATAGCCGACGACCACTTTTATTTCGTCGGCTAAAGTCATAACCGACGAGTCTTTGTCGACGACATCTTAGCTGACGAATTTGGCTAACAGGCCGACGAAAATTTTTCGTTGGCCAAACTACCGATTCCGGTAGTGTGTGTTTGCATGATAGTTGATATATGTTGATTTATTAAGTTATCAAATATGATGCTTTGTTAGTAAATTGATATTCCGATATTTGTAGACTTGTATGGACTCTAAATGCATTCAAACTTTGTTCATGCCTTATAAGAATTGTTGGACAAAGATTTGGACATCCCTTTTTAATTAAAATAAATAAATTGTTTTACACCGAAACTGAATCGCATTGCACCAAAAAATTATGTAACCGAATTATTCGAAAACCAAAAAAGTTTGGTTACAGTTTGAAATATTGTAAAACTGAAAGAAAAAAACTGTTCTGTTACGGTTTGCGCCTTAAACCGATCCGAACCGCACCCACCCCTACCCCTTTCGGTACTTTTTTAGGAAAATATCAAGAATTTCATTAAATGAGAATACAATATTAAAACTATGAGAGATATCAGTGACAGAAATAAATTCTCCACTCTTCTCCCCATCTACTCGAAACATTAATGATTACAGCAGACAAGAACCATTAGGGGTTCAACCGTAACCTAATATTATTTTAGAAATCTCAATACATCCTAACAGTTAACTTTAAGAAAAAAAAATTATTTCAAATACTACATGCCAAAACTAACAGCATATATGCACAATAATCTCCCAATTACATTGACAACAAAAACTAACCGACGTTAAAATAGTTCATAGAAACGACACAATAACTATGTCACACTGACAGGACTCGACCCTTTTAGTACTTAAACTTTCAAGTTTGTCTATAAAAGCTCGAAGATTCTGCTATCCACCTGGTGCATATGCACCATAGGACATTTATTTTTTTTAATTTAGTTTTTTATTTTATTTTTTTAATTTGGTTTGGTTTCGCCGATCCGAACTCGACTTCTTTTCCCATTATTTTTCAAAACTTGTAACCTTATTAAAGAAACGGTAGATGCCACGGTGCATATACAACAGGTGCACCCCAGCCGCTCTCATAAAAGCTAGCATGGATTGATTGGTAATAGTCTGCTAGTGCAAACTCACTTATAATTTTCAAGGAAAGAAACCAGAAAGTTAACTTTCTATTAAGGCATTAGGTCTTTGGTACAATTTCAATTAGATGAGTTTATGTCCGATTGTACCGAACAGCAAGCTGGTTGGTACAATCGGACATAAACTCATCTAATTGGAATTATGGGGCGTGTTGTATTCAGAAAACTCACTTTTTTCTTTTGTGGCTGAATTATTGAGGTAGGCGAATAAATCATCTACCGCTCAATTTCATTAATAAAAAAAGAAGAAACAAAACCAAAACCTCCTGAAATAGATGATATACTAGCTTAAACGAAATTGAGGCATACACTCTCATTTAGCTCGTTGCGGATCTATGTTTATGTCATTAGTTACTATTTAAGGAAAAAACACAGGCCAAACCTAATCCAGTAGCTGCAAACCTGAAAAACAAGAGCAAAAACGGTGAGTTCCAGATCTTTGTTTTTTGCCAACCTTGCTGCTCAATCCAAATGGACGTCCATGATAGAAAGCGGAGATTTGTAGCTAATCTCAGACGGCAATTAGGACTTCCTATTTGTATTTTTGCAAGTTTTGTCCACATTGTTACCGGTCAGCTGTCCCGTTAAATCAGTCATATTGATAGCTACAGGTAGTTGTATTGTAACTGAAAATTATATATGAAAGGAAAAAAATGATTAAGAATCGAAAAAAAATGCTAAAAATACCATCAAGTAATGAAAATATGAGAAGCTTGAGAAGCTGGCTTTCATTTTTCATGGCCAATACACACCAAGAGCTAGCCGATCACTAAGCCTTGTTGTTGAGGCCATCTCCCCAGGATCACCATCCATTGTTCTCTTTAGATAAACAAGCTTGATACCCTAGTTCCTGCTTATTTCCTCTTCGCCTCCGAGAGAGATGATCCAGTACACCCTCCGGCGAAGAGTTCACCGTCGCGTTTTGGTTCTCCGCCGTTGCATTAAACACACCATGGATAGGATTCTTACGTGCTGTTTAGGCAAGCCTGTTCACTACCGCATGCTGCCGATTTCTGTTATGACTCCTCCTTCCAGTTCTGTCGTTAGCAGACCCGTCGACACGCCTGTCCCGGCCGTCCGGCATCAGAAGTCGTTGACGGTTAGCAGTGGTCGGGAAATCGTAGACTCCTCCAACCTTGTCTCCTTGAAGATTAGTCTCTTGGGCGATAGCCAAATCGGAAAGACCAGCTTTCTGGTACGTAATGTTTTCATGTATACCAATAGAAGACATTTCATCTTGTATTCTTGTATGTCCTTTGTAATGAAACTTTATTGAAATATGTTGATCATTGAAGGTAAAGTACGTAGGAAATGATGATGAGAAAGCAGAAGGAGAGGCACAGACCACAGGGTTAAATTTCATGGATAAAACTCTCAGGGTCAGAGACGCTCGGATTTCGTATAGTATTTGGGAAGTTGGAGGTAATTTTATCACCGGAAAGTCTCTAGCTAGCTCCTACCATTCATCTGTTTCTTCATCTGACGATACAATTAAACTTCCGATTTCGATAATGATTCTGTGCTTGATTTTGGTGTAGATGATAGGAAATCCCAGGACAATATGCACGTTGCTTGCAAGGATTCCGTAGCAATTTTGTTCATGTTCGACTTGACAAGTCGGGTTACGTTGAATAGGTGTGTTTCACTTTCAATGTTTGGCATTCTTGATCACCTTGATTAGGAACATAACAAATCCATGGAATTTTTGTGTTCTGTGATTGCAGCATTCCAACATGGTTTAACCGAGCCAGGAAATGGAATCAGGTAAATTTCTATGCACTGTAGTTTCTTTTCTAAATTCAAAATGGGTTTTCAATTCCAGGTTTGAGATAGATATTCTTGTGTTTGCATGGTTGTTTTTGCAGACGGCAATCCCAATATTGATAGGAACAAAGTTCGACGACTTCATCCAGCTCCCATTAGATTTGCAATGGGCAATCGCAAGTCAGGTAAGAAATAACGATGACGTTAAGAAAGCATATATTATTTCTTCAATTGCTTGATCTTTATTCTAGCCCCAGATACTTGTAGGAAAAAACCAAAAGAAAAATCCCTATCATTCATGTTTCACAAATTCGCTGTGCAAATCAGTCGTATATTTTTATCATAAAAACAGTGATGTTTTGTCAACTAATACCAATTCTAGGGGCTAATCTTGTCCGTAAAGCTTGAAGGAAGTAATCTTCTAGAACTAGCAAGGGAAGTGGAGACATGTAGGTCAATGCTCATTAGAACAATTCATGCAATATGAACAACTAACTAGATTGAACTGATTCACCAACTACTAGATTGATGCAGAATTCATACCTGCCACCCACTATGAACAACGGAATACTCGAGTCTGCTGGGTTCTTGATATGAAATTCTGTTGATTAAGTCTCTATGTTAACTGTGACTGCAGGCAAGAGCTTATGCAAAAGCACTCAACGCGACTCTTTTCTTTTCAAGTGCAACCTACAACATAAACGTGAACAAGATCTTCAAATTCATCACAGCCAAGCTCTTCGACTTGCCATGGACCGTCGAGCGAAATCTGACCATTGGAGAGCCGATTATTGATTTCTAGTCCTTGTACTTTTTTTTGTAGATAGCAGGTTCTCTCTAACCACAGAAATCGTAAGCAGTAAACTGGTTCCCGGATTTTTCATAGTTCTTCTGCTCAATGACAGTTGAGTGTTTTCCTTTTGATGATTTTGGAGAGGCAGAGGCGGAGAGAGCCCACATCTCCAAACACGAATTAGTTCAATTTTTAAGAGCTCAAAAACACGAAATCAAACAACAAAAGGCATGCCTTTTCCTACAACGCAGCAATATTTCATCAATCATCATCATGCACATCAAGGTATAGTTACTTGGTCATCTACATTTCATAAACGGACCACGAAGATGACAAATGGTTTCAAACTTTCAATGGGAGAGCTACCAGTGCAGAAGAAAGCAATTACAGTACGCATAGTAAATGAAGGCATTTAAAGTTGAATTGTGTAGTACATGGTGCGGACAGAATCGTAGGCTGTTGAATTCAACTGTATGTATTAAAAAAAACACAGCCATAATCTAAAGCACATTCCAATCATATTATTTAGCAAATGCAACACAAGTTTGGAAATTTTTGAGACAGATAACCTAAACACAGGATTATTTTTCAAGTGAAGATACGAAGACTTCACTCAAGTTTCACCTCCTTTGTTGGAGGATCGAGCTGCAAATATGTATATGGCTCTGTTGGTTCCTCCCTGCAGAAGAGCACAAATGCTTCAGATATCACACATTACAATCATATAATAGCACGCAGTTTACTAACAGGTAGATAGAGGAGCCTTAAAATAAAGGCGTCAATATCGCTTCAGTCAATGACTCAATACATAAAAGCTCTAACGAGTATCATCACAATGAGACATGCTAAACGTTTGTTAATATTGAATGTACTTAAAAACTCAGTTGAAAGTTTGAAAGGTGAAAGTGATCCCATAAGAGTACATTGGAAGGTCGATATCATACCCAGGTTTAGATCGCATGCACTGATAGAAGAGCTTGAATGGCCCTGGGACTGTCTTAAAGGGGTTTCCCTCAAAACAAGCCTACATAATACACATACAACATTAACTGATCAGATTACGAGTGAAGACCACCATTATAGATTTCTAACATTTCAAATCTATTAGTCCAGGGCAAAGAGAGTTTAAATTTCTTCGAATCAAAGCACCATTAATACACCAAATCAAGCATGAAATTAAATGACTTCATCAGTTCTTCACATAGAAGATAAAACCCTTTACTTGTGAGCTTTTTCCTCATTCTAACAAAACCAGCACCAGAAAATCCCTTCCCCTCATCCCTTATGTACTATCTACTTGTTACTACTCCATATTCAACAACCTTAGACTATTTCCATACATGGTAAACATTTCTGTAGTTCACTATCTAGTAAATCATTTGATAAAACCTCCAATCGATGATCAAATTCATTCAATACGAACAGACAATCAGGAAAAAATTGTTCGAATAAAACTCCAACATGTTGGATTTGATTCATAGCAATACAATTCAATCTATCAGTTGAAGTACATTTCCGCTCAAAATCACATGCGTTCACTTTCCCATACTCCAAAACTCACAACCATACAACTAAACCTATTCAAGGGAAGCCAGTGAAGTACATTTCAGCTAATAAAAAACCACCTCCATTAACTTTAGCATAAACCCACAAATTGAAACCCAAAACCCACATACACAGAGCAATCAGAAGCTCAATTGAGCCAAGATCGAACCCAAAAACTCCAACCAGTATTCGAACATTAGCTATAAACAATAATTGGATTTCTCATATAAAGCATCAAACTTGGTCATAGGGTTTGTGGTGTTGTTCTTACTTGGATGACATCCTCAGCTCGGTCATTGCAGCGATGGGCCTTGGGCTGACGATGCTCTCCCTCCGGCGTTCCCCATGGACTCTCCCTTCTCGGCACCGGTCGAGTCTCGCTCATCGTTAATTCACCTCTCTTCAAGCTTCAAACTGCGCTGATTTCAACGACACTGACATAAACGACGACGTTTGGGCTGAAATAGCATGTTCGGCCTTCTTGGAGGTATTTGCATTTCTAGTCCTCGTGATTTTTTTATTCATGTTTTCACCGTGGATAGTTTTACTCATGGGACTATGAATCAGTACCATTTACAAGCAGGTCCTTTTATAGTTCTTGTAAAAATACTTGTATATATAAGGGTGGTAGGTACATATTACAATCTTAGTTATTGGTAAATAATTATATATGAGAATTGAGAAGTAACACTTATTCGCATTAATATCGAGTAATCTTGGTAATTCACATTGTACGTATAGAATTGAAGATCATCTAAAGCTTTTGGCATCAAAATTTATGTCGTCCTTTTTGCCAAGAAAAAAGAAAAAGAGTTTAGGTCGCCCTTGATAAGCCACCCAACAACAATTATTCTGATTCACAAAAATAAGAGATATGTCATTTCTTATTTCTATAGCTTGTAGGCTCTAACTATATATGAGTTTATAGTCTATATATGAGATAGAGCAACAGTCAGATTGGAGGATGTTAGATTGTGTCTTAACCGCTCTGAACTTTGGGAGTAGGCTTCAGTTATTGTTGCTTAAGGTTTTTAGTTCATCTTTTAGTTAGGTCTTTGCTCTATTTTATCTTTTGTTAGTTAGTTGTCTTCTGCAGTGTGTTGGTTGTCCCTCCTTTTTTGGGAGAGGGTTAGGTTTTCGGTAGGTTGGTGTTGGTCGTCCCTCCTCTTTTAGGTGAGGGTTTGGGGTTCTGGTAGGATAGTGTTGGTCGTGTCATGGGATGAGCCAGTGTTTTGGTGTCGTGTCCAAAGACTATTTTAATGTCGGTTAGTTCTTGTTGTCAATGTAATGAGGATGTTACTTGTGCATATATGCTGGTAGTTTTGGCATGTAGTCTTTGAAAGGGTTGTTTCGTCTTGAGGTTGACTGTAAGGATGTATCGGTACTTCTAGATTAGGTTAGGTTATGGTTGAACCAATTTCTGTTCTTGTCCACTGTAATCGCTGAGTTTTCGGATAGGTATAAGAGAGTGGAGAATTTATTTCCACCACTGTTATCTCTCATTGTGTAATTTGTATTCCCGATAATGAAACTCTTTATTATTTGCTTTAAAAAAACTATATATGACTTTTCTTTCTCAATAAATGCTAGAGATCACAAATTTTTATACCAAAAACACGTACAAGATGATGTGGAATATATGACATGGAGTTTCTTTTAATTTATTAATTTCCACCATGTATTTTTATCAAATTAAATAAAACTATTGATTATGAAGAAAAAAAGTTAAAACGCCTCCCTCTCACATCTTTATTAGACAGTCTCGTTCAATAGTGGATTATGGCTCTTAGCCGACGAAATAACTCTAAGAGTTATTTTTTGTCTTCTAATATCGTAGCTCACGAAAATTTCGTCAACTAAGATTCGTAGGCTAAGACGTGTCGGTGAAGACAATAGCTGACGGAATAAATTTTTCCTTCGGCTAAGAGACAACCTAGTAGACGGAAATTTCATCGACTAAGACCTGTTAGCAAAGACCTTTAGTTGACGGAATTCAAAATAATTTGTCTCCTAAATATGTATTAGCCGACGGAATATTTCGTCTCTAAACCTAAAAAAGGCTATCGATATTCGGCCAGCAATCCACCGCCGGCCATCCTGAACCTACCACCACCACTCACCACACACCACCACACACCACTACCACCACCACACACACACACCACTACCACCACACACACACACACCATCATCACCACCACCGCACACCATCACCACACACCATGACCACCACCACGCACCATCACCATACACCACCACCACTACCACAGTTTGGAGAAGAGAGAAGAGGGAAAAGATAGAAGAGAGAGAGGGGAGAGAGAGAAAGAGAGGAGAGAGAGAGAGAGAGAGGAAAGAGGGAAAGTTTTGGTTCGATCCGGATCAGATCAGACCTTTTAAAAAAAAATTCTAAAATTTGTGTTTGGATTTTTTTTCAAATTTTTCAGAACTTAGACAACAAAATCATTTATTCCGTCGACTAAGTTTTTGTTAGATTTTTTAAATTTATTTTCTATAAAAATTGTTCCATCGGCTAGGTGTAATTTTCTGTCGGCTAAGCTATAACCTAGGCAACAGAAAATAGTTCGTCTCCTAAGTTGTTATAAATAATCATTTAAATTTATGTATAAATCTTCCGTCAGCTAAGTTAAATAATTTTGTCGGCTAAGTAACTCTTAGCCGACGAAATAGTATTCCGTCTCCTAGATTATTATAAATAATTATTTATATTTATATATAAATATTCTGTCGGTTAAGTTAAATATTTTCATCAGCTAAGCATTACTTAGCCGACAGAATAGTTTTCTGTCCCTTAGGTTCTAGCCTATGAAACGGAGGTTGTTCCGTCAGCTAAGTAATTCTTAGCCGACGAAAATATTATAATTCTGTCAGCTAAGTATAATTTTCTAGTAGTGGTTCCCTCCCATAGTCCCACGATTCTCACCATCTTCTCTCTGTTTTACATGATCAATCTAACCCTACCATCGTCAATAAAGACCAATCATTCCTTACTCCCTCAGTTTCGAAAGTATCAATATACATACATTTTTTGGGTTAAGAATCGGATGTATATGGTGGATATGAGAAAGAACATATATAAATGTGTAACTTGGGGTTGGGGTCCATATAAGTTGTTGATGATTAGAGGCATAATATATATGAAAAGATGAGGTTGTGGTATTGGGAATAGAAAAAATTACATTTACGGTACCCACACTTATGTGACACGGTTAAAGTAGTATTTAGATTTTAAAAACTATCAATGACGTACATGAACTCTATTGTTGCTACCAACGAAAGGTCTGAAACCAATTTCTGTCACAACACCGTTTGTTTGCTGACGTGGCAGTGATAGGACCCGACTAAAAAAAGCAAAATAACAAAAATAATCTTCTCTGTCTCTCTTTCTCGATCGAGCTTCCTCTTTTCTTCTTCTTCTTCATTTTCTTCTTCTTCTTCTCTCTTCTGCACTTCTTGGCCTTTGTGCTCTCCCAAATCCCACCCAGGTAACTCCCTATCTCTCTCTCTCACTCTAATTCTAATCTCCTCCACAACCCCTCTCCTCTTCTTCACCATCGTCTCCATCCTCTCCTACATCGCCTCCTCCCGCCCTTCCTCCCCCGCCGCTGTCGCCTTCGACTACTTCGTCTCCGCCTTCTACGCCCTTTCTGTCCATTAGCAAAATAAAGTCCTCACCGTCCTTTTTTCTCATTTCTAGATTTGGCTCAGTTCAATGGCTCCCCTGAGATCTCCTCCGCATCCTCCTCCTCTCGATTTCCATCATCACCACTGCCTGTAGCATCTCCACCACTGCCTGTAGCATCTCCACCACCATCTTCATCGTCTACCTCTCCTCTTATCTTCTTCCTGTCTTTCTCTCATTCACAAAACCCAGCCTCTGCTTCTGGTAAAAACTCCATCTCTTCTCTCTGGTCCTTTCTCAATTCTCTTCCCACTTCCCTCTCTATCTTTCTCTCCTCTCATTTTCTTTAAAAACTCAGCCTTTCTCTGGGCTAACAAAGAGGAAGAAGAAGAAGACAAATAGATGATTTGGGTTTCTGAAAATTCAAACTTTGTTGCTGAAAATTCATTTTTTGATTTGGGTTTTCGCCTGCTAATATTAAATCAGGAGAATGAGACGAAAAGACTTGGTTCTGTTTTGGCTTCTTTTAGTAATTAAAGCTCTGAACTTTGAAGGTGGGTTTAGTTTAGTCTCCAAATCGAAGAACGTATACCATTCTTTTTCTTCCTCATCTTCATTCATTGTTTGTTCTTTTAGGTAAAGATCTGGATATTTACAATAGGGGATATTGGAACCGCTTTCCAGAATGAGAAAGGTCTATGGTTGTAGAAGAAACAAAACACCATGGTTACAGGTCGAAGAAAAAAGAGAAGAGAGGAGAGATAAACAAACGGTAAAAACAACCACCTCATCACTCTTTCACAATGATCTTCTTCTTCTTTTTCTGAAACTTGATATATCAGATAAGCCATGGAGCCCTCAAACAGCAACAAGTCTCGGTTGATCGGAGATTACATAATTGGCCTGAAAGTCAGGTCGGGTTCGTTCGTCGTGGTGTGACGGTCGACCCATCGATTCCTACCATGGATTTGATTTCAAGTTTGGTGGATCTGAGAAGAGAGAAATAAATAAGAGTGAGGGTGGTGAGACTGTCGAGAGGAAGAAAAAGAAGAAGAGAGAGAGAATAGGAGAGTGATTCGACAAAAAAATATAGGAGAGAAAAAACATTTTTACCTTTTACGCGTCAGTAAATAGACGATGCTGTGACTGAAATTGGTCTCGGAGCCTTCGTTGATAGCGAAAATAGAGTTCAAGTATCACATTAATAGATTTTAAAGTATGTGTACCACTATAACCAGTACACATAAGTTTGGGTACCGGTGTTAATAAAAACTATTGAGAATATAAGCTGTTGGGCACATGCTCCCTCTATCCCCTTCAAAATTTTGATCGGTATGGGATACCGACCTGCACAACAGCTTATCCCGTGGTATTGATGATCAATTTGATAAGAAAAGTTCTCCATTCTTCCAGCAATCACATGAACCTGGCAGTGTAATTCTGAAGCCATTGTTGTTATGCAATACATGAGCAGTTTGGAAATTAGAAGTGGCGGTGGTTTTTTTTTGTCGTGGCGGTGGTTTTTTTTTGTCGTGGCAGTGGTTTGAATTTAACTTGTTTTCTTAATCTGAAATTTTTAATAATATTCTAGGATATTTGATATATATATATATGTGTGTGTCTTGGTCCATACCTTAGATACGGGCTTTATATAGTAATCCATGTTGTAATAGGGTTTTACATATATCCATGTAATAGGCCCATTGACCCATATAATAGCCCAAAAGGCTCATGTATTTTCCTATATAAAGGGGCTTCATTCTATCAATAAGATAAGGAGAATTTATTTCTACAACAAATAATAAACACTTTCAGCTTATTATTCATTATTTTTTTCATATGTTGATATCTAAGAAATTGTAACATCATAAGTGATTATGATGATTACATGATAGTTGTCACATCATTTGGTATTAAAATTTGGTACAAAATTTTGGTATCTCCAGCATCACTCTTCTTTTCCCCTACTTCAAATTGTGAAAGAAAAAAAAAATACTTGCTTTATATAGATAGGAGATCTATTGAGGATTTTCTTGTTGATAACTATATAAGTATTTTCTCCTTAATGGTTTATTACACCCACTTTTCAATCACATTTTTTTATCTCAACCATTCAGTTTATATGTCTATATAAGTAGATCATCTCTATAAATTTTCAACCGAATTGGTGATCGTTAAGACATCGAAATAGATCAAATCAATGGATGATCCAAATATGTCAAACAAGAGCCGTTCAAGTTTATAATCGGTGAATCATATATATGAATGTCTTAACGATTTTCAATTTGTATGAAAATTTGTAGGAAGGATCTACTCATATATATCTATAAATTAGACGGTCGAGATGTGAATATGCGATCGAAAATAGGGTAAAACGAAAAAATCGTCAACCAGTCCTCAATAGAACTCCTCACACTTTATAATACCAATGGTTTTTATGAAATGGGTTATCCATCATCAAAATAACTGTTTTGTATGAGCGACTGAACGAGTCAAATCATCATTCCATATAAATTCCCATGTGTTAATACCAAAGGTTCTAAACTTTCAAGATCCACTTTTTGCTACCAATCCTTTCTACCTAGGTGGTTTCCCATTCCCCTCAGAAATTGGCACCAAGCAACAAAAATGGGCGCTCTTGTCAAGCTCATGGATGCTTTGCTCTTCATCTTGCTTCTTGCGATCGCTTTCAAAATCCCGTTGCTTAAAGGGCAAGTATGTCTCCCAATCACCTACCCCGACTGTCTCGTTGAACTCCGGAGCTGGTATGCCGGAGAGGTTGGTGACTACCTCATGACGGAGACGCCGGATTTCTACGTGGGGATCATATGGGTTGAGCTTCTTTTTCAATGGCCTCTGGTGCTTGTGAATCTCTATGGCATTTTGGCAGGGAAGCATTGGTTCAACACCACCTGCTTGAGTTATGGCATCTCTCTATTCACTGCCACGGTAACAATTCTTCAATACTACATACCATACCAACGTCAAATCTATGATTATTCGTAATGTAGGCTCTTTTAGAGACCTTTACATAGTGGCGGAGCTAGGATTTTCAGTTAGGGGGGGTTCGAGTTTGATACATGTTAGTATGCTATTGGATGAGGGGTTCATATTCAGAAACAAACTCGTACTCAGCAACTTTGTTCTCTGCAACATAAAAAACGAGATCTGCCGGAAACTTAAGGGGGTCCGGACCCCGTCAGGTCTGAACGTAGCTCCGCCCCTACCTTTACATGTACAAAAAAAGTTACATTTATGGAGAGCTATTGTAACGAGGACCATTAAAATGTTTGAAGGGAAAATTATTTTTTGTACTCGGAACACCATGTGGCATATAGTCCTATTTAATTTTATTAGTCCAACTGTTTCGCCTTTATCTCTGATTGATGTATTTAATTACTTTTACATATTATTTTCCACCCATGTTGGTCCCCATATGAATCTGAACGATATGATTGGCTGGAAACACCAAATGGCAGTGTCACGTGGTATTCCGGGTACAAGGACTAATTACTCTAAAATAAAGACTAGTTGAGAATTTTTTGTTTCTACCCCTGTATTTTTTATCTACGAATATTTAGATATTCATGTTTGAATTATTTATGCGAGTTTTGAATTAAATTGAAATCGTTAAGGAACAAGAGATTTGGTTTTTTACGTTGTTGTAATTTTTTTTCTGCAACAACATGAATTATGTTAAAACATAAGCCCTTTTTGCATGATTATCTTTTTAATTATGTTTCTTATTCAAACACGTTGAACATCTCCGTGCATTTTCAGGTTCCTATATTTGCAGAACTCACAAGATCAGGAAGGGCACCGGAAAAGTTATTGACGGTGTACTATACGTTCTTGAGTTTGGGTGTTCTTGCCATACTTCGTGGATTGCTTCCCAACTCGTCAACAACCAAGTTCTCTTCTGCAACCATTGGCAAGAGACCTGGCTCGGGTATGAAGAAGAGAGTTTGAACGTTATCCTATGACCCAAGAAACCCGAAGTTTATAATCATCTTCTCAAAAGAAGAAAGAAAAAAGTTTATTATCATCCAAAGAGCATTTTGTATCCCGTCTATTGTGACTGTCATTTCTCTCTTTCCTAGTTAAGACTCAAGAGTTAATTTGATTGTTGCATCTAGAGGACACATAATTCAGGTACAAATGTTCATTTTGTAGGCTGGTATATATGTAGTCCATACAATTATTTATCAGAAATGTTATTATGATATGTTGGGCTCTACGCATCTTAGAGGTTTGATTCATAAAACAAACAAAAACATAAACATGCTCTCTTATGTCTAAAAATGTTCCGTGAACTATTTTTGTTTCTAACATCAACCTTAAAAATTCTAAAATATTTCATGTTCTAAACTTCCATATGTCGAGAACGTACATGACCTGATCCAATGATTCCGGCATTATTGTAGACCAAGGCTTGGGACGATTAGTTGTGCATTACATACTTTCACTACCGGAATAAGTATCATAGCCGACGAATATTTAATTAGCAGGCCGACGAAATTTTTTTTCGTCGGCTAAAGTCCATTTTAGCCGACGAAAAAAAATTTCGTCGCCTAAGTGAAATTTTCGTCGGCTAAAGTGGACTTTTAGCCGACGAAAAAAACTTTCGTCGCCTAAGTGAAATTTTCGTCGGCTAAAGTGGACTTTTAGCCGACGAAATGTTGTGTCGTCGGCTAAAATAGTTTTTTTCGTCGGCTATAGTCTGTGAACTATAGCCGACGAAATTTTAAAACTTTGGCCGACGATATGTATAATTTCGTCGGCTAAAATGCTTTATATTTCCAGATCTAGACAGTAGCTGATTTGAAAGAAAAAACGAGAGAAAAAGTTTTGGGGTTGGCGAAATTGTTGGGTGTTGTCGAAATCTGTCCGAAATTAGTTTGTGGCGCTATATATAGGTACGTATATGTATATATCTTGTTTTTGAGTTGATTTAAGAGTTTTATTTTCGTTATGCACATTGATTTTGAGTTTTAATTAGAGTTGATTATATTGTGTTTTAATTAGAGTTGATTATATTGTGATTGAGTTGATCGATTTGAGTTTGATAATATATATGAAGTTGTTGTTATATATATATATTAATTTGATTATATTAATTAGTAATTATTATATTTATTAATTGTACGTTAACTGCAGATATAATATAAATTGAATGATTCGTAAATTTAATTAATTAGCGTTTATACATATATATTATGTTATTTTCTCAGGATATGGATAAGAGTTGGATTTCGCTTCCAAAATGGGACAAAAGATATGCTAAAGGAGTTGTTAGTTTTATTGAATATGTGATCAATAATGCTAAAGGGAATACAATTTTCTATTGTCCGTGCACTAAATGTCAGTGTCGCAGCGATATGTATCAATTTCCAATTGACAAGGTTTGGCAGCACCTTCAAAGTAATGGGTTTTGGGAGAAGTACACATGTTGGATATATCACGGTGAAACATCATCAAGGGGTCCGCATGATCATGGGCAATTTTCTGAGACGGGCAGTACATCCAACGATCCAACAACGGCCTTCATCAACGATATGTTTCCTTATGAGAGGGGTGTATGCTCTGAAGGACCGTATATGTCTGACCCGGTGCAGCCCTTCCCTAGAGTTGTCAACACTGCTGGTATTGACAGGTACAACAAACTACTTGCTTTGCAACAGACCCCTGTGTACCCCGGTTGTCAGAAAACGGTTCTTGAAAGTGTGATGGACGTTATGAAGATTAAAGTTGAGACAAAATCGACTGTGAAGGCTGTTGATGAGTATCTACAGTACACTGCTTCGATGCTGCCCCACGGTCATCGTCTTCCTACCACTCATCATAAGGTCCGATGTATACTGAAAGATCTTGGGCTTTCCTACATCAAGATCCATGCATGCAGATATGATTGTGTTCTCTTCTGGGGTAAAGATCCAGAAGGGAATGACCTTGGTGACCTTGACACATGTCCAGTATGTCAGAGTGACAGGTATAAGTTGACTCCTGCAGGCAATAGGAAACCTATGAAGGTACTTCGGTATTTCCCGTTGAGGGATAGGCTGGAACGGTTGTACATGTCATCACACACGGCCAAATCTATGAGATGGCACGCTGATAGGGAATTGCAAGGCGAAGATACCCTTATACACCCTGCTGACGGGGAGGCCTGGAAGCATATAGACAGGGAGTTTCCTCATTTTGCGTCTGAGGTCCGAAATGTGAGGCTCGGGCTCTCATCCGACGGGTTCAATCCTTTTGGCAACATGAGTCTTCAATACAGTGTATGGCCGGTGATTTTGGTACCATACAATCTTCCTCCATGGATGTGCATGAAGAAGGAATACAATATGTTGAGTTTGTTGATTCCGGGACCCGGTTATCCAGGGAAGTGTCTCGATGTGTATTTGAGACCCTTGATTGAAGAGCTTAAGTTTTTTTGGGACGTTGGTCATCCCACTTATGATAAGTTCATGCACGAGATGTTCCAGATGCATGCTATGGTTGTTGGTACCATTAGTGATTTTCCTGCTCGTGGGATGTTGTCGGGCAACGTTGTTAGGGGATACAAGGCTTGTCCAGAGTGCCTAAGCGATGAGGGGAGCAGTAGTCATTGCAACAAGATATGTAGATTGGGTCACCGTACTCTCCTTCCGTATGATCACGAATGGCGGTTCGATGACAAGGCATTTGATGGGACTGTAGAACTTGGTGTGCCTCCTAGAAGATGGACAGGGGATGAAATTTTAGCAGTGCTTAATGAGTATGATTTTGGGCAGCTCAGCAATCATCCCAATATAGTGGCGGCAATACCTGACAGACCCGACAGGTATAAATTTTGGACACATAAGAGCATATTATGGGAACTCCCATACTGGAGTAAGTTGTTGATCAGGCACTACCTAGATGTGATGCACATAGAAAAGAATGTGTGTGACAGTGTGGTGGGAACCGTGCTGAACTTGGAGGGAAAGACGAAAGACGGTCCGAAGGCACGCATTGATCTTAAAAAAATGGAGATACGAAGACATTTGTGGTTGAAAGAAGGGAAGAAAAAAATGCCTCAAGCTCCGTACACCGTAAAGCCTGAACAGAAGAACGTAATTTTCAGGTGGTTGAGTTCTGTGAAGTATCCTTCAGGCTACGCAGGAAATATAGCCCGGTGTGTAAACATTCGGGACAATAAAATGTACGGGTTAAAGAGTCATGACTGTCATATTCTGCTACAACGGCTCTTCCCTATTTTCATTCGACCATTCCTTCCCCGTCAGGTGGTGGAGCCGTTAGTAGCGTTGTCAAGATTCTTCCAGAAGTTATGCACAAGGGAAGTGACAAAATCTGATCTCCGGGAAATGCAACAGGACATTATTTATATCATGTGTAAATTTGAGAGAATATTTCCTCCAAATTTTTTTGACATCATGCCGCACCTGATGATCCATCTTCCCGAGCAATTGTTGCTTACCGGTTTAGTACACTATACTTGGATGTATCCTATGGAAAGGTATGTTTTTTACACCGGTACCTAATGTTTTTATTGTACATGTTCATTGTATAATCGTAACATATGACAACAAATTTATTTATTTACAGACAACTTGGAGACTACAAAGCTTATGTGGCTAACAAATCCGCGCCTGAAGGATGTATAGCAGAAGCATATATTGCGCACGAGTGCGTCACCTACATGAAGTTGTATCTAGGAGCATTGAAGGAAACTCCACAGACCATGCCGGTTGATGAACCAAAGTTTAACCTTTCCATAGTCTCAAATGATGTTGAAGTTTATGGAATTTTACCAGAGTCCTACAAGTTGCAACCCCATGAGCTCGTCATAGCCCATTGGTGGGTATTGATTAACTGTCAAGAAGTTGAATATTGGAAAGACATCCATCTACACTGTCCAGACATTCAAGGTGATCTCGACTACCACAACAAGGAGTTCGCGAACTATTTTGGCGATTGGGTATGTAATTCTCCAATTTTGTATGTTGCAAGTCTCCTTGATTGCATAATTATTCATATTAATTTATACTACATTGAATCTTTGGTTGCAGATGAACCATATTCAATTTGATGGTCACCCAAATTGGTCTCACGAACTAAGACTTCTAGCTATGAAGCCGATAATGTCAAGAGTTTACCCGATGTGCAAGGTCAATGGCGTGCAATTTATATGTGAAATGAGAGACAACAGACGAAGAACACAGAATTCTGGGGTTATGGCGCATGGTGGCCGGAATGGAGTTGATTATTATGGTGTTCTTGATTCAGTGGTGGAACTCGTTTATGGGCAAGGCATGACCGTGCACCTGTTCAAGTGTAGATGGTTTGATACTAGAAGCTCGCAGAGCATGAAGATTGATCAGTACGGGATTTTATCGGTGAACACTGGCACAAGCTGTTACGAAGATGACCCCTTTGTTTTTGCGACATCGGTGAAACAAGTGTTTTATCTTGATGACCTTGTTAAGGGTGACGCGTGGAAAGTAGTCAATCTTGTGCACCCTCGAAACATTTACCGGGCGGCTACACTTGGAGAGGCCGAAGACGAGGAAGAAAATGTTGCGTATCAAGAACACAGTGCAATAGATATTCCTGACTCCTCTACAATTCGCCTTAATAATTTTAAACCGGGTCGTTCGGTTCGAATTCGTGATTTAGACGCTCGCCTTATTGATGTGGATCCAAATCAAGAAACAGAAGACGACTCTTGTGATGTAGAAATGCATAGATTACCGAAAATTAATTCTGGCACCGAAGAAGACTCATAGGATGATTCTGATTACGAGCCTTCTTAGTTATTTGAATTTGTACTACAATTTGATGCGTTTTATATGGTACAAGCTCTACAATTCATAATGTATCTGAATGTTGGTTATATATGCAGGAAATTGTTATGGGTACGGTTAAACCAACTGTTTTTTTATCTATTTGACAGTTTTAGCCGACGAAATATAACATGTTTCGTCGGCTAAAAGTATCTTAGCCGACGAATACCATAATATTTCGTCGGCTAAACCCTAAACCCTAAAGTATAGCCGACGAATACCCTAATATTTCGTCGGCTAAAGTTAAATGAATAAAATAATAATTTTATACCGCTAGCTGCGTCTCCTCGATATGAAACTATTTGTAGTTGACGGTCCGGACAGAATACGTATTTTAGGTGGCCAAATCACCGTTTGTTTGTGTTTAGGGGTTTGACCAACGGGATTGACCGTGCGGATCGAGCCCTTACGTGTGTCCGATGATGCTGAAATTTTACCCTCACACATGTTTCAACATAATGATGATATCTGACGGTCGGTTTTCCGTTTCACAAGATGGATTGTCACAATCAAAGTATGCCTACTAATGTTGTATAACTAATTGACTAAGTGTTAAGTAAATGTTCCGTTTTAAAAACAAACTATACGTAGATGCTTCAAACAAAAAAAAGTCGTGAGATAAGATATGACCGGAACGATGAAATATGTCTACGGTTGAAATTTCACGTAATTCCGATAAGTTTCGGTGCCAATACTTGCGGTCATTGCATTTTTTCTATTCGTTCGCCATAGAGGACGCCCTATCTCCGACGGTTATTTTTCGTATAAATTTTATACCGCTAGTTGCGTCTCCTCGATATGAAACTATTTGTAGTTGACGGTCCGGACAGAATACGTATTTTAGGTGGCCAAATCACCGTTTGTTTGTGTTTAGGGGTTTGACCAACGGGATTGACCGTGCGGATCGAGCCCTTACGTGTGTCCGATGATGCTGAAATTTTACCCTCACACATGTTTCAACATAATGATGATATCTGACGGTCGGTTTTTCGTTTCACAAGATAAAACAAATAAATTGTGCATGAACTTACTAAATAATTATAAAATATACTTTAGCCGACGAAATTACTAACATTCGTAGTAATTTCGTCGGCTAAAGTCCAACTATAGCCGACGAATTTTTTATTTCGTCGGCTATAGTTCTTCCTATATATTCGAACCCAGCGACAGAACCCCCACTTTCTCCACTTCTCCACTTTCGGCCGGACTCGTTCTCCCTCTCCTCTCGATTTTCTTTCGCCATTTTCGACGGTTTCCGGCCTCCACTCCGTCTCCCTCATCTTCCAAACCAATTAGGTATGAAATTTCATGTTTATATTGTATTATGGAACAAATTTGGGTTGTTTTTTCAATATATTGCATTATATTGAATTGTGTTGAATTATATTGTGATAATGTTGAATTGTATTATGTTGTGATAATGTTGAATTATATTGGGTGTATTTACTGAATTTGGGTGTATATTTGGTTGTATTTGGATGTATTTGGGTGTATTTGAGTGTATTTGGGTGTATTTAGATGTATTTGGATGTATTTGGGTGTATTTGGGTGTATTTAGTATATTTGGATGTATTTGGGTGTATTTAGTATATTTGGGTGTATTTAGTATATTTGGATGTATTTTGGGTGCATTTGGATGTATTTGGGTGTATTTAGTATA